>OX382375.1:17015470-19415470 GCA_947508005.1 Amphipoea lucens
TAAAACAACAACTTTAATTCTTCCAACCAACGGTTTTGACACAAAACGGCCCAGAGGACTGTCCCTCAAAACGTTATTTTATGTTAATATGGGAACAGTACGTGATCGACATACTGACGAGGTTGGAAATGTGTTCATACCTACACCCTGTAGTTACTTATTGAAGTGAAAACTTCTTTAAGCGCGTTAGGTATTTTTCGAGATGGGAAAAAAAATTTGAACTCGCGCCACTGTTACCGTAACCGACACCGCTTCGGATGTGTTCGGCTGTCCTCAGGATGTACTCGGTTTTAATGTATATCCGATATGTCAGTGAGTGATGGCAAAGAACACAGCAACGCTGGTTGGCGGCAAATAGAATGATGGTAGTACACACGCCAGCACATCAAGCTACTACAATCTGTTAAATTTCTTTAATAAATTTTCAACTTTATCGCTAAATTATAACGTTCAAAATTAATTGAGAAAATTTTACATTTTCGAGGTAACTTGATGTGCTGCCGTCTGTACTTCCCCGGGCGAGTTCCTTCACGAAAACCTCTACTAAGTACTACGGACTTGTGCGACATTTAGTCACGGATTCGGGGACATAAGTCACGAAAACACGAGACTACGAAACAAACTCGAAACACATAACAAGAGTATCCTATGTCAAACGCGTTAACTCGCAACTTCAGTAAAGTTTGTCAAATTTGACTGAAGGCTGTGATACTATCCGGTTTGGCGTCACGTTTTAATTGTTCTGTAAGTATTGTTACTTTAATTTTGTTGTTGAGTCTTGTAAAGTATCTGTTTTTGTTGTTAAGGTGAATGCGCAGTTGTAGCCCGCGAAATTCAACTTTTCTTACGTTTTTTGCAATTTTCAAAAAGTGCTTATGGACCAAATCTAACTTAAAGATAGATGACTAGCTGCGCCCCGCGGTTTCACCCGCATTAGTGGCAATCCCGTGGAAATATCGAGATAAAAACTATTCTATGTCCTTCCTTGGGATGCAATCTATCTCTCTGCCAAATTTTATCGAAATCCGTTCAGTGGTTTAGGCGTGAAAAGGTAACATACAGACAGACAGACGGAGTTACTTTAGAATTTATAATATTAGTATGAATATATGGATTCTAATGACTATAATTCTGTAAATAATATTGTATATATCTATTATAGTTGCGAATCATATTTTGATCAAGAAACAACCTGACACTGACCTGTAAATTACAAAAAAACGTAAGAAAATTTGTATTTCGCGGTCTACCACTGCGCTTTCACCTTAACTGTTCGATGGATAATATGGCCACCATTTCTCTTTGTGTGAGTATCATCATCGTCATTCCGTACGCAAAATACGCGCATTGACGTGGAGTTGCACACCAGCCCGTATTATCTTTAATCTTCGTCAATCTGCTTTATTTTTTTCTTTCTCGCGGTGGAAATCCTCATGGACTTCCTCTATCGTGGGGGTGATAGAGGGCATGCCGGACTCTTACCGGCTAAAACCACCGCCGTGTTCCACCTCTACCTATGGCCGGGGGTGCGGGATTCGCATAAGCATTCACCGCTCCCCCGACAGACCTCGACCCGCTGTTCCTCAGCGGGTCCACCTACCCGTGCGCCCATTCCTGTAATGGCCGCACCCACTCTCGAGTGGCGTGCGTAGAACACTGCAGCGCCAACTCGGGCCTGTCTGGTCGGACGACGGACACCCCTAGTTCGCCGACCGCAGGGCACCTCTCATGGAAGGCGCAGATTGTTTTGCGTTACCTTTTTGGGCGCCCGGTGCGTCTTCTGCGGGAGGGGAGAGAGGATGCGGCTTCTCTCTCCCTCTCGGCCGCCTTCTTTGCAGACATGACGTCCTCGCAAACATGCCAATTTATTTAAGGTTGGCGCAACATGTCTTTTTCTTCTATAATTAGCCTAACATACACATGAGATTCAAGGTCGCTCAGCGCGCTATGGAGCGAGCTACGCTCGGAGTCTCTTTGAAGGATAAAATCAGGAATAAAATTGTCCGGAAAAGAACCGGAGTTACCGACATAGCTAGAGTAAGCAAACTGAAGTGGCAGTGGGCTGGCCATGTTTGTCGAAGGACCGATGGCTGGTGGAACAGACGAGTCCTAGAGTGGAGACCGCGTATCGGCAAGCGTGGCGTGGCACGCTCTCCAGCTAGATGGACGGACGACCTAAAGAAAGTGGCTGGAATGGACTGGATGCGGAAGGCGGAGGACAGGGTGTTGTGGCGCAGCCTGGGAGAGGTCTATGTCCAGCAGTGGACTGCAACAGGCTGAGTTGATTGATTGACACATGGGACATCTATATCTATGCTTATAATAAATCTGTAGAAGTGAAAATTCTGTACATTGAAAATATCAAAAAATAAATGGCAGGGGGTGTTACTAGACCGACACCGAACCCAAAAATGTGATTAAAAAAATTTTTGTCTGTCTGTCTGTCTGTTTGTTCAGGCATCACGCAAAAACTACTGGTCCGATTACGATGAAACTTGGTATAATTATTCTTTAATATCCTGGGCACCACACAGGGTACTTTTTATCCCGGAAAAGTATATACAATAAAAAACAAATTTCATTTTGCGGTTCGATCCCTAGACCCGATTACTGTACCAACCGCAAATAATAAGTTTGTCGTAGGTTACGTGGAGGGTGTGTTCTTTGTGAAGAGTACCTAGATATCCACTAAGAAAGTGTTTTTCGAAATTCCAACCCTAAGAGGGTGAATGGAGGGAGGGTGAAATTTAACGCGAATGAAGTCGCGGGCAGAAGCTAGTTAATAATAAGTTCCTTTTTAATCGTCTTCAAAAGGAGGAGGTTCTCAGTTCGTGGGAACCTTTTATTTTTTTTATTTATGTTCCCTGATTACTCGAAGACCGTTAGACCGATTTGAAAAATAATTGTTTTAGTTGGCGTAATGGAAGTAAGTTACACCCAACGAGTTTGGATGAAAAAAAAAGAAAATAAAATATCATTAGGAGATAATTATGTAGCCAATAAAAACAAATTGATAATGATTGCAAATGGGCCAAATTGCAGAAGACTGTTGCCTTAATCTTTTATGTTTATCTTTTTTCCTACAAAATTGGGTAAAATAAACATAAAAATAATGCTTTTCGGCTTATACCTATATATCCGAAGTTCCGTAGATAAAGTATTATGAAAAGAAAGAGTTTTTTACAATATTCATCTTCGGAGCAGTGGTAACCCAGTGTTAATGGCCGCGACTTACGAGTTGTAGGTCTTAGGTACAAAACAAGAAAGGCGCTTTACTTTGTGTAAATAATTTCATCCCCACTGCTCATAAAACGATGAAGGAAAACATCGTGAGGAAGCTGACATGTCCTAGAACCAAAAATTCGAAGACATGTGAAATCTACCAACCCGTGGTGGATTGCGGCCCACTCCATCTAGAAGAAAGGAGGCCTATGTCCCAGCTGTGGGAACATTATAGGCAAGATTATGCTAAATAAACAACTAGTCTTACCAAGGGGTATCGTAATTGCCCAGTTATTGAAAGATTGTAGTAGCTTGATGTGCTGGCGTCTGCATAATCACCGTCAAAATAACCTTAATTTTAACATTGATTTAGTTTGAAAAGATGATGGTCAATAATAGTAGTTTTGGAGTCCTCCGAATTCTAAAAACCAAAGTAATCAAATTCGTTTCAACCCCTCAAGCGTCAAGTGTACACCAAGTGTACATACGAGAAATGTGCTCAAAACGTCAACGGTACACCAAGTGTACACAACAGTGTCATTGTTCTACAGGGTGAAATTAAATTCATGTATTTAATACATAACATACCCATGCACAACGGAACAAATGGGAGTCTAAGTGCGGAAAAGGGAGCCCCATCATCATCATACATATTCATAAAGATGTTAGAATACTGTTAGAATGTATTGTTTTGTTACTAGACGTACGACCATGGCTATTCTCTGAACAACACTTCCTTTTTGCTTCGCCGTAGTCGGGTAATTAAGCTTTCATGTCAATATGGCCATATTATGAAGGCCCATTATATTCAACAGAGGTCCATTGAATACTGTTGACACACAAACCGCTTTCCACGCATAGAAACATGATGTATTAAAATAATCTTAATTCACCAAACTACAGACTGCATTCACTAATATCCCGAAGACGACAGAGCGAGACAGAACCGCATCCGTCCCTTTCTCCCCCTGAAACGTATACCTTTTCATTATGACTTCAGTCGCGTCGCGAACTCTAATCCGAGCGGACCGTTAGCGCTCCCGCCCAAAAACGTGAAAAAAAAATCATAATAAAACACGTGCAATCGAATTCCAAATTCAAAAGTGACGTTTCAACTTTTTAAATAACAACTGTTTCGTGCAAAGGTGTTAAATCAAACGGCCTGAGAAGTTTGTAAAAAGTTTAGTTGATAAAAAAAATTGTGTTGACTTTGTCGTTGATGCCAGATTATTAAGATCAAAATAACCTAGGCATATTTTGGTCGAGGACGACGTTTGGACGGAGACAGTTCAACTGTTCGTGATAATATATGGATCTTGGTTTTTGTGTGAGTAGATTTTTAAACTAGTTTATTTTTTTTTAAGAAACTTTTGTAGACTTCAAAAATTGTGGAAAATTTCAGATATTTTTTTCAGTGGTTACTGTGTTCGTGACACGACAAATTGGCCATATTTTTTCATGGAGATTGAGACAACTATTTTTTTCTCGAAAAAGTTTTTCGTCTCTCCCATAATTCACTACCTTGCGTTAGGTAATGAATTATGGGTAGAGTTTGAAACTTATAGTCATTGAGTTAGCAATGAATAATCTGGCAATATTTTTGAAACTGTTTATTATTTTTGGATTTTCCCTTATGATCGTGTACAGAACTATACAATTATGAATTTTAAATACAATATTTTGTTACCTACCATTTTATAAGTTCAACCGTGGCTTTGTCTAATTAGTTATAATTTTTAACTGAAAGTATTTTTTTTTGTCTTAAATCACTTTAAAAAAATCACATAACTAAGACGTTTTACAAATATCTAATATAAGCTGTATTTTTTTAACCTTTTCAAGGCCAATTTTAACGAATCGAAATGGATAAATGAAGACCAAAGAAAGAATATCTATTTCAGCACAGGTTCATTGATTTAAAGGATGAAAATAAAATTCAATAGTAGTTTATTTGCATTTTTAAAACATTTCACAACTTAGGTAATGTACAGTCAACAAAAGAGATAAGTATGCAGGATCGTCGGATATAGTTGAAGCTTAGTAAGAAAACGATGGATGTTATCGACTGTTGGAGGACGGGCAAGAATGTATGGAAGCTGGCCTACGAACCAATAACAACATGCGATATATCATTGGAAAGGTTTTTTTATGTACTTCAATTAATGTTATGGCGCGAAGTCCCAAATCGCTGTGTGGAAAAAGTTATGGCACAACAAAGCTCGACTTAATTCACAAAAATGCAATTTCCCACTAATTGTGGACCAGGTGTTCCATGGCACCTCAAAATACCATATCTATGTTTGAATACACCGCGTGGAGCATTGTTTAACATATAGTTCTGTTATTCTTATACTTTGTTAGTTGCACGTGTTTTATAGGGATGCCTAATACTTTTGGCCAAGGCTGTATCTCGGTCTCACTCTTTTCATCAGGCGCTGGTATAAACTCGAAATACCTACATGCTAAAACTACTTTATCCCAGACATTTTATTTCTGAAAAGATAAGTAAGGTTTGGGGGACCTCAAGCTCTACAAAATAAAACAAACACGTGGAAAAAAATCATTAATGAGATTTATTATCAATAACAATGAATTTAAACGTTTTTTGTACAATATTATACTTGGCTAAATAATCATTTGAGACGGTCATTAGTGACAATAGATACAAGTTAAAGGATTTAAAACGAAAACAAAAGTATTAATACTCCATCGCGCCCACACACTTATAAAAATACAATAATAAATCAAATGCATATTATTTTTAACCGACTTCAAAAAAGGAGGTTCTGTATGTATGTATGTATGTCCGCGATTTTCTCAAAAACTGATGAACCAATTTTGATAATTCTTTCACTAATGTAAGCTACATACTTTCAGAAAGGTTTTAGTATATGATACATTAGGTATTTATTCTTATGTACGAAGTTATATGCATAAATGTACTGCATCTCCGGCATTTCTATGCGAATTTAGATGATTCTGTCTTAATTATGAGCAGTTTAATATTATATTAAATCAGACACCAACTATGTCAGAACAAAATAATCGCCCGAAGACGGTCCTTGGTGTATATTTAGCTAAACTTCGTACCGGTGAAAGTAATGAACGCTTAGCGTCATTATTTAATATGTCTCGTCGTACTCTAGAGCGAAAGTAAAAAATCGCCAGAGATTTTGTCACATTACATTTAGGTTTTAACCACATTTCAAGGAACGATATTTTAGAAAATAATTCGTTGATACCTAAGGGTATATTTGGTAACAACGAAAATAGTAAGACAATCACTATTTGCGATAGAGCCTACATTTTCATTGAAAAAAGTTCAAAGTTTTTATTATTTCAAGGTTTATCTTATAGCTTGCACAAATATAAGAATTTATTAAAACCATTCATGATAGTATGTACTGACGGTTATATAATAGTCGTTATTGGCCCTTTTGCTGTGACTACATCTGATGCACCAATCATGCAAGGGATTGTTCGTAATGAAGATAGCTTCTGGAATTGGTTTTTTCGACAGAGTGATGTTTTTATTCTAGATCGGGGTTTTAGAGATAGCATAAACAGTCTCGAGGAATGTGGCTATGAGGCACATATACCGCCTACAAAAGATAGGAGCGAAAGACAATTAATAAAACAATGCTATAGATTACTTCGACAAACATATTTTAATAGAGCTCTTCCCCATATGTTTCACGATTTTAAAATTGGTGCAAGCCTGTTAAATGCTTTTCATCCCCTTTTTCAAGATCACAGGCTAGCTCCAGATATCATAAGTTTCATTAATGAATATATGAATACTACCAATCGTTTATATGATTACGTTGAAATGAAAAACCTTAACAGACAACGTCGAAGGTTTACAATAATGGAAGTAAACCTCCCATTCTTGAGTGATTTTCCTCGTCTGACTGAAGACTGTATAATATTGCATGCTTTAGGGACATACCTTATGAAGCTAGCAAAATCATATGTAGCAGAACATTTTCGAGATGGCATATATTTGATTGAAATGTGTAAGGATGATACATTATATGATTTAAATAAATGTGATACTTTGCAAAACAATGTGTGGTTACTCCGAGTGCGGATACAGTCGCGGCACGTGAGGGCACGCACATATTATTCCTATATTTTAATTGACAGGGACCAAATCGGCAGAAACGCAATAATTCAGTACTATTGTACTTGTATGATTGGCAGAAGGACAGTCGGGAGCTGTGCCCATATCGTTTCCGTATTATGGTATTTAGGCATAGGAAGGTATGAGCCGTTTATTGCTCCAGCTCAACATTTATTAAACCTTATTATCGATAATGACCCGTGAGTACACGCTATGGCATCTTATCACTGACCAGAATAATACATATTAATGTTCCACTGTAACAATACTGCAATATGTTTGTGTACAATGAGTATTAAAATACGCATAAACCTAGTTTAGTTTATACATAAATATTTTCACTGACGCATGAGTAACTAAGTGTTTTTGTTTTCTTTTATAATTATTGTTAGTAGTGGATAACTTTTATTGGGCATTCTATAATTCACATAGCAAATGTAAAAGATCTACAATGTATATGCTGTTGTTATCTCTAATATATAAATAAATAAATGTAAAGAAAAGACCCTGATGACCCCATAACCCTCCTCCAGGAGAGAAATAGGGCAATCAGTACAGTACACAAGCACAAAAATCGACATTCCGTGTTTTTTTTTTTTGGAAAAAAGTTTTTTATTAGTTAGATAATACTAAAGTTTTACAGTAAGATAACAAAACTCCTTTTCAATCTTCATCAATTATAATACAAGTTAAATCTCCGGCTGGAGAATTGAACGACTCATGCCTTCCTATACCAAGATACCAGACAATAGAGGTTATATGGGCACAACTCCCTATTGTCCGGCGCCCTGTCAAGCAAGTGCAATAATATTGTGCTATCGCACTAATACCAATCACGTCTCTAATAACCAAAAGGTAACATAAATATATTTTTGCCCTTACATGGCGAGACTGTATACGGCCTCTTAGCAACCAAACATTTTGAGGCATATTGTACCGTTGCAAATCCCCAATTAAATCGTCTCTTTTCACTTCAATTATATATAGGCCATTGTGCAAATGCTCTGCACAATATGATTTGGCTAGTTTAAGCTGATATGATCCCAGAGTGAAAAGTTTTAAATCACTTGGTGTCAAACGAGGAAAGTCATCTAATTGTTGGTTTGCATCTATCGCCACAAACGCGATTCTTTGTCTGTTAAGATTGTTGTCATTTACGTAATTATATAAATGATTGGGTATGTTCATCCTTTCATTAATTGAATTTAATATGATTTCTGCGTCTATATTATCAGCCACAGGTTCACGAAAAGAGTTAATAAGGGCACCTGCAATTTTAAAATCGGGAAACAGATTCCGTAGTGTTGTATTAAAATAATCTTGACGCAGTAACTTGAAGTCGCGTTTAAAACGACCGTTAATGACCTCAACGACCCACCGACACAAAGTAACAAGTCTCGATTTGTTGGCCTGTTCGGTAGACAGTTGAGTGTCATTTCTGTCCTTTGTTGGTGGCAAATGAACTTCATAACCGCAAGCTTCTAAACCCGGAAGACAATCACGAAAACCTCTATCGAGGATTAAAACATCATTTTGTTCAAAAAACCAATGAAAAATACTGTTTTCTTCATTTGCAAAATCGGACATGATGGATGCATCGGACTTCGTGGCAGCAAAAGGTCCTAAGATATCTATTATATAACCGTCTGAACACACAACAAGAAAGGGTTTTAACAAGTTTTGAAACTTATGTAAGCTGTACGTTAAGCGCTGAAAAAGAAAATTGGAACTTTTCTGAATGTATGCATACGTTCCGTCGCAAATGATTATAGCTTTAGTATTTTCTTGATTTCCAAATATTCCTTTATGTATTGTTAGGTTACGTTCCAGAACATCATTTCTTTGCATGTGGTCAAAACCCAAGTGCCGTGGCACAAATTCTCTTAGTAAGCAATATCTTACTATCTTTAATATTCTTTGTATACTTCTTCGAGACGTATTGAATTGACTGGCTAGTCGTTCGTTTGACTCTCCGGTTCGGTATTATCAAAATCGGTTCATTCGTTTTTGAGAAAATTGCGGACATACAAACATACATACATACATACGGGTCGAATACGGAACCTCCTTTTTTGAAGTCGGTTAAAAAAGGGCACCTATCAATGTAAGTCTTTATTGCTATTTATGTATGAACAGAAGATGAACGAATACAATATAACAATAGTTTAATATATCTAATGTAATAAACAAAAAAACAAACCTCCAATAGTGCATGTTCCCGTACATAATCTGCAAGCTCAGGTTGATCTTGTGGAATATTTTCAGCCAAAATGTGACGCTGATACCTCCTGTTGTGTAGCCCTCGCTGGCACATAACACAATTGTTGTAGTGTTCATCCATGACCAAAGCAGGCCGTTTTTATTAAGAGCTTAGTTCTATGTTCGATAAACAAAGCCAGTGGTATAACATACAACAAATCACAGAGACCGATAAAAAAAGCCAGTGGTATAACGTATAACAAATCACAGAGTCCGATAAACAAAGCCAGTGGTATAACATACAACAAATCACAGAGTCCGATAAACAAAGCCAGTGGTATAACGTATAACAAATCACAGAGTCCGATAAACAAAGCCAAAAGTCGTAGTCAAATAATAATAATGATAAATTGAAAATGGTGGAAAACGACGCGATATGGAAACACAAGAAACCAGTGGTAGTGACAAGTTACGATCAGAATACATTTTGACACAGACAGTTGTAGATTTTGACTTAATGACACTGTTTTATATTTTTGTCGGTACTGGCTACCTGCCTGTACCTAAATAAAATGAGGTATTGCTTGTTGTTATACCTTTTTATGATAAAAGGCTGAAAAACAAACTTTTGGTCAAGTCTGGCTTTATTGTGCAATAACTTTTTCCACACAGCGATTTGGGACTTTCCACCAGAACAATAGTTAAAGTACGTGAAAAAACCTTTCCAATGATATATCGCATGTTGTTATTGGTTCGTAGGCCAGAATGCCCGTCCTCCTTTAATTTGATAAATGAGCTGTTTGTTTTCTATTAATAAAATTAAATTTTATTCGAGAACATCCATCTCTTTTGTTGACTGTACATATTGAATTGTCATACTGCGATGTGGTTCAGCATAATAGTCTCTGTATATGAAATAATTAAAATACCTTATAAAAGGATATCTATACCTAACGACTGTAATTTGAATTGGTCAATTTGCGAACTGGACCATTTGCTAATTGGACAATTTGTGAATTGGACAAATCGCGAATTGGACGTTGTGAGAATTGGAAATTTTGAGTCCACTGGACATTTTGCGAATTGGATGTAATGCGCCCAAAGGGTTTATTACATCAAAGAATCGACGTGTCAATTTAAGATTGACGACTAGAATAAATTCTATTATATTTAAGGTAATTTTTGACGTTCGAAAGTGCCTTTTATGTGCCTATTTGAAATATGCTTTGACTTTGACTTTAAAAGATTCAGTAACATGTCAATCACGCGATTTTAGAGATCTCTGAGTTTGTTTCGGCCTATCTTCTCGGAGTAGTCAGATAGGAAACGCCGAAATCATCTAGTTTTTATCTACCTATACAAGTAAATAAAATGGGAGTGTCTGCTTATAATATTAAAATAACCGCTTTTTACGAAATGCATATGGATGTATACACGGTACATATACCAAAATAACATATTTTATAATTTTTGTCTGTCTGTTTGTTCCGGCTAATCTCTGAAACGGCTGGACCGATTTTGACGGGACTTTCAATTGCAGATAGCTGATGTAATAAGGTACTCCTTGTAGGCTATATTTATTTTAGAAAATTAACTAGCCCCACGAAAATAATTAAAACTGAACGTGGCTAAAAGTGGCGGGTAACAGCTAGTTTTTTAATAATTTCATTGACGTGTAAAAGTGTTTGTACAAACCTCCTTACAGAAATAAAGTCATTTTGTCTGGACTTAAAGAGACTGTGACCTCTGAGTTTGTTTCGACCTTTCTTCTCAGAATAGTCAGATAGGAAAATCCGAGCTAATCTAGTTTTAGAACATAAGTTATTTTTGTCGTGTAAAACTATTTATTGAACCAATTCACAGAATCATATATATTGCAGCGCAGCCGTCAGGGAATATCGGGATAAAAAGTATCCTATGTCCTTTTCCGGGACTCAAACT
Organism: Amphipoea lucens; assembly: GCA_947508005.1. Classification (NCBI taxonomy): domain Eukaryota; kingdom Metazoa; phylum Arthropoda; class Insecta; order Lepidoptera; family Noctuidae; genus Amphipoea; species Amphipoea lucens. The sequence continues at coordinate 17,026,956 of OX382375.1, forward strand.
ATCTCTATACCAAATTTCATCTAAATCGGTTCAGCGGTTTGAGCGTGAAGAAGTAACAAACATATAAAAACACACACACACTCACAAACTTTCGCCTTTAAAATATTAGTGTGATTAAAGGGTGCTTAAATAAAAATACCAGTAAGTTTTTCTTTAAAACACCGTTTAAATTATAACAATATTTTAAAATTTTTCTTCACTAAAGCTACCCGCTACTTTGTTCGCGTGAAAATAGTGATTTTCTAGGATGAAAACATCACTTTATATGCTAATCCAAGATACGTTCTACCTTGTACCAAATTCCGTCCATATCCGTTGGACCGTAATATCGTGATTGAGGTACTGCCTTATATCGAAACTTTTACTTTATTGGATTAGTTTTGTTGTTTTATGTCTTGGATATCCGATCGTGTTTGGTAGTCGAGCCATCATATGAGTAACTAGCTTCTGCCCGCGACTTCGTCCGCGTGAAATTTACCTTCTTAGGGGTGGAATTTATTATTTAACATAAAATATATCCTACTAGCTTCAGCCCGCGACTTCGTTCGCGTGAAACTTCTTGTTTCCCCCGAGCCACCCCGTCGTATCGCATCACCCGCCCGCGCTATCACTTAACGTTCTTTTTGAGTTTTTTTCTTTTTGCTCGGCTCCTAAGGGTCATAGCGTGATGTTAAATAGCCTATAGCCTTCCTCGAGAATTGGGCTATCAAATGCAAGAAGAATTTTTCAAATCCGACTGGTAGTTCCAGAGATTACCCCCTACATACAAACTTACAAACATATTTTACCTCTTTATAATATTAGTATAGATGACGCTCGGTCATGCTTTAACTTCTCATTAGTGAAGGGATTTTCGGAATCGGATCTGTTATCATCATCTTCATTTCAGCCGAAACACGTCCACTGCTGGACATAATGCTGTTTAGTATAATTATTCCATCACTTTTAAATTTAAAATTATTATTTACGTACACTGTACCAGTACATTGTTTTAATAATTGTTTTGCTGCACCGGACGACGTCATTACGTCAGCGCCGGCTGTCGCAGAAAACCAGCGCTGGGGCTCCGTCTTGCATAGGGTCGCAGCATAATGCTGAGCGATAGCCGTTTTGCGTGGATGTGACGCATGTTTCCCTTACCTTTTTATTTTAATGTTCTTTTTGCGTCATTTTCACCGCAAATAAACGTATTTTCTTTCTTTCGTTACATAGACCTTCCCCAAGCACCTCCACTTCGACCGGTTTAGTGCTTCTCGCATGCAACGGGTTCCTGCGGCCTTCACAAGGTCGTCGAATCGGATCAGTAGTTACCCCTACATGCAAAGATAAATTTTACCTCTTTATTAAAATATTAGTATACACAGTGAATATTATACATAATGTAAAATCAAAATCAAAAGTCATTTATTCAAATTAGGCTGAGACTCAGCACATTTCGAACGTCAAAATTACGTAAGGAAAATACCCCAAAACGCCCGCCCTCACCACTTCCTAGTGCTTTCGCTGGGGAGAAGAAGTGGCGGAACAAACTCCCCAGCAGAACAGCTGTTTGTTCAGTTAAAAAAAGCTTGCTTTTCTATAATAGTAGGTATGCAAAGTAATTAACATTACGAGACATAGAACATTAAATTAAATTATTTGCCATATGCGCCAATCCGTACTAATATTATAAATGCGAAAGCTTGTCTGTCTGTCAGTAAACCTCTTCACGCTTAAACCGCTGAACTGATTTAGATGAAATTTGGTATAGAGATAGATTGAGTCCCGGGAAAGGACATAGGATAGTTTTTATCCCAGAAATCATCTCTTAGTGGGTGAAAAGGGGGGTGGAAGTTTGTATGGGGAATCAATAACCGCTGAACCGATTTAGATGAAATTTGGTATGGAGATAGTTTGAGTTGTGGAAAAGGATATAGAATAGTTTTTATGCCCGAAATGATAAAAAAGCAGATTGGATAGAAAATAAGCTACCCAAATTATCTGATAATTCCATGCGGACGAAGTCGCGGGCAAATGCTAATATACTTACCAACAAATACAAAGAAAACTATACTCAAGAAAAAACTTACCTACTCACTTTTTTTTATATATTTTTGGTTGGTTTTTTTATTTTTTACTGTGTTTAGTTTAGTTTGTGATCTTCCTGTACGAGTCGCAATAAATACTTTTTCTTTCTTTCTTTCTTTCTTTCAAAAACATTTTATAACTAAAAATATTAATGTAAACAAAATTTAATACCTATAAATAAAAGCCTCCATTAGAGCGTGACAGCTTAACTGTTCATAACCATTTTACGGATTGTCGAATCGAAAATGACACAATTTCAACCACTAATTTGCCTTGCCCCGACATCAATCATGATTTAAAGTTAAATTGACAAGCTTTTCGAGTTTTGGATTTGTGAGCAGCCTTTCGAAGACTCTTTTCATAACGTTGATTGAGGTTTGATTCGGCACGGAAGCTTAGTGAGCGGTTGTGAATAGCTAACAGATACTTTTATCTAAAGTTTTAAAGAAGATGGTTGTGCTTGCAATGTGCAAATTAATTCTTAACTTTTCAAACTCAAAGCATTTATTTCAATTAAACCAATTACAGGCACTTTTGAATTGTCAAGGGGCGGTCAGTCAGAAAGATGAAGCTAGTTGCCCATTCCAACGCGTAGGTACCTATGGAGAAGAACGGGCAAGAAACTCCATGGACACTCTTTCCAAATTATTGACTGCACAATTCACAAATAAATAAAATTGGAGTGTCTGTTTGTAATATTAAAATAATCACTTTTTACTACATGCATATTATGGATGTATACACGGTACATATACCAAACTAACATTTTTTACAATTTTTGTCTGTTTGTCTGTCTGTTTGTCCCGGCTAATCTCTGAAACGGTTAGACCGATTTTGACGGGACTCTCACTGGTCGATAGCTGATGTAATAAAGAGTAACTTAGGCTACATTTATTTTAGAAAAAGAATTCGGGTTCCGCGCAAAAAAAATTTAGAAGTTTTCCGTCATGCACGCAAACAGAGTCGCGGGCACAGCTAGTAATTTAATACAAACGGTGCCTACCCATTTGAATCAAATTAGCGTAATAATACGCAAGCGTAAGAGAGTAGGCGCCAGCTGTTGCGTTCAGTATAAGTGCTCTATACAGGGTGTCCCTGGAAGTATGGATCAAATCGAATAGGGGCGTGAGCAAGGTCTTTTCCAAACTTTTTAACCCTGAGAATGTCAGTGAATTTTTTTACGGTTCAAAAGTTATGACCGATTTTTTTTTGAATCACTTCGCATAGTGCTCAAAGAAAATAATCATAAAAAATACTATCAGGGCTATCTAAAAAAATAAATTGATAGCCCTGATAGTTTTTCTTAAAGATTTTTTTAAAACGATTCGATTTCTCTTCTCTTTTTTTTTTGCTAAAACGATTGGAAATGACCTTGCCTACGCCCCTATTCGATTTGATCCATACTTCCAGGGACACCCTGTATAGTACATAGCGACGATTTGTATAAACACTCTATGTAGAGCTTGTTATTGTAGTAGCTATTATAAAATACTGGTATTTGTATTTATTTAAACTTCTCGCACACAATAAGGTTCAAAGGCGGACTGCCTTAGGCTCTACCAGTCAACCAAGGTTGGCGAAGAGATGAAATGGTAGGTACTCTCTTTGAGAGGCACAAAATAAAAAAATATAATAAATTATAAATAAAACTAGCTGCGCCCCGCGGTTTCACCCGCATAAGTCTCGATCCCGTGGGAATATCGGGATAAAAAATATCCTATGTCTTTTCCCGGGACTCAAGCTATCTCTATACCAAATTTTATCAAAATCGGTTCAGCGGTTTAGGCGTGAAAAGGTAACATACAGACAGACAGCTGTCTGTTCCCTACATTTATGTTCGCATAACTCATCAAAATGTAGGGAACAACTGATTTTTTTTTCGCGATTTCAGGTTTTGTCCCATAGTGAAAGTTGTTCATAATAATGAGTACAATCTCCCATTTCGACTTGTCGTATGTGTTCAATTTCACCCTGTATATATTCGTTTTGAGAGTATAGAGGTATGAGGAACAGGGTGTAAAGTTCACTCAACCTCCATAGAAAAGGGAGGATCCTCCGACCAGACGGGTGTTGTGTCTGATGGACAACTGCCCGATGATTCATGTCGGGCTGTTGTATTTATACTAGTTGCGCGGTAAACTCTGCTTGCGAGATGCAGGATTTGCGTGACGTCAGTATGACGCGTTGTTCGCATGTGGCGTTGTTGATACCGCTACAAGAGCAATCTTGATGAAATTATTTACACAAAGTATTACATACAAAGCCTGTCTGGGTTCGAACCCGCGATCTGCAACTCGTAAGTCGAGGCCACAGGGCCACCACTGCTCTATTATCTGAATGACGTTTTCAGACGCAATCACACTAATATTATAAAGGCGAAAGTTTGTGAATGTGTGTGTGTGTGTGTGTGTTTATATGTTTGTTACTCCTTCACGCTTAAACCGCTTAACCGATTTAGATGAAATTTAGTATAGAGATAGTTGGAGTCCCGGGAAAGGACATAGGATACTTTTTATCCCGATACTCCTACGGGATCGAGACTTATGCGGGTGAAACCGCGGGGCGCAGTTAGTTTTTAGATAATTTTTGAAGTGAAAACTTTTTTAGGCGCGTTGGGCATTTTTTGAGATGGGAAAAAACCATTGTATTCGCGCCACTGTTACCGTAACCGACACCGCTTCGGATGTGTTCGGCTGTCCTCGGGATGTACTCGGTTTTAATGTATTTCCGATATGTCAGTGAGTGATGGCAAAGTATCCTGTTTATGTTTTGTTTATATGACGATTCAAAAAATACACACGTAAATTGTACAAGTTTTCACTTCTGTCGGCACTCCCGGAGTGCTACTTTTTTTCTCAGTGATTTACACAAACGTTTCCTAAATATAAAACAACTTTAAAACTACCCATTTACTGCAATTACTCCTAAATCGAGGACCTACTGAAGAAATAACTCAGTTTTATTCAGTTATTGTAAAACGCGCAGCACTTACTTTTGGCAACAGCTGCGAGCGCTGTTAGCGTTATTGTCACCTTTAAGTCAGTGGTTCACTTGGTTGGGTAAGAGATTTTAGGTTTGAACCCTGGGCTACAAATTTGTATTATTCTCGTGCAAACCACGTCAATATCGTGTCTTGTTATCGGCAAGAAATCGAAATGAACGGACGGACCAGATTTATTTTGACAGTTCAAACCACGCCATTGCGTCAAACCTTACGATAGCGAAAATGCTTTTTGTTAAATGTTAGTTTTTTTTTATCTCGACTGTAGGTAGGTATGTTACTTGTATTTTATAGTTTACTAAATATAGGTGAATATAGGTATGTATTTATTCCTATAAAAAACGTGTGCCCGCGCCTCGACGCCGCCTCGACTCTAGCTCGTGTGGGCGACGCGCCTAACCGGACGCAACTGAGTACGAGTATTTTACATAGAGCGACTGCCTATCTGACCTCCACAACCCAGTTACTGGGTAAAACGATACCCCTTGGTAAGACTGGTTGTCAGACTTTCGGGCTTCTGACGACCCGTAACGACTGTCAAAGATCCACGAATGACAGCCGGGACCAACGACTTAACGTGCTTTCCGAGGCACGGAGGGGTCTTGGTATGTAAAGATGACCCATCCACGGACCAACCGTGACAACCGTACCTTAAATTGATCGATAAACCCGTGCGGCTGTTATTACTTAGCCCCTCCATATACGGCTGAATACCAAGCATTATAGTGTGGTGCTACGTGTATAGTGAATATATATCGAGCCGTACAGCTGCGACGGATATTACTATTCTCATTTCTAAACTAAACATATGCACACAAAGTATTTGGTTGGTATGTTTTGTTCTTTGTTAATGTTCGTTAAAACGATGACACATTTTTTAACCGACTTTAAAAAAGGAGGTTCTGTATTCGACCCGTATGTATGTATGTATGTTTGTATGTCCGCGATTATCTCAAAAACTCCTAAACCGATTTTAATAATTCTTTCATAATTGTAATCTACATACTTTCAGGAAGGTTTTAGTATATAATACATTAGGTAACTATTCTTATGTACGAAGTTATATGCATAAATGTACTGCATCTCCGGCATTTCTATATGCATTTTGATGATTCTTCGAGTCGTGTCTTCAATTCTTCAATGCGCTAGTGTTAATTGAATTTGTGTGGGGTAGGTACAACTAAAAAGTGAAAAATAAAAACTTTTTTACAAAAAAAACAACCGACTTCAAAAAAAACACTACAAAGTGAAAAATAACTTTAATTTCGGAAGTCGGTGTCAAAAAACGAAAAACCAACGACACCGACTTCCGAAATTAAAGTTATTTTTCACTTTATAGTGTTTTTTTTGAAGTCGGTTGTTTTTTTTGTAAAAAAGTTTTTTTATGACTTTAATTTATTCTAGTCGTAGTGATTGTGAAACCTCTTCTTATGTAAGTACTATATTCTATCCTCTATTAGGAATTTAGTTAGGATGCAAATGCAGAAAAAATAGGAAAGAACTTACAAAATCGACAGATTGTCTGATTATCCCCTACCTTCTGTTGCCTGTCGGATTTATTAACTTTTGAATTAACCCCCTTATTCATAATCCTATTTTGTCTCTATTTTAGCTAAAATAGGTTTATAGAACGTTTGTCTTTATCTGTCACGTTGTCATTTCTGTGTGTAAGAAAGAGACAAACCCCATTTTAACTAAAATAGGTTTGATAAGTTTTATGAATAAGGGGGTTAGTATTTGAGATAATTGTCAAGTTATGGAACAACAAACTCAATGTCATACTGTAACAAAGTTCAAATTCCATTGCAACCAAAAACTTATTACCTACGACCTTCTTGTTACAAATGGTCGCTCAAAAATCAACTTAGAATACATTCTACTAAAGTAGATAACTGATTACGTGGCGATGGAATGAGATACACTGCTATAGGCCCAAAACAAAAGAAAAGCGCCGCAAACAAAAATATATAATAGCCAAATTACCTCAAACTCCTCAAAGGTACATAACGTCTGAGCGGACATAATTTTGGGTCAAAGTCCCCATTGTGTTCACATAATGAGGCCCACTGAGGGGTTATAATCAACCACTGGCCTAAAGGAGGGTAATTTTTGACCCGCGCTAACTTATTTAGGGGAGTTTTTCGTAATATAGAGTCTGCGTATTTTATTATTGGACGTTTGAACATTTTTCGTAGAAATGTTTTATGGAATCGTAGAAAAAAGTGTAGCGTATTCAGCCTATAAGATTCCCACTGCTGGGACACAGGACTCCTCTCTGTGAGAGGGAGTGGGCCGTAACCCACCACGCGGGCCTAGTGCGGGTTGGTATATGTCACGCCATGTCTTCGAATTTTTGGTTCTAGGACAATATGCCGGTTTCCTCGCGATGTTTTTCTTCACCGTTTTGAGAGCAGTTGGTGATCAAATAATTTACACAAAGTAAAGCGCCTGTCGGGGTTCGAACCTGCTACCTAAAACTCGCAGTTCGCGGCCGTTACCGCGTCAAGAGACACGCGAACGCGTCACCTTTAAGGTGGAAACAGACTTATAACATGCCACGTTACGCGACATCAATGAAGCTTACTCATTGGCCATAGTTTTCATCTCGTTGAGCTATTTTCGTCATTTGGCCAATAAGTAAGCGTGGGATGGCGTCGGGTGTTAGAAGTGTGCAGCGGCCTTTATTGTTCGTCGCTCCGCGTGTCGCGTCGCTGTGACTCGCGGCATGCTCCAAACCACTTCTTTAATTTATATTCTCAGCAGTTGCTTTCGCAAGACGCCTGTCGCTTGAGCGTGTAGCTCGTGGATACGGGGTCATCTTTAAATCATCACAAGCTTCATAATAACGCTACAGTAAGAACATACAAGTATTTAAACAAAATTACTTCTGAATTCTACAACAGTCGCAACCAATTTTCAGTGCGAATATAGCAATTTTCAGTCGAACACAAAAACTTTACCAATTTAACTTCACCGGGCGCAATGTTTCCAATAGGTACCTATATATTTCTGGTGAAAAATTAAGATCCAACGTATAATTTCTTGTGGGTATCGTAAATTCGCCCTGGGTCTCCTGGGAATGGGTTTTTTTAGGCTAGAATTTGGGACGTAATTTTCTCTTGACTTTGGCTAAGGTTTCAAGGCTGGCTGGCTAAGAAGACAAAACAAAAGTAAAAATTTATTTGTATTAGAGTGAATTTTACCAATAAAACTAAACATATTATACAGGGTTATTGGAAAAACACCAACAACCTCTTAAGAGGTCATTGTACTCATCATTATGAACAACTTTTACTATGGGACCAAACCTGAAATCGCGAAAAAAAAAATCAGCTGTTCCCTACATTTTGACGAGTTATACGAACATAAATGTAGGGAACGGTAGACCATGACCTGAATTAGGACATATTATATTATTACTGAGCGCTCCCAATGGGCCTTATTCGAACGCTGAAAGTCACCCAAAGGGTAACGAATCAGAAATGAAGAGATCCGCAGGAGAACCAAGGTAACCGACATAGTCCGAAGAATTGCCAAACTTAAGCTGCAATGGGCAGGCAATGGCATTGCTCGCAGAACAGATGGCCAATGGGGCCGATAGGTTCTGGAGTGGCGACCGCGTACCGGAAGACGTAGCGTTGGAAGGCCTAGATGGACCGACGACCTTGTGTGCAGGAACGCGTTGGATGCGAGAAGCACAAAACCGGTCGAAGTGGAGGTGCTTGGGGGAGGCCTATGTCCAGCAGTGGACGTCTTTCGGCTGAAATCATGATGATGATGATGACCTTAGTTTAAGTTTGAGTTTGTATTAAGATTTCTTCGTGGAATGAAAAACAAGCAAATCGCAAATAGCGCTAGAAATGTCTAGAAATTTAAAACAATTTTCACGAAAAACAAAATAAAAACTAGTGTATTTCGTAATGGCAACACTGCACTGGTCTTGTTTTCTTTTCTTTTTGTTGCGAGTGCTTACTAATGAACGAAGATCAGACACTCGGGGAGTTAGGGAATTCTCTCATCTTCCCGGAATTTTAACAACAGGAACTTACATTATTCTAGGAAATTCTAAGAGATTTCGAAAAATTCTTACGAAGGCATTGTAAAATGCAAGGTCCTTTTTTCTAACTGACCGCTATGGCTTATATTTCCACTAGTAGCGCCCCGCGGTTTTACCCGCATAAGTGTCGATCCCGTGGGAATATTGGAATAAAAACTATCCTATGTCCTTTCCTGGGACTCGAACTATGTATCTCTATAGCAAATTTCATCTATATTGGTTGAGCGGTTTAAGCGTGAAGAGGTAACAGACAGACAGACACACTTTCGAATTTATAATATTGGTTCTTCAGGTCAACTGCCTTGCAATGACCTGAGTTAGGGGTTGAGGGGGCGTGTATGTGTTCCACGCGCGCCTCAAAGAGATGTCAGCATAAGGGAAGGAGTCCGTTAGGGCCGAAGCCTGCCGGGGTAGCGGGATTGTCTAAAAGGGTTACCGCTACCCTGGAAGACAAAGGGCTAAAGAAGGAACACGGATGGGTTTTAGTCGGTAAGAGTCTGATACTCCCTTCCGCTCCACCCAGAGCGGGAGGGGTCATTTGATGATTTCCCATCCAAAAAAAAAAGAAGTTTAGGACTATACTACTATACTTTTTAGCCCAATAGTACTCACGTTCGCGTGGAATACTCTATGATGCCGGGATAAGTTTCCGCAATTAGTCCTTCAAGTGGACCATAGTACGAAGTCCTTGTCGACCGTCACTGATTCCCGTGGCATAATGTCCAAGCTCCACGCAGGCTTAGCCACGACCAAATGCTATTGTTTTATAGTTTGGCATGGACATATTAATTATACCTAAAGCAAAAGTGCACATTGCTGCACAATGCACACCCCTACCCTATTTCAAGTGTGACGTTGCAAAATTAATAGTAGCGACATCTGTCGTGGAATAGCGTTTGTCATGGTGGTTTACGAGACGCAAGGTGGCGTTGGTGTTTTGTGTTTAATAAATTAATTACAGTTTAACAGTTAATTAAAACAAATAAACAAACATACATAATCCACCATATTTTTAATTAAAAGCAATGTCGAATGTAATAAAGATAAAATCTATAATAATCTTATATAGTCTGTGGAAGATTATTCGAGAAACTGTCAGTTTGGTTTGGAAAAAAAACTGTGTTCCGTGTCCGGTCTTTTACGACCAGGAACACGAGCCTGGGGGCTGTTTGAGAGGGACTTTATATCCTGAGAGGAACGGGATGTGCCCAAATAACCCAATGGGGTTTTAATATAAATTCCAGTAAGAGCAGAATCCTGTGAGTATTAAACCATTTGCTTTATTCTTGCTGGACAGCCTATAGCCCAGGTCTCTTGCATGTATGTTCTGACACGAGGACGTTGTTACAGGTCTGGCTTGTTATGCTAGCCTTCTTTTGATTGGTGCTATGCGCAGCTAAATTGATGCCTGGATGTTGCGCCGTTGTGTGATGATTTGGAATTCATCAGAGCGCAGGCGGCTTTAAGGTTATCCCTTGCGGTGTGGTCATCCGACGTTCAGGAAGGCAAACTCAAACTCAAACTCAAAGCATTTATTTCAATTAAACCATTTACAGGCACTTTTGAATTGTCAAGAAGTCAGTCAGTCAGAAAAAATGAAGCTAGTTGCCCATCCAAAGCGTAGGTACCTATGGAGAAGAACGGGCAAGAAACTCCATGGACACTCTTTTAAATCAAAATAATGTGGTTACAAAGTCTTGGTTACATCATTCATGTTAAAAATTATACATGTGAGAACGATGCAGAACGTTAAAAGCGTCCAAAATGAAAAGATGAGAAAAAACAACAATTCAAATAATAAATTAAAATAAGCCATGGCAGCAAAGAGATGACCAGTCCCTACTGACGGCGCCCGTTCACGAACATGACGCATGCATCAGCACCATTCAGCTCAACCATTTTGAAGGGAGCTAAATGATCCAACACATGTGCCACCATCAGCGAGACATTTGAGTGAGCATGACATACTCTCAGCCGCCAGAGCACATTCAAGTCAATGAAAGACGTACCCAGTAAATGGTAGCTTTATAGTGTGTACATAGTACTCACACATGTGTTATGCAATTATACAATACTAGGAGATTGAATTTATACAATGCAAAGATAGACTTACAATCTTCAGCAGCTCCAAAAGTATTTTCAAGTGTTAATCAATTAGTTGTGGTTGTGGAGCAGGACCAGCATTGAGCCAGGCATTTTTATCCGCGATGTAATCCCCTAACTTATAATATGCCTGCCTGCATAGTGTGCGTTTAATACAAGACTTGAATTTTGTCTCATTCAGTTGCAGAATGTGGGGAGGTATTTTATTATAACATTTTAAACAGTACCCCATAAAAGATGAGTCTACTTTAGCTAGTCTGAAACCTGGTTGAACTAATAGGTCCCTATTTCTAGTAGGTACTATAATTATGTCTTTCACCTCTTGTACTAAAAAGATGTAAATTTTTCCTTACTTAGCCTAACTTTGTAATTTGGCCTTACTTAGCCGATTCCCGGTTATGAGGGAAGTTCGCCACTCCAGGTAACGAAAGCGTCACCATCTCGTCCGTAGGCCGCGTTCGCGTGTGCTCACAGGAACCTCCTGTGAGCGAAGCCAAGGACCGACGATCCGTCAACTGAATGTGGTCAACTGAGAGACTTCAACTGATTGGTGTCAACTGATTGGTATCAACTGAATGTGGTCAACTGAGAGACTTCAACTGATTGGTATCAACGGAATGAGTTAAGAACTGAGAGATTATCTGTGTAAGATTATAATTTAACCTATGAGAGAGTTAGGCCTTTTGTAAAAGGCCAGGTGTTAAGACCAGTTGTTGTAAAGATAATTATTGTGTCTCGGGTTTGCTTAGTATATTAGTTATTTTTCCCTTATGAGCACAGTTCAATTAGGTCGACACATGTACGATGAGCTAGGTTATTGATCTATTCCCTCGCGGACTCGCAAAAGCGACTCTGAGAAACTGCTATTGTCTCATGCAGGTGTTCACCCATACCACTAGGTACGGAGACTAGTTGTGTGGGTGAATGCCGTAGTAGCAGGGAAAGAGGCATTATTTTAGTGGCTCGCCACTTTGTTTGTATGTGTGCCTTTATTTTGTATAATTCCAATAAACTTGTATTGGGTAAGAAGGTACTTGTTTAATTGAATCTTTCCCTAGCAGAATATACCCTATAAATTTACTTTAGCACGGTGGTGAGTAGTATTGTTCAAATAGAAACCATCATCAGCTTGTTTCCAATTAATTTCTGTAAACTACGCACGGGCCGGTGTTACACAAGTTAAACAAATATTAACTTTATTTCAATGACTATTAAATTGATTTCAGAGTGACTAGCACTATTGACAAGTTTATAAAAATGTTTGAAGTTGTAGCGTAAACTGAACCTTACCGTATAGGAGCTAAAGTTATTTTTCCATTAATTCATATTTGTTTACATTTATTGCAAACCACATCATTACACCGAATTTGCGAATTTGCACCACCATGTTTTGCTCTATTAGACATTACATTATGTTTAAATGTAAATATTTTGTGTTAGACTATACGCTGTGGCTCTGTCTCGCATAGGGTCCTAGCATTATGCTGAGCGATGACCGTTTTGCGTTGGTGTGACGCATATTTTGCCCCAATTTGATTTTTTAATTTTATTTTGTGTTTTGTTTTGTGTTCTTTCTTTGCGTTAAGTTTACCGCAAATAAACGAATTTTCTTTCTTTCTATTTACTGACTGACAAACTTTACACTATGTATTTAAAAAATGACATCGTATTCAAAAAAATATTTAAAAACAAAATCAAACCAGACACTGAACTGTTATTACAAAGAAGAAGACAGATCAAGGATTTCTTAGCGGAGTTTTATACTTTTCCAGAACGTTTCTTTCATTCTGTGATTCTTTTTAAGTTGACACTTCAAGGGAGCAATATATTCATTACTTACAGACAACTTAGTATCGATTTAAACACATACAAGTTAAACAATTTAGATTGTTTGTAAGTTCTTCCCCGATAGAACTCGATCCTAATCGCCTAGCTATTAAAGTTTGTGTACACTTTTGGAAACAAAGTTAGCTTGTGATTGGTTAATTGCCGTATAGACGTCTTTTGTTACACGTATTACCCAGTAACTGGGTTGTGGAGGTCAGATAGGTAGTCGCTCTATGTAAAATACTGATATTCAGATTTCAGCTGCATTCGGTTAGACTGAAGCCGACCTCAACATAGTTGGGAAAAGTCTAAGCAGATTAATACGTCTACGGAGATTGAGCAAATACTGCAGATTACTATACAAAACATAATACGACACGACAGTACCTGCTGAAGGATTAGACAGAGTTGTACCTATACCCACATTTTGCACGTTATGTTTAAGTCCTATGTAACAAAGGGCGAGCCTATTTCCATCAACTGGGCACAAGCCCAGACTCCTGTCTGCTACTGAAAAATTCCAGAAGGATAATCTCCGACCTGGGAATCGAAACCGGGTCCTCATACTTAACAGCGCATGCGACCACTTCTCCAACGAGGTAGCGGTTAACTATTTTATGGAAAAACCCTTTATTTTTCACCGATTCCTCTAACAAAAACCGGCATAATCGATGGTTCTACGCAGATAAATGTTATCGTTACCTACGTGTTTTTTGATAGCCATCTTTCGTAAAATTCTTTTGTGGTAGTAACAACAATAATAGCGGTCGTCGACCTCCCAAAAAAAAGATCAGATCTTTATATTTTTTAATTTTTCGTGTTTAGTTAGAATACCCATCGCGTCTACAGAATTTAGATAACCAATTAAAAAGAACCCGGTAGAATATTCTGCTACGATTACGTGCCATGGACAGGCTTAAAAAAATACTATATTAAGTTAATTTTGTAACGGAGGGGCCCGTGGCTAAATAACCGCAGCCGCACTGGATGGGTGATCATCTTTACATACCAAGACCCCTCCGTGCTTCGGAAAGCACGTTGAGCCGTTGGTCCCGGCTGTCATTCGTGGATCCTTGACAGTCGTTACGGGTAGTCAGAAACCCGAAAGTCTGACAACCAGTCTTACCAAGGGGTATCGTATTACCCAGTAACTAGGTTGTGGAGGCCAGATGATCGCAGTCGCTCCATGTAAAATACTGGTACTCAGCTGGATTCGGTGAGACTGGAAGCCGACCGCAACATAGTTGGGAAAAGGCTAGGCAGATGATAAACACGTCCTTCAGTATCGACACTAAAAGTAATGAGCAGGGCCTTAACGCACTGTTTACTGAGCATTTCCGCAATAAACGCGGAACGCACCATAAGGGCAGTCGTAACCCTACGGTTAAAGTCGTGAAACTACTTTTACAAACTAATTAACTTTACTAATTTACTTTTAACGACCAGTTTTCTGTTTTTAAGAGGAGTACATGACCTAAAGCGCGGTCACTGTCTGACTGCATAGAAAAGAAAGAGAAGCGCGATGACACAAAACGCTGGTAATTTATTGCAAAATATGAAGCAATTATCTATTTACGAAAAATTTATTGCTTGGACCAAAAAATTCAAACACTAGAGTTTTAGTATGTTGCTTGTAGAATAATCTGACAAAAAATCATAATGATTGCATGTATACAGGGTGTCCCTGGAAGTAAGGATCAAATCGAATAGGGACGTGGGCAAGGTCATTTCCATACTTTTTAACCCAGAGAATGTCAGTGATTTTTTTTACGGTTCAAAAGTTATGACCGATTTTAATTTTTTTTTCAATCACTTCGCTTAGAGCTCAAAGAAAATAATCATAAAAACATACTATCAGGGCTATCTACAAAAAATAAATTGATAGCCCTGATAGTTTTCACGAATTCGATCTTTCTTCTCTTTTTTTTTAGTATTTTTTTTTAGTTTTTTTTTTGTATTTTTTTTAGTTTTTTTTTTTTTTGCTAAAACGTTTGGAAATGACCTTGCCCACGTCCCTATTCGATTTGATCCATACTTCCAGGGACACCCTGTATAAGTATGGTTTTTGTTGTAAAAAGAAAATTTTTAGAGGTATTTTCATGATTTTTTTCTATCGTACCAAATAAGTTGTATTATGTTTTCAACATACCATAGAAATGTAAAAAACAGCAACACACTATCTACCTAGCATATATCTGAAGAATATCATATATTTTTCTGATTTTGTTTACTGTAGTCGATCATATACTTTTATTGTTTCTAAAACTTGCGTTTGTTGCGTTTAGGTCCTGTAAGCCCGGTGCGGGATTGTCCGAAAGGGTTACCGCTACCCCGGAACATAAAGGGCTAAAGAAGGAACACGGATGGGTTTTAGTCAGTAAGAGTCTGGCACTCCCTTCCGCTCCACCCAGAGCGGGAGGAGTCATTTGTTGATTTCTCATCCATAAAAAAAAAAAAAAGGTCCTGTAAGCCCCTTAACCTCTCGTCTGTCGGAACGTAGATCTACGCGTAATTGTGTCTGTAATTACGACATTCAATGGGTTAATGAAGAAACGTAAGGGCTCGTGGTTATGTCAAGGGTCGATCGATTTGTCAGGATAAGCTATAAATGCTGCGGCTCTTCTGAGGATGGATCAATAATCCGATCCAGCCTGTGAATGGATTTGGATGGGCACACAGATAGTTTATAACCAGGATTAACACATAGGATACCTTTTATCCCGGTATTCCCACGGGATCGATACTTATGCGGGTGAAGCCGCGAGGCGCAGCTAGTGTCATAATAAAAGGAAAAGTTAGCTTTAATCATGAGTTCCGACTTTCACCTCATAATAGGTTCCCAATCAACTTAAACTCGTAACCAACTAATTGGGGTTGAAACTCTAGGGCCTTGGGGTCCGAGAGCTCATCGAATATTCCGAGATATCGCGAAGCGTTTGGTTGACTCTTCGCGTGACCAGAGGGCTGGCCTATTTTTAGCCCAAAGAATAAGCATTGCCATCCAACGTGGTAATGCTGCCAGCCTTTTAGGCACTTATCCCATTGACAGCGATGCGGACGAATTTTTTGATGCCCAATGAGCTCGTCTTATTTTTTTTATTTTTATTTGTATATAGTAATATATATATATATATATTATAGTTTGTGTGTACATATGTAAATAATTATAATCAACTAATTTCTATTTAAACTTATGTTTCAAATTAATATTATTTCAAGATAAACAAGTATCAACTTTATTTCAATGGCAATTAACTTGACTTCAGAGTGACTAAAACTATTTAAAAAGTTATGAAAAATGTTTGAAGTTGTAGCGTAAACTGAACTTTATTATGCAGGAATTAAAGTTATTTTTCCATAAACTCATATTTTGTCTACATTTTTGGCAAATAAATCGCACATTCAGATTATACGTACCTATTCCGAAACAGCGACATAATCAGTTGTCAAATTTTAAGCTTCCGACCCACACACTTCCTTGTTCCCCTTGAAACTTTCGCCAACTGGAAGTTTCGAACAATAAAGGCGTACGTACCACGAAACGTTTAACCATTTCTGCTTAGTTAAACTGGTAATAAAAGGAAACAAGCCCGCAGGGGACGAATCGTGAGTTTGTGACCCACTCTACTACAAATTTCTGCCCTTGGGGATACGCAGGAACCTCATGGCTAAACAATACTGTGCGGTGCGGCGCCGGAGCGGTGCCGCAACGTCAGCCTACATACAAATCACTATGCCATGTCACACGATGCGTTGGGCCGCCGTGCGGCGTCGCACCGAGTGACCTGCGAGACGCGGCGGGGAAGGGTGTTGCGCTGTGGCCCGAACCATGGTAAACAGCGCACCGCCCGTGTGGCACCCTATAGCACGAAGTAATTGCGGTGCGGTGCTGCACCGTAAACGCATCGTGTGGCCTCGCTCTTACAGCCGCACCGGTTCATCGAAAGTTAAGCTATGCTTGCCGCAGTCGGATGAATGACCATCTATTTTATTATGTTGAGACCCCGCCGTGCCTCGGAAAGCACGTTATGCCGTTGGTGCCGGCTGTCATACAATCAACAACTGGTGAAGGGCGGGCGATTTGGGGGACTGTCTTTTGTAATTTTGACGTTAGAAAAGTGCAGATTCACAGCCCCGTTTGAATAAATACCTTTTGATTTTGATTTTGTCATTCATAGATCTTTGACAGTCATTACGAGTCGTCAGGAGCCCAAGAGGCTGACCTGACAACCAGTGTTACCAAAGGCTATCGTGTTACCCAGTAACTGGGTTGTGAAGGTCAGATAGGCAGTCGCTCCATGTAAAATATTGGTAATCAGCTGCGTTCGGTGCGATTGAAAGCCGACCCCAAGATGGTTGGGAAAAAGTTAGGCAGATAATGTTGATGATGTTGTTAAAGGACCGATGCCTGGTGGAGCAGACGAGTCTTGGAGTGGAGACCGCGTATCGGAAAGTGTAGTGTGTTCTTCTTATAGTCGTCGGACCATTTTGCTTGGCCCCCCCAAGCCAAATGGACCGAGGACCTTAAGAAGGTGGCTGGGACAGACTGCATGAGGAAGGCGGAGGAGAGAGCATTTTGGCATAGCCTGGGAGAGGCTTATGTCTGAGTTGATTGATTGATAGGCAGATGATGTGATTCGGAGGTGGTAAAACCAAGCCAATTATATTGGCACTAGTAGCGCCCCGCGGTTTCACCCACATAAGTCTCGATCCCGTGGGAACATCGGGATCAAAAGTATCCAAAGTCCTTACCCGGAACTCAAACTATCTTTATAACAAATTTCATCTAAATCGGTTCAACGGTTCAAGTGTGAAGAGGTAACAGACAGACACTCTTTCGCATTTATAATATTAGTATGGATATTAATAAACGCAGGACGTTTATGTTAAAATACCTTTGTAGATTTATTCCGGTATGCACAATGGTATAGAACACTAGTTTCAATTTATGCCATGCAGGTACATACATTATGCATGCAGTATTGCTACATTTTCGCTAGCCAGAGTAAGTCCGGGCTTATATTGGACCTATGGAGCCTATTTCCCAGTAGCTGGGCCTCTGGTTAAACTAACGGTATTTTTATACATATGTCCATCATCGTCCTCTAAATTCTACTCGGTGGTAAGGGATGCGCTGGACAGAAACCGGTGGAGGCGGATCATCCGCTCCAGATGCAACTCCGAAGCTGACCACGATCCTCAGACATGAGGGACCGACTACAGAGAGAGAGAAAATCCGTCATGAGGATTGGTTATTCAAACAATTGATGATGATGCGATCTGACCGATTTCGGCCAAGGCGATTTCTTCAACTCCGCAGTAGTTGTCGTTCGTGAGCTCGCATGTGGCTTATGTAGCCAAAAATTTTTGAGAAAATCCTCGCGCATTGTGGGCACGTGAGGACACCATCTATGTAATTATAGTTAACTAGCTGCGTCCCGCAGTTTCACCCGCGTAAATGTCGATCCCGTGGAAATATCGGGATAAAAAGGAGCCTATATGTTAATCCAGGGTGTCAGCTACCTCCATACAAAATTTTATCAAAATTGGTCCGGCCGTTTGAGCGTGAAGAAGTAGCAAACATATAAACACACACACACACACACACTCACAAACTTTCCTTTATAATATTAGTGTGATTATAGCGTGAAGTGTGATGGCCGTAGGTGGTCGAGCCTTCAGTTGGTCACGCTTGGCATCAAGCTCAAGGAGCCGCCGTAATTCAAAATCATGAACTATGATTTTAAACAAAGTCCTCCTCTCAAGTAAAACAATTACTTAGTCGATGACAATGCAGATGAGTAGCAGTAATTTATATGGAGGGATTACCTATCTACCTCCCACAAGGTGGACCGACGACCTTGTGAAGGCCGCAGCCCGTTGGATGCGAGAAGCACAGAACCGGTCGAAGTGGGAGTGCTTGGGGGAGGCCTATGTCCAGCAGTGGACGTCCTTCGGCTGAAATGATGATGATGATTATCTGACCCCCATAACCCAGTTACCGGGTAACTCGGGCTTCCACCGTCGCCAATTAATTTATCAGGGGATTTCATTAAAAAAATCTTTATATTAATAACTAGCTTGAGCCCGCGACTTTATCCGCGTGAAATTTCTTGTTCCCCCAACCCTTTCCGTCGCATCGCATCGCCTGCCTGCGCTATTACTGTGTTCTTTTTTCCTTTTTTTTTTTGCTCGGCTCCTAAGAGTCATAGCGTGATGTTAAATTACCTAAAACCTTTCTCAAAAATTGGGCTATAATAATATCAACGACTGGTATCATCCCGAAACAACTATTTATCAGTTTAAATGCAATCTCTTTCCAAATACACATAGGTACCTTACACTACAGAAAGCTGCTATATTAAAAAGGGTATCATTTAAGCTATCACCAATTTAATTAGTTTTGTGTTTCTTAAATAATAGGGTTTGTCCTCCAAATAGTAGATCTGTCACCAAAATGTAGTCACCAAACAATGCAAGTGACCTAACCAAACCGAACCTCGGGGTGCCCTTCGCTCGCTCTTGCATCCTATGTCGACGGAGCCCCGCTTCGCGGGGCCCCTATTTCTGTGTAAAGGGTTTAAAGTAACCTAACCAAACCGAACCTCGGGGTGCCCTTCGCTCGTTCTTGCATCCTATGTCGACGGAGCCCCGCTATCTGAGAACGAAAATATTTCGTGGCGATAGATCTATTTATTAGGTGATACAAATATTTCGTGGCGATAGATCTATTTATTAGGTGATACAACTTGATGACAAATATAAATTTTGGTGATAGAAAATATAGTTCCCTATTAAAAACATGTCGTATAGTCCGAAAATTCTTACAATTAGATTTAGACAATAATTTCAATGCAGTACAAAACACCTAATCTACTCAGACTTAAAATCTGACCTTGGTTTACACCCGTGAGATTTTAATAAATACTAGGTTCTTGGAACCTGAGAAAATAAATTTTCTTCTTCTTCTTAGCGTGTCGATGGCAATCTAAATGTACTCGGCCCAGAATTCGGCCACTTGTTTGGCGCCATCACTAGCGTCCATCAGTTCCTGTAACGTACAGCTGACAGGACACGCAGGGCACGATATTAAGTGTCCCATAGTTTGTGGAACAGCACCACATTTACACTCCAAGGAAGAGTCGTCTATAAATTTCCACCTGAACAGGTTTTCCTTGCTTCGGCCAACCTGGGTCCGGAGTCTGTTTAAAGACTTCCAGTTTACCCAAGGTAACTCATGTCCAGGTGGGAGGTCCTCAGCGGGTGGAACGAACGGTTTAGGTAAGGAAGCACTGTCTCGCCACAGCCTCAGTCTTTCTTGTGGTAGCTCGCCAGTGAGTGGGACGGAAGCTATTTCGGCTTTTCAGCCTTTGTGGCACAAGGGTGTTGTCGTGCAAAGGGTGTCGTGTGTCGGAGACCATTTTTGCCCTTTCGTTGGAGCTTGCCACCGCTCTGCGAACCACTGGTGGCGCTATTCCTGCTAGCGGATACAGCATTTGTACCGGGGTCGGTTTTAGGCAACCAGTGATGATCCGGCACGTTTCGTTCAAAGCTGTATCCACTAGCTTTGCATGGGCAGAACGACTCCACACGGGGCACGATATGGCAAAATAAATTTTAAAAACAAAAATAATAATAATATAATATCTATATATTCTTTATTTTGGACTATCCTATACAAGTACACATAATCCATATAACGTTAGTAATAATGACTTAAAAAACTATGTTATTAATACAACACAATTCAATAAAGACGAGGCGCTACACACAATGGTACATGCCTCCGTACCCAGTGCCTTACAAAGGGACTGTCCACTTTGTCTAATAATGTTTTAGGATGCTGTTGTCTGCTATCAAATGCAATACTTAGTATTTTTCAAATCCGACTGGTATTTTAAGAGACTTAGCGCGTTCAAACAAACAAATAATACAAAAAAAAAAATACGTGTGGCACTCGGGGACTGCTGGGGTAAAGCTATTGCATAGCATTTTTTATCAACTTATGCAATTTCGTAGCTGACTACAGTTCTATTTTTAAAATTCATTCCCACCCTAAAGAGGGAAGTAATTATTAGATTTATTTCTCCAAAAATTAAATATTTACATAATATAAGCTAAAATATAAACTATAATAATAATACTTATGCAATTATAATATTTATGCAATTTTTTTTTTTTTTCTTTGATATTAATTCAAGTTTTTTCTTAGATACTAATTCAAGTTACGAAGTTCGTCTCGATCCGTGCGAGCTTCGTACAGTCAACACGCATACGTCTAGTCGCACGCACACAAACACCGTGCCGAAGTCTGCCGAACTGAAACGACGTTAGACGATGCACGGCTTTCAACGCCGCACCGCCGTGCCGGTCGGAGTGGGGGGTATTAGGTTTATTTTCGTTACGGAATTTCTTGATTCTGTCGCCGCGCTCAAAGCCCACAATAAAAGCTATGCAATAGCTTAAAAAAGCCCCTTCAGCTTTGTTATTAGTAGAATAGATAGATTATTCTGGTATTCTTTGATAGTACTTATCCGGAAATTGTGAAACAGGTCTTTGTTCAAACGTATTCAATTCCTTCCATAAAACATAAATTTCTATGAAATAGAATTTCTATTATTTAAAACGCTTCCCACATAAACTTTGAAAGGGAAGCTCTCAAAGCGAACCGTTTGATAAAAATAAATAAATGAAAAAGTCTTCTAATTGAAATCGTTGCTAATTTCCCTATCTTTGTGTTCAGCACCCGCTGGGAACGTAGTTAATTAAATAAATAAAGACAATGAAATAGTTCTCGCAGAAAATTTGTTACGTTTCAACAATTTTGGTTAGGTTAAATTAGTTCAGATGTGCTTAGCATCTGTGGTTTTAAAACTATTTTGAGCAGTGTGTTTCAATATTGCATCCAGTGGGTATCGAACTTAAGAGCAGTGGAAGCCAAGTTATAACGGCCGCGACTTACGAGGTGTAGGTCGTAGGTTCGAACCCAGACAGGCGCTTTGTGTAAATTATTTCATCACCACTGCTCTCAAAACGGTGAAGGAAAACATCGTGAGGAAACCGGCATGTCTTAGAACCAAAAATTCGAAGACATGTGACATCTGCCAACCCGCACGCGTGGTGGATTACGGCCCACTCCCTCTCACCGAGAGGAGGCCTGTGTCCCAGCAGTGGGAAAATTATAGGCTGATTATGTATGTTATGGGTATCGAGCTTGCGCTTCTGGGAATTGAACATCTCACTAGCATCTGTATGTACGCTAAAACCTTGTTCCTAGATTTGTTATGACAAAAACAAATAGCACTGAGCCCGCGTGGACAATTACAGTCCATTTTCTGTCACAGAGAGGAAGCCTGTCTCCCAGAAGTGGGAACATTATAGGCTGATTATGCTTATGCCAGCGGCGTAACTATAGGGTGGCATTGGGACAAAATGCCACGGGCCCCCAGCCAGAGGGGGCCCGTGGCCCGAGAGGGTCATGAGCACAGGAGTATCCTAACATAAGGACAGAAGCAGTCAGGTTTTAAATTTTGTAGGGGAAAATATGAAATGTACGCGGAAGAAGTCGCGGGAGAAGTGCTAATAAAAAAAAAACGATAACATTGGTTGAGCTTCTTTACATTGAGGGAGGGCCCCATCCCTTGAATTTGCCATGGGCGCCAAACGGTATAGTTGCGCCACTGGCTTATGCAGCCTATGCTGACCCATAAATAAATAAAAACAAACTAATATCGACTCAGCAATTAGTTTGTAAACATTTGGCACATAACTGAACGGTCGAGTGAGCGTTCCCAAATATTACTAATTGCCGGAACATTTTGTAACAAAATGTTGTTTGTTTAGTCATGACGGTATATGTATGTAAGCTTAATTAGTCATTAAAAACATAAACTCCTACCTACAATCAAATAATCCCTACCATTTGTACCGACTTCAAAAAAAGGAGGTTACCATATTATTAGAACTGTAATATAGTCACTTATGACAATCTGTTAGAGCTTCCAAACAATTATACAAAATTTTATAGAAGTATGTATGTATGTTTGTCCACGCATTTCTCCACAACTATGTATTAATCGAATCGTGACCATTTTTTTTAATCATTTGTTCCCTACATTTATGTTCGCATAACTCGTCAAAATGTAGGGAACAACAGATTTTTTTTTCGCGATTTCTGGTTTGGTCCCATAGTAAAAGTTGTTCATAATGATGAGTACAATCTCCCAATTCGATTTGTCGTATGTTTTTAATTTCAACCTGCGGGGAAATTGCGTAACACATTATCAATCAGAATCGGTTTCATTTTGACAGTTCAACACCATTCATTGCGTTATTTACGTGTTGAGCAGACAAATTTTTCGAACTTATGAAGCAATGGATTAGCAATTTGCTTCAAAATGATTCTGATTTTGATAGTGTGTTACGCAATTAGGGTGCTGTATAGAATGAAATTATTAACTGCATTTTAAGTACAAAATTTACAGTCTTACAAGATCAATGATAGAGTTATCTAAATGAGGGCATTCAACCGTCTGAGAGTACCCTTCTGCATCTAATTTGACCTCATTCGCCTTTAAAATGAGTCCTCGCTTCATGCTCGAGGCTGTGCTAATAAGATTATAGACTGAGAGCCAAAATCTAGCTATAAATCAGTGGCAAGACGTTCAGTATTTCGGAAAATGTTTTTTTTTTACTAAAACCTAACACAGTATACCATAATTCCACTATCCTAACTAATATTATAAATGCGAAAGTAAGTTTGTTTGTTTGTTTGCTACCTTTTCACGCCTAAACCACCGAACAAGAATTTTCACGCGGGCGAAGTCGCGGGCTCAAGCTAGTACTTAGGTAATAGGTAATACGAGCTGGTGTCCGCAACTCTGCGTCACTGCGCGTATTTTGCGTATGCGTGGGAAAATCCATCACTCGATCCACCTCAGCTCCTCAAGGGGGGCCAGTAACGCCTTGATATTACTGACCGTCTCACGGAGGATACCTGGGTTACCAAAGTACTATGTCCTTGGAGGCTGTCTCCACGAGCGAGAGAATCGCGGCGATAGTCTCGCCGTGCCATGAAATTATCGCCGCGATGATATCGCCGTGTGGAGACACGTTCTAAGAGAGTGTATAGAAATACGTGGCACGGGTCATTCCGCGGAAATCCAGTAACGGCGAATATATGCTAATAATAAATTAAATATCATAGCTGCATTCTTTTTTTACTTTATATGACATTTCTTACATGTTTTTACGTATGGCGCCGCTATCTAAAAAAGTATAACACCTTTATTTAATTTATTATTGCAATCAACACGCACCAAATGTCCTTACCATTTCCAAACAAAAGTCGGCCTAATTGCGTGGAATGGCCCGCACGACGATAATATCGCCGCGATTCTCTCGCCCGTGGAGACTGGGGGTTACGTGGCGACCACCGGGCAGTTTAGAAGCCCATGAGCGGCTGTCTCGTCTTCCTCTATGCACAGCAAACTTGTCTGTGATTTCTATGACAAAGAGGTGTTTGTTAAATGACCCGTGGCCAGTTAATGCTGCCGCAACCAAACTAGTACATACTATCCATACTAATCCATACTATACTAATATCATAAATTCGAAAGTAACTCTGTCTGTCTGTATGTTACCTTTTCACGCCTAAACCGCTTAACCGATTTAGATGAAATTTGGTATAGCGATAGTTTGAGTCCCGGGAAAGGACATAGGATACTTTTTATCCCGATATTCCCACGGGATCAAGACTTATGCGGTTGAAACCGCAGGGCGCAGCTAGTACTTTAGAAAACACCCACAATGGCGTCTTAGTTCTATTTAAAACTATCTCCGTAAATAATACTCCAAACACAAGCCCTCTAGAAGCTGTAATAATTGTCAATGACACGATTACGCGGCGGGCAGTGTTTCGCGTGCTACAAAAATACCTGACCTATACAATATGTAACAAAAACCCTGTCCGATCCAATAAAGGCGTATTCCTGGTTCAACATACGTACTAGAAAAAATGGTTATAAAAATGTAACTCATAAAAACCAAAAGTTATTGATTTTTAATTTTTATAATCCATGCGAAATTTAACACTGAATATGGCAAATTTTCATAAGTTGACAACACTCCACCCACCGGCAAAATCTTTTTATTTTTACCTATTTTTATTTCAAAGAACACCGCCCTACGCTTCCGCGTAGTAGGCACTCTTTCAACTAGTCGCCGACTCTTTGATCTCGCCGACTCGTTGCCTACCGGCGCGCTACTTCTTGCCAGTCTTTCGTGAAGATAGCTTCCGACCGGACGTCCGTACGTATCACACGCTATCGTTTCGTGAACAATGTCGTATTCCAATCAGGAATATGTTGATGTGTTTAGGCAAGACCGACTGCAATTATGCAGCTGCGCGTAGAACGTATGAGGTGCGTTTCGCGAATAGACCAGGTGTGACAGTACCGTCGGAGCGTGCGTTCCAACGCCTGCATAACCGCGTGTATACCACAGGCAGTGTTCAAGCAAATTTAGTGAAAAGGTGTCGAATGTGTGTTAGTGTTGGAGGTGGACATGTGGAACACGATCGCCGAAGTATGCAAGAACAACCAGTGAACGTTTTAATAAGCTGATACCTGCAGTCGGTTAGTACATTGCCAAAAGCACATCACATTTTAAAAAGCCCTTTTCAGGGCTACATTTAATTCAATTAATTATTTCTTGATAAACAGAATAAAGTCTGAAACACAAAATACAGAGAGTTTGTCTGAAATCCGAATCACTATGCCCACAAAACAATATCAGCTGATACCTATGTAGGCAGATATTTGTTTGGCGGCACGCGACAATGCGGGGTCATGATCATGAGTTCATGACAAAGGATCATACAAACCGCCTCGCTCAGGCGGCTTCTTTGACACCAAACTGTAGGTGAACTTTGTCGAGCGATCAGTGTTGCCTTCGGTCAGACTTTATTTTTTATTTTAATTTAATTATATTCACTGGGGAAAAACAATAACCTCAAATCCATTAAATGGTTACGTATATGTGTTCGCAATACGATGCCGAATAATACCCTTAAGGATCGGACAGGGTTTTTGTTACATGCTGTATACAGCGGCGGTATTCCATTAGTTAGCTCGATACTTACGATATGGGACAGTTTACGAAGCTGTCATCAAGCGCCGTGGATAATTTTATTTTTGTAAAAATAATAATAAGTATGTACAAGTATATAAAAAGTGAGGGAAAATAATCAAATAATAAAATTCGTCCGCATCACTGTCAACAGGAAACGTGCCCAAATGGCTGGCAGCATTGCCACGTTGTATGGCAATGCTGATTTTTTGGCCAAAAAATAGGCCAGCCCTCTGGTCACGTGAAGAGTC
Organism: Amphipoea lucens; assembly: GCA_947508005.1. Lineage (NCBI taxonomy): Eukaryota > Metazoa > Arthropoda > Insecta > Lepidoptera > Noctuidae > Amphipoea > Amphipoea lucens. Next base: position 17,053,390 of record OX382375.1, read on the forward strand.
GACCAACCGCTTGGCGATGTCTCGAAATACTAAGTGGGCACTCGGGCCCCATGGCCCTAGTGTTTCAACCCCAAACGGCTCAAGTATGTAAGTTCCAAAGAGATTGGAGTATTTGCGCCGTTTGAGGTTTTCCGCACCTGCGGTAGCCGCCCCAGCACAGCTCACCGTGCTTGGAAGATGGGAGATTAAATAAGTAATAATAACTGAATAATAATTGAAGAAGATGTGTAAAACGAGTATTTTCAACTTCGTTAAAAATTTTCTTACGTTTACTCTACGCGTTGGCTTATTAGTATTGCACGAATTTACTCGCCCGAAACGGGCGATCGTCAATTTTAAATAATATTATTTTTTCGATAGGCGACTCGCTAGAAGTTAATTTAGTTGTGGGCGAGTCGACACCTCCAGAAATAAATAATTTATTAGGCAATTGTTATATTTGGATGTTTATGCAATAATATGGAACTTGTATCAATTCTGTGTGCTAGTGTCCTTTTTTCTATAAAAAAAAAGACGGGTTGCACTCCGGGAGTGCCGGCAGAAGTGAAAACTTGAATATTAACGTTGAAATAAATCAATTATTAATTTAATTAATTTTTTTCACTATTTCTGCGTCACTTTTTTCATTAATAGATGCACTTTGTTCAATTTCCATATTTTAAACACTTTACGAGTATATATACGAATTTTACGAATACACAGCAGTGTGGCTACTACACAGACGGTCGAGCCATCAGCTGTCCATCCATCCGTCCACGTCCACGTCCACGTCCACGTCCGTCCATCCATCCATCCATCCATCCATCCATCCATCCATTGTCGTGTGTCACTCGGTTCACTTCAGTTGGCGCCGCCTTAGAAAGAGAGGGGGGGGGGAAATCTCTCCTGACGGTCACGTGTCCTGACGCGATGTCCTGACGCGAGTTTAACATTTTTTACCCATTACAAAAAGTGTGCAACGCCGCTAAAGAATTTTTCACTTCAAAAAAAAATTTGTTTATTTCGTATCATTTTGGCTTATATTGCATGACGAGGAGTCTCCATTTAGGCATAGAAAATGCCTGTAGTTGAAGGCTCCGCTCTTCTCTTCTATACCTACTTTATTGCATAAAATCCAAAATGTGCCAATTTACAGACTACTAAGCTCACGCGTTCGGTATTTATGTTCGCACAACTCGTCAGGAAAACATCGTGAGGAAACCGGCATGTCCTAGAACCAAAAATTCAAAAAGACATGTGACATCTACCAACCCGCACTGGGCCCGCGTGGTGGATTACGGCCCACTCCCTCTCACAGAGAGGAGGCCTGTGTCCCAGCAGTGGGAACATTATAGGCTGATGATGATGATGATGATGACAACTCGTCAAAATGTAGGGAACAGCTGATTTTTTTTCGTGATTTCATGTTTGGTCCCATAGTAAAAGTTGTTCATAATGATGAGTACAATGACCCCTTAAGAGGAAAACGGTGATTAAAATTTCACCCTGTATATAAATGTTTTTTTTTGTATAATTTAGCCATGAGCTCCTCTCGAAGTTTTAATTAACCAACCACCAGAGCTAACAACTTTCAGTTAGTTGAGTTCAAAATTAATATCTTATAAATAATATTTATTTAACGAAAACATCTTTCGAATCAGGTCAAGTATAATCTTAGCGAAAAAAAATTAACCGCACACAAATGTTCGAAGCTGTAGCGTAAACTGAACTTTATTGTGGAGAAATTAAAGTTATTTTTCCATTAATTCATATTTATTGACATTAATCGCGAATGCATGGTAGATGTAGTGGTTGAAAGTTTTTCAATATTCATTTACTTCTAAAACTGACTCTTGGCGAACAAATAAACTGAAAAGTCTAGGCAGACTTTTGGGAAACTTAAATTATCAAAAAAAGCGTTAAAGTTTGCGTTGATTTCGTAATTTGTAAAAGTAAAACGTATCACGTTCGGCTTGGAACGAGAAACTTTTGATTTAGAAAATGTCAAGAGATTGGTAGATTTTTTTTGGAGCTAAAATAGGATTTTCTTTCGCCTACTTACGAAATAAATGAAGTTTTCTTTTTAATTTCAGTGTGGGATGTCAATCACCATTGAAATTAAATCAAATTAAATCCATTTATTTGCCAGAATTTAGGTTTACAATGTATGATCTTAACTATAATGGCCCCTTTACATTCTACCATTAGGTACATATGGTGTGCAAATTTTTAATTTTAACTTGCACAATGTTACATATTATTTTAATTTGGTCCTTCAAAAAAGAAAGAAAAAAATGTTTTTTCTGAAAATGGGATATTTATCAGAATAACTTTTAGACGTAATTTAATTTAAAAAAAAAAAAACGGTCAAGTGCGAGTCGGACTCACGCACCGAGGGCACGCAATCAAAAGATACGGGCGTTTATGTTCCAAATCCAAGGTCATCCTTGCTTCTTGCCAAATTTCATGATTGTAGGGAAACGGGAAGTACCCAATAGGTTTTGATTATGAATAGGTTACTTGTGCTACATGATGTGACTGTTCCTAAACTGACCCTAAGCTGATAAAATTTTCGTTTTTCCTAATTATGTTAAATATTAGTGTTTAGGTCGGTTCCCCCTAATGGGGAAGAGTCGCACCCCGCCACCGTACGACTCTGTAGAGCTCGTCTCCAGACTGGACACTCTCCCACCGATTGTAATGAATTCCCAAGAAGTGTTTTGCCTTGTTCCGAGTTGGAAAGCTGAGAACAAGGGGGGATACAACAGATCAATTTCAATATAAAATAAGGTTGGGAATTCATTGATAAGGTGATTAAGGAAAGGAACTCTACTTTTCTTTTGGTTACGAAAGTTATAAGATATGAGAGGAATACAAAAGGGTAATTGACACGTAACGCTTGTGTTGGGAAATACATTATTTAAAGTTACGTTAATTAATTTCCTTACAATACACTACAAACCCACCCCAAGCGACGTGGGGCTGCTTACAGCAGCTGACAGCGTCGTACGTGTATTGCTAGACCTGAACGCATAGGACCACTAAGGACACTGCTACGATTCTAACAATACACGTCCCTAAACTCTTACAAGCATGTCTTACTCAATCCTAAGACAGAGTACTGCGAAGTTCAACTGCCATTGAGCGAGACACATCCCAGTATTACTGGACGCGGACTATTTATTGTAATGAACCCCTTACAGCGGCCTACTCTCCCTTTACTAAGACAATACAAAACTAGCACAAGCGTACCGCATCGTCAGTCGGTTGCAGAATTCTTTACGATTGCTCCTGCTATGCGCCGAAGTGGTTATCTTGAATCGTCACTTCTCACTTCCTTAATCTTCCCCATGGAGAGGATGCTTTCAATGTAATCGGCAGCCGTGGGACCGTCCTTGTCAGCAACGGGGCGTTTCTATCTAGGCATCCAAATTGCATGTCTCGCTAATATAATTTGTGAGAGGCCCGAAAGCCGGATGTGGTTTAGCGAGACATGATTACTAGCGTTCCTTAGAACGAACTATCAACCAGTATAGGGAACTTGGTGAAGCCTACCCCCGCTCCCAGGAAGTGTGCGCAGATCAAGTGCAATGTAAAGTATCCTGCAGTTAGTCAGTCCATAGGGGAAAGATAGCCATCACTAACGTTTGGTTGGTTTGTGTTCATAAATAAGAACAGCAGACTACAAGGTAGCACTATAATTCATATTGGCCCTAACCAAGTGCGAGTTCGGTTCAGCCCTCCATAAACGGTGTGCTTGCCCAAGTGTCATGTCCTGGCTATGGTTATCTATAGTCTGTTGGTAGAGTATTTGTGTACAGTCTGGTGTCAGGTGTAACACACCATAGAGGGCTTTCTCCGAGTCCCTAGAACCAAACGCATGTGTAGGATATCTCAATTTAGTCATTTAGGAACAAGGAGGGATAAATATTCAACACTCACCCAATCCAGTCGTTCTCACACACACACTGAGATTCACGCCTTACACGCTACTCACATTATAGTAGACTAATTTAACCTAGTCTAAAGCAACACTTATTATTTAACGTATTAAATAATACTCTCGCCCTCACGTTCTCTCAATCAGGCACACAGTTTCATTGCTATTGCCTAAGTTCAACCACTCACTCTCGTGGTCTCCTAGTGTTCACTCAATCTCCTAACTTAACTAGCCTGGACTCGCAAGTCCGTACTCTAAAGCGGGTCCACCCCGACTGCCTCTCCGTCTCCGTCCTCGTTATAATTTCTCACATCCCATATCACCATTCCCAGAGCCGCTTTCCCTCGTTTCTTGGAACATCGGCTCAGGGCCATATTTACGATAACCAGATGTTGGTGATGGGTTTGGGTCGTCCTTAGAATTCGTACAAAATACTGCATCTTAAGTGACGTAAATTGCTCATAAAATATAAATGGAATGAGTCTCCAAAAGGTTCACTATTGTTTTACAATTTTAAAGAAATAGGATATTTTGTTATTGATCAGGGTAACTTGTCAAGCTGTTAGCCCATAAAATTTTAATGTGTTCCAAGAGCCATGTGCCGGTTTTAAAATAAATATAATATTTTGTTATTAAATAGGTCTAAGTGACAGACAGTCACATTCCCCCCTCTGAAAATCAGACGCGTGACGCAGTTCAGCGGATGAGCTTTCACAATAGGATAAACTATGCCTCTCCTCGAAAGTGTTACAGAATATACACCCATATCTATCTGATATATTTATCTATTTAAACAATTGTAAGTATTCTAGTAGGAACATAAATCCAACAAGATCCTAATAAGATGCTGTGACCGCTATAATTTTATACTGTTTCACGGAAGCATCCTCAACCAATACAAAAGCAACTAATTGCTTTATAATATTAAAACTATTATCCTTCTTCCAAGTACTCTTTTCATGATAATTTAAATAACATTACTGTAACTCAGCTTAGTTCAGAAAACCTGTGCATGCTTATAATGTGGTTTTACATACCAGGGACTCTTTTAAGAGTATTTATGCTATTGAGCCACGCTACCTACGGTGCTCCATTGTTCTAAGCTCAGCTTGTTGCAGTTGCCGCTGGCAGAGGCCTCTCCTAGGACAGCTTAGTCTGCTGCCTGCAGTTGTATCCAAAAGCCACTGAAATAGTCCGCACATAAACATATTAGACTTCATTCCAATTAGTCGCCCCCCTCTAATTCTAAGAGGTTAGAGCAGTTTTGAATTTTAATAAGACTTGACACCGATTAGAAAATATAAGCATCCTAGACTGCGCAATCAATTATTGGCTTACCAGCACACAATGCTGTTAACTATCCCCTCAGATTATAACACAAGAACATTCTCTGGTATATTTGAACACTATAAAGTCCATTCAAACTACGCTTCAAACCAATATTATTTCAAGTTAAGCAAACATCAACCTTAACACAATGGTAACTAAGTTGATTTCAGAGCGACTAGCACTACTGGAAAAGTCACAAAATGTCCGAAGTTGCAGCGCAAACCGGACCCCACTGTGCGGGATTTAAAGTGATTTCTCCACAAACTCACATTCGTTCAAATTTCTGGCAAACGAATCGCGAATGCAGATTAGTATCATTGCCACATGAACCTATAATATTTTGTGAGATAAAAATCATACCACGTATGTAGTTACGGGTAACTCAATTGTCTAATAAAAGTGAAACTTAGCTTCGTAACAGGAGTCACGCTACAGCTACTGCTGTTGGAGTCAGCTGATGTCAGCTGTTTTTGAAGGAACTTCAAACCAAGCGCAACTCACAAACCAATGGTTCAGACATAGCGAAGTGGCAGCCGAGTGAAGACTTAAATATCCTGGAATTTAAAATAAGGCCAAACAAGTATCTATTCAATTAAACAACATACGTCGCCGACTTCAGAAATGGAAAGATTTCAGATTACTTTTTATGATGATAGTTAATGTACCTTCTCGGTAACTTAACTGTCATTTTATAACTTCACGCTTCGTAGGTCTTACTCACTAATAATATTAGATTTACCCATAATAAGGGCGTGTCTTATACCTAAACTCACTCCACACACACACACACACATATCAATCTCAAACGCACGAACACGTTTCATATTTACGAACTGTTAGATACAAACTCACGTTTGCAGGGAATCGAACCCTTTATTGCAGTAACACATGAGTCCAAGCAACAATACCATTACCTACTTAAAATACGTCAAGCCGTGACACAGGAATTCCAAGCAATCATAAAACAATACCTATCGAGAATCGAACCCAATATCCATGGCAGTGGAATTTAAACGCTTATAAACCAATAACATCAGGTGGGCATCGAACCCACTATGAGTACCTACTTACAGTATTCAACCATCATTACCAAACCGTAACTTAATTAAACATAAGTTATTGTATCAACCAATAACATGAGGCGGGAATCGAACCCAAGATTAATGACAATAGAATCTAAGCACATCAGCAAATAAATCATACGGGAATTGAACCTGCTACCAGTAGTTGAATAATTCAACCACCATTATTATTGTGCAACATAACCATTCACGCGTCCCTGACGTCGCATGGAATGTCCCAGACCATTTTTTTTTTTTCGGCGCGCCATTAGGCTCCTTTCAACTTATAGGTACACAAAATATTTTTATGAACCCTATAATAAACTAAGTTACTTTAACCGTTGTAACTCGTTTCTTTAACAAAATAAAACCTCCGATCAATAATTACTGATCGCAGAATAGAACCATAAAATTACGATGTGTTGTTTTTGTATACGTTGTGTTATTTTCATAGTAACCCATATTTTGTTCTTTCTCGTTGCACTGAAGTGAATCAGTACATTTAATGACGAGAATCCTGGTCACGGCACCACATGTGACTGTTCCTAAACTGACCCTAAGCTGATAAAATTTTCGTTTTTCCTAATTATGTTAAATATTAGTGTTTAGGTCGGTTCCCCCTAATGGGGAAGAGTCGCACCCCGCCACCGTACGACTCTGTAGAGCTCGTCTCCAGACTGGACACTCTCCCACCGATTGTAATGAATTCCCAAGAAGTGTTTTGCCTTGTTCCGAGTTGGAAAGCTGAGAACAAGGGGGGATACAACAGATCAATTTCAATATAAAATAAGGTTGGGAATTCATTGATAAGGTGATTAAGGAAAGGAACTCTACTTTTCTTTTGGTTACGAAAGTTATAAGATATGAGAGGAATACAAAAGGGTAATTGACACGTAACGCTTGTGTTGGGAAATACATTATTTAAAGTTACGTTAATTAATTTCCTTACAATACACTACAAACCCACCCCAAGCGACGTGGGGCTGCTTACAGCAGCTGACAGCGTCGTACGTGTATTGCTAGACCTGAACGCATAGGACCACTAAGGACACTGCTACGATTCTAACAATACACGTCCCTAAACTCTTACAAGCATGTCTTACTCAATCCTAAGACAGAGTACTGCGAAGTTCAACTGCCATTGAGCGAGACACATCCCAGTATTACTGGACGCGGACTATTTATTGTAATGAACCCCTTACAGCGGCCTACTCTCCCTTTACTAAGACAATACAAAACTAGCACAAGCGTACCGCATCGTCAGTCGGTTGCAGAATTCTTTACGATTGCTCCTGCTATGCGCCGAAGTGGTTATCTTGAATCGTCACTTCTCACTTCCTTAATCTTCCCCATGGAGAGGATGCTTTCAATGTAATCGGCAGCCGTGGGACCGTCCTTGTCAGCAACGGGGCGTTTCTATCTAGGCATCCAAATTGCATGTCTCGCTAATATAATTTGTGAGAGGCCCGAAAGCCGGATGTGGTTTAGCGAGACATGATTACTAGCGTTCCTTAGAACGAACTATCAACCAGTATAGGGAACTTGGTGAAGCCTACCCCCGCTCCCAGGAAGTGTGCGCAGATCAAGTGCAATGTAAAGTATCCTGCAGTTAGTCAGTCCATAGGGGAAAGATAGCCATCACTAACGTTTGGTTGGTTTGTGTTCATAAATGAGAACAGCAGACTACAAGGTAGCACTATAATTCATATTGGCCCTAACCAAGTGCGAGTTCGGTTCAGCCCTCCATAAACGGTGTGCTTGCCCAAGTGTCATGTCCTGGCTATGGTTATCTATAGTCTGTTGGTAGAGTATTTGTGTACAGTCTGGTGTCAGGTGTAACACACCATAGAGGGCTTTCTCCGAGTCCCTAGAACCAAACGCATGTGTAGGATATCTCAATTTAGTCATTTAGGAACAAGGAGGGATAAATATTCAACACTCACCCAATCCAGTCGTTCTCACACACACACTGAGATTCACGCCTTACACGCTACTCACATTATAGTAGACTAATTTAACCTAGTCTAAAGCAACACTTATTATTTAACGTATTAAATAATACTCTCGCCCTCACGTTCTCTCAATCAGGCACACAGTTTCATTGCTATTGCCTAAGTTCAACCACTCACTCTCGTGGTCTCCTAGTGTTCACTCAATCTCCTAACTTAACTAGCCTGGACTCGCAAGTCCGTACTCTAAAGCGGGTCCACCCCGACTGCCTCTCCGTCTCCGTCCTCGTTATAATTTCTCACATCCCATATCACCATTCCCAGAGCCGCTTTCCCTCGTTTCTTGGAACATCGGCTCAGGGCCATATTTACGATAACCAGATGTTGGTGATGGGTTTGGGTCGTCCTTAGAATTCGTACAAAATACTGCATCTTAAGTGACGTAAATTGCTCATAAAATATAAATGGAATGAGTCTCCAAAAGGTTCACTATTGTTTTACAATTTTAAAGAAATAGGATATTTTGTTATTGATCAGGGTAACTTGTCAAGCTGTTAGCCCATAAAATTTTAATGTGTTCCAAGAGCCATGTGCCGGTTTTAAAATAAATATAATATTTTGTTATTAAATAGGTCTAAGTGACAGACAGTCACAATGAGTAGCACAAGTAACCTACTGTAGCTTGATGTGCTTGTCTGTACTATTGGCGAAGTATAAAACTATATTAATTTTTTTTTTTTTTTTTGGCTCAGGGTTTCGGTTTTAAAGTTATTTAAGAAAAAAGATGAAAATTGACTTTTCATCTTTTTTCTTAAATAACTTTAAATTTTATAACCTCTCAATTTTTTTATATAATAGAGACCCTCATAGTAAGCACGAGTGATTTTTTAAGGGTTCCGTTTTTCATTCGGACGTGCGGAACCCTAAAACCTTATAAGCTGTCTTACTAGAGAATAAAAGGTAACCCTGTTTCACGCTTGGCTAAACAAATCGGCCAAAAACAAAACACAACCCCAATAATACATAGTAGGTGTCTAATCTTTAATCTGTCAAGCTCCGCTAATGAGACACAATTGATTTTCTATTGTTTGGTCACCGATCGGTGTCCCGCGGTCCTTACTACAGACAAACCTGTCAACATTTATCATTAGCTTGGTACCGCTTTTTTGACAGCAGATGGCATTGTGCCGAAACGTCACTATTTTACATCGCGGTGTTAAGATTTTCATGCGAAACATGACCTCATCGGTACCTTTTGTAATAAATTGTCTTACTCTGGAGTTTTGGTTTTATTTCTATTTGTGATATTTTTGGGGTAGGTACCTACGGATAGTGTTTGGCCAGACCGGGGGCCGGGCGCGAGTGCGGGAACGCGCGCGGGCTGCCTGTCCGCACTGGGGCGCGGCTGCGTTCTGCGTGCTGTCATGTCCAGTATTAGTCAAAATATAATATGCATGAAGAAGACTTATTGACGTGATAACGTCTTATAAATCGATGAACGCCGGCTGCACGCACAAAAAAGCATGACTCATTGTCGCGTTCCGCTTGGGCCGAGTGTACCAGCAAGAGCGCGGAACAAGCGATAGCGAGGAACGGTATGTTTTCTTATGACGTTATCACGTTAAATTATCGTCCGTAAACCGACTTTACATACAACCAATGTTTTTTTTTTTTTAATAGATAATAGCTCGAACTAGTTTGAGAACTCCGGTCCTCGCGTGGGCCGCCCGCCTACTCACTTCGGCCACTTGTATGAACGAGCTATGGCGTGAGTTGCCCGCGCGCTCCCCGCGCCGAGCAGCCCGCGCCGCTCACCGCGCCCGCGTGCCCACTATAGATAAGTACTCAAAGGAAGTTCATTATGTTTGAGTTCACCGCGCCGCGCCCACGCTACCAGTCTGACCAAACACTTAGGATTACATGACAAACATAATCTTGTACGACATGAAATCGAATATCCAATGTTTCGAGATCGTCTGACGGTCTGACCCTTGTCATTGGCTCAAGGGATAACTTCAAACATTTGTAGCCAATCGTGATGTAATATGACCGATGAGTGTTATGAGTAATAATGTCGGTAACATCGATGATTATCGTCTTAATAGTTGATGAATAAAATCTTTATGGAAGAGGATGTTATTTTCTTTTTCTTCGATGGATTGTTATATACTTATTATACAGGGTGTTACGGAAAGGGTATATCAATACAAACGGGTTGAAGAGTGTATCTGGTCTAGAATCTCTGTACAAAATTTCAGCTCAAAAGCATCAACTTTGAAAATGCTTATTTTTTTATTTCGACATCACGGCGCTGCACTGGCACGCGGCGGCGTGATGTTAGTGTACTAGGTGCACAGACACACTACAGATAATGGATAATGACTCTCGTAGTGCGGTGACACGTTTTTTATGATTTCAATTTAATAAACTATCGAAATAAAAAAATATTAAGCATTTTCAAAGTTACTGCTTTTGAGTTGAAATTTTGTACAGAGATTCTAGACCAGATACACTCTTCAACCCGTTTGTATTGATATACCCTTTCTGTAACACTCTGTAGTTATTATGAAGGGCTTGTGACTAAGTTTATTTAATTACTAGCTGCGCCCCGCGGTTTCACCCGCATAAGTCTCGATCCCGTGGGAATATCGGGATAAAAAGTATCCTATGTCATTTCCCGGGACTCAAGCTATCTCTATACCAAATTTCATCTAAATCGGTTCAGCGGTTTAGGCGTGAAAAGGTCACATACAGACAGACAGACAGAGTTACTTTCGAATTTATAATATTAGTATGGATTATTATAAATGTGAAATTTTGTATGTTTGGATGTTGGTTACTCAATCACGCAAAAATGGCTGAACTGATTTTTATGGTATTTGGTACACAGATAGTTTATAACCTGGATTGTCACATAGGGTACTTTTTATCCCGGTAGTACGTTCCTGTTTTATAATTTCCGACGTCACCGTAGGCAAAGCCGCCGGTAAAAGCTAGTATATAGGGTGGCAGGGACATCGACGGACAATTTGTTACGATGGATTCAGTATAAACGATTCTGAATCCACCAGCTTTGTAATTTCTCGGGATTAAAAAAAAAATTACTGATTTGACTTTAAACTGTCGTGCATTTAGTATTGAACTAAATGTAGAACGCCACCTGTAGGCTATGGGATAAATACATCCAAATAGACTCGGATGGAACAGTCGATATTAGTGCAGGATATCAACTCAGGGCGGTCAACTCAGGGCGGCGGCTGATGAACATCTAGCACGTCAAAGGCGGCGCCCACGGACCCAGTCAGGCGGTCCACTGTACACCCACCAACTCACACTAGACAAGCGCGGTGGGTTAATTTGCCTAAACCTCTACTCTCTCATGAGAGAGTAGGGGGGCCTTTGCCCTGCAGTGGGACGTCACAGGCTAATAAGAAAATAAGAAATTCTGTTCCATACATTTTTACCGCATCGGACTAGGGGCGTCCGTCGTCCGACCAGACAGGCCCGAGTTGGCGCTGCAGTGTTCCACGCGCGCCACTCGAGAGTGGGTGCGGCCATTATAAGAATGGGCGCACGGGGAGGTGGGACCCGCTGAGGAACAGCGGGTCGAGGACTGTCGGGGGAGCGGTGAATGCTTATGCGAATCCCGCACCCCCGGCCATAGGTAGAGGTGAAACACCGCGGTGGTTTTAGCCGGTACGACCACGATAGAGGAAGTCCATGAGGATTTCCACCGCGAAAAAAAAAAAGTAAAAAATAAATAAAAAAAAGGTAAGTATTACACTTTTCTATGAAACAGCAGATTTTGTTTTTGATGACCTTCGAAACATTTCTACGCTGCGGTCTAGGATTAGGATGCTGAAGTTATCGAACAGTTTGCGCGTTGAGGTCTTTGCCACTCTGTATAAGTATAAAGAATGTCTATGGTAATGCGTTGTACGCAACATACGTACTTACCATAAATATTCATCATGTGAATTTTTAAAATCCGTGATGTCCTGTCTTATCCTGTCCTGTCTTCTGGTAGGTACTTATCGTTGTACCCCCTTACTAGCCTCTCACACGTTTGCCCGCCTACCTGTAGAAACACACGACGTGTCGGAGTAGTTGAATGGGCGCAGTAAAGTCATTGTTTTAACAATGACAATAGAACAATGACACTGTTGTGTACACTTGGTGTACCGTTGACGTTTCGAGCACTTTCTCTTATGTACACTTGGTGTAGGTACACTTGACGATTGAGGGATTAATAAACGTTGTATAGCGTCTGTATAGTTACACAATGCTTTGTCTTCTTCTTTCGAAAGTCAAATTACTGACGGCTGAAAGAGAGAAATCGGTGTGTATATTCATCAGATATAATACGTTTATTAGTAGATAAGGGGGTTAGGTTATACTAATATACTCACTGTAATCCACATACACACACACATCTCTAGATACACGTAACTCTAATGAATTCGCTGTCCAATATTAGACACATCTCGATTACCGAGATCGGTCCTGCCGATTAGATATGAAATTGGATTTCATTCTAATGGGATGTCTGTACGCATATATCATGTTATCCCAATGTATTTTAGGACCAGCTAAAGGCTATGTCGGGCTGAAAGATGTCTGGGGATTTGTTGCTTATCTTGTAAGAAGAAAATTTTCTTTTGGACAATTTTGTCAAACAAAATTTATTCGTTACAACTAGAGGCTGTTGGGGTCATATAAATGTAAAAAAATCTTTCATATGTCTATGGTTGGGGGATTTTCGGCGCCAGGATAAGACCATATGAATCAATTGGTGCGAATATAAATTACCAAATTTGCCGGAAAATTAATTCATACGGAATACCGTATGAATTAAATTCAAACCTGGAATAACATCTCAGCTCCAAAATTACCCCAACATCTTGTCGCCACCATCAACTCTAGAAAAACTGTAATTGGTACACTCGCGGCACGAATAGATTACAATTTACAAAAATACATTCGTCACAATAGGACACATGTCATCTTTTCGAACTGTTTTTCATTCATAATGTTCGTTGTTATATTCCAAGAGCTTGTAATATGAAAGCCAATTTACGTATTTAAACGCAGTCACGACAATCAAAGTAAAACAAAAAAAGAATTTTTTTTTTTGGGAATTTATAGGTATTTTTGACAGATTGAGTCTGAGATCAGTTTGTGAACGTTCTGACAAATACGAGAATTGACCCTCAGATTACTTGAAGGTAATATTAAGAGTTTAAGGTAGGTAACTAAAATTTTTATTCTCTAACTATACACAATCAATCAATCAACTCAGCCTATCGCAGTCCACTGCTGGACATAGGCCTCTCCCAGACGGCGCCACAGCACCCTGTCCTCCGCCTTCCGCATCCAGTCTACCCCAGCCACCTTCTTTAGGTCGTCCGTCCATCTAGCTGGGGGACGTCCCATACTACGCTTGCCGGTACGCGGTCTCTACTCCAGGACTCGTCTGCTCCACCGGCCATCGGTCCTTCTACAGACATGGCCAGCCCACTGCCACTTCAGTATGCTTACTCTGCAACTATACACAATTTTGGCAAACACGTTACTACACAGTAACGTAGTTCACTTTTTTTGTGGTTTACAGAATAGGGATATTTTACTTTCGTCGCAACGTCTCGCTCGCGGCATGTCGAAACTACTTGTTACAAATACTTGGCAAAACACCGCATGTAATATTGTTACTCGTATAAGAAAACATTTTGTATTGAAACCGTTTTATTGTGCGGTAAACCTTTATGTAAATGGGGAGTGTTGTGCGATTTTCTCTGCAAATATGTGTGGTTTTAACGCATCTTTTTTGAAGTGAAAACTTCTTTAGCGGCGTTGCTCACTTTTTTGTAATGGGTAAAAAATGTTAAACTCGCGTCAGGACATCGCGTCAGGACACGTGAACGTCAGGAGAGATTACACAGAGGAGAACTACTGATGGATGGATGGATGGATATGGATGTGGATGAGGATGTGGATGTGGATGGATGGATGGATGGATGGACAGCTGATGGCTTGACCGTCTGTGTGTAGCCACACTGCTGTGTTTTCGTAAAATTCGTGTATATAAAGTGTTTAAAATATGGAAATTGAACAGTGCACCTAATAATGAAAAAAGTGACGCAGAAATAGTGAAAAAAAATGAGTTATATTAATTCAATTAATAATTGATTTATAATTTCAACGTTAATATTCAAGTTTTCACTTCTGCCGGCACTCCCGGAGTGCAACCCGTCTTTTTTTTAATTTAGGATAGAACAAGGTGAAACAGTTGACTTTTATTGCAAGCAAATGATATAAAAAACAATGAAAGATATTTTTGACGGTAACGTAGAATTTCAATCGTCGAGTCGTTGAGCTCCTTAAGGCGCTACATCGAAAATCTAAAATCCTCGAAAACCTACTAAGCGAGCGAAAGTGATGCAATTACTTTTGAAACGCAAAAGAAGAGTGATGGCTATAGTGTGCGTGCGCTCGGAATAAAACAAAGCATGAGCCAAAATGAATTTACTCCTTCTTTAATAAAATAAATGAATTGAATTTAAAACTACTTTGAGTACACTTTGATATGATAATTCTCTATGTTTTAAAGTAAATTCCATTGAATAACTCTTAAGCGTTACGCCGCCGTGAACGTGATGTCAAAAAAAATAAAAAAATAGATATAACTTTGCATTTTTTTTGTATCGAGAAAAATCATTGAATCGTGTAGGTATTCCTTTTACATGATACTAGACCAAAGAGTCAAAAAAACATATAGCAAAATGTTAAATCCACATACTTAACAAGTTACACGAAATAGAAAAACCACATTTTTTTTTTTCAATATATCACCTTAAAGCCGGATTCATATTACTGTGTTGTGTCGTGTCGTGACGCCTTTTGACGCAGTGTTAGATGAAAACTCGTTGAGATTTGACGTAGTCCTGGACAGATTCGTTTGATTGGTGTATCCTGAGTCACGACACAACACGACACAGTAATGTGTCTGTGACACTAATCTGAATAGTTCTCAACTCCTCACACGATCTGACCAAGATTATGTCTTGACATTAAAATAAACTGTGACCTCTGTGTTGGTTTCGATATTTCTTCTTAGAGTAGTCGGCTATGAAACCGAAGTAGTTTGAATTTATCTTATACTAGCTGCGCCCCGCGGTTTTACTCGCATAAATGTCGATCCCGTGGGAATAACCGGGATAAAAAGTAGCCTATATGTTAATCCAGGGTGTCAGCTACCTTCATACAATGTTTTATCAAAATTGGTCCAGCCGTTTGAGCGTGAAGAAGTAACAAACATATAAACACACACACATACAGACACACAATCACAAACTTTCGCCTTTATAATATTAATGTGACTAGCTGTGCCCCGCGGTTTTACCCGCGATAAAAGTATTATAGTCCTTATTTATTGATTCCCTTTACAAATCCCCACCCCTCTTTTTATACCCTTAAGGGATAATTTCGGGGATAAAACCTATTCTTTATCCTTCCCCACAACTCAAACTATCTCCATACCAAATTTCATCTAAATCGGTTCAGTGGTTATTTATTCCCCATACAAACTTCCACCCCCCTTTTCACCCCCTTAAAGGATGATTTCTGGGATAAAAACTATCGTCCTTCCCCGGGATACGATCTATCTCTCTGCTAAATTTCATCTAAATCCGTTCAGTGGTTTAGGCGTGAAAAGGTAACATACAGACAGACACAGAGTTACTTTCGAATTTATAATATTATTAGTATGGATTAAAACTACTTAGAGCTGATTTTACCAAACTCAGATATCTTTTATCCGTGGAATAAAATTGACGTCTAACAGTTCCAGTACGGAAAACTGTCAAAAATTCAGAATTTATTCTCAGAATATAGACTATATTCTAGGCATAAAAGTTTGGTGAAATTCGCCCTTACAGAAATAAAATCATCTCTGATATTTTTTACGTAGTATTTCCAAACTTCTGAATATTACTTTTTTATTAGAACTTTGAAATTGACTTGGCGGGTACTATTCTACCGACTTCCAACTAGATTTAAGGTTTTAAATGGTGAGCACTTATAAAAACTTATACAAACGGTGAATTATTAATACAACATCAGCTTCTTTTTGCCTCGAAGTTATTAAAGACTCTCGGCTTTACCGCATAAAAAAGTAATTGCTATCTCTAGCAAACTAAGACCTTTGGGCTTGTGCTGTCCGCCGACAGGCACTGGGCCAGGGTGGTGGATCATGGCTCACTCTTTCTCGACAGTTCTAGCATTGGCCACATTATAGGCTGATTCGTTTGTACTATCTTTTTCATACATGTTAAGAGGAATCTTCAATTGAAAGTCTTTAGTATTGTTACAACATATCGTTCGTCATTTATTTCATCCGGCTCAAAGGACCAATGTTGGGGATGCAGAATGATCTGCAGAATGTCATCTGAATTATTGTCGATAGTGAAACTAACACTAATGTCTAAATAGGAGGAGTATCTACTGTTTTTTGTTATTTTAATTAATTATTTTCTAGAACTAATACCTATCTTGTTTCTTGATTTTTAAAGTAAGTGCACAGTAGCATCCGGCTCGAAGGACCAATTTTGGGGATGCAGAATTAAATAAATGATGTACGGTTCATTTTAACAATATTATCTACTTTTAATTGAATAGTCCTTTCAACATGGATGAAAAAATAGCAAGTAATGATTGATATTATTTTGACAGATTACATAAAAATTGCAGACGCCAAGACCAGTGTTACTCCTTCGAATGCACGTAGTTGTAATTCTGAATTATTTTCGATGGTGGCACCAACACTTATGTGTACAAAGAAGGAGTATCCACTGTTTTTACCCGACTGCGACAGAACGAGGGTTATTGCTACTTTTAATTGCTTTCTAGAACCAATATCTTATTTTTAAAGAAAGTACATAGTAGAGCCAAAATCATATTATTATGTCTTTGTTTAACTTAATAAGCAGTCTCCTTCATTAAATCCGAATCAAAAGCAAAGTCATATCTTTTTCATTTAGGTAGTTACTTTCAAAAGTTGTATTTTTTTTTTTAATTATGCCTGCTTTTAACCCCCGACGCAAAAACGACGGGGTGTTATAAGTTTGACGTGTCTGTGTGTGTGTGTGTGTGTGTGTGTGTGTGTGTGTCTGTGGCATCGTAGCTCCCGAACGGATGAACCGATTTTGATTTTGTTTTTTTTGTTTGAAAGGTGAATTAGTCGCGAGTGTTCTTAGCTATGTTTGAAGAAAATCGGTCCAAGATGGCCGCCGCCAGAAAATGGCGGATTACATATTTTTTCACAACTCCCTCAATATGGGTATCAAATGAAAGGGCTTGACAAGTAGAATACCAAACACTATGATAAATTTCAAAACCAAGATGGCCGCCACCACAAAATGGCGA
Organism: Amphipoea lucens; assembly: GCA_947508005.1. Lineage (NCBI taxonomy): Eukaryota > Metazoa > Arthropoda > Insecta > Lepidoptera > Noctuidae > Amphipoea > Amphipoea lucens. The sequence goes on from OX382375.1 coordinate 17,071,068, forward strand.
ATTATATTATTTTTTTCATAATTCCCTCAATATGGGTATCAAATGAAAGGGCTTGACTAGTAGAATACTATACACTATTACAAATTTAAAATCTAAGATGGCCGCCACCAGAAATGGCGAATTCACAGAGGAATACGTTAGTATGGAATGAACGCCAACGACCACGAGTACCTAACTAGCTTCGCTTCACTGTGGTAAAAAAATACGTACAGCTGCGCAGATTTCGGCTAATCACATGTGGATCGTATAGTATGTTTACTAGTAATATAATATTATAAAGTTTAAAAAGCAAGAAATAAAAATTAAATTAAAAATTTAAAAAACCCCCGACTCAAACAAAAACCTCTAAAAAGTAAAATAATAATATATATTAGCCCTTTAAGTTTAATATAAGTTGCAGGAAATATTTTGATCCAAGCGTCCTTATGTCGGGGGACGGCTAATGAAAACGCCAAACAGATGAGGCTTAAACCCAGCAATAATGAATGTAGCTATTGTAGAAACATAACTGTTGTTAACTTCCAATTTTCATTAGCCGTCCCCCGACGTGAGGACGCTTGGATCAAAATATTTCCTGCAACTTATATTAAACTTAAAGGGCTAATATATATTATTATTTTACTTTTTAGAGGTTTTTGTTTGAGTCGGGGGTTTTTTAAATTTTTAATTTAATTTTTATTTAATACATAGTACACAATGAAAAGAACTTCGTTACAACCGGGTGTCCCACACAACCTCTCGACATTTTTTGTGTAATATTTCTTAATGCTTTGTAAAACCAAAATCCTATGTCTTTCTTTAACTTAAAGAACAACCTGCTTCATAAAATCAAAATCACTAACCAACTCGCGTCACGTAGAAATCAAAAGAAAATATAATTAAATTTTATTTTTAGATCAGGCAACCCAAATGAGTCTCAAATTGAAACCGCCGTGGTGGAACCCTTTTTGCATTTTAATTGAACTTTTCTCTTCTGTGCAAATAATTATTTCTGTAGGCACCTATTGGCTTCCTTACAGTTTCTGAAAATCATGAATGGTGGTTTGTTCGTGTTTCAGGTCTTTCATGAAAACGGTTTTAGGTTTTTGAGTAAATTAATATTTAACATAAACATAGCATAATCCGCCTATAATGTTCCCACTGCTGGGACACAGGCTTCCTCTCTTTGAGACAGAGTGGGCTGTAATATACCACGCGACCCCAATGTGGGTTAGCATAAGTCACGTCTTCGAATGATGTTTTCCTTCACCGTTTTGAGAGCAATGGTGATGAAATTAGTTATACAAAGTGCCTGCCTGGGTTCGAACCAACTCGTAAGTCCGGGCCATTATCGCTGGGCTACAACTGCTCAAATTAATATTTCATCATAATCAGCCTATAATGTTCCCACTCCTGGGACACAGGCCTCCTCTCGGTGAGAGGGAGTGGGCCGTAATCCACCACGCGGGCCCAGTGCGGGTTTGCAGATGTCACATGTCTTCGAATTTTCGGTTTTAGGACATGCCGGCTTCCTCATGATGTTTTCCTTCACCGTTTTGAGGGCAGTGGTGATTAAATAATTTACACAAAGTAAAGCGCCTGTCTGGGTTCGAACCTACGACCTACACCTCGTAAGTCGCGGCCGTTGCCACTTGGCCACCAGTCATCTGCCTAGCCTTTTCCCAACTATGTTAGGGTCGGCTTCCAGTCTAACAGGATGCAGCTGAATACCAGTATTTTACATGGAGCGACTGCCTATCTAATCTCCACAACCCAGTTACTGGGTAATACGATACCCCTTGGTAAGACTGGTTGTCGGATTTTCGAGTTTTTTTTTCGATTTTTTTTTTTTCATAAGTACTTATATCTTAACTACAAATTCGTAATAAGAAAATAAAAAAAAAATTGTTGACGATTTTATCTTAAAACAGCGAAATCTTTCGAATCGCTAGCGGAGCCAAGATTCTCCTAAGGCAGCCAATGTTCACATTACCCTCCAAGCACCTGGTCACATTAACCGGTTGCTTTGACTCGGGTAATGGCTCCTTGTTAAGCTAGATAGCGGTTAATTACATAGTAAAAATAATTAAAGTTGGTATTTATTTTCTAGGTTTTGAATTTGAATATTTTGGATCTAAGAAGTGTTAGAAAAAAACCGAACTAAACTGTACTTAGTAGTTTTTGGAACGATCGCTGGTCAGGCGATCTGGAATCGAAACCGTTCTCATCATCTGCCTAGCCTTTTCCCATCTATGTTGGGATCAGCTTCCAGTCTAACCGGATGCAGTTAAATACCAGTATTTTACATAGAACGACTATCTGACCTCCACAACTCAGTTACTGGGTAATACAACTTGGTAAGACTGATTGTCATACTTCCGGGCTTCTGACAACCCGTAACGACTGTCAAAGGTCCAAGAATGAGAGCCAGGACCAACAAAATCTTTGGCCTTTGACTGGCCATTTATGCGCGCGTCATCGAGATCTAAAATAATGCTGAAATCCAAAGGGGATTGAACATATTTGAAGCATGGCTTACCTATTTTTTTCTTTTTTCATAATAGCGACCACGAAAGAAATCTATCCATACTATCACACTAATCACACTAATATTGTAAAGGCGAAAGTTTGTGTGTATGTGTGTTTATATGTTTGTTACTTCTTCACGCCTAAACCACTGAACCGATTTAGATGAAATTTGGTATAGAGATAGTTTGATTCCCGGAAAAGGACATAGGATAGTTTTATCACGATATTCCCACGGGATCGACATTTACGCGGGTGAAACCGCGGGGCGCAGCTAGTATATAATATTATAAGTTCGAAAGTGACTCTGTCTGTCTGTATGTTACCTTTTCACAGCTAAACCACTGAATCAATTTAGATGAATTTTGGTATAGAAATAGTTTGAGTTCCGGGGAAGGACATAGGATAGTTTTTATCCCGATATTCCCACGGGATCGACACTTATGCGGGTGAAACCGCGGGGCGCAGCTAGTAATAATATAAATCGATAGCTGACATCTATGCAAACCGAAAATATAATAGGACCAAACCGCGTAAAGCGTCACGTTTCCAAGATATTACACTATAATTTAATAAGGTTGAAAAAAAAAAAACAAAATGGCTGACTGTAGATATGCCCTTTCTACGTTGCACAGATCTCCGGAAAAACCTTAGTGACAGGCGGACAATAAAGTGAGATTATAAAGGTTCTGAGTGTCATTTATTCGGAGCCTTAAGCATAATAATTTTTCAGAGAAACTGACAAATAACATGATGAAAGACATTAATGAAAATAATTTATGATACTTTGGGTTTCGGCTTAAAAATACACTCCAGCATTGCGTATAAAAATCACTTAATTCCCACAATTCTACACAAAACTCAACATGATTTATATTCGCGTGACCTTCAGTTGACATTGAGCGTATCATTACGCGATTTACGCGTAAAAAATGTCCCTGTCTCCGACTTAAACGATCCCGTTTTCCTTCTGTGCCATGATTTGCATGGAAATATGAGAACAAGACCGTATCTAAGAGGATTGACCGATCAAATCAGATGTTTTATTTTTCTGTACAAAAATTTACTATTGTCTTTGGACGCCTGAGGGAGGATTAAGGTTTTAGGGTCAATGTGCGATGATTTAGTCGTTTTGAAGGAAAGATGATATGAATGATGACCCGCAGAAGTCTCGACCCCGTGGGAATATCGGGATAAAAAATATCCGATGTGTTAATCCTGGTTATAAACTATCTGTTTGCCAAATTTCATCCAAATCCGTTCAGTAGTTTTTGCGTGAAAGAGTAACAAACATCCATTCTTCCTCACAAACTTCGCGTTTATAATATTAGTAGGATAGGATGAATTGGCAAGCGTACCGGCGAGCGTAGTGTGGGACGCCCCCCAGCTAGATGGACGGACGACCTAAAGAAGGTGGCTGGGGTAGACTGGATGCGGAAGGCGGAGGACAGGGGGCTGTGGCGCAGTCTGGGAGAGGCCTATGTCCAGCAGTGGACTGCGATAGGCTGAGTTGATTGATTGATTGAGGATGAATTGGAGATAGTGTAGAATAAGTTGGAAAGGAAATGGAAGAGATTTTTTAAAGAAGCAGACATTATCCACTTCTTGAGTATTTTTTATATGGCTTACGCAAATGTCCTGCAGACGGTGTCGTGTGTCGGGTCGTTGAGCTCCCTAAAATGGGTTTGAGTTAAACGATGACTGATGCATGCATGGCGTCTGTAGGGACAGGTGAACTCAAAGCTGCAATGGCTCTTTCTTCAAAATGCTGTCCAGACATGGTCCTGCATCGTTAAACTTACATAAAATCCTATCAACATAACAATTGGTCTTTAAAAGCGACCATGACCGCTAAGTTTGTTTCGGCATTTCGTCTCAAGGATCACTCAGTTAGGAAATGCCGGCTTTATCTAACATTTGTCGAAGCTTTATATTATTCAGATGTGAGTCTAATAATGCAGGGCCATATCTGGTAGGGCCTTTTAAGAAAGAGCCTGTGATCACACTCATATTATAAAGGCGAAAGTTTGTGAGTGTGTGTGTGTTTATATGTTTGTTACTTCTTCACGCCTAAACCACTGAACCGATTTAGATGAAATTTGATATAGAAATAGTTTGAGTCCCGGAAAAGGACATAGGATAGTTTTTATCCCGATATTCCCACGGGATCGATATTTACGCGGGTGAAACCGCGGGGCGCAGCTAGTGGATACTAAAATTAAGCATATTGATGGAGACCTTTTACGAGCGGTCGTCTGTCCCACAGCTGGGCAAAGACCTCTTCTCATACAGCTTGCTCAAGACGGGTTGGCGATTTCAGACATACCTCTTATAATCCATACTTTTTCATACTAATATTATAAATGCGAAAGTGTGTCTGTATGTCTGTCTGTTACCTTTTCACGCTTAAGCCGCTGAATCGATTTAGATGAAATTTGGTATAGAGATAGCTTGAGTCCTGGGAAAGGATAAAGAATAGTTTTTATCCCAGAAATCATCCTTTAAGGGGGTAAAAAGGGAGGTGGAAATTTGTATGGGGAATCAATAACCGCTGAACCGATTTAGATGAAATTTGGCACCTGAGTAGACCATAACCTGGATTGGGACATATAATACTTTTTATCCCGATATTTTTACAGGATGGAGACTTATGCGGGTAAAACAACGGGGCGCTGCTAGTAATTACAATAAGTCCAAGTTTCCTCACGATGTTTTTCCTTCACGGATGTCAGTAATGTCTACGATGAACTCAGGACTCAACATAGATAAAATGGTTAAACGGCACATCATTATCCTGCCCTTATCCCAATTTATTTGGGAACGGCGTAACATATCATTTTCATCCATACTTCTCTATTAGTCGTCACCTCAGTCACCCTCTTTTAAACCATGTCAATGTAGCAGTATCTACAACGCCACATGCAAACAACGCATCATACTGACGTCACGCAAATCCTGCATCTCGCAAGCAGAGTTTACCGCGCAACTAGCATAGATACAACAGCCCGACATGAATCATCGGGCAGTTGCCCGCCAGACACAACACCCGTCTGGTCGGAGGATCCTCCCTTTTCTATAGAGTATGAGTGAACTTTACACCCTGTTCCTCATACCTCTATATCATCATTCACACAGTCCATCCATCGTTTCTTTGGTCTCCCGCTATTTTAACAGCCATGCTTACACTGCACATAATATTCAAATAACTACAAAGGAGATCAATAACAAATACCTCAATATTTGACAGTCGTAAACCGACGGCTAACCCCTACCTTTTACTAACAAGACCCGAAGGATCACTAATCTATTTATCGGCAGGTATATTGACAGGTTGACACCTCACGTTTATCATAAACCCTTCTGTTCATACAATATTCATGTATCATGTTAACCTTGCTGAATTTGGGTATTTTAACACATATACAATAAGCTGTGGCATGTTTTTAATCATTCCTTAAATAATTTCTATTTCGGTTTCCTTAAATTACTAATCGATCATCTTTTTATACTCACTGATCGTAATGCGATTAACTTGGATGTAGAGCACGCCGGCGGCTGTGGTGGTTCTAACCTAATCTTACCCATTAATTCGATTGGGGTTAGTTTAATTTTGCTTCAACCAACATTACAGGTACAGACAGATTTGAAAAAAAAAATTGAGTAAAAAGACGATCATCATTAAATATCAAAAAGTTTTAGAGGATCAATTTCATTTTCCCTATAAGCTGTTATGTGTTTACTGACTTTTTATGCTTTTTGGCAAACAGGCGGCCACTCTCACCCAATGGTGATCACTAGCTTAAATTCTAACGACATCTGACACACCAAAGGCATCGAAGGTTGCCATATCACAGACAAAGTTGAAATGTCTTATGTGGATACAGCAACACAGCTTTGATGGGGAAGTAAAGTATAATCAGCCAATAAAGTTCCCACTGCTTGGACACAAGCCGAGAAAGAGTGGGCCATAATCCACCAAGTGGTCCCAGTGTGGGTTTGTGGATATCAGTAGTATAACTACATGCTGATCATCATCATTATTTCAGCCGAAAGACGTCCACTGCTGGACATAGGCCTCCCCCAAGCACCTCCACTTCGACCGGCTCTGTGCTTCTCGCATCCAACGAGTTCCAGCGGCCTTCACAAGGTCGTCGGTCCACCTTGTGGGAGGCCTTGCAACGCTACGTCTTCCGGTACGCGGTCGCCACTCCAGAACCTGTCGGCCCCATTTGCCATTTGTTCTGCGAGCAATGTGCCCTTCCCAGTGCCACTTAAGTTTGGCAATTCTTCGGGCTATGTCGTTACATGCTGATATTTTAGAAGAAAAACCAAGGAAAAAGCTCTAAGGAAAACTTGTTAAAATTGTAATTTTAGGCTTAATCTTAGACGACTTTTGTTCAACGAGTTGTCAGTTTAGGGAAATACTAATGTCTGCGTTGTGTGTCCAGATTAGCTGAATCGAAGAATATTTTAATTTTAGCAGTGAGATAGGATGTTTTAGATTGTGGCAGATAACGGACTGCCTTGGGTTTTTTTTTTACTTTATTTTACATGATTCGTACAATTTTGGAAGATAAAGGAGCATTTCCCGGAAAAGATTACCACTCTACAGTGAAGTTTAGAGGCCAAGCAACCTGTTCACCGTTGAAGTAAAGAAAGAAAGAAATAAAATAGATTTATTTGTCACAGAAACACGTGTATAAAAAAAGATCTCAATAAAAGAGGTATTCCTCGAAAGGCACCAACTTTGAAACGCACCAAATGAAACGTCTATCGATACCATTTATTACGAATCCTTCATGCTCTTCTCTATGTTTCATCGTTGATGCATTTCGAGGAATAAAATTATAATTTTTTTTTTTTTTTTGAGGAATACTTTTGGTGCGTTTCAAAGCGGGTGCGTATCGAGGAATACCCCGAAAAAAACACAAAAACAAATCAGACTAATACTTATGAACATAAACAGTTTTCCTAACAGACGAGGGCCTAATAGAGAATAGTATGGAAGGAAAGACCAATGTTGCACCGATCACAAATAAATTAGGGCAGTAAGAGAATGATGACTATAATCTCTTTCAACAAAAGTAATCATCTGATATTTATTCAATTAAGGGCTGATTTTACCAAAGTCAGAAGGCCAATTCTCGTAATTTAAAACGTTCAAAATCTAGTCACAGTCTCATCTCGGCGACAAACAAATGTCAAAAACTTGTCCAAATGTAAGGAAATTAGAGGTATTTTTGACAGATTTAGACAGATCATACTGTGAACGTTTGCCCTCTGAATCTTTTATACATGGAATAAAATTGACGTCTAGTATGGAAAAACTGTCAGAAATTCAAAATTTATTCTCAGCATACGACTTATTCTAGATATAAAAGTTTGGTGAAGTTCGTCCGAAAAAACAAACCTTTCTTTCCCAACAACAACAAAATAGCAACCGTAACGAGTACCATAATGTAACCAACAGCAGCCCAAAGCGGCCTGTTATTTATGACGTTACTGCCGGTCCGCGCCGATGGCTTCCGGTTGCGAGCCGGCTTTATTGCCTACCAGAGACAACGGTTTGAAGATTCGAAATTGTTATTTTTATTGTCAAGGGGTTGAAGCTCGGTCGAAGCTTGTTCAGCTGGAATGGTGTTTTTGTATGGCATGAGTATCGAACCTCAAATAATTCTCCGTTTGCTTTCTTACAAATATATAACTGAACACTGTAGCGGCATCTACACCGCCACATGCAATCTCCCATCAAGTATGCAGCGCGATGCAGGATTTTGCGTGACGTCAGTAGATGCCACGCAAAATCCTGCATCGCCCAAGCAGAGTTTACCGGCGCACAGTGTTTCGTCTAGTACAAGCTAGCGAGACAAAATTATTTTTTTACTTATTTTAATTGCTTATGTATATTTGAGGTGTCTTACTCGATATCCGTGTGTCTTACGCTGTTTTACAGAGAAATAGAGGGGATTTCTGTGTTTTTTGTATGCGTATACGTCAAATGGTGTGGATGCAAGATGGAAGTAGTCTCCTGATTTTACATTTTTGTTTACTGTTATCTCTGGTTGCTCTAATTAGCTGCGTCTACCTACTTATTATGCCTGTAAGGTACTATATGTATAATACTAGTTGCGCCCCGCGGTTTCACCCGCGTAAATGTCGATCCCGTGGGAATATCGGGTTAAAAAGTAACCTATATGTTAATCTAGGGTGTCAGCTACCTCCATACAAAATTTTATCAAAATTGTTCCAGCCGTTTGAGCGTGAAGAAGTAACAAACATATAAACACACATACACACACACTCACAAACTTTCGCCTTTAAAATTAAAATCATAAATATGTGTTATATAGGTATTTATTTGTTCAATCTATCAAATAACATGCAATAATAGTCCAAGAACAGCAACAATTATCTATACATATAAAAGAACTCATAATACAAAATAAAAATTATATAACTACAATCATGTTAAGTTTATGTAATATAAGAAAATTAAACCTAAAACATTATAAGAAATTACTATATAGCAAAATAGGTAAACATATTTACAATAAAATATAATTCTATCAAGTCGAATCTAATAGTCATCATGAGAAGATTCCTCATCACCACTCTCCAATTCGCTAGAATCTTCTGATAACGAATAATCCCCCTCACTAAATTTGCGAACTGATGTTGATTGGGATGGTAATGAATGTGGGACAATCAACTGCAAAATTTCGATTCTGGATCCTTCTAACCAATTTTTATGTTTGATGAAAAATTTATCCTTCGAACACTTAGAAGATGTCCACTTTTCGTTCAATTTTGATGAAAGGCTCGAAATTTTCTATCTGAGATTCTTCAAAAGCATCCGATATATTATGTTGTACACATACATAATCAAAAATGCGACTTGTTCTTTCAGTTTTAACCATTCTTCGAAAAACTCCAATTTTGTCATAGTTACGACTCGTTCTGAAACAAAGTAAATAATTTTACTTGCGGGCATTTTCGGGCGCCACAATATGTATGTAGCTATGCCTGAATGTTGTATTTATAACATACAGAAGAATCAAGCTGGATACATGTGGATACAAAAAGTTGCAACCCTTGAAAGTTTAAAATTAAGGAAAAATTGGTGGGATTATTTTAACATACTTATAAACTCAAATTACAGCAAAAATATACATGTATTTTTTTAAAAACAGGTCAAAAAAGTAAGTACATACCTTCAACAGTAGAATCCATCACAAAAAAATCGTTTCACTTTGCTATCAATTTTAGGAGATATTGTCAAAAGTGTGTTAAAAATTTAACTAATTTGCGAATGAAAATTGCACTTCCTTTTTAATTAACATTGACCTCTCCACAAAATTACTTAATGAGGTGACAAACAAATTATTTTTTAGAATTCCTTACCTGGGAAGGGTTGTTTACAAGTTCTTATCACGGATTCCTGGAAATGACGTCATGAATTTTGTCCCGCTAGCTTGTACTAGACGAAATACTGTGCGGCGCTTGGGGGAGGCCTATGTCCAGCAGTGGACGTCTTTCGGCTGAAATGATGATGATGATGACTAAAACGACTATACAGGGTGTCCCTGGAAGTATGGATCAAATCGAATACGGACGTGGTCAAGGTCATTTCCAAACGTTTTAGCAAAAAAAAAAAAAAATACTAAAAAAAAAGAGAAGAAAGATCGAATTCGTGAAAACTATCAGGGCTATCAATTTATTTTTTTTAGATAGCCCTGATAGTATTTTTTTATGATTATTTTCTTTGAGCACTAAGCGAAGTGATTGAAAAAAAAAAAAAAAAATCGGTCCTAACTTTTGAACCGTAAAAAAATTCACTGACATTCTCAGGGTTAAAAAGTTTGGAAATGACCTTGCCCACGCCCCTATTCGATTTGATCCATATTTCCAGGGACACCCTGTATAATCAAAAAACTGCAAGAAAGTTAGATGTAGCACTCGCCTGCTGTTGACGCGGCACCGCTCATTTTGCTCGCTCGGCTCCCTCGCGGTTACACACAGTTTGAACCTCAATCTTAATCTACCTAGCCTTTTACCAGCTATGTTGGGGTCGGTTTCCAGTTTAAACGGATGCAGCTAGAGTTGTATGATGGCTTATTAGAACTTAGATAACTGGTAAAACTTTTAATAGGGGTGTCTGTTACTGTGGTTCAGTTCATGTAGACATTTTGTTCAAAAAATATTCTCTTACTGCACACGATTAAAGAAAGAAGAAAGAAAGAAAATATATTTATTTAGCACGGACTAAAAGACACACAAAATATAGATTACATCAGATAAAAAAATAAAAATAAAGGTCAAATAAAAAGTGTAAAGTCGTGAAGTTTGTATAGAGGTATGAGGAACAGGGTGTAAAGTTCACTCAATCTCCATAGAAAAGGGAGGATCCTCCAACCAGACGGATGTCGTGTCTGGCGGGCAACTGCCCAATGAGTCATGTCGGGCTGTTGTATATATGCTAGTTGCGTGGTAAACTCTGCTTGCACGATACAGGATTTGCGTGACGTCAGTATGACGCGTTGTTCGCATGTGGCGTTGTAGATACCGCTACATGTGCCTCACGGCTGCGCTAAAAAGGTCCAGCTGAGCAAAAATGTCAGACAACTAGTACCTGACGCTGGTTTTCAACTGGACCTGGTGTGATTCTGGACCCCGCAGGGTTGACAGTTTTCGTCGGTTATTAAAAAAAAAAAAATCTGCTGATTCCTACAAAAGTAAAATACTTACGCGATCAAAATGAATGGAACAGTTTTTTTTTTAATTAACCGACAAAAATTCCAATGCAGGGGTCCAAAATCATGTAGGTACTGAATCTATGGTCCTTGCTTCCTGTATAATTAGTACACATTCGAAACCAGCACAAACAGAAAAGATAATTCAAGACGACACTACATAAAATAAAGCATTAACTACACAAGATCTATGGGACTAAACGTATCACATAATATAACAAGATCTCCTCACTCTAAGCCCAAAGAAACACAAAGAACTACATATATATCCTTATTCCCCACGACATACAGGGTGTTCGGCAGAACGTTGAACACACGAAAAATGATAGTGTAGGTAAGATTGTTGTTGCGGGATTGTCCGAAAGGGTTACCGCTACCCCGGAACATAAAGGGCTAAGGAGGGAACACGGATGGGTTTTAGTCAGTAAGAGTCTGACACTCCCTTCCGCTCCACCCAGAGCGGGAGGGGTCATTTGATGATTTCCCATCCATAAAAAAAAAAGGTAAGATTGTTGTTAAATAAATAAATAAAAAATAAAAAAATGGCAGATAGGTGGGTTCGTCTGCTACCTACCCAGCCCAAAAAAGTACCTAGACCCCATAGTTCTTTATTTTATGTTTTATAGCCGATTTTACTATTTGCACCAAACAATAATTTTAGATGAATCTACCAATAGTCGAGACAAAAACAAAAAAAGTTTTGCTAGTTTCGTCTATTCTACATAAAGTTATAGGCCTTCAAAGTTTTAAAACTCATGAATTTCCGTAATAAAAAAATACTATGGGGCCTGGGTAATTTTTTTATTACGGAAATTCATGAGTTTAAAAGCTTTGAAAAATAAAAAAAACTATGGGGCCTGGGTAATTTTTTTTGGGCTAGGCAGGTAGCAGACGAACCCATCAAACTCAAACGCAAAGCATTTATTTCAATTAAACCATTACAGGCACTTTTGAATTGTCAAAATTAAGTAGTTGGTCAGTTAGTCAGAAAGTTGAAGCTAGTTGCCCATTCCAAAGCGTAGATCTCTATGGAGAAGAACGGGCAAAAAACTCCATGGACACTCTTTTAAATCATCTATCTGCCATTTTCGTGTGTTCAACGTTCTGTCGAACACCCTGTATCTAAGTACCGACAAATACATCACGAAAAGTCCATTTCGCACTTAACATTCGTGATCCCCAGAAATGGATAGAAATACGTCACCCTGGATCCTTTTTAAGCCATCGTCGGGTGTAATAATAAAATCAACCTTTGTGAATCGGGGTTCCGTACCCCTGAAAGGCGTTTTCAGTTACACAGAAAGTGAATTTGACGGTGGAGTACTTGTCAACCTTTTTGAGGCGAGGACAAATATTTGAAATACAACACCTCGGGTAATGGTATCGGCGGATTTCTAAAAAATACAGGTTGGTTTCAGGTAAGGATATCTGAGGTTTGGTTTAGTGAAAAGGATGAAAAATTTTAGCTTTTAAAGTGACGTGACGATGTTAAAACACGTTCTGGTTCGTCGGTTTTTTATTATGTAAAAGTATTTATTGTGAATAACGTTAAGATGGAACATTCGTAGCTCTGAATTCAATAAATTGAATTTCTCTGGCTCTTTTCGTAATTCGAATGTTAGTTGATGGCAGAGTCGGCCATTTTCTTCCTTCACCTCTTCGCTACCAGAACACCAATTCCCGTATTTAAAACCGGCCAAGTGCGTATCGGACCACGCGCAATGAAGGGTTCCGTAGTTGCAATGAATTTATTCCAAGAACAAACTTAACATTGTAGTTGAAAACCATGTCCTCCCATACATTGCAACTGCAAATTTAAGTTGGCCGACTATTACTTGTAAACTTGTAAAGCCTACTTAGCTGTGATAGTTTTCCTTTTAATTTCGTTATATATACCACTGCCGTGAATTTTTTCACATACCCAAAAGCAACCATTTTGCTGGCAGGGAAAGGAGGACACTTGACTCTAACGAACATTTGTACTTTAAAGCTTGATAAGTCACGAACGGTTTACTTAATCAAAAAACGGTCTTCCCAAACCCCTAATATTTTTAAAAGACCTATCTAACGATATCCCACACTATGGGAAAGATGAAAAAAAAAATAACCTTCCCCATTTTACATGTAGGGGAGGTACCCTAAATAATTATTTTTTTCAAGATTTTAATTTACCACTTTTTCGGCGTCATTAACGTGTATATTCATGCACAGTTACAACTTTCTAGTACCAATAGTTTTTGAGCTAAACCGCGGACAGACAGACGGACATGGCGAAACTATAAGTGTTCCTTGTTGACTACGGCACCCTAAAAACGTTCAAAATCTAGTCGCAGTCTCGGGTACACTATTCTTGTTGCTTCTATTTCGTCGCTAATCTAAGTGACGTAACTGATTCGAAGCATATTTTACAGGGCAAGGTATTTGCAGTTGAGGGTTACCTATGATTGAGGGTAGCTTGCTCTATACAGGGTGGTCCAAAAGTCGTGGATCAAACGAAATAGGGAGATGAAGGAGGTCATTTCCAACAAAAAATCTTTCTACAGCATGGTCATAATTCAATTGCCCTAAAAGTTATGAATATTTGTGTATAACGAGTTCTTTTACAATTAGACGAATTAAAAAAAAATGTGGTATAAAACAATAAAACAAACGGTGTTTTATTACTACTAGATAATGTATCAGCACTTCAAAGTTCTATTAGGGCTCTGAGTATCAAATTTCAAGAGCAATTTATTTTTTTCCGAAAATTTTGTAACGTTACCAAAAATTATTTCTCACTTTAAAAGCGTTGGAAATGACCTCCTTTATCCCTCTACTTCGTTTGATCCACGACTTTTGGGCCACCCTGTATAAATTCTACTGATACAAAATTGAGCACGTGTACAGTTCTGTAAGATCTTTATATTAGTATCACTACTATTGTTATCGAGATAATTATATTGTTTTAATAATAAACATATTAACAGATACGTCACTTCGTGAGATCTTTGTTTTTATTTTGTTTGTAATATATCCGATTCGACTTGGACAATGTGTCAAATTACTATAAGTAGTTAGGTCGGCTTAGTCCAAAATGTCAGATACGTCAGTTAGATTATAGCGACGTTATGACGTGGGAACAATGTAATGAATGTTATCATTCCTTCAACTCGGGTGACACTCAGCCATCTACGACGTTCACCATTGTCACGGACATTTTCGCCTTATACACAAGTGAAACCAATAATTCAATATTGCAGCCCACCTTATCGAGTTATCGGAGGAAACATTGTTATATTCGTTTAGTTTATATTTTGCTAGGAACGGTAGTGTGTACGTGCCGAATTATCCTTCTGTTACTAATATCATTATCTATAGTCTGCAAGCTTGGTTACTTAAGCTGAAATTAATCAGCGCCTGACAATACTCCATTGGATACAAGTTCACAATTAAAATATTAGATAGGATTGTCCAGTCCAATAGCTTAATTTGGTCAGTATATTTACAATTACACATCCACAAAATAAAACATTAATTTATTTGAAAACTCGTGAATCCATAACGGCTGAAACGTGCCAGCCAATGGCGCCGATTACCTTGTTCACAAACTAAACTAAAAGTCCAGGAAAGGACTTATATTTATCTTCTGTCCTTTTCTTAATGAAATCATTAAGAAAAGGACAGAAAATAAATATAAGTTAAGTCCTTTCAAATCAAGACACTCCATAGACAAGTTTAGACGTGATTAAAAACTTACCTACAATTACCTACGTCAATTTATATCAGGCGCTGATTACTTACACAGGTGACAGGGCTAAATTAAAATTTGTCTTCTGTCCTTTTCTCAATGAAATAGAAAGAAAAAGATGCACTGAACTTTAATTTAGTTTAGTTTGTGAACAACAGAATCGGTACCAATATAGAGTTTTAAGTTTTATGCTCCGCTATTGAAAAGTTTTGGAACGATGTTCCTCTTCGCACGTTAGATTCTCTCTCTTGTAATAAAAACATTATTTTCACTTTTTTATTTTGTTATAAAATTTGTATTTTGTGTTTCACGAACTGCGTCGATTGAAATAAACGTTACCTTTCTTTTACACACTTGACGAAATAATGAGAGATACATCGAAAAAAGTGAAACATTTGGACCGTCTCGATACGTTTGCTAGGTATAGTATGTTTTTCTATTTTTTGTAGGTACTCTCAAAAGTTATTAATTTATTTTTTCATGGTGCCAGTTATTTAATACATAATATACAGCACCGGGTGAGCCACGAGTCAAGATACTTAGTTAATTTTTTTTTTATTTGTGTTTTTTTTTTTTAGTTTTTATTAATGTAATTGGACCTGTGCCGTTTTAATTAACTATAAATAAATAAACGAATAATAAAAAAGGCGTTGCGGCGTTAATAAATAAATGAATAAAAATAAATAATGGCGTTGATCCCGGCTGTCATTTGTCGATCTCTGACAGGCGTTACGGATCGTAAGAAGCCCGGCAGTCTGACAACCAGTCTTACTAAGGGGTATCGTGTTGCCTAGTAACTGGGTTGTGGAGGTCAAATAAGCAGTCGCATCAAGTAAAAATACTGGTATTCAGTTGCATCCGGTTAGACTGGAAGCCGACCCCAACATCGTTCATACAAGTGACCGCAGTGAGTGTGCAGGCCGCCGGCAAGTTCGAGCTTTTTTTTAGTAAAAATAAGTCTTCGTCATCCACATGATATTCTGAAAAACACTGGACACGACAACACTAATAGCGAAGCCGCGCTCGACTGCGGACAGGCAGATCGCGCGCGTTCCCGCACCCGCGCCGCTCCCCGCCCCGCGCTGCATGTCTGGCCAAGCACTAACAGTTTCGCATTGCGTCGCATTTGTCACTCGCCTTCGGTAACCAAGCAATAAGTTTAAAATACCTGTTTCTGGAACGTTCTCCGAAGTAAACGTTAATACATATATCAGGAGCTCAAATGTCAGCAGTGTGAAGGTAATAAATAGCCCGTATTCGAGAAGTATGGCTTCGGGTTTGAAGCATATATGAAAATAGGTACTTTTAGGGTTACACCGTCTTGTGTTAGCAGAGGTATTAAGG
Organism: Amphipoea lucens; assembly: GCA_947508005.1. Lineage (NCBI taxonomy): Eukaryota > Metazoa > Arthropoda > Insecta > Lepidoptera > Noctuidae > Amphipoea > Amphipoea lucens. The sequence goes on from OX382375.1 coordinate 17,087,394, forward strand.
TGCCTCTTATATAGCGTTCCGCTTTAATGGCGACATTAATTTAACACACGTATACCGTTTCGCGTTTTCGTTTTATGAACATAAACTTATTTTAATTTCATTAAACGTTATTATTTTATTAATTTTCAATTTTCTAAAATAGCATCTTGTAGCAATCTGCAGTTTCGAAACACACTATCAATCTTGATCTGAATCATTTTGAAGGATATTGCTAATCCATTGGTTCATATGTTCGAAAATGTTATCTGCTCAACAACATAAATAACGCAATGAATGTTGTTGAACTGTCAAAATGGAAGAACTGTAGCGCATTGGGTTATTTGCCGGGGTCACGAATCTTATCATCAATGAAATTAACACAAACGAATAACGTGCAAAGAGTAGGCTAATTGAAGGAAAGAGAGAGGGCCCTATGTCTACGAGCAGCGCAGTTACTCGTACTAAATGCATATCGATGATGAAGTGTCAATATCTAATAACTAACATTTTAGCGATTTTCACTTTATTGCATATTCGTAGGTAAATATATGAAATATCTCATATATTTGCAAAGACATAAGGGCTTGAATCGACGACGACGTTTCCTACTATTTGTTTAATATAAGTAACTTTTTTATTGAAGTATTATTAAAAACTATAAAAATGAAACATTTGTTTCGCCTCCTGTAAAATCATGATTTTGTAGTTATTAGATATTGATACTACACCGTCGATATGGATGTATGTATATTATTATTATACACGGTATATATGTTACCGGCCAAACCCGATTTCAGGACAAACTAGTTTAGCCTAGGCTAAACTAGTTCTTCCTATACGCGATAGGATTACCTTCGCTCGCCCTTGGATCTTATGTCGACGGAGCCCCGCTTCGCCCTATTTCTGTGTAAAGGGTTTAAAGTAACCTAACCAAACCGAACCTCGGGGTGCCCTTCGCTCGCCCTTGCATCCTATGTCGACGGAACTAGTTTAGCCTAGGCTAAACTAGTTTGTCCTGAAATCGGGTTTGGCCGGTAACATATATACCAAAATAACATTTTTTACAATTTTTGTCTGTCTGTTTGTTCCGGCTAATCTCTAAAACGGCGGGACCGATTTTGACAGGACTTTCACTGGCAGATAGCCGATGTAATAAGGAGTAACTTAGGCTACTTTTATTTTAGAAAAAGAAATAGGGTTCCGCGCAAAAAAAAACCCTTGAAATTCAATTTGTTTTCTGAGATGCACGCGAACGAAGTCGCGGGCACACCTAGTCACACTATCACACTAATATTATAAAGGCGAAAGTTTGTGAGTGTGTGTGTGTGTTTATATGTTTGTTACTTTTTCACGCTCAAACCGCTGAACCGATTTAGATGAAATTTGGTATAGAGATAGTTTGAGTCCCGGAAAAGGACATAGGATAGTTTCGGGATCGACATTTACGCGGGTGAAACCGCGGGGCGCAGCTAGTATGTATTATAAAGGCGAAAATTTGCGAGTGTGTGTGTTTATATGTTTATTACTTCTTCACGCTCAAACGGCTGGACCAATGTTGATAAAATTTTGTATGGAGGTAGCTGACACCCTGGATTAACATATAGGCTACTTTTTATCCCGATATTCCCACGGTATCGAAACTTTTGCGGGTGAAACCGCGGGGCGCAGCTAGTATTAATATAATTTTTGAAACTTTTTGCCACTAGCCCTACCCGTGTGTTAAAACGGATTTGGGTGAAAGGCCCACAGATAGTTTATAAAAGGTTCCTTGCAAAAGCTAGTAATAGGATAAAAGTTCTCTTATACCTTTCCTCAATCCCGAGATCGCAGATGATTCGTGGTACTTTTATGTAGATTGAATGATTTGAATCCTTTTTTCTTAACGTATTTATTTTCTCCTTCACAGGTATGTGCTTAGTTAAATACCTAACTGTTCGGATTGGATGAAGTGTTTACGAGAAAATTAGCTGTTGAACAGGTAAGATTAAAATAACCAAACCTGAAATCGCGAAAAAAAAATCAGCTGTTCCCTACATTTATGTAAGCAATAACTCGTCAAAATGTAGGGAGCAGCTGATTTTTTTTTTCGCGATTTCAGGTTTGGTTCCATAGTAAAAGTTGTTCATAATGATGAGTACAATCTCCCATTTCGATTTGTCGCATGTGTTCAATTTCATCCTGTAGATATACCTAGATAACGCAAGTATCACGAACTGTATGAAAACTAAGCGTGCGACTTTTTGACTACCTACTATGACGTCACAAGCTCGCGCTCTCTCGCTCACGCTCACCCAGCCAGCAGTACGCAGGACTGAGCGCGAAAGTGGCGGCTTATGATTTTCGAACGTAAGCTGGTGCGATTTTTGGCACGCGAAGTAGTTGCTCTTGCGTTATCTAGGTGTATCTATATCTGTGCTTAAAATTTTTTTCGCTTAAATATAATATAATATAATATAATATAATATTCGACAACTATCACACAACGCCATCTAGTCCCAAGCTAAGCAGAGCTTGTGTTATGGGTACTAGACAACTGATAAACATACTTATATATTTCTAAATACATACATATTATAGATAAATAAATTACACCCAGACACAGAACAAATGATCGTGCTCATCACACAAACATTTGTCCTGGGTGGGAATCGAACCCACGACCTCCGGCATAGCAGTCAGGGTCACTAACCACTAGACCATCAGGCCTGTCATCCTGCGGCGGCACCAAGCCACGCCCCCTTAAAGTTTTCGCCTATTAGGAAAGCTATAACGCAATTTGTTGCAACCGGCACTGCGTACCTTAGTGACGCATCACGTGTACACCTTTTGTAAATTTTACGGACGAACTATTTGACCTTGGCGCGCTTACTAGAGAGCGCTTCTATTTTTTGAGTGCAAGCAAAAATGAATTTAGTTGTGGTCAGGCGGGAGTGTCCGCGATAGTACATCCATTCACAGTAAGTTTACCTGTGATTTTGCATTACTGTCAAAACCACAGTAGTCTTTATACTCCTTATAATAAGGTTGGAGTTGGATTGCTCCTACTGACGAGTCTGTCAAAACCACAATAATCTATTTTTCTCTTTATAATTAGGTTGATGTTGCGTTGCTGCCGTCAGTGGTAAAATATCTGTGAAAGGACTGTAGCGCTACAAGTGAAAACTGCTTATGGAACAAATCTTAATGATTCTAACTACTATAATTCTGTAAAAACATACCTATTATCACACCCCGGACACTCCATACAACCCTCGCAAAATAATTACCTACTACTACTACATTAAAAAATGACGTTTGTATACGTATGAATGTGTGCGTGAGGTACTTGTGTTTGCGAGCGCTCTTGTTAAAGAACTGCGACGAATACGCCGAAGTGCGGGGTGAGGTGCGGTAACTGATGTAAGTGCGGGGAAGGGAGTTGCCTTTCTGTACGTAGTACTTTAATTATGCTGTGCTATTATAGTCGCGAATCATATTCTGATCAAGATACAACCTGATACTAACCTGCAATTTGCAAAAAAAACGTAAGAAAATTTGAATTTCGCGGTCTACCACTGGGCATTGACCTTAACAACTTAAAGAAAGTTACCGACAGTGAGAGAGGGTACTCAAATTGGCCGCACAGTTACTTAAAGCACAAGTTTGTAAGTTAGTTTGCTAAGTTTCTTGACCTCAGTCGACATACGAATAAAACTTTAAAGCAATTCCTAAAAGTGTACGAATTCTTTGAAAACCTACATTCTTGGTAACACTAAGAAGAATTATTTCAATGCAGACTAGCGTATAGGGATGTTCTTAACTTTTTTAGGAATTCAGATTCGGATATTTTTATCGGTTCAGATATTTTTTTTTATATTATTTAACAAGTATTCAAATGTAAATGATTCCAATTCTGTGAGTAGGTTTGTATTACAAACACTTTTACACGTCAACCATATTTTTAAAACTAAATGAGTCATGAGGTCGGCGTTTCCTATCTGACTACTCTGATAAGAAAGACCGAAACGAACTGAGAAATCACAGTCTCTTTTAAAATCCAGACATATTCTTTATCCGATCATGTGAAGACCGTGTAGAATGGTGTCTGAAATGGTCTTTCAGTATGAAGGCTTGCTAGTTTGTAAGTGAGAGTTAGGGGGTGTGAATATAAACGTGAAGGTGTGTCGAAGACAAAAACTACCTATTTTAAAATTTAATGTATCGCACCTGTTTGTTCTCTATTAACCGGCCAAGCGGCGCGGTTCGCCGATCGGCGACGAAACAATAGAAAATCAATTGTGTCTCATTAGCGGCGTTTGACAGATTAAACATATTTTCATAATAATCAATGAATGAATGATGCTGTAAATGTTGATTCATTTTCTTGTACATACGTACCCGTTGTCCAAACGTGAAAGCATACTTATGTTAAAAATATTTATTTGCACGCAATTTTTGTAACAAATCCATTCGTGAAATTTTCAGTAAAAATTCAAGCTAAAAATATGTGCATTTTTTAAAGCACGACGCAGTAAAACATTTTAAACGTTGCATTCGTACAAATTGCTCAAAAAACGTTTCGTATTTAAATAACGTTATAAAGTTGTTGTTGCATAAAATACTTTATGCTATTTCATCTCATCTATATTTCTGGCGTGCCTGATAAACGGCCATATTTTAAATTGCAGGTGAAATGAAATCGTTTATTCTGTGCCTAGGGTAGGTATGTAAATCACTTTTACATGTCATATTAATAAAAAAAAACATTCATGCTGTCATTCTTGGATCTTTGACAGTAGTTACTTACGGGTCATTAGAAGCCCGACAGTCTGACAGCCAGTATTACCAAGGGGTATCGTATTACCCAGTGTGTAGGTCAGATAGGCAGTCGCTCCATGTAATATACTGGTATTCAGCTGCATTTGGATGGACTGGAAACCCACCCCAACATAGTTGGGAAAAGGCTAGGCAGATAAAAAAATAATAAAAAAAAATCTAAATGGAGTCGACATTCCCTATTTGACGACCCCTGAGAAGATAATTATGGCGAAACAAACTCAGGGGTCATAATCGCTTTTAAAGTCTAGACATAAACCTGGCAGATCCTGTAGGTTTGTGTATGAAATGGTTTTTTGAGGAAAGGACCACTGAGTGGATCTATTCAGTCAGTGCAGGCATTAATACCAAGTAAAGGACTTCTGTACACAAACTGCTAGACAGTCACTAAAACAAACTGAGAAAGAAAAAAAGGTGGGTTGCACTCCGGGAATGCCGGCAGAAGTGAACACTTGAATATTAACGTCGTGCATTTTTGATATTTTTCATTAATAGATGCACTTTGTTCAATTTCCATATTTTAAACACTTTATATACACGAATTTTACGAATACACAGCAGTGTGGCCACTACACAGACGGTCGAGCCATCAGCTGTCACCATCTATGGATGCGCGTGACACGCTGTAACATAAACACACACGAACATTCGCGCAAGCGCCCTGCGCCGCCTAAACGAAACAGCAGGCATACATTTTCGCCGCGCCGTAGAAAGAGAGGGGGATACTTCCTCTGCTACGCCGCGCCGGCTGTCTACTCTCCATCCGTCTTACGAATTTTTATCAGGTCACGTGTCCTGACGGCAGTTTAACATTTTTTACCCATTACAAAAAAAGTGTACAACGCCGCTAAAGAAGTTTTCACTTCAAAATTAACTCGTATAGTCTTCACATTCACAAGGTAGGTACCTACGCCAGCACATCAAGCTACTACAATCTGTCAAATTTCCTTAATAGGCTTTCAACTTTATCGCTAGAGCATAAGGTTCAAAGTTGATTGGATAAATTTGACAGTTTCGGGTAAGTAGCTTGATGTGCTAGCCGTGCCTACTATGATTTTGCCATCGTTATTCTGGAAACAATCTCAGTGACGACTATTTCATTTTTGGCTATTTTTAGGCAGTTGGTTGAGCAATGTTTCTTGAAGAAGCGTTAATAGCTTTTGTCTGCGTGGTTGGCTATCAATCATAGTAAGAAGTACTTGTTACTTGATGTGTTTAGTCTGTGAATCAGTTGGCGTCGTTCGAAACGTTTTGATTTCGCAAGACAACACCTAAAAAAAAACCAAAAAAAAAAAAATATAAAAAAAAAAATGCCTATGGCATTAAGTCCGCCTCTGTACATTTATGTGCTTGAAGTATTAAATAAATAAATAACCATTTATAATCACGCCTTTTTCCCTAAGCGTAGGCAGAAACTACAAAAACCAAAGGTTAATTAAAAACCAGCGTTAGATAGCATGTGTCTGGCGTTAATGCTGAAATAAACCTTTTTGCCGCTAGCATGAGGCACACACAATTTGTTGTTAAAATATTATTTTCACTTTTTTATTTTGTTATTTTTTATATTTCGTGTTTAACGAACTATGTCCAAATAAACGTTATTCTTTATTTGTAAACATAATAGGCATTCGGATATTTAAATATTCGAACGCGTCTCGTTTAACATTTAAGTGAATAGTTTTCCAGCTGCATATCCGCACATACATATCCGAAACTTTCCCATCTCTATGGAACATCCGGGAGGCACACAAAGTTTTGCACCAGCATTGCGCTGACATGCACTGCGCAATGCACGCCAAACTTTTTGCGGTTACTCTGACGTTTCCGTTATTAAATCTTAAAAGTGAATTGGAATCCAACTGACATAGTTTTAAGTGACTTTTGTAATATTAAGTTGGGGCTATGAAAGGGAATATTTTACTGATCCTTTAAAAACTTATCCACCTTCTAATGATGTACACTTTTTAACCGACTTCAAAAAAAGGAGGTTCTTAATTCGACTGTATTTTTTTTATTGTATAGTTACACGATACCTCCGGAAATTTTAGATCGATTCCAAAAATTCTTTTTTATAAATATAGTATGGCTCAGGGATACCATATAAATTTAATTAACTTTGTTTGGGTGGTTTTTGAGTAAGCTTCAATAATACGTATTTTTTTGCACTAGGTGCATAATATTAACGATGTTATAATAACTTCCTGTCACTGATATTTACATAGCAAGTAGTGTTATAGCAATTTGTGTAGGGTGGGTACAACTAACAAGTGAAAATAAAACCTTTTTTTACAAAAAAAAAAAACCATTTAATTTGTTTTTTTTTTTTTCGTGATTAGTTATCGACACCCATCACGTCTGCGTAGTTATGCTAGATAATTTAATTTGACTTTGTATTTAAATACCTTAGGGAGATCCCTTTACATACAAACACATTCATCAAAGTCTCATCACCGTACCTCGATGATTGACACCCGCTTAACTGCTCGCCCCCGAGAGTTACAACCGTGATGATACAGACATTAATCAACGCTGAGCAAGATTTATCTCTTCTTCAATACTTATTGGGGACGTCGAAGCAGAAAATTAACTTACTTTGCATGTCTCAACGGTATTCGAGATAAAACGCAGGTAAATCCGAATTCTTTTTTACGTGTTAGCAGCAATTTACCGTGTTTCCTTTTTTAGGGTTCCGTATCTTATGGGTACCAACGGGACCCTATTACTAAGAGGCCATCTCCACGAGCGGGAGAATCGCGGCGATATTATCGTCTCTCCGCCTCCGCTGTCCGTCCGTCCGTCTGACACAAGGCTCTCTTGATCCGTAATAGGTAACTTCAGGGAATCAATCCAGCCTGTCGCAGTCCACTGCTGGACATAGGCCTCTCCCAGACTGCGCCACAACACCCTGTCCTCCGCCTTCCGCATCCAGTCTACCCCAGCCACCTTCTTAAGGTCGTCGGTCCATCTAGCTGGGGGGCGTCCCACACTACGCTTGTCGATACGCGGTCTCCACTCTAGGACTCGTCTGCTTCACCGGCCATCGGTCCTTCGACAAACATGGCTAGCCCACTGCCACTTCAGTTTACTGACCCTGCAAGCTATGTCGGTTACTTCAAGGTATACAGACAGGCATAATTTTGAATTATGTTTATTTAAAAGCCTTATTTTTCGAGTTATTGGTCGTGGATTCAAACTCATTCAGGTGCATTACTTTGTGTAGTTTATTTGGGTCCGTGGCTTAGGCCCCCAGTGGTCGAGGCACCTGTGGCCGACGCCCCCGGTTCGATATTTTCATCACCACTGCTCTCAAAACGGTGTAGGAAAACATCGTGAGGACACTGGCATGTCCTAGAACCAAAAATTCGAAGACATGTGACATCTACCACCGCATTCGGTCCACGTGGTGGATTACGGCCCGCTCCCTCTCATAGAGAGGAGGGCTGTGTTCCAGCAGTGGGAACATTATAGGCTGATTATGTTATTGATAACCGACGACTAGGTCTAGAATCATCTGGTGAATTCATGGTGACAGTTTGCACGTCAAAAACCCACCACCCAGTATTATTTCAGTAAATTAATTATCTCGGTACAGAACCCTCAGTAGGCACAGCTCACACTTCGCTGGTTATATTCATAAATAGCGCAATCCGAGCTTTTACAGCTCTATGACGTCAGAGGCACTTAAAATAATTTGTGGCGTTATATGGAGCTATTACAAAGATAAATTAAGTGAACAATGGTTCTGTGAAACATTATAGTGCAATAGAATTTTAGCTGTGTAATATGGTAAATTAAATGCTTATATTATTATTATATTTGGGTATCATACTAGCTTTCACCATTAAGGCTAATGGGGGATTTGGTTACAGGATTACACTAGGTCGATTTTCGGGCTTAGGCGCAATGGTCTAATTCTCAAAATGGCAAATTCTCTAATAGCCTAATTCTCTGAATGGTCAATTCTCTAAAAGCCTAATTCTCTGAATGGCCAATTCTCTAAAAGCCTCTCTAAATGGCCAATTCTCTAAAATCCTAATTCTCTGAATGGCCAATTCTCTAAAAGCCTCTCTAAATGGCCAATTCTCTAAAAGTCTAATTCTCTGAATGGCCAATTCTCTAAAAGCCTAATTCTCTGAATAGCCAATTCCTTTTGCGACTCTGTAGCCACTTTGAGCATTAGGCCTAAACTGATTTTCGCCGTACGGCTGGTCGCTTATCAAATCGCCTCACAAACCGAATCACCTCCCCAAACACAGGTCGATAAAAATCTCAGGTGACTAGTTCATTTTGCATCCAAATGTTGACCTTCATGAGGCGAGCGATCGCCTGCGACTGAGTATTTTCACGGTCGATTTTGGTCACCCGCCGCATGACAAAAGTCGAAACCTACTCTACTTTGGAACTTGCGATTTAAGTCATCACACGACAGCATACATCATGCCGGGATGTAATGTACATTAATATAGATTATAGCTGCCGTGTGTGAAGGGCTTTACAAAGGTGACTATAGCCGGACGATTTTCGGCCCACGTGAAAATCGACTGTCTAAATTGCAATTGGGCTAGGCGGCAGGTGACTTAAATCGCAAGTTCCAAAGTAGAGTAGTTACGTGCTTTGGCTCACCATTAGAATAATGCTGAGCCAAAGCACGTGCTAAGAACGTGTATTAATCTTGGCCAATGCGTTTGTCAGTCCTAGCTACTGTCTTAAAAAAAAAAACGTTCCATTACCTCTACCTATATTATTTAATTTCATTAGAAAAGTAGCAACATACCGTTTTATAACGTGATCCGTGAAGTTTTCCATAACGTTATAAATAACATTAAACTTAAATAACTTTTATTAGTTTGTTATTATTAATATTTTTTTTCTTTGTAGCGTAAATGCTTTTTTTTTTTTCTTCTCTTCTATTGTGAATGCTGTACACGTCTGTAATTGACGTACACACTAGTCTATGTCTCTGTTCTCTGTTATTTGTAAATTTTTGTGTTGTTGATGTGCCTTAATCTATATGATGATGATGCGATCCGACCGATTTCGGCCAGGGCGATTGCTTCAGCTCCGTTGTAGTTGCCGTTCGTGTGCTCGCATGTGGCTTATGTATCCAATCTTTTTTGCAAAGATCCGCGCACAATGCGGGCATGTGAGCACACCATCGATATAATTATAACTGATCGCCGCAGGTGGTCGGGCTTTCAGTTGGTCACGCTTTGCATCAAGCTCAACGTGCCGCTGGAATTCAAAATTTCGGACTTTGTTTTTTATCAAAGACCTCCACTCCATCCTTTGGGCGGCTTGCTGCTCCCACCGAGAAGGCTCTAAGTCACATTTTCTAAAGTGACGTTTTAGCACATCTTTATATCTGAGGAGTTGTCCGCCATGCTTGCGCTTGCCCTCCTCAAGTTCGCTATAAAAGATGCGCTTCGCCACTCGCTGCTCCGCCATCCGTGACACATGTCTATATATATAAAAATGAAACCCGTTTTCCGTTGTCACGACATAACATGAAAACGGCTGGACCGATTTCGATGAAATTTGGTATAGAGATAGTTTGAGTCCCGGGAAAGGACATAGGATAGTTTTTATCCCGATATTCCTACGGGATCGACATTTACGCGGGTGAAACCGTAGGGCGCAGCTAGTAGGTAATAAATAAAAAACTTTTTAAAAAAAAATAACAACCTACTTCAAAAAAAAAAACACTACAAAGTGATAAATAACTTTAATTTCGAAAGTCGGTGTCGTTGGTTCCGCATTTTCGTTTTTTGACACCGACTTCCGAAATTAAAGTTATTTATCACTTTGTAGTGTTTTATTTTTGAAGTCGGTTGTTTTTTTTTAGTTTTTATTTTTCACTTTTTAGTTGTACATACCCCACAAAACTTCAATTAACACTAGTTCATTGAAGAATTGAAGACACCGACTAGAAGAATCGTCAAAATTCGCATAGAAATGCCGGAGATGCAGTACATTTATGCATATAACTTCGTACATAATAATAATTACCTGATGTATTATATACTAAAACCTTCCTGAAAGTATGTAGATCACATTTGTGAAAGAATCATCAAAATCGGTTCATTAGTTTTTGAGAAAATCGCGGACATATAAACATACATACGGGTCGAATACAGAACCTCCTTTTTTGAAGTCGGTTAATAAATAAACATTATTTGTTACATTTCAATCGACGCGCCCATTTGTAAAGCCGTTATTTACTGCGCTCGGCTGATGGACCTAGCGGACTGTATTAACCGGATTGCTGAAAATAAAGGGCGAACTGTATTTATTCGATCCTGCTGCAACCAGAATGAAATAACGGTGCAGTTTGCAGGTTCTATGTAACTGAACTACGATAGAATACTGAAATGTGCATCGAAATTGTATCGTCTGCGAGAGTAGATTCACATTTTTTTTTTTTTTTTTTTTTCTTGAGCCCAGTGTATGTATACGATTCAGCGTCAACGACCAACTGGAGCCAAGTATTCTCGATTTATTGTCACTGACCTGCACCCTAAAGGGGGTTACCCCCTTATTCATAAAACTTATCAAACCTATTTTAGTTAAAATGGGGTTTGTCTCTTTCTTACACACAGAAATGACAGCGTGACAGATAAAGACAAACGTTCTATAAACCTATTTTAGCTAAAATAGAGATAAAATAGGATTATGAATAAGGGGGTAATTCTATAAATGATAAATAATTTATTTTCTGTAAGTAAGTTTGTGCAAACACTTTTACACGTCAATCATATTTTTTTTTAAGCTAGATGAGGTCGGCGTTTCCTATCTGACTACTCTGAGAAGAAAGGCCGAAAAAACTCAGAGGTCACACAGTCTCTTTTAAAGTCCAGACAAAATCTTGGTCAGATCATGTGAAGACCATGTAGATTGGTGTCTGAAATGGTCTTTTGAGGAAAGAACCACACAGATTGAGCGGATCTTTCCAGTCAGTGCACGCATTTGTTTTGCAAAAATCGTGCAGCTCAACTCAGAACTTGAGGAGCTATCAATCTCAATTTGAATTATTTTGAGTAATATTGCTAATCCATTGCTTCATATGTTCGAAAAATTTGTCTACCCAACAACGTAAATAACGCAATGAATGTTGTTGAATTGTCAAAATGAAAGCCATTGCTACTGATAGTGTGTTACGCGGTTACCCCACCGACCGTGAGAGCTAGCCAGCAAGCTGTTCAGAAAAAGCGTAAACTGCGCCTAAAGAAATGTTTACTTTAAAAAAAAAGACGGATTGCACTCCGGGAGTGCCGGCAGAAGTGAAAACTTGAATATTAACGTTGTGCATTATTGATATTTTTCATTAATAGATGCACTTTGTTCAATTTCCATATTTTAAGCACTTTATATACACGAATTTTACGAATACACAGCAGTGTGGCCACTACACAGACGGTCGAGCCATCAGCTGTCACCATCCATGGATGCGCGTGGCACGCTGTAACATAAACACACACGAACATTCGCGCAAGCGCCCTGCGCCGCCTAAACGAAACAGCAGGCATACATTTTCGCCGCGCCGCGCCGTAGAAAGAGAGGGGGATACTTCCTTTCCTACGCCGCGGCAGCTGTCTACTCTCCATCCGTCTTACGAATTTTCGATCAGGTCACGTGTCCTGACGCGATGTCCTGACGCGAGTTTAACATTTTTTACCCATTACAAAAAAGTGTACAACGCCACTAAAGAAGTTTTCACTTCAATAATTAGATGAACAACAAAGATAATGCTATTGTGGCCTAAGTTGGTTAATAAACAGTCACCATTGGTAGCTCTACTTATCCGGTTTTTGGACTTAGGAATCGGGCACCCTAATTGCGTAACACACTATCAATCATAACCTGAATCATTTTGAAGGATATTGCGAATCCATTGCTTCGTATTTTCGAAAAAATTGTGTTTTCAACAACGTAAATAACGCAATGAATGTTGTTGAACTGTCAAAATCAAAGCCATTCCTACTGTGTGTGTGTGTGTGTTTCGCAATTACCCCGCTAGTCAATATCGACACAGAAAATACCAAACGTATTTCACGAACAACGTTAATTCTTTATCCATTGTCTCATTCCTTTCTACAGATCCCTCAAGAACTCGCCTCTACATGAATAAATAATTGGGTAATCCTAACAAGGCGTTTTTATCTTATAAATGCGGACCCCTAAAAGGAAACCTTTTTGTTTTATTACGCCATTACATAAACATTGAAAAGGAGCTTAGTTCAAGCTTTTTACTAATGTATTAGTAGAATTGAACTAATCTATTCTTTTGGGGTAAGCAGAATTCTGTATCATTTAGATATATACTATACCTACCTATTTTTAACCGACTTCAAAAAAGGAGGTTCTGTATTCGACCCGTATGTATGTATGTTTGTATGTCCGCGATTTTCTCAAAAACTAATGAACCAATTTTGATAATTCTTTCACTAATGTAATCAACATACTTTCAGGAAGGTTTTAGTATATATTAGGTAATTATTCTTATGTACGAAGTTATATGCATAAATGTACTGCGTCTCCGGCATTTCTATGCGAATTTTGATGATTCTTCTAGTCGGTGTCTTCAATTCTTCAATGCACTAGTGTTAATTGAATTTGTGTGGGGCAGGTACAACTAAAAAGTGAAAAATAAAAACGTTTTTACAAAAAAAAACAACTGACTTCAAAAAAATACTACAAAGTGTAACAACAAACAAAGTGTAGTGTAGTGTGTGTGTGTGTACTACAAAGTATAGTATAACTTTAATTTCGGAAGTCGGTGTCAAAAAAACGGTGACGAAAATGCGGAACAGTATTTCTTTGAAGTCGTTTGTTTTTTTTTTATATTTTTTTTTTTCATTTTTCTTTGGTGTTTTTTTATTTTGGCATTATTTTTTTGTGTACACAATTATGTATGTATTGTACTGATTCGTTTTCGCTTAGCGTTACTTGGCTGCTAAGGGTCCTAGGGTGATGTTAAGTCTACCTATAGCCTTCCCCAAGAATTGGGCTATCAATTGCAAAAATTCCGATCGTCCTGAAGTTTTGCATATACGTTGTCAGGTGTATAGAAACGGACGTAGGGTACCATCCCGAAAAAAAGTGCTGTTCCCGAATAAAACAACAATACATTACATACAGTGGTTTAGGCGTGAAAAGGTAACAAACCCAAACTCAAACTCAAAGCATTTATTTCAATTAAACCATTACAGGCACTTTTGAATTTTCAAAATTAAGTAGTCTGTCAGTTAGTCAGAAAGTTGAAGCTAGTTGCCCATTCCAAAGCGTAGATCTCTATGGAGAAGAACGGACAAGAAACTCCATGGACACTCTTATAAATCAAGATATTACAAAATCCTGGGTACATTATTCTTGTTGCTTCTATATGTGAGAACAATGTAAAAAAACACACAAATGAAGAAACAATACAAGAAATAAGATTAAAAATAAGCCTTGGCAGTTAAGAGATGACCAGTCTCAACCGACGGCGCCCGTTCACGAACATGACGCATGGATGAACAAACAAACTTACTTTCGCATTTATAATATTAGTTAGGATAAGACGGAGATTAAAACAGAAGAAGAACTAGCAGGGGATCGAGGGAGGGGGGGAGGGGGGGAAAGGAGGGGGTTTATAAGGGCAGCACAATAATGATGATGATTCAAAATAGCTCTAAAGATATCCATACCGAGTTTTAAGGTTATCCAGAAGACATTAATGTTGACAATGGTCACAACGTCCGACCTCATGTCTCGGTTCAACGACTGCAATCAGAATTTAGGACCAATAGCAAAACACAGTGACTGTGTGAACCGTGTCGATTGTCAACAGAACTGCCCTGGGGCACACAAAGACTACATTGCTGTGTACTTACCAGTTCAAAAGGAATAAATTATTGGGGCCGGCAAAATCACATGCACTTTCATAGTGCAATTGACAGCAATTGCACTATGAAAGTGCATGTGAGCTTACACAGGTAAGCTTTACAGTTATGACTGGTTAAACAAAGGACAAATTGAGGGCAGGTATTCAGTATTCCAGTAAAAATCATCATCTGCCTAGCCTTTTCCCAACTATGTTGGGGTCGGCTTCCAGTCTAACCGGATGCAGCTGAATACCAGTATTTTACATGGAGCGACTGCCTATCTAAACCTCCACAACCCAGTTACTAGGTAATACGATGCCCCTTGGTAAGACTCGTTTTCAGATTTTCGGGCTTCTGATGACCCGTAACGATTGCAAAGATCCACGAATGACAGCCCGGGACCAACGGCGAGGCACGGAGGGGTCTTGGTATGTACCTAAAGATGGTCACCCATCCACGGACCAACCATGGCAGATGGTTCCAGATCTGATCGATCGACCTGTGCGGCTGATATAACTTAGCCACGAGCCCCTCTATTCCAGTATAAATATCTGAGTAAATAAATTTTGATTTGATTTGAATACCAGTATTCTTCATGGAGCGACTGCCTATCTGACCTCCACAACTTTTTTGAAGTGAAACTTCTTTACGCACGCTTGACTTGGAGAGTAAGCTAGCGAACGCGTGACGTAAACGTTACGAAAAGTGTGATCGGGCGAGGCGAACGGGAGTTGAGTGGGGGAGATAAGCAAGAGAAAGCAGTGCGCGCGCACAGTTTCTTTCTCTCTTCCTCTCATAGCCAAATACGTTTGAAGTTTTACTTCAGTCGTGTGGTCATAAGCACACTCGGTTTTTTTTTTTCTCGCAGTGAAAATCCTCGTGGACTTCCTCTACCACAACCTAAGAAAATTCTCCTACATCACTGTAGAAGGATTTTTGCAATGCCTTGCGATACGATGCGATCCGCCAAAATGAACGCAAGCCTACATAATTTACGCCCAATTTACTCGTAGCTCACATTAAGAGCCTATACTACCTCAGCTAAAATTCACTCTTTATCTCGCTCATACGATACTGCTCGCGGACTGAGTGAGAGCGAGACAGAGTGCGGTGCTGGGCGGCAGGCAGCGCTAATAGTTTAGGTATTTGCTTTTTGCAGTGAAAATAATGGTAATTATAAAAAAATAAATAACATAAGACCTGCTTTAAAGTAAGTTCAGTTAGTATGCAAGTTTCATGATCTAATTTGAAGTATTTTTTGAATACCAGCGGTTTATTGTTCGGGTTAGAGGTAACATTGGATTTTTTTTTCTATCGAGTAAATTTTATGGAATCGTGTTTTCGTCTAACATAGGACTTAGCATTAATCCTCAGCTTTACCATATATTTATTTCAAAATTAATGGTGAAGTATTTTCGACATAACGGAGGATCACGCTAAGCCATTTGAGGTAGGTAGTATAGGCTCTTAAGCGGTATCAATCTCACTTAAATTACTTGACATTGAATCATCACTAAGCCAAGTTAAGCTATAAGTCAACGTTAACATACAACTTCGCGTCAACTTAGAGCCAACTTAAACAACCAAGGTGCTTAGTACTTGCAGGGTAACTTGCTGCAAGTTTGCCCAAACTCACCCATTTGTGAACACCATGTAAACGCCATAGGGTGTTGTTTGATTACTGTTGTATTCGTTTTGGATGTTGTTGCATTAAGTTTGTGGTTAGAAAAACAGACGCGGCTGTAGATAAACCATTTTATTTGGACGTATACAGCATATTTCAAGGCCACATGAATAGATTTACGGAAATGGTATAATCAGGTTATTGTCACCTTTTCATGCATAAGTGTTTTTTTAGATATACAGGGTGAAATTAAATTAGCTATCAGACGTGATGGGTATCACCTGGTCACCGCTGCTCTAGGCGATATAACAGCAAGTTATAAAAAAGTAAAATAAAGTTATATATTAAGGAAACTACATGACCTAAAGCGCGGTCACTGTCGGACTGCATTGAAAAGAAAGAGAAGCGCGATGGCACAACATACATACATACATAATCGGCCGATAATGTTCCCACTGCTGGGACACAGGCCTCCTCTCTGTGAGAGGGAGTGGGCCGTAATCCGCCACGCGGGCCCATTGCGGGTTGGTAGATGTCACATGTCTTCGAATTTTTGGTTCTAGGACATGCCAGTTTCCTCACGATGTTTTCCTTCACCGTTTTGAGAGCAGTGGTGATGAAATAATTTACACAAAGTAAAGCGCCTGTCAGGGTTCGAACCTACGACCTATATCTCGTACGTCGCGGTCGTTACCACTGGGCCACCACTGCTGTCACAACGCTGACACAACGATTGTGATGAACGACAGTGATGGCACAACGCTGGTAATTTATTGTAAAATATGAAGCAATTATCTATTTACAATAAATCTATTGTTTGGACTAAAAAATTAAAACTAGTGCTTTAGTACGTTGCTTGTAGAATAACCTAACAAAAAAAAAAACCGAGTGTGCTTATGACCACACGACTGAAGTGAAACTTCAAACGTATTTGGCTATGAGAGGAAGAGAGAAAGAAAATGTGCGCGCGCACTGCTTTCTCTTGCTTATATCCCCCACTCAACTCCCGTTCGCCTCGCCCGTAGCCATTAGAGATGGGTCGTACTTGCAAAATCGAGTACCAGGGCTTCCAAGTACGTCCACCTTAAGAAACCAGGGCCTAAAACCAGGGCTCGAGATACTTTCAAGTATTTTCTATTTGCATCGAAAACTGATCCATAACTTCATACAAATAAGAAGTACAATCGCGTAATCAAACAAAAGCCCTGTTGGAAGTAAAAACTACTTGCATAGGAAATTGATCAATGACTTCGAATAAATAAGGAGCAAAATCGCGTTTACAAATAAATACTTGCAAACCATTAAAGTAAAAAAAAACTTTTTAAGAAAAAAAAACCGACTTCCAAAAAAAACTTTACAAAGTGAAAAATAACTTTAATTTCGGAAGTCGGTGTCTTTGGATCTTTATTTTAGTTTTTTGCCACCGACTTCCGAAATTAAAGATATTTTTCACTTTGTAGTGTTTTTTTGAAAGTCGGTTTTTTTTTTCTTAAAAAGTTTTTATTTCACGCTTTTTAGTGGGTCTGCTTATAATTTATCTAAGTTACAATAGCCTAGTGATCATCGCCTTTTACAAACAAAATATTGCTTTTCCCGATACAGGGAAGTTAATTGTTGAGGAGTTCTCCAGATCCAAAATCAGCTCCGTATCGCCATTCACATTGTGACGAGCATAAATTGCTTAGCAACCATATTAAAGTAATCGAATCGCAACCCGTGAAATACTTAGATATTATTGAGTAGTTCCGGTGGCCATCTGTGGTCTTCATCATCAGTTCCACATCACCAAATAGTGGGCTCCACTGTACTTCCTCACACGTTTATTCGAAGCTTCACAATTTTAATAGTTCTACATTTCGTTATGTTAAACACTTTCGCAAAATCGCGCATTGTGAAAACTTATAGTTTTTGAGAAAAAAAATCTTAAAGTTACGGAAAATGTATCATGTGTACATAAATGTAACATGTTTATGTTTTTTTTTGTGTTCCCGATTACACTACACACTAAACCAACATAATATACAAAAATAACACATTTGTAATGACAACTTAGGATGCAAGAGCGAGCGAAGCGAGCTCTGGACTTGGGGCACCCCGACTCGGACAGGTTAGGTTAGAAGGGGATGGCGGGGTCTAGTGAGCGAGCGCAGCGAGCGAACAGACCCCGCCATCCCCTTCGTGGTTATTTTTTTGTAGACCATAGAGCCCCGCTTCGCGGGGCTCCTACTACGCCTTTTAAGCAACTTCTAAGTGTTTTGAGGTTAGGTCACAAAAATCATTGGGAATTTTTTTCTCGGCCACTATGGTTTTGCGAACTTTTCGGTTTTCAAATTTACACTAAAAAGGGTCTATTCTATCTAAAAAAAAATAGTTACTATAAAAATCGCAGGTTTTCAGAAAAAAAAAACTTTGGGAATTTTTATCTCGGCCCCTATGGTTTTTCACAATTTGCGGTTTTCAAATTACACTAAAAAGGGTCTATTCTATCCAAAAAAAACTACCTACTATCAAAATGCGCCGGGTGAGGAAGTACAGTGGTTCCAAATAGTGCTTTCCGAGAGCAAATGCACGAGTTACTATAAAAAATACCCAAATCGCTATAGGTGTGCCTATAATATTTGAAGAGTTCATTCGATTTCTCCAGGATCCCATCATCAAATCCTGCCCTGATGTTTTTAGACTAGATGCTGATAATCCTGGCTGCAGCATCAGGCCAGACTTGTCAACATTGCATTGAACTTAATATTTAGTCCTGTTTAAAATGAGCCCAAACACGACTACGGTGCTGTAATTTCAAGGTTGGTACTTTTTCTAATGCTCCTGGCGTCAGCATCAGGTCTTTATGTACTTCGGTGTTCCTCATTAACAGTACGTTTATCCACACATCGAGCCCTTTTCAATGAGCCTTAACACGATATATCTGCTGTTAGTTGTCGAGGAGTTAGGTACTCTGCAGACTATCCTGACTGCAGCATCATGACTTGATGATCATGAGACCAAATGTGGCAAATGCCCTATCAAACATCAAAACAATTGACTAAAACAGTCCTTGCCTGTTCGAGTAACTTCTTACTGTTAAGGAGTTGTAACTTCCATCATCAGCCCAGCTACCTGAGATGGTGACAACCATACGCAAATACACAAGATACTTCGTAAAATATGCGAAAAACAATAAGTGAGCCTATAAAATTTAAGATCCCATCATCAGATCCTAACTTGGTGACAGTGGGACCACCTCAAAACTATCTACTTTGGAACAAAAAAAGAATTTTGAAAATCCGTTGACAATTGGCGGAGTATTCGATGAACAAACATACAAAAAAAAAATACATACAAACAGCCGAACATAGTACCTCCTCCTTTTTGTGAAGTCGGTAAAAAATACTTGCATACGAAATTGTTCCAAAAGGAGCATGATCGCATTTGCGAAAACTAACGCGGTTGAGTACCTACGTATTTGAGCGAGTAGCCGTATAAGATACTTAATAGTCTTGCAAGTATTTTGAGTCGGTACCCGGTGTGCGTACTTGGAAGCAAATACCTGGTGTAAAAACCCGGTCGCATATTTATGCTACCGGGACCGGGTTTTTACACCAGGTATTTCCAGCTATTTTTTACGTACCTTCCCTACTCGCGATCACACGTTTTCGTAACGCATTCGCCAGTTTACTCCCCAAGTCAAGCGCGCCTAAAGAAGTTTCACTTCAAAAATTAGAATGATTGTATGTATATAAGTATTTTTTTTTTAAAAGAAACGTTGTTACGTTTTCAACGCACTATCTAACTAGCATATAATATATCCTGAAGAATTTCAAATATTTTTCTGATTTTGTTTACTGTAGTCGATCATATACTTTAAGGCATTATAAAATTTTCGTTTTTTGCCTTTCATAATAATAATTATTTTATTATCAGGCCGCTGAGGCCCATAGATAAAATACACAATATAATCTTATGTTATAATAAACTAATACATATTAAAAACCTTAAAGCTATGACTCTACACGTTACGTTGTCGGCGTCGTGTTTCGCTGCGTGATGTCGCGTAACCGTCCTCGGAAACGTCGATATACGACACCTTTCGGCCAAAAGTCCTGTTTCAGGCAGGCCTGTAGATGTTGGGTTGGAACTCGTACCACGAATGACTTAAAGTTGATGTTGTGGCGCGATTCCAATCTTTCGACCCTCAGGGTCCAGTTGGTTAGGTCCTGGAGTCCCCTTAAAGGGGGTTCCCATACAAGGCGTGTGTTTTTCGGCGTTTTTTTGCTCGATCTCAATAATAGAAAGTATTGCACTGTAGAAAGGGGTTCCGTACAACCGTACAATATTTTTGCAGTGAAACTTCTTTACGCACGCTTGACTTGGGGAGTAAGCTAGCGAACGCGTGACATAAGCGTTAAGAAAAGTGTGATCGGACGAGGCGAACGGGAGTTGAGTTGGGGATATAAGCAAGATAAAGCAGTTCGCGCGCACATTTTCTTTCTCTCTTCCTCTCAGAGCCAAATACGTTTGAAGTTTCACTTCAGTCGTGTGGTCATAAGCACACTCGGTTTTTTTTTGTCCGTGTACCAGACCTACTCATACTTGGCCGCTTTACTATTTGGTCTCCTCCCTTCCAGTTCGTACAGCAAACAATGAAATTGCTATGGAAAATAATATTACGAGGGTTGGGAAACATTCCAGTACGGTCTTATAAGCAAACGATTCTATTTTCGGTAAACAAATAAGTTAGGGTGGGGAGGATTTTGAGACACGTGTGTTTGAATTAACCTTTGATTGGAATGTTGGGTTGTGGCCGCTCTAAGGGTACACAAAGAACAATGGAGATCGGTCGTATTGTTTTCTTGTTTGATATAAGACTAGCTGCGACTCGCGGTTTCACCCGCATAAGTGTCGATCCCGTGGGAATATCGGGATAAAAACTATCCTATGTCCTTCCCCGGGATTCAAACTATTCTATACCAAATTTCATCTAAATCGGTTTAGTGGTTTAGGCGTGGAAAGGTAACATAAAGACAGACAGACAGAGTTACTTTCGAATTTATAATATTAGTATGGATGGTGTGATCCAGAAATCCCATAAGGGCGTGCTGATTTGATTTTATTGCTGCTTATGGTAGAGCAGTGTTTTTCCTTTTGAGGTACGGAACCCTAAAACAGCGAAATAGCTCTATCGATTCCCAGCAAATTCACACACACACAAAGAGGTAATTCAAGAAAGATGAAAAGGTCTCAATCTCCCGAATTACGGCTCACAGACACTTATAATATAGGTACTAATCCTTATATAAATTATCCCTCAGATACGTTGTAACAAGAATTGTCCCCTCGATAAGTAATCGGCCTTACAAGAACGAGCTGCCTTATTACGTCACCAGTCTAACTTGGTCTCCCGAAATTAAGACCGGGATTTTTAGGCTCACGGTTTTTAAAGAGAAGATTTTAACGGCAGGTCAACTAACAATGGATATGTCAATTTATTGGCTTTATCAGTGAATACATAGGGTGAAGGCTCGGTACATAGAATGTAATTAATTAAATAGTAATTTCTTGTAGGTAAGTATCTAATACTATTAGAGCAGTGGTGGCCCAGTGGTATCGGCCGCGACTTACGAGTTGTAGGTCGTTGGTTCGAACCCAGACAGGCGCTTTACTTTGTGTAAAATTATTTCATCACCACTGCTCTCAAAACGGTGAAGGAAAACATCGTGAGGAAACCGGCATGTCCTAGAACCAAAAATTCAAAGACATGTGACATCTACCAACCCGCACTGGGCCCGCGTGGTGGATTACGGCCCACTCCCTCTCACAGAGAGGAGGCCTGTGTCCCAGCAGTGGGAACATTATAGGCTGATGATGATGATGATGATGAAGTATCTATTCGTGTTGATTTTATTGAAGGGTAAAACAGTGTTCGGTTTTGTTATTTGTCGTAATTTTGTTTGATTTTGCAGAGTTTCATGTAGCGATTGGCTCGTAGATTTCCACGTGTAAGTAAATTACCTTAAAATAGGAATATAATAGAACTAGCTGCGCCCCGCTGTTTTACCCGCGTAAATGTCAATTCCGTAGGAATATCGGGAAAAAAGTAGCCTATATGTTAATCCAGGGTGTCAGCTACCTCCATACAAAATTTTATCAAAATTGGTCCAGCAAACAAACCGTCACACACACTCACAAACTTTCGCCTCTATAATACCTATTAGTGTGTTAGTGTGATACTCTTTGTTAAGACGGTGAAGGTAAACATCATGAGGAAACCGGCATGTTCTAGAACCAAAAATTCGAAGACATGTGACATCCATCAACTTGCACTGGGCCCGCGGGGTGGATTACGGCCCACTCCCTCTCACAGAGAGGAGGCCTGTGTCCCAGCAGTGGGAGCATTATAGGCTGATTATGATTATAAATGGGAATCTACAAAATTTCCGAGTGTCATAGAATATCACACTATCACACTAATATTATAAAGACGAAAGTTTGTGAGTGTGTGTGTGTGTGTTTATATGTTTGTTACCTCTTCACGCCTAAACCACTGAACCGATTTAGATGAAATTTGGTATAGAGATAGTTTGAGTCCCGGAAAAGGACATAGGATAGTTTTTATCCCGATATTCCCACGAAATCGAAACTTATGCGGGTGAAACCGCGGGGCGCAGCTAGTATTAAATAAAAAAATCCCAAGCGCACAAAGTCGCGGGCAGAAGATAGTTCCTTATATTTCAGATTACATAAGTCATAGAATAAAAAGGGTAAAACCTTTGAGTTAGCTTTTTTATTTGTAATGGGTTTTCTCTTGACTCTAGTCTAGGTCAGAGGTATTAGTGTGTGTCTAGTTAAGTGCTATACATATATCGAGCCTTTTCAGGAAGAACATCGTAAGCGCCAAAAATCCCAAAAAACTGTTTTTATATAAACCGCTAGATCAACTGATTATATATATATATATATTAACCGCCAGATCTTAACATTTGAATTAATAGGGAGGTGCCCTTGAAACTAAGTAAAAATTTCATATTGATGCTATAAATATTTTGAGAAATATTTTAAAAAAAACCTTCTCCTGTAAAAATGCAAAATGGCGGTTACGATCTTCTTCCTGAAAAGGCTCGATATGTGAACTTAAACCGTAGTCATCATCATCATCATTTCAGCCGAAAGACGTCCACTGCTGAACATAGGCCTAAACCGTAGTGCAAGTGCTGAATCTTATACATGGTGAAATTAAATTCATAGGCATCCTTTTAAGGGGTCATTGTACTCATCATTATGAACAACTTTTACAATGGTACTAAACCTATAATCGCGAAAAAAAATCAGCTGTTCCTTGCATTTATCCAAACTAATATTATAAATGCGAAAGTAACTCTGTCTGTCTGTCTGTCTTTTCTTCACGCCTAAACTACTGAACCGATTTGTGTGAAATTTGGTACAGACATAGTTTGGAACTTGAGACAGGACATAGGATAGTTTTTATCCCGATATTCCCACGGGATCGAGACTTATGCGGGTAAAACCGCGGGGCGCAGCTAGTGTTCACATAACTTGTCAAAATGTAGGGAAGAGCTGATTTTTCTCGCAATTTCAGATTTCGTCCCATGGTAAAAGTTGTTCATAATGATGATTACAATGACCCCTTAAAAGGATGCCCATGAATTCAATTTCACCCTGTAAAGAACACGTGAATCAAGTGCCTTCCCCTTAACTTATAGTGAACTAGCAGGCCCCGCGGTTTCACCCGCATAAGTTTCGATCAAAAACTATCCTATGTCGTTTCCCGGGACTCAAACTATCTCTATACCAAATTTCATCTAAATCGGTTCAGCGGTTTAAGCGTGAAGAGGACACAGACAGACAGACACATTTTCGCATTTATAATATTAGTATGGATTATTTAAGAGCTAATAGGCTAGATTTTAATGTGAATAAAGTATCACCAATTGTGCTACTATATAAAGGGGAAAAAAAATATAAGTCACAAATATCACAGACACACTGACTCGTTGCGCTCCGGTCTGCAATAAAAGGCTTAAATTAATACTTGGTTGTAAAAATGCTAATTAATACAGATTTATTACCACATTAAAAGAAGTAACGGCCGAAAACTTTAACTTGAGCCAAAGTGTCCTCGATGTTATAGTGAAATGAATGAATTGTTTAAAAAACCGGCCAAGTGCGAGTCGGACGCGCTCACAAAGAGTAACGTACCACAAGGCAAAAAAGGGTGAAAAAATATTTTCGCCATTAATAAAAAAAAATACGTTGACGTGAGGCAAGAGTGCGCGTATCCTTTTTTCTGCAGTACTTACTCGTACATTCCACGTGACTGGAGGGCTGACTCGCTCTTTGACCAAAGAATTGGCATTGCCATTCAACTTGGCAATGCTGCCAGTCTACTGGGCACATTTCCGGATGACAGCGATGCCGACGGGTACTTCGATGCCTAAGTGTTTTGTATCTATTTGAATGGTTCACCGCTGGTTTTGCTAGCTCGAACACGCGCGGTTGATCACAGTAACCTAAACCAATTGGCCAGGGTGCCCCAGCTTTAGCTCACCATCCGATCAGGACCAGGCCCGTGTCGGACGGCGCGTACGTGTTCCACACGCGCCTCAAAGAGATGTCAGCAAAAAGGAAGGGGCCTGACATACAGGGCTAAGGAAGGAACACGGATGGGATTTAGTCAGTAAGAGTCTGACACTCCCTTTCGCTCCACCCAGAGCGGGAGGAGTCATTTGATGATGTCCCATCCATCAAAAAAGAGTGCCCCAGTTACTGCGTCCGATTCGGGATTTCTCGGATTAGAAGCAAGCCACACCAAACGCTTATTGTGACTGCAGAGAAGCCATTCTGCATTACGGTTAAACGTGCGTAGCAGTTTTGTTAAATATAACGCAATGACATACATAATCAGCCTATAATGTTCCCACTACTGGGACACAGGCCTCCTCTCGGTGAGAGGGAGTGGGCCGTAATCCATCACGCGGTCCCAGTACGGATTGGTAGATGTCACATGCCTTCGAATTTTTGGTTCTAGGACATGCGGGTTTCCTCACGATGTTTTCCTTTACCGTTTTGAGAGCAGTGGTGATGAAATAATTTACACAAAGTAAAGCGCCTGTCTGGGTTCGAAACTACGACCTACAACGGAGCTGTTTTGTAAAACGTCGGATTCGATATTCCATCTGCGGGTTTGTCGAATCGGCCGTTTTACCACGTTACATAGCTTTCGGGATACACGGATTCTAGCCGTGAATTCCACTCCTATATGTACCGCGTATTGAGGGCTCTATGCTCTTTGTAACTCGCAGGATGACGAGCGAAAGGCATGCTTTTGTGACTTACTGTGGCGCCCAGAACTTTTAAATCGGGCTGAAAATCCTCCGAAAAAATGGCATGGCAGATATTTATTTTTAAACGTGTAGATATAATATTAATCCTTTACCAATTCCTTTGATAATATTTTAAGCAATTTACCTAATGAACGCTTAAAGAGATCGTTCTCCGACGTTTAGTCGGTTTCCGACGGGTTTTTCCTTTGATTTATTTTCTTTGTACCCACTTCAGTGCTCTGTGCACACCCTTCTTTTGATTTGCGGAGGTGATAATAATATTAGGTTGGTATCTTCGTCCTCATTCGATTAATTTCGGTCTCCTGAACGACGCTCATCCGATATGGAGGTGGTATTTTTAGAATGTATTTTACAGGAAAATTTAATGAAAAGTTTTGTTGAAATAGGTTTTCGTGGTACGGGCATAAGGAGGAATGAGAAAAATGTCGTAAGGAAAGTTATGAGTATGAATGTCGACGACTATAAGAGTAGGGGAAGCCCAAAAAACGATGGATGGACTGTGTGAATAATAATATGGTTAGAAAGGGGGTCACAAACGAGATGACTAATAAAGAAGTATGAAAAAAAATGACATATTGCGCCGACCCCAAATTAATTCTGATAAGGGCAGAATATTTAAAATGAAAATAAAATTCTTGATGTAGATAATTCTCGGATTTTTTACAGTGCTGATAAAAGTCATTGAAAAAAATCATAATATTTACTTCCTGGTTTTGAAAAACGTGATAAAGAATTGGATTTGAACCCCCATAGACAATGACCCACTTTTCATGTTACGACTATATGCCTGCGTCAGTGACCATTGCGTGGCTAAATTTTGGCCAAACACACCACACAGTTTGGCCCAGTGGAATCCACTGTAGGTTATAGGTTCGAACCCAGACTGGCGTTTTACTTTGTGTAAATTATTTCATCACCACTGCTCTCAAAACGGTGAAGGAAAACATCGTGAAGAAACCGCCATGTCTTATAACCAAAAATTCGAAAACATGTGACATCTACCAACCCGTACTGGGCCCGCGTGGGTTACGGCCCACTCTCTCTCAGATAATTGACGAAGTTCATCATCATCATCATCATTTTAGCCGAAGGATGTCCACTGCTGGACATAGGCCTCCCCCAAGCACCTCCACTTCGACCGGTTTTGTGCTTCTCGCATCCAACGAGTTCCTGCGGCCTTCACAAGGTCGTCGGTCCACCTTGTGGAAGGCCTTCCAACGCTACGTCTTCCGGTACGCGGTCGCACTCCGGAACCTTTCGGCCCCATCGGCCATCTGATGAAGCCACCAGAAATTAAATGATTGGTAACTTGTATTCGACATTTAAACTATTGGACTAAATAGGATATTAAGGCCTGGGATTCGTTCACGATTAAGCAATCCAATTATAGGGACAATGTCTGAATATTGATTTAGACCTATTTCTGTGAGCATTTGTAGAGCGGTTTAGGTAAGTAAGAAGACGTATTTTGTTGAGTAGTATATCTGTGTGTTTGTGCGTCTGACAGTGTTCAAAGCATTATTTTTCAGGGTGGAAAGTACTTTATGATTATGATGATATAAAATGATGATACCACAGATATACATAGATACACCTAGATAACGCAAGAGCAACTACTTCACGTTCCAAAATCGCACCAGCTTACGTACAAAAATCGTAAGCCGCCGCTTTTGCTCTCAGTCCTGAGTACTGCTGGCTGGGTGAGCGTGAGCGCTAGCGCTAGGCCCCGCGTGGGGCGCGAATGGTGCCGCACGCGGTGGCGTCTTTGAATCTATTTGATTTTCCCATCACTAAATAGTGCTTGTGACGTCATAGTAGGTAGTCAAAAAATGACACGCTTTGTTTTCATACAGATCGTGATACTTGCGTTATCTAGGTCTATCTATGGTTGATACGTTTTTTTTCTTCTTCTTCGTGTCTCTGGCATGACAGTTATTCAAATTTTGTTAGCTCAAGACTTCCACGGCGTTATCGGTGGCAGCGCAGAGGTCATATTGGCGGCATGTTTTGGGACACAAAAGGCAGGATAGGAGGTGGAGCATAGTTTATGACACAGCTCCACACACCCACAGCCTGCTGCTGCTCCGTCCTGGCAACCCCACTTTACGAAGTTCGACTTACACCTTCCTATTCGGGTTCGAAGAAGGTTCAGGGACTTCCAAGTAGACCACGCAAGGTGGCCCTGCAGGAGGATGCGCTTAAAATGGTTTTTTTTTAACTAGCCTGCGCTGTCCCACTCCTGGGCAAAGGCCTCCGTCCACTCCTTCCATTCTTCGCGAGCCCGCGCGTCCTTCCTCCAGTTTTAATGGAACCTATCCAGCTCGTCCCGCCATCTCCTACGTGGTCTGCCGCGACCCCGCCTCACTGTCTCAGGGCACCAATTCTGCGCTATTTGGGCCCACAGTTTGTCCGGCGGCAGACATGTCCTGCCCAGTCCCATTTAAGTTGAGCAGCCTTTTGAGCCACGTCAACTATCTTTGTTTTGGAGCGCAGTCCACTTAAAATGGATCACGCTTTAAAATAGATTTGTAGTCAACCGTATCACATTAATAGACAAGCTAATTAATTGGCAACTCAATGTGGCGCTACTCCAAAAATTTAAAATATCACAATTTTTCCAGTTTTGTAGTCAGCAGGGTTTAACCACGTCCACGATGAAGGAAAACATCGTGAGGAAACCGGTATGTCCTAGAACCAAACATTCGAAAATATGTGACATCTACCAACCCGCACTGGCCCGCGTGGTGGATTAAGCCCCTCTCCCTCTCACAGAGAGGAAGCCTATGTCCCAGCAGTGGGAACATTATAGGCTGTTTATACTTTACCTAGCTCCTGACGTTTTATAAGTGCCCGTGTAGGTACCGGGTCAGCGGGATTTACCGGGTCAGCGGAATTTGCCGGGTCAGCGAGATTGCCGGGTCAGCGGGATTGCCCCGAAAGGGTTACCGCTGCCCCGGAACATAAAGAGCTAAGGAAGGAACACGGGTGGGTTTTAGTCAGTAAGAGTCTGACACTCCCTTCCGCTCCATCCAGAGCGGGAGGAGTCACTTGATGATGTCCCTTCCAAAAAAAAGTGCTTGTGTAGGTGTAAGTGACGGTATTGAGTATCAAAGATTCCAAATTCACAAAATACTTCAACAAAAAATAATCCTTCCGCGCAACTGCTGAAAAATCAAAATTTGATTTATGACAATTGAAATTTAATTGTGTCTCATTAGCCACAGTTGAACTATTAAACAAGGTTGTTTAACAAATCAATAAGGGCTAGTATTAATGCAGAACATATTAACATGGGCTGCTGTTCAAAATATAAAGGTCCTTATACGATTTGCGCGCCATATCGGCGATCAGTGCCCAGTCTGGCCGACGATTAAGCCATTCAATTAAAACGGACACGAAGGGACTCCAGCCCTTTGCAAATTGAAATGCCGATACTCCTAAAGCTATACTTTTTGGGATTATTACATGTATTCCTGTTATATTAAGCTAGATAGGAACCTGTTTTGGCATTTTTAAACGACTTAAAAAAGGAGGTTCTGTATTCGACCTATATGTATGTTTGTATGTTCGCAATTATCTCAAAAAGTAATGAACAGATTGTGATAATTCTTTTATTTTTGTGATCTACATACTTTTTGGAAGGTTTTGGTTTTGGTATAGGTGATTATTCTTATGTACGAATTTATATGCATAAATGTACTGCATCTCCGTCATTTCTATGCGAATTTTGATGATTCTTCTAGTCGGTGGTGTCTTCAATTCTTCAATGCACTAGTGTTAATCGAATTTCTGTGGGGTAAGTACGACTAAAAAGTAATTTTTTTTTTTTTACAACTTACAACCGACTTCAAAAAAAACACTACAAAGTGATAAATAACTTTAATTTCGGAAGTCGGTGTCAAAAAACGAAAATGCGGAACCAGCGACACCGACTTCCGAAATTAAAGTTATTTATCACTTTGTAGTGTTATTTTTTGAAATCGGTTGTTTTTTTGCTAGAGGTCCGTTTTTCAAGAGAAAAAAGCAGAACCCTGATAGGATCGCCTCGTTGTCCGTCTGTCTGTCTGTCAAGAACCTATTTCTCAGAAACGCTTGGAGGTCATCATCACTCAACTGTCCTTGTTCCAATTTATTTGTGGTCGAACGCATAGAGGTTTCAAGTTGAAATTAATATCGAATACGTAGCTCTACGGTCCCTTGCTTGGATCTCTAAAAAAATTAAGCTTCTAACTACCTAAGTCAACGGAATAAAAAAGTAAGGCCATTTATGCGACAAATTTTGATTCTTGCAACTAAATCAAAAACCTTCCAACCAAAAAACTTCCTGTTGAACTGGAATCATGAAATTTACAAGAAGCAAGGTCTGACAGCACAAGTAAAGGATGAAGTTTGATTTTTTATTTTTTATATATTATTGGAATCTGAAATATCATCATCTGCCTGGCCTTTTCCCAACTATGTTGGGATCGGCTTCCAGACTAACTGGATGCAGCTGAATACCAGTATTTTACATAGAGCGACTGCCTATCTGACCTCCACAACTCAGTTACTGGGTAATACGAAACCCATTGGTATGACTGATTATCAGATTTTCAGGTTTCTGACTACCCGTAATGACTGTCAAAAGATACACGAATGACAGCCGGGACCAACGGCTTAACGTGCTTTCCGAGGCACGATATGTAAAGATGGTCACCCATCCACAGAACAACCGCGGCAAACGTTGCTTAACCTGATCGATCGATCTGTGCGGCTGTTTTTATTTAGCCACGGGATCCTCAAGAATGCAACTTGCTATGATACTGAAATAATCTTTTTGTTTTTTTTACGTTCATCCATCTAGTCCACGCACGCGTATTGCGAGTACCCCTAGGACCCCTTTCCTTCTTCATCTGTACACATTTGTTTGCCTTCAGTAGGTATGAACACATACACACACATATCCTAGCAGAATCGTTATTACCACGATTCAATTAAATAGATAGCTTACAAATCCCTACAAAGGATTATTAGGGGACTGATGACACTGTAAAAAGGGATCTACCCCAATCAATGTGATACACTCCCTTTGATTCAGATAATTAGTATGTATCTGTCGTTCATAGGATCCGAGGTAGAAAGGAAGCAATATCCGTAGCTTTTAACTCAAAGGGCTTATGAGACATCAGTACAAATAGATAAAATAGGTCGACTCCATACACGAATAGAAAATGCACACACACGTACGTGTGTGTGCACCGAAGCGCACACACCCTCTCTGGTTTAACTGTACAGTTAAACCAGAGAAAGTATGCGCTTCGGTAATATTTGTGTTTTCGAATAAACACAAATGTTACGCAAACAAAACACGATTGTCATACCGTTCCGCGTGCTAAGTCCCCAGTGCCATGTACTTCGGCCGCACTTCTTCTTCTTCTTCACGCAAAAACTACTAAACGAATTTTGATGAAACTTAACAGTAATATAGCTTCTACATCAGAATATAACGCATAGGATGCTTTTTATTCCGATATTTCCACGGGAACGACACTTATGCGGGTGAAACCGCGGGGCGCAGCTAGTACTTATCTAATTATTATTATCGTTTATCCATCTTCTCATAAAATCTGTGTCTATGTGTGCGTGTGTCTGTTTTCACTCGCATTAAACCGCCCTTATGTAGGTACTATTATGTGACATTGTTGATTTGTCGCTTACAACCTTTGGTACAAGTTGTGAAACTAGGTCGAAGTTAATTTTATCGTATCATAAGGAACTTGTAAAGCGGTTAGTAATGAGAACGGTAAGTTATTTTGAGGATAGGAAAGTTTGGAATGAGGAAGAAGTAATGAACTGTACTCCATGAATGATGCAGTAGATAAACAGATGGATTCCGTACTAAGGGTACCGTGTTCTCTCTCCGACGTGGTCGAATAGGGGAGACCTGCTGGGACACAGGTCTCCTCTCTTCGAGAGGGAGTGGACTATAATCTACCACGCGGGCCCAGTGCGGGTTGGCAGATGTCATATGTCTTCAAATTTTTGGTTCTAGGACATGCCGGTTTCCTCACGATGTTTTCCTTCACCGTTTTGAGAGCAGTGGTGATAAAATAATTTATACGAATTAAAGTGCCTGTCTGGGTTCGAACCTACGACCTTATAACTCGTAAGTCGCGGCAGTTACTACTGGGCCAACACTACTCTGACTTCCCGTAATGATTGTCAAAGATCTACAACTGACAGCTGGGACCGACGCGCTTAGCATACTTTCCGAGACACGAGTGAGGGAAGAGGGAGTGCACCTGTGTCTGCGCGCACACTTGTGCACTTTAGTATCTCCCGCGTCGAAGCCTACTCTCCGTTGAGATTTTCCGCGTTGGAAAGTCTGAAGGACTTTAAATTTTATAGGGGGCGAACCTATTGCCATGAACCGGGCACAAATCCAGACTCCGGACTGTTACTGACAAAGTTATGATAATTAGTGATATTATATCAGAACCCTACCCTAACCTTTTTGAATTATCTCCTAGGTGCCATAATGTCACCCACAGATAAGAGTGTCAATCAGTGGCGTGCATTGCATATAAGCATATAAGCAGTGCCTACCTCGATATATCAACATAAGCCTGTCAATTACATTTTAGTGTGTTTGCCCCACAATTAAGAAACTCACTAAATTATCATACCTAACAAAAAACAAAATATTCATACAAACACGCGCGGCAGTAGGCAGTCGCCGGACGGCCTACTCGGCTCCCGCACTATTCCCACATTGTCATTGGTCTTTACTCGTTCAAGTTAATACGTCAAAATCAAAAATACGTACGTCTCACTCGTAATACCATGACGTTCGACCTTCGCAATTTATCAACCTTAAGTAGGTATGCCTACTCAAATAATCACACTTTTGACCTCACTTTTTTTTCTGATTAGTGACCGCGTTTGCCTAGACCCGGCCTAGTGCCAGGCACCTATTCTGAAAACCAATGCACGCCACTGGTGTCAATTCACTTTCTACACATGACATTTTAAAAGGTGTACTATATATAATAATTCATACTCTACCGAGATAACGTTTACCAGCGCAGTTTCCGAACAAAACTCTACTTTTGCTCTACGTAGTTTTAAAAATCGGATTTTTAAAAGTTCGCTCGCTAGCGAAAATCGTTGTAGAGCTCGGCTCGACAAGGGGTTTGTAGAGCGGAAACCTCATTTTGGCTCTACTTTTTATTAAAATATCTTTATTTTTTGTCCCCAGGTATGTGAGTGTAGAGGCTTTGTGACACGCTTTCAAGATAGAGTGCTTTAGACATAGAAGATGTTAGAAAGGTAATTTATCTTTTTACCCGACTACGGCGAAGTAAAAAGGAGGGTTATGATTTTGACCGGTATGTATGTAACTATGTATGTATTTACGTTTATCTGTTCCCTGATAACTTCTATAGTCATAATAGTAGTAGTAGTAGTCATAATTTGATAAATGAGGTATCGTTGGAAGCACCTTGATCGTCCGCTGGTTATAGGCTATGTGACGTCACATTAAATTGAACATGGCGCCCTCTAGCGGAAATAAAGTTATGACAAATGAAATGAAAATGAAAGGGCTTAATTAGCACATTGCAAAAATATAAATATTACTGAAATAAGTCCCAAAACAATTAAATAAAAAATAAGTTTAAAAACTAAAACCCGACTACTGAAAAGGATGAAACAAGAACGTAACTTCCCGTGGTCGCATGCTTATCCACCAGTTACTGGGTAATACGGTACCCCTTGGTAAGACTGGTTGTCAGATTTTCGGGCTTCTGACGACCCGTAACGTCTGTCAAAGATCCACTTAATATGACAGCTGGGACCATGGCTGGGACCAACGGCTTAACGTGCTTTCCGAGGCACGGAGGGGTCTCGGTATGTAAAGATGGTCACCCATCCACGGACCAACCGCGGCAAGCGTAGCTTAACCTGATTGATTGACCCGTGCGGCTGTTATTTCTTAGCCACAAGCCCCTCTACTATGTTTACCAATAACATATAACTTTGTACCTTAATTTTGAAAACACTGATAACTGTAAAACTTTCCTTGAGAGTGGTTTTATTTTTGACCAACAGTTCCTTAGGGGCCGGCTCCACGAGCGAGAGAATCGCGGCGATATTATCGTCGTGCCACGTATTCCTATACACTCTCTTAGAACGTGTCTCCACACGGCGATATCATCGCGGCGAAAATTTGATGGCACGGCGAGACTATCGCCGCGATTCTGTCGCTCGTGGAGATGGCCCCTTAGAACTAGAAATACCCTGTTCACCCGAAAAACTAAATAAAGTACTCGAGCAAAGTGCTTGTTGGTCGTAAAAATATGATCACGAACAGATCTCAGAGTTTCAGAGAACTCGTTAAATGACGTTATGTGACTGAAATACAGATTCCGTCATAAATTTTAATATAAATATGGCCGTACTAGCTTCTGCCCGCGACTTCGTCCGTTTGAAATTTCTTGATTTAGCATAACATAAGTTTGGCAATTCTTCGGGCATGTCGGTTACCTTGGTTGGCCTTGTGAAGGCCGCAGGAACTCGTTGGATGCGAGAAGCACAGAACCGGTCGAAGTGGAGGTGCTTGGGGGAGGCCTATGTCCAGCAGTGGACGTCTTTCGGCCGAAATGATGATTATGATGATGAGCATAACATACAGTATCATAAAATGCCAATATTGTAGCTTCTTATTAGTGTAAAAAATTTCGAAATCGGGTCAATAGTTCCGAAGATTACCTCCTACATACATACAGACTCACAAATTTTACCTCTTTATTATTACTAGCTGCGCCCCGCGGTTTCATCCGCATAAATGTCGATCCCGTGGTAATATCGGGATAAAAATTAGCCTATATGTTAATCCAGGGTGTCAGCTACCTCCATACAAAACTTTGTCAAAATTGGCCCAGCCGTTGGAGCGTGAAGAAGTAACAAACATATAAACACACACACACACTCACAAACTTTCGCCTTTATAATATTAGTGTGATTAGTATGGATATACAGCGTGAAATTAAATTCATGGGCATCCTTTTAAGGGATCATTGTACTCATCATTATGAACAACTTTTACTATGGGACTAAACCTAAAATCGCGAAAATAAATCAGCTGTTCCTTGAATTTATGTTCACATAACTCGTCAAAATGTAGGGAAGAGCTGATTTTTTTTCGCGATTTCAGGTTGGTCCCATATTAAAAGTTGTTCATAATGATGATTAGAGTTAAAAGGATGTCCATGAATTCAATTTCACCCTGTAGATGTCTGCTACTGGCTGAAGTAACTAAAGTTCAGGGCATTTCCGAGTCGCATATTTACGTAGATATTTTAAGATTTTGGCAGCACGTATAATTTGAGATAAACAGATGGGGTTTTTGAAGCACTTTCCTTATTATTTTAACAGTCGTTTTGACTCATGGTTTTAATAATAAATAAATTATGTCTCTAAGTCATGTCCGCTTTAGCGCTTAGCGACATGCGTCGACGACACAGGCAACTGCAGCAATCGACACCCGTCAACGCCCGTCATCATCAGTCATGCATCAATCCGTCATCGTGTAGCTCAACCCTATTTTGGTGAGCTCAACGATCCGCCACACGATGCTACCAGATCTTCAGGACACCACATAAAAAATACTCAACACCGCCAGGCAAGGATTTATTACCGTTGGATCCCGTTTTTGAATCCCATTTTAATATTTTTGGCGTTGGATCCCGCAAAACATTATTATGTATTTCCGTTGGATCCCGAATTTAAAAAATGCAAGATAATTACGTTTTATTGTCGTTGAATCCCGAAAAGTATTTCCGTTGGATCCCGAATGCTTAAAAAAATATGAATGCGGGTACTTTCAACAACAAAATTGTTTATAATAAAATGAGGGGTTCACTAATGTTTCACCAAAACTCCATTGATAAATTTTTAGTTTACAACCAACGTTTCGTATACTATTTATTTCACAAACAACTCATTTTCTATATAATCTAGTCGTTTCTGGCACTCGCCGGCCGCTGCCGCGGCACCGCTCGCTTCGCTCGCTCGGCTCGTGCGTAGGGGTCACAGTTTTAACCTAACCTAACCTAACATTGTTTTTTTTTAATAATTAACCTAATCTAACTAGTTCGGTTCCGGGTAACCCACTAAAAATAATCTCTTTTTAGTGTTTGATAAAGGTAAATCACTTTTCTTCTGAAATGTACACATGTTGTTATAATATGGGATTCAACGGAAATAGCAAACGGGATCCATCGGTAATACCTAAAAAACGGGATCAAAAAACGGGATCCAATGGTAATAAACGCAGGCAAGTTATAAAGCCATTCATTTATTTATTTACTAGCAGTGCCCCGCGGTTCGACCCGCATAAGTTTCGATTCCGTGGGAATATCGGGATAAAGAGTAATATTTGTGTTAATCCTGGTTATAAACTATCTGTATCCCAAATTTCATCCAAATCCGTTTAGAAGTTTTTGCGTGTTAGAGTAAGAAACATCCATCCATCCATCCTCACAGACTTTCGCGTTTATAATATTAGTAAGATTAAAGTTTAAATGCACAATATTACATAACATAATGCCAAGGCATTATACAGAGCAATTTACAAACTAAAAAGTGACACACATACATACTTATGTAGGATGGGTAAAATACGATTAAAAAAAAAAAGTTAAATCGAGAAAACTAACAAAACACAATACAATAACGCTACAGAATAAACAAAATGCAATCCAGTGAAAAAAAAAAGCATTATAAAAAATAAAAGCCATTATTCTATCTAGCTGGCATGGCAACTGACATTCTAATTCAGTTTTTTCTTTTAATTCCACCACCGTTCACAAAAATAGTTTTCAAGTAAAAATAGAACATTCCAGAACTAAGTGTATCTTTGGTGTCTGAACTAATGAAAAAAACATTGGTTGTCTGTAAAGTTGGTTTATGGACAATAATTTTACGTGATAACGTCATAAGAAAACATCCGATCGTGCCTCTCTATCGCTTGTTCCGTGCTCTCGCTTGCACGCTCGGCTCAGGCGGAACATGACAATGAGTCATGCTTTTTCGTGCGTGCAGCTGGCGTTCATCGATTTATAAGACGTTATCATGTCAAAAATCGTTGCATCACAAACACCATGACAAATTATAAACAGTTAAATATTTTTCGAACGTACTACATGGTAGACCTGTAAAAAAATATACGAGTATAATGTAAAATAAACAGAATCTTTATTCAAAATGTAACACCCTCGACTGCGTATAGACCGGGAGACAGACTGCTCAATTTTACCAACAGAATAAAGTTCGCAGATTGATTCGCGTAAATCGGATTACGGAGCATCGAACACCATGTGAAATATTCGCAGTTCAATTTTATCCGATTACGCAGGCTGGAATGTAAAGCTGTGCGTTTTGAAGTTAAATTGGATTCTGTAACAGATGATATTGAGTAACTTGTGTG
The DNA here is from genome assembly GCA_947508005.1 of Amphipoea lucens. Taxonomy (NCBI): domain Eukaryota; kingdom Metazoa; phylum Arthropoda; class Insecta; order Lepidoptera; family Noctuidae; genus Amphipoea; species Amphipoea lucens. The sequence goes on from OX382375.1 coordinate 17,124,492, forward strand.
GTTGAAAAAGGGATATTTTTCTTTAAGTGCATTAAAAAAAAAACCGGCCAAGTGCGTGTCGAACCACGCACAATGAAGGGTTTCGTAGTTGCAATGAATTTATCCCGAGAACAAACTTAACATTGTAGTTGAAAATCATGTTCTCCCATACATTGCAACTGCAAATTTTAGTTGGTCGACTATTACTCGTAAACTTGTAAAGCCCACTTAAGTGTGATTGTTTTTCTTTAAACTTCATTATATATAAGTGCTATTGCCGTGACATTTGAATTTCTAACTACAACCGTTTAGTTGATAGGAGGGGGGGGGGGGACACTTGACTCTAACGAAAATTGGTACTTTAAAGCTTTATAAGTCACGAATGGTTTTCTTAATCAAAAAACGGTCTTCCCAAACCCCTAATATTTTTGAATGACCTATCCAACGATATCCCACACTACGGGAAGGACGAAAAAAAAAATTATCATCCCCACTTTACATGTAGGCGAGGTACCCTAAATAATTGTTTTTTTCAAAATTTTATTTTACCACTTTTTGGCGTCATTATCGTGTATAATCATGTCAAATTACAACTTTCTAGTACCAATAGTTTTTGAGCTAAACCGCGGACAGACAGACATGGCGAAACTATAATTATGGGTTCCTTGTTGACTACGGAATCCTAAAAAACCGGCCATGTGCGAGTCGGACTCGCACATGAAGGGGTAACTCTTTGTGTGCGAGTGGCAATAGAAACACGTCTTCCTATATTTACGGTTCATGAGATACAGCCCGCTGACAGATAGACGGACGGATGGACGAACGGACGGACAGCGAAGGCGAATTGGGTCCCGTTGGGCACCCTTTGAGTACGAAACCCTAAAAACATATTATTAATAATTAAGAAATCATTTATATTTGAAAAGCATTGTGATGGCCTGTAATTAAAAAAAAAACATACACATTTTAGTCTAGTCGCAATCTCATTTCAGCGACAATAAATGTCAAAAACTTGACATTTTTTATTTTTTTTTTATGTCTGGATGGGCCCGCTCTTGACCTCGATCACGCCTGATGAAAAGCGATGGATGGATGGTGAATAAAACCTATTTTTGACAGATTGAGACAGAATAGAATGCAAACATTTTTTTTTAAATACGGGAATTGCCTCTCTGTTTAAAGAGAAAAAAAAAAATTAAGTATAAAATAAGTTTTATTCAGAGATTTCGGTGACAGTAAAATATCGTTTTATGAACGATAATTAAAATTATTTCAAACACTTATTAAAAAAAGAATATTGCCAGTACTATTATCACTAAAGTCATTATAAAACTCCCCTAGAGATCTCTCTAACTTTATCAAACTAATATTATAAAGGCGAAAGTTTGTGAGTGTGTGTGTGTGTGTTTATATGTTTGTTACTTCTTCACGCCTAAACCACTGAACCGATTTAGATGAAATTTGGTATAGAGATAGTTTGAGTCCCGGAGAAGGATATAGGATAGTTTTTATCCCGATATTCCCACGGGATCAACATTTACGCGGGTAAAACCACGGGGCGCAGCTAGTAAATATATATTTAACTAGCGGGGCCCTCGGTTTCACCCGCAAAGGTTTCGAAAGACACGTGGCGCCATCTATAATCACAATAAAATTTTTGTTGTTTTCCTCGGGAACAGCATTTTTTTTCGGGATGAAAGGTGGTGTCCGTTTCTGTACACCTGACAACGTATATGCAAAATTTCAGGATGATCGGTTCAGTGGTTTAGGCGTGAAAAGGTAACAAACAAACTTACTTTCACATTACAATAATACTAGCTGCGCCCAGCGGTTTCACCCGCATAAGTGTCGATCCCGTGGGAATATCGGGATGAAAAGTATCCTATGTCCTTCCCCGGGACGCCAGCTATCCTATATACCAAATTTAATCAAAATGGGTTCAGCGGTTTAGGCGTGAAAAGGTAACATATAGACAGACAGACAGAGTTACTTTCGAATATTAGTATGGATAGTTAGGATTCAGTTACTTTTCTCGGCCACCCACACAAAAACACTTAACCTATATTGATGGCCGCATTTAAAATAATACTAAAACTCAGTGCAATACCTGTCTGATTACCTTGCAAGCCGTAAACCCGTTGAAATTTATAGTAATGGGCGAAGCGATTTAACTGATTGTGGAATTGTTGAACTAGCTGTAAGATTCACGACTGGAATCGAGCGAAGGGGGAAGGTTGTAATAGCTTTGAAGGAGAGAGTTTACAGAAATGATCGTACTTAGCAGCACAGGTGAGGCGATTTGTTTTAAAATCGTTGGAATTAAAGCTTTTACAGAGCTGTGGAATATTCGGGTTCATCGTACAGTCAGTTATTGCAATTAGCTGACCCACCTTTGCATAAATGGTTGAGGTTTTTGTAGAACACGAATCGATAGAATTTTATAATTCTTTTATATTTGACTAACTGCGCCCCGTGGTTTCACCCGCATAAGTTTCGATCCCGTGGAAATATCGGGATAAAAACTATCCTATGTCCTTTCCCGGGACTCAAGCTATCTCTATACCAAATTACATTTAAATCGGTTTAGCGGTTTAGGCGTGAAAAGGTAACATACAGACAGACAGACGAGAGTTACTTTCGAATTTATAATATTAGTATGGAAGTATGGATTTACTTTGCTTAAATAAATCATCACATGTCATTATCACACGAATATTATAAAGGCAAAAGTTTGTGAGTGTGTGGGTTTATATGTTTGTTACTTCTTCACGCTCAAACGGCTGGACCAGTTTTGATAAAATTTTGTATCTAGGTAGCTGACACCCTGGATTAACATATAGGCTTCTTTATATCCCGATAATCCCACGGGATCGTAACTTATGCGGAAGAAACCGCGGGGCGCAGTAAGTAAAATATAAAAGAATTATAAAATTATATCGATTCGTATTCTAAAAAATCTCAACCATTTAGCAAAGGTACAGCTAATTGCTATAACCGACTGTACCTGAGTTTCGTACGGTATATAAAGAACCAGAAAAGTATATACATTCTGTTATATTTATACTCTCAGTAAGCTTAAGAAATTAAAACTACACGTGATAGTTTCTCGTTTCAAACTAAGGGTTCCAATATTAAGCTTTCTATACAAAATTAGAATTAAGTATTAGCAAGATTAGACTTTTATTTAGACTTATAAAAGTCTAATCTTGCTAATACTTAATTCTAATTTTGTATAGTCTTTATTTAGTGAAACAAAGAGGAGCATAGATTGTTTCTTATCTCATTTAACCTTTTAACCGCTTACGATTAATCCGACAAATGTTTTCGTGTCCATTTCGCCAGGGTCGTATATTTACGACAGCTCGTTTAATCTGCTTTTTTATTTCATCATAATCAACATCATTTCAGCCGGAAGACGTCCACTGCTGGACATAGGCCTCCCCCAAGCACCTTCACCTCTTCCTCCTCCTTTTTAATTTAATTACGCTATATTCTATCAGGTATTTATTTTTAATTTTTAATAATCTATATTAAAGATTTAAAGTGGTTTCCCTTCAGGGCCCATTGAGTTTTTCCACCCTGTATATATTATCCATACTAATATTATAAATGCGAAAGTGTGTCTGTTACATCTTCACGATTAAACCGCTGAACCGATTTAGATGAAATTGGGTATAGAGATAGTTTGAGTCCCGGGAAAGGTCATAGGATAGTTTTTATCTCGATATTCCCACGGGAAACTTATGCGGGTGAAACCGCGGGGCGCTGCTAGTAACACATAAACTGGGAACAAATTACAAGTCAAACTCTTACATAATACCTGGCTAAAGTTTCCAATTAAACAACGACCAAAAATACAGAGTACCTACCAGTTTTCATCAATTTTAAAATTTATTTTTTTTCCTGGTACCTTTGTTAAACGACATTTCAATTATCTTACTAAGCTAACAATCAAAATAAAATCTTCAAATAAAAAAAAAGGATTAAATACCCGCCAGTATATAATTTCATACCATGTACATCACCCGGGCAATATCCTATCCGGATGTACGGAATGTGGGCCTAATGAACCGGGTAACGGGCAAGGAATGGAGTTCAATAATAAATGTCTGTACGCCTGACTGGCGTGAGTGCGGATTTCAAGACGTGATTTTGGGAAAGATATGTGTGGCTCTTAGTGAGGGGGTCGATGGATCAGGTTAAGCTACACTTGCCACGGTCGGTCCGTGGATGGGTGACCATTTTTCCATACCCCTCCGTGCCTCGGAAAGCACGTTAAGCCGTTAGTCCTGGCTGTCATTCGTGGATCTTTGACAGTCGTTACGGGTCCTCAGAAGCCCGAAAGTCTGACAACCAGTCTTAGGTACCAAGGGGTATCGTATTACCCACTTAACTAGGTCGTGGAGGTCCGATAGGCTGTCGCTCCATGTAAAATTCAGCTGCACCTGGTTAGACTGGAAGCCGATCCCAAAATAAATAATTAATTAAGATAATTAATTTATATGTCATGGTTTCGTTTTTAATTCTTTTACCTATTGTGGTAGAGTAATTTTATTTTAGGTGCATCGTCCTCACATATTATTATTATATAATTAATGTACCCATGTAAAATATTGTAAAACATTTTAAAAGAATAACGGTGGAGTTTCTTGCCCATTCTTTTCCATACGAAAACTACCTTTTGGAAGGGGCAACTAGAATCAATTTTATTTTAAGGTAATTTTTAACGTTCAAAAGTGCCTTATATGTGCCTATCTATATATATAAAAATGAAACCCGTTTTCCGTTGTCACGACATAACATGAAAACGGCTGGACCGATTTCGATGAAATTTGGTATAGAGATAGTTTGAGTCCCGGGAAAGGACATAGGATAGTTTTTATCCCGATATTCCCACGGGATCGACATTTACGCGGGTGAAACCGCGGGGCGCAGCTAGTTTGAAATAAATGCTTTGACTTTGACATAGTTGGGAAATGGTTAGGTAGATTCATATTCAATCATAATTAACTAATATTCACTACAGTAGTCTCTTACGAGAGGCACTATATATTATGTAGCTTGTCTGTCACAGCAGTGTCGTACATAAGGACAGTTCAATTTTTTATTTCGCCTTTTATTTACTCAATGAGAGAGCAGTGGTGGCCAAGTGGTAACGGCCGCGACTTACGAGTTGTAGGTCGTAGGTTCAAACCCAGACAGGCGCTTTACTTTGTGTAAATTATTTCATCACCACTGCTCTCAAAACGGTGAAGGTAAACATCGTGAGGAAACTGGCATGTCCTAAAACCAAAAATTCGAAGACATGTGACATCTGCCAACCCGCACTGGGCCCGCGTGGTGGATTACGGCCCACTCCCTCTCACCGAGAGGAGGCCTGTGTCCTAACAGTGGGAACATTATAGGCTGATTATGTTACTCAATGAAGGTCGGCGCCTGCGACCGTTTACTTGTCACAGCATTGCCACAGACACACCAGAGTGCCTGTGACACTCAAGGCATAGACAAGATGAAGTTACGTCTGGCGTGGATTAAAATTAATATTTTATTTTATTTGCTAATATTTTACATGATATTAAATCTATTTTAATATTTATTTATTTCTGTAACTGCCCGTGACATCACAGCGGCGGGCCCTATCAGAATACCAGCGCTGCGACATTTATTTTTTAAATGTCGCAGCGTCATGCTGAGATAGGAGCCTTTTGGCCTCGTATAGGAGTTTCTGTTTCATTTTTCTTTTTGTTGTTAATTTTTTTTTTTAATTAACTTGGTTTTTTATTTTTTACTGTGTTTAGTTTGTGATTTTCCAGTACGAGTCGCAATAAATACTTTTTCTTTCTTTCTTTCTTTCAATGAAGATTGTAAGTATTAAAATCAAATAAAATTTTGATTTTATTTCAAGGATAGCTTAAAACTAACGTGTGATTTTTAAATTTCTAGAAATGGTTTGCTAAATAATAGAAAAAAATACATTACTGACTGGGTTTTTCTTGAAAAAGAGGTATTTCCAATATATTTTTTTTTGCTATATTTTGTATCGAAGTTGGACTAAGTGGTTCAGCTGCGTGCAAGTAGACCATATTGTGAAGCTGATGATATTTTTTAATGGTCAAAATCAAAAGTAGTTTCTAGTAAAAAAAATATCAAACTTTAGTCTCACTTACTAACAAACTTGTTTCAAATATTAGTGATTGTCTATAAATCTATATATACTATAAAAATGAAACCCGTTTTCCGTTGTCACGACATAACATGAAAACGGCTGGACCGATTTCGATGAAATTTGGTATAGAGATAGTTTGAGTCCCGGGAAAGGACATAGGATAGTTTTTATCCCGATATTCCCACGGGATCGACATTTACGCGGGTGAAACCGCGGGGCGCAGCTAGTACTTAATATATTTGTAAAATCCTTTTCAGCTACATGCAAAACAAAGAATTCGACTTTTCAAATCGCAAATAATTTTGTTTAAATTCATTTTACCTTTCTCACAAACAATGAACAAAGTTGATCAAAATCGTTATCGTGCACAGCCTTTTATAACGAATAAAGTTGCGGAATCAAAAGCTATAAAATTACAACGTACATTTTTTGGGAATAAAATGTGGGGCGAACAAGGAATTGCGAAACTTCCTGGGACGAATGTGGAATAAATAATTTAAAATGTAACGCAAACAAGCCGACTGTTCTTTTTTAGAAGGAAAAAAAAAATATGATTGTGCTTTTCACACACGAGGCAACTTGCATTTTACACTCGCTCCAATTTTGGTGGCTTCCTTTATAAAAGCTAAAAAATCCTGGCTAATATTTGACCAAACGAATAGAGCGAAAGAGAAGCCACGTAATTTTAAATGCCAAAATCCACATCATTATCATGGGGTCGGCTTCCAGTCTAACCAGATGCAGCTGAATACCATTATTTTACATGAAGCCACTGGCTATTTTGACCTCTACAACCTCGTTACTAGGTAACACGACACTCTTTGATAAGACTGGTTGTCATTCGGGCTTCTGACTACCCGTAATGTCAGTCAAAGATCTTCGAATTACAGCGGGGACCAAAGGCTCCACGTGCTTTGCGAGCCACGGAGGATGTATGTACTGGATGACCACCCATCCATAGACCGACCTCGACAAGCGTAGCTTATGAAAGAAAGAAAGAAAATACGTTTACTTGCGGGGAACATGACGCAAAAAAGAACATAAACACAAAAAAAAAGAAGGTAAGGGAAACATGCGTCACGTCCACCCAAAACGGCTATCGCTCAGCATAATGCTGCGACCCTATGCAAGACAGAGCCCCAGCGCTGGTTTACAGCGACAGCCGGCGCTGACGTAATGACGTCGTCCGGTGCAGCACACAATTATTAGAACACTGTACTGGTACAGCGTACTCAAAGAAATATAATTTCATTTAACCTTTTAACCGCCCGACTTTATATCAGTTATCGTGCCCCCAGCGCCCGAAAAAAAAAAAAAAACGAGAAATAAATACCGATGAAACGAGCTGTGATGATGTAATAATAATACAGATTAAACGAGCTGTGTTATTTGGTCGTATATATACGACTCTGGCGGAATGGAGACGAAAATATTTGTTGGATTAATCCGACATGAGCGGTTAAAAGGTTAAATGTGATAGAATAATATTATATCTTATCTTGCGTTCGACCCATACATAAACATAAAATCTCGCCTATTTTCCATGAGTCAGAAACTACAGAACGCCACTAATTACGATCCTTACATACTCCTTTTGCGTCGTTTACGCTCATACACACACGCCGGTTGCAGTACTTCGCACCTGCCTTTCTGAAAAACTTTATAGAGGTATGAGGAACAGGGTGTAAAGTTCACTCATACTCTATATAAAAGGGAGGATCCTCCGGCCAGACGGGTGTTGTGTCTGGCGGGCCAACTGCCCGATGATTCAATTCAATTTCATTTAATTAGTCAGACAAAAAATATCCATTAAATCACAAGTACCTACACACATTTAACACAACATAATAATTGTCATTGCTACCCGTTTTGACTGTCCTATCCAAAAACAGTGGATAAAGACAGCCATAGGCATCAGTTAGGTTAAGGTACTAACCATACTAACATAATTTTAGGTACAATTTTCTGTTACTAACACACTAATAGTTTATGATTTTGTTCTTTTGTGTTTATATTTTTATAACCTATATGAAGATTTCTCTAAAATAAATACCTAATAATATTAAATAACATCTAAGTATACAAAGTCAAACAAAATAAAAAATAAAATTTTAAAATAACAAAATACGGAATATAATTTAAAACATAATAATTTAAAATAACATAACCGTCATGTCGGGCCGCTGTATCTATGCTAATTGCGCGGTAAACTCTGCTTGCGAGATGCAGGAATTTGCGTGACTTCAGTATGACGCGTTTGTTCACATGTGGCGTTGTAGATACCGCTACAACTTCACCAATAAGGTAACTAAATGTCCTTCTAGGGCGGTGCGGCTGTCATTACTTTGCCACGAGCCCCTCCGTTAACACCAACAGCCACCAAACTTAATCAGTATCAGTATCAATAATCTCTGGTCTAATAAATATTAACTCCATAAACCGATCTCCATATTTCAAGTCGTGAATAAATTAATATTTCTCGTGGAACACCATGCCTTGTTCAAACATGGCGCCTGCGTGTTGCGGTTGGCAAGCTATTATTTATAGCTATCGTATAGCTTGGCTTGTGTGCTAACAGGCTAATAAAGTCGAGGCGCCGTATCGACGTATTTATATGTACAGTCGGCAAAATAAGTTGGGTGTTTGTTTTAGTATTATGAAATTGATTGAGTTTTAATCCTTTTTCACTTTACTTCATAAAATGTACTAAAATTAATGAAAAAATATAAAATTATGAAAAATGAAAGTCTCATAAGTTTGAGTTCTGGTTGTAGGCTTGAGTAACTGGGATTTTTATTACGGTCAACTTGTTTAGCCCAATACTTTTTTGCATTTAATAGATTATCCTAATTATAGGTATTGTTATTTTTATCATTTTGCTGTTAAAACTTGATAAAATAGTAAATGTTTTGCATAACCTAAAACATGTCTGTGAAAGTAGACGTGCAAATATTATCATGTTTACATACATTTTTATTATATAACTATTATTATTGTCCATTATTACCATGTAATTGTTCACTATTTAGTTTACTAATTTATATTGTTAATATTCTATTATTACATTCTATTCATAACATTCTATGTATTATCAAAATCACAGGTTTTCATTTTGATTTCAACAAATACTACAAGCTGTTCCCGTGTTTCTCGCTGCAAATCTAATAGTGCGTTTTGTCTTATCCCTAACTAGACACTTGAGAGCACAATTAGGAGTGAAGAGAACAGATCGCAAATTGCACTTTAGAAATGCTCTAGCTCTCATTGTCGCCCGTTTGTGAGATTTTAGTAAGATGTTGCTGTGTTTTTATCTCTTTTTACTGTTTTTTTGTAAGTTATAGAGGTATGAGGAACAGGGTGTAAAATTCACTCTTACTCTATAGAAAAGGGAGGATCCTCCGACCAGACGGGTGTTGTGTCTGCCGGGCAACTGCCCGATGATTCATGTCGGGTCGTTATTTATAATTATGTTAGTTGCGCGGCAAATTCTGCTTGCGAGATGCAGGATTTTGTGTGACGTCAGTATGACACATAGTTCGAATGTGGCGTTTGTAGATACCGCTAAAAAGGAATCGAATGTCCATTTTGTATGAACGCAAACGAAGCAAAAGGAGTATGTAATATTACGGAAAGCCCTTGTCTTATTTTTTTTTATTTAAGAGGTCTACATGACCTAAAGCGCGGTCTTTGTCGGACTGCATAGAAAAGAAAGAGAAGCGCGATGACACAAAGCTGTTAATCTATTGCAAAATATGCAGCTATTATCTATTTACGAAAAATCTATTGTTTGGACTAAAAAATTAAAACACTAGAGTTTTAGTATGTTGCTTGTAGAATAATCTGACAAAAAAAATCATAATAATTTTTTCAACACACTTGCTCGTAAAATGGCTCTTAATGCACAGCTTTTAGATCCATAATGCAGTGTATTACAAACGCGTGCTTTTTCTTTACGTTACGGTACTTGTGCTTTATTTCCACAGATAACTATTTAATTTACTAGTCGGAGGTCGGAGAAGTGCGTTTTTTTTTTTAATCTCTTCAAAGAGACTTCATGCCAAAAAGAATCCGCGAGCCATATTTTACTTTTTTTTTTAAATAGTCTGAATTGTCCTTGGTCCCAAGATGAACTAAAATTTATTTACCTTAAGATGAATGCGCAGTTGTAGCCCATGAAATTAAATTTTTCTAACGTTTTTTGCAATTTTCAGGTCAGTGTCAGGTTGTATCTTGATCAAAATATGATTCGCGACTATAACAGATACGTATTTACAGAATTATAATCATTAGAATCATTAAATACATCTTTCTAAGTTAGATTTGTTCCATAAGAACAAATCGCTTATGGAAAAGTTCTTAGGGATCAAATCTAACTTAAATATATATATTAATGATTCTAATGACTATAATTCTTTAAATACATATCTATTATATAAATATACATTTTGATCAAGATACAACCTGATACTGACCTGCGAATTGTAAAAAATTAAATTTCGCGGTCTACCACTGCGCATTCACCTAAGGGTGCATCCACACATAGCGAGGCATGTGACGCAAAGGATTTTTTTATATATATGGTTGCCTCAGGCTGATGCATCAAACATACAAAAAAAAGCACTTGCGGCGCATGGCTCGCTCTGTCTGGATGCACCTTATAATTTTCCGTCGTCCCTCCCGTAACCAAACGGAAAAGACCACTGGCGTTCTATTATTGCGGATTCTCAATATTTCTCTATGCAAATAGTACTTTCTAATTCCATACTAACTAAACTACAATTTGACATACGACAACACTACGATCAGTCTTAACATTATTTTGTGTTTATTATATTTTTCTATCGGCTGTATATCGGTTTTGTCTTTGCCTTTAAGTAAATAAACGCGAGCCGCGCTAGCAATGCGCGCGCAGATGTAGGAATGACCATTACTTACTCTATGGGTAAACCCTGCGCGCGCACGTCAGCGCGGCGCGCGGAATGACAAACCAAGCCCGCCATTATCCATACAAGTTAATATTTAACAATACAAGTCTGTTTTTTTCCTCACAAGTGTGTTGAAAAACGTCGTATGATACGCGTGTGCATTGATAATTAAACTCTCGGCTACCTTATCGCGCTCGCCTACGGCTCGCGCGAATAATACCGCCTCGAGTTTAATGATCAACATAGCACACATGTATCATAATGTACTATAGTATGGTTTTTATTGCAAAAACAAAGTTTTTAGAGGTATTTTCATGATTTTTCTCTATCGTACCAAATAAGTTGTATTATGTTTTCAACACACTATCTACCTAGCATATATCCTGAAGAATGTCATATATTTTTTTTGATTTTGTTTACTGTAGACGATCATATACTTTTATTGTTTCTAAAACTTACGGTTTTTGCGTTTTCTGTAAGCCCGTTAAGTTGAACGCGCCCCAATTAATTTTTTTTTTCAGAAGATTTCAAAAGTCGTGTAAAATTCGTACGTTTCTAACTAACCAGCCTTTTCACTACAATACTCATTTGCCTAATCTCATGGTGAACAATAAATTAAAATTCAAAGCTCCAGCTCCGAACCTATTCCTATTAAGCAAAGATAACCCCTGGTTTATCTTAACCGTCTCGTAAAATCCAGTTTGATCCGGATTTAAACCCACCGTTTTGTGGGACCCGCGGTTTGAAGGAAAATGTGTGAAATGAGGGGTCAGGATATAAAAGTTTGTTTATCACTGTACTGAGGAGATATTGGTGTCATGGATAGGGATTCTCTTAAGGTGGGTAATTATGCGTGGTTTGGATGTGTGTATGAAGATTAATTCGGGAAAAAGAATGAACGAGTTATCTTTAAAGTAAGATGTTGTGAAATAGGAACTTTATTCTCACGTACGTGAGACGCTTTTTCTCTGACGCATCGCATTCAAGATGTTTTTGGTTCTGGTCCTCAAATGGTGGTAACCACTTTAAATCATTTATTTCAAATAGGCACATAAAATGCAATTTTGAACGTCAATATTTACAAGAAAATAGAATTGGTTCTACACACATCAAAAGTGTCTAGGGATCAACATATATTTTTGCAATAACTTTTCTCCTGATTGATATTAATTAAAATTTTCTTTAAGGATTCATCAAATAAAGTGTTTTCGTTTGTCACAGTAACGATAAACCAAGTCACCTTTGCATTAATAAAGAAATTTGCCATTTTCCTAATAAAGGGATTTTTGACATTTGAACCACTAACACAAAAGTTCGAAAAAAAGACTGAAATAACAGTTTTCTCTAAAATTTTATTGGGTAACTTAAACAATTAATAATCCGTGTTTCTACCGCGAACACTAACAACACAAGAACATCGGTTTGGCATACTCAAAATGAGTTCATCCAAATCACGCTGTGGAATGGCCGCCCATGTTCGTTGCAACAACAAAAAAAGGTCTTCTTGCGACTGGATACCCTCCATATTCGGCAGAGCTCTTCTCTGTAGCATATCCCATGCATGCTCAATCGGGTTCAAGTCTGGCGACTGAGCAGGCCAGGGCAGGACATTGATGTTAGCTGCGGCGAGAGTCTGTCTTACAACTCTTGCGGTGTGCAGTCGTGCATTATCATGCATTAACTGAAATAAGGGACCGATTTGCACTTGTAGAGGAACGATGACGTCTGATACAATCGTCTCAGCATAAATTTGAGCGTTGAGGTTGCCTCTGATCCAAATCAACTCAGTTCTTCCGCCGATCCAAATACCCGCCCATACCATGATGGTTCCACCACTATAAGGATGGACTTCCTGGCAGGATTTTAATCGCTGTTGGCGTCCAGGGGTTCTCCAGTGTCGTATACGTCTTGTATCCGGTCTCATACCAAAACGAGACTCATCAGAAAAGCACACGAAACGCCATTGTTCTTCTGCCCAATTTCTGTGTTCAAGAGCCCATTGATATCGAATCCTACGATTGTGCATTGCTATAGGTGGTACCCGTAGCGGTCTTCGGGAATGAAGGTTCACTTCATGCAAGCGGTTTCTGACTGTTTGGTCGCTAATTAAGTTCCCTGAAGAGTGATGAAGCCTCACGGCTAACATCATGGCGGTTATTGTTGGAGCTCTTCGAGTTAAGATTTGAATGTATCGGTCTTGTCTCCGTGTGGTGCAGCGATACCGTCCTCCATGGCGCTCAGCCACGGTACCAGTGCTTCGGTAACGTGTCCAAAGTCGACTGATAACACTCTGACTTGTATTCAGAGCTAAAGCCACAGTACGTTGCCGGGAACCAGCTTCTATCATTCCCACGGCTCTGAGCATTTCTTCCCTGCTTAAATGACGTCGCCGCTCCATAATAACGTTGGTTTTAATCAGTAGTAGGGAAACAGTAGCACTAATAATGTCTTCAATGCGTTGTATGTTTTTATAGGGAAAATATTGACAGCTGATTTTCATCTTTTACTCGAATTTGATTCACAGTTCCTGATTCAAATTATGAAATGCACCAAAAAGGATCCATATAAATTTATAAAATCATAAATTTATTACAAAGCCACATCTCAATCTCAAGAAATCCGCATAAAAATGCTTGATCCCTAGACACTTTTGATGTGTGTATTTGCCTCTTCCAAAAGGTAGTTTCGTATGTAGAAGAATGGACAAGACTCTCCACCGTTACTCTGTAACAATTTTCTGTAGCACATTCAGCCTGTAATGTTTCTTTAAAAAAAAAAAATAAAAAAAAATTGAAAATTATTTCCGAAGTCGGTGTCTTCGGTTTTGTATGTTCGTTTTTTGCAACCGAATTCCAAAATGAAAGTTATTTTTCACTTTGTAGTGTGTTTTGGAAATTGGTGGTTTTTTTTTTGTATAAATGTTTTAGGAGTTTGCAAATCGGCTTATAAATAACGGAGTTCTGATGTAACAAACATAAAAAAAAATCAACCGAATTGAGAACCTCCTTCGTTTTTTTGAAGTCTTTAAAAAATAATCCTTCTATAAAAAGCATCAATATCAAAGGAAGTGGTGCCCTGAGAGGAACGCGAAAGATATTTTCATTTCAAATAATATCCCATGGGCTTTCACAAAGACGGGTACATCTGGTCTCTCTCCCATAGAATATTTTTCAAAGAAATATACTGGATGAAATTAAATTCATGGGCATCCTTTTAAGGGTTCGTTGTACTCATTATTATGAACAACTTATACTATGGGACCAAACTAAAATCGCGAAAAAAATCAGCTGTTCCTAGCATTTATGTTCACATAACTCGTCAAAATGTAGGGAAGAGCTGATTTTTTTTTGCGCAACACATCCGAAGCGGTGTCGTTACGGTAACAGTGGCGCGAATTCAATGGTTTTTTTTCCCATCTCAGAAAATGCCCAACGAGCCTAAAGAAGTTTTCACTTAAAAAAAAAACCACTCTTTATCAAGAACTTTATTAGAGCCAAGACTTTGAGATAATTTTCAAGTTATGGCACAACCAACTGAATATCGTACTGAACAAAGTTCAAACTCCATTGCAACCAAAAACTTATTAGGACCTTTTTGTAATGAAATGATCACTCAAAAATAAACTTAGAATACATTTCTCTAAGGTAGATAACTGATTACGTGGTGTTATCTGAGATTATGAACACTGCTTTACACGACATAACACAGTAATAAATAACGAGCAATCCACACCAACACACCCAAGTAGACATATGCTTTTCATTCTCAGTCAAAACAAAATAGTTCCTACTTTCTTTACAAACCCGCGGGCATGTCTATCGTATAAAACTTTCACGTCGCACACGTGACTTTGTCCTGACAGCCAAGAGCTCTGCATACCCCGCCTGGATACAGCGGAATATGCTCCGAGCTTCAAAAGTTTGGCACTGATAGTTCACAGAATAAAAAAAAAAAAGGTTTAAGCAAGTGTGAAGTGTTAAGTTGGATGGGTTCTGTAGAAATTTTTAAAAAGGGAAGAAGGTGTCGACTGGAATTCGTGCAGACTTTTTATGGGGTTACAATTTTCTATAAATACAAATAAATAAAATTGAAGTGTCTGTTTGTAATGTCAAAATAACAGCTTTTACTAAATGCATATTATGACAACAATTTTTAATTTTTTTGTCTGTCTGTCTGTTTGATCCGACTAATCTCAAAAACGGCTGCACCGATTTTGATGGGACTTTCATTGGCATATAGCTGATGTTATAAGAAGTAACTAAGGCTTTTATTTTAGAAACAGAACAAGGTCTTCGAAAAAAAAAATTAAAAGCCATGAAATCCGGTTTGTTTTCCGCCATGCACCATAAAAGTGATTCACCAGACATAAATCACCATGGAGGTCGTGATTTCCATCCATAAAATCAGTCTTTTTGCAAGTAAGTGTTCAAATATTAAGTTCACGAACCCAGCTATGATTGATGAATGTGGAGTGATAAAGCTATCATTTTCCCCATGCGAGTGCGAGATGGAGCTGTACAGAACAAAATACCCGATTTCTTTTTAACCCCCGACAAAAACAGAGGGGTGTTATAAGTTTGACGTTTGTATCTGTGTGTCTGTCTGTGCCATCGTAGCTCCTAAACGGCTGAACCGATTTTGATTATTTTTTGTTCGTTTTTCGAAATAGAATCATGATGGTCCCTGCTTGCAGACTGTATAGACCTATTTTGGTAGCTATCATCGTGAAAATATACTGCTACCTGACCTAATTAATCCAGAAACACAGGACACATTATCAATCGGAATCGGTTTCATTTTGACAGTTCAACAACATACATTGCGTTATTTACGTGTTGAGCAGATAAATTTTTCGAACTTATGAAGCAATGGATTAGCAATTTGCTTCAAAATGATTCAGTTCCGATAGATAGTGTGTACACAATACATTCAGTAACACAGTTAGTTATCATTACGGGACTGCTCGAACGTATCGTAGTTCGGATAAACAGTACTGGAATCACTAATCATAATCTAGTTTGCAGTTCATTTACCTATGTACGGAGCACTAAATAGTAGCTCATTGCTATCCTAGCTGCGTAAGCGCGTACCTAAAACAGACTATTTAAATGAAGCCGGCAAACAACTGTTCTGCGCTTTGCTCGTGTCGTAGATAAACTGAAAGCAGGTGATTATGAGGTCATAATCGTCATCGCCTAGCCTTAAATTATGTATGGATTTATTGCTGAGGAGCTCAACGTCAAATTTCATCCAAATCCGTTCAGTAGTTTTTGCGTGAAAGAGTAACGAACATCCATCTATCCATCCTCACAAACTACAAACAACAAATGCGAAAGTGTGTCTGTCTGTTACCTCTTCACGCTTAAACCGCTGAACCGATTTAGATGAAATTTGGTATAGAGATAGTTTGAGTCCCGGGAAAGGACATAGGGTAGTTGTTATCCTGCTATTCCCACGGGATCAAAACTTATGCGGGTGAAACCGTGGGGCGCTGCTATTAATACATAATTATTGCAGTAGGAAGTAGACTTCAAACTCAAACTCATAAATAGCACTCAAAACATGCAGCAAGTTGTATAAATTCTCCTTATAATAAAACATCAATACGAAAACCGCTGACGAGAACATCGTCAAAACGACCCCATTCTCAGAAAACACGAATCGTTTTACCAATACAGTTACGGGACCCTAAAAATAAAAACTGTCGCACTGCAGTGCGAGCCGGTCAGCGATTCTGATTTTACGAGCGAACCCCCAGCGTTGTGCCCTTCGTGTTATTCTTATGTTTAAGGTTTTTCTTTTATTAAATTTCAGTTTTTGTAATTGTTTCATTACAAAATTCATACAAAAACTGAAATTTCATTGTTATGTAAAAGATGTTATCATCATCATCATTTCAGCCGAAAGACGTCCACTGCTGGATATAGGCCTCCCCCAAGCACCTCCACTTCGACCGGTTTTGTGCTTCTCGCGTCCAACGAGTTCCTGCGGCCTTCACAAGGTCGTCGGTCCACCTTGTGGGAGGCCTTCCAACGCTACGTCAAAAAGAAAAGATCGTCGTCGTAAAGATGTTATAAGTAATTATAATAATCAGCCTATAATGTTCCCACTGCTGGGACACAAGGCTCCTCTCTTCGAGATTGGGCTGTGAGCTACCACCCGGGCCCAGTGCGGGTTGATAGATGTCACATGTCTTCGAATTTTTATTCTAGGACATGCCGGTTTCGTCATGATGTTTTCCTTCACTATTTTGAGAGGAGTGGTGATGAAATTATTTACACAAAATAAAGTGCCTAGCAAAGTTCGAACCCACGACCTACAACTCGTATATGTCGGGGACGATACCACGTGGCTACCACTGCTGTCACTGCAAAATATGTTGCTTAAGAGGAAATGCGGTCGGAGAGACTTTTTGAAAAAGCTTAAGTATAAAGTCATAATTTGAGGTTTGGCTCTCGTCTATTTTCTTCTCCAATATTTTACCAATTTTATTTAAAAGATATTTCATAAACAATAATAAGAATATAATAGACTGTCCCTATGTTTTCCTTTTTGATGATATATTATTTTTGTAAGCACTAGAACCCTACAAAAATGCTCAAAATTGTCGCTGTCAACAGAGGCCTAGTATACAAATTTGACAACTATTCATGAAAAAAGAAAAACAGAGACACAGTATAATAAATATATTTCTTATTCAGTTTATGAAATATCTTTTAAATTGATCCAATATTGGAGGAGAAAATAGGCGAGAGCCAAACCTCGAATTATGACTTTTTAGTTAGGATTTTCCAAAAGTCTCTCCGACCGCATTTCCTCTTAAGAATAAAATTCTAAAATTCTTAATAAAACGGGAATTTTCCCTCTGATGCTGAAAAACCTAGACTGTAGCAACGCTGACCCTAGTATCGTTAAACTTTTAAGCCACCACGACAACGGAGGCTAGAACTGTGCAAAAAAAGACAGAAAAAACCAGCCAAGTGCGAGTCGGCCTCGCACACGAAGGGTTCCGTACCACCGTAAAATATTTTACATTGAAGATATTTTTTTAATACGTACTTTAGTAAAAAAGACACGTTTCTTGGGGGATCTCCTTCCATTTGGGGGATGTCCTTCCATTTTTAACTTCATTTCAATTTTATTATTTATTGCAGTAGCAGACATATCGCTCATTTGGAGAAACATCGACGTAAATGTATTCTTTCCCAAAAATGAGTTAAATATGACAAAGCACTTAGAAAGTGTATTTACGTTAACCGATTCCTAGTATTTTCTTTGAATGGCCTGTGGCGCCCGAGAGGAGCCAAAATCTCGGATAAAACACCATTTTTCAGTGGTTATCCGTAAACGAAAAGTGTCCTTATTTGTCACGCAGATTACGATTCCAGTGTTAGGTTAGGTTAGTTTGAAAAAAACTACCATCGCACTGAATCGGTTAAAAGAAACGACATAAAAAATGTAAAGTAGCAGTTGCGTCGATGTATCTCCAAATGAGCGATATGTAGTACAAACTCAAGTTTTCAAGTGTCTATCTGTTTCGGTTCAAAAGATACAGCCCCATGGGAGGCGGACAGACAGCAGAGCCTTAGTATACGGGGCACCCTTTGGGTACGTCATAATCAGCCTATAATGTTCCCACTGTTGGGACACTCCTCTCTATATGAGAGACTGGGCCATAGTCCACCACGCGGGCCCAGTGCGGGTTGGTAGATATCACATGTCTTCGAATTGTTGGTTCTAGGACATGCCGGTTTCCTCACGATGTTTTCCTTCACCGTTTTGAGAGCAGTGGTGATGAAATTAAAAGTAAAGCGCCTGTCTGGGTTCCAACTCACGACCTACAACTCGTACGTCGGAGCTGATACCACTAGGCCACCAGTGCTCTTGGGTGCGGAACCCTAAAAATATACCTGAACCATTAAAACTTCCAGGTCCATCCAATCCTTTAGAAAAAAGTTTGCCAACAAAGTATCATGCACAGCAAAACAGGTCCAGGCTCCCTTTTACCCGCTATAATGAGTAACACGGTACCGTATCAGCGATTTAAAATTAAATTATCTCGCTGTGTGAAATTTTTAATATCTGGCACGCGATCGTGCGCGGAAAGATTAAAAAGTTAATGAATGTTAGCGACGTGGGTGAATGTCGAACGCATTGGTAGGTACCGCGTTTTATGGTGCGTTAGTGGGGGTGGAAGCCATTTTGTTTATGATTGTAGTGGGGTGCTGCAATTGAAATGGGGAAATAATAATGGTTCCGATAAACAAATTAATCTCCAACAAACTGTGGCCGACTAAAAAAATGGATCTTCGAATAACAAAACTAAACTTCCGAATAAAATACTGAACCTCCGCCAAAATTACTAAGATACCGACAACAGAGGTTTTGTTAAAATAATCATATTAAAATACGCGGGGCTACGTCCACTTAGGATGCAAGAGCGAGCGAATGAGAATACAAATACCTTTACCTAGGTATATATTAAAACGTAATTTAAGCTGGTAGAAAAGTATTATAGCAATAAACAGTCATGTTTATTTTTCAAAGATTTCAGTATCTCATTAGGTAATTTCTTCATTTTTATTCGGACAAAAGTAGTCGGAAAGTTAGTATTTTAGGCAGTAGATTTAATATTATGAGTAAGGACAATTCTTATTTTTTTGTCGGAGCTTTTATCCATTGAAATGTATGTTTTATTTTTTAAATATTTTGTGTATATATGACTAGCTGGTGGCTGGCTAGTGAGTTATCATGAGTTTGAATTTCACTAATCTAACACAACAGAAAAAAAAACGGCTGGCGGCGGTTCACGAAGGGTTCCTACCACCGTACAATATTTAACACTAATCTGCATCTAATTTGCGTTCGCGATTTATTAGCCAAAAATGTAAACAAATGCTAATTAATGGAAAAATAACTTTAATTCCTACATAATAAAGTTCAGTTTACACTACAACTTACCGTACGCAAAATAGGTACGCGCATTGACGTGGAGTTGCGGACACCAGCCCGTATTATCTATTACCTACACTACAACTTCAAATATTTTTATAACTTTTTCAATAGTGCTAGTCACTCTGAAATCAACTTAATCATCATTAAAAAAAGTTGATGTTTGTTTAAATTGAAATAGGGTGGGGGTGTGCACATCACGCTAATATTATAAAGGCGAAAGTTTGAACCTAGTTCTACAATCATGTTCGTTATTTTTCTTATTGCTGAATGGGCTCGCTCTTGACCTCGATGATTAGGGTCTTATTAGAAACCTAGTTTACTTAGCACGTCTTTCTATGAGAAATAAAAATAACCAACTAATTACTGAAGCCTTAGTAACTAACTAGGCGACCGACTAATCTTGCCAATTGAGCCGGTTTCATGTTGAACGGTAAAGATTTTATAATCAAGAGCTTTATATGCTTACTCGTTTTTAAATCGTTCGAAGTTTTAGAACCACATAGGTAGTTAGGAAAAGGCTAGGCAGATGATGATAAGACATACACGAACACTGCACAGAGTCGCAGAAACGAAGGGAGAACGAAGATTTATAAGGACAGGAATTCTGTGTGGTATGCAACTCTGAAAGGCATAAGTTCCTTGCCAAGCAACAGTAAAAACGAATCTAAAGCAACAGGGAAATTACAAAAAAAAAAACATCGTAGATTAATATCTTTGCACACAATTACTTTAATCTGACGAAACGAGTTATAAACGTCAACAATCAAATTCTCATTACGAAGAAAAATACGAGATTTTAATCCGAAATTTTCATCCAAATAATTTAATCCCTCGGAATCCCTTTTGGAAAGACAACATTCGAAAATGAACCTTATATCCCGTTGACAAAGGTTTCAGGTAGATATTTTTGAAGTTGATATTTTAATCAGCCGGCTATTGTATTTCTAATGGTTTTATTACATTAATTAGCCTTTGAAATGTTAATTTAAATTATAATATTATGCTATTGGTTGTGTAAATATGAAGACACATTTTATTTCGTTTACTAATTATTATACTACCGTTTGTTGTCCCTAAATAAATAAATAAATTATATTATTATTATTATAAGCCTGTATTGCCTCCCTTCCCTCTTTCCACTTTTCCCGGTCTACCGCGATTGTGGGCCAATCCTTTAAGAAGGAGTCCAGCTCATCCCGCCATCTCTTTTTAGGCCTGCCGCACATTCGTTTCCTGCCATTGGGGATCCACTGAGTGGTTGCTTTTGCATATTGCTGCTCCGACATGCGACAGATATGGCCAGCCCAGTTCCACTTTAATCCAGCAGCTGTGCGGCCAGCGTCCGCTATTTGTGTTTTGGAACGAAGTATAGAGTTCTTAATGCGGTCAGTGAGTTTGACACCTAGTATACTTCGTTCCATAGCCCGTTGGCAGACTCCAAGTGCGGACTTTTGACGCTTTGTAAGAGACCATGTTTGCGCTCCGTAGGTGAGGGTGGGAAGAATGCACATGTCCATGAGCTTTCGTTTTAGTGAAAGCGGAGAGAGGTCCTTTCATAAGATGTTTCATGGACCAATATAAATTATGCTTAAATAAAGAAAAACAATAGGTGGGTCTTTGGTCAACTGGACCCACCAAAGGTTTAATTGGTTCCCGGGATCATTGTAGGTACTTGCTTCAGTACTGAAAATGGTAGGTCAACTACAATAGCCGCGATAATACTCATAGCCGCACGGGTCCATATTCAAGGTTAAAATAAAATAAATAAAGTCCTGACCGTATTTCGGCCACGGCGGCCAATCTCAACGGAGACTAGTCTTCGGCGCGGGAGATACTAAAGTGCACAAGTGTGCGCGCAGACATAGGTGCACTCCCTCTTCCCTCATTCTCATAGTCCGATGGGACGGCAATCCGACACGACCGGAGAGAGATCAGGCGCAAGACCAACGGCTTAACGTGCTTTCCGAGGCACGGGGGGTATCACACTTCCAAACTCCGGGCTATTACTAGGAAATTCCTAATGGAAAAACTCAATAACACTTTGCCTGTCCGACCCGGGAATCGAACCCAGGTTAAGCAACGCTTCCCGAGGCCGATCTGTGGATGGGTGACCATCCAATACAATGTACGATAATAGCCGCGAGGGTTAATCCTCAAGCTTAAACAGCACTTGCCAAGTCAGTCCGTGGATGGGTGACCTTCCGTTAAATACCAAGATGATTGACAGTCGTTACGCGTAGTCATAGAAGCCCGACAGTCTGACAACCAGTCTTGCAAAGGCGTATCGTGTTACCCAGTAACTGGGTTGTGGAGGTCAGGTAGACAGTCGCTCCATGTAAAACATTGATAGATAGATAAACCATTTATTTGGCGCACACAAAAGACAGCACAACACACAAAAGTACAACATTAGATGATAACCAATTACCCACATGAACATAATATAAAAACAAGGTGCCGATACAAAACCAAAAAAAAGGAAAAACATTCATACACACATACACATTACACATATACATTGGTATTCACCTGCATTCTCTTACACTGGAGATAGATCCCAACAACGTTGCTAGGCAGATTGATAATTTTATGTTTCTGTTGGTTTTGTAATATGAAAGCACCGTTTATATCGATCGATACTTTGTGGAAATAAAGAAAAACAAATTGCAAGCATAATCAGCCTGTAACGTTACCACTGCTGGGACACAGGCCTCTTATCTGTGAGAGGAGCCATAATCCACCACACGGGCCCAATGCGCGTCCATGTCTTCGAATTTTTGGTTGGACTTGCCACAGTTTCCTCTCAATATTTTCTTTCACCGTTCTGAGGGCATAAATGATGATGCATGAGTGATGAAATAAATTACACAAATTATAGCGCCTGTCTGGACTCAAACCCACGATCTACAACTCGTGGGCCACCACTGCTTAAGAGCAAAACAAATAATGAGGTAGATTTGATTGGTTTCCGGGAAATGTTACATTTGAAGGCGAAAGCGCCAGGGTAGACCGTGAAATCCAATTTTTTTTTTTTACGTTTTTTACAATATGCTGGTCAGTATTAAGTTGTACCTTGATTAAAATATGACTCGCGACCGTAACAAATATGTATTTATAGAATTTCAGACATCTGCCAAAATCGACGACATTTAAACAACTTTAAAATCATTTAAAACCAAGCCGCTTAAAAAAAAAAAAAACTTAGTTCAATATCCTGGTCTTCAATGAAATTATGAAAGTAGTAACTGTAGTAAGGCCTCAAGGCGACAAGACCCACCCATAAATAGGTCTTAAGTCCCGGGATTTACGGGACCTCTGAATTCTGTAGAAGATTGAAATGTGCTGAATATTTAAAGGCTTTTAAAAGTGAGTCTTCAAAAGATAGTGGTAGTACAACTTTTTATATACTTGTGTACCTATTTTATTTATAACTAGCTGCGCCCCGCGGTTTCACCCGCGTAAATGTCGATCCCGTGGGAATATCGGAATAAAAACTATCCTATGTCCTTTCCCGGGACTCAAACTATCTCTATACCAAATTTCATCGAAATCGGTCCAGCCGTTTTCATGTTATGCCGTGACAACGGAAAACGGGTTTCATTTATATATATATAGATAGATTCACTATGTTATCTTTTAAATATTTTGTTATTATTATTAGCATATTATGTTAAACAGAGCACCTGCCCTCTTTATCTCTCAAAGTCAAAGCATTTATTTCAAATAGGCACATAAAAACACTTTTGAACGTCAAAAATTACGTTAAAATAGAATTGATTCTAGTCGCCCCTTCCAAAACGTAGTTTTCGTGTGGAGAAGAATGGGCAAGAAACTCCACCGTTACTCTTTTAAAATGTTCTCTATACCACCCTTGGTTGACTGGTTGAAAATGCCTAAAGGTACAAGTCCGCAGCCGACCGCAGGCAGCAGCAGATGTCGCCTGCTGCTGTCGTCTGCAGTCGGACGTACGGGCTTGTACCTTAAGGCATTAATCCGCCTTTGTGGATTATTCCACTTTGCCCCACCGGCCGCCCCACTGGTGGGGCAAAGTGGAATGTCAAAAATTTTGCAGTGGAATCTGCCCCACTAAATCGAAATAGTGGGGCAGATTCCACTGCTTTAAAATCCTGTTGGATTCTGCCCCACTAGGGTTGGCGCCTTAGAATAAACGTACAAACATTTTATTTTCGCAAATTTTGTATTTCCTAGTTGTTTCTGGAATGATAAGGGATGTATATCGCAGATTATTTACACGATTTGTTACATGCAGCGTTGGAGTAAGAATGACCAAACTGTCATTTACCTACACAATAGACGTGCATTTGGCCATTTGCATTTCTTATCAGTATAGTTCATTTTGAGACCCACTCTTTCGGAGGCTCTACTGAGGTCATCGAGCATTGTACTCAGGTGCTCCATAGTCTCAGCCATGACTACAATATCGTCGCAAACCGAAGGTGAGTTATACAGGTACTCGCCATTGATGCTAATGCCAGCCCCTTTTCAGTTCAGAACCTTGAAGACATCCTCCAGTGCAGCAGTGAACAGTTTGGGAGAGATAACGTCTCCCTGTCTCACACCTCTCTGCAGAAGGTTCTGGTTCTGCATAGATTTAACCATGGAAAGTGTTACATTTCATATAAGACATTAACGAGTATAAATAAACTGGGGAGTTTTTTTTTTGCAAATATTTTTATTTAGTTTATCATGCCAACCTTCATCATCTGGAGTGGGGCGGCCGGTGGGGCAAAGTGGAATAATCCAAACCATTCAGTTATCTTTTCTTCTGGTAATAAGGGTAAAACAGCTGCACTAAATGCTACTTGATTTCGCAAAAATTTTGAATTTATTTTTTCTTTTTTTGCCACTGTCTCAAAATCCGATTGAAAAGTGTGGTTCCCATTCCGGAATCTGTGATTTTACTACAGAAAAAAAAAAAGCGGTGTAAACTTCTGTTGTCTTTGTACTCATAACAGCGTACACGAATGGCACAATATTTATTGTGTTGAGAGCTATCCCAATCACTATGCAACGTATACGTCTTTTTTTGTTGTTTTTGAAACGATTTTATGTAAGCTTATTAATGTGTTGGTTTGAAGGGCGGGCGTTTTGGGGGACTGTCTTTTGTAATTTTGACGTTCGAAAAGTGCTGATTCTCAGCCTAGTTTGAATAAATGACTTTTGATTTGATTTGATTTGATTTGTGGTTTTAGATGATTTTATTTTAGTTAAGTTGTTTCCTATTTATAAGTTAATCATAAGACTGTATTATGCCATACCAAATGATGATTAATGTGTGATTTTGAATAGTTAAATAGTTAGAATAAATAGCATTTCGATTTCTATTTACGGGGACGAATCGTACTCAGTTTGTGATTTTAAGCTTAAATAAAGTAGTAAAAAATAAATCTAGTTGCCATTAATAAACAAATATTTAATTTAATTTAAAATTTTAATTTAATTTAAAATCGCATAATATCTGTGATTTTAAAAGTTTAGTGCACATAGTTATATTTTATTAATAAAAATTAGCGAAAATAAAATGTTTGTACGTTTATTCTAAGGCGCCAACCCTAGTGGGGCAGAATCCAACAGGATTTTAAAGCAGTGGAATCTGCCCCACTATTTCGATTTAGTGGGGCAGATTCCACTGCAAAATTTTTGACATTCCACTTTGCCCCACCAGTGGGGCGGCCGGTGGGGCAAAGTGGAATAATCCGCCTTTGTACCTTATTGTGTGCGAGAAGTTTGAATAAATAAAATAATTATTATTGTTAAAAGTTATTTCGGTTATGAGCAGTATTTGTGGTTTTATTTTAAGACTACTGAGATGAGGACTAAAAGAAAAAAATTATGGAAGAAAAGACATGTTGCTTTGCGCTGACCCCAAATTAATTGTGATCAGGGCAGGAGAATTATCACACTAATATTATAAAGGCGAAAGTTTGTGAGTGTGTGTGTGTGTGTGTGTATGTTTATATGTTTGTTAATTCTTCACCCTCAAACGGCTGGACCAATTTTGATAAAATTTTGTATGGAGGTAGCTGACAACCTGGATTAACATACAGGCTACTTATTATCCCAATATTCCCACGCGATCGACATTTACGCGGGTGAAACCGCGGGGCGCAGCTAGTAATTAATATTAAATGAAATAAAAATGTGAAAGTAAATCCAAACGGCAGACAATTAGAACATTTACCGCTGGGAATGTTAGTATGTAAAATTTAAATTCAAAAGTAAAGTTCATTATAGGTTTGTGCTACAACGGAATTTTAAAAAACCGGCCAAGTGCGAGTCGGACTCGCCCATGAAGGGTTCCGTAGCAGCAAGTAACATAATATAAAAGTTCTTGTAGTTCGTTGTAACTTTGTGAAAGGTAAATTGCGGTTTTCGATTTATGACGTATTAAAAAAAAACTACTTACTAGATCTCGTTCAAACCAATTTTCGGTGGAAGTTTAAATGGTAATGTACATTATATATTTTTTTTTAATTTTATCATTCTCTTATTTTAGAAGTTAGAGGGGGGGGACACACATTTTACCACTTTGGAAGTGTCTCTCGCGCAAACTATTCAGTTCAGAAAAAAATGATATTAGAAACCTCAATATCATTTTTGAAGACCTATCCATAGATACCCCACACGTACAGGTTTGATGAAAAAAAATTTTTGGAGTTTCAGTTGTAAGTATGGGGAACCCCAAAATTTATTGTTTTTTTTCTATTTTTGTGTGAAAATCTTACTGCGGTTCACAGAATACATCTGCTTACCAAGTTTCAACAATATAGTTCTCATAGTTTCGGAAAAAAGTGGCTGTGACATACGGACGGACGGACAGACAGACAGACATGACGAATCCATAAGGGTTCCGTTTTTTGCCATTTGGCTACGGAACCCTAAAAAGCCCTAAAATTTTGCCTTGTTGTGTGTGAAATTTCCAAAAATTTCTGTATTTTGCTTAACACAAGGTTGCAGTCAGTTTCATGTTTTTGCGTTTTTACACGTACGTTAAAGCCTTCGCTACAAAGGATTTTTGTGAAAGGTGTGAGAGTACCTCCACGTGGCGGGCTGGACTCGGAGTTCGTTTTTCTCGTGTCTAATTTTTTACGTGATGAAAATATCTTCATTTTCGATACCTTTCGTTTAGATTTTTTTCCTTATCATTAGCATTGTAGCAGCTTCCATATTTTTAATGATGA
Organism: Amphipoea lucens; assembly: GCA_947508005.1. Taxonomy (NCBI): domain Eukaryota; kingdom Metazoa; phylum Arthropoda; class Insecta; order Lepidoptera; family Noctuidae; genus Amphipoea; species Amphipoea lucens. Next base: position 17,151,719 of record OX382375.1, read on the forward strand.
TTGTAGGATGACTATATAATTATTATACTAGCTGCGCCCCGCGGTTTGACCCGCGTATGTGTCGATCCCGTGAGAATATCGTAGCCTATATTTTAATCCAAGGTGTCAGCTACCTCCATACAAAATTTTATCAAAATTGGTCAAGCCGTTTGAGCGTGAAGAAGTAATAAACATATAAACACACACAGACACACTCACAAACTTTTGCCTTTATAATATTAGTGTGATTATTGTTGGATGATTAAAGAGTTGTAGTCTATCATAGCAATTAGTTTCTTGTGAAAATGTTTTTCCAGAAATACCCTTTTTTTCTGACTCATTTTATACAGGGTGGCAGGTCGGCTGTGCAATTCCAAAACCTAGCAACTGACAATCGGCGTTTTTGCATAATTATTTGACTTGCTAGACCCTCAGTTGGTCCACTTGCGTCTTTTGATCCTTATAAGAAATAGGATAGCATGGCATCAAAAAAAAAATCGTGAAAATTGCCCATTTTCTTGCTGACCGCACAATTTTATCAAAATCTGTGAATGGGAATCAAAATTTCTCAAAAAAAATAAAGACCACTTTGCTGTAACTGCAACAGTTAAGGTACCCTTACTGCCCTCAAAAATCCACTTTGTATATAAACAAACTAGCTGCACCCCACGGTTTCACCCGCATAAGTCTCAATCCCGTGGTAATATCGGGATACAAAGTATCATATTTCCTTTCCCGAGACTCAAACTATCTCTATACCAAATTTTTTCATGTAAATCGGTTCAGCGGTTTAGGCGTGAAAAGGTAACATACAGACAGACAGACAGACAGTTACTTTTGAATTTATAATATTAGTTTGCATTAGTATGGATAGTATGGATAACATTTTAGTTAAGTAAGTTTAGCGCGAAACGTGCCTCATGTTTTGCGTTGCAAGCGATAAACTTGTTGCCATAGCAACAGAGCTACCTCGAATATGTTATATCCACAGATATAGATACACCTAGATAACGCAAGAGCACCTACTTCGCGTGCCAAAAATCGCACCAGTTTACGTTCGAAAATCATAAGCCGCCACTTTTGCGCTCAGTCCTGCGTACTGCTGGCTGGGTGAGCGTGAGCGAGAGATCGCGAGCTTGTGACGTCATAGTAGGTAATCAAAAAATGGCACGCTTAGTTTTCATACAGTTCGTGATACTTGCGTTATCTAGGTCTATCTATATCTGTGGATATATCAAACGTTAGGTATTGATAATTTGGCACGCTCACGTTGTAGATACGAATTCCAACCTTATTTACGCCGCAACGAATATATATTTTCCTGACAAGACAGGAATTAATACTGTTATAGGCAAACGTGTGGGGTAAGAAAAGAAAAACGCTCGTGGAGGGAAGACGAGCGTAGAAATATCGGTTATATTATTAGCTTTGTTTTTAGGTGGCAATGTCTTATTATAAACACGTAAAGGTAAGCTCGGCTTCTGCTGAACTTGATCTCCAAGATGGCTGCGAAACGTAGACAGATTATAACTATAGAAAGCATAATAAGTTTGACAGGGGTGTACATATGGTACAGTTAACAGCAAAAGTAGATGATGCAAATCAGAAATTCAATACTAATGAACGGAGTTCGCGTCAGAACTGTGTGGCGTCGAAATGATTCAAAAGTATGTGATTTTAAATTATACCAAACATTAACTACTAAGTAGTACAGCTGCCATATATTCGTGATCAGTTTTGACTTCAAAAGTTATAAACCCAATTCATCATCTATTTTTCTTGTTGACTGTACACGCAGATTTCGCCAGTTATGTTTAAGGCGACTACATGACCTAAAGCTCGGTCTTTGTTGGACTGCATAGAAAAGAAAGAGAAGCGCGATGACACAACGCTGGTAATTTATTGCAAAATATGAAGTAATTATCTATTTACAAAAAATCTATTGTTTGGACTAAAAAATTAAAACAGTAGTGCTTTAGTATGTTGCTTGTAGAATAATCTGACAAAAAATTTCTAATGATTGTATGTATATTGTATAATGATCGTATGTAGGTATATTAGTATGGTTTTTATTGTAAAAAGAAAGTTTTTAGAGGTATCTTCATGATTTTTTTCTATCGTATCAAATTAGTTGTATTATGTTTTCAACACACCTAGCTAGAATATATCCTGAAGAATATGCTTATGTATATTTTTCTCATTTTGTTTTCTGTAATCGTTCATATACTTTTATTGTTTCTAAAACTTGCGTTTAGATCCTGTAAGCCCGTTAAGTCCCATTTAATAGGCCAGCCTTTTGCCATCAACCGGGCACTAATCTAGACTCCAGGCTTCTGAGTAATTCCTGCCAAAAAACCCAATAACACTTTGCCCGACCTGGGTATCGAACCCAGGACCCCACACTCAGCAGTTAGTTGTGACCACTAGTCCAAGGAGTCAGTTCGAGTGAGGGAGAGGCACTTATATAAGTCACTGAGTAATAACAATAATGAGACAAGAACACTTTTTGGGATGAATGAAGAAGCCTCCTCGTGTAGCGCAGTTTGTTCCGCCAGTTACTCAACTGAACCGAGCGCTCGGCGCATCCTCGACAGTCACACCTAACATCTTATTTGACTGGCCAATTCTTGCCTTGCGGTGGTAGGGCTAACGCCCACCTGGTTTGCGACCACCCTCCCACCGGAGTCCGGCGTCAAGCAGCCTGCTGTGTTTCGTCGACGCGTTGGAGCTTCAGTGCCTTGAGCATCTTCTGGGCACGCTCGTTCCATCATAGATGAGGCGTGATCGAGGTCAAGAGTATCCACACAGCAACAAAAAAACACACACACACTTATTTGATCCAGTATTAAGAGTAAACGAAACAAAAATAGTTTGCTCATTCTGCCTTGTTCCTTCGCGTGTGCAAACTTTTTGTCTGACTCCAAGTTGTGCCCCTACAAAACGGCTGTCACGGTCCGACATCTTTGAAAAGTTTTACCCGACTACATTAGATAGTACCAGTTTACAAGTGACTGTCAAAGACAATCTATCTCATAAGTTATACGCTGACATCTACTTATACAATACTCTATCCATGCTGCGAAAACAAGCTCAGGCTGAGGCTTCATTAGGCCGCGACGTGACCTGCGACACATGAGCGATTAAAACAAATAAATGAATGCTCACGTATATGGCTACACCGTACATCAAATATTACTAGCGATCTTTGATATCTTTATGCGATAGGAACAACATCACGGCATCGGCTATATCAACATATCAGCCAAATTGAAGCGAATTTATTAGAAAACTAGCTGCGCCCCGCAGTTTCACCCGCGTAAATGTCGATCCCGTAGAAATATTGGGATAAAAGTAGCCTATATGTTAATCCAGGGTGTTGGCTACCTCCATACAAAATTTTATCAAAATTGGTCCAGCCGTTTAAGCGTGAAGAAGTAACAAACATATATAAACACACACACACACGCTCGCAAACTTTCGCCTAAATAATATTAGTGTGATTTCTCACTTGCACGACTAGTTCAATAGTGCTACTAAATATGCGTGTGGCTACATTATGCGTATAGTAAACCGCGATGGATGATTTGATAGCATGTGTACTGTAGCCACGTTATCGCCGAATATACGCCGGATTTTCGCTTATAATGTAGCCATACCATGTTTATCTCGTTTCGCTCTTCCAGTCGCATCGCAAATCGCTGCCTACTGTAGCCTCAGCCTTAGAATCACCACGACATTTGAATTGGTGATATTCGTTTGTTTTTTATATTCTAGAGAAGGCAGGATTCGCAGATGGATGGATTGTATGAGAAATTACATGAAAGAAGAGGGAGTGAATGATAGCCTGACGGTTGACAGTTGACAGGAGAATGGAAGAAGAAATCGTGTTGCGCCAACCCCAAGTAACATAGACCAAGAGCAGGAAAATGAAGATGATGAGATGGCAGGGTCGACCCATATCGTAATCATTTGCAGAGCTGTTTAAGAGCGTTGACGTCGTACGGCATTTCATAAAAATTTTCAAGCCCTTGTTTTTCGAAATAAATGAACTGATTTTAATGAAACTTCGTATGCATAAGCAGAATATACAAAAGTCTAAAAAAGTTAGTAATACAGAACATTATCGAAATGTCTTATTAAAAAAAAAAGAAACTGAAAAATCTCTGTTTCTATGGAAAATCGGTCTAATTTGGCTGTAACACTATTTTTCGAAAATGTTGTTAACTAATTTTTTAGACCTTTGTATCCTGCTTATTTGTACGAAGTTTATTAAAATCAGTTTATTCATTTCGAAAAACAAGGGCTTGAAAGTTTGTATGAAATGCCGTACGTCGTACAATGTTAGTTGCACCGCAAAAGGTTTAAAATCACTTGGCAATTGAACATGCTACCCGATGTTGTTATATTTTTGATACTCCTGAAGCTGCATTCTTCTAGAAAGCAGCCGATTTTCAAAACGTCTGCGGCAAGAATGCTATTAAAAAACGCTGTTGCTGCAAATTTTCTAAATAGCACTTTACTTAGCTTTTCTTAAAACCTACGAAAATATTCGAGTTGGTATGCAATTTCCTGAATAGTAAATGGTATAGCAAAAATCTAAACGTTTGCGACAGAAAGAGATTAAAATTGTTTCAGCTATGTTTAACCATTTACTTTCAAAGCTTTCAAATGCACTGTGCTGAAAACGAAATACAGATAACGGGTTTTTGGATAACATCAACGTGTCCATTGAAATGACTACTTACTAAAATGAAAATAGTTTTATTTTGTTTTTTAATGAGATTTCTATCGATTGTAATGGACATTTTTTTATTCCTCATGGCAGTTTTACACGTTTTCCAACATCCATATCTACTAATATTATAAATTCGAAAGTAACTCTGTCTGTCTGTCTGTCTGTCATGTCGGTCTGTCTGTCCGTCTGTCTGTATGTTACCTTTTCACGTCTAAACCGCTGAACCGATTTAGATGAAATTTGGCATAGAGATGGTTTGATTCCCGGGGAAGGACATAGGATACTATTTACCCCGATATTCCCACGGGATCGAGACTTATGCGGGAGTAACCTCGGGGCGCAGCCAGTACTTAATATATCCATACTAACATTATAAATTCGAAAGTAACTCTGTCTGTCTGCCTGTATGTTACCTTTTCACGTCTAAACCGCAGAACTGATTTAGATGAAATTTGGTATAGAGATAGCTTTAGTCCCGGGAAAGGACATAGGATACTTTTTATCCCAATATTCCCAGGGGAACGAGACTTATGCTGGTGAAACCGCGGGGCGCAGCTAGTCTATTATATATTTATCTAAGGTTCTGCAATCTCCAACTAGATTATACGAAAAATAATCATTCTTATAAACCTGTCACCGAAAGGAGGCCTGTCCTAGCAATGGGAACATCATTGGCTGATTATGAATCATAATAATAATTCTCAAATCCCGGGATTTACATTAGGTCAAAGTACATCACTAATTTAGTAGGAGATCCCTTCAGTGACATTACACTAACTTATAATATTGATGCTATGGGCAACCTCATTTGGTTTTCGCGGAGATTTTTTTAATTCCCAATCCCGAACCCCGGGAGTTGTCACAGCCCATCACTAACCTCAAAAAGTCCCTTCAAAGTCTCGATTTCACTGTACATTTACTTCATTCCGTACCCTCTGACCTAAAGCTCTTCTCTATTTATTAGGGTTCCGTAGATGCCACAAAGGTGCTACGTAATTTAGTTTGTCTTTCGATTTCCGTAGAAGAGATATTACGGTTCCCCATGTATTTTAAATGCTTTTGTTATTTTCATATTGAGTTGTGTCGTAGTCGTTTGTACAGACGCCAGCACATCAAGCTACCCGAAACTGTCAAATTTTCCCAATCAACTTTGAACTTTATGCTTTAGCGATAAAGTTTGAAAATCTATTAAAGAAATTTGACAGATTGTAATAGCTTGATGTGCTGGCGATGACGTCTGGATGGATGGATGGACGGATGGATGGATGGATGAATGTTTCTTACTCTTTCACGCAAAAACTACTGAACGGATTTGAATGAAATTTGGCACACGGATAGATTATAATCAGGATTAACACATAGGATACTTTTATCCCGATATTCCCACGGAATCGAAACTTATGCGCGGGTGAAACCACGGGGCGCTGCTAGTAATATTATAAACGCGACAGTTTGTGAGGATGTATGGATGGATGCTTCTTACTCTTTCACGCAAAAACTACTGAATGGATTTAAATTATATTTGGCACTCAGATAGTTTATAACCAGGATTAACACATAGAATACTCCGATATCACCTGTAATAATAAATGTAAGTGATAATAGAAAGAAAGAAAATAATACGTTTATTTGCGGTGAACATGACGCAATAAAGAACATAATACACATAAAAAAAATAAGAAAGGGTTGGGGAAAACATGCGTCACATCCACAAAAAAAAACAATAGCAAATAAATAAATAAATATTAACATGGGATCGAAACTTAGGCGAGTGAAACCACGGGGCGCGGCTAGTACACGGATAACACTAAATATACTAAGGTTCATTTCTCATCACAAAGTAGGGCTGGCACACGACTCTAACAATCCACTTATTACTACTCAAGAAGACTGAAGCATTCCTCATATTTGTGAGCACCCTCACAATGTAATATAAAGGACCAACATTATCATAATCCTTGACCCTTAGGGCACCCGCACACTGTCGATTTTTTAAACCAACTGAGTTTGTTCCGCTAATCTTCGAATTCGCGGAACTGCGCACACTTACCCCGTGTCGTAACCAAAGCAATCGGTCGCGCGACTACTCGTTCGGTGAGTTGATATGTCACTTATTTATTCGGATTTCATCTGGGTTCGGCAAACGATATCAGCGCGATGTTCGCGTGGTGATTGCTTTGGTTAGGATACGACCTTTAGTTAGCGTGATCAATGTCAAACATACTGCGTATATTGTAGGCTTTTATTCCAAAAAATAAATAATCACAAAACTATACTCAGCAAGACTGCGACATTTGCGAGTAGTTCACAATGTAATATAAAGGACCAACATTATCATAATCCTTGACCTTTAGGACACCCGCATATTGTCGAATATATAAACCAAGTAACTAAGTTTGTTCCACTTAAACCAACTAAGTTTGTTCCGCTAATCTTAGTATTCGCAGAAAAGGGTTGCATTACCCCGTGCCCTAACCAAAGCGACTGGTCGCGCGACTACGCGTTCATAGCGTTGATTATGTCACATAAGTTCGGAAAATCGGGAGGCACTCTCTGTCGACTCGACGGGGTTTGCCAAACAAAATGAACATGACGATCCCACGTTTGCGTGACGAAAGATCTCATGTCAATGTCAATACCGCGTATATTGTAGGGTTTTAACGCCCGCCTGGAATCCAGTATTGAATTCAATATGTTTGTTGAAGACTAGTGCCGTATTATGGCGGTTTAATGCCATTGTGATTTCAGTGTAAATAAAATAAAGTCCTCCAGTCCGTATTTCGGGCACGGCGGCCAATCTCAACGGAGACTAGCCTTTGGCGAGGGAGATATTATGTGCACAAGTGTGCACGCAGACATAGGTGCACTCCCTCTTCCCTCACTCTCATAGTCCGATGAGACGGCAATCCGACACGACCGGAGAGAGATCAGGCGCAGGGCCAACGGCTTAACGTGCTTTCAGGCACGGGGGTATCACACCACCAACTGCCAAACTCCGGGCTGTTACTATGAAATTCCCACTGCAGACCCACCGTACCCCTTTTTTTTTTTCGCTGAAAAATGCATTACGCATCCCCACTCGTGGGGGACGACACGGGGTATGTGGGACTCCTGTCGGAATGACACCGACAGTATACCCACTAAAACTCAGCGGCGTTCCCGCATCGCCGTGATAGGAGGGCCATGGGAAACCGGCTCAGCCTTTACTTCCACAACCCTCCCGGCGCATGCGCGCATAGCTGGCGGGCCCCGCATGCCCCCCAGGCTGGGGGGCTATGGGAATAGCCAGGAACACCTGGCCATTCCCGTCCAACACTGATGGAGGCCTGTGCAATACAGGCAAAGGTGCCCCCGCACCTGTTGCCTGCTGGCCTCCATCTGGGAGGAGTCGGAGATGACTGTCAAACTAACGTCTTCTTCGACCCCTCCTCCGTTCTCCTGGCCGTAACCCTGGTGTCCTATTGCCATCCAGTTATCATTTTGTAGTGTTTTTTTTTATGTCGGTTGTTTTTTTTTTCAACCCAATCGCATAGTCAGTTAGATACACACACGCACGCTATTCTAGCCATTTGTGTTGCAAGCATTGGTACGGTAAAAGCAACAAAAAAGTTTGTGAATTTCACGCGATTGGTTCGACTACTCGTATGTTTTCAGAGCTCGGCAGCAATCGTAGCCGATTCAAAATTGAGCTGGTGTCGAGTGTATTTTCATATACACTCCAATGATTTTTATTGTGACACTGGTGTTGTGAAAGTGCCTTGTTTGTTGCGACCGTGATTACTGAGCATAGGGTTCTTGGTTCGATTCCAATATCGGGATTTGTTCAGGGTCAGAGTTAGTAGGTAGGTAGGTTAGTTACTGTGCTTTTTGATCTCAATTTTCTCGGTAGCATCCTTTTTTTTTTTTTTGGTTGTCGGGGGAAACCTTCAAAAGACACCCGACCTCCGAAGTGTAGGATTTTCACCTCACTAAAACCACCCTGATGATCACCATCAGCACATAGAAGCAGGCCCGGTTCCTCTTAAAATACTAATTCCGGAACCCCCCGTGCAACGCCTGTAAGGCACATCCCTGGGTCTCGGTAGCATCCTGGAGTCTGAATTTGTGCCTCTTTATGGCAATGGGCTCGACTCGACAAACGTCGAAACGTATTCGTAGCATACCTAATCACCCTATAATGTTCCCACTGCTGGGAAACAGGGCTCCTTTCTGTGAGAGGGAGTGGTCCGTAATCAACCACACGGGCGTAGTGCGGCTTGGTGGATGTCACCTGTCTTCGAAATTTTGGTTCTAGGATGTGCCGGTTTCCTCACGATATTTGCCTTCACCGTTCACACAAAGCAAAGCGCCTATCTGGGTTCGAACCCAAGACCTACACTGCGTATGTCGGGGCCGTTACCACTGACCACTGCTCCTTGTTCATGGATCATGGTCTAAACATAGCAGGCTAAATATACATACGTGCACAACACTACTTCCTGACCCCTCAAGGAACATAAGCTTAATCACACTAATATTATAAAGGCGAAAAATTGTGAGTGTGTGTGTTTATAAGTTTGTTACTTCTTCACGCTCAAACGGCTGGACCAATTTTGATCAAATTTTGTATGGAGGTAGCTGACACCCTGAATTAACATATAGGCTACTTTTTATCCCAATATTCCCACGGGATCGACACTTACGCGGGTAAAACCGCGGGGCGCACCTAGTAATATATAAAACTGTCGTCTTGATAAACAGTCGACTGTCTGCAAACGCCCTAACATAGCCTCTGACAGTAGAAAAACGTAAATAATATTCCGTATAAGCATAATTAGGTAATAAGGGGGAGGGTCTGACATGACATGTGTATTTCTTATGTTAGTAAAAATGTTATGGACAATGAGAACAAGATTATGGATGCTCACGACAAGAGGGAGTGAAGAAATATTGGGCATGAAGGGTCAGTAAATGAATTAGGACCTTATTTGAACTCGAATGCGAGTTAGAATAGATTGTAGTTATTGATATTGCATTAGGCTAGACGCTTTGCTACAAATAAAAATCTTCAAGGTTAAGCAACACTTGCTAGGTCGGTCCGTGGATGGGGGTGACCATCACTGTTAATGAGCCGCTCGTCCCGGCTGTCATTTGTAGATCTTTGATGTTCGGGTAGTCAGAAGCCCGAAAGTCTGACCACGGGGTATCGAGGTACCCAGAAGCCAGAGTTTAAAACAGAAGAACTAGCAGGAGATCGAGGAGGGGGTGGAGGGGAGGGGGGCTCAGGGTAACAGTAACAGACCCGGAATAAATCGTAACTAGTTTGTAGAGGTCAGATAGGCAGTCGCTCCATATAAAATACTGGTGTTCAACTGCATCCAGTTAGACTGGAAGTTGATCCTAATTAATTGGGAAAATACTAGGCAGATGATGACTAAAAAAACCTATTGATCATCAGGCGTTGTTTGGAAGAGATCAAATAATATTTTTCTCCCCTAAGAATAATCAGCCTGATGTTCCCACTGCGACTTATGAGGTACTTATAGGTCGTAGGTTCAAACCCAGACAGGCGCTTTACTTTGTGTAAATTATTTCGTCACCACTGCTCTCAAAACGGTGAAGGAAAACATCGTGAGGAAACCGGCATGTCCTAGAACCAAAAATTCGAAGACATGTGACATCTGCCAACCCGCACTGGTCCCGCGTGGTGGATTACGGCCCACTCCCTCTCACCGAGAAGAGGCCTGTGTCCCAGCAGTGGGAACATTATAGGCTGATTATGTTACATGTTATGTTCCCACTGCTGCGACATAGGCCTCCTCTCGCTGAGAGGAAGTGAGCCGTAATCGACCCCGTGTGGTCGATTCAGTGCGGGATGTCACATATCTTTAAAATTTTGGTTCTAAGACATGCAGGTTTCCTCGCGATGTTTTCCTTCATCGTTTTGAAAGCATAGGATGATGGTTTTCGGGATGCTTGAAGAATTAAGCCTCCTCGTGTAGCGCAGTTTGTTCCGCCAGTTACTCAACTGAACCACGCGCTCGGCGCATCCTGGACAGTCACACCCAACACCTTATATGACTGGCCTATTCTTCCCTTGCGGCGGTAGGGCTAGCGCCCGCCTGGTTTGCGACCACCCTCCCACCGGAGTCCGTCGTCAGTCAGCCTACTGTGTTTCGTCGATGCGTGGGAATTCCAGTGCTTTAGGCATCTTCTGGGCACGCTCGTTCCATTATAGACCTCATCCTTCGCTTTCTGTCAGGCGTGATCGAGGTCAAGAGCGGGCGCACCTGCGCCTGTCTGGGTTCGAACCTACGACCGACAACTCATAAGTCGCGGAGGTTACCACTGGGCCAACACTGCTCCCCTAAGCACTGAAAACTAATCGCTTAACAACCCCCCCAAATAGTGAATACACACTTGATACGTCACAACATCTTAAAATATAACTCGAAAATAAATAAAATGTCACGTATTTTAGAGCTCAAGTTGGATTTAAAAGAAGCTATTACACAGAGTGAGACAGGGATTTATCGACGCTCGATAAATCTTGTGAGAGAGTTGTCGACTGAATGGCGGACTATCGATGCCTAGTGATGTATGTAGGTGAAGTGACGTGATTTAGTGAGTGAATGCAATGCCAGAATACGGGATGGTTCTGCATATTTTTTTACTTCTTTGGATCTGTTCTGTTGGAGCTTTGAACGGGCAAACTGCTAAACGAGTTTGGCCAATAATAGCACCTGTAGGTAAGTACTTTTTCTACCTTTTTTTTTCTCGCGGTGGAAATCCTCATGGACTTCCTCTATCGTGGGGGTGACAGAGGGGCAAGCCGGACTCTTACCAGCTAAAACCACCGCGGTGTTCCACCTCTACCTATGGCCGGGGGTGCGGGATTCGCATAAGCATTCACCGCTGCCCCGACAGGACCGCTCCCTACCTGTAAAATTTTGCTGCCAACATAATGTTGGCAGGAGAAAGTCTTGATATTGTGTTCCTAGTAGGGAGTAGGAATTTCCTACTCCTTACTTTCTCTTTCTCTTACTCCTTACTTTCTCTTTTTATTGTCCGTGCTGATATTTTTTATTTTGTTTTTTTTTTTTTTGTTGTCAGCCTATTTTTGTGTCCCGCTGCTGGGCAAAGACCTCCCCTTCTTTCTTCCAAACCTCCCTGTCTTGTGCGATCTCTGACCATGTTGGCCCTGCGAATGATATTAGATCGTCACGCCACCTTCGCCATGGTCTACCTCGATGGCGATGTCCTGCCTCAGGCGTCCAGTAAGTGACGATCTTTGCTCATCTCTCCGGGTGCATTCGTGAGACGTGTCCGGCCCATTCCCACTGCAGTCTGGCTGTTTTTTCTCCTACATCCGCTAGTTGAGTTATTTTTTTGAAGTGAAAACTTCTTTAGCGGCGTTGCACACTTTTTGTAATGGGTAAAAAATGTTAAACTCGCGTCAGGGCATCGCGTCAGGACACGTGACCGTCAGGAGAGATTCCCCCCCCCCCCCCCCCCCTCTCTTTCTACGGCGGCGCCAACCGAAGTGAACCAAGTGAGACACGATAATGGATGGATGGATGGATGGATGGACGGACGGACGGACGGACGGACGGTGACGGTGACGGTGACGGTGACGGTGACGGTGACGGTGACGGTGACGGTGAAGGTGACGGTGACGGTGACGGTGATGGTGACGGTGACGGTGACGGTGACGGTGACGGTGACGGTGACGGTGACGGTGACGGTGACGGTGACGGTGACGGTGACGGTGACGGTGACGGTGACGGTGACGGTGACGGTGACGGTGACGGTGACGGTGACGGTGACGGTGACGGTGACGGTGGACGCGGACGTGGAAGTGGACGTGGATGGATGGATGGATGGACAGCTGATGGCTCGACCGCCACACTGCTGTGTATTCGTAAAATTCTTGTATATAGTGTTTCGAAAAATGGAAATTGAACAAAGTGCATCGATTAATGAAAAAAGTGACGCAGAAATAGTGAAAAAATCTTAGTTATATTAATTCAATTAATAATTGATTTATTTCAACGTTAATATTATATTCAAGTTTTCACTTCTGCCGGCACTCCCGGAGTGCAACCCGTCTTTTTTTTTGTTTAGCTTGTTGACTGTCCCATTGCTGGGCAAAGGCCTCCCTGAGTCCTTCCAGGAACTCCTTTCCCGCGCCACCTCGAGCCAGCCTAGGAGTACGCATACAGGTTGTCTTGCCACCGCTTTCTGAGCCTACCTTGGCGGCGCTGTCCATTTTCAGGCACCCGTTGTGTGGAAACTTTATAAGAGTGAAGCTGATAATTTGATACAATAGAAAAAATACCTCTAAAAACGTTATTTTTACAATAAAAACCATACTAATATACCTACATACAATCATTCTGATTTTTCGTCAGATTATTGTACAAGCAACATAAGCAATAGTGTTTTAATTTTTTAGTCCAAACAATATTTTTTTTGTAAATAGATAATTGCTTCATATTTTGCAATAAATTACCAGCGTTGTGACATCGCGCTTCTCTTTCTTTTCTATGCAGTCCGACAGTGACCACGCTTTAGGTCATTTAGTCCTCTTAAACTGAAAAAAAAATCGGGTTTTGGACTTGTGAACAGCGTTTAAAGGACTCCTGCGATAACATTTGATTGATGTTCGATGCAGCTGAAGCTAATCGAGTGGTTGTGAATAGATGGTCTGTTTTAAAGTCCAATTATTATATTATTAAAATTGTAAATGACTAACAATGCAGAGCCATGTCTGGAAGGAAAAAAAAATCTAGTACATACAAGTGAGTTTCAGAATAAGCTTAAACGGTTCTTGTTAAATAAGTGTCTATATTCCATTAATGAATTATAATCTAAATACAAGAGTCGAAAGTAACATAAATAAATTTTATTGAATATTATGAATTGACTATGACACAATTTTTTTTTTCTGTTTTTAATGTAATTTGGATAATTGTAATGATTTAAATGTAGATTGCATGCATGATGTTCTTATATTTAGTTATAGAAATTCAGACACGATGTTAAAATTGTTATTGAATATATGAAATGAAGGGCCTTTTGAAACCAGAGCCAAACGATTCGACGCAAAACGCAAAATCGTACCTTTTATAACCCACAGCTATGTCCAAACAGGATATGGACACAATAAAGGGATAGGTACTCGGGCAGAATACTTTGATGTACCTTTTTGTAATATTTGACCCACCTCGAAACGGATACAGGGCTTTTTTTTTTTAACAAAACCGCTTAAGGCAGTTTGCACGTTATCGCCGCGTTTCATATCCGACCGGACGGAATCGAAGTGTGATAAGCCTTTTAAATTGTTAGGATATTTTTTGTCGATTGTGAAGAAGAGAAAGGGGTGGGTTACCTGTAGAATTATTATTTTATGATGTGTGTAGAATTTTAACAGGGATAGATATTATTTATAACATGAGTATAGTCGAAAAAATAGAATTTTACTAGCTCCGCCCCGAGGTTTCACCCGCATAAGTTTCGATTTCGTCGAAATATCGGGATAAAAAGTATCCTATGTGTTAGTTCTGGTTATAAACTATCTGTGTGCCAAATTTTATCTAAATCCGTTCAGTCGTTTTTGCGTGAAAGAGTAAAAAACATCCATCGTCACAAACTTTCGCGTTTATAATTTATTAGTAAGAAATAAGATGAAAGTTTAGTACCTGATTCTACGTAAAGGGGTCCGATTGACCTCAAACACGGATGTAATTTTTAATTAGTCAAAAAATAAAACAAATGGAAACGAAATAAAATGACTTTAATTTTTTTTTGTCACAAAAAATACTTAAACCATTTTAAGGCTGGTTGAATTCGATAGCCGAACGCAAATGGATGTGATAAGCCTTTAGTCTCAATTGTTAGCCTTTACGTGAATATTGGGGATTAAGGTTTGGTTCCCAGTTGATGACTAAAGTTTAAATTTCGACATATTTTGGTCAGTCATTCTTTTTTTGGAGTTATGTAATGATAAATGATTTATTTCTGTAAGTAGGTTTTTACAAACACTTATTGATTTAAGCTAGATGAGGTCGGAGCGTATCCTATATGTTATCAATTATGCACTGATCTAAAAATAACACAGGTACTTGCATAGTTTCTTCAGGTACTTGCATAGCACGGAGGGGTCTTGGTATGTAAAGATGGTCACCCATCCACGGTCCAACCGCGGCAAGCGTAGCTTAACCTGATCGATCGACCCGTGCGGCTGTTATTACTTAGCCACAAGCCCCTCAAAAACAGAAAAATAAAGTCTTTTATTATTTCTATTTGCCATTTTAAGTAAGTACTTGTACCTACTTATTTCAATAAATATGTCACAAATCGCACGGTTACTGATTACAAAACCATGGGCCACCACTGCATGTATGACTGTTTGGTAATAACGTTACAAATTCTCAATTAGCATACAATATGAATAAAACAATTTGATTTGCATTTCGACAGGCAACCTCTTTAAACCTCGCACAAAATTCGAAATAAATGATCATTCATATAATTTATTTATCATTCATATATTTTAATCATCATACATGTATGTATTTTAATTAGATGGACCCGTGGCTAAATAATAACAGCCGCACAGGTCTATCGATCAGGTTAAGCTGCGTTTGCCGCGGTTGGTCTGTGGATGGGTGACCATCTTGACATAACGAGACCCCTCCGTGCCTCGGATAGCAGGTTAAGCCGTTGATCCCGGCTGTCATTCGTGGATCTTTGACAGTCGTTATGGGTAGTCAGAAGCCCGAAATTCTGACAACCAGTCTTACCAAGAAGTATCGTGTTACCCAGTAACTGGGTTGTGGAGGTCAGATAGGCAGTCGCTCCATGTAAAATACTGGTATTCAGCTGCATCCGGTAAGACTGGAAGCCGACCCCAACATAGTTGGAAAAAGGCTAGGCAGATGATGATGATGATAATAATTATTATTTTAATTATTATTCTATTCTCATATTATTTGAACATCCTGGTCACCTAAACAATGTCATTGATGTTAAAAACAGATCAACAAATCACCATAATATTACATGTTAATAATGTCCCGTGCATTATTAAAACATTGCCATGTCAACTACCAATAGAACATATCCAACAGACAAGTCATTATCATAAAAACGGTGACCACAATAAAGCACCCCGCATACTATGCGACATGCGACTGCGACAACTCGACGACAAGACGGTGACCTGCGCATGCGACTGTCATCGGTTGTGCGCGTGCACCGTGCATCAAGACGCTGCGACCAGAGGGGCAATACTCGAAATATTAAGAACGTTCTCAGTCTGATCTCAGTCTCAATCTATCAAAAATACCTCTATGGTAAAAGTGTGCATTGCTGCACACCCTCTACCCTATTTCAAATTAAACAAATATCAACTTTATTACAATTATATTAAAGTTAATTTCAGAGTGGCTAGCACTATTGAAAAAATTATAAAAATGTTTGAAGTTGTAACGTAAACTGAACTTTATTGTGTAGAAACTAAAGTTATTTTCCCATGTATTCATATTTGTTTACATTTTTGGCAAACTAATCGCGAACACAGATTAATTTCACAAAATTTTTGAAATTGATTGTCGCTGAGATGAGATTGCGACTAGATTTTGAACGTTTTTAATTACAAGAATTGACCTTCAGAACCCTAATGCATAGCACACTTTCAATCACATTATGAATCTTTGAAGGATAATGGTAATCCATTGCTTCATATGTTCGAAACAATAGCCGTCTCAACAACGTAAATAACGCAATGAATGTTGTTGGACTGTCAAAATGAAAGCCATTGCTACTGATAGTGTTTTACGCAATTAGTCGCAGTATCGTGAGCGTGTAACTCCCCTGTCGTTGCGACTCTGCAATTGGACGCCAAGTACCTACGCGGAGCTTTGAACAAAATTTATGAAAATTGTCGCTGCGTCTTGTCGCAGTCGCATGTCGCGAAGTGTGTGTTTACTACAATATTTGCCATTTTGATCCCAAATTAGCATGTTCATTGGTTTAGTTCACTCATTTATTTATTGATTTCGCGTAGCTCAGCGATATTGGAAATTAAATGGGTTTACTCGTATATGGATTTTATGATTATCTATGCAAGCCGTGTGGATGGGGTTTACCATTTTCAATAATGACGAATTTTAATCCAAGCTTGCATGCCCTATTAAACCCGTTTAGAGGATAAATTAAAAAAACGACGGTCAAGTACGAGTCGAACTCGCGCACCGAGGGTTCCGTACAAATTTGTAGGTACCTATGTAAAATAAAAATTTACGGTTTTCAGATTTTTCCCTTGTGCTACATGACATTGCTTCTTGCCAAATTTCGTGATTCTAGGTCAACGGGAAGTACCCTATAGGTTTTGATTCCCTTGCGAGTGTCAAAATATGTGGCATAAACGAAACAAAAACGCCATTTTGCACCGACCCATTGGAATAAGGACAAGAGAATGATGGTTCTTAAGGTCATTCTCGCAGGTAAGTACAGACGCCAGCGCATCAAGCTACTACAATCTGTCAAATTTCTTTAATAGATTTTCAACTTTATCGCTAAAGCTTAAGGTTCAAGATTGATTGGGAAAATTTTATAGTTTTGGGTAGCTTGATGTGCTGCCGTCTGTACCTAGAGACCATCTTTATTATTCCAGATGTGAAAATTTCAAGTTATCTCTTTACTCAGTCTGTTTAAACTTGCTCTCGCGCACCACTTTGAGACCTTTTAGGTAATACCCGACTGCGCCAGAACTTGAGAGGTGTCGTTAGATTTGAATTTACTATGAGAGTGATACTGGGTATATCAAAATAAAAAAAAAACAAAATGGCGGGTTTTTGGCGCCATTTATTATGCCATCAAAAAAAATGTTTTTTTTTTTTCAAAACCTTTCGAGTGGGGGGTATCAAAATAAAGGGTTTTAAAAGGTGATTACAAAAATATATACAACTTATATGGTTAAAAGTAATTCAAAGTGACAAATCGTAAAAAGCACGCACCAAGAACTAAATACGTGCCCATACCATTATACTCAAATGGATCCCGCCTGCTTCCACCTTTTATTTAATTTAAAATGGGCTTGTTTTTAGCTTTTCAGTTAGTTTTAGTATAAAGTTGCAGTCGGGTTTTTATTTCTTTTTAATAAAGAAGTTAGGTCACACCAAAACCCACATCTAAAATTAAAAAAAAAACTCGCTTAACCTCTCGTCTGTCGGAACGTAGATCTACGCGAGACACAATGGCTTTTTAATTGTGTCTATAATTACGACATTCAATGGGTTAAAAGTCTAACCGAAAACCCTATATCGAGCCAGGCTTACGTCACGATCATAACCCTACAAACGCTACGCTGCAGCGCTGTGTTCACGCGAAATGTTGCTCAGTATCCGGTTTTATCAGCTTTTATTGGCAACAGTCGGGCCGCAGTTTCCCTTGCTGCTACGGAAAGGGGGAACCCATTTTTATGTGGCCGCAGACTTGCCATCGCAGCGCGTGGGTTAATAGAATGACGTCAGCGTTTTTGTGATTTTAAAAGGGTAAGTTCGAATGTGGGTTATGAAGTTTGAGTTTTAAGTGAAATTTGGAAGGTTTATTGCCGTGTTGTGACTTGTAAGCTCATTTGAGTATGCGTGCGATGACAATTTATTATTATAATGCACTGTGATAATGTTGTCCGTATTTTCTTTAGATCACAGAAAATAACTCAATACTTTATTGCATTCCATAATGTGTACATACAGGGGGTTACGGAAAGGGTATATCAATACAAACGGGTTGAAGAGTGTATCTGGTCTAGAATCTCTGTACAAAATTTCAGCTCAAAAGCATTAACTTTGAAAATGTTTAATATTTTTTTATTTCGACATCACAGCGCTCATAGATATATGAAAGAAGACAGCGCTGCACTGGCGCGCTGCGGCGTGATGTGCGTGTACTAGGCGCACAGACACACTGCAGATAATGGATAATGACCCTCGTAGTGCGGTGACACGTTTTTTATGATTTCAATTTAATAAACTATCGAAATAAAAAAATATTAAGCATTTTCAAAGTTACTGCTTTTGAGCTGAAATTTTGTACAGAGATTCTAGACCAGATACACTCTTCAACCCGTTTGTATTGGTATACCCTTTCCGTAACACCCTAACATAACAGTTGGTATGGAATCAATTATGGACACTGTCGGGCACAGCAAAGTTAATTTTTAGTAGGAGAGAGGATGAAGGCGCTTTTTGCTAATAAATCGTTTAAAAAACAATTGAGATACAAATTTAATATCAAGTGCAACGAAAACGTCGTATTGCACTTTTCAACGTTTTATTGTAAAGTTTCAAATATTACCTATTGACGATGGTTTACGTAGTTTTTACAGAAAATGCTTTTTAGGGTTCCATACCCAAAAGCCGCCAATGGAACCCTATTACTAAGCCGCCGCTGTCCGTCCGGATCGTGTCTGTCAACGGGCTGTTTCTCATGAACCGTGGTGGGCAGTTGAAATTTTCACAGAGCGTGTATTTCTAATGCCGCTATAACAACAAACAAAAAAAAATATGTTTGTAACAATTAAACGGGTCTCCGTACAAGAAACGTGTCTTTTTTCGACATTTTGTGCCTTCTGGTACGGAAGTGGTGCGAATCCGACTCGCACTAGACCCGCAGACCGGTTTACACACATTTTGACGAGTTATGTGAACATAAATGTAGGAAACAGCTGATTTTTTTTCGCGATATCAGGTTTTGTCCCATAGTAATAATTGTTCGTAATGATAAGTACGATGGCCCCTTAAGAGGTTATCCATTAATTACCGAAGATCCTGTGTATATACAGGGTGTCCCTGGAAGTATGGATCAAATCGAATAGGGACGTGGGCAAGGTCATTTCCAAACGTATTAGCAAAAAACAATACTAAAAAAAAAATACTAAAAAAGAAATACTAAAAAAAAAAAGAGAAGAAAGATCGAATTCGTGAAAACTATCAGGGCTATCAATTTATTTTTTTTAGATAGCCCTGATAGTATTTTTTATGATTATTTTCTTTGAACACTAAGCGAAGTGATTGAAAAAAAAATTAAAATCGGTCATAACTTTTGAACCGTAAAACAATTCACTGACATTCTCAGGGTTAAAAAGTTTGGAAATGACCTTGCCCACGCCCCTATTCGATTTGATCCATACTTCCAGGGACACCCTGTATATATAGCCTGTCTAACACCACTCTAATGACTGATTTAACAAATTAAAGCAACCCACAAGCGAGCCACTCACCACAGCCACAAGTGGCGAGACACAAGCTAGCCACTTCATTATTCATACATTCTGCAGTAACTCGCGGCTACGCTGCGTTCACAAAATGTTTGAATAATGCAGTCTGCTTTGCTGATGGCCATTTTTGGTTAGTGGCTCGTGGGGAAGCTTAAGCTGCTGTCGTACACGGACTTTTGAACGGTAAATTGAGGGTGCGGCGGAGTCACGACAGCATCCTGAAAACTATAGCTGAAGATGTGCGTGCACCTGTGTTGAGGCATTTCGTTCGTCTGATGATCTTGTAGGAAGGTATCTCCCTGTTGTTTATCTTGTCGGGGAGCGGTGTCTCAGCACAGGGGCTTTTTGTGAATTTTTTTGTGAATTTTGTTGTGATGTTTATTGATGGATGTGTGTTGTTCTTTGTTATTGTATTTCAAGTACTAACAATAGTTTCTAAGTTTTTGTATACTAACCGGTGGATCTAGTTGTCCCGAATAAATAAATTTGAATTTGAATAAATTAATTGAGAGTTTGGACTTTCAACATCCATACTTACTAATATACTTACTTTATATCCATACTAATATTAAAAATTTGAAAGTAACTCTGTCTGTCTGTCTGTATGTTACCTTTTCACGCCTAAGCCGCGGAACCGATTTAGATGAAATTTGGTATAGAGATAGCTTGAGTCCCGGGAAAGGACATAGGATACTTTTTATCCCGAAATTCCTACGGGATCGAGACTTATGCGGGTGAAACCGCGGGGCGCCTATATAAAATTGACCCAATTTGGTCCTATCTGGATCGATTCTTAGTGTGGCTTTCTTAGAAACTTTTAAACTCGGGTTGGGTTCAATTTCGAAAAACTCTTTCCTAATAGATACACCCTCCAAATTTCATGTCTCTAGGACCAGCGGTTTACGCTGTGCGTTGATATGTCAGTCAGTCAGGACTTTTTTTTTTTTTAATAATAATATTCCACAACTATCACACAACGACATCTAGTCCCAAGCTAAGCAGAGCTTGTGTTATGGGTACTAGACAACTGATAAAATTTGAATTTTATAATATAGAAGATGTTGATGAAAAATTAAAACTGTGCATTGAAATGTGTACGCAAATAACAACCAATACCTAATTAACGAAAAATTGTCTGTAAATGAAAATTCCATAAAATTATTCAGCTTTTTCTGTAAAATGTCCCTGATGCTAAAGCTGACAAAAACTGCTATCCATTAGGTTTAATAGCGTATTTGTCAACCTTATTACACCATAAAATACAGATTTTCGTAATAGCTTAAAGTATAATCGGCCTATGAAGTTCCTACTTATGGGACACAGGTCTCCCCTCTATGAGAGATTCAGTCGTAATCCTCCACGCAGGCCCAGGTGCGGACGGAGAGTAATGGGTAGCTCACCGTCCGATCAGGACCAGGCCCGTGCCAGACGGCGCGTATGTGTTCCACGCGCGCCTCAAAGAGATGTCAGCATAAAGGAAGGGGCCTGTTAGGGCCAAAGCCTGCCGGGGTAGCGGGATTGTCCGAAAGGGTTACCGCTACACCCGGAACACAAAGGGCTAAGGAAGGAACACGGATGGGTTTTAGTCAGTAAGAGTCTGACACTCCCTTCCGCTCCACCCAGAGCGGGAGGGGTCATTTGATGATACCCATCCGAAAAAAAAAAAACCGTTTTGAGAACAGTGGTGATGAAATAAACTACACAAAGTAATGTGCCTACTTGGGTTCGAACCTACGGCCTAAGTAAGTTGGGGTCGACACCACTGAACAACCACCGATTTTCGTAATAAGACTTTCATACACTTTGTTCTCACTTATTCACCCGCATAAGGCCCGTTCTTCTAATAATTCAATCGCTAGTTATCAATAAAAATTGTTTTACAAAAAAAACAACCAACTTCAAAAAAAAACTACAGTGATAAATAACTTTAGTTTCGGAAGTCGGTGTCGTTGGTTCCGCATTTTCGTTTTTTGACACCGGCTTTCGAAATTAACGTTATTTATCATTTTGTAGTGCTATTTATGAAGTCGGTTGTTTTCTTTTGTTTTTTAAGTTTTTTTTTCTCTTTTTTGTTGTACCTACCACACACAAATTCAATTAAAACTAGTGCATTGAAGAATTGAAGACACCGACTAGAAGAATCATCAAAATTCGCATAGAAATTCCGGAGATTCAGTGCATTTATGCATATAAGTTCGTACATAAGAATAATTACCTAATGTATTATATACTAAAACCTTCCTGAAAGTATGTAGATTACATTATTAAAAGAATTATCAAAATTGGTTCATTAATTTTTGAGTAAATCGCGGACATACATACATACAGGTCGAATACAGCCGTACCAACCAAAACACAATACCCAACCAAATCAATACAATATCCAACCGTTTTTCCGCTACCCGCACCCATCGAAACTCTTATGACAGGTACCACGTGACACCCGTAGGTACCAACAACCCGTTTGACTGAAGTACGCGCCATAACGAGTTACATGTCCGACAACTTATTTCAACTTATTTCTGCACCAACCCTTTCCAAGTTCACAAAGTTTACAGCTGAGTTACGTCAGGGTTACGTGAACATTTTAGGGTTAACGGTTTCTAACCATACGGAAATGTGTTTCATCTTTTTTGGGGGGTGGGGGGGATTGGCTGTAACTGTAAATATACAAAAACTGGCCTCGCACGTGTCGGACCACGCACAGTTAATGGTTTCGTAGTTGGGATGGATATACTACGCACTGTGTTAATTGATTGACGTTTATAATTTCGTCAATTAATTAATATAGTGCTATTCGTCTACAGAACCCTAAAAAGATCGAGTGTAAAAGCTTGTCTGTCTAGTTAGTAGGTATAATTTAGGACATACTAGCTGCGCCCCGCGGTTTTAAGTCTCGATTA
The DNA here is from genome assembly GCA_947508005.1 of Amphipoea lucens. Taxonomy (NCBI): domain Eukaryota; kingdom Metazoa; phylum Arthropoda; class Insecta; order Lepidoptera; family Noctuidae; genus Amphipoea; species Amphipoea lucens. The sequence continues at coordinate 17,174,601 of OX382375.1, forward strand.
CGTGGGAATAAACTATCTGTATATCAAATTTCATCTAAATCGGTTCAGCGGTTTAGGCGTGAAAATGTAACATACAGACAGACAAACAGTTACTTTCGAATTTATAATATTAGTATGGATTATTATTTTGGGGATACCCTAGAGTTGTATCGTTCTTTGGCTACGAGTCGGTCGGTCGAGGGAACAAGAAATTTCACACGAACGAAGTCGCGGTAGAAGTTAGTAAGTAAAAGATAAAAGGCAAACTCAAATCTTTTACTATGAACCCAATTCCAACAGCCACTAACAAAATTCCAGACTAAATCTTTATCTATAACCAATTCTTTTTAGGGTTCCTTACCTCGAAAGGAAAAAACGGAACACTTTGTGGTCCGTCCGTCTGTCTGTCTGTCAAGACCCTTTTTCTCAGGAACGCGTGGTGGTATCAAGCTGGAATTTATATCAAATCTGCTGTCCCTTGGCGCTGTGAAAAAATCAAACTTCTAAGCCAACGCAATCAAAAGATACAGCCGTTTATGCTGCAAATTTTCGCAAATTTTCGACACTCGCAAGGGATTCAAAACCTACAGGATACTTCCCGTGAACTCAGAATCTTGAAATTGGGTACGAAGCAACGTCTTATAGCACAGATAAAGAAAAAATTGCGAAAACGCGAGTCCGACTCGCACTTAGCCGGTATTTTTAACCCATTTTTTACCGACTTTAAAAACAAGGAGGTTATTTAGTTGCTCAGAATAACTATTCCGCAAAAAAACTCGTTCGAAACAATAGTATTCAAGTAAACCACTATTATCGCTTGCACGGTCCAGTAGTTTTAATAGCGGCCATTTTAAATTTAGTATCCGGTTGTATCTGGTTCGGATCAGCGCAAACCGGTTTAACGTGGTTAATGGAACGGATATGAAATGTAAATATTTGTATTATTTTACGATGAATGTAAAGTGTAATTAGTAAAGTTTTTAATTGTTCCAAAATTAAACAATAACTAAATGGTTTATTTCTGTAAGTCCTAACTTAACTAAACAGAAACTAAAATAAAATAGCGTCGAAAAATGTATTTTCTGTAAGTAGGTTTGTACAGACACTTTTACACGTCAATCATATTTTTTTTAAAACTAGATGAGGTCGGCGTTTCCTATTATTAACTCTGAATAGAAAGGCTGAAGCAAACTCAGAGGTCACAGTCTCTTTTAAAGTCCAGACAAAATCTTGGTCAGATCATGGGAAGACCATGTAGATTGGTTTCTGAAATGGTCTTTTGAGGAAAGAACCACACAGATTGAATAGACCTGTCCACTTGTCCAGCCAGTGCATGCATTCGCCAGAAATCGTGCAGCTGAACTCAGAACTTGAGAAGTTCAACGATTCGACGAACAATATCAAAGAAAGGACAGTTGGGTAGGCCGCATAAATTACTCAAACTGCCAGATCATGATTAAAACTAACTAAGAAGGAACTACTTCTAATCCTCCCTTCTCACAGCCAGTTGTTTTTACGTCCAAACAAAGGATTTATAAGAAATGCTAACAAAATATTGATTTTGTTAAACCAGCCATAAAGTCCATTACTGAACTTGAGCATATTTTTAAGCCACAGACCGGTCATCGCACTGATTTCAAGCTGATAATGAAAGGCTTAGAAAGCACGTTAAGCCGTTGGTCTCTTGGGGGAGCGGTGAATGCTTATGCGAATCCCGCACCCCCGGCCATAGGTAGAGGTGGAACACCGCGGTGGTTTTAGCCGGTAAGAGTCCAGCATGCCCCTCTGTCACTCCCACGATAGAGGAAGTCCATGAGGATATTTCCAACGCGAGAAAAAAAAAAGCCTCTGGTCCCGGCTATCATTAGTAGATCTTTGACAGTCGTTACGGGTTATCAGAAGCCTGAAATTCTGACAATAATCATACTATGAAACAATGCTCATTTTAGACATTATCAAGTACTCCGCCATAAGTATCAATACACCACGCTCGAGTGTGCAAAGCACACTGAAGCCTATAGACACTGGTTAAGGATAATGAAAACAGATTAGATAATCGAATACTAACAGTGCACGCTGATTGGCTGGCATTACCATAGTATCAGGATTGAGTACGGTGGGGGAGAATCCCATTATGATTCTACTAGCTGCGCCCCGCGGTTTCACCCGCGTAAATGTCGATCCCGTGGGAATATCAGGATAAAAAGTAGCCTATGTCCTTTCCCGGGACTCAAACTATCTCTATACCAAATTTCATCTAAATCGTTTCAGCGGTTTGAGCGTGAAGAAGTAACAAACATATAAACACACACACACACTCACAAACTTTCGCCTTTATAATATTAGTGTGATAGTGTGAAAACTTTCGCCTTTATAATATTAGTGTAAAAACTCACCTTTATAATATTATTAGTATGAAAACTTTCGCCTTTATAATATTGATGATAGTGTGATTAAGATCATCATCTCATTCTGAATGTTAGAAAGTGGCAGTAATAGATTCAGAGAGCATTTTGAAACTTGCAAATTAACAAATTACATTAATTTTCATTATAATCATAATCATAAAGTTAATTTGTGAAACATAGGTATACAATAGGTCATACATATAAAATAGACACTATGTTGCAAAGTCAATAATAATAATAATAAGGAGAGTAAGGAGCTTCACGGACGCTTTTTCCGGGCCCTTCATGGACCGGATGTAGACCTACTAGCGTCCGTAGCCTGGCTACGTTGCGGTGATCTCTTTGGAGAAACCGAAGGTTTTATTTGTGCAATTATGGACGAAGTTGTGATGACGAACAATTACCGGAGATTTATTGTGAAAGACGGCACGGTTGACATCTGTCGGGCATGCCACCGACCGGGAGAATCAATCAGGCATATTATCTCCGGGTGTTCTCGTCTAGCTAACGGAGAATACTTGCAGACACAACCTTGTAGCCAGGATAATCCATCAGTAACTTGCTCTGAAATACAGCCTTGTGGAATCGGAGGTGCCGTACTACAGGTATGTGCCCGACCCAGTTCTCGAAAATGGAAATATCACATTGTACTGGGATCGATCCATCATCACTGACAGGACTATTGTTGCCAATAAGCCTGATATAGTGGTGATGGATCGATTAGAGCGGCGCGCAATGATTGTTGACATAACCGTCCCGCATGATGAGAACCTCGTGAAAGCTGAGAAAGATAAACAAATCAAGTATCTTGACTTGGCTCGCGAGGTTGTCGACATGTGGGATGTTGACTCAGCAATCATTGTGCCGATAGTCGTCACAGCCAATGGATTGATTGCCAAAAGCCTCGACCAACACCTGAGGAGGCTCACGTTAGGCAGCTGGATCAAGGGCTTGATTCAGAAAGCGGTACTTCTGGACACGGCTCGCATTGTCAGGAGGTTCCTCTCTCTGGAGCCCTGACCGCCGGTAGCTTGGACCCTGTTCCCGATACCGGTGGGCTACTATTTTTTATATTTTTAAATGTTTTTATATATTTTTTATACTAATATTTAAAAATATAATTTATATGTATATAGTGAAATAAAGGAAATAATAATAATATGCTAAAAAAATGTCATTAATAAAAATAAAAAATAAACATTCTAAGAAAATGTCATTAATAAAAAAAAATAACATGCTAAAAAAAGTAATCAATAAAAACTTTTTTACAAAAAAAAACAACCGACTTCAAAAAAAAAACACTACAAAGTGAAAAATAACTTTAATTTCGGAAGTCGGTGTCGTTGGTTCCGCATTTTCGTTTTTTGACACCGACTTCCGAAATTAAAGTTATTTTTCACTTTGTAGTTGTTTTTTTTAAGTCGGTTGTTTATTTTGTAAAAAAGTTTTTATTTTTCACCGTTTAGTTGTACCTACCCCACAAAAATTCAATGAACACTAGTGCATTGAAGAATTGAAGACACGAGTCGAAGAATCATCAAAATTCACATAGAAATGCCGGAGATGCAGTACATTTATGCATATAACTTTGTACATAAGAATAATTATTTAATATATTATATCCTAAAAATCTTCCTGAAAGTATGTACACACTAATGAAAGAATTATCAAAATCGGTTCTCTAGTTTTTGAGATAATCGCGGACATACAAACATACATACATACATACGGGTCGAATACAGAACCTCCTTTTTTAAAGTCGGTTAAAAAGAAACATATTCATTGATTAATTATCAATAAGAATATGATGTTTTGGATACATATCGGTTTTGTTACGTCACTCACACTTAGCCGATTCTTACCGATGATTATACAGACAAAGCTTTTCGCTATTTCGCTTACTTTAATTATTTAAAATGTTTTCCTCAAAAGTCCACTGTGACGCAGTGAACTTTATAGGAAAACATTTTGTGTCGGCAAGACGGAAAAAATTTCTTTATTGGCCGTCAAAAACGATCGGAAACCATTTCTTGTATGTAGAACAGTGGGTAATCGCGTACAGTCAACAGCAAAAGTAGATGATGAAAATCAGAAATTCAATACTAATGAACGGAGTTCGCGTCAGAACTGTGTGGCGTCGAAGTGATTCAAAAGTATGTGATTGTAAATTATACCAAACATTTACTACTAGTACAGCTGCCATAAATATATTCGTGATCAGTTTTGACTCCAAAAGTTATAAACTCAATCATCATCTACTTTTGCTGTTGACTGTACAACACTCAGGGTTGATTTTACCAAAGTCAGATATCTTTTATCGGGGGAATAAAATCTTTTTAAGAAAAAAAAAACCGACTTCCAAAAAAACACTACAAAGTGAAAAATAACTTTAATTTCGGAAGTCGGTGTCTTTGGATCTGTATTTTAGTTTTTTGCCACCGACTTCCGAAATTAAAGTTATTTTTCACTTTGTAGTGTTTTTTTGGAAGTCGGTTTTTTTTTTCTTAAAAAGATTTTATTTCACGCTTTTTAGTGGGTCTGCTTATAATTTATCTAAGTTACAATAGCTTAGTGCTCATCGCCTTTTACAAACAAATTATTGCTTTTCCCGATGCAGGGAAGTTAATTGTTGAGGAGTTCTCCAGGTCCACCATCAGCTCCATATCACCATTCACATTGTGACGAGCATAAATTGCTTAGCAACCATATGAAAGTAATCGAATAGCAACCCGTGAAATACTTATATATTATTGAGTAGTTCCGGAGGCCATCTGTGGTCTTCATCATCAGTTCCACTTCACCAAATGGTGCTTCCCGAGAGCAAGTGCACGAGTTACTATAAAAAATACCCAAATCGCTATAGGTGTGCCTATAATATTTGAAGAGTTCCTTCGATTTCTCCAGGATCCCATCATCAAATCCTGACCTGATGTTTTTAGACTAGATGCTGATAATCCTGGCTGCAGCATCAGGCCAGACTTATGTCAACATTGCATTGAACTTAAAATTTAGTCCTGTTTAAAATGAGCCCAAACACGACTACTGTGCTGTAATTTCAAGGTTCGTACTTTTTCTGATGCTCCTGGCTTCAGCATCAGGTCTCTATGTACTTCGGTGTTCCTCATTAACAGTACGTTTATCCACACATCGAGCCCTTTTCAATGAGCCTAAACACGATATATCTGCTGTTAGTTGTCGAGGAGTTAGGTACTCTGCAGACTATCCTGACTGCAGCATCAGGTCATGACTTGATGATCATGAGACCAAATGTGACAAATGCCCTATCAAACATCAAAACAATTTACTAAAAACAGCCCTTGCCTGTTCGAGTAACTTCTTACTGTTAAGGAGTTGTACCTTCCATCATCAGCCCAGCTACCTGAGATGGTGACAACCATACGCAAATACACAAGATACTTCATAAAATATGCGAAAAACAATAAGTGAGCCTATAAAATTTGAGGGTTGCCCTCGATTTCTCTAAGATTCCATCATCAGATATTAAAATGGTGACAATGGGACCACACGGGAAACACCAGCTTTCAAATAAAAAAAGAATCATGAAAATCGGTTCACCCAGTCGCAAGTTATGAGGTAACAAACATAAAAAAAAAAAAAAAAAAAAAAAAAAAAAAAAAAATACAGTCGAATTGATAACCTCCTCCTTTTTTTGAAGTCGGTTAAAAATAGACGTCTGACAGTCAAGTGAGGAAAAACTGTCAAAAATTCTAAATTTATTCTCAGGATAAGACTTACTCTCGGTATGAAAGTTTGGTGAAATTCGCCCTAACAATAGCGATGGCTGTTGAGCAGACAAATGTTACGAACATAATTATGAAGCAATGGATTAGCAATATCCTTCAAAATTATTCAAATTGTGATTGAAAGGTAACTGGGATGTAGAGATTATAATACTCGTAATATAGGCAGTCGCTCCATATAAAATTCTACTGGTATTCAGCTGCATCCAATTAGACTGGAAGCTGACCCCAACATATTTGGGAAAAGGCTAGGCAGATGATGATGAGCGCTTGTCGTGAAAATGTCACAATTGTGTAATTTTATGTTTGACAAATAAATATGTCGCATTGTCAGTTATATTAAATTGGTCCGTGAAAGGCCATCTGCCGACAAATTCTTTAAAAGTTAGCTTTTTCTAAAATAGTATATTACAAAACTCCAATCAACTCAACTCAGCCTATCACTGTCCGTTGCTGGATATATGCCTCTCCCAGGCTGCGCTACAACACTGTCCTCCGCCTTCCGCATCCAGTCTGTCCCAGCCACCTTCTCAAGGACGTCCGTCCATCTAGCTGGGGGTATCCCACACTACGCTTACCGATACGCGGTCGCCACTCTAGGACGCGTCTGCTCCATCGGCCATATCAAACTAGTACATCACGCTAATATTATAAAGGCGAAAGTTTGTGAGTGTGTGTGTGTTTATATGTTTGTTACTTCTTCACGCTCAAACGGCTGGACCAATTTTGATAAAATTTTGTATGGAGGTAGCTGATACCCTGTATTAACATATAGGCTACTTTTTATCCCGATATTCCCACGGGATCGAGACTTGTGCGGGTGAAACCGCGGGGCGCAGCTAGCATTAAATAAAACCAGTAATCATTTTATAACAGTAAAACAGTTTCCATCCCAAATAACCCTTGTATCCCGGAAAATGCTCATAGAAATGGCTCGTACATCAATTTGAGCGTAAAACCAATTTCAACCAGAATGTGCAGTAACTAATATTACAGCAACGTTTACGATACCCTCGTATCAGGTAGGCTTTATGCCGCTAAATAGAAATTACGATATACACCTGTATACAGGATGTTACGGAAAGGGTATATCAATACAAACGGGTTGATGAGTGTATCCAGTCTAGAATCTCTATACAAAATTTCAGCTCAAAAGCATTAACTTTGAAAATGCATAATATTTTTTTATTTCGACATCACGGCGCTGCACTGGCGCGCGGCGGCGTGATGTGCGTGTACTAGGTGCACAGACACACTACAGACAATGGATAATGACCCTCGTAGTGCGGTGACACGTTTGTTATGATTTCAGTTTAATAAACTATCGAAATAAAAAAATATTAAGCATTTTCAAAGTTACTGCTTTTGAGCTGAAATTTTGTACAGAGATTCTAGACCAGATACACTCTTCAACCCGTTTGTATTGATATACCCTTTCCGTAACACCCTGTATAATCTAGGTTTCTGATAATACATTTTCCTGTAAAAGGAGCGTTTCTGTACAATATACAGAATGAGTTTTTCAACAGAAATGCGAGGTTTTTCTTCCAACTTTACATAATGGTCTATACAATTTTTTGTTAGTTGTAAATAGGAGGCCTTTGTATTCTCCTGAATGGAAAAAGATAAATATTTATCACATAATAGATAGCCGATGTGGGCTGGCTGTTAGACTGAAGAAGTATTGAGCGGGCCATGTTTTATGTTCTACTATCTGTGCCCCGCGGTTTCAGACGCGTAAGTGTCGATCCCGTGGGAATATCGGGATAAAAAGTAGCTTATATGTTAATCCAGGGTGTCAGCTACCTCCATACAAAATTTTATCAAAATTGGTCCAGCCGTTTGAGTGTGAAGAAGTAACAAACTTTTAAACATACACACTCACAAACTTTCGCGGTTTGGTTTCCGCACTTAGTCCTTCAATTGGACTATTGTGCGTGGGCCATGGCGGCCGTCAGTGGTTATTCCAACCAGCCCACCTCTCTCCAGAAGCTAATTAAGTCAGTCTCCTGGTCTGTTGAGAACATCTGTGTACGATCTAGGTGTCCCGAGGGTTTCTGACCTAATCTGGGTGACGCCTGTGCACTCAAAAGAGCACATGCGCAATGGTTTCATCAGCCTCCATGCAAGTCCTGCACAGGGGAATGTCTGTTATGCCTATTGTGTGGAAGTGTTTGTTCAGCGAGCAGTGAGTGGGCCATGTATCTAGGATGTATCGGGACGAATGGGCAAGAGCCGTCGCGCAGTGGCAGCCAGAAAATGGTCGTCGTGATCGAAGAAGGCCTAAGAAGCGCTGCCGTCATAATTTAGAGGCGTTTATGGGAGATTGGCCGGAGAAAGCAACAAACAGAGAAGAGTAAAACGCTGTGGGGAAGACCTTTGCCCAGGCAATAGAGTAAAATAATTCCTATTAATAATATTATAAACGCGAAAGTTTGTGAGGATGGATGGAAGTTTATTACTCTTTCACGCAAAAACTACTAAACGGATTTGGATGAAATTTGGCACACAGATAGTTTATAACCAGGATTAACAAATCGGATATTTTTTATCCCAATACTCCCACGGGATCGAGACTCCTAAGGGTGAAACCGCGGGGCACTGCTCAATAAATTAATACATTTACCCTTACCCATAACAAGAGAGTAAATTAACATCCACTTTACGTAGCAGTTACTTTATTAATTACCATTGAATTTCCTAACGATGATAAATGCGAGCTTTTTCAATTATTCCGATATTATTAATTACTCTACTTATTACAATTAAACGCTGCTTCTTCCGGGGCGCCATATTCAATTTCTGTTGCAGACATGCCAATGCGGTGTGGCGCAAGTTACTAGAGGTAGCAATAACGCTATTTAAATTCGCTACTGAGAAAGCGAGTTGATTAAATAGATCCGAGTGCAGTGCTAAGAATAACCCCCCTCTTGGATTGTACACTAGATGAAGCCCTGAGAAGAAAGGCCGAAACAAACTCAGCGGTCACAGTCTCTTTTAAAGTCCAGACATAATCTTGGCCAGATCATGTGAAGACTACAGACGCCAGCGCATCAAGCTACTACAATCTGTCAAATTTCTTTAATAGATTTTCAATTTTATTGCTAAAACATAAGGCTCAAAGTTTATTGGGAAAATTTTACAGTTTCGGGTAGCTTGATGTGCTAGCGTTTGTACATAGATTGGTGTCTAAAAAGGTATTTTGAGGTAAGAACCACGCAGATTGAGTGGACCTGTCCATTCAGTGCACGCATTTGTCAGTTATCATGCAGATCAACTCGCAACTTCAGGAGCTAAATTTTTAAAGAACGTCATAAAGTTAAAACAATTGATATAAAAACTTTTTGGATAAACAGTTCTTATTATAAGTTTTCAATAGGCTAGTTTCCTAAAAAATTCTAATTAGTCCGTCAGTTAGATTATCAAAAAATATTGGACCCTTATTTTTTCTTTTGTCAATTATATAAAAAATGATGAAGATATCGCCCGTTAAGGTCCCGCGTAACGTCACGCCGTGCGACACTTTTTAGCACGGCGTGACGTCACGACCCCCCACTCCCAAATTTTGACGCGCTTTATCTTTGTCATTTCTTGTTTGATTGACAAAAGAAAAAATAAGGGTCCATTATTTTTCGATAATCTAACTGACGGACTAAATCTAATTATTATTTTTTTACCCAGGAAAATACCCTATTGCTTATTAAAGCTTAATCATCTGCCATGCAATGGTAGAAGCCAAAAGTATTGGTACTACCAATTTATCTTTTTATTGCTGAATGGGCATGCTCTTGACCTCGATCACGCCTGATGGAAAGCGATGGATGAGGTCTGTGATGGAACGAGCGTGCCCAGAAGATGCCTAATTTAATGAACAGGATCATGGAATGGAGTATTCTGGGTATCAAACTAACAGACCTAGTTAGGAATACGACCATCCGTTCCACAATAAAGATAACTGATGTCACTTAGAAATCTGCATACCTACTAAAATAGAATTGGGCTGGATACATCCGCCGCCTGTCGAACGATCAAAGGATCAAACATAGCTTAATGGCAAGCGAGATGGCGGTAGGCCTAGACGGAGATGGCGGGATGAGCTGGATTCCTTCAACAAGAACTGGTCTTAGCAGCTTTAAACAGAGAGAAGTGGAAAGAGAGTAGGGAGGCCTTTGCCCTGCAGTGGGACATCACAGGTTTTTAATAATAACTAGCTGCGCCCCGCGGTTTCACCCGCGTAAATGTCAACCCGTGGGAATATCGGGATAATAAAAAGCAACCTATATGTTAATCCAAGGTGTCAGCTACCTCCATACAAAATTTTATGAAAATTAGTCTAGTTGTTTGAGCGTGAAGAAGTAACAAACATATAAACACACACACACTCACAAACTTTCGCCTTTATAATATTAGTGTGATAAAAAGGTCAATAGCACCATCGTATCCGCGATTGAACTTTGCAATTTCAGTGACTCTGGTAGATACGGTGACGGTTGAAACTATAATATTTCAACCTTATCAAAAAATCGCTCTGCTCATGCCTTGGACAAGCGGAATCCCACGAGTACGCGCATACATATATCAATTTGTGCTCATTAATGCCTTAATAATAAACAGGCTTTGATGTATCGCTGATAACGTGGCGCTAAATACGCTATTTTCCTAATAGATATAATAAGATAATAATTTATTACAGAAGGTGATACCTTTGGTTTGGTTTCAATTAGTTTTAAGTTAAGGTCGTTTAATTCTGCTCACCTGAATGAGAGACGCGTATAATTTATATTCTTCCTACTTAAAATTATAAACGCGGAATTTTTTAAGGATGGATGGATGGATGTTAGTCATTCAGGCAAAAACGGCTGAACGGATTTGGATGAAATTTGGCACACATATTGTTTATAGCCTCGATTAACACAGAATACCGTTTATCCCGGTAGTACGTTCCCGTGGCATAATTTTCGAAATCCACGCGGCGGGCGCATCTGTTGGCAAAAGCTAGTAATCTATACTAATCTACACCATACTTTTTTTTTAGATGCATGAAGAAGCCGCCTCGTGTAGCGCAGTTGGTTCCGCCAGTTACTCAACTGAACCGAGCAGACGGCGCATCCTAAACACTAACAGTCACACCCATCACCTTATTTGACTAGCCAATTCTTCCCTTGCGGTGATAGGGCTAACGCACGCTTGGTTTGCGACCACCCTCCCACCGGGGTCTGGCGTCAAGCAGCCTGCTGTGTTTCGTCGATGCGTTTGAGCTCCAGTGCCTTAGGAATTTTCTGGGCACGCTCGTTCCATCATAGACCTCATCCATCGCTTTCCATCAGGCGTGATCGAAGTCAAGGGCGGGCCCATTCAGCAAAAAAAAATACGTGTGGCACTCGGGGACTGCCGCGGTAAAGCTATTGCATAGCATTTTTTATCAACTTATGCGAGCTTCGTACAGTCTACACGCATACGTCTAGTCGCACGCACACAAACACCGTGCCGAAGTCTGCCGAACTGAAACGACGTTAGACGATGCACGGCTTTCAACGCCGCACCGCCTGTGCCGGTCGGAGTGGGGGGTGTTAGGTTTATTTTCGTTACGGAATTTCTTGATTCGGTCGCCGCGCTCAAAGACCGCGATAAAAGCTATGCAATAGCTTAAAAATAAGCTAGTCTGTAATAATATGAACTTTACCTTAAAGTTTAGGGGAGCATTTATTAACTAGTTCAACTGAAGCTCTTGATACCGCTTATGACGTATATTGTATAAAGCTCAATCTAGTTTCAAACTAGTCTAAACTCCGTTGACGTCACATATAGGTTAACTAGGCAATATTCGCTCATAGCTGTCGCTAATAACTTACGTAAGTATTGATTTGTAAAACTTCTTCATTTACGTCGTATCGATGATTATTATTACCTATTATTTGTCCCAAATATTTTTTTATCGTAATATTATACCCTCTCTGTGTTTTCCCGATTTTCTCGTTCAAAAAAAGTACAAAATTTCATTTGATTCGAGACAAATTGGCTGCGACTGACGGACAGACAGACTGACATACGAGCGATCCAGTAAGGGTTTCTTTTTTTTCTTAAGGATCCATGGAACCCTAAAAACTGTCAGAATTGCCACATTTTCACGCCAGGGGCTGTTTAATAAAGCAGGAAATGGGTTTGAAGACTTTATTTTTCTATTATTTACCAAACTACCTACCATTGGCCAAAATACACACACTTTCAAGTAACAAACTCAGTTCATACAAGATGGCCACTATACGTCATGGCGACGTTCGGATAAATCTCTCTGTGTCGTGAGATACGCTCCGAATTGCCAGGGAAACGGCATTCGATAAAACTTAATGCAAGGTAAATATGTTTCAAGGGAAAGAAGTGTCTGAGTCTTCCTAAAATAAAGATCATCTTTTCTTTACATAGTATAAAACAAAAGTCGCTCCCGCTGTCTGTAAGCTTAGATATTTTAAACTCCGCGAAGGATTTTAATGCAATTTTCAGCAATAGATAGAGTGATTCAAGAGGAAGGTTTATAATGTATAGTACAGACGCCAGCACATCAACCTATTACAATCTGTCAAATTTCTTTAATAGATTTTCAACTTTATCACTAAAGTATAAGGTTCAAAGTTGATTGGGAAAATCTGACAGTTTCGGATAGTTTGATGTTCTGGCGTCTGTACATGCATATTATAGTAAAGAAAATCCGAGAAATTCAAAGATTTGTAATGTGCTACTACTGCTACTTACAGAAAATAAATAATTTATCATGTAATGTCGTAGTAACAAACATAGTTTTTTTGCGCTTGATAGATCAAATTAATGTACTATAGAATTGTATATCTTAAAAATATCGATAAAAAAGTCCGCGATGGTATATGTTTATCTCCTAAGGGTAACCCATAGTAACCATTTTTACCTTTTACATATTACAAAAAATTATTTACCAAGCTATTTTAAACAAATCAAATCAAATCAAATCAAATCATTTATTTTTGCAGAAAACACTGTTTCAATGGTGTTATAAAAATTTAAATGTTTCAAGTGATTCTACCGTAAGGCATGCAAAATGTATACAATCATAAAATTAAAAAATAAAATTAAAATTATAAAATTCAGTCAACAAATAAATAAAAACAATCATAAAAATATTTTAAGTTACGAAATTAATGCAATGTCATACAGATTATTAATTTAATAATAGTAATATTTAAAGTTTTTTTTAATGTCATTCCTGGTATTATTACAATATTTAAAGATACATGCATAATCACAAATTGTTATTACATGATGTCACTGTGAGGTCTTAAGTTTTGACAAATTATCGTTTAAGAATTCGTTCAAGTTATAGTAACATTTATTACCTAAAAGGCTCTTTAGAGTTTTCTTAAATAAGGCAGTATTCATTGCCCTTATTTCTTTAGGTAATTTATTAAAAATTACAGGAGCCATATGAAACACACTTTTGTACATTAAGGCAGTATTTGTTCTGCGAACACAGAGGCGAAAGGCGTCACGTTGTTGTCTATCATTTACTTCTGAGGCTAATGTAAATAATTCTTTATTGGTCTTAACAAATACTGAGACTTCATAGATATAAAGGCTTGGGAGAGTTAAAATTTTGTACTCCTGGAAAAACGGTTTACAGGTTTCGATCATTTGAAGTCCAAACATAGCCCTTATGCACCGTTTTTGTGCTTTAAAAATTAAGTCAACATCAGTCGAATTTCCCCAAAAGAGCACACCAAACCTCAGAGCTGAAGCAACCAAACCATGATATGCAGTTAACAAGGTATTAATACTTGCAACATGCTTTAACTCATGTAACGCATATACTGATTTATTAATTCTTTTGTTTAATGTTTCAATCTGGGATTTCCATTTTAATTTGTTATCCACCGTAAGACCAAGAAATTTCGTTGTTTGTACTTCAGATACAGGTTCACCCTTATAGTTAATCTGAGGCATAATTGCATTCATACGCTGATTAAAATGGATTATTTTAGTTTTCGAAATGTTTGCTTTCAGATTATTGCTGTCTAGCCATTGGATGATTGCATTTAAGCTACTGCTTATATAATGTTCATATGACATTCTGTCATTACACTTAATTGCAACAGTGCTGTCATCAGCAAAGAGAGTCATTGGGTTTGAGTTGGCGTTTGGCAGGTCATTGATGTAAATTATAAAGAGTAGAGAACTTAATATACCTCCTTGAGGGACACCATATTGTATTTTACGTCCCTTCGATAAGTATGTCTCCTCCATCTTAGTTCTAACATTAAGTCTATTAATTTGTGTATACTGAGTGCGGTTTTTGAGGTAAGTTTCCATTAATTTTAAGATGCTGCCTCTTATGCCATAAGTCTCAAGCTTATGTAATAAGATGTCATGTACCACGTGATCAAAAGCCTGTGTCATGTCCATAAAGATGCCGCAGATCGGTATTCGCCTGTCAACATTGGACGTTATGATTTCCAAAAATTCATATATAGCGAGGTTAATACTTTTGTTCTTTCTAAATCCTTTTTGTTCCTTAGCTAAAATGTTATGGGTTTCAAAATAATCAACAAGTTCATTATATATATATTTTTCAAAAATTTTTGAAACGATTGACAGTAGGGCAACAGGTCTATAATTATGCATGCTTTCTTTACTTTCTTTTTTATGAATCGGTTTAATAATTCCAACTTTCAACTTTTCAGGGTATATACCCGTTTCAATAGACAGGTTCAGAATGTAACTCAGAGGTTGCGAGATACACTCTGATACTAGCTTAATGACTTTAGTGCATATATCGTCATAACCTACACTACTCGTATTTTTTAACCCTTTTATGATTTGTTTTACATCTTCTGGCAGACATGGTTTCATAAACATCGAGTTGAGTCTAGATGTTAGGAATTGCTTATGCTGATCTTTGTGCATAGTATTAATGGGTGTTATCTTATCTACAAAATAATCATTAAATGCATTTGATATGTCATATGGATTTGTCACGATATTATTATTCACTTTAATACAAGGGATAGATTCTCTTGGTTTGTTTTGCTTTGCAGCGTTAATAGTTTGCCATACAGCTTTTGCTTTATTGTTTGAATTTATAATCTTGTAATTGTTTTGCGCTCGTTGGGTCAGAACTACAATCTTTTTTAGTCTTTTGGTGTATTGCCTCAATTTTGATTTGTTGTCTACACTTGGGGTTTTTCTATATTTCCACAGTAGTTCACGTTTCTTAGCACTACAAGTCTTAATACCCCGTGAAACCCACTTAAGTTTTTTGTGGATGTGTATAGTAACCGTTTTGTAAGGAAAACAAAGGTCATAAAACAATTTAAATGTATCAATGAACATATTATATGCTATGTTTGGATCACAAGTACTGTACATATCTGCAAATGTCATTTGGCCCAAATAGTATTTGAATTTTGCCTGATTTTCTTTACAAAAATCCCGTCTCCTGATTTTCCAGTTTTTAATTATACATATATTTTTCACTTGACATCTTAACAATTGTGCGGTGTGGTCAGACAGTGCAAGGTCAATTACTTCTGACTTACATTTTTTCCCAAAGTTGTGGGCAAAATTGTCAATACATGTTTTGCTTATATGTCTGGTAGGTTCCTTAAATTGTAATGTTAAATTATAATTTAGTAGTAAACATTCAAATTCGTTTGTTAACTTATTCTTATTTAGAACATTAATATTAAAGTCCCCAGCAATTACTATATTATGTTTATGATAATGTTTATAAAGCATAATTAGCATCCTGTTCAGTCTATCAAAAAATATATCAATGTTACTAGCTAAGGGTACTCTATACACACAGACAATAACAATTTTGTAGTCTGTCAGCTCAATAGCACAACACTCAAACGCTGAACAGACTGAAATACTTGTCAGTGTTGATATTTCTTTGCTTTTAAGTCCTTTTTTGACAAAAATACAAGACCCGCCTCTTTTTGAATTAGTTCTAGAGTAACATGATACCAAGTTATAGTTGGGAATGAAACAGGTGTCTTCATGCCCAGACATCATGAAGTGCTCGGTGAGACAAATAACATCAACATTTGATTTTTTATCTAATAATTCCTGTAAAGAAACTGTTAATATATGCGACTTTGTCCTCAGCCCAGCAATATTTTGGTGAAGAATGTTTAGATATTTATGGGCGAAAAAGAGATTCAGATTCAGGTTCTGGGAGCTCTTCACCTGGCAGTTTTTCCTTTACACTCCTTAAATTCTCTTGCTTGATTTCGAATATCAAGTCACAGAGGTCATTAAATACAACCTTCATACCATGATTATTAAGGGCTCCAGAGCGTGTATATAAAGTATGATGATAACTTAAATTCAAATTAGAGTCTAAATGATAGGCATGTTCATGGGTAATAATGTCCATATATAGCATACCATTGAATGCTTCCAGTCTTGCGTTGTAAAGATTATTGTAATTATAATAGTAGTTAGATTTGAATGTCGGTAATGTAATTATAATATTAGTATTTTTCATGTCCTGTAATATATATCGAATGTCAGTTATTATGTCATAATAGTTATTTGTCTTTAGAAAGTCTTCCTCCCCTACCATGATTATGCAAAAGTCATTCAATGTAAAGTTTGTCAGTTTCGTTTGAATATCCTTCATGAGAGCTTTTATTCCAACATTTGGTGTTAGATAGTGACATATGTGGTAGTTTCCAAGGAAGTATTCTTCTGCTAAAGCCAATATGTTGTTGCTTTTATTTGCACTAATTATGCAGAGCTTATTTTTAGCTACGGTCTGCGAATAAGACATCTTATGAGATATAGTTTCCTCTTTAGCCTTGGCCGGTGGCTCCATTTGAGCACTGGTATGTTGTGCTGTAGTACTTTGTTGTTCTACTTTTTCATTGTTTTTATTCAATATTGCATACTCCGTTTGGGTTTGCTTGTCACTGCAAGGTTCTTTTGTCTGCTTTGCGAATTTTCTAGGGGTTTTGAGTGGGGATTGGCTTGGACTAGATACAATTTGTTTATACATAGAATTTTTGCGGATTAGATTTTCATTCGCCTTTTTTAGCGTCTCATTTTCTAGTATTAATGTGTCTATTTCATTATTGGCACTCAATAGTTTAGTAGTAAGGCCATCAATCTGTTTTTTCAGTTCGGCAATTATATTGACATCTTCATCCTCCGATATATCAGGAACGCTATGCATGGTGCCATCTAGTGTGTGATTGTTTAAACTCTCATCTAGGTTCGTAACGGAGTGCGCTCGCGCACGTCTAATGGTAATATTTTCTGTTTGGTCCATCGCTGCAGATAGTAGGCTCATTCGTGCTGATATAATCCTATAGCTGTCACTTTTCTCAAATTTTGGTGTGTTGACTCGTGTTTTGTTTATAATTGAATCATTTGAAATTAAAACAAATAATCTTTCAAATAATACTGCTTCTTTGTGTTTATATTATGGTTCTTATTTACGACACTATTCTTCTAATTAGTCGATTTTGCCAAAATAGTCGACTATTCTTCAGTCTGAAAAGACTCTTATCTAAGATTGTAAATTATGTTTCCGAACGATAGTGATTGTGTCACGACTTTTACTGTATTGCAATTGGTCATTTTAAGTTATACGTCAGCTAGTGCGAAGGTTTGTTTTTGATTCTCATTGGCTATCTATCGGCATGATAAATTGTACTGAATTTAAATAAAAAACGGATTCATCAAACCTCTTATTCCAGATTTTCCGTAAAATTTTATTTCACCATGCCAATTCTTGCACCCAAATGTTATTTGAGCCCTCGCCAGGCACTGTTTTGTTTGTTCACAATACGAAAAGTTAGTTTAAATCTCACTTTGTGTCCTTCATAACACACACAACCCTGATCTCGGTATTATCTATTTCACTATCCGAATAACACTAGCACTCACTAATTGAGCGCTTTAGTCCACATCTTCACTAACTATATGTCACTAAACAGTACTTTTCTATTTTTAATAATTATTATAATACGCAACCAATGTTTACTTCATGGCAGTGTTGCCAGCCTCTAACCTCCTCTACAATACAGTATTATTCTTATCAAATTAAATACATTAGATACGTTGTGCATTTCAAGTAGATCATAATTGCCCATTACAGCATATTATCATTAAAATAAATATCTTAGAGAAGATATCAGAAATTTAAAAAGCGTGGGTAGAGCAGCTGGCGGGGCGGTACGAAGTTCACGAGTCAGCTAGTTTAGGATATGTCTTCCGTTGACAGGTATAGAAGAACGTGCGATTTTTGTATATTGTTTAGCAAATCATATTCCCTAAATTAAAATGATAAAATAAGAAGGGGTTTTTGTTAAGTGTCTCTTTCAGGTAGTATTCATCGACGCGTCAGCGGCTGCCGCTCTGATACGCGTTAATGGATACCGCCGACACGCGTTGACGGCTCCCGCCGACACGCGTTGACGGCTCCCGCCGACACGCGTTGATGGCTGCCCCTGCCGTTGACGCGTGTCGCTCGTGTGTATAAGCACTAAGTCCGACGCGAAATATATTTGTATTACCTTTCTTTATCTTACCCGACTGCGGCGAAGCCCAAAAGGAGGGTTATGTGTTTGACCTGTATGTATGTCCGTTTCTTTGTTCCCTCGTAACTCCTAAACGAATGAACGGATTTGTATAAATTATACGTCTTTAGATTTGTCTTGGTGGCGCGAGTGTCACTGGCTACATGAAAATCAAAAACAAAGTAAAATGGCGGATTTGGGGTCCCATATTGTGGAGTTCAAAATTTTTATTTCTTCTATTACCATCGAGTGGGATATCAAAATAAAGGGTTTTAAGAGGTAATTACAAAAGTATATACAACTTATATGGTTAAAAGTAATTCGAAGCGACAAAATGTAAAAAACAAAATAAAAAATTAAATACTTACCCCCTTATTCATAAAACTTATCAAACCTATTTTAGTTAAAATGGGGTTTGTCTCTTTCTTACACACAGAAATGTCAACGTGACAGATAAAGACAAACGTTCTATAAACCTATTTTAGCAAAAATAGAATCCTACTAATATTATAAATGCGAAAGTTTGTGAGGATGGATGTATGTTTGTTACTCTTTCACGAAAAAACTACTGAACGGATTTGGATGAAACTTTACAGTAATATAGGTTATTCATCAGAATAACACATAGGCTACAATTTATAATGATTTTATGTAGTTTTGGTCATAATATAACGATACGTGTCAATTAAGTCGGAAAAAAATCTTCCATCTGAGAGCTATCTTGGCGTGCGCTGCCTAAACCAATGAAGTTACATAAAAATGATGTACCGCAGGATTGTTTGTCTTAAGTAGATCTAAATAAAAGTCCGCGACAGCATATATCTACCTTTTATGTGCAAGCCAGTACAACCAAAATTGTGAACCATAAATCTAATTAAATTTGGTACTATTTTACAATGCACATTTTAGTATATAATTATCAAACTCTTATCAAAATGAATACATTTCTCGCATTAAGTATTTAATGTAGATAAACTTTGTCTTTCACACTAAGTAATTTGGCCAAATAGTTTAAAAGTTATCACGATATGATTGACTTGAACGGAGCGCCTAACGCCGCGGCGGCTCTGGAATTGCTGCTACATTGCTAAGCGGTGGACGGACAGCACATTCCGTCTTTAAATTACCTCTTAATCTGGCGAGTGAAGAAACTCCATCGTGTAACATCAGCAAAACCAGTGCCCGTGGCCTCCTCTTGCAACAGTGTAAATTAATCGTGTGGGACGAGTGCACAATGTCACACAAACGTGCCATCGAAGCTTTTGATCGTTGTTTACAAGACTTACACGGCAAAGAAACAATAATGGGTGGTGTGGTTGTTTTATTGGCTGGGGACTTTCGGCAAACTTTGCCTGTCATCGAGTGAGGCACTGCAGCAGACGAAATTAACGCATGTCTAAAAGCCTCATATTTATGGACCAAAGTTGAAAAGCTGCACCTTATAACCAACATGCGTGTCCAGTTATTCAGTGATCTAGAGTCGGGTGCGTACGCTGAAAAACTGCTCGAGATAGGTGAAGGTCGAATCGAAACTGACGAAGAAGGTATGGTTCTATTCACTAACCAATTTTGTCACGTTGTGGATTCGGAAGACGCACTCATTGCTCAAGTTTTTCCAAATTTGCAACAGAACATCCACGATGAAAGTTGGCTATGTGAAAGAACTATACTAGCACTAAGAAATGAGACAGTTGCGAAAATCAATAACATTATCTTGGACCAAGTAACCAGCGATGCAACAACCTACAACTCTATCGACACAGTCATGTCATCTGAAGACTGTACAAGCTACCCCGTGGAGTTTCTTAACTCTTTGGAGCTATCCGGGGTGCCATCACATAAGCTCCAATTAAAAGTCGGTATACCGGTTTTGTTAATGCGTAACTTGGACGCCCCGAGACTATGTAATGGCACTAGATTGCGAGTCAGGGAACTAGGCAGGCATATTGTTAAGGCCACAATTTTAACTGGAGAAGCTAAGGGTGAAAATGTTCTTATTCCACGCATCCCAATAATACCCAATAACTTACCCTTTAATTTCAAACGTTTACAGTTTCCACTTAAAGTTGCATTTTCTATGACCATCAATAAATCGCAAGGGCAAACTTTGAAAGTAGCGGGGATACATTTAGGCACGCCCTGTTTTTCCCATGGGCAGCTTTACGTAGCTTGCTCACGTGTTTCTAAATCCCAAAATCTTCTTATTTACGCTGAACAAAAAAAATCAAATAACATAGTATACAGGAGTATATTGCAGTAAAAACACAGATAAATTAACACAGATGTTCACCTATTCCAATTACGTACCACATAATTCTTTAGTTATTACAAAATCTATTAAAAAAAACCGGCCAAGTGCGAGTCGGACTCGCGCACGAAGGGTTCCGTACCATTGTCTATAAAAAACGGCGAAAATAACACGTTTATTGTATGGGAGCCCCCCTTAATATGTACTTAATTCTTATTCGTATTTGTTGTTTAGCGGCAACAGAAATACATCATTTGTGAAAATTTCAGCTTTCTAGCTATCACGGTTTATGAGATACAGCCTGGTGACAGACAGACAGACGACGGAGGCTCAGTAATAGGGTCCCGTTTTACCCTTTGGGTACGGAACCCTAAAAACCGCAGCAAAATCCGTTGCGTAGTTTTAAAAAATTTAAGCATTCATAGGGAAAAAGAAAGCTTCTTTGTTTTATACTATGTAGTGATTAAATGCAAGTAACATTGGTCCGACCTGTTTAGTTGTCAGTGTTTAGTAATCCGTTTGTGCTGGATAGGATAATCTCAAGCCTACTTTTTATAAACACACCATACAGGTAAAGATTGATGAAGAAACCACTGGACTTAGCATTTTGAAATTTGCAGAGTTCTATTATAGCTTAAAATAATGAGCACTTAGAAAGGAATTCAGATAATTCCACCCTCAAGAGATACCCTCTAAATATTAGGTATAGGAGTTCAAAGATTGTATGGAAACTAATTTTGAAGTTAGAAATCTGGGATGTACGATGTGAAGGTACATTAAAAAAATATCAGTATTTTAAAAAAAATGTCACGTAACTTAATGTGGCAGACCAAATTCTACGCGAGCGAAGCCGCGGGCAAAAGCTAGTTATGAATAAGGGGGTTAAAATCTTTCACATTTGTAACCTAAAAAGCTGGAAATTAAAAAAAAGGTAATTGAAAAAACTAAAAAACCGCTATTTTTAGCCCAAAGAATAAGCATTGCCATCCAACGTGGCAATGCTGCCGGCCTTTTTTGCACTTATCCCATTGACAGCGATGCGGACGAATTTTTTGATGCCCAATGAGCTCCTGTCTTTTTCATTTATTATTTGTATATAGTATATACATATTTTAGTTTGTGTGTACATATGTAAGTAATTAAAACTATTAATTATAATTAAAATTGAAAAACCCGACTGCGATAAAAAACTTAAGTTAAAAAAAACTGAAAAGCTAAAAACAAGCCCATTTTAAATTAAATAAAAGTTGGAAGCAGGCGGGACCCATTCCATTTTTATATTTTCAAACTCAATTGGGGCATTGGGGGGATTTTTTCTCTCAATAAACGTATTTTCTTTCTTTAAGTATGGAAGAAAAAGACATATTGCGTCGACCTCAAGTAAATTGAGATAAGGGCAGGAGAATGACGATGATAAAGTAGTCTAATTTACCCAATTTACTGCACAGATTATAGGCTAATACGGTTTAGTGATTAATAGGTAATTAGTTACAGATAACGGAGAGATAACCATCAATGCATCGGTGAGCAGGGTTTGTGTTCATCCCTAGACGCTCGTATTTACTCATTATTAGCAAATATTATGAAATCCCGCGTATTCCGCGTATCGGCAAGCGTAGTGTGGGACGCCCCCCACCTAGATGGACGGACGACCTAAAGAAGGTGGCTGGGGTAGACTGGATGCGGAAGGCGGAGGACAGGGTGCTGTGCCGCAGTCTGGGAGAGCACTGGACTGCGTCTATGTCTATGTCCAGCAGTGGACTGCGATAGGCTGTGTTGATTGATTGATTGACCTGATTGATTGAGAGGTTGATTGACCTTGCAGAGTAAAGTCAAATAATTTATTTCAAATACTCGTAGGTACATAAAAGTCACTTTTGAACGTCAAAATTTATAAAAAAATTGAATTTATGCTAGTCGCTCCTTCCGAAAGGTAGTTTCGTATGGAGAAAAATGGGCAAGAACTCTTTTTTGAACACCATTTTTTTTTTTCAATATTTTGTGTATGTACATTAGTTAAATTAAATAGTTGCATATTATTTGAAGACGATGTGTACAGACGCCAGCACATCAAGCTACTACAATCTGTCAAATTTTTTTCTTAAAAGAAGAAAGAAAAATTGTTTTTTCTGCACAAAAAAAAACGCACATTACAAATATATTTTTCTTTTTTAAATATACACATACACGTAGTCAAAACCCTCGTACTCAAGCATATAAAATGTTGACAATTTTGTCCATTGCTTAATGTCAGGGCCAGGGAACAAAGACAATACATATTAATTGACATTTGACATTGACAATATAAATTAATCCGTGATGCGCCCGCGACAATGGCATCAATCAAACCAAATACAAAATGCCAAATAAATTGGCTTTTTGGTCATGTATTGTGTACTGACTTAGGTAGGTACGTTAGCGGCCTTATTTAAATAGGGTACGAGGAAGTTTGAAACACTGTCTCACATGGGGTCGTAGCATTATTCTGAGCGGTGGCCGTTTTGCGTGAATGTGACGTATCTTTCCCCCAACTTCCGGCAAAGTCTTTGACTTTGACTTGTAATCGTGTAATTTAAAAATGGAACGAACTTTTTACTTCGTCACATGGCAACCAAGGAGGAAACTTATCAAAGATTTTAGTGTCACGTTTTCGAGACGTTCAAAGTTGATTATTGAGTCTCGTAATCAACTTTGAACGTTAAAAACGAAAAAAACTAGGTACCATTGGTGGACATTCTTAGGTATATGTGTTTACGTTCGTTCATCAATGTCTCTTTTGCAGGCCACTGCAGTAATGTTCTATATTGGAGGAAATCGTTATAGAATCAGAAGGCCAATTCAAGTAATTCCCGTAATTAAAAATGTTCAAAATCTAGTGGCAATCTCATCTCAGCGACAAATCAATGTCAAAAACTTGTCAAAAATGTAGGGAAATTGACAACATTTCATATTTTTAACCTGCATGTATTATTACGTTATATAAAAGTAAATTCAAATCTAGGGCACCCATATTTTTTCGTTTTTCGAAATTATGTACTTTTCATTCATAATTTTAACTTTGAAATTCGGTGTATTCTAAAAAGACGTAAGTGCCAGATGACGGTAGAATGGCGATATTACCTTTGCTTTATTGTGACCCGTCAAAAAAACTGTTAGATGTCACTTGTCTCAGTCGTTGTTTTGGTTCCGTCATTGGCGTATACATATTTTTCATTGGGATCCATTTTATTGGCGAAATATCAATCAAAAATTGATAATATTAACAGTAAGCAGCGTGTCGAGTTGATAGGAAAAAATATTGTTGAATTCAATTCAGTTTTTTAATTGTTTTCTAGTTACACTTCTTAGGTGACATTGACATGTCTTGTTTGATATAATGTTTTCAATCAAAGACATTGGAATGCGCAAAGGTAACTACCTCATTCCGCCGTTTATGTGACGTCATCACCTGTTTTTTGATTCTTATTTTTTTTCTCAGAAATTTAGAATTAAAAAAATAAAATAAAAATATATTTGAGCTCAGGATACGAAAATAAAGAAATATTATAGTATTTTTGTTTTAAGGTCGTGTCAGGTTTGAAATGTTGTCAATTGAAGGGTATTTTTGACAGATTGAGACTGAACGTTCTTAAAATTAGGAGAATTGCCCCTCAGTTCACTATATAGGTACATATTTCTCGACATGACCGTGTATATTTTTGTTACATGTCAAGGGAGATGTAGTTGATAACGAGGGAAATAATCCACCGGATCGTATGTTGACGGGTATTGTCGGGAATTCTCGGGTCATGGTTTTTGTGTCAGCTTTCTTATTTATTATTTATATATACTTTATTGTACACCAGAAAATACGTAACAAAAAATACGATTATTAATACATAACATACAATGGGCGGCTTTATCGCTTTCGGCGATATCTTCCAGGCAACCTTGGAATGCACAGGCCTGATGGTCTAGTGGTTAGTGACCCTGACTGCTATGCCGGAAGTCGTGGGTTCGATTCCCACCCAGGACAAATATTTGTGTGATGAGCACGATCATTTGTTCTGTGTCTGGGTGTAATTTATCTATAATATGTATGTATTTAGAAATATATAAGTATGTTTTCAACACACTTGCTCGTAAAATGGCTCTTAATGCACAGCTTTTAGATCCATAATGCAGTGTATTACAAACGCGTGCTTTTTCTTTACGTTACGGTACTTGTGCTTTATTTCCACAGATAACTATTTAATTTACTAGTCGGAGGTCGGAGAAGTGCGTTTTTTTTTAATCTCTTCAGAGACTTCATGCCAAAAAGAATCCGCGAGCCATTTTACTTTTTTTTTAAATACATCTTTCTAAGTTAGATTATTTTGTTCCATAAGAACAAATCTCTTATGGAAAAGTTCTTAGGGAACAAATCTAACTTAAATATATATATATTAATGATTCTAATGACTATAATTCTTTAAATACATATCTATTATATAAATATACATTTTGATCAAGTTACAACCTGATACTGACCTGCCAATTGTAAAAACTTAAAAAAAAAAAATTCGCGTTCTAACACTGCGCATTCACCTTAGGGTGCATCCACACATAGCGAGGCATGTGCCGCAAATGATTTTTTTATATGTACGGTTGCCTCAGGCTGAGGCATCTAACATACAAAAAAAAGCACTTGCGGCGCATGGCTCGCTCTGTCTGGATGCACCTTATAATTTTCCGTCGTCCCTCCCGTAACCAAACGGAAAAGACCACTGGCGTTCTATTATTGAGGATTCTCACTGAATTAATGTATATTTCTCTATGCAAATAGTACTTTCTAATTCCATACTAACTAAACTACAATTTGACATACGACAACACTGCGATAAGTCTTAACATTATTTTGTTTATTATATTTTTTCTATAGGCTGTTTATCGGTTTTGACCATTACTTACTCTATGGGTAAACCTGCGCGCGCACGCCAGCGCGGCTCGCGGAATGACAAACCCAGCCCGCCATTATCCATACAAGTTAATATTTAACAATACAAGTCTGTTTTTTTCCTCGCAAGTGTGTTGAAAAACGTCGTATGATACGCGTGTGCATTGATAATTAAACTCTCGGCTACCTTATCGCGCTCGCCTACGGCTCGCGCGAATAATACCGCCTCGAGTTTAATGATCAACATAGCACACATGTATCATAATATACTATTATCAGTTGTCTAGTCCCATAACACAAGCTCTGCTTAGCTTGGGACTAGATGGCGTTGTGTGATAGTTGTGGAATATTATTAAAAAAAAAAATGGACAGTGATTGTGTGGGCTTATTGTATGTTATGGGGTTTATGTAAATGGCAGTTTTACACGTAAGGACGATTTTTTTTTATGGATGGGAAATCATCAAATGACCCCACCCGCTCTGGGTGGAGCGGAAGAGAGTGTCAGACTCTACTGACTAAAACCCATCCGTGTTCCTTCCTTAGCCCTTTATGTTCCGGGGTAGCGGTAACCCTTTCAGACAATTACGCACCCCCGGCAGGCTTCGGCCCTGGCAGGCCCCTTTCTTTTTACTGACATGACTGTTCCTAAATTACCCTAGGCTGATAAAATTTTCGTTTTTCCTAATTATGTTAAATATCAGTGTTTGGGTCTGTTCCTCCTAAGGGGGAAGAGCCGCACCCCACCTCGTACGACTCTGTAGAGCTCGTCTCCAGACTGGACACTCTCCCACCGATTGTAATGAATTCCCAAGAAGTGTTTTGCCTTACCGGTATTTTTTCGATATGTTGGGCTGAATGGCATACGGCGTTAAGCAGCCTGCTGTGTTTCGTCGATGCATGGGAGTTCCAGTGCCGTTGGCATCTTTTGGGCACGCTCGTTCCATCATAGACCTCATCCATCGCTTTCCATCAAGCGTGATCGAGGACAAGAGTGGACCAATCAGCAATAAAAAAACAATTTGGTATCCCTAGAAAAGTTCCTCTGCCCTATCATTATCATCATCACTATCCCGTCCTTATATTCCAAATTATTTGGGATCGGCGTAACGTGTCTTTTTCTTCCATACCTCTCTATTAGTCGTCCCCTGTCCTCTTTGTACCCTACCCATAATCTGTTGCTCCCGACCATAGTAAAAACAAATAAGAAAGCCAACTCGAGCCCCGAGCGAGCGATGATAGCAAAAGGTTACATGCTCTTTGGGCAAAGCCACAACTGGCGCACCTTTAGCAGCGATAAATTGGTATTAAGGGTCGGTACATATCTGACGGAAAATGCGTCGCGTATTATCGGTCGCGTAACGACAGAACAGACAATTATATGATAAAACATTCAACCTTTCACACTCAACCGATGATGCGTTAGTGCGTTGAGCGAATAAATAGACGCAGTCGAAGTGACGCCCGACGCATTGTCCGTCAGATATGTACCGACCCTAAGTCCGCCTATGTACAGTCGCCAGCAAAATTGCATGGGTACCTTAGTGTCTATTTTCCCGTGAACGTTTGAATTCAAGTTTTCGAAAATAAACTAGATGGCGTTGGTTTCTTCACAACTAATTTACGAAACGTACGTAAGTAAGGAGTTAGGAAGAAACGAAGGAATTACAAGGCTAATACATTTATCTAATTATTACATTACAATTACCAGCATACGTAGCTTAAATGATAAAAATAATAATAGAAACCGATAGGAATATATTTATTAAGCTAACGAGTGGGTATTTTAATAATTAATTTAATATTCGAATTGGTAGGTAGTTACTTAGCAATAGGAAAAAAGAGCAGATTCATCGCAGGTAAACAGGCTCGCCTTGTGGGCTCGCAAAAAAAGGCACTATAAAAAATTATAGAGGTTTATTTCTTACAGTTTATTATTCAAATTTAATAGTCAGTTTATTAAATATTATAGGTATAACATTATAATATTATGAAGTTATTGAGGCGATAGCTTAAGTATTCGTTTCCAAAATCGGAAAGAGGATTGAAGCTTATGTAACCTCAATAAAAACAAACAGGAGACCAGGTTATTTTATTACAAAGGTCAAACGGATTAAATGGATACTAAATAAGTAGGCTAAACACTACAAAATTGCACAAAAACATATCAAATGGTTAGTAGGCAACATAAAAAACTAAAAACTATGTTGTTTAAACTTAAAGTGTTCATAACTTTTTAAATGATTAAAAATACGTAAGTTATAGTTTATACACACATAACCAGGTCTCCAGTCAATATAAATAATATTATCTAAGTATAATTATTTAGCTCGTAGCTACGTAACCACTTGTGTATCGCGTATTATTTCGACGCCACAAACATAAGCGTCCGTGTTCACTGGACTTAAAAGTTTTTTCATCTGTAAAGATGACATTACTCCAATCGAAGTTTATGTGATCCAAAGCGAACTGTAATCTTGCCCTTTTATGGTTTTCCGTGAGCAAGGGTTTCACAGCATGCCTCCGCGGCACAAGTTTTGACGCGGCTCCGTGTCAAAACTTGTGTCAAATAAACCAGCATAGTGGTTCGGCGGCAGAAATCCATTTTCTTCATACTGCCTTATCATCGTTTGATGCTGCAATGTGTTTTATAAGTCGTGGTCTACCAGTTCTTTGATGGTGTTTCAAAGAACCCTCCTCTTCAAATCGTCGTACTCAAAGAACAACTGTTTTTCTCTGCAACAATAAAACAGAAATATATAATACCCAATAATGATTATTATGTAGTATAGTAACAAAAAAATAATGCAGTTTTTAATATAAAAGTGTAAAAATAAAACTACTTACGTTTACACCGGTATCTGGCTATTTCTGACAAGTTTTTGGCTTGATTATTCAAAGCAATTATTTGAGCTCTTGTAACGAAATCAATATTATAACTCGTGCTCGTTTTGGTAAAATAAGTAATCCGCCTGATCGATCATAAATAAAAACTGAACAAAAGGCACTCGAACGAGGTAATCGAAATGAACTTAGCGAACGATCAATATTGAGCTGTCATAAATCTTCGATATAAGTATTATTCATACCACCTACCAATTATTTATAAATCCATATTTAACCTACCCTCTCAAGTTTGAAAACTAAAACTTACAAAATCAGATACCTAGTACCTACTTATAAATTGATATTCAATTTTAACATAGTAGGTTAATAATTAGGATCAATTTTCTTTAAAAGAAACTATTAATTATAAATTATTGTTTGAATGTTTGAAGAGACAAAAAGAAACTGCAAAAATATTTTATCATATAAAGCAAAGCAACGCCATCTAATAATAGCATAATTCAATTTTGTTAGTCGTTAACTGGTTTTACGCTAGATGGCGTCATTTCTCGCTTCATACGATTTTGTTTCTGTACAACCCATGCACTTTTGCAGCCTACCGTACATTTATGCGCTTGAAGTATTAAATACATAAATAAATTTTGTCAGTGTGTGCGTGGGACGACGGTTTGGGCGAAGAACGTCAGAAACGCAAAATGACAGATTAGCGAATTGTCAGAAACGCATAATGCCAGGTGTCGCAAAATGACAAGATCTGATTATGACAGATTCGCGTAATGACAGATTCGCGTTATGACAGATTCGCGTTATGACAGATTCGCAGAATGACAGATCAATCTCGAAGCATACGTACGAGCGCGCTCACATACAAACCGTGTTCGGTGCGTATGTATGAACATATCCTACTCATTTGTATTTACTCTGTCCCGACCGCGACATTCCGTCTATAACAATAACAAACCTAATACGTAATGTCCGTCCACATAATAAACTTTTTTATTAACCTGTAGGCTATATCCCTATTCCATATCTAAAGCTAGTAATAACCTGATTGCTTGTTATAAAAAGGTCGTAAATATTTAACATCTAGTAATCAGCCTCTGCCAAGTATTTATACCGTTTCTCGGGAGAAATAGCCGACGAGGGAAATATATTTTTACACGCCAAAATTTTTTTAGCTCCTTTAGGTAGGCATTTCATTTATCTTGTTTAGTGGCTTCGTAAATGGTGCGTTTAAGTTATTCCCGGGGTATTTTGAGCTGTTTTTTGAGCTCTAGGTTTAATCTTAACAAGTACTAATTAGTTTTTGTAATAGGTACTATATAAGGTAGTCTAAAAGGCTATATACTTAATGTACTCTTACCTATTTAAATAATATTATTTTCACTTCTCATGCTCTAAAAGTACGTCTTTATGTTATGCTTAGGCGACAGTAATTTTTTTTCTAAGATTAAGGTATTCAGGCCCAACAGCCACACGCACAATAAAACTTTGCAGATTAAAGTCGTGATTTATTTCATTTTCTTTAATTTTTACCACTTCTGTGTTTTCTATCGTTAATTTTATAAGAAATCAGATAAAATAGTTGTCATTTATTATTTAAAAACGCAAAGAACTCAGGCATAAACGAGCCATTTTACCCCTTGACTTCACTATCCACCCTCGCCTGCGACTCGAGTGGATATATGTAAACGTCTCGGGGTATAATAGCTTCTTTTATGCATTATTTGTACAATCTACTATTAAATAGGTTAGATATAATTGAATAATGGTAAAAAAATATCGTACACCCACACATACATAACTCACACCTTCTTCAGACAGAAACTACCTTTTGCTTCGTTTACGTTCATACATCTGGTCATACACGCACGCCAGTTGCGAGTACGCACCTGCGGGGCAATTGCGTAACACTTTATCAATCGGAATCGGTTTCATTTTGACAGTTCAACACATTCATTGCGTTATTTACGTGTTGAGCAGACAAATTTTTCGAACTTATGAAGCAATGGATTAGCAATTGGCTTTGAAATGATTCTGATTCCGATTGATAGTGTGTTACGCAATTAGGGTGCTGACCTTTCTGAAGGGGATCTATGATCACCAATAAGGCCGTTTGTCCACCACCACCGTCTACGAGACGTCAACGAAAAATTAAATTATTCGAACCAAACGTGACGTGGTTTGCGGTGGACACGTGGCCATAACAAACGTATGTATGATTTAATCCAGTCTGATCCCCTGAACCTCCCTCTACCCTCCCCCCCCCCTCCTCGATCTTCTGCCAGTTCGTCTTATGTTTTAAACTTTCGCTACTTCAGCGCTGTCATCTTGTTCTCGTTGACGGTGGCGATGGACAAACGGCATTAGGTCACTATATGTCTTTCTATCTGAAAATGATGAAATCGACAAGTAACTGTGCCAGTCATTTATTCAAATTAGGCTGAGAATCAGCACTTTTCGAACGTCAAAATTACACAACATAGTCCTCCAATACCTGCAGCCTTCATTAGGTCATCGGTACACCTTGTGGGAGACCTTCCAACGCTACGTCCTCCAGTACGCGATTCATTCTCTAATTCAACATTTGCAACGTCCAATATGCCTTTAAAAAAATAGTCCACTATTTTTGTAGAGATAAAAATAAAACAAACAGTCCGTTGCAACACAAAACCTCAACTTCCATCTCTAAATTCAAACTGGACAACACAAACACGTGTTACTACCCACATTTTCATACAAACTAATTATGAATTACCAAGCTAACTGACATTTTGGACGGCGTCCCGTTTTCGAGGGTAGTTTACAATATTAAGTCGTGCATACGCGGGTAGGAACACAAAGATTCCACATTTGAAACTGGAAACCTGTCACATGTTGGTCTGTCGGAATACAGAGAAGCATTTCGCGAATAAAAAAAAAAATTGTGTTTCTATTTTAGTCACAATTATTTTACTTCTAAGCCGATCTTGTTCCCATGACAGACAATATGACGCCATTTGTCTTCAGGATAGTACTAGCATTAAAATTGAAACTAAGCTATAGGTAATTTACATAAGCGTAATCCTACTTCCTACTAATATTATAAACGCGAAAGTTTGTGAGGATGGATGGATGTTTGTTACTCTTTCACGTAAAAACTGCTAAACAGATTTTGATGAAACTTTACAGTAATATAGCTTAAATACATCAAAATAACACATAGGTACTTTGTATCCCGATATTCTCACGGGATCGATACTTATGCGGGTAAAACCGCGGGGAGCTGCTAGTAAGCCTATAATGGTTTCACTGCTGGGACACAGGCCTACTCTCTGTGCAAGAGACTGGGCCGTAATCCACCACGCAGGCACAGTGCGGGTTGGTGGATGTCACATATCTTCGAATTATTTGCTAATGTCTTGATGTCCTAGTTCTTAAGGCATCGCCTCTCATGCACGAGATTGAAGGTTCAAATCCGGACAAGTATCAATGTATTTTTTTTTATTTTTTTATCGCTGAATGGGCCCGCTCTTGACCTCGATCACGCCTGATGGAAAGCGATGGACGAGGTCTATGATGGAACGGGCGTGCCCAGAAGACGCCTAAGGCACTGGAACTCCCACGCATCGACAAAACACAGCAGGCTGCTTGACGCCGGACTCCAGTGGGAGGGTGGTCCCAAACCAGGCGGGCGTTAGCCCTACCACCGCAAGGGAAGAATTGGCCAGTCCAATAAGGTGTTGGGTGTGACTGTCCAGAATGCGCCGAGCGCTCGGTTCAGGTAACTGGCGGAACAAACTGCGCTACACGAGGAGGCTTCTTCATGCATCCCAAAGTCTCAAAGCACTTAGTCATAAGGAAATGTTTTCCTTAATAGTAAAGCTGTCCTTCAGTCTTAGTTTGAATAATCCTTATAGCCCAATAGCGGTTAGTGGCTGTCATAATAGATCTTAATTAAGGATTAAGGACTATTAGGTAAACCGCCCGACCACGAAACTAGGGATACTTGAGTACTTACCGCGGTTAGGACCAAATAATCTTGGAGTCATTAAGTTTCGAGTGAATAGGTAGGACTTGTTGATGTGTCTTAGCTTAAGGCAAGAGCGTCAGGCTAGCCCGCGGAATTTTAATTTTCTTCTGGTTTTTGCTATTTTCAGATTGGTGTTGGATTTTAGAATAGAATAGAATTCTCTTTTACATTCTTTACTTTTTCTTTCTTTGAGAGCAGTGGTGGCCCAGTGCTAACGGCCGCGACTTACGAGTTGTAGGTCGTAGGTTCGAACCCAGTCAGGCGCTTTACTTTGTGTAAATTATATCATCACCACTGCTCAAGACAGTAATTCTCACTAAAAATAAGTTAAACCAATCCAGCCTCATTATACCTTTATTACATTACACAAAAAAGCATTTAAAAAATCCAATTCCCAAGAAAACACAATAAACGAACCGTTCATTTACGATGTTTTCCTGTCATTCCCGAACTCAAGTGGGATTTGAAATAAAAACGTGCTGGTGGCAAAGTTGCCAGCCCATGCCTCCCAAATCCGGCCCTGTTGTTATAATTACCGAGTGCCAGCTTATCTTGCTCGACAGTTTACTGCGAAAATAAAAGAACAGAAGGCTCAAGGCGGATTTCCCAACGAAACTGAACGCGATCATCTAAACCGCGTTCAAGAACTGTCAGTGTCATCATTGTTGTGGAAATTTTGTTAAACATAAAACGTTTATTTTCTCTTGACTGTACTTACCTGTCAAAAAGGGTAACTTAGCATAAAGTGGATAAGCCAGAGATTAAAACAGAAGAAGTACTAGCAGGGGATCGAGGAGAGGCTCAGGCCATCAGATCGGATTAAATCGGAATACCTATTTATTTATTCACAAGTCAGTGAGCAGTGGAATCGGCCTCGACTTACAATTTGTAGGGTGAGTTCAAACCCGAGCAGGTACTTTATGTATTTAATGTCATCACCACTGCTCTCAAAACCGTGAAGCAAAACATCGTGAGGAAACTGGCATGTCCTAGAAACAAAAAATTCGAAGACATGTGATATCCAGCAACCCGCACTGGTCC
This sequence comes from Amphipoea lucens, assembly GCA_947508005.1. Taxonomy (NCBI): domain Eukaryota; kingdom Metazoa; phylum Arthropoda; class Insecta; order Lepidoptera; family Noctuidae; genus Amphipoea; species Amphipoea lucens. The sequence continues at coordinate 17,208,358 of OX382375.1, forward strand.
CGCATGGTGGGTTATGGCTCACTCCCTCTCACAGAGAGTAGGCCTGTGTCCCAGGAGTGGGAATATTATAGGCTAATTATGTATTCACCAGGAAACTGCAATAGTATAACAGTCACTGTATTATTATCACCCAAAGCGTATGCGCATAACATGACTGGCAACAACAATAGTTAATTCACATGTCTCCGAATTGCCTGAATTGGCTCTAGGTCATGCTGATTTCCTCACGATGTTTTCCTTCACCGTTTTGAGAGCAGTGGTGATGAAATAATTTACACCTACAAGTCGTAAGTCGGGGCTGTTGCCACTAGGTCGCCACTGCACTGGTCTCTCTGTGGTGCAAGCAGGCTTAAGTAAATACTTTTGGTATTTTTTTTTTGGGAGACATGAAGAAGCCACCTCGTGTGGTGCAGTTTGTTCCGCCAGTTACTCAACTGAACCGAGCGCTCGGCGCATCCTGGACAGTCACACCCAACACCTTATTTGACTGGCCAATTCTGCCCTTGCGGTGGTAGGGCTAACGCCCGCCTGGTTTGTGACCACCCTTCTACCGGAGTCCGATGTCAAGCAGCCTGCTGTGTTTCGTTGATGCGTGCAGCGTGGGAGTTCCAGTACCTTAGGCATTTTCTGGACACGCTCGTTCCATCATAGACCTCATCCATCGCTTTCCATCAGGCGTGATCGAGGTCAAGAGCGAGCCAATTCAACAATAAAAAAAAAAATTCACCTGTTCATAAAAGGATATGATGGGCCTTCTGCACACTTTTTTCATTGTGGTTTAACCCTTAAAATTTCCGTCCGAATATGTCGGCAAACTTTGTTATCATTTAATAAGTTTTTTTTTAAGTTAAAACAAATACTTGCGCCAGATTGTTACCCTGTTTAAATACTAGGTATTTAATGTAGCTTTTTGGTTAAATGTTAGTTAAGAGTAGGCTGTACTGAGCAGTATTGGCCCAGTGTAAACGGCCGCGACTTACGAATTGTAGGTAGTAGGTTCGAACCTAAACAGGCGCTTTACTTTATGTAAATTATTTCATCACCACTGTTCTCAAAACGGTGAAGGAAAACATGGTGAGGAGACCAACATGTCCTAGAACCAAAAAAAATCGAAGACATGTGACATCCACCAATCCGCACTGAGCCCGAGTGGTGGATTATGGCTCACTCCCTCTCACAGAGAGGAGGCCTGTGGCCCAGCAGTGGGAACATTGGCTAGGCTGATTATAATTATTATTTCAGGCAACAGTTATTTTGCTTACATTAAAAAGATTTTCTTGCAGTTACAAAAATGTCTAACGATTATTTTTCTTTTGTTTTCAGGTAAGACAAGTGTCTCCGGTACAAACTCATTAATGTAAGTAGTACGGAGACTTACGTCCTGTGGGCTAGACGAACGCGCGGAGGAGACGTAACATAAATTGAAACGATCTTAAAATCTTTGAGAAACTTTTTTTTTTAAGTAATGCAAAAAATTATATTAACAAAAATAACAAAATTACCCCCTAACTTAACTAAAACTATACACAAACTAAAATATAGCGTCGAAAAATTCATCCGTATCGCTGTCGACTGGTAATGTACCCAAGAGACTGGCGGCATTACCACGTTGTATGGCAATGCTTAGCCTTTGGCCAAGGTAAAAGCCAGCCCTTGGGTCACGGGAAGTGTCAACCAGCCGTTTTGAAATTTCCATGAGCACTCGGACCCTACGGCCCGAGGGTTTTAACCCCAAACGGCTCGAAAATATAATTTCCGATAAGGATATATTTTCGCCGCTTGAGGTTTTCCGCAACCGCAGCGGCAGCGCCAGCACAGCATGGCCGATCCAGGAAGGTGGAAGTATTTTAAAATTGAAAATATTCATTTGGCATATTATTGACTAAGTTTTAAAGCTTTATTTATATCTGTGGGTGACGCTAATTGAACCTGTGCCCACTGCTGGGACACAGACCTCCTCTCGAGAGGGAGTGGGCCGAGGGCCCAGTGCGGGTTGGTAGATGTCACACCATCGTGTTCGAATTTTTGGTTGGTTTTGAGAGCAGTGTGCAGTGGTGATGAAATTAAGTAAACAAAGCAAAGTGCCTGCCTGGATTCGAACTCATGACTCGTAAGTCGAGGCCGCTACCACTGGGCCATCACTGCGTTGCTGTATAACTATTAATTAACGTAATTAAATAAAATTGTCGCTCAAAGGGATCACAGTGAAATAAATTAAGCTGTATTAAAACGCAACATGTGTTGTTCACAGTTGATTGATTGAGCAATTCTGCTGTAAAATAAATACCTATATTATTTTCTGTTCATTTTGAATGGAAATATTTAAAATGAAGTTGAACAGTATTTTTGGTAGCAATTTGTTTAAAAATTGGCATGATGTAAAAGTATTTTTAACGTAAATAAAATCTAGGATAACACTGCCTCATTGGTCCAGGGTACGCTGAGCATGCGGTCCTGGGTTCGAACTCCAGGTCGGGAAAAGTGTTATTATAGAGATATGAGGAACAGGGTGTAAAGTTCACTCAACCTCCATAGAAAAGGGAGGATCCTCCGACCAGACGGGTGTTGTGTCTGGAGGGCAACTTCCCAATGATTCATGTCGGGCTGTTGTATCTATGCTAGATGCGCGGTAAACTCTGCTTGCGAGATGCAGGATTTGCGTGACGTCAGTATGACGCGTTGTTCGCATGTGGCGTTGTAGATACCACTACATTATTGAGATTTTCTATGAGGAATTTCTCAATAGCAGCCCGGAGTCGGGGTTTGTGCCCGGTTATGGCAATAGGCTCGCCCCCTATTACTTGGGACTTAAACGTAACTGGTGCAGTGTGGGTGTACTAATAGATAGATAGGTAAAATGTTTATAAAAAATAAAAAAAATAAAAAAATAATGTACAGGGTGAATTTTCCAAGTGGGCGTGGATGGCCAATAATTCTAAACTATGAGGAATAGCGAAAAGTACTCAAAGGAGTCGCGGGCTCGATTTTGATGAAAACTAAAACTGCATCATTGGATTTTTGAAACATCTATATTTCTAGCCATGAATCGAACCTGTTGATTTTGAAAAAAAAAACACACCTGTATTATTACACCATTCGATAGTGTCCCTAATAAGGATCAAATTCTGGGAAGTAATGACATACGGCAAACTAAAGGAAAGAGCTCATTTAAATCTATGATGACTTACTACGAAGTATCAAAAATTTATCGACTCGTGCGGCTGTTATATAGGTAAATAAAAATTCCAGGAAATGTATGGCGAGCCGGCATGGTTAAAACGAAGGAAGAAATTAGGCACCCTCCTGTTGAGTCGATCGGTTAAAAAGGTTTAATTTTGGCCCATTTTTGGAGAGGAATACAAGTACAATACAGGCTGTACCAAAAAAACCCGTCATCATGCATGGCTCGTAACAGCGCGACGTAGCAAGCAGTGCTACGAAGTTGCTACGGCGTAGCTCAGCTTATGTCACGCTACCAACAATATTAAGTTACAGCTCGTAGCTTTGTAAGTCGATCTGTTTTTTTGGAAGGTTTAACAAATGAAAATCTATCTTACGAGGCTATTTATTAAGTTCAATTTCTGACAGTAAAAGTTGTGAAACCAAGGTGCTTTGATAAAAGTAAAAACAAAAGGACCTACTGTACATACATACATAGTTACACATTCAGGCAACCCACTACCAATCCAGGAGTACTGTAGCGGTATCTACAACGCTACATGCAAACTACGAGTCATACTGACGTCACGCAAAATCCTGCATCGCGCAAGCAGAGTTTACCGCGCAACTAGCATAGATAAAGTCCCGACGCGTTCATTGTGATTGGTTGCGTCGTGGACGCAAGGCATTGGTTTCAAAACATTCATCCGCTATCCTGCCCAAACACAAGAACATTGCACAAAGTACGGAACCATACGTTTGATATTAAGCTTAAAATAAACACGTCCAAACATGTGGTTAATTGGTACGTTACATATAAAAGATAAACATCGCTTTTGTGGTATCAATGTTGTTGTGTGCGGAGTGCGAGTTAGGGCGAGACAACAAGATTAAAGGTTATAGAAATAGGATTAAAGTTCATTATACATTGCACCGGTTTACCTTTTGGAAGGTTTTCGCTAGACCTTTGTTTTCTAACGAAATAGTACCTAAAAATAAAAAAAGCGGACAAGTGCGAGCACGACAAATTCCGTATCGCCGCACAATATGTAACAGTAAAACAAAAAGGGGGGGAGGGGTCCTTAAAAAATCACGAAATATCGAAGGGAATATCTCGTGTATTTATTTTTTCAGCAAACGCGTACGAAATCAAGATTAAAAAAAAAAAATTCTTTGTAGGTACTAAAAAATACACGTGATATACAGGGTGTCCCTGGAAGTATGGATCAAATCGAATAGGGGCGTGGGCAAGGTCATTTCCAAACTTTTTAATCCTGAGAATGTCAGTGAATTTTTTTACGGTTCAAAAGTTATGACCGATTTTAATTTTTTTTTTCAATCGCTTCGCTTAGTGTTCAAAGAAATTAATCATAAAAAAATACTATCAGGGCTATCTAAAAAAAAAAATTGATAGCCCTGATAGTTTTCATGAATTCTATCTTTCTTCTCTTTTTTTTTAGTATTTCTTTTTAGTTTTTTTTTTTAGTATTTTTTTTTTGTATTTTTTTTTTTGCTAAAACGTTTGGAAATGACCTTGCCCACGTCCCTATTCGATTTGATCCATACTTCCAGGGACACCCTGTAGACGGGAGGGGTAGTCTTAAACCTCACCATGTATCACCAAGGGGGCGGGGGGGTTAAATATGTCAAAAAAAAAACATCATGCGAATAATGGACGGCCCCTTAGTAAACAAAACACTCCGATAAAAACTTGTTTCTCGTAAGCCCCCCTCACAGTTACACACACTGTGGAAATTTCAAGCGTCTACCTATTACGGTAGGTACATAAGATAAATCACCCTTGCTGCAAAACCCTAAAAATATACACCTTTGCTAGCACAGAAAATATTCCATGTTTGCTAAGGAAGGTATGTGAAACGGTAGATACGAAGAATAAAAGCAAAAAGCAGCAAGCAAAAAGTCGTCCTGTACTCAGAAGAGTACAGGACGAGTTTTTGCTTCGAATTTGCATTTTCTTTTGAAGATGTTTCAATTTCACAGTTTTTGCAATGTTATTGACTAAAAAACAAGCTAGCCCCCGCATGATGATAAATGGTTAAGAATGATGTAAGTCTTTTAAAGGATTAATTTTAAGGATTTCCCTAACTGGTTGCTATTCCACCAATTCGCACTAAGCGTTTGCAAATGTCCTTTATAATGTGCACAGCAAAAGAGTGGAACTCTCTACCTGCGTCTGTTTTTCCGAGCGCATACAACCCGAATCTCTTTAAAGTGAGAGTGAACAGACTTCTTCTGGGTAAGCTCGCTCCATCGTCGACTTTGTCTCTGTCACCTTTGACCTGGACTAGAGTTAAGAGCAAGCCCATTAAAAAAAAAAAAGACTACAGTGTCGAGTTAAATATTTAGCCAAACTCCGCAGACGTGATGGCTACCGATATCTAAACACGATAAAACAAAAGAAAAATTGGTTGTCTGTAAAGTCGATTTACGGACGATAATTTTACGTGATAATAACGTCATTAGAAAACATCAGATAGATGCGTAACAAGCCGAACGCTTAGGCCGATCGTGCCTCTCTATCGCTTGTTCCGCGCTCTCACTTACACGCTCGGCTCAGGCGGAACGTGACAATGAGTCATGCTTTTTCGTGCGTGCAGCCGGCGTTCATCGATTTATAAGACGTTATCACGTCAAAAAATGTTTTGTGTATAAGCGGCTAGGCACCAAGTAGCGCGCCGACAAAAAAAAAATGTGGGACATTGGAGGCAACGTCACGCGGGGAGCGCGACACGTGAGAGAATAAAATAAAAACAAAATCTGTTTTTCTCAACTGTTACTTCAAGTCTTGTAACTAAATTAGGTACCAGCCATCGTCTACCCTTAAAAATAATTAAATCAATTTTGTTTTGTATTATCTTAACTTAAATGGAACTGGGCAGGACATGTCTGCCGCATGCCGGACAAACTGTGGGCTCAAATAACGCAGAATTGGTGCCCTGAGACAGTGAGGCGGGGTCGCGGCAGACCACGTAGGAGATGGCGGGACGAGCTAGATAGGTTCCGTCAAAACTGGAGGGAGGAAAATGGAAGGAGTGGAGGGTGGCCTTTGCCCAGGAGTGGGACAGCGCAGGATAGAATTAAAAAAAATATATCATATTTATATATCGTCGTTGTCAAACCAAAATCTGCTATATGCCGTTTTTTGAGATTTCAAGATTTTGACCACAGCTTATAGGCACTGTAAACTGTGTTTGTAGGTCGTTAAATCTGATTTTGGTTTGACAACGACGATATCCCAGCACATCTACGGAGTTTTCCTAGCTCATTTAATTTAACCCTGTACATTTACCCAAAAAAAAGTAGGTACATTAGAATCCCCGCGGTAACTGTGACCGCACCTCAATAACAAGCATGTAAATACGGAACATTTTCACAGCATTGTTTAGCATAATCAACAGTTATGTTGCAAACTGTTTGCTGACGAAATTAAAGATGTTATCACACCCTGTGCAGGTTTCGGTTAGATTTTTTTAAGGTCGTTGAGGATGGAAGCTCGTTGATTTTGTGAGGTTAACTTGAGGTAGCTGCGAGGTGCGGGAGGGGTAATAGTTGTCACAAGTTGACGAATCACTGAGGTCTCGCATCACGTCACCACACCCCTCCCGCACCGCGCTGCTACCTCGGGCAACGTCTCAGTTAAGCGGTCGGCATATAGCTGTGGTTTTATATATAATTAGCTCTGCCCGCGACTTCGTTCGCGTGCATGATGGAAAACGTTTTTTTTTTTTTTGCGCGGAACCCTAATTCTTTCTCTAAAATAATAGTAGCCTAAGTTACTCCTTATTACATCAGCAGTTAAAGTCCCGTCAAAATCGGCCCATTTGTTTCAGAGATTAGCCGGAATAAACAGACAGACAGACAAAAAATTTAACAAATGTTATTTTGGTATATCTACCGTGTATACATCCATATGCATTTAGTAAAGGGGTTAAATATAATGATCACCAAAAAAATATATTGAACACCAAAAAATGAAGTCTAAAATTACAATAGTTTTAGCTGGGTACCCCGAGGTTAGGTTTGGTATTTACTTTAAACCCTTTACACAGAAATTAGGATGCAAGAGCGAGCAAATGAGAATACAAATACCTTTACCTAGGTATTTTACAATAAAATGGAGTTTTAATTTTGGTGATCATTTCACATCATCGTGACGTACGTGCGCCAAAGATTGAAAGTACGCGCCGAGAGTGCAGCTGCTAGAGTCTTGTCGCAACGTCAACTTTAAGGCGTTTGTGGTGCGCATACCAACATGCTACCTGCACCTGGTGATGGAAGAAAGCTTTTGGCCGCAGGATGTGGTATTCCGCCGCTTTCGCGGACAAGTGCCACCGGAACGCACAAAGACTTAGTGCAACTAAGTGATACTAACATAGTTTTTATGTTTTACTTACTAACAAAATTGTTACTATATTATTATGTATGCTTAGGTTAAGGTATGTATCTATGGGTCTTTGTAACCTGAAAATAAATGGTTTATTATTATTATTATTTACTATTTTTGGCAGTAAAAGTGTTTTTTGATGTTATATTTTACTTTATCTGGTGATAAGTTAAACATAAGCCTTTAGTAAAAAGCGGTTATTTTAATGTTACAAACAGACATTCCAGTTTTATTTATTTGTATAGATTGTACTTCCAACTTAGTATTGTTACTCAGAACGTGTTTTACTTTAATACTACTGGAAATTCTCTGTGGCTAGAGATTTTACCTCTACCTACACACCCACAAAGCTTCTAAGTTTGTTTAATGTGGCTACGTAAATTAGGTACGGTCAGCATCAAAAGTTGATTAACACTTCAGTTTTTGTAATCTTAGTTATTGAGCAAAATATTTGTTCAAAATTGCAGCAGAAGAATTTTTTTTAGAATATATACTCTTGTCTATTATGTGAAAAGCTAAAAATCAGTATATTGAAAAAAGTTGTTGTCAATTTAATAACATGTAAAAATTATAGTGTTAATCGACTTTTGATGCTGACTGTACAGACGCCACCACATCAACCTACTACAATCTGTCAGATTTCTTTAATAGATTTCCAACTTTATCACTAAAGCATAAGGTTCAAAGTTGATTGGGAAAATTTAACAGTTTCGGGTAGGTTGATGTGCTGGCGTCTGTACCTACCTACTTCTCATTAATGCTTTTGATTCTCGAAGGCACTTTGGAGTTAACTAACTTAAAATGTTTCATATATCTACGTACTCAGATGTTCCTAATGAAATCATCCTCAGCCTCATATTTTGGCTAAGGTGTATAGTTTGTGAAGTTAGGGCTTGTAGAATTAGGGCTTGTAGAGTTAGGGCTTGTAGAGTTAGGGCGTTTAGAGTTAGAAGCTTGGCTCTACATGAGATCTGGGGGATAATTCTCGTAATTTTAAGAACGTTCACAGTCTGATCTCAGTCTCGATCTGTCAAAAATACCTCTAATTTCCCTACATTTTGACAAGTTTTTGACATTTGTTTGTAGCCGAGATGAGACTGCGGCTAGATTTTGAACGTTTTAAATTACGAGAATTGGCCTTCTGATAACTTTTTGACAGTGCGAGCCATATTATGTAGTCTCGTCTTGGCAACATTATACATGAAAATGTTTTGGTGGGATCGAATATTCCCGACCAGTCCTCTCTTTGTCGTCCACAGTGACGGAAAAAAAAAGTTCCGTTCGTCACCACCTGTTGACAATAATAACGTTAATATGATAATAGATGGTGCCACGTGTATTGTTGTTTTCCTCGGGAACAGCATTTTTTTTCGGGATGAAAGGTACCCTATGTCCGTTTCTGTACACCTGAGAACGTATATCCAAAACAGGATGATCGGTTCAGTGGTTTAGGCGTGAAAAGGTAACAAACAAACAAACTTTTTCACGCGGACGAAGTCGCGGGAAGCAGCTAGTATTCGAAGAAAATAGCAGTTACTTTAAACCACACAGTTTATTTCAGTCATTAATCATAACGCTGTCAACAAATCAAATAATAAAAAACATATACGTTTTGGCTCCTCGTCATTCCTCTCAACATATTTGGCGCCAACTGTGCAGCTGAATGCCAAACAGACGCTCGTGTGAACTGGCTTTATATTATATCCAAGATTATCTCGAAGTTTTAGGGTAATGAACTGTGTGGTTTGTAGTTTGTTTGACGTAAAAACTAGAAACTTTTGCATAATTTTGTTCAATATTATTATTATTAGCCTGTGACGTCCCACTGCAGGGCAAAGGCCTCCCTACTTTCTTTACTGACCTAGGGCTGACCTGCCGTGATACAGTTTTTACTAATACGGAGGTCAGTGTGAATTAAGCCCAAACAACCGCATATACACAGGTATTTATTAGACATACGTTATTATATATATATTTTTTCACTTCTCATGCTCTAAAAGTTCGTCTTTATGTTGTGCTTAGGCGACATAAAATCGCTTTTTATGTTCTAGTGCATAAAGTAATTTTTTTTTCTGAGACTAAGGTAATCAGGCCCAACAGCCACACGCACAATAAAACTTCGCAGATTAAAGTCGTGATTTATTTCATTTTCATTAATTTATACCACTTCCGTGTTTTCTATAACGATAGAACGATAGAATTTAATAAAATCAGGTAAAATAGTTGTCATTTATTATTTAAAAACGCAAAGAAACGTTTTATGACTTGGCAGTAAAGTACCCAAGTCGAATGACAAATGTCGAAATTAAAAAAAAAAAACAACTTTTAAAAAGTTTCGTGGCGGTATTATCTGTGGTGGCGGGAAATAGCTATGCTTTGCAACATTTTTGATTAATTATGTACTGTATACTTTATGAATGTTTAATTTTCTCGCAATCGAAGTGAAAAGCAGAGTGTATAACTCAGGCATAAACGAGCCATTTTACCCCTCGACTCAACTATCCACCCTCGCCTGCGGCTCGCGTGGATATAAACGTCTCGGGGTAAAATAGCTTCTTTTATGCCTTTGTTGTACAATCTACTATTTTTGTACTAGTATTCACAAATCACAGGATTGTTGGGATTTGTGTGTAAGGTTTGTTCTTTTATACTGTCAATAAACTTTACTTTACTTTATTTTCCACCTCTCTCTGTTCAAAGCTGCTAAGGACCAGTTCTTGTTGAAGGAGTCCAGCTCATCCCGCCATCTCCGTCTGGGCCTGCCACGATGTCGTTTGCCATTAAGAGGGACCCATTGTTCAATATATTAAAAGTTATTTATGAGGTCTTTCCACTCTGCGACATAGTTAGTTTAACACTTTCTGACCTTCGAGAAGAAAATTGCTAATGAAAACTTGAGAGCTGGTCTATGTTTTGGCCAAAGAATCAGCATTGCCAAACAACGTAGCAATGCTGCCAGCCTTTTGGGCACGTTTCCTGATTTTGACAGTGATGCGGACGAATTTTTTGATGCCCTTTGCTTATTTTCCCTCCCTTTTTATACAAGGTGTTTTTTTTTTATATCCCATAACTCTAGGGAGTCATTGTACTCATCATTATGAACAACTTTTACTATGGAGTCAAACCTGAAATCGCGAAAAAAATAATCAGCTGTTCCCTACATTTAGTATGTTCGCATAACTCGTCAAAGTGTAGGGAACAGCTGATTTTTGTATACATGTACATATTATTATTTTAAGATTGTTAACTTTTTAAATTATGTAAATATGAAAACTTGCTAACTATAAAATATATATGACAAGTTGTGAATACTTTGAAGACTAGGATCTATTATTTGAGTCAAACAGAATTTATATTTAACGATATTAAATCTTCTATATAAATAAAAATTAATCGCCGAAATGTATGTACGCGCTTATATTCCGAACAACTGCACCAAATTAGGTAATTGTTTTTTTGTTGTGTTCGGTATTGCCAGGACAAGGTTTGTATGAGAGAAAATTACAGAAATTCGAAAAAAAAAATTGCAACCCTGCGAAGCTTGGGCGAGTCGCTGACTAATCAGTATTTGTGTAAATCATCCGTTTCAGGGGACAAAAGTGTACCGGATGACTATGTTAGCGTCTGGAAAGAAAAATATTAAAATTGCAAAAAAATATTAAAATTAAATAATTTTTAACCGACTTCAAAAAAGGAGGTTCTGTATTCGACCCGTATGTATGTATGTTTGTATGTCCGCGATTTTCTCAAACACTAAAGAACTAGTTTTGATATTTTTTCACTAATATAATCTACATACTTTCAGAAAGGTATTATTACCTAATGTATATAATACATTAGGTAATTATTCCTATGTACGAAGTTATATGCATAAATGTACTGCATCTCCGGCATTTCTATGCAAATTTTGATGATTCTTCTAGTCGGTGTCTTCAATTCTTCAATGCACTAGTGTTAATTAAATTTGTGTGGCGTAGGTACAGCTAAAAAGTGAAAAACTAAAACATTTTTACAAAATAAAACAACCGACTTAAAAAAAAACTACATAAATAACTTTAATTTCGGAAGTCGGTATCAAAAAACGAAAATGCGGAACCAACGACACCGACTTCCGAAATTAAAGTTATTTATATCTGTGTAGTATTTTTTTTGAAGTCGGATATTTTTTTGTAAAAATGTTTTTTTCACTTTGTAGTTTTTTGAAGTGAAAACTTCTTTAGCGGCGTTGCACACTTTTTGTAATGGGTAAAAAATGTTAAACTCGCGTCAGGACATCGCGTCAGGACACGTGACCGTCAGGAGAGATTTCCCCCCCGCCCCTCTCTTTCTACGGCGGCGCCAACCGAAGTGAACCAAGTTTAGTGACACACGACAATGGATGGATGGATGGATGGATGGAAGTGGAAGTGGAAGTGGAAGTGGAAGTCGAAGTGGAAGTCGAAGTGGAAGTCGAAGTGGAAGTCGAAGTGGAAGTGGAAGTAGAAGTCGAAGTCGAAGTGGAAGTCGAAGTGGAAGTCGAAGTCGAAGTCGAAGTCGAAGTGGAAGTCGAAGTCGAAGTCGAAGTCGAAGTGGAAGTGGAAGTGGAAGTGGACGTGGACGTGGACACACTGCTGTGTATTCGTAACATTCGTGTATTTGTAACAAAGTGCATCTATTAATGATAAAAGGGACGCAGAAATAGTGAAAAAAAATGAGTTATATTAATTCAATTAATAATTGATTTATTTCAACGTTAATATTCAAGTTTTCACTTCTACCGGCACTCCCGGAGTGCAACCCGTCTTTTTTTTTTGAAGTCGGTTGTTTTTTTTGTAAAAAAGTTTTTTTTTAGGGCGGTTGTTTTTTTTGTGTAAAAAAGTTTTTATTAATAACATTTTCTTCACTACCAAAAGCTACTCTATGTACTTACCAAAAAAATACTCCCTCCTCCGTAATTGGCCACCTACTGTTGCATTGTATATCTTCGTAGTCACGTACCCACCATTACTCATAGATGTCTTACGTGATCATTGGCGCAGAAAAATGCTTCTCATGTTGGCAATTGCTGCTCTGATTTCGTTAAGAGAAAAATCGTGGAAGGAACCTGAAATGTATTGTAATATTTTGTGGCTTTTAGGAGAAAGGGTATCGTGAGAACGGCTTATAAGTCCGATTGCTTGATAGCCGGTGTGATTTTAAAATTAGAATGCCGTAGTAAACGATGATTGGCGATGAAAGCAAATAACAAAGAAAACCGGTAAAATACGAGTCGGACTCGCGCGCCGAAGGTTCCGTACAAACTACAAATTTACGGTTTCCGGATTTTTTTTTAAAGAGTGTCCATGGAGTTTCTTGCCCGTTCTTCTCCATAGAGATCTACGCTTTGGAATGGGAAAATAGCTTCAACTTTTTGAATAACTGACCGACTATTTAATGTTGACAATTCAAAAGTGCCTGTACGGTTTAATTGAAATAAATGCTTTGAGTTTGAGTTTTCCTTTACTCGAGCTACATGACATTGCTTCTTGCCAAATTTCATGATTCTAGGTCAACGGGAAGAGGGTGCGGGATTGTCCGAAAGGGTTACCGCTACCCCGGAACATAAAGGGCTAAGGAAGGAACACGGGTGGGTTTTAGTCAGTAAGAGTCTGACACTCCCTTCCGCTCCACCCAGAGTGGGAGGGGTCATTTGATGATTTCCCATCCATAAATAAAAAAGGTCAACGGGAAGTACCCTATAGGTTTTGATTCCCTTGCGAGTGTCAAAATTGCGGCATAAGCGCCCGTATATTTTGATTGCGACGACTTAGAAGTTAGATTTTTTAATAGCTTCAAGGGATTACAGCCTTTAGTATTTGATATTAATTTCAACTTGATAACTCCACGCGTTCTTGAGAAAAAGGGTCTTGACAGACGGACAACGAAATGATTTTATAAGGGTTCCGGTTTTACTTTTGAGGTACGGAACCCTAAAACACATATCTTTTAAAAGCTAATAACTTTATACTAGTAGCGATGATAGTAAATTACTCAAAGTTAAAAGTGTCTGCCTGGGTTTGAGCCTATGACCCACAGCTCAGTCGGGACTATTACCACTGGACAACTTCTCAGTTAGTGATTACCGATACCTATTGATACGTGCACAAGATCAAAGGGGCGGCCATTACTTATCTTTAGACACAAAGACAATTTGTCGGAGAGTACAGCCGCCAGGCACTTGGGCCTGTAATTATTCCGGCGCTAAGGTAAACCTAGACTTCAAATTAGAAAACGACATTGTTTAACAGTTGGTAGGCACAGCCGTAGAAAATAGGTATTATTGAACACTCTAAGAAATGACTGCACATCTTTTTGTGAACCTCAAATATTTTATACTTTGGTGTCTTAAATAAATAGTTAAGACTTAGCTTATTTCAGTAATATTTATATTTTTTAAATGTGCTAATTAAGCCCTTTCATTTGATACCCAACAAGGCACCGTCCCAAAATATTTATTTTTAAATTCATTACTTTGTGTCCTCTAGAGGGCGCCATATTAAATTTAGTGTGACGTCACATAGCCTATAACCAGCGGACGTTCAAGAAGCTAAATTATTATATGTACCTACTTTTGAAGTTATGAGGGAACAGATGAACCATACATACCGTTCACAAAATCATAACCCTCCTTATTGCTTTGCCGTAGTCGGATAAAAATAGCATTTTACTGAAAACTAAAATAATGTGACTATGATCCAATGTCCTTTTATCCGCCAAGTGACAAATTACGCGCCATTAGCGCTCGCCATGCTGTCCGCCATCTTGTCGAATTATTTATGAACGCCATTTTGTGGAGCTTATCGCGATTTACTGTTTCAGGTGTTATTTATTTTTTTAACTTGAATTTATAATTATTTAATAATCTTTGTGGAGAAAGAAAGTGAGAAAAGTTCTGTTAGGAATGTTAATGAGATTCTTTAGTTATTTTCAATAGCTTTTCTTTAAAATTCATATACGTAACTGTTTCAAATTCTTTCTTTGACAGTCGTTACGGGTAATCAGGAGACCGATAAGTCTGATGACTACTTTTACCAAGAGTATTGTTGTAGAGCATATTATGGGCAACGCCCGGTCCGCGGGCCGGATGCGGCCCGATCCGGCTTTTGATCCGGCCAGCGAAATATTTTCAAATTGCGGGTGAAAATGAATGGAAGTCGGTGTCGTTGGTTCCGTATTTTCGTTTTTCGACACCGACTTCCGAAATTAAAGTTATTTATCACTTTGTAGTGTTTTTTTTTAAGTCGGTTGATTTTTTGGTAAAAAAGTTTTTATTTTTCACTTTTTAGTTGTACCTACCCCACGTAAATTCACTTAACACTAGTGCATTGAAGAATTGAAGATACCAACTAGAAGAATTATAAAAAATCGCATAGAAATGCCGGAGATGCAGTACATGTATGTACATAACGTCGTACATAAGAATAATTACCTAATGTATTATATACTAAAACCTTCCTGAAAGTATGTAGATCACATTAGTGAAAGAATTATCAAAATTAGTTCATTAGTTTTTGAGAAAATCGCGGACATACAAACATACGGCTCGAATACAGAACCTCCTTTTTTGAAGTCGGTTAAAAAAGGATATTAATTCTCAGGTCACGCCACCAAGAAAGAAAGACTAGACTTTTTCCAGGTAGATTTAAACCTAATGCTGGCGCCTCACATTAGGCATATTGGCTACAGTCTTGGATCCTACACACCAATGTATCTTGTGTCTTGGATCCACACACTGGTGCATTGGATCCAAGACTACAAAATTGCAGCCAATACACCCAATGTGAGGCGCGAAAAAACTGATATTTTCGTCATAGATGCTGTCCACTACTTGTTTTGCGCACCTTTTCCTTACTTAATAAGATTGCGGTAAAAAAGAATTTATTTTTCCAATTCGTTTATTATCTGCCTCTTTTGTACAGTCAACAAAAGAGACAAGTATGCAAGATCGTCGGATATAGTTGAAGTTTAATAAGAAACCGATGAATGTTCTAGACTGAAATGTAATTTGATAAATGAGCTGTTTGTTTTCTATTAATGAAATTAAATTTTATTCGAGATGTAAACAAATATGAGTATTTGGAAAAATAACTTTAATTCCTACACAATAAAGTTCGGTTTACGCTACAACTTCAAACATTTTTTATAATTTTTGAAATAGTGCTAGTCACTCTGAAATCAACTTAATTACCACTAAAATAAAGTTGTTATTTGATTAACTTGAAATAATAACAATTAAAAACATACATTTGAATAGACCTTAAACATATCTTTGTTAACTTTGCGATCATTCATAATATTCTACAAAATCAAGGCCAAATCACGTCACACCGATGAGCAAGCACAAAAATCATTGCCAAATCCAACATTCGTCACGCTACGTGAAGTAGAATGACCATAAAGATACGCAAGCCATAAGATACGCCAGCGAGTAGTATTTTCTCTCAAAAAAGGGATTTTCTACCCTCCCCGGAGTGATAAGAAAAACGCGTAAAACACTGGTTTTATTACCTAAAAGGGCCCTATATCATCGGAATTACGCTTGAATGATTGTGGGAAGATTATGTGATATTTCCTAATTTTCGCGAAGAGGAATGGGAATATTTGTATCACGTACGAAATAATGTATTATGTGATAAAAGTAAGCCAACCTAATTCTGTCAGTGGGTATTGTACAAGATGGCTGAACTTTTAAGCTTGGGATCAAAGAGGATAATGATTGTTGTCAACGCATCATTAATTGTAAGTTAACATAAAAGAGCTGTGGTGGCCAAGTGGTAACGGCCGTGACTTACGAGTTGTAGGTCGTAGGTTCGAATCCAGACAGGCGCTTTACTTTGTGAAAATTATTTCATCACCACTGCTTTCAAAACGGTGAAGGAAAACATCTTGAGGAAACCGGCATGTCCTAGAACCAAAAATTCGAAGACATGTGACATCTGCCAACCCGCACTGGGCCCGCGTGGTGGATTACGGCCCACTCCCTCTCACTGAGAGGAGGCCTGTGTCCCAGCAGTGGGAACATTATAGGCTGATTATGTATGTAACATAAAAGTAGATATTAGTAGAAAGTTGTGAAAGTGAAAGCTCGTCCGTAGTAATATCATCATTCTGTATGTATGCAGTGAGTTTTCATATCAACAATGATTAATATTGGTGACACTGAATCGTTGTATGGAAACTTGTAATTATTTATTTCGGATCTCCTACAAAGGATATGATGATGCATTTTTGAAGTACTATGACTATTTATTGATTTTATTGTATTTGATGTTTTTTCTTTTTTTTTCTGTTCATGTATTTAATTAATTTGATGGGCCCGTGGATAAATAATTATAGCCGCACAGGTCGATCGATCAGGTTAAGCTACGCTTGCCGCGGTTAGTCTGTGGATGGGTGACCATCTTTACATACCGAGACCCCTCCGTGCCTCGGAAAGCACGTTAAGCCGTTGGTCCCGGCTCTCATTCGTGGATCTTTGACAGTCGTTACAGGTAGTCAGAAGCCCGAAACTCTGACAACCAGTCTTACCAAAAGGAGTATCGCATTACCCAATAGGTGGGTTATGGAGGTCAGATAGGCAGTCGCTCCATGTAAAATACTGGTATTCAGCTGCATCCGGTTAGACTGGAAGCCGACCCCAACATAGGCAGATGATGTATTTATTCATTTTTTTTTTCTAAGACTTAATAATATAATCTAATGACACCTAATAAGTCACTTATAATTTTTATGTCTTAATTAAGACAAAACATAGCGAGCCCCCCTATTTTTGTAAACACCTATGTTTCATAAATAAACTAATTGATTGATTGATACATAGTTATACAATATAAAATCGTCAAGAATTTATAATATTATTAATTAGAGGAAAAAAAAAATACTTTTGTATAAATAGGGTACCCTTCACGTACCGAATCAAAAATATTTCAATCTGAACCAAATAAATAACACAGCACCATCCGAAAAGACACGTAGACACAAAAATGATTCAAATAAATCAATTAGAGAAAAAGTAAATAACATTAACTAAATATATCTTCAAACGACAAGACAGCTGGTCGTGCCAACACAAACGGAGCTAATTGACGTCCCACAGACGGACGCGAAATAATAAATATTATCGTTTTTGGGTGAAGGTCTGGACTGGGAATGTCGGACTAGACAAACATCTGGATATGACCATGATAGTAGATTATTTTCACGGATATTTTTGGATAATGAAAACAAAACACGCCACGCAATTTTTTATATTTAGAACTGAGGAATTAAATAAATTATGACGTGCTTGATTGATTTTGAATATTAATGCTAATTTTATTATTTTTGATTCCGCCAAACACACACACACACACACTCGTCATCGTACGTCAGACCGACGAAACCGGCGGGAATCTGTTGGATGCGGGAAATACAGGATTGGTCGTTGTGGTGATGTTTGGGAGGCTTGTGTAGTATTGAAGTGTTTTGGCTGAAATTATGATCTTACTAGCATTTGTCTGCAGCTTCGCCTGTGTGGAGGCCCGAAATTAACCCACGGAAACGTATTACCAGGATAAAAAATATCTGTTTGCCAAATTTCATCCATATCCGTTCAGCCGTTTGTGCGTGAAGAAGTAACAAACATACAGATACACACACATTTTCGCCTTTTTATTACTAGCTGCACCCCGCGGTTTCATCCGCATAAGTCTCAATTCCGTGGGAATATCGGGATAAAAAGTATCCTATGTCCTTTCTCGGGACTCAAACTATCTCTATACCAAATTTCATCTAAATCGGTTCAGCGGTTTAGGCGTGAAAAGGTAACATACAGACAAACAGACAGACAGAGTTACTTTCGAATTTATAATATTAGTAAGTAAGTAAGTATGGATTATAGCCAGGATTAACACATAAGATACTTTTTATCCCGATTATCCAGTGGAATCGAAACTTATGCGGATGAAACCGCAGGGCGCAGCTAGTTTACTATAAGCCCAAGTTTTCTCACGATGTTTTTCCTACACGTCGGTAACAGTCCTGCAAAAAAAAAAAAAGCAGCTATCCAAACTTATCTAAACAAATATCACTCTACTACTGCCAAGCCATTATTACAATGCTTACTATAACGACCTTTAACAAAAGAGGCCCGACAGTCACAGAGGTTTAGTACCCTATAATTTGACTTCGAGTGCTCGTTAAGACGATGTAGGCTTAAATATCTTTCTTTTGTTAGTTATTTATCTTTAATACTTTCCTTGGTTGGATGGTCTATTTCTTTTAAGGGTTACGTATCTATAGGGTGGCAACCGGACCCTATTACGCTGGAAATAGTGTTATGCTGACGTCGGTCGCGTACCAAGATGCTGACGATAAGTGTCTAAACACACTATGCCGAAGTTACGCGACCGAAGTTCGGCATGATTACGCCTGCAATGCTATTTGAATTACTGACGACACATTATGCCGAAATTACGTTGCGTTATAGCGATTCAAATAGCATTGCAGGCGTAATCATGCCGAACTTCGCGGTCGCGTACCTTCGGCATAGTGTGTTTAGACACTAAGGCTTAAGTCACACCGAGATGGCAGCGAAGTGGCAAGCAGTTTCAGTGTCATATAATTTTAAACTTTATCTTCATTACTATAATACATAGCATCGCTTGAGAAACTTGACTTGGCGCGCGGCCGCCCGCGGCACCGCGAGCACTCCGGCGCGGCGACTCCCGCGCAGCGGCGGGTCACGACTCTTTTTAACCGGCTTCAAAAAAGGAGAAAATATGAAGGGATCAACTTCCAGTCTAACTGGACGCAACTGAATACCATTATTTTACATGGAGCATCATCTGCCTAGCCTTTTCTCAACTTTGTTGGGGTCGGCTTCCAGTCTAACCTAATCTAAGCTGAATAGACATACCAGTATTTTACATGGAGCGACTGCCTATCTGACCTCCAGAACACAGTTACTATGTTATACGATACCCTTGGTAGGACTGGTTGTCAAACTTTCGGGCTTCTGACTACCCGTAACGACTGTCAAAAAGCCACGAATGACAGCCGGGGCCAACGGCTTATTGAGCTTTCCGAGACACGGAGGTATCTTGGTATGTAAAGATGGTCACCCATCCACGGACGAACAGCGGCAAGGGTAGCTTAACCTGGTCGATCGATCCGTGCGGCTGTTATTACTTAGCCACAAGCCCCCCCAGACAGTTATTACTTTTAATGTCCTTACTAATAGTATAGCTTCAGAAAATATGTAGCAGCATTACCTACTATCACATTTTTTATATTATAAAGGCGGAAGTTTGTGTGTGTGTGTGTGTTTGTATGTCTGTTACTTCTTCACGCTCAAACGGTTGGACCAATTTTGATAAAATTTTGCATGGAGGTAGCTGACACCCTGGATTAACATAATAGGCTACTTTTTATCCCGATATTCCCACGGGACCGACATTTACGCGGGTGAAACCGCGGGGCGCAGCTAGTCACACTAATATTATAAAGGCAAAAGTTAGTGAGTGTGTGTGTTTATATGTCTGTTACTTCTTCACGCTCAAACGGCTGGACCAATTTTGATAAAATTTTGCATGGAGGTAGCTGACACCCTGGAGTAACAAATAAACTACTTTTCATCCCGATATTCCCACGGGATCGACATTTACGCGGGTGAAACCGCGGGGCGCAGCTAGTAAATAGATATTCCTTTGTTTTACTTAATTTAATTTCCTTCATTGTTTTCCCAGGGGCATCAAAGGGTTCGTCCTTATAAATGTTTCGTATTGGGATAACCTTGACCCTCACACGTATCTTCATAAGGTTAGGTCTAACTGAAATTGAAAGGAGGGGTTAGCAAAATAACTAAGAGTGGAACTCTCTACCTGCGTCTGTTTTTCCGAGCGCATACAACCCGAAACTCTTTAAAGTGAGAGTAAACAGGCTTCTTCTGGGTAAGCTCGCTCCATCGTCGACTTTATCTCTGTCACCTTTGACCTAGGCTAGAGCCAAGAGCAAGCCCATTTAAAAAAAAAATAAAAAAAATAACTATATTGTAAAGCTTACATTTTCTAGTGTAGAGTAGATTGTGTTGTATTGGAGTACCCAAAGTCCTACTATCCTACTCATCCATACTTAATCACACTAATATTATAAAGGCGAAAGTTTGTGAGTGTGTGTGTGTGTGTGTGTGTGTTTATATGTTTGTTACTTCTTCACGCCTAAACCACTGAACCGAATTAGATGAAATTTGGTATAGAGATAGTTTGAGTCCCGGAGAAGGACATAGGATAGTTTTTATCCTGATATTCCCACGGGATCGACACATGCGGGTGAAACCGCGGGGCGCCGCTAGTATATCTATAAATATAATTATTCCTTTCGAGCGTCGATATCTGTATACAAATAAATAAAATTGGTGTGTCTGTTTGTAATATTAAAATAACCGCTTTTTACTAAATGCATGTGATGTATACACGGTACATATTATACCAAAATATCATTATTTTTTTTTCCAATTTTTGTCTGTCTGTTTGTTCCGGCTAATCTCTGAAACGGCTAGACTGATTTTGACGGGACTTTCACTGGCAGATACCTGATGAAATAAGGAGTAACTTAGGCTACTTTTATTTTAGAAAAAAAAAAATAGGTTTCCACGAAAAAAATCCACGCGGACGAAGTCGCGGGTAACAGCTAGTCTATACTAATAATAAAGCTGAAGAATTTGTTTAGAAAAGAAAGAAAGAAAGAAAGAAAATTCGTTTATTTGCGGTGAAAATGACGCAAAAAGAACAAAAACACAAAAAATAAAATAAAAAGGTAGAATAAAATAAACATGCGTCACATCCACGCAAAACGGCTATCGCTCAGCATTATGCTGCGCCCCTATGCAGGACAGAGCCCTAGCGCTGGTTTTCAGCGACGAGCGTCAGCAGCGAGTTTCGTTTTTGTTTGTTTGAACGCGTTAATCTCTGGAACTACCAGTCGGATTAACAAAAACAAAAACTTTTCGCATTTTATAGCCATATTCTTGAGAAAGGCTAATAGGCTACTTAACATCACGCTAGGACCTTTATGAGACAAGCCAAAAGAGAAAGAACGCTAAGAGAAACCGAAGTAATAGCGCGGAAAGGCGATGCGATGCGACGCGACGGGGGTGGATCGGAAATTATGAAAAAACTCATTCTCTAAATTTTATTGGGATAGTGGGTCGTCTTAGGGGCTATTGGCTTATAATCCCGCCGCCTGGTTTGCGACCACCTTCCCACCGGAGTCCGGCATCAAGCAGCCTGCTGTCTTTCGTCGATGCGTGGGAGTTCCAATGCCTTAGACATCTTGTGGGCACGCTCGTTCCATCATAGACCTCATCCATCGCTTTCCATCAGGCGCGATCGAGGTCAAGAGCGGGCCCATTCAGCAATAAAAATAAAATAAATATATTGTCACCACTATCTTTCTTGGGTACATTACATTTAAAACTTTAAACAATCCACCCTCAAGCACCTTGTTTGCCGTTAGGCGAACAAGTTATAAGCAAACTATAATATTCATACATAGCACATACTTAGGACAACGTTTTAAACCAAACTTAAAACAACACGTTTTCTTTCCATACTTACAACTTTCATAGTTTACACTAGCAGCGCCCCGCGGTTTCACCCGCATAACTTTCGATCCTGTAAGAATATCAGTATAAAAAGTGTCCTAAGTGGTTATGCTGGTCATAAACTATCTGTGTGCCAAATTGTATTCAAATCCGTATAGTAGTTTTTGCGTGAAAGAGTAACAAACATCCATCCATCCATCCTCATAAACTTTTGCGTTTATATTATTAAGAACCTATACTACCTCAAATGGCTTAGCGTGATCCTCCGTTATGTCGAAAATACTGCACCATTAATTTTGAAATAAATATATAGTAAAGTTGAGGATTAATGCTAAGTCTTATGTTAGACGAAAACACGATTCCATAAAATTTTCTCGATAGAAAAAAAAATCCAAAATTACCTCTAACCCGAACAATAAACCGCTGGTATTAAAAAAATACTTCAAATTAGATCATGAAACTTTCCATACTAACTAAACTTACTTTAAAGCAGGTCTTTTGTTATTTACTTCTTTATAATTACCATTATTTTCACTGTAAAAAGCAAATACCTAAACTATTGGCGCTGCCTGCCGCCCAGCACCGCGCTTAGTCTCGCTCTCACTCAGTCCGCGAGCAGTATCGTATGAGTGAGATAAGGAGTGAATTTTAGCTGAGGTAGTATAGGCTCTTAAGTAAGAAGTGAGGATACACCAGCCGGCTGGCGGCAAGGGTGGAGATAAGTCTGTTTAATTAATAAACTATATCAATAGAACTTAATGAATTACTTCATCAGAAAACGATTTAGGTATATTAATTAGTTTGGATTGGTGTAATTGATAGTAACTTTCGGGGCATAGTGGTTTGACTTTGAAATTGATAAATGATATGTTTGGGTAGACTGAAAACTTCATTTATTAATGACTAGTTAGTTAGTAGTACTCAACACGACACGACACGACGCGACTTACGAGTTGTAGGTCGTAGGTTCGAACCCAGACAGGCGCTTTACTTTGTGTAAATTATTTCATCACCACTGCTCTCAAAACGGTGAAGGAAAACCTTGTGAGGAAACCGCCATGTCCTAGAACCAAAAATTCGAAGACATGTGACATCTACCAACACGCACTGGGCCCGCGTGGTGGATAAGGGCCCACCCCCTCTCACAGAGAGGAGGCCTGTGTCCCAGCAGTGGAAACATTATAGGCTGATTATGTATGTTATGTATTCAAACATAAGTGCGCACGCGGGCGCGGTGAGCGGCGCGCGGGCTGCTTGGCGCGGTGAGTGCGCGTGGAACTCACGCCATAGCTCGTTCATACAAGTGGCCGCAGTGAGTGCGCGGGCGGCCCGCGCTGGGACCGGGATCCTCAAACTAGTTCGAGCTTTTTTCTAATAAAAATAAGTCTTATTCATCTACAGCAAGATTTTTTTTATCACCATCCAAATTTTTACAGGGTGTTCTACCCATGAATATGAACAACTTTCACAATGGGGCCAACTCTGAAATCACGAAAAAAAATCAGCTGTTTAATACAAAAGTTCAATAAGTACCTACTTGACCAAAATGTATGAAACAGCAGATTTTTTTTTTCGTGATTTCAGAGTTGGTTCTATAGTGAAAGTTTAGATATTCATGGGTAGAACACCCTGTAAAAATTTGGATGGTGATAAAAAAATATCCCTGTATATTATATTTTGTCAAAAACTGGACACGACAACATTTAGAAAGAAACCGCGCTCCACTGCGGACAGGCAGATCGCGCGCGTTCCCGCACCCGCGCCGCTCCCCGCCCCCCGCTGCCAGTCTGGCCAAGTACTTAGACTTTAAATAAACATAGTTGCTTTTGTGCAAAATATAATATAATGCAAAATTACTATATGCAAAATATTGTAAAACATTTTAAAAGAGTAACGGTGGAGTTTCTTGCCCATTCTTCTCCATACGAAAACTACCTTTTGGATGGCGACTAGAATCAATTCTATTTTAAGGTAATTTTTGACGTTCAAAAGTGCCTTTTATGTGCCTATTGGGAATAAATGCTTTGACTTTGACTTTTCCAAAGAAATCTTGACTACAGATACGGTGCAGGTACATTGAAAACCGATTAAATTTTACCAATTTTAAATAACCTGCTCTCTAAAACCATGATTTATTTACAAATGCACTTCACCCTGACCTTCGCTCCCTTGTCCAAAATTCAACCCCTTCTTAATCAATCCAATAAAACTATCCTCTAACTTATTCATAGAGGTCTTGGAGAAAAGAATGGCCAAGTGCATGTAGTACTTACGCGTGAAGGGTTCCGCGCAACCTCACGCATGAGAAAAAAATCATTTCTTTCGGTTTCTTGAATGGGGCCCCGTTGGTTTGAACTTTTATCTCCTTTATTCAATTAAATACATATAAATTATATTTTTAAATATTAGAATATAAAATAAATTTAAAAACATTTAAAAATATAAAAAATAGTAGTAATACTATCGGGAACAGGGTCCAAGCTACCGGCAGTCAGGGCTCCAGAGAAAGGAACCTCCTGACAATGCGAGCCGTGTCCAGAAGTACTGCTTTCTGAATCAAGCCCTTGATCCAGCTGCCCAACGAGAGCCTCCTCAGGTGTTGGTCGAGGCTCTTGGCTATCAATCCATTGGCTGTAACGACTATCGGCACAATGATTGCTGAGTCATGAACTTTTTATTATTATTTTTTTTATTGTGATAGACCCCATAATAACACGTATTCTTTAACTTGCGACTAGTTCTTTTTAAAAAAAAAAAGTACGTCACTATACGTACACACAGCCCGACAGACAAGTGAAAACGGGATTCTTTTACCAATAATAGAATCCCGTTTTCACTTTTTCTGTACGGAACCCTAAAAACAGGATCCATTTAAAATAGCCCTCTCTGTAAACAGAGTCCTTTCGCACGGATAATGCGAGGTCCTGCTGAAAGGAACCCGGACCCATAGGTCATTAATTCTGGTGAATAATGACGAGGCACGAGGTAGGCTGTCTACCTCGTTGGTACGGCTTGTGGAAAGATTTTGGACGATTTCAACTGGGTTTTGTGGTTTGAAAGTAGTTGGATGTGGATATAGAGTGGCTTTACTCAACCTGCGGCCCGCCGGGCTTTGTGATTGGCCCACTTGGAGTTCAAACTAACTAACAAAAACCCGAAATCAAAACCGCTTTAAAGCAACAGAGTATGGCCATAAAAATATACTCATAAATTTCAAAATATTTTTTAAACTTTTCTGAGTTCACTTGATCGAAATCGTATTTGGGGTTAATATTTTGTGTTTAATTAGTAATTTATGGCATACTTTTTTACATACATCGCATGTGGCTTCATGATAACCTTATATTATAACGTTTATAAGATCATGTATTGTATAGCTAGTTTTATTGTGACCACCTTTTCTATTTTCAGTAACGTAACATTGAGAGGAACATTACTTGTCATTGTGAGCTTGTTCTCATAACTGTAATTATCTATAGTCTCCATTTATTTTCGTTGCTTGTATATTTACCCCCTTACTAATAAACGTATTATATCAGATGAATAGTTACACACCGATTTCTCTGTTTCAGTCGCCAGTAATTTGACTTTCGAAAGAAGAAGACAAAGCGTTGTGTAACTATACAGACGCTATACAACGTTTATCAGTAAGGGGGTAGCTGTATAGATCCCCCTAGGCTTAAAAGCAAACAAGAGGTATTTTGTACCATTTTGAGTAGATAATAATCACCCATACTAATAATATTATAAATGCGAAAGTGTGTCTGTCTGTCTGTTACCTCTTCAC
Organism: Amphipoea lucens; assembly: GCA_947508005.1. Classification (NCBI taxonomy): domain Eukaryota; kingdom Metazoa; phylum Arthropoda; class Insecta; order Lepidoptera; family Noctuidae; genus Amphipoea; species Amphipoea lucens. The sequence goes on from OX382375.1 coordinate 17,234,308, forward strand.
GCTTAAACCGCTGAACCGATCACATGAGGGTTAATAAAATATTAGCCTATCAGCATTAGGAACAGGGTCCAAACTGCCGATGGTCAGGGCTCTAGAGAGAGGAACCTCCTCACTATGCGTGCCGTGTCCAGGAGTAGATACTGCTTTCTGAATCAAGAATAGAATAGAATAGCCACCACACACCACATAAACACGTACATGTACACCATATAAATTACAGACATAAATATAGAAACTTTACAACGGGTGACACAATGGGCGGTCTTATCACTAAGAGCGACCTTTTAAAGACAACCTTTGGATGGATTAAAAACGGGAAGGACAGACAAATACTATAGGTAGTCTGTGGTGTACCATTTACACAATAGTTCACGATTTCTCATAGTTTTAAAAGTGGACAAAGATTGAGCACGCCTTACCGACACGGGCAAGTCATTCCATAACCGTAATGCTTGCACAGTAAAAGATTTATCATAGAAACTGGTGGAATGCATCGGCATCTCTAGTCTCAGGTTTTCCGATGACCTCAGATATCTATTATGTGTGTCATGAAAGAACTTGAAACGTTCTTTAAGATAAGTGGGGGTTTTAGGATTAAACAAAATGCCGTAGAGCTGAAACAAGATATGGGAATTCCGGCCACGTTGGTCGAGGCTCTCCGCTATTAGACTTTACTGTAACGATTATTATCGGTACAATGATTACAGGGTCCACATCCCACATGTCGACAACCTCGTGTGTTAAGTCAAGATAAGTGAATTTTTTATCTTTCTCAGCTTTCACGAGATTCTCGATAGGAAATATTATTATTTTCCTTGACAACAAACGGAACAAGGAAAAATATCATAATTTGAAACTCAACAATCGCACTGACGAGAAGAGTCTTTGTCGTATTTCCTTGTATTTTTTTTATATATTAATAAAGGGATATTATTATTTTGATTTTGGAGGAAAAAACAAAAGAAATCTTAGAAATAACGAAATAATGTAAGGTTGGGTACAGTAAATCAAAAACGAAATTATCCGGAAAAGAACCGGAGTTCCGATTCTTTTCCGGATAATTTCGTTTTTTCAGTAACTACTGACAAAGCTTGCAGAGTATCCAAGCTGAAACGGCAGCGGGCTGGACATATCTATATACAGGGTGAAATTAAATTCATGGGCATCCTTTTAAGGGGTCATTGTACTCATCATTATGAACAACTTTTACAATGGGACAAAACCTAAAATCGCGAAAAAAAAATTCAGCTGTTCCTTGCATTTATGTTCACATAACTCGTCAAAATGTAGGGAAGAGCTGAGTTATTTTCACGACTTCAGGTTTGGTCCCATAGTAAAAGTTGTTCATAATGATGAGTACAATGACCGCTTAAAAGGATACCCATGAATTTAATTTCACCCTGTATATACTGACGCCAGCACATCAAGCTAACCGAAACTGTCAAATTTTCCCAATCAACTTTGAACCTAATGCTTTAGCGATAAAGTTGAAAATCTGTTAAAGAAATTTGACAGATTGTAGTAGCTTGATGGGCTGGCGTCTGTACAAAGCCAGGGATGGACACGAAATAGCTTAAAAAACTAGCAATGATTGTTAAAAATAATTGAAAAAACATGCTAATACGGAGAATAAAATTACTGGCATACATCCCAAAAATGAAGTATCTTCCAAAAATTTTGCCAACATTAAAATTTATAGAAACACAAACTGTCATCCATTTCCCCGAATATATTCTTTGATCATATTTCATTTGAAAATCAATGAACCAACATTTATACCTGATGAATTATGGAAGATATATTTTGACGATATATTTGCTTCAGCCGAGTTTATTTTGACAAATATTTCTATATAATAAGGAGTGTTAGTAGACGGGATGGGGTCATGATATTTATCAAACTCATCCCAGTTTGGTAAGTGTGTGTGGAAGGCAATAGAGATTGGATGCTGAGATATGGTTTCTATGGTTATATCATCATCTGCCTAGCCTTTTCCCAACTATGTTGAGGTCGGCTTCCAGTCTAACCGGGTGCAGCTGAAAAGCCGCCGCAAATAAACGTATTTTTTTCCTTTCTTTCTTTCTAATAGCAGTATTTTACATGAAGCGACTGCCTATCTGACCTCCACAACCCAGTTACTGGGTAATACGATAGATACCCTTTGGTAAAAGGCTAGGCAGATGAGACACATCGATGGCAGCAAAGTAGAAACGGACATCTACATTTTTTCGAAAATGCTTTTTTTATAAAAATGAGCTTATTTCAACCCTATCTACAAGTCTGTATTCAAATTATTTCAAATTTTATAATAATTAAGAAAATCTGCCACGTAAATAAGGACAATTTTTAATTAATTTTTACTAAATCAGCTATCCTGTAAAATTGTGATTTACTTTGTGAGTATATCTCGGCAAACAATATACCTAAATAAAGATATAGCAAGAACAAAGGCATCAGCGTTTTTCTCATGAGTTACCTTGGGTAACCTGGAAATCTTTAAACAGACTCCGGACCCAGGTTGGCCGAATTAAGGAAAACCTGTTCAGGTGGAGATTTATAGACGACTCCGCCTTGGAGTGTTAATTTGGTGCTGTTCCACAAACGATGGGACACTTAATATCGTGCCCTGCGTGTCCTGTCAGCTGCACGTTACAGAAACTGATGGTCGCTGGTAATGGCGCCAAACAGGTAGCCGAATTCTGGGCCGAGTACATTTAGATTGCTATCGACACGCTAAGAAGAAGAAAAAGCATTTTTCTGTCTGCTAATAACAGCAGCCTTTCATTACCCTTGCCGAGCGTTGTAATTATTTCAATTTTGTCTTTGTCTTATAAATGCTTTAACAGTCAACGAGTATTCCAAACGCCACTGCATAAAATAGCATAATCGGTCTATAATGTTCCCACTGCTGGGACACAGGCCACCCCTCTGTGAGAAGGAGTGGGCCGTAATCCACCACGCGGGCCCAGTGCGGGTTGGTGCATGTCACAAGTCTTAAATTTTTTTTGGTTTTCGTACATGCCAGTTTTCACAGGTTCACGATGTTTTCCTTCACGATTTTGAGAGCAGTGGTGATGAAGTTAAATACAAAAAAGTTTAAAAACTAAAACCCGACTACCTTCTCGTGGTCGCATGCCGCTGTACTAAATAAACTATGGTAGAATGCGACCATGAGAAGGTAGTTTCTTGTTTCATCCTTTTCAGTAGTCGGGTATTCGTTTTTAAACTTTTTTTTTATTTAAATATTTTGGGGCTTATTTCGGTAATACTTATATTTTTGAAATGTGCTAATTAAGCTCTTTCATTTGATACCCCACAAGGCACCATCCCAAAATATTAATTTTTAAATTCTTTACTTTATGTCCTCTAGAGGGCGCCATATTGAATTTAATGTGACGTCGCATAACCTATAACCAGCGGACGGTCAAGACGCTTCTAGCTATACCTCATTTGTCAAATTATTATAAGTACTTATAACTTAAAAAGTACAGGAACAGATGAACATACATACATACATACCGGTCAAAATCATAACTCTCCTTTTTGCTTCGCCGTAGTTGGGTAAAAAGTAAAGTGCCTGCCTGGGTTCGAACTCATGACCTAGTCATAAGTCGGGGACGATAGCATTTGCATAGCATTTGACGAGAGCAGTGGTGGCCCAGTGGGAGCAGTGGTGGCCCAGTGGTAACGGTCGCGACTTACGAGTTGTAGGTCGTAGGTTCGAACCCAGACAGGCGCTTTACTTTGTGTAAATTATTTCATCACCACTGCTCTCAAAACGGTGAAGGAAAACATCGTGAGGAAACCGGCATGTCCTAGAACCAAAAATTCGAAGACATGTGACATCTACCAACCCGCACTGGGCCCGCGTGGTAGATTACGGCCCGCTCCCTCTCACAGAGAGGAGGCCTGTGTCCCAGCAGTGGGAACATTATAGGTTGATTATGTGTGTGTTATGTGATAGCATTTGGCACCGCTCTCTCGTGAGTGTGTATAACCAATCTACTTACTTGTAATAAAAATTGGGCAGTCGCAGCTCAAATAAACTAAACCATATCTTATGGCAATAGATGCTATCGCCACAGATTACTATCGCGACACGTAATAAACCCTACGCCCCGCAAGCGATCTGTCTTACAACTCGACATTTTACTTCCCTAACCTATCTTTTTTCTTTTCTCTTTCTCGAAAAATATTATTAGCTTTGTGATCCACTAGAGGTCGCCGTAGTCGCAGTGCCAAGCCACTTAATAATAACACTTTTATCTTATTTATTTCGGCCGCCCAGAGCTGGGGGTCAAATAGGATCCGTAAAAAACTTATTTCGAAGTTTTATTACGAATCCTTGAATCGATCTTGTGGGTTTGATTTGGTCTGAGAAACTATTTGTAGTTTGTTAGGTTCGGCCTATATTTTTGACTAGCTTCTGCCCGCGTCTTCGTTTGCGTGAAATTTCTTGTCCGCCCGACCGTTGCGTCCACGGATATCTATGGTTGCGTCGCATCACCTGCCCGCGCTATGACTTCGTTTTCGCTTAGCGTTCTTATTACCTTTTTTTTCTTGGTTCTTAATAGTCATTGCCTATAGCCTTCCTCAAGAATTGGGCTATCAAATTCAAAGAGAATGTTTCAAATTTGACCGGTAGTTACCGGGCAACTAGAATCAATTCTATTTTGAGATAATTTTTGACGTTCAAAAGTGCCTTTTATGTGCCTATTTGAAATAAATGCTTTGAATTTGACTTTGGGTTCCAGAGATTAGCGTGTTCAAAGACACAAACAACAAAACTAACAATAGTCTTCAGCTTTATTATCAGTCATCATCTGCCCAGCCTTTTCCCAAATATGTTGGGTTTGGCTTCCAGTCTAACCAGATGCAGCTGAATACCAGTATTTTACATGGAGCGACTGCCTATCTGACCTCCACAACCACGTTTACTGGGTAATACGAGACCTCTTGGTAAGACTGGTTGTCAGACTTTCGGGCTACTGACGACCCGTAACGGCTGTCAAAGATCCACGAATGACAGCCGGGACCAACGGCTTAACGTGCTGTCCGAGCCGCGGAGGGTTCTTGGTATGTGAAGATGGTCACTCATCCACGGACAAACCACGGCAAGCCCCTCTTTATTATTAGTATAGATAGAAAATAGATTATTTTATGCCGCTGCGAGAAACCTTCACGCATGAATGATTTTTTTTCTGATTTAGTTTGAGAAACTTTTTGGGACTGGGCGCCAATAGCCTAGCCTTTTTCCGACTACTTAATATGGAGGAGAGTGCAAACTTATGATGTGTTTGTCCTACAAAATTATTTTGTTACGGATTCAAGACGGTTGAAACATTTCTCTGGAACTTACTTGGGTTTACTGATTAGGATTTTCTCAGGAAGAAATTCAGGCTCCGGGCGTCTGTATTTTGCCCGGTTGATCGCAATAGGCTCACCGCATACTATCAAAGTCAAAGCATTTATTTCAAATAGGCACATAAAAGGCACTTTTGAACGTCAAATAAATTATCTTAAAATGGAATTGATTCTAGTCACTCATTCCAAAAGGTAGTTTTCGTATGGAGAAGAATGGGCAAGAAACTCCACCGTTACTCTTTTAAAATGTTTTAGGTACAATATTTTGCATGGGTACATTAATCACACTAATATTATAAAGGCGAAAGTTTGTGAGTGTGTGTGTGTTTATATGTTTGTTACCTCTTCACGCTTAAACCGCTGAGCCGATTTAGATGAAATTTGGTATAAATATAGTTTGAGTCCCCAGAAAGGATATAGGATAGTTTTTATCCCGATATTCCCACGGGATCGAAACTTACGCGGGTGAAACCGCGGGGCGCAGCTAGTAATATTATAAATGCGAAAGTCTGTCTGTCTGTCTTTCTGTCTGTTACCTCTTCACGCTTAAACCGCTGAATCGATTTAGATGAAATTTGGTATAGAGATAGTTTGAGTCCCGGGAAAGGACATAAGATAGTTTTTATTCCGATATTCCCACGGGATCGAAACTAATGCGGGTGAAACTGCGGGGCGCTGCTAGTAACATAATACCCTTATTATGTTACTAGCAGCGCCCCGCAGTTTCAGTCTCCCTAGACCTGCGGGGTAATTGCGGAACACATTAACAATAGGAATGATGGCTTTTATTTTGACAGTTCAACAACATTCATTGCGCTATTTACATTGTTGAGCAGATTTTTTTTGCAAACATATGAAGCAATGAATTAGCAATATCCTTCAAAATTCATGATTGTGAATGATAGTTTGTTACGCAATTAGGGCGCTGTGTGTTGGAAGCCTATAGATTCCTATAAAAAATTAAAACATCTTTCTATCTAATTTATATTAGAGCCTCGAGCAACTGGTGACCCAGTGGTAACGGCCGCGACTTAGGAGTTGTTGGTCGTAGGTTCGAACCCGGACACGCGCTTTACTTTGTGTAAATTCTTTCATAACCACTGCTCTCAAAACGATGAAGGAAAACATCGTGAGGAACCGGCACGTCTTTTTTTTATTTATTTTTTATTTAACTAGACTGCGCTGTTCCACTCTTGGGCAAAGGTCTCCCTCCACTCCTTCCATCTTTCGCGAGCCCGCGCGTTCTCCTTCCAGTTTTGACGGAATCTATCCAGCTCGTCCCGCCATCTCCTACGTGGTCTGCCGCGACCCCGCCTCACTGTCTCAGGGCACCAATTCTGCGCTATTTGGGCCCACAGTTTGTCCGGCATGCGGTAGACATTACACCTCTTAGAACCAAAAACCACATATAAATGAGCTATTCGTTTTCTATGAGTAAAATTAAATTTCAGTCGAAAACATCCATCGGTTTCTTACTAAAGTTCAACTATATCCGACGATCCTGCAAACTTATCTCATTGGTTACTGCACGTATTAAAATGTATTCATAGCCATTTCCTAGACAGCTATGTTCTATACCTATTTATACCTACTATTGCAGTAGCTATTTTCTAGACGGCTTCAGACGTCCCAAATAGCGTAGTGGCGCTTAAAATTCCTCAGTAAAGGTCGCCATTTCAATCCTCTCATAGAATCCTGACTCACCATTCATTTTGAGTTTATATTCAATCATCCTGCCTAGCCTTTTCCCAACTATGTTGGGCTCGGCTTGTAGTCTAACCGGATACAGCTGAATACCAGTATTTTATAAAGAGCGACTGCATCTGATCTTCACAACCCCGTTACTGGGAAATGCGATACCTCTTTGTAAGACTGTTTGTTAGACTTTCGGGCTTCTGTAGTCCTTCGTAGGAATGACAGCCGGGACCAACGGCTTAACGTGCTTTTCGAGGCATGGAGGGATCTCAAAATGTTATGGAGGGTGACCCATCCACGAACCGACCTTGGCAAGCATAGCTTAACCTCCAATAGACCCGTGCGGTTGTTGTAATTTAGCCACGAGCTCCTCTGAGCTGAGATTTTATATCATTTATATGAAATTACAACGCCTTACGTTACTTATGGGATTACTTATTCAAAAGCTGTAGAAAGCTTCCGCAACTTTTTCTTTATGTTTTCTTTGTTATTTCCTTATTTTATCTGAGAAGTGCGTAACATACATCAAGATTTATGTCTATACAGGGTGTTACGGAAAGGGTATATCAATACAAACGGGTTGAAGAGTGTATCTGGTCTAGAATCTCTGTACAAAATTTCAGCTCAAAAGCAGTAACTTTGAAAATGCTTAATATTTTTTTATTTCGATAGTTTATTAAATTGAAATCATAACAAACGTGTCACCGCACTACGAGGGTCATTATCCATTATCTGTAGTGTGTCTGTGCGCCTAGTACACGCACATCACGCCGCCGCGCGCCAGTGCAGCGCCGTGATGTCGAAATAAAAAAATATTAAGCATTTTCAAATTTAATGCTTTTGAGCTGAAATTTTGTACAGAAATTCTAGTCCAGATACACTCTTCAACCCGTTTGTATTGATATACCCTTTCTGTAACACCCTGTATAGATTAAAGTCACGCGAATGCCAAGAAGAAGAAATGCTAAAATGTCGATATAGCAATCTAATTTGAGTCAGCCCAGAGCCTACGAGGTTAGCGCCATCAATGCGAATGTTTTATCTTTGTCTCATTTAGTCCGTCAACGAAGATACGAGCCCGTCCGAACGTAATTCGAAACTTCGGAGTGAACTCTACAACCGAATAATTAACTTTTCAGATGTGCAAAAACACATCAGAAGGCCAATTCTCGTAATTTAAAACGTTCATAATCTAGTCGCAGTCTCATTTCAGCGACAAACAAATGTCAAAAACTTGTCAAAATCTAGGGAAATTAGAGGTATTTTTGACAAATTGAGACTGAGATCAGACTGTGAACTTTCTTAAAATTACGAAAATTGCCCCTCTGGAGTAGGGACAAATGTCAACTCGTGGTGTCATTCGTTTCGTCGTTTCTGACAAACTGAAGTGGCAGTGGGCTGGCCATGTTTGTCAAAGAACCGATGGCCGGTGGAGCAGACGAGTCCTGCAGTGGAGACCGCGTATCCGCAAGTGCGGGACGCCCCCCAGCTAGATGGCTCGACGATCTCAAAAAGGTGGTTGGGGCAGACTGGATGCGGAAGGCGGAGGATAGGGTGTTCTGGCGCAGCACGGGAGAGGCCTATGTCCAGTAGTGGACTGCGAAAGGCTGAGTTGAATCCGTATAGTCTGATCTTTTTAAGCCTACCTTAATCTGTCAAGCTCCGCTAATGAGACACAATTGATTTTCTATTGTTTCGTCGCCGATCGGCAACGCGCGATTCTTTCATGCAAGCACCTTCACGTTCCAGATGTAGAATAATAATTTCTAATTTTGTGGCCACCCAAATCCCAATCCACCCATTTAATTAAGATGGAAAAATACAAGTGTTAAAGTATAAAATTTCACCAATGTCGGTCGTAAACGAGTGTTGGTCACGACCTCGCCTAGTTGGCAAGCGGCGCGCGCGCCGGTCAAGGTGCCAGTTTTGATGCTCGGTCTCATCCCAATGATATTCAGCTGAATGTTGGTATGTAGTTTATATAGTATAGTTGAATAGTGTTAGATTGTTGAATGAATTGTATTGAGAAGACGTTTTTTTGTGAAAAGCTGTTCTTCTTTTTTGAACCTGGCTGAGCCTTATAAAACATCCTTGATCAATCCGTCAACACATTAAACAGAAATAAACAAATAAATATACAATATTTAGGTACAAGAAGCTTCGCGATGCAGACATTGAGGAGCGCTTATAATAAAACTGATACAGGCATTGGATATCATTTATGAGCGCTATAAACTGAAGCTATTTCCGAAACATTACCGATGACACGCAGAACGTTCACATTCAAGAGTTCTGCCAACTTTGTAGTTTTTAAGAGAAAAGGTTTCTTTAGGATTTTTATTGTTCAAAGTGTAACTTTGAATTCTGTATGTGCCTTTTTGGCAGCGGTGCGTACACTGTTTAAGCGTAGCCTAATGTATATTAAAATATAGCCAGAGCACATACAATCTAATAGAAAGATAATGCGTTCATTGCCATATATCCCACCATCGCCCTTCGACCTGATCCCACCGTCGCCCTTTTACCAACGGACAACCAGACGTACTGCAGCGTACCATCCGCACTTGGTTGATATCCCGATGAGTCGTACTCGGCGCTTCTCCTCCACTTTTATTATGCGCACAGCCAAAGTGTGGAACTCTCTGCCGGCATCTGTGTTCCCTCCCACATTTAACCCGTCTGCCTTCAAATCAAGAGTGAACAGGCATCTTCTGGGCACGCTCGTTCCATCATATCTCATCTATCGCTTTCCATCAGGCGTGATCGGGGTCAAGAGCGCGCACATTTAGCAAAAAAAAAAAATATATCGAGCCTTTTCAGGAAGAAGATCGTAACCGCCATTTACCATATTTTACAGAAGAAGTGACATAAGATGCAAAATTAGTTGATCTGGCAGTTAATATAAAAACAGTTTTTTGGGATTTTTGGCGCTTACGATGTTCTTCCTGAAAAGGCTCGATATAGGTACAAAAAATCTTAAATGTGAATTGGGAGAAATTGTCGAGATTATAAAAATAAAAACGTTTGCCAAAAGGGCCTCGGGACGAGCGGAGCCCAAGCCCGACAGATCAGCATAATGTCAACATATTTTTAAAAGCTGGTTTATTTTCACGATTTCACGGTTGTTTCCATAGTAAATTTTATTACCTGTAAACAAGGTGTCACAAGGTGTAACGAGGTGGCAGTGGGCAGAGCACATTGCTCGCAGAACAGATGGTCGATGGAGCTGAAAGGTTCTGAAGTGGCGACCGCGTACCGAAAGACGTAGCGTTGGAAGGCCTCCCACAAGGTGGACCGACGACCTTGTGAAGGCCGCAGGAACTCGTTCGGATGCGAGAAGCATAAAACCGGTCGAAGTGGAGGTGCTTGGAGGAGGCCTGCGTCCAGCAGTGGACGTCTTTCGTCTGATGATGATGATGACTGAAAACCTGAGAAGGGGTCATTGAACTCGTCATTATAAAAAAACTTTACTAAGGGACCAACCCTGAAATCGTGAAATAAAATCAGCTTTTCACCTGAAATACTATGTCACTGCCGCAACCGCACCGCACTGGGTCGGCGTGGTGGTCTACGGCCCACTCCCTCTCACCGGAGGAGGCCTGTGCCCCAGCAGTGGGAACATTAAACTAAATGACAGGACATGACAAAAGTCATTACAACTCTAACAAACCTGAAATATATCCTGTCCACGAAATCCACTAATAGAAAAAAAAAGTTTAATAAAAACTAAAACCCGACTACTGAAAAGGATGAAACAAGAAAATACCTTCCCGTGGTTGCATGCTGCTGTACTAACTTAATATTATAAGCTATGGTAGCATGCGACCACGGGAAGGTACTTTCTTGTGTCATCCTTTTCAGTAGCCGGGTTTTAGTTTTTAAACTTATTTTTTATTTAATTATTTTGAGGCTTATTTCAGTATAATATTTATATACATTTTGTATTTTTATATAATATATTTATATTTTTGAAATGTGCTAATTAAGCTCTTTCATTTGATCCCACAAGGCATCATCCCAAGGGCTTGCGGACGGCGAGCAATGGGCAGCTCGCCGTCCGGTAAGGACCAGGCCCGGGTCGACGGCGCGTTGTGTTCCACGCGCGCCTCAAAGAGATGTCAGCACTAACTGACGGGGTCTACCAGGACCGAAGCCTGCAGGGGTCGCGGGTTGTTCGAAAGAGATACCGTGGCCCCTGGCACAGGCAACTGAAGGAACACGGGTGGGGTTTAGTCAGTAAAAGTCTGACACGCCCTCTCGTTCCGCCCAGAGCGGGAGAAGTTATTTGATGATTTCCCACCCAAAAAAAAAAAAAAAAAGGCATCATCCCAAAATATTCATTTTCAAATTCATTACTTTATGTCCTCTAGAGGGCGCCATATTGAATTTAGTGGGATATCACATAGTCTTTAACCAGCGGACGGTCAAGACGCTTCTAACGATACCTCATTTGTCAAATCATTATATGTACTTTTGAAGTTATGAGAGAACAGATGAACATATATACATACATACCGGTCAAAACCATAACCCTCCTTTTTGCTTCGTCGTAGTCGGGTAATGAAATTAAAATTGTAAGGTAACTAATGGTATACAGGGTGTTACGGAAAGGGTATATCAATACAAACGGGTTGAGGAGTGTATCTGGTCTAGAATCTCTCTACAAAATTTCAGCTCAAAAGCAGTAACTTTGAAAATGCTTAATATTTTTTTATTTCGATAGTTTATTAAATTGAAATCATAACAAACGTGTCACCGCACTACGAGGGTCATTATCCAATATCTGTAGTGTGTCTGTGCGCCTAGTACACGCACATCACACCGCCGCGCGCCAGTGCAGCGCCGTGATGTCGAAATAAAAAAAAATTAAGCATTTTCAAAGTTAATGCTTTTGAGCTGAAATTTTGTACAGAGATTCTAGACCAGATACACTCTTCAACCCGTTTGTATTGATATACCCTTTCCGTAACACCCTGTATAAACACATTCATAAACATCCCAAGCATAACACGAACAATATTAACTAAACGTAGACTTAATTAAAAAACAAATGCCACTCTGAAGTTTGTGATACTCCCTGAGCATCCAGCTCGCTTCCGGGAGACGCCTGCAGTTTAAAAGTGTGCAGCGAAGTGGAGGAACTTGTATAATTAGAAAACAACTGAGGGCTAGTCTAGCTCAAGGAATGAGATGTAGCGAGAAAATGACTTGGCATCGCATAACATAACATAATCAGCCTATAATATTCCCACTGCTGGGACACAGGCCAACTCTCTGTGAGAGGGAGTGAGCTGTAATCCACCACGCGGGCCCAACGCGGGTTGATAGATGTCACATGTCTTCGAACTTTTGGTTCTAGGACATGCCGGTATCCTCACGATGTTTTCCTTCACCATTTTGAGAGCAGTGGTGTAGAAATAATTTACCTGCCAACCCGTACTGGGCCCGCGTGGTGGATTATGGCCCACTCGCTCTTACTGAGAGGAGGCCTGTGTCCCAGCAGTGGGAACATTATAGGCTGGTTATGAAAGCACCTGTCTTGGTTCGAACCTACAAACATCACACTAATATTATAAAGGCGAAAGTTTGTGAGTGTGTGGGTCTGTTTATATATTTGTTACTTCTTCACGCCCAAACGGCCGGACCAATTTTGATAAAATTTGGTATGGAGGTAGCTGACACCTTGGATTAACATATAGGCTACTTTTTATCCCGATATTCCCACGGAATCGACATTTACGCGGATGAAACCGCGGGGCGCAGCTAGTACAACAATAATGTTTCAAATCCGACTGATAGTTCCAGAGATAAACGCATTTAAAGAAACAATTCAGCTTAATTTTACTACATACATAGATCTATTACAATTTATCTCGAAATCGCTCCAACTTCTACCTTGCACCTTGTTTAAAAACTAACTATCCAGAAGACAGCCTTTACGCCTGTCTGGATATCGCCTGCATTTCCATTGCTCCAATATTTACTGCGATTAAGAATATTCATTAATTCTTACTTTCTGGCTAAAGTTTGTAGCGGTATCTAAAACGTCACATGCGAACAACGCGTCATACTGACGTCACGCAAAATCCTGCATCTCGCAAGCAGAGTTTACCGCGTAACTAGCATAGATATAAAACGGCCCGACATGAATCGTCAGGCAGTTGCCCGCCAGACACAACACCTGTCTGGTCGGAGGATCCTCCCTTTTCTATAGAGTATACGCGGTCTCCATGGTAGCCTAATCATAAAGTACTAAGAAAGACCTACATGAATTACCAATTCCACAAAATTTGACCAAAGTGGTAATCCGGTAGATTCTCTCTCAAAGGGACTATCAAAAATATTGGAATTTCCCTTGGTAAATCAAGTATTAGATTAGCATAAATTATGAAGTTTGACTACTTTGACCACAACGTGGTAACTTCAGGAGCAGAATTCAAATTCGCTGGTCATTAGCCGGAAGACTGTTTTAGAACAGTTGTCGTTTTAAATCGTATTTTAGATGAACTGAGCGAGAAATTTGTGGGTTTGAATGAGCAAAAAGAAGTGTGCAAAATGCATTATGCAGTATGGCGAAGATTAGAGACCAAAAAGTGGGCCAGTGATTTTAGTCGCTAGAGGCTCAAAATCAAAGCATGTTATTCCAATTAAATTAATTACAGGAATTACGGCTTGTAGGTCGTAAAGCGGTTTACTTTGTTTAAATTATTTCATCACCATGTAGCGGTATCTACAACGCCACATGCGAACAACGCGTCATACTGACGTCACGCAAATCCTGCATCGCGCAAGCATAGCTTATCACGCAACTAGCATAGATACAACAGCCCAACATGAATCATTGGGCAGTTGCCCGCCAGACACAACACCCGTCTGTTCGGAGGATCCTCCCTTTTCTATGGAGGTTGAGTGAACTTTACACCCTGTTCCTCATACCTCTATAACCACTGCTCTCAAAGAAACCACTGATTTTTATTAACCACTTGATTTGATTAGAATCAAGTAAAAAATAAACCGAAAGTTTAGGAAAGCAAAATGCTATAGGATAGTTGTACTTTCGATCAAAAATCGTTCCTATTTACGTTACGAGGTTGTGCTAGGGTTACTAAACAGTCGATCAATCTACTGCACTCTGTGTGCACCATAACATCAGTGGAGTAATTTTGTAACAATCGCTTTCATTTTGACAGGTCAACGACATTCATTGCGCAATTTTCGTTGTTGAGCAGACAAATTTTTCAAACATATGAAGCAACTAGCAGCGCCCCGCGGTTTCACCCGTATAAATCTCGATCCTGTAAGAATATCGGGATAAAAAGTATCCTGTGTCCTAATCCAGGTCATAGTCTACCCAGGTGCCAAATTTCATCTAAATTGGTTCAGCGGTTGTTGATTCCCCATACAAACTTCCACCACCCTTTTCACCTCCTTAAAGGATGATTTCTGGGATAAAAACTATCCTAAGTCCTTTCCCGGGACTCAAACTATCTCTAAACCAAATTTCATCTAAATCAGCGGTTTAAACGTGAAGAGGTAACAGACAGACAGACACACTTTCGCATATATAACACTAGCTGCGCCCCGCGGTTTCACCCGCATAAGTTTCGATCTTATGATATATTCTTTCGATCGAAATGTACCCAAGAGACTGGCGGCATTATCACGTCGTTGTATGGCAATGCTTAGTTAGCCTCTGGCCAAGGTTTTCTTTGAGTCACGAGTAGTGTCAACAAGCCGTTTCGAAATTTCCTTAAAATTATTTTTATTAGTTAATTAGGTATTAGTTATTATTTGCTTAATTATTATTTTAATTTACAACAACAAAGTACTTATCAAATGTGTGTTTAAAATTTTTTAGTAAAATTACGAGATATTTTTTCTAATTGAGATTGTTAGGGTGCAAGGGTGCAATTCGCTAGCGCATTCTCCGCAGAATTTATTTACTATCTAAAACTATTTGTGATTATTCAAGCTCCGAGCTCAACCCCTGCAATCAGAGTGCCACAGGAATCAACTCGGCACCTCATTTGGGTTTTAATGACGAGTAAAAAGTTGAATATTTTTGCAGACGACTCGCAAAAAGGAGGAGCGAGGGGTATTTACTTGGTTTTTCTCTGATTGCAAGCTCCGTTTTCCAAGAAGTGTCAAATCAAATCAAAAGTCATTTATTCAAACTAGGCTGAGAATTAGCACTTTTCGAACGTCAAAATTACAAAAGACAGTCCCCCAAAACGCCCGCTCTTCGCCACTTCCTAGTGCTTTCGCCGGGGAGAAGAAGTGGCGCAACAAACTCCCCAGCAGCACAGCTGTCTCTTCAGTTAGAAAATAATTGATTTTATACAATACTAAGTATGCAAAGTAATTAACATTACAGGACACAGAACATGAAATTAAATTATTTACCATAGGTTAGCTAGCCACGCCAATATACCAACAAATACAATAAACACTATACGTACTTAAGCAAAAAAAAAAAAGTCAAAATTAAAAATGTAAACAAAAAAAACTTATATAAAAAAAACTTACTGCCTAAATAAAAGCCTCCAGGTATAAAGGGCGTGACAGCTTACATAATTATGCAATGCTGGGTTCTATTTACATAGCTGTCACTTGAAGTCACAAATAAATAAATGTCCTGTGTATTGAATACTAGCTACTACATCATGCTGAGTGGAAGCGTTCTTGGCACAGTCATGACGTTCAGCCGTCGACTATTTCTGTTTTTTGCTCGTGATTATAGATCTATGTATTTTATTATTTATTTATTTTAGGATCTCCAACAAAAGATAATTATGTATGTAATGTTTAGTGTATCTAACTTAACTATATGTATATAGTTAAGGTGGGAGCAGTGGTGGCCCAGTGGTAACGACCGCGACTTACGAGATGTAGGTTCGAACCTAGACAGGCGCTTTACTTTGTGTAAATTATTTCATCACCACTGCTCTCAAAACGGTGAAGGAAAACATCGTGAGGAAACCGGCATGTCCTAGAACCAAAAATTCGAAGACATGTGACATCTACCAACCCGCAGTGGCCCGCGTGGTGGATTACGACCCACTCCCTCTCACAGAGAGGAGGCCTGTGTCCCAGCAGTGGGAACATTACCAGTTTAATATTTTTGGCGTTGGATCAAACAAAACCTTATTATGTATTTCCGTTGGATCCCAAATTTAGAAAATGCAAGAGAATTACGTTACCCGTAACGACTGTCAAAGATCCACGAATGACATCCGGAACTAAAAGGCTTAACGTGCTTTCCGAGGCACGGAAGGGGTCTCGGTATGTAAAGATGGTCACCCATCCACAGACCAACCGCGGCAAGCATAGCTTAACCTGATCGATCGACCTGTGCGGCTGTTACAATGTCAAAGACTAATTTCTTATTTTAATTTGGCATTCAAGTAACTTTTGAATTTTCTATTTAAAAGTTTCTTTAATGTACAAGAAAATATTATGAATTCTAGTCGCCCCTTCCAAAAGGTGGTTTCGTATGGAGAAGAATGGGCAAGAAACTCCATAAATAAGTTAATCTTTTAAAAAAGGTACTTACCTTTCTTTATTTACAACAAAATGTTTATGCAACTTTGAATAAATTAGAAGAATTTGCTTGAATACCTAACATTACAGAAAGGAAATAAAAAATATTGTTTTTTTTTTCCCTAAACTCAAAAGCTGTTACGACTTCCTTACTAAGTTTCCATTATACAGCCAGGGAAATTAATCGCTAAGCAAATTGACCACCTTAAATTTTACGTATAATCAAACCACAACAGTCATTCTTCTACAGTTGTATGGAATGGCTACCTATTACACGGCAAATTTATGTTGGGTGTCAATTTGCTTATTAATTAATTTCCCTGAATGCACCTTGGTTAAATTATTATCATTTACTTTTGAGTTGGGCTAGAACAAAGTTATGCGCGTAATTACTTAATTTTAGCAAAGGAACGACTAATAATTTCCCAAAAACTGAACGAAACTGAACGGTTAGTAAAACTTTTAGGAAATGAAATTGGTCGAACAAAACGCTGGCTTGTTTAAACAATCTAGACTGAATTCTAGCCTTTAGAAATTTTAATAAAACCAACATTTTAGCGCAGCTGGCAATTATCATTCTAGAGTTTGGACTTCAGCTGGTGTATTCTGTAAAATTCTCATCGTGAAAACTGCTCCTGAGTGTCTCATCAGAATCATCATTTCTGCCGAAAAGAACATGAACTGCTACACATAGGCTACTCCCAAGCGCCGCCACTTCGACCGGTTCTGTGCTAAAGGGCTTTGAAGGCACTCCATAGCTACCTGTCCGCCATATTGCTTTATTTTTTCAAAATGGCGGCCACGCATTCAACATACTCGTATATAATTCAAATTCAAATTCAAATTCAAATTCTTTATTGCTTACTATGTGTACATAAATAAAGTTCTTAACAAAAGATACCAGTTCTTAGAACATAGTGGCCCTGTCAGGGCATTGCAATTTCAACATGCATGTATGCTTATAATTGTAAAACATGCATATTGATTTACATTCATTGATTAAAAAGAAAAAAGTTATAAATATTAAATTTTAGATAGGACATCGTTTTAATTACATTATATAATTTTATTTATTTTATAAATCGATAGCATGGCCGCAATTTTGAAAAAAAATCAAAATGGCGGACGGGTATGCCAAGGCTCCATATAAAAATCTTCGATCTCCTTTGAAACAGGAATCAGCATTTTCAAAAATGGTATGTCGCCCGACAATTTTTTTTCTTGTCGACTTTTTCACAGAATACATTTTCACCGGAGATCCCGCTTTTCCAATTATGTTGAGAATAGCCACCATGGCATTTTAGACGGTAGGGTTGCTTGGGTTCCGACATACCGACATGCCATTCGTCTTTTAGAGAAGATGGATTTTCAAACAAAAAATGTAGAACACAACATCACGCCTGTATAATTCGAAAGTATAGGCAGACGTGTATAAGTTAATTTTAAATTTTATATTCTTTTGAATAGAAAATTGACACGTCGTGACACGTCTTTTTACAAGTTCACAATAAGAAAGAAAAAAGCAGCCAAGTGTGAATCGAACTCGCGCACAAAGGGTTCCGTACCACTGTCTCAAAAAACGGCAAAAAAATCACGTTTGTTGTATGGGACCCCCCCCCCTCCCCCCTTAAATATTTATTTTATTCAGTTTTTATTACTTATTTGTTGTTATAGCGGCAACAGAAATACATCATCTGAGAAAATTTCAATTTAGACAGTTGAAAATTTCAGCTATCACGGTTCATGAAATACAGCCTGATGTCAGACAGACAGACAAACGGACGGAGAGTGGCGTCTTAGTAATAGGGTCCCGTTTTTACCTTTTGGGTACGGAACCCTAAAAAAAGAAAAAGTATTTATTGTGACTCATATAGGAAGAACACAAACTAAATTAAACACAATCATAAATAACAATAAAAGACAAAATGAAATAAAAATAAACCAGAAGGTTCTATACGAGGCCAAAAGGCCGGCCCGCCGAATCGTTGTTTGTTCAAATCAGTCAGTCAAAACATGGGTAGAATCGAAAGACGATAACATTCGTATCAAAACCGAGGGAATAGCAGGAAATGTAGCTGTTATTTTAGTATATTGGAGTGTCCCACTGGCCCATTGGACTCGTGGTCGCAAGCGCGACTGTGGAGTGAGGGATCCTGGGTTCAATTTTCAGGTCTTCGAGATTCAGATTGTCGAGATTGGCCGCCGTTGCCAAAATACGGTCTTCCACGCGAACGTAGTCGCGGACATAGGCTAGTCCAAATTAAAGATAGATTAATATAAAGAGGTGATTGCCAAAATAAATCATTACTCAGCCATCTCGCGTATATTTGACTAATCACAATGATTTGAACGAGATCCAAGAACAGATAGGAGTTGATTGATAACGACAGATTCTACTGTTTGTTTTAATTAGGGTTCTATTATAATAAACTAGCTGCGCCCCGCGGTTTTACCCGCGTAAATGTCGATCCCGTAGGAATATCGGGATGAAAAGTAGCCTATATGTTAATCCAGGGTGTCAGCTACCTCCATACAAAATTGTATCAAAATTGGTCCAGCCGTTTGAGCGTGAAGAAGTAACAAACAAATAAACACGCACTCTCACAAACTTTCGCCTTTATAATATTTGTGTGATTATCGAAGTTTGAATCCCGTACTGAGATTAAACATTGTTAGCCTAAAATGTTCCCACTGCTGGGACACAGGCCTCCTCTCTGTGAGAGAGAGTAGCAGTTTATCCACCACGCGGGCCCAGTGCGGGTTGGTAGATGTCACATGTCTTCGAATTTTTGGTTCTAGGACATGCCGGTTTCCTGTTTTTCTTCACCGTTTTGAGAGCAGAGGTGATGAAATTATTAACACGAAGGAAAGCGCCTGTCAGGGCTCAAGCGCGCAGTTGCGGGATTGTCCGAAAGGGTCACCGCTACCCCGGAACATAAAGGGCTAAGGAAGGAACACGGCTGGGTTTTAGTCAGTAAAAGTCTGACACTCCCTTCCGCTCCACCCAGAGCGGGAGGGGTCATTTGATGATTTCTCATCCCCAAAAAAAAAACAAAGGGTTCAAGCCTATAACCTACGGTCTCCCAACTCACACTGGGCCCGCGTGGTGGATTACGGCCCACTCCCTCTCACAAAGAGGAGGCTTATGTCCCAGCAGTGGGAACATTATAGGCTGATTATGATTTATGGACGAAAACAACAACGGATTAACATCAAACTCACAGAACCTTTTACTTGTCAATCGAACACTTTGGACTAAGCATATAACACACATCCTTTCATACATCAAACAGAGGTAGTTCCAACCCTTTTAAAAGTGCGACATTCATCAGAAGCGAAGCGATTAATCTTTCACATCGCGTCAGTAACACGCGTGTCTTGATGTATCGTTGTCCTGTAACGTTTTGTTACTAACAAACTATATGAAGGGGTAAGATGTTGGTGTCACATAGAGACTGGTGAATTTTCTGTTTGTTATTGTATAAGGAAACAGCGATTGGCTAGATTAAAGTAATCTGCATTCGTGGTTTATTTGCCAAAAATGTAAACAAATATGAGTTTATTGAAAATTAACTTTAAATCCTACAAAATAAGGTTCAGTTTACGCTAAATCTTCAAAAAAAATTATAACTTTTTCAATAGTTGCTAGGCACTCTGAAATCAACTTAATTGCCGTTAAAATAAGGTTGATATTTGTTTAATTTGAAATACCTAATATTAATTTGAAACATAAGTTTGAATAGACTTTAGGTACTATTTATAAGAAGGAATTTAGTTCCTCGATCCTTGAACTATACCATACCGTCAATCATCACGCCTCGTTTCCCTCGGTTGAGCAGAGGTGTACAGACGCCAGCACATCAAGCTACTACAATCTGTCTAATATACTTTATGTATGTATTTATTGTTTTGTGTAAATGGTACACCACAGACTACCTTCAGTATTTCTATGTCCTTCCCCTTTTTAATCCATCCAAATGTATTAAAAAAAAAAAAAGAAAAAAAAAAAAGAAAAAAAAAGAAAAATAAAAAAAAAGATCGCTTTTAGCGATAAGACCGCCCATTGTGTCACCCATTGTAAAGTTTCTGTATTTAATGTCTGTAATTTATATGGTGTACATAATAAAGAGTATTCTATTCTATTTTAATTTCTTCAATAGATTTTCAACTTTATTGCTACATTATAAGGTTCAAAGTTGATTGGGAAAATTTGACAGTTTCGGGTAGCTTGATGTGCTGGCGTCTGTACATATAGTACATCCACATTTCGCCAGTTATGTTTAAGTCCCATGTAATAGGGGGCGAGCCTATTGCTATTAACGGGACGCAAATCCAGACTCCGGGCTGCTACTGAGAAAATCCCAATCTCAAGTTCCTTCATGACACACAAAATAGATATCTGAGGTCATCGGAAAACCTGAGACTAGAGATGCCGATGCATTCCACTAGTTTCTATGATAAATCTTTTACTGTGCAAGCAGTACGGTTATGGAATGACTTGCCCGTGTCGATAAGGCGTGCTCAATCTTTGTCCACTTTTAAGACTATGATAAACAGCACTTTCTCTCTCCTTAAACATTGTCATTGTATTTTCTTTGCTCCTGTTTCATGTTTGTTATTATGTATATGTATATATTTATATAGATTAATAATACTTTATGTATGTATTTATTGTATTGTGTAAATGGTACACCACAGACTACCTACAGTATTTGTCTGTCCTTCCCCTTTTTAATCCATCCAAAGGTTGTCTTTAAAAGATCGCTATTAGCGATAAGACCGCCCATTGTGTCACCCCTTGTAAAGTTTTCTATATTTATGTCTGTAATTTATATGGTGTACATAATAAAGAGTATTCTATTCTACTGAGAAAATCCAGACAGAGACACCCAATAACACTTTGCTCGACGTGGTAATCGAACCCAGGACTTCATGCTCAGCAGTAGCGCTAAACAAAGTATGTACAGACGCTAGCACATCAAGCTACCCGAAACTCAAATTTTCCCAATCAACTTTGAACCTTATGCTTTAGCGATAAAGTTGAAAATCTATTAAAGAAATTTGACAGATTGTAGTAGCTTTATGTCCTGGGATCTGTACCTATATAAATAACTTAATAGGTAAGCGATCCGTCAATATATCAAAGTTTCTAAAATAAATATTCCACAACATACCACCATTTTGGATTGATCCCTCATATTTTATTCCTGTCCCACAAAATATAAAGCATTTATATTAAAATCGCCTCGTGACAAGAGTTCTTTGCAAACTGGTCGGGTTATACAAAAAGTGGGTTAGGGCGTATCCAGACGTAACTGTAGATAATAAGCTTTGGAGGCGAGTAAAATTTAGAGCTTTAGTCCGGTTTAACTTGCAGTTAGAGATAATTCTGGTGTATGACAGTAAGCTTTGGTTTGCGACTTAGTATTCATTGTCCCGGCAAGTGAAATATCACAATATCTATACAGGGTTACTGGAAAAACACCAACAACCTCTTAAGAGGTCATTGTACTCATCATTATGAACAACTTTTACTATGGGACCAAACATGAAATCGCGACAAAAAAATCAGCTGTTCCCTACATTTTGACGAGTTTTCTATACAAATAAATGAAATTGGAGTGTCTGTTTGTACTATTAAAATAACCGCTTTTTACTAAATGCATATGGATGTATACACGGTACATATATTTACCAAAATAACATTTTTTACAATTTTTGTTTGTCTGTCTGTCTGTTTGTTCCGGCTAATCTCTGAAACGGCTGGACCGATTTTGACGGGAGTTTCACTGGCCGATAGTTGATGTAATAAGGAGTAACCTAGGCTCCTTTTATAGTAGAAAAATAATAAGGGTTCCGCGCAAAAAAATTAAAATGTTTTCCGTCATGCACGCGAACAAAGTCGCGGGCACAGCTAGTGTGAACATAAATGTAGGGAACAGCTGATTTTTTTCGCGATTTAATGTTTGGTCCCATAGTAAAAGTATAAGCTAACATATAAACTATAATAATATGTACAATTATATGAAAAAATAAACAAAATAATCATTGGACATTAAAGAATTCGTCCGCATCGCTGTCAACAGGAACAGTGCCCAAAAGGCTGGCAGCATTGCCATGTTGTATGGCAACGCTAATGCTAATAGTAAAAAGTTGTTCATAATGATAAGTACAATGACCCCTTAACCGGTCAAGCGGCGCGCGTCGCCCATTGGCGACGAAACAATAGAAAATCAATTGTGTCTCATTAGCGGAGCTTTACAGATTAAGAGGATAACGGTGATTAAAAATTCATCCTGTATATTTTATTGATTCATTTTTCAAATTTATACATTCCCCCATTTATAGGCATGAGAATCTTGCAACAGAATTTCTGTTTGCCTCCACATGAATAGTAAAGCTATTTGACATTCTATGCATAGGGGAATGCTAGTCCATTGTGACGCCTGTTTTCACCGCACACTTAGCGCATAGGAGCGATGCGGTCTTGTTTGCTATTACTCTCTATATTTAGTAGCATGGAAGAATTATCACCGTATATATTTCTGATGCTTCACATCTAAGGGGGGGGGGGGGGTAGTTCCACTATTTATTTTTAACCAGCAGTTACCCGCGACTTCGTACGCGTGGAATTTAACAAAAAAGTTATTGTTCGTGGGACCCCATTTTTTTTTTCTAAAAAAAATAAAAAAAAATTAAGTAACAGTCTACTTACTCATTGTTGAAAAGCCTTATAAATAAATAAAATAAAAGTAGCCTAAGTTACTCCTTATTACATCAGCTATCTGCCACTGAGTCAAGTCAAAATCGGTCCAGCCGTTTCAGAGATTAGCCGGAACAAACAGACAGACAGACAAAAATTGTAAAAAATGTTGTTTTGGAATATGTACCGTGTATACATCTGAATGCATTAAAAAGCGGTTATTTTAATATTACAAACAGACACTCCAATTTTATTTATTTGTATACAGGATGAAATTGAATTCATGGGCATCCTTTTAAGGGGCCATTGTAATCATCATTATGAACAACTTTTACTATAGTTGTCTTTAAAAGATCGCTCTTAGCGATAAGACCGCCCATTGTGTCACCCATTGTAAAGTTTCTATATTTAATGTCTATAATTTATATGGTGTACATAATAAAGAGTATTATATTCTATTCTATGGGACCAAACCTGAAATCGCCAAAAAAAATCAGCTCTTCCCTACATTTTGACGAGTTATCCAAACTTCCAAACTAATATTATAAATGCGAAAGTAACTCTGTCTGTCTGTCTGTCTTTTCTTCACGCCTAAACTACTGAACCGATTTCGATGAAATTTGGTATAGAGATAGTTTGAGTCCCGGGAAAGGACATAGGATAGTTTTTATCCCGATATTCCCACGGGATCGAAAGTTACGCGGGTGAAACCGCGGGGCGCAGCTAGTGTGAACATAAATGCAAAGAACAGCAGATTTTTTTTCGCGATTTTAGTGTTAGTTTAGTCCCATAGTAAAAGTTGTTCATAATGATGAGTACAATGACCTCTTAAAAGGATGCCCATGAATTCAATTTCATCCTGTAAATGTATAGAAGATTACGTTGGGTTTTACCTCCTCTCGAATGTCTTATGTTACACAGTGCGACATAAGAAACAATGCTCCAAGTGTCTTAAGTCAGACAGTGACACTTAAGGGCTCAGTCAGGATTGGTCGCTAAATATCTGTAGTTGTGTTGCAAGTAGCAATATGTTCTGTATTTATATGAAAAAAATGGTTCATTCACTATTAATTTTATTATGTTATTACCTTACTCGTAACAGCGTTGACATTGACGTAATGTGCGTGTACGGAGGCCGACACCCGAAAGGGCTGTCAAAAACTGTGTAAGATTGATAGATTGGTATATAATTATCTCAAATTTAAGTAGGTACTTTTTGACATGACAACGTCTTATAATTCGATGGAGCCGGCTGCACGCACGAAAAAACATGACTCATGCGGCGTTACCTCGCTCTGAGGCGTTCCATTTATGACGTTGTCACGTTCAACTATCGTCAGTAAACCGACTTTACAGACAACCGATTTTTTTTTTTACTGGCCTACGCTGTCACTAAGTACAGTCAACAAAAGAGATAAGTATGCAGGATCGTCGGATATAGTTGAAGTTTAGTAAGAAACCGATGGATGTTGTCAACTGAAATTTAATTTGGTAAATGAGCTGTTTGTTTTCTACTAATAAAATTAAGTTTTATTAGAGAACATCCAACAGTTCTTCAGTTCAAAGTCAAAGCATTTATTTCAAATAGGCACATAAAAGGCACTTTTGAACGTCAAAATTTACATTGAAATAGAATTGATTCTAGTCGCCCATTCCAAAAGGTAGTTTTCGTATGGAGGAGAATGGGCAAGAAACTCCACCGTTACTCTTTTAAAAATGTTTAACAATATTTCGCATAGGTACATTCATCATATGTATAATAATATGTGTTATAATATGTGTTAAACAATAGCCTATAAGAGAATTGAAATAATAAAGCAACCATCAAGTTCCACTTAGAAGTATAGATTTTGCATATCTTCGATCTTTATCCGGTACCAAGTCAACTTATTTGAAGTCGTGCCTCCATCTTTTTACAACACCTAAATTCTTTTTCAATTTATACAATACCGTCACAAAGCATCTACTTATTCCGTCTGATCAAATCCTTATCTGCCCCGTTCTATCCGATATTATTGCTATGATAATCATTATTATTGCGTTTCGCGGATGTTTTTGCTCATGTAACACTAAACATTATTTTGAATGTAAACAAATAATTATGAATGAATGGAAAAATAACTTTAATTTCTACACAATAAAGCTCAATTTACGCTACAAATTCAAACATTTTTATGACTTTTTCAATAGTGCTAGTCACTCTGAAATCAACTTAATTTTCATTGTAATAAAGTTGATATTTGTTTAACTTGAAATAGGGTGGGGGTGTGCTGCACTTTTACTATAAGTTCGTGTTGGCCCAAAACTTTACCACTTCTACGGCCTTGTCGGTGGCAGCGCAGAGGTCATTTTGACTGCATGTTTTGGGAAACAGACGACACCTCTGGGCTCAAAGGGCGTACAGCACATTTTTGTCATTTTTTACTATTCTTACTCAGTTTTTTGATTCTCTATCGATCTGTGTAATCCACGTGGCGAAACTCGCAAAAAAATGATCGAATACAACCTCATAATTTTCGTTACGTAAACAGAATTGATCGATAGAGAATCAAAAACTGAGTAAGGATAGTAAAAAGTTTCAAAATGCCTAAAATGTGGTATACGCCCTTTGATCCCAGAAGTTGTTGGGGCATGGTTTTCGACATAAACATCACAGCGGCGGACATCACAGCCATGACATCACAGCGGCGGGCCCTATCAGAATACCAGCGCTGCGACATAGATTTTTTAAATGTCGCAGCATCATACTGAGATAGGAGCCTTTTGGCCTCGTATAGGAGTTTCTGTCTCATTTTTCTTTTTGTTACTTTTTTTTATATAACTCGGGTTTTTTATTTTTAACTGTGTTTAGTTTAGTTTGTGATCTTGCAGTACGAGTTGCAATAAATACGTTTTTTTTCTTTCTTTCATATGTATGTAGCTCCACAATTTGTTGCTAATATTATTTATTATTTTGTTTCCAGGTACGGAATCAAGCAAGACCACTGCAATAGTTGCTAAGTCTGCTAATTACCAATTAAATTAAGGTAACGTACAAACGTCTTCATAATTAGAGCTTTTTAGAGCATTTTTTTTTTTACTGGCCTACGCTGTCACTAAGTACAGTCAACAAAAGAGATAAGTATGCAGGATCGTCGGATATAGTTGAAGTTTAGTAAGAAACCGATGGATGTTGTCAACTGAAAGAAGAAGGGTCACGTCCCATAGAAAATTTACCCAGGCCCGACACAACAGGAACGCATCTCAGTTATTTTGTTATAATAAATATAACAGAAATAAATTAACACTATTCTGAATATCAGTGGCTATCACCCATATATTGCCATTTGATTTTGGTAAGGCAAAATATTTTAAAATATTTTTTTTAATGAATAGCAATTATATCCATTTAAAACGACGCCAATTTAGATAAAAATACAAAAATAGACAGCTGGAGGCTTAATTTATTGAGGCATCCACAGGCAAGCCCGGTTAAGTAGACGATAACCTCAAAGTTAAACTGCGAGATGTCATTAAAAAAATATAAAATAAAATTGGCTTTCTGTGTTGAGATCTGTGCGTTTTTTAACCGACTTCAAAAAAGGAGGTTCTGTATTCGACCCGTATGTATGTATGTCTGCGATTTTCTCAAAAACTAATGAATCAATTTTGATAATTCTTTCACTAATGTAATCTACATACTTTCAGGAAGGTTTTAGTATATAATGCATTAGGTAATTATCCTTATGTACGGTGTTATATGCATAAATGTACTGCATCTCCGTCATTTCTATGCGAATTTGGACAATTCTTCTAGTCAGTGTCTTCAATTCTTCAATGCACTAGTGTTAATTGGATTTGTGTGGGGTAGGTACAACTAAAAAGTAAAAAATAAAAACTTTTTTACAAAAAAAACAACCAACTTGAAAAAAAACTACAAAGTGAAAAATAACTTTAATTTCGGAAGTCGGTGTCTAAAAACAAAATGGCGGAACCAACGACACCGACTTCCGAAATTAAAGTTATTTATCACTTTGTAGTGTTTTTTTTTTTTTTGAAGTCGGTTGTTTTTTTTGTAAATTGTTGTACCGTCATTGAATTACCTACATACAATTACGAATTTTGTAGGTAAATAGGTATTAAAAGAAAATTGTATATCGCCTGAACAAAAACACAAGGCAATATTTTGGTGTTAGCCATTGATTTGGAACATAAAAAATATATATTTTAGCTATATTTAAAATAACAAAAAAACTGAGATATGTCTCTTTCGTGTCGGGTCTGAGTCACAAATGACCGTTCTTCTTTAATTTGGTAAATGAGCTGTTTGTTTTCTACTAATAAAATTAAGTTTTATTAGAGAACATCCAACAGTTCTTCAGTTCAAAGTCAAAGCATTTATTTCAAATAGGCACATAAAAGGCACTTTTGAACGTCAAAATTTACATTGAAATAGAATTGATTCTAGTCGCCCATTCCAAAAGGTACTTTTCGTATGGAGAAGAATGGGCAAGAAACTCCAACGTTACTCTTTTAAAAATGTTTTACAATATTTGGCATAGGTACATTCATCATATAATAATATGTGTTAAACAATAGCCTATAAGATAATTGAAATAATAAAGCAACCATCAAGTTCCACTTAGAAGTATAGATTTTGCATATCATCGATCTTTATACGGTACCAAGTCAACTTATTTGAAGCCGTGTCTCCATCTTTTTACAACACCTAAATTCTTTTTCAATTTATACAATACCATCGCAAAGCATCTACTTATTCCGTCTGAACAAATCCTTATCTATCCCGGTCTATCCGATATTATTGTTATGATAATCATTATTATTGCGTTTCGCGGATATTTTTGATCATGTAACATTAAACATTATTTTGAATGTAAACAAATAATTGTGAACGAATGGAAAAATAACTTTAATTCCTACGCAATAAAGTTCAGTTTACGCTACAACTTTAAACATTTTATAACTTTTTCAATAGTGCTAGTCACTCTGAAATCAACTTAATGTTCACTGAAATAAAGTTGATGTTTGTTTAACTTGAAATAAGGTGGGGGTGTGCAGCACTGCGCACATTTACTATAAGTTCGTGTTGGCCTAAAACTTTACCACTTCTACGGGCCTTGTCGGTGGCAGCGCAGAGGTCATTTTGACTGCATGTTTTGGGAAACAGACGATACCTCTGTGCTCAAGGGGCGTATAGCACATTTTTGTCATTTTTTTACTATTCTCACTCAGTTTTTTGATTCTCTATCGATCTGTGTAATCCACGTGGCGAAATTCGCAAAAAAATTTCGAATACAACCTCATAATTTTTGTTACGTAAACAGAATTGATCGATAGAGAATCAAAAACTGAGTAAGGATAGTAAAAAGTTTCAAAATGCCCAAAATGTGGTATACGCCCTTTGAGCCCAGAAGCTGTTGGGGCATGGTTTTCGACATAAACATCACAGCAGCGGACATCACAGTCGTGACATCACAGCGGCGGGCCCTATCAGAATACCAGCGCTGCGACATAGATTTTTTAAATGTCGCAGCATCATACTGAGATAGGAGCCTTTTGGCCTCGTATAGGAGTTTCTGTCTCATTTTTCTTTTTGTTACTTTTTAGGGTTCCGTACCTCAAAAGGAAAAAACGGAACCCTTATAGGATCACTTTGTTGTCCGTCTGTCCGTCCGTCCGTCTGTCAAGACCCTTTTTCTCAGGAACGCGTGGAGGTATGAAGGTGAAATTTATATCAATTACTCAGGTCTACTGTCCCTTGAAGCTGTGAAAAAATCAAACTTCTAAGCCAACGCAATCAAAAGATACAGCCGTTTATGCCGCAAATTTCTGCAAATTTTCGAAACTCGCACGGGAAACAAAACCTACAGGGTACTTCCCGTGAACTTAGAATCTTGAAATTTGGTACTAAGTAACGTCTTATAGTACAGATAAAGGAAAAATTGCGAAAACCGTAAATTTTTAGTTACATCATATAATAAAAAATATTTTTGAAAATTTTAAAGTTACTTCTTTTCTCATGAACGCGTATAGGTATTAAATTGAAATTAATATCAAATACTCAGGTCTATAATACCTTGAAGCTGTAACAAAATGAAACTTCTATGTCAACGCAATCAAAAGAAACGGCAATTTAAGCCGCATATTTTCAAACTCGCAACTACTCGCAAGGGAATCAAAACCTAAAGGGTACTTCCAGTCGACCTAGAATCTTGAAATTTGGCATGAAGCAATGTTTTATAGCACACATAAAGGAAAAATTCCGAAAACCTTAAATTTTTACACGGAACCCTCGGTGCGCGAGTCCGACTCGCACTTGGCCGGTTTTTTTTTTATATAACTTGGTTTTTTATGTTTAACTGTGTTTAGTTTAGTTTGTGATCTTCCTGTACGAGTTGCAATAAATACTTTTTCTTTTCTTTCTTTCTTTCTTTCATATGTATGTAGCTCCACAATTTGTTGCTAATATTATCTATTATTTTGTTTTCAGGTACGGAATCAAGCAAGACCACTGCAATAGTTGCTAAAGCTGCTAATTACCAATTATATTAAGGTAACGTACAAACGTCGTAATAATTAGAACTGACGACAAACGAGCCTTCAGAATACTCTTTGGTCATTTTTCTTATTTGCAAGTTAGTAAAAAATACGACGAAACCAGACAAGTCCTGAGTGGAGACCGCGTATCGGCAAGCTTAGTGTGGGACGCCCCCCAGCTAGATGGCCGGATGACCTAAAGAAGGTGGCTGGGGTAGACTGGATGCGGAAGGCGGAGGATATGGTGTTGTGGCGCAGTCTGGACGAGGCCTATGTCCAGCAGTGGACTGCGATAGGCCGAGTTGATTATGAGTAAAAAAATGGCAATTTATACGTCATGCTCCACTATTCCCGGATGCTTTTCTTTTAACTTAAACTGCAAAAAAAATCCGACTGATAGTTTGGGAGATTAGCGCGTTCAAACAAACAAACTCTTCAGCTTTATTATTACTACTATACTATAGATAGACTATAGATATACAGGGTGTTACGGAAAGGGTATATCAATACAAACGGGTTGAAGAGTGTATCTGGTCTAGAATCTCTGTACAAAATTTCAGCTCAAAAGCAGTATTGAAAATGCTTAATATTTTTTTATTTCGATAGTTTATTAAATTGAAATCATAACAAACGTGTCACCGCACTACGAGGGTCATTATCCATTATCTGTAGTGTGTCTGTGCGCCTAGTACACGCACATCACGCCGCCGCGCGCCAGTGCAGCGCCGTGATGTCGAAATAAAAAAATATTAAACATTTTCAAAGTTAATGCTTTTGAGCTGAAATTTTGTACAGATATTCTAGACCAGATACACTCTTCAACCCGTTTGTTTTGATATACCCTTTCCGTAACACCCTGTAGATGAATCCGGTAAATGGTGCCTATCCGAACGCTGTAAAACAAACCCTTCCAATTTTGCTGTTACTATCCTAGAAAAATATGCGACATCACATTCTTAGCCCCAAAATATACATCATAATAATATCTTCAGGCCAAATCAATGTCACCCGTGGGTTTTTCCGCTATTATCCGCCACAACATCGTATACAAGTCGCATTTTTCAAGATTATCCGGATAAAACCGGATGAAACCGAATCTATCCTGGTAAGGGATGGCTGTTATGATTCTATTCTACCCTCTATTTGGTTGTGTTTGCTCAAGATGAATAAGTTTTCGATGGATGGATTTTTATTGTAAAGGGGGTGAAATGGGGCGAATCTGTTTTTTTTTATGTTGTGGTAAGTTCAGTAGCCGGTACATTTTACGATTATTTGATTGTCAATTGTTATTTAACTGGCTTAGGGGCCGTCTCCACGAGCAAGAGAATCGCGGCGATATTATGCAATTGCAAAAATTTGCATTTTTATACACACCGATGTCATTGCGGCGAAAATTTTATGGCGCGGCGAGACTATCGCCGCGATTCTCTCGCTCGTGCAGACGGCCCCTTAGTTATTGCAATCGTCTATACATGAGTACTTATGAGTTACTTACTCGCCCCCAATTTCATGGGACTCAAACATAACTGGCGAAATGAGGGTGAACTATTATTACCTTTGTTTAACCCTTCGCAGATTACAGAAGTCATATTAGTGTCTTAAGGCTTATTCAAACCTAAGCGTTATTCGCTACCGTCTGCGGTTGAGAAAACCGAATGGGTATGCGGTAACATTACTGTTCACACCAAAGACGATTTCGCTATCCTTGTGGGTAGAATACCGAGTTCGAGTTTCGCTCAGGAAGGTAAAGAAGTTATTGTAGAAGAAGGTAAACAATACCTATGCGCAGGGCCGGATTAACCATGTCGGGGCCCGTAGGCAATGCAATTTTCGGGGCCCTTTTTACTAGCCGTTTGAAGATCATCAGCACTTTTAAAGTTGATGAAGGGAAGTAAAAACAATAAACGAAAGAAAATATTTTTGTCAAGTCCATTAAGTTTAAATAGGTATTAAGTTTTCTCACTTTTTTGGACACCATCGTTCATAACATCTTGAAAGTTGACCTTTTCCAATACATAATTTTCAATCACCAGTATCGACAATGATCCATATTATTAGTTATAGTACTCGATACTAGATAGTTCTGTTCTGTAAGTATGAAGTATTTCATCAACTGACAGCAGGCGTTGAAAAAAAGCAATAATACCTATTGTCATTGATTAGATTTTCACTGTATGAAACATTTTCAATTACTTTTGTGCGCGCGCGGGGCCCTGTCACAACGCCCTGTCCTCCGCCTTCCGCATCCAGTCTGCCCACCAATTTAAGGTCGTCCGTCCATCTATACCATTGATCATAAGATCAGAGCGGCAATTCTCGTAATTTTAAGAACGTTCACAGTCTGATCTCAGTCTCAATATGTCAAAAATATCTCTAATTTCCCTACATTTTGACAAGTTTTTGACATTTATTTGTTGCCGAGATGAGACTGCGAGTAGACTTTGAAAGTTTTAAATTACGAGAATTGGCCTTCAGATAATTTACATTCCATCGCCACTTAATCAACTTTATCTACTTTACTGAAATGTATTCTAAGTTGATTTTTGAGTGACCATTTGTTACAGTCCTAATAAGTTTTTGGTTGCAATGGAATTTGAACTTTGTGAGTTATGACATTTAGGTTGTTGTTCCATAACTAGAAAATTATCTCAAATTCTTAATTCAAATTTAATAGCTGGGGAGCGTCCCACTCTACGCTTGCCGATACGCGGTCTCCACAGACCGTCTCCGCGGTCAGTTATAGATGAGTTAAAAACTGTATCCCTTCCACCCAACTTA
Organism: Amphipoea lucens; assembly: GCA_947508005.1. NCBI lineage: Eukaryota > Metazoa > Arthropoda > Insecta > Lepidoptera > Noctuidae > Amphipoea > Amphipoea lucens. Next base: position 17,266,925 of record OX382375.1, read on the forward strand.
GTCACTGCACCCTTAGGACCAAGAAACCCAACCGAACACCAAAAAACAGCCATCACAATTCCCCACAAAGCAATAATAAAAATTACAGAAACTCCTGAAAACATTTGCCACAATCCTGAAATCGCCCCCACGGGGGTTGTTATAACCAATTGCACTGTAAATGTCGTTCAAAGGGTAGTTTCCACCCCCTATTTTTTTCGCCTCCTATTTTTTCACCCCCTACTTTTCACCCTCGGGGTGTAAGGGACAGATAAATAATGTTAGGAACGTTGTGGTGACAATGGGAAAGTCACATAAGTCATCTGTTCACCGCTTATCGTGAGTTTTTTGGGGTCTAAGTGATATTAATAGTAGTTCTGAGAGGATGTGAGAAATACTTTTTCTTTTGTGAGATAGCCTAATTTTATGGCAATACTAGCTGTGCCCGCGACTTCGTTCGCGTGCATGACGGAAAACGTTTTATTTTTTTTTGCGCGGAACCCTTATTTTTTTTTCTAAAATAAAAGTAGCCTAAGTTACTCTCTATTACGTCAGCTATCTGCCAGTGAAAGTCCCGTCAAAATCGGCGGAGCGATTTCAGAAATTAGCCGGAATAAACAGACCGACAGACAGACAAAAATTGTAAAAAATGTTATTTTGGTACCGTGTATTCATCCATATGCATTATTTTTCCCGCATAAGTGTCGATTCCGTTGGAATATCGGGATGAAAAGTAGCCTATATGTTAATTCAGGAAATGGTCTATCGATGTGCCAATTTTCATCTAAATCTGTTTAACGGTTTACGCGAGATTGAGTAACAAACATCCAAACATCTTCACAAACTTTCACATTTATAATATTAACTAGCTGCGCCCCGCGGTTTCACCCGTGTAAATGTCGATCCCGTGAGAATATCGGGATAAAAAGTAGCCTATATGTTAATCCAGGGTGTCAACTACCTCCATAATTTTTTTTATCAAAATTGGTACAGCCGTTTGAGCGTGAAGAAGCAACAAACATATAAACATACACACACACACACACTCACAAACTTTCGCCTTTATAATAAAGTCAAAGCATTTATTTCAAATAGGTACATAAAAGGCACTTTTGAACGTCAAAATTTACATTGAAATAGAATTGATTCTAGTCGCCCATTCCAAAAGGTAGTTTTCGTATGGAGAAGAATGGGCAAGAAACTCCACCGTTACTCTTTTAAAAATGTTTTACAATATTTGGCATAGGTACATTAATTATATAATAATATGTGAGGACGATGCACCTAAAATAAAATTACTATACCACAATAGGTAAAAGAATTAAAAACGAAACCATGACATATAAATTAATTTATCTGATAGATACATGGTGCTCACATAGGTATTTACAAACATGGCAGAAGCAAAACGATTTTAATTTAAAAAAAAATACAATTAATAAGTCAGGGTGTGAGTAATGAATGTAAAACAATGTAAAAAAGAATAAAAAAATTTACAATTAAATTAGCAACCAGTTTGATTTTGTCTAGACTCTAGATTGTCCTATGGAGCAGAACCAACATGTTTCCAAGCGTTCTTATCTTGGATATAATCTTCTAGTTTATAGTATGCTTGTTGACAAAGTGTATGTTTAATGTGAGTTTTAAATTTTCTTTCATTTAATTGCAATATATCACAAGGTATTTTATTGTAACATTTAACACAGTACCCCATAAAAGATGTATGTACTTTGGCTAATCTGAAAAATGCTTGATGTATTTTATCTTTATTTCTAGTATTAAAATTATGTCTATCGCTTATTTTATAAATAAGATGTAGATTTTTTCTTACTTGCATAATATTTTCATAAATGAATTGGCAAGGTGCCGTCATTATATTAATCTTTTTAAATAGTTCCCTGAGAGATTCGCGGCGACGTAGATTATAAATGGTTCTGACAGCTCTCTTTTGGAAAATAAAGATGGATTGAATGTCAGCAGCTCGACCCCATAGTAAAATGCCGTACGACATAATGCTGTGAAAGTAGCTAAAATAAACTAAACGCGCGGTTTCTACATCTGTTAACTGTCTTATCTTCCTAACAGCATAAGCGGCCGACCTAAGCCGCCCCGCAAGAGATGTTATGTGAGGTCCCCATTGTAATTTCTCGTCTAGCGTGATTCCCAGAAAAACCGTTTGATCAACAAATTCTAGTTTTTCTCCATTCAGTATGATAGATACCTTTCGTGAACACCAAGTATCCCTACCAGTGGAGATATATCAGTAGAAATATAAGGAACAGGGGAAAAATATTGGCAAAGTCACGGAAATTGATAAAAAGCAAATTGATTCCCAGCTTAAATTGTCCCTATAATCATAACTATCATTCTTGGACAGTTGTACGAAATGCCATAACACGGCAAATTGACGTAGGGTGTCAATTTGCTTAACAATTAATATCTAACTTTGCGTGTAGTAATTAGTCCTCGATATGACTTTAAACGGTCGTGCAGTATTGAACTAAATGTAGAACGCCACCTGTAGGCTATGGGATAAATACACCCAAATAGGCTCGGAAGGAACAGTCGATATTAGTGCAGGATATCAATTCAGGGCGGCGGCTGATGAACATCTAGCACGTCAAAGGCGGCGCCCACGGACCCAGTCAGGCGGTCCACTGTACACCGACCAACTCGCACTAGACAAGCGCGGTGGGTTAATTTGTCTAAACCCCTACTCTCTCATGAGAGAGTAGGGAGGCCTTTGCCCTGCAGTGGGACGTCACAGGCTAATAATAATAATAAATTTGCGTGTACCAAGTCTGCATGTTTGGAGACAGGGCTGACTGCACAGGGTGCGCCTTTTAATAATCTTTTGTGGTTTAAGCTAAAGTAATAAAGTCTACATATTTTGTTCTTTGTATCGTTTTTCGCATGATCAGTTTGTAACAATGAGCTAAGTATAATGTTTTGTTTCCTTGCCTATAATAGCCGAAGTGTGTGGTTTGGGTGACGTGGATTGATTGATTATTTGCCGAAGTGGGGGCGTGTTCTAATAAATATATTCGGCTATGAGATTTTTGTATCAGCTTATTTTCTTTGATGTTTATGATGACAAAGAATTTTCTTGAAATTGTTGCCTGTAGATTTTTTGCGTTCATCCATACTAATATTATAAATTCGAAAGTAACTCTGTCTGTCTGTCTGTATGTTACCTTTTCACGCCTAAACCAGTGAACCAATTAAGTTGAAATTTGGTATAGAGACAGTTTGAGTCCCGGGGAAGGACAAAGGATAGTGTTTATCCCGATATTCCCACGGGATCGACACTTATGCGGGTGAAACCGCGGGGCGCAGCTAGTAAGTTATGAAACGGAGATCGCGAGGAGTTTTTAGATCGGAAAAAATGTTGTCTATGGACCAGCATTGTAAAAAGGAACTCCGTTATTCTGATATAAAAACCTATGAAGATAGAATAAAGTAATTACTAATTGAAAAATAATTTTCAAAATCGGTCCACAATTCACGAAAATGTCGATGGACATAAAATATACAGGCGAACATAGAACCTCTGTCTTCGGTCAGTTAAAAAATAATAGCTACTTACCATAAAAACAGCTTTAAAGATATAAATGTGTTAGTTTCAACTAAAAAGCAGCCAAGTGTCTCGCAAGAAGGGTTCCGGACTACCGTACATATTTTTTGAAGTGAAAACTTCTTTAGCGGCGTTGAACACTTTTTGTAATGGGTAAAAAATGTTAAACTCGCGTCAGGGCATCGCGTCAGGACACGTGACCGTCAGGAGAGATTCCCCCCCCCCCCCCCCGCCTCTCTTTCTACGGCGGCGCCAACCGAAGTGAACCAAGTTTAGTGACACACGACAATGGATGGATGGATGGATGGATTGGATGGAGTGGAAGTGGAAGTGGAAGTGGTAGTGGAAGTGGAAGTGGAAGTGGAAGCGGAAGTGGAAGTCGAAGTCGAAGTCGAAGTCAAAGTCAAAGTCGAAGTCGGAGACGAAGTCGGAGTCGAAGTCGAAGTCGAAGTCGGAGTCGAAGTCAAAGTCGGAGTCGAAGTCAAAGTCGAAGTCGGTGTCGAAGTCGGAGTCGAAGTCGAAGTCAAAGTCGAAGTCAAAGTCGAAGTCGGAGTCGAAGTCGAAGTCGGAGTCAAAGTCAAAGTCGAAGTCAAAGTCGGAGTCGAAGTCGAAGTCGAAGTCGGAGTCAAAGTCGAAGTCAAAGTCGAAGTCGGAGTCGAAGTCGAAGTCGGAGTCGAAGTCGGAGTCAAAGTCGAAGTCAAAGTCGAAGTCGAAGTCGAAGTCGGAGTCGAAGTCAAAGTCGAAGTCGAAGTCGGAGTCGAAGTCGGAGTCGGAGTCGAAGTCAAAGTCGAAGTCGAAGTCAAAGTCGAAGTCAAAGTCAAAGTCAAAGTCGAAGTCGAAGTCGGAGTCGAAGTCGAAGTCGGAGTCGGAGTCGAAGTCGAAGTCGAAGTCGAAGTCGGAGTCGAAGTCGGAGTCGGAGTCGAAGTCGAAGTCGAAGTCGGAGTCAAAGTCGAAGTCAAAGTCGAAGTCGGAGTCGAAGTCGAAGTCGGAGTCGAAGTCGGAGTCAAAGTCGAAGTCAAAGTCGAAGTCGAAGTCGAAGTCGGAGTCGAAGTCAAAGTCGAAGTCGAAGTCGGAGTCGAAGTCGGAGTCGGAGTCGAAGTCAAAGTCGAAGTCGAAGTCAAAGTCGAAGTCAAAGTCAAAGTCAAAGTCGAAGTCGAAGTCGGAGTCGAAGTCGAAGTCGGAGTCGGAGTCGAAGTCGAAGTCGAAGTCGAAGTCGGAGTCGAAGTCGGAGTCGGAGTCGAAGTCAAAGTCGAAGTCGAAGTCAAAGTCGAAGTCAAAGTCGAAGTCAAAGTCGAAGTCGAAGTCAAAGTCGAAGTCAAAGTCAAAGTCAAAGTCGAAGTCGAAGTCGAAGTCGGAGTCGAAGTCGAAGTCGGAGTCGGAGTCGAAGTCGAAGTCGAAGTCGAAGTCAAAGTCAAAGTCGAAGTCGAAGTGGAAGTGGACGTGGACACACTGCTGTGTATTCGTAACATTCGTGTATATGTCAAGTGTTTAAAATATGGAAATTGAACAAAGTGCATCTATTAATGAAAAAAGGGACGCAGAAATAGTGAAAAAAAATGAGTTTAGAGTTAATTCAATTAATAATTGATTTATTTCAACGTTAATATTCAAGTTTTCAGTTCTGTCGGCACTCCCGGAGTGCAACCCGTCTTTTTTAAAACCACGTCTTTTGTATGGGGACCGACCGCCTTTAATTTTTTACTTTGAAATCACAAAAAAAAATCAACTGTTGTGTACAAAATTTCAATACCTACTTGACCAAAACGTATGAAACAGCCTATTTTTTTTTTTTTCAGAGTTGGTCCCATAGTGAAAGTTGTTCAAATTCATGGGTAGAACACCCTGTAAAAATTTGGAACCGGTAAAAAAAAATCATCCTGTATGTCATAGCGGCCACGGCTATAGTAGGTACTTAGTTAGTACACACTCTGTGAAATTCAAATGTCTACCTATTACGGTTCAAAGATATAGCCCTGTGACAGACGGACGAACAGCGGAGTCTTGACACACTGCGTACGGAATCCTAAAAATGGCTGGTTATTTATAGGATTCCGGCAAAAATAGGTACGTGGCACAAGGAACATTGAAGTGCTTCAAAAAGTACTATGGAGCAAATCAAAAGTTTTCGAGCAAAAACGACCTTTATGTAATCCGAAAGGTCGTTTTCGCACGAAAACTTTTGTAAAAGGAAAGTGCACAAATCCAAGAGCAGTTCTAGAAAATCTACCAAATAAAGTAGAAAATAAAGTATTTTTCAGGAAATACTGGACATTCTACAAATAGGTCGATTCGTACAATGGATGGGTGACGGCTTTGACCTCCATATTAATGTGTGTTTACTGTTGAAAATCAAGTTAATGTTTTGACTGGGAATGTCTTAAATGTAATGTAGGTCAGGTCATGAAGTGGGCCCGAGCGGAACGGATTATGCAAAATGTTATCTAGACTGCAATAAACGAGTGTCTTTATTTTATTTGTCGTAACTAACTACAGACTACTAAAATAAATGACCAAGTAACTTACTATACAAATAAATAATCACTCGGGGACTGCCGCGGTAAAGCCATTGCATAGCATTTTTATCAACTTATGCGAGCTTCGTACAGTCTACACGCATACGTCTAGTCGCACGCACACAAACACCGTGCCGAAGTCTGCCGAACTGAAACGACGTTAGACGATGCGCGTTGCACGGCTTTCAACGCCGCCCGGTCGGAGTGAGGGGTGTTAGGTTTATTTTCGTTACGAAATTTCTTGATTCGGTCGCCGCGCTCAAAGCCCGCGATAAAAGCTATGCAATAGCTTAATAAAACAAAGAACACTTAGGCGTCGAAGTAATCGTCCGCAACGCTGTCATCCGGAAACGTGCCCAGAAGACTGGCAGCATTGCCACGTTGAATGGCAATGCTAATCTAGACAGTTGCAGTTTCCGTGTAGCCATTGACAACATCTCATTATGACGCAGCCGTGAGACACACTATTGTTGTTAAAACATTATAATTTCACTTTTTATTTTATTACTAGTTGACCCAGCAAACTTCGTACTGCTTCGGCGTCAATATGAACGAATGTTAATGTTGAGAAAATGAATAATCATTACAATTTTTTTTCGTGAATTTTCCCTATGTTTATTTGTTTATTTTGCTACTTGGGGCGGAGACAAATCCAATAAATCAAAAAGATCATAAAAATCGGTCCAGCCGTTCTTTAGTTATAAATTAATGGTGTAGGTTTATATAGATTAATAGTACTTTATGTATGTATTTATTGTATTGTGTAAATGGTACACCACAGACTACCTACAGTATTTGTCGGTCCTTCCCGTTTTTAATCCATCCAAAGGTTGTCTTTAAAAGATCGCTCTTAGCGATAAGACCGCCCATTGTGTCACCCATTGTAAAGTTTTCTATATTTATGTCTGTAATTTATATGGTGTACATAATAAAGAGTATTCTATTCTATTCTAGGTAACCCGACTTTCAAAATTTAATAGACTTTCAACTTTATCGCTGAAATATAAGGTTCAAAGTTGATTGGGATTTGACAGTTTCGGGTAGCTTGATGTGCTGGCATCTGTACATACAGTCACAAGCATAAAAACCTTACACGACCAAAAGTTTTTATTTTGTTAGAAAAACCATACCATTTTAAAACAAACAAACCATGCATAAAACTAAAAACATTCCACTTGAAAAGCCAAGCTAATCCAAACTAATATTATAAATGCGAAAGTAACTCTGTCTGTCTGTCTGTCTTTTCTTCACGCCTAAACTACTGAACCGATTTGTGTGAAATTTGGTATAGACATAGATTACATTCCGAGGAAGGACATAGGATAGTTTTTATCCCGATATTCTCACGGGATCGATACTTATGCGGGTGAAACCGCGGGGCGCAGCTAGTTCAGAATAAAATTATCTCTGCAAACCACGCCAAAAAACACACATTTTATATTATTTTTTCATTCACATTCACCCAGTAACTAAGTCTTCGTTTTCAACTAGCAAATGAACTGGAAACGCCTCACCGACCTTCGTTAGAGTATCCAGCTTCATTTTAAAGCAATTTCGAGCTCATAACAATATTCATAATGGTTGAAGCTTGAACAGCTTGCCAGCAAATGTGGCAATAAGAAAGTTATTTTGGATGAAAATTAGCTTAATTATAGTGGGTATTACTTTTAGTGAGAAGCTCGTGCCTAAATAATAACAGCTGCACGGGTCGAATTGTCCTAGAACCAAAAATTCGAAAACATGTGACATCTACCAACCCGCACTGGGCCCGCGTGGTGGATTACGGCCCACTCCCTCTCACAGACAGGCATGTGTCCCAGCAGTGGGACATTATAGGCTGAATATGATGGGTCGATTTGTAAGGTTAAGCAACGCTTGCCGCGGTTAGTCCGTGGATGGGTGACCATCTCTACATACCAAGCAAAATCCCTCCGTGGTTCAGAAAGCACGTTAAGCCGTTGGTCCCGGCTGTCATTCGTGGATCTCTGACAGTTGTTACGGGTAGTCAGAAGCCCGAAAGTCTGACAACCAGTCTTACTAAGTGGTATCGATTTACCCAGTAACTGGGTTTTGGAGGTCAGATTAGCAGTCGGGCTTAACGTGCTTTACGAAGCACGGAGGAGCCGCAGTATATGCGGTCACCCATCCACAGACCAACCGCCGCAAGCGTAGCTTAACCTGATCGATCGACCTGTGCGGCTGTTATTATTTAGCCACGGGCCCCTCTACTAAAACTAGAATTCGGATGTTAAACATGTAAATTATATTTTGCCGAACATTTTCTCTCGCGACAAATTCTCTTTGACCTGTGAATTTAACTCGAGAACTTTACTCGTACTAAAGCAGAGAAAATGTCTCGATTAGTGACACACGGTTCAGCTATTTGTTGAGCAACAAGCGATATTCCGAAGAGCAGTGGTGGCCCAGTGGTATCGGCCGCGACTTACGACTTGTAGGTCGTAGGTTCGAACCTAGATTTACTTTGTGTAAATTATTTCATCACCACTGCTCTCAAAACGGTGAAGGAAAACATCGTGAGGAAACCGGCATGTCCTAGAACCAAAAATTCGAAGACATGTGACATCTACCAACCCGCACTGGGCACGCGTGGTGGATTACGGCCCACTCCCTGTCACAGAGAGGAGGCCTGTGTCCCAGCAGTGGGAACATTATAGGTTGATTATGATGATGCGACATTCCTGCGTACCTTCGTGTAGCTACTTCTTATAACATAGCATAACATAATCAGCCTATAATGTTCCCTCTGCTGGGACACAGGCCTCCTCTCGGTGAGAAGGAGTGGACCGTAATCTACCACGCGGACCCAGTGCGGGTTGGTAGATGAAAACCGTGAGGAAAACGACATGGCCTAGAACCAAAAATTCGAAGACATGTAACAACTACCAACCCGCACTGGGTAGGCGTAGTAGATTACAGCCCATTCCCTCTCGACGAGAGGAAGCTTGTGTCCCAGCAGTGGGATCATTAAAGATTGATTTTGCTTATGCAGTCGGATTGAAGATGATTCAGAATGTTAAAATAATATTGCTCTGAGGAAGAGTTAAGAACAGGTGAACAAACTCAAAGATATTTGAATTTGGAACGTGTTCGTTTCGAAATCATAGACATTCCAGTATTATTCACATTAAATAAATATCTTCTACCACTCTGATGGATTGTTTCCGTTTGTTATTTTAATTAAACAAAGTGTTCGGCGTTTTGGATCAAACAGAAACGTTGAGTAACGCCAGAAAAACTATTTTTTTTTTTAATTTATCAAAGAATTCAACTAATTATGTACGACGAGACGAATAAATTATTAATAGTTATAATTGAACAACTAAAAAGTAGGAAGAACCATTGCAGCTTAAAACTATTGCTAAAACTTTAGTTTTTAATATTACTCCCAAATGGACACTTACATAAAACGCTTACCCGCATTTTGAAAAGAAAACTCTCCATCCTTACCGTCTGTATGTCACAAATTGCCTGTTAGAGTTTCCGCGTACCTCTAAATTGCCTCAGAAAGTTATTTTTTAAACTTTTAAAGCCTCTTTGCGAGTAAACAGTTATTTTGAGCGCCAAATGAAATGAAACGCGCTTTTAAATTTTTATAGGAGTCAAACAAAACACCGTTTCGGATTCGAGTACGCCGTTTCGTGTTCGGTTTTTAAAAGTTTTAAAACGCGGTTTCGATGACGTAGTTTGGAGCGTGATTGCTCTTTGAACTTCGAGGGCTTTGAAATTTCGTTCAGTTGAAATTGTTCGCAGGTAGAAATTGATGTTTTTTTCGTGACCAGCATTTTTTATGAAAAACGCGAAGAGAATGAGAATACACTCATCCGAGTTTGGAAAAGTTTTACCATAATCATCAAATGCTCGTCTTTTTTAAATCTATTTATTCCAAAACATAAGTGCAGGGCGTATGCAGGTAAACCAATTTCTATCTATATACACACCGTGTTCTTCACGATATCCATAAACTTTGTTAAACGCTTCTATAGCTTTTACAAATTAAATCTAACATCGAAGTAGTACTTAAAAAGGCTTCGTTACAAAGATATTTGTAATTTCATTTAGTGAAATTTAATTGAGCTATACAGTAAGAAAGGGTCTTAACTCAGTTTTGACAAGTTGCAGCCCGCCAAATCCTATGAATGAAAATACGTCATCGTTGCCAATTCGGATAAAGAGGCATGTATATCGGGCGATTTACGTCAAGGTATTTAGTTGTATGTATGTAATCATCATTATGAACAACTTTTACTATGGGACCAAACATGAAATCGCGAAAAAAAAATCAGCTCTTCCCTACATTTTGACGAGTTATGTGAACATAAATGCAAGGAACAGCTGATTTTTTTCGCGATTTTAGGTTTAGTCCCATAATAAAAGTTGTTCATATTGATGAGTACAATGACCCCCTAAAAAGATGCCCATGAATTTAATTTCACCCTGAATATCTGTGGTGTAGTCCCTTTGATAGATTTCGATTCTACACCCCCTGAACTGATTGAAGTGCGCATACAAACGAATTGGCCAGTTTACAATATTTATTATACCCCTAAACCATCGTGAAAGCGACTAAAACATCCATTATTAGGAAACAATAACTTTCAGCTGTACGCAAGCGTTTCTAAAGACGGCCACTACACTTTAGGCGATGTTGGAACTTTTCCAGTTTTTAAAGGAAAACAGCATGTTTATGTATTGAATTTATCAAGTAATAAGCTAGACTCGTGTTTATGGTTCGACGGAAATATGGAGCTAAGTAGTACGGTTGTACATAGTTATGTATTACACCAATCTAGAACTATTGTCTATTCCAATAGTTGTTGATGAAAATGTAAACAAAATCTCTTCAAGTTAAATTCTTATTTAATCAATCAATCAACTCAGTCTATCGCAGTCCACTGCTGAACATAGACCCAGGCTGCGCCACAATACCCTGTCCTCCGCTTTCCGCATCCAGTCTGTCCCAGCCACCTTCTTTAGGTCGTCCGTCCATCTAGCTGGGAGGCTTCCTACACTACGCTTGCCGATACGCGGTCTCTACTCCAGGACCGTCTGCTGCAGCGGCCATCGGTCCTTGGACATTCATGACCAGCCCACTGCCACTTCAGTTTGCTTACTCTGCAAGCTATGTCGGTATCGATGACTCCGCTTCTTTTTAGGATAATTTCATTCCTGATTTTATCCTTCAAAGAGAATCTGAGCATAGCTCATTTCTTCATTGCATTCCTATAACCTAGGGTCTCTCTGAGGAGTTTTGTTTCTCGTACAGGCTTTTTGCCATTATCCAACATCTTAGGTGGAAGAGGCCAGTCCCAAGTCCAGACTGACTGATCAACGCACAGCCTTAACCGCTGGTCGCAGAGACATGAAATTTGGAGGGTGTGTTCTTTGTGAAGTGTAGGTAGGTATTAAGAAAGGGTTTTTCGAAATTGCACCCCTAAGAAGGAGAATGGAGGAGGGTGAAATTTCACGCGGACGAAGTTGCGGGCAGAAGCTAGTATTTCTACACTTCACAAAGAACACACCCTCCAAATTTCATACTCATATATACAGGGTGAATTTTTCAAGTGGGCGTGGATGGCCAAATCCGAAACTATGAGGAATAGCGAAAAGTACTCAAAGGAGTCGCGGGCTCGATTTTGATAAAAACTAAAACTGCATCATTGGATTTTTGAAAAATCAATATTTCTGGCCAGGAATCGAACCTGTTGATTTTGAAAAAAAAAACACACGCTGTATTATTACACCATTCGATAGTGTCGCTAATAAGGATCAAATTCTGGGAAGTAATGACATACGGCAAACTAAAGGAAAGAGCTCATTTTTATCAAAATACTTTTTTATTTTCTTATCTACCTACCTATTAAACCTTAACTGATTAATTGTTCAAAATTATGACAATTGTTTTTGAATACATAGCTGGATTCGACGTCTCAAGGATTGTACTGCAATTTAAAATTTGAATTTAGAACATAATTTTGTGAAGGTGACTGCGCTACGAGTATTTCGGGTGTAAAAATATTGAGCATCATTTCGAACAAGGTATGAAAAAAGAAGCAGTTTATTAAAATTCAACATTTTCCTTAAGTTTGCCGTATGTCATTACTTCCCAGAATTTGATCCTTATTAGGGACACTATCGAATGGTGTAATAATACAGTGTGTGTTTTTTTTTTTCAAAATCAACAGGTTCGATTCCTGGCTAGAAATATTGAATTTTCAAAAATCCAATGATGCAGTTTTAGTTTTCATCAAAATCGAGCCCGCGACTCCTTTCAGTACTTTTCGCTATTCCTCATAGTTTAGGATTTGGCCATCCACGCCCACTTGGAAAATTCACCCTGTATATAGAAGATTTTAACTCACGCCATTTTTAGAGATAGAGGACGTCATAGAGGAGAGCATAGACAGCGATAACGACGATGAAAAAGTTAAAAACGTATTGTACTCACAAGCAACTGAAAAGCTTGTGTCGATCCTGTTGAGTCGTTGTAGAAATAGGAGACACTTCAAAAGCGATTGTCAGTTGTCTAGACCAGGCTTACTCAAAGTGGGGTACGCGAACCCCTTGGGGTTCGCCATTCGACGGCAGGGGGTTCGCGATAAGATTTACGTAATGACGACGAAAATACGGACAAAATAAACGCACTTATAAAAAAAATTGAATTTTGGAAAACCTGCTTGAGATCAAATATCTTTGAATGTTTTCCTCTTTTGTACGAATTTATCACGACGAACGCCTTATCCGTGGATTCCGAAATAAGGGCTGAAATTGTTCTGCATCTTTCTCAACTCTCCGACGAACTGAAAAGGTATTTTCCGGATATTGATAATGCTAAAGATGGCTGGATTCGTAACCCATTTGCGGTCACGAACGAAAGTATAAATTCTAGTTTGAGTATTAAGCAACAGGAGTCATTATTAGAAATGTCCGTCGATCAAACTCTTCAAGCTGATTTAAAAAGGATGTCTTTGATAGATTTTTGGGCAGCTAGACAGGCAGAGTATTCCGAACTCTCACGCAAAGCGGTGAATTTCCTTTTACCCTTTGCCACAACATACTTATGTGAGAGTGGATTTTCACACCTAGTCACGATAAAAACTAAATACAGAAATCGACTTGATGCCGAGTCAGAATTAAGGTTAAAATTGTCCAAAATTACTCCTAAAATAGAATCCATTTGCGACAAGAAACAAGCACACCCATCACATTGATATTAAAAAGATAATTTTTTGGCACTTTATTTGTTACCTTTTATTCAAATAAAAACCTTATTTTCTTCAACAGTCAGTTTTATTTTTTCCTGGGGGATTTAATTACTCAATTAAGCCCTAACTGACTGGTGACAGCGAACTGTTAGGGGTTCGCTGTCACCTGGAAATTTTAACAGGGGTTCGTGGAGCCGATAGTTTGAGAAACCCTGGTCTAGACCCTCAGGTTGGCCTTAACTGCAAGGAAATTATATTCATGGAATCAAGGGGGAAGAGGGGGAACCGGGCAAATGCCCAGAGCGGCAAAATTGAGGGCACCGGGCGGTTGCACGGAGTCCTTAATTTTCTCACTAGGACAGGAAAATCTTACAAAAATTACCATGCTTATCAGACCGACAAAACAGTATTTCTAATGGTTTTTCTTTTTAAAATAATGCTATTTTTGCGGCTGTAAATTTTTAGACGGACCAACATTATTTTAAAGTGCTATCTTCTATACAGGTTGAAATTGAACACATGCGACAAATTGAAATGGGAGATTGTACTCATCATTATGAACAACTTTTATTATGGGACCCTACCTGAAATCGAGAAAATAAAATCAGCTGTTACCTACATTTTGACGAGTTACTCGAACATAAATGTAGGGAACAGCTGATTTTTTTTTCGCGATTACGTGTTTGGTCCCATAGTAAAATTTGTTCATAATGATGAGTACAATCTCCCATTTCGATCTGTCGCATGTTTTCAATTTCACCTTGTATAAGGTCCCATTAAAATAGATGGACAAACATTTAGAAATCATTCAGACCACCAAAATAAGGACTATGGTAAAAAAAATGTGTAAGAAAAACGCATTAGATACTTACAAGAAAAATAATCAGCTAACGAAAATACACTAATGTGCCGGCAATTTATTATTTTATGTTAAAATAAAATCACTTTAATCAGTGTTTGTTTTTGCTTGGATATCTTTGGTTAGACGTACTGAGCGCTGTGGTAAAATTTGTCCATCTATTTTAATGGGACCCTGTATATATAAAAGGAGAAACTGACTGACTGACATATGAACGCACAGCCGAAACCGATATGGAATTAGTATAAAGGGCGGCGAATGTATTTTTTGCCCGGAGCGGCTAAATAGCTAGATCGGACCGAGTCTTTGGTCAACTGGACCCGCGGGTCAAATCAAATTTTGAATTGTTCGACTAGACCCACTGCCTAATTTCATCATTAGTACAGTCAAGGAGTAAAGCCGAATTTTTTAGTTTTATTTCTATGACTTACTCGTAAAATATACATATTATTCAATTAGGTACACTTAATTTTTATTTACTTATTTTTACTTACTTACTGTCTGCAATGAGTTAAAACGACGCTCATGGAAGTGCAATAACTACCTCTCAAATAAAACAAAATACTGCTACCACTATTTCCTTGTAAATACGTAAGTAAACATAAGATGGGCTTTACTTCAAGCTTGCTAAACAATCGTACTACTTTATATCTCTCTTGTACTCTAATTCGATTTTATAACCCAACAGTAAAACTGTGACTGCCTTCTACAGTATAGAAACAACAGTAAGCTAACAATTTTATGGTGCTACTATTTATTTTAGTACCTGTGATTTTATTGGTTGTCTGTTTATAGGATAAAGATAGTCAGGTAAGGAATATTAAAGAGAAATATTTTATTTATTTATTTTATTTATTTATTAATAACCGACTTATATTGACAGTTTGCACCACACATACAAGTTATTGGTCAATGTTAGTAATTATACATGTCATACAATCATAAAATTAGATTAAATCACATAATAAAAAGATGAAATGAAATAAAGTGAAACAAAATTGGACAAAACTAGATAAAAATTAGATAAAATTAGACACAATTAGATAGAAATTAGCATAAATTGGAATAGAATTATTAATAACATATAACTATTTAATATAAATTTAATTAATATAAATAAATTAATATAAAATTAATTTATTTATTTACTCCAAGGAGATTGTACTGGGAGTGGCAATGGACTCCAGGTATCGAGTGGCAGTGTTCAGGAAACTCAGTTCAGTACTCGCGAAGACATCTGAGGACTCGTCATATAACAGAATGTTGTTGATATGGGTGAGAGCTAGGTATAATGGACTGGTCTTAAGGGTTATGGTATCGGTTTGAGGTATTTTGAATAGAGGGCGTCGGCGAGGGCGAAGTGTGTGTCTAATGGCTAGCGGGATGTTAAAGGAGATGTACTGCAGTAAGGAGGAATTGAAATGGGTACCACGAATTAGGCGGATGACATATTTTACCAGACTAAGATTTCTCCTTAATTCTAAACTTTGGTACCCGACCATACCTAGCACAAATGGTGTTGGGTACATGTACGGGTAATAACCATAAAGTTTTAAGTATAAGTATCGGGCAAAAGACTTCTGAATCTTTTCAATTACCAGGGTATACACTTTTTCATGAGGGTTCCAGATAGCGCTGTTAGTCTCTAGCAAACTGCGAATGAAGGAGTTGTACAGTATGGTTATGGCCTGACGATTATTGAAAGTTTTGGCCTGACGCAAGACAAAACCCAAGTTTTTGCGGGATTTTTTGCAGGTCTGTATTATGTGCTGGTTAAATGTAAGATGTGGGTCGAAGTGAGCACCCAGATCACGTACGGTTAAGACGCGTTTCAGGGGCGTATTATTCATGGTGTAGATGTTGTGTATAGGTTGTGTGGCTTTTGAGTAGGTCATGACCACGCATTTATTAAAGTTTAGGTTGAGGTTGTTGATAGTGCTCCATGTTTGAATGTTGTCTATGTCGAGTTGAAGTGCAGCCGTATCACTGGCGTTAGCTACTGGTAGAGCAACTTTGACATCATCAGCATACATTAAGACTGTGGAGTGTTTTACATATGTGGGAAGATCATTTACTACTATTAGAAAAAGAAGGGGACCGAGGTTAGTGCCCTGTCCTATGCCAGAAGTAACCGAGTATTGCTTTGAATTTGCATTTTTGTATGTTACAAATTGCTTGCGGTCGTGCAGATAGTTCGCGAAGAATTTTAGCAATGACACAGAGAAACCTGCTAATGCTAGTTTATTTAGAAGTATGTCGTTGTCAACCCGGTCAAAAGCCTTCTGGAAATCAAAATAGGCTACATCTATCTGCATTTTGTCATTAATATTTTTGGCTAAGAGCGTAGTTATGTTAAGCAGATTAGACGTTGTTGAGCGATTTGGAAGGAATCCGTGCTGCTCATCAACGAACCACCTCTGCAACTTATTAAATATTTTTTTATAGAGTATCGATTCAAATACTTTGCCGAATATAGATAGAACAGCTATTGGTCTGTAATTTTTAAAGTCACTTTTTAGGCCGCTTTTATGTACCGGGAGTACTTTAGAAGTTTTCCACTCCGTAGGATATATGTTCGTCGTAATAGATAGGTTGAAGATAAACTGTAAGGGCAATTTGAAAATTTCGCAACCGTCCTTAACCAAGTACTGTGGTATTCCATCTGGACCTTGAGTAGATTTTGGAGGAAGCCGAGCCATAGCGCCACGAACCTCAGATTCGTGAACATAATCAATATCAACAAGATGGGACATATTACTAGGAGACGCATTCGCAGTAGCGATAGCATGCTCGACATCTAATGATGGTAAGGTTGATAGGAAAACGCTACTAAAGTATTTTGAAAACTCGTCTGCCACTTGCGCTGGCGACCTGTCACCAAAGGTAGCCTGCTCATTATTTTCCCTGTTACTTTTTACATAGGCCCAGAAGGCTTTGGGGTCACGTTTGATATTTGACTGAATACGATTAGTGTAGGTAGCAAAATCTGCATCTGTACTTCTCTTTAATAATCGCCTATAGTAGGTAAAGAATGCATAACACAGTTCGCTATTATTATTATTATTCTGCTTGTATAGCTTGTGATAATAGTTTTTAAGGTTATTAAGTTCAATAGAAGCAAACGTAAACCATTTAGGATAATCCAGTCGCAATGTTTTCATCTTTTTTAAAGGAACAGTTTCACAAACAATGTTGTTAATTAACCCATAAAAGGTCCGAACAGCCACGTTAACATCATCGCATGAATAGACTGGCTCCCAGTCTATACTAGCTAGTTCTGAGTAAAGCATTAAAAAGTCTGCCTTACGGAAGTTACGCTCTGAAGTTATACATGTGGTCGAATCATTAGGGTGGTAGTTATTGTTTATGAACAAGCTTGCGTACGGCGTGTTAATATTGATAGAGATATCTAACGGCTTATGATGTATTTCAGGTGAGACAATACCAGAGCATGCTGAAACTGAGATTCCTGCCACACATGAGTTAACCAAAATCAGATCCAACATTCTGCCAAGATCATTTAAAATTATGTTTTCCTGTATTAAATTACATTCGGAAAGGAACAAATCAAAGTCCTCACGTATGGCTACACTAGCGGAATATAGGTTAAAATCCCCCAGTACAACGAGAGGTAGTTTGTTAATGTCATGCAAGATCCTTCTTATACAATTAAAAACAGAATAATAATAATAGTTATTATAATTATACGCTGACCCTACCCCTACAGAAATTTACCTGTCCAATTTTCAATAAGTCATACAAAAAAAATATTTTCAGTTTTTCCGAATTTGGACACTTTTCAGGAAACTTTTTAATAAAATAATGATAGTAAAAAAACTTTATTGCTAAAAAGATTACAGAAAATTTTCATTGGCCCCATTTTCTTTAAAAAAAAAAACCTAATTCGATCTATTAAAAACATTTTAAATTAAAGAAATAGTCGGTCAGTATTCTCAAGTGCACTTCCAACGTGCTTATTTGCATGAACAGCATTTCATTTTAATTTATTCTAGACTAGCAGCGCCCCGCGGTTTCACCCGCACAAGTGTCGTTCCCGTAGGAATATCGGGATAAAACGATCATAATGTGTTATTCTGATGTATATGCTATATTACTTTTTTGCGTGAAAGAGTAACAAACATCCATCCAACCATCTATGCTCAAAAACGTTCGCATTTATAATATTAAGTAGGATAGGATAGTAGAATTATTAAATATTATTGAAATGCTAGAATGTTGATTAGACTTTAGCAATAAATGTCTTATAGCCCAGTTTTTTGTAGCACTAGCCCATGACAGGCACTTTTTCATTTTTATTAAAAGAAACAACTTGGCTTACTGATTCCAATACACTACGTGCACCCTTAGGCCGTCTCCACACGAACGTTAAGTCGCGATCGACGGCTGTAAATCTCGCTTCCCGCAGATAAAGTAGATACGTGAGCAGCAGCCTAATACAGCCATCTTCATTTCTCGGTTTACGAGACAACTCCGGTGGTATTTTTTATGTCCCGACCTTTTTTTTTTAATATCTATGAATCTATTAAGTAATAAGGTTGTCAGAAATTGGCGTGGTGTTCCATAATTTTTTGTTATGGTCAACCTCGCCGCGGATTTTCGTGTTTGGTAATAAAAGGTGTTATTAAAAAACTGGCCAAGAGCGAATCGGAGTCGCGCTCTGACAGAAATATTATTGTTTAACCGGTCAAGCGGCGAGGTTCGCCGATCGGCGACGAAACAATAGAAAATCAATTGTGACTCATTAGCGGAGCTTGACAGATTAAGTGCCTTTATTTGTTACTAGCTTCTAGTCCGCGACTACGTCCGCGTGTATCGCATCGCATCGCCTGCCGCGCTATACTTCGTTTTCGCTCAGCGTTCTTTCTATCTCTTTTGTCTTTGCTCGGCATCAACACGCACTGAGCCCGCGTGGTAGATTATAGCCCACTCCCTCTCGTAGAGAGGAGGCCTGTGGCCCAGCAGTGGGAACATTATAGGCTGATTATGTATGTATGTATTTAATACAGTTCAGTTCCATTCCACCCCGAGCTAACATAAATTCCAGAAAAAAAAATGTGCAGGTAGAAGAAAATAAAATACATAGTTTAAAATGTCGTATCAACAGCGCCATTTTGTGTAAGCATTTTAAAATGATTTTACTGCAAAACCATTTACCAAATGGGACATTACCTTTATAGCTTAAAAAAGCACCATTCCATATTATAAATCACAATTATTATAACCACAAAAAAGCCCTTAATATACTATAACGATAAATTAAAAATTACCGAGTCCCAACCGTAAATGACGAGACGGTATCGACAACCGTAAATTATCGAAAATACCATAAAAATTGTTATTATATATCAAAATTTATAAAAATTTACGACCACACCGCGCAATAAAGAAATTGTTTATACAGATCGAGGGTTAACGGAAGTGAGGTTGAGCGTGGTATCTTGTGATGCCGAAGCGTAGTTTGTGAGAGCTTTACATGGGTATGGTCTTAAGAGTCCCTGAAACGATCAATCGCAACTGTCAATTTTTACGTGATTGATGCGCAAATTGATCGTCTACCAAATGCAACTGAAGCGATTGACAATATTACTACAATTTCAATATATTGCAATTGATCGTTTCGGGGACCTTTTAGTGTCAAACATCTACCTACTTTACAGGTGGACGGTTTTATCATCTAAAAAAGATAAAGAAGAGAATAAATTCAATAATGGAAAGAAAGATCGAATCTAAAGATATTTATCGTAAAAAATTGTGAGCTTTAATTTATTATAGCATAAGTCATTTTGGTGATTGGAGTATTTTATCGGGGCAAAAAATTCATGGCTATTTAATGTCCTAGGGTGCGAATTTGTCAATTATTATTTTGATCAATACGACATCATCGCCTAAATATAAATACTGTTTATTTTATCTCCACTAATAACATTCTTATACTAGTAATACTAAGTCGACAAGTATTTTGTCAGCATTTTGTAATATGTGAGAGTTCGAGACTTCGGGAGTCTAAAAATAACTGAATTATAAAACTCCAGGCCCCCGTTATATCACACTAGTTACGCCCGCTGTTTCACCCACATAAGTCTCGATCACATAAAAATATCGGGATAAAAAATAACCTATGTCCTAATCCACGTCATGGTATATCCATGTGCCAAATGTCATCCAAATCCATTCAGCCGTTTTAGCGTGAAAGCGTCACAAACAAACATAAAAACAAATGTATTCTTTTTATAATACTAGCTTAGATATACACTATGTGACTACAACCATTCCAAATAAATACATTTTATTATGATGTCAAAGATTATTTAGGTGACAAAAATATTGTATTTTAATGACAGCAAAGGTCTGGACAGTAAATAATGTAATATATATTATATGTTGGACATAATTAATTATAAATTTGATATAATGTTGGACATAAATAATTTATAATTGATGAATTAGATATAATTTCTGGACCCTATTTTTCATTTTTAATTTGCATGACATTATCATTTTTAATTCCTTATTTTGTTGACTGATCTGTATTTACGATAATTTTATTTTCAATGACATTGTACTTAATTGAATTGTGAATTTAACAGTTAGAATTCTTGTTTTAGGTATATTTGCACACCTTATATGGTAAACAGTGTACCATTTGACCTTTGTAACATCCACTGAACCTGTTTTATGCAAATAAATGATTTGATTTGATATGTCATTTCTAGGATAGTAACGATATCTTAGACGAAACCTCATATTTTATTTATCATTATGGTAATTGCCTCATCCAGGCTTGAAGTGCTTTTGAAGTGGTATCCTTGAATATATCATGATTATATTTTGGCAAAATATAAAGTTGGATAGGTATTATAAGGTCACCAAAGTATTTTTTAATAACATTCGTGATTACGGCTCCAAAAGGTTATTTTGATAATCAATATTATATGTAGGCAAGAAAGATTATATCGAAAATCAAAGGATATTACTATTTTCATCATTTTCTTTCATGTTAACCCAATATTTTTTTTTTTTTTTTTGTATCGTGTATCTCGAAATTTCCAAGTCCTAGTTTGATATCGATGTTACAATATAAAGAATTATTGTGCATACTTGTACTTTCAAAATCTAATAACCACATTTCTGAACGTTCGTGATCCATTTTCCATACAAAATTGGCCATTGTCTTTATAACTAGACCTAAACTACACGTGAAGAAAACCGTAGACAGAAGTTTGTGATTTATATTAGTATACTAGCAGCGCCCCGCGGTTTCACCCGCCTAAGTGTCGATCCCGTGGGAATATTGGGATAAAAAGTATCTTGTAATGTTAATCCTGGTTATAAACTATCTGTGTGCAAAATTTCATCCAAATCTGTTCAGCCGTTTGTGCGTGAAGAAGTAACAAACATACAAACACACTCAGAAACTTTCGCCTTTATAATATTAGTGTGTAATTTAAAAACTAGCGATCCGTCTCTGCTCCACACTGTTCTTGCGACTTGACAAAACATCGAGATTTCTTTTATAACTATGGAAGTTTTATATTATAAAACAAAATACTAGTTACACCCCGCGGTTTCACCCCCATAAATCTCGATCCCGTAGGAATATCGGGTTAAAAGTATTCTATGTCCTAATCTTAGTCATGTGCCAAATTTCATCCAAATCAAAAAGAAAGCCTAACAAACAAATATACATTTTTTTTTATATTAGTTTTAATATAAATTCTCTAAATATTGGCGAAACTCGCATTAAAATCCGTAGCGTATTATAGAAGAACAAGAAAACAAAGCGACCATAGATCCATACTTAATATTATAAATTCGAAAGTAACTCTGTCTGTCTGTACCTTTTCACGCCTGAACCGCTGAACCGATTTAGATGAAATTTGGTATAGAGATAGTTTGAGTTCCGGGAAAGGACAGAGGATACTTTTTATCCCGATATTCCCACGGCATCGAGACTTGTGCGGGTGAAACCGCGGGGCGCAGCTAGTATTCTATAATATTTAGAGCACAAATGCCCCACGTGTGAACAAAAGTCGTATTCAGAAGTTTGTGATTTATATCATTTTATATTTAGAAATGACTTCTTTTTTGATAGCTCTCAGGCTGTTTATAAGACGTCGTTACGCATAATCTGTGGCGTTATGGGCTAGGGGGGGGGGGGGGGGGGTGTTGCTGGGGAGACTGAAATACCCGGTTTTTCTTTTTTCTTTAGGGAAGACAAAGGGAGCACTTAATGGAGGATGAGTGAACATGTCTAGTAGGTTATTTGTTTCTTATAACTGACGATGTTATAGCAACACTGTTAAACTCAAACTCGAAGCATTTAGGACAATTAAACAAATTACAGGCACTTTTGAATTGTCAAGGGGTCGGTCAGTCAGAAAGATGAAGCTAGTTGCCCATTCCAAAGCGTGGGTACCTATGGGGAAGAACGGGCAAGAAACTCCATGGACACTCTTTTAAATCAAAATAATATGCACATACATCATTCATGTCAAAAATTATACATGTGAGAACGATGCAGATCGTTAAAAGCGTCCAAAATGAAAAGAGTCTACTAGAGTACTAACAGTCCGTTCAAAGTTATTTTACCTTTGACAGCAGCGAAGTAACAGGAACCTTATTGTAACAAGAATAAAGATCACAATGATTTTGACAGACTTGTCAGTGGCAGCAACCCAATAGCAACCTTATTAGAATGAGAATAAAGGTCACTGTGATTTGGACAGTCATACAAAATCAGAGGTAAATTATCTGTGAAAGGACTGTACAGACGCTAGCACATCAAGCTACCACAATTTGTCAATTTCTTTAATAGATGTTCAACTTAATTGCTAAAGCATTAGGTTCAGAGTTGATTGGGAAAATTTCGGGTAGCCCTACGGGATATTCGGGATCAAAACTTACGCCGATGAAGCCACGGGGCGCTGCTAGTACATATTATAAATTCGAAAGTAACTGTGTCTGTATGTTACCTTTTCACGCCTAAATCACTGAACGGATTTCGATAAAATTTGGCAAGAAGATAGATGGCATCCTGAGGAAGGACATAGGCTACTAAACTTTTTGTTCCGGTTGTACGTTCCCGTGGAATGATTTCCGACTTACACGCGGGCGAAGCCGCAGACAGAAGCTAGTTTTGTACTTAGAACATGTGTATACCTAGATTTATCAATCAACTGAGCCTATCGCAGTCCACTGCTGGACATAGGCCTCTCCCAGGCTGTGCCACAACACCCTGTCCTGTACCTTCCGCATCCAGTTCGTCCCAGCCACTTTCTTTAGGACGTCCGTCCATCTAGCGTGGGGGCGTCCCACACTACGCTTGCCGATACGCGGTCTCCACGCAAGGACTCGTCTGCTCCACCGGCCATCGGTCCTTCGACAAACATGGCCAGCCCTGCTACTTCAGTTTGTTTACTCTGCAAGCTATGTCGGTAACTCCGGTTCTTTTCCGGACAATTTCATTCCTGGTTTTATCCTTCAAAGAGACTCCGGGCATAGCTTGCTCCTTAGCGCAGCATATACCTAGATTTATGCATCCGAATTGACATTCGGACGTGTCCCAAGCTTTTCCATTATTTTGATACGCACCGTTTTCACACAGAAAAAAAAAATCACAGAGACAAAACGTTTCACACAAAAGACAATTTGTTGACTTCTCAAACTGACTATGTAGTTAAATCATATTTTCTGGGAACTATGACGTAACCCGCAAATGTGTGAAGTAGCGAAAAAGTTTAAAAGTAACTAATGGCGCGCTGCCAAGTAACAGCATTCCACTATGTCTAGACGAGTAGGTCGGCCATTTTGAATTTAGTGTCACCGTGTGCGGAATGTTTGGATAGGTTAGGTTTGAAAACCAGTTTATTAGGCTGTGTTGGTACACTATACTAAAAACTCGGTGACAACGCAAAATTATATTTTGTTTTTAATTTATGTTTACGTAAATTTTATTTAGTACGTTTTAGTTCATTAAAAGCTTGTTTTTAATAAGATTTTTACTTATATTTTGCCAGCTTTTCCCCGTAACTTCGCCTGCAATCCAATATAAAAGTAGCCTATGCCCTAACCCAGGTCATGGTCCACCCATGTGCTAAATTTCATCCAAATCCGATCAGCCGTTTTGGCGTGGAAGCGTAACAAACAAACTCATTTATAATATTAGTTAGGATTTTATATAAAGCTCAAAATTGTGTCTTATTATAATTAAAATCTCAAACAGGCTAACCGGGGTAACTCTTTGCATCCTTCACAATTCATTTAATTTGCAACCTCAATAAACAAAACAAAAAACAAAGAGAAAATTATATTTTCAGTATACTTAATAAATAGCAAAAATAAAAGGTTTTATATTCTAAAACATTTCAGTAAAAAGGATTAAAAAAAAACATCTGTTTCTAACGTTAAAAAAAACCCTTTGAAAATCATTCTCTTAACATTTTTCCGAATTTTTAACCCAATTTGTAACATCAAAAACGTTTTACCTATTCAACATTTATTTGCGTCAACCACGGTTTGTGATGAATAACAAAATAAGAAGATTTTACTGAAAATTGACGCTTTGCGTAAGTCCTTTAATTAGTCATTATTTTACTGTCTGAAAGTTTTAAAGGATAATTAATGAATAGTATGCTTTTAAATGAATGGTTCATTATTTCAAAAATATTAAGCTTACATCAAACGTTAAATTACTCGCAGATATTTCGAAAACGGAATAAGAAGCTTTTATTCCGTAAAAAAGATTAAAACTGTCATAAACTTCAAATGTTTAAACTCGGAAAGTAACAAGAGATGTCATTTGCAAGTTGCTAAATTGTCTTTTGTGTTCAAATCAACTTACTTACGAGTACTACTATTTTTAAGATTATAATTCATCATCATCATCATTTCAGTCGCAAGACGTTCACTGCTGGACATAGGCCTTCCCCAAGCACCTCCACTTTGACCGGTTTTGTGCTTCTCGCATTCAACGAGTTCCTGCGGCCTTCACAAGGTCGTTGGTCCACCTTGTGGGACGCCTTCCAACGCTACGTCATCCGGTACGCGGTCGCCACTCCAGAACCTTTCGACCCCATCAGCCATCTGTTCTGCGAGCAATGTGCCCTGCATTCTGTAATGTCAAATTTGTTGTTACGGTTGTGAATCATATTTTAATCAATATAGAAACGGACACTGCCCCGCAAATTGCAAAAAACGTAAGAAAATTTGAACTTCGCGGGTACCTTAGCGAATTCCCTTTAACGGACTTCATTTCAGTTTTTTAACCGACTTTATTAACCGACTTTAAAAAAGGAGGTTCTGTATTCGACCCGTATGTATGTATGTATGTTTGTATGTCCGCGATTTTCTCAAAAACTGATGAACCAATTTTGATAATTCTTTCAATAATGTGATCCACATACTTTCAGGAAGGTTTTAGTATATAATACATTAGGTAATTATTCTTATATACGAAGTTATATGCATAAATGTACTGCATCTCCGGCATTTGTATGCGAATTTTGATGATTCTTCGAGTTGTGTCTTCAATTCTTCAATGCACTAGTGTTAATTGAATTTATGTTAGGTAGGTACAACTAAAAAGTGAAAAATAAAAACTTTTTTACAAAAAAAACAACCGACTTCAAAAAAAAAACACTACAAAGTGAAAAATAACTTCAATTTCGGAAGTCGGTGTCAAAAAACGAAAATGCGGAACCAAAGACACCGACTTCCGAAATTAAAGTTATTTTTCACTTTGTAGTGTTTTTTTTTTTGAAGTCTGTTGTTTTTTAAATAAGGAATGCTAGAAAATGTGGGTGGGTTAAAGCGACTTGGGTGTAGTACTTACCGCCACACTCAGAGATGCCACCGGCTGAACGGGTTTGGGTCAAATTCACATGGGTAGACCATGACCTGGAGAAGAACATAGGGTACATTTCATCCTAGATTGCAGAAAAAAGTCGTGGCTAAAAGCTAGTTACCTATGTGATAATTTTATTTACTTGTGCAGACATTGTGTATTATGCTGATCAATTAAAGTTAATGATTAAATATTATTAAGTGACGTCTCAAGGTCGCTCAGCGCGCTATGGAGCGAGCTATGCTCGGAGTCTTTTTGAAGGATAAAATCAGGAATGAAATTATCCGGAAAAGAACCAGAGTTACCGACATAGCTTGCAGAGTAAGCAAACTGAAGTGGCAGTGGGCTGGCCATGTCTGTCGAAGGACTGATGGCCGGTGGAGCAGACGAGTCCTGTAGTGGAGACCGCGTACCGGCAAACGTAGTGTGGGACGCCCCCCAGCTAGATGGACGGACGACCTAAAGAAGGTGGCTGGGGTAGACTGGATGCGGAAGGCGGAGGACAGGGTGCTGTGGCGCAGTCTAGGAGAGGCCTATGTCCAGCAGTGGACTGCGATAGGCTGAGTTGATTGAAGTGACGTCTCTATGTGCGGCATTTAGACTCGTAATTGAAATAAATTTCGAAGTACAAAAGCTTCTCAATTCAATAAAAAAGGCTTAGTACTTGAGCTGGAGTACAAAGAAAATTAATAAAGAGCTCTTCGTCCTATAGACCAGTACCTATTTAATCAAAATACAAATGAAATGAATCCCATTATTTGGAACAAAGAATCAATTAGATTGATGTTTCTGCAATTTTTCCTTGTTTTTCTTCCGTACTTCATGAGTCAACATCTTTAAGTAATGATAAAGATAATATTTTTTTGTTTATCATTTAATATGGCAAGATTTTGTGATTGTTTATTAGCTTCAGCCATTATCAAAATTATGGTTTACTAGCTGCGCCCCGCGGTTTCACCCGCATAAGTTTCGATCCCGTGGGAATATCGGGATGAAAATTAGCCCATTTGTTATCCAGGGTGTCAGCTACCTCCATACAAAATTTTATCAAAATTGGTCCAGCCGTTTGAGCGTGAAGAAGTAACAAACATATAAACACACACACACACTCACAAACTTTCGCCTTTATAATATTAGTGTGATTGGAAGGGCGACAAGTTTCTGAACAGGGATCTCTATGGTTACTCTAGCTTTTCTTCATAATCTGCCCATCATGTTCGTACTGCTGGGACACAGGCCTCCTTTCTGTGAGAGGGAGTGGGCCGTAATCCACCACGCGGGCCCAGTGCGGGTTGGTAGTTGTCACATGTTTCGGTGAACGTAAACGAAGCAACTATCGCAAACGAATCCTTATGTTGCAGCCGTTGCAGGTGTGACGATAATGCAGGGAAGAAAGTTAAATGAGAACCAAATACTTACAACTTTTTATATTGATACCAGTCCAGTGACACGTACCTACTAGTGAATAGTCCCGGGAAATCCGAGAACGGGGATCGCGAAATGTTTTTATCTTGCCCTGTCATTTCGTCTTTCTCTTACTTTGTCCGTTTCAACACTTTCAACTCTACTACTACGTAGCAAGTGTATTCCACGCCAAATTAGAAATATTCTAAAAGCGAAGTATCATTTCCCGAAAGTATCGAAAGTACCGGGAATCCCGCTTCTTTAGCCAGAAGGTCCCAAAAATCCCGGTTCTGCATTCCCTAGTACCTACAGAAAGAGAGCGAAAATAAACCACGATCTTTTATATTATAACCAGTGATCGGAATAGGCTGAGTATATTTGCCTAAACATCGGAGAACAGAGACAGAAAGTGGAGACTTCCTTACGACTACTTTTTTTACCGGAATTCGTGAAAAATCTCAAATAAGTTGAAAATAAGCTTTATTTAGGATGGGTAAAGGCTATTTTTTAACTAGACATGCCGTGTGTGAACAATCAATCATCCCCTGTTTTCCTACCCTTAGGGTAGAATTTATTTTTCCAAATTTATATGGGACCTACTTCGGAGTATACCCTTTCCAATAAAAAAAGAATTTTTAAAATCGGACTGCTCTGTAAAATGTTATGCGTGATAATACCTACACAAAAAATAACCATACGCGTCGAGTTAAGAACCTCCTCCGTTTTTTCGTCGGTTAATTATACACTTAAAGACGATAATACCTACATACTCCTTGTATGTAAGGAACGTAGCAGGTGGCGTAGTTTTTACCTACCCCATGGGAACACGTACCCTAATTGCGTAACACACTATCAATCGGAATCTGAATCATTTTGAAGCAAATTGCTAATCCATTGCTTCATAAGTTCGAAAAATTTGTCTGCCCAACACGTAAATCCATACTTAGTAATCACACTAATATTATAAAGGCGAAAGTTTGTGAGTGTGTGTGTTTATATGTTTGTTACTTCTTCACGCCTAAACCACTGAACCGACTTAGATGAAATTTGGTATAGAGATAGTTTAACTCCTGGAAAAGGACATAGGATAGTTTTTATCCCGATATTCTCACGGGATCGACATTTACGCGGGTGAAACCGCGGGGCGCAGCTAGTATTATAAAAATTCGAAAGTAACTCTGTCTGTCTGTCTGTATGTTACCTTTTCATGCCTAAACCACTGAACGGATTTCGATAAATTTTGGCAGACCGATAGATTGCATCCCGGGGAAGGACATAGGATAGTTTTTATTCTGATATTCCCACGGGATCAACACTTATGCAGGTGAAACCGCCGGGGCAGCTAGTAACACAATGAATGTTGTTGAACTGTCAAAATGAAACCGATTCCGATTGATAATGTGTTACGCAATTGCCTAGAAGGTGTGAATTTATGTCCGTATATCTATCTCTGTACGTAACAAAATTTGTCTAAATTAAATCGAAATGTAACAGGACTTTTATATTTTTATTTTTCGTGCTTTGGAAAGTGCAATCACAAAATCATACATTTAAGTTCATGAAACCTAACAGAATCAAAAAAAAAAAATAACCAAGTCTGTCAAATCCGCGTCACAGTATAAAGATACCCCCCCCACACATGCAAACGCCCCGTCCCTTTTAAAACCGCAGCCGCTCTCGCCCTCGGGTGGTACTCGACGGTACTTGTAACACTCGCACGGCACTCGTGTGTGTGAAGTGGCCATTACGCTCGCGACTATGACATATTGCTTCTTTGTTTTAGGCCCAGGGAGGGAGGGAATATTTATAGAAAAATATGAATTTAGTGTCGTGTTTTGTTTTTAACGGGGTTTTGAGGAGTTTGTGGCCTATACATTTCTTTAAACATATGGGAGGTGCTCGTGGCTTATGCGGGTAAAACCGCGGGGCACTGCTGGGCGGGGCATTATATGAGGAGATTATTATGTAAACGTGCAGATAAGCAGTTTCATACGAGTCTTGTTACAAAAACGAAGTTATGTCCAGTTTCCTCTTTTCCCAATAATTCGGGGCCAGCAACTAATAAATAAATTACGAAACTTGCTCATATTTCGGAGAAGGCTGACTTATAAGAGTTATCAGGTAATCCGATTACTGAAGTAGTTTGTTGTCGATTTGCTATTATTTTCTGTGGAACTGTTTATTAGTTTATTTATTATAGGTCTATTATTGGCGCTCGTGGCTAAGTGATAACAACCACACAGCTCGATAGGCGAGCAGTGCCATGGTGGTCCAGTGGTAAAGGCTCCGAGTTAGGTTGTGGGTTTGGGCCAGACAGGCGCTTTACTTTGTGTAAATAATTTCATCACCACTGCTCTCAAAACGGTGAAGGAAATCATCATGAGGAATGGGCATGTCGTAGAACCAAAAATTTGACATGTTTTGTGACATTTATAAACCCGCACTGGGCCCGCATGGTGGATTACAGCCCACTCTAAGAGAGGCCTGTGTTCCAGAAGTGGGAACATTAGGTATATGCTGATTATGCACGGGTTGATTGAAAGTACTACGCTTACTGCGGTCGATTTGTGGTCACCCGACCATCCAGTACATATCGAGACATTCTGTGCCTTGGAAAACATGTCAAACCGTCGGTGCCGGCTGTCATTCGTAGATGTTTGACAGTCGTTACGGGTAGTCAGAAGGCCAGAAGTCTAACATCCAGTCATACCAAAGGCTATCGTGTTACCCAGTAACTGGGTTGTGGAGGTTAAATAGGCAGTTACCCGCTGAGGAACAGCGGGTACGAGGCCTGTCGGGGGAGCGGTGAATGCTTATGCGAATCCCGCACCCCCGGCCATAGGCAGAGGTGGAACACCGCGATGGTTTTAGCCGGTAAGAGTCCGGCATGCCCCTCTGTCACCCCCACGATAGAGTAAGTCCATGAGGATTCCCAGCGCGAGAAAAAAAAAAAAAGGTTAAATAGGCAGTTGCTCCATGTAGAATACTGGTATTCAGTTGAAGACTGGAAGCCAATCTAAACATAGTTGGGAAAAGGCTAGGAAGATTTTATCATTTGTCCACAGTGTAGGTATATTTCAGCGATGTAAAGACGAATTCTCCCTTTATACAACACCAGCTGCGCCCCGCGGTTTCACTCGCGTAAATATCGATATCGTCGAAATATCGGGATAAAAAGTAGCCTATGTGTTAATCCAGGGTGTCAGCTACCTCCATACAAATTTAATCAAAATTGGTCCAGCCGTTTGAGCGTGAAGAAGTAACAAACATATAAACACACACACTCACAAACTTTCGCCTTTATAATATTAGTGTGATAGTGTGATTATCTATGTGTAATAAAACGTCTCCCAACGGGTTAGAAAGAGGTGTACCTATAAAATAGTAAAGGCATAAATGGGGGCATTACACATTTACATTATTGTAACTACACATATTTCCGCTACGCTATTACAACATTATTTATGTGTCTTGTATTGTGTGTTGTATATACCTATATTATAATATAGGTTGTCTTTAAAATACCGCTCTTAGCAATAAGACCGCCCATTGTATCGCCCTTTGTAAAATTTATTATATTTATGTCTGTAATTTCTAGGTGTACATAATAAAGAGTATTCTATTCTATTCTATATAATTATTTTGTTGGAGATTCCTAAATAAATAAATAAAACACAGAAACCAAAATTATTTCACTTTACTTTGAGCTTAATAGAATTTATCATCGTCGACCTAATTAATATCACTTTGACTTCATTCCCCGTACTAGAAAATAAGTATAAAAAAGAATCTAAATTACGAGACATCGCGAGACGCTAGTAATTTAGCAATTTTCTCTTTGTTCACAGGTCACCTAGCCGACGAGTGCCTCTAATTAAGATTTTAAACGTGGCGTAAATTAATTAACTGTTGGAAGAAAATAATGAAATAATTCATCAAAAAACATATCTTAAAGTTAGATCGAAGTGTCAAAAAGGTTAAAAAAAAGTTAAGTGTTTAAATAAAGAAGTGCATTATAAAGTGATTTCGAAAAAAGAACAGTGATAAATAACAGTGCTTCAAAATAGTAAAATAGTGCATAAAATAAAAGTGAAAAATATTAGTGCTCCATAAAGTATTAAAAAATACTAGTGAAAAAATAACAGTTCCGAAAAAGTGTTCCAAAATAAAAACGGTGAAATTCATAAAAGTGACAGTGAAAACTTAAAAGCAGTAATAAATAACGTATCAGTGACTGAAGTAACAATAGCAATGCTTTGCTAGTGTGGTGATATTGATGATTTTGCCACCGTCATCACGAATGCGGGCGGGCGGCCCCTCCGGCCGGCAGGTCAATGACATCGCCGGCACTTCTTGTGCTTTCCTTGGCCCTTGGTAAGTCCTGGCTTTATTCAATACTTCTTAATTAAGATTGCTATTATACAGGGTGTCCCTGGAAGTATGGATCAAATCGAATAGGGACGTGGGCAAGGTCATTTCCAAAGGTTTTCGCAAAAAAAAAAAAAAAAATACTAAAAAAATACAAAAAAAAAAAAACAAAAATAATACTAAAAAATAAAGAGAAGAGAGATCGAATTCGTGAAAACTTTTTAGGATAGCCCTGATAGTATTTTTTTATGATTATTTTCTTTGAGCACTAAGCGAAGTGATTGAAAAAAAAAATTAAAATCGGTCATAACTTTTGAACCGTAAAAAAATTCACTGACATTCTCAGGGTTAAAAAGTTTGGAAATGACCCTTGCCCACGCCCCTATTCGATTTGATCCATACTTCCAGGGACACCCTGTATAATGTTCAATAGGAGCATAGCTGATCACTATCTCTCACAGAAGTAACAATTTTGCATAGTAAAATGAAATTGTCTATTCTTAAAATAGGTTATCGAAGTCACTCTTACACGTCATATTATACAAAAATAAGCTAGATGGAATCGACATGTCCTACCTGATCCTTGAGAAGAAATGGCGACACAAAGTCAAGGGTTAAAGTCTGTTTAAAGTCCAGACATAATCTTGATCAGGTCTGAATGAAAGATTTGATCAGTATGAGCTTTGAAGTCGTTTTCACAAGACGATAAGTAAGTACAATGATAAAGATGTGCAGGAGTTAGCTGCTCCCAAATATACGAAATAAAACTAGGTACTTATTTGTGACTCCAGGTTATACAGTTTTAATCAGCCAGACTCTGGAAAAATAATATAACAGTTCTCTGTCAAAATCCCTAGAGACGTATCACTATCGCAGTTATGTTAATCGCCACAGCACAGATATATGATATTTTTTGGTATCTGTTACTGGATTTGGGAGAGGCCTTTGCCCAGCCAGGGGACAGTATAGGCTAAAAAAAAGTATTAATGTGTAGCTACAATAAAGTGCATAAACTGTAATAATATTATGACGTATTGTGGCTGCACATATCACATTGATAAACTATTATGGAATGTGGATGTTTAATGAAAATTTTATCAATTCTTGTGGATGTATACATCTTTTTGAAGCTAACTGTACCTATTTCAATATAACCTAAGTGGTAAAAAATAAAATTAAGATAGTCCGCCTAGGATAAAAAC
Organism: Amphipoea lucens; assembly: GCA_947508005.1. Lineage (NCBI taxonomy): Eukaryota > Metazoa > Arthropoda > Insecta > Lepidoptera > Noctuidae > Amphipoea > Amphipoea lucens. The sequence continues at coordinate 17,299,910 of OX382375.1, forward strand.
TGTTAAGCTGACTGATTAATTAGATACAATACCTACCCACCTACCACCAATCAATGCCGACCTCAATCAATCAATGTCTACCTATAAATGTAGCGCGTCCATGGTTTCAATATGGGTACACATATTTCACTATATTTTTTTTATAACCTGCACCTTTAAAGCATTAAAAACTCGAGTGAGAAACCAAAACAGTTAAAAAATATTTGAATGAAAAGTCGCGCCAACTTTCATGCTGCTCTATTTCGGGCCTAAAAACATGCTAATGAATTGCACTGACTTTTTTATTTAGGACTTACCGTTTTAACACGTCCAAAATAAAATTTTCTTCACGACTGAAAAGCGCATCCTTTTGGCAGCATAATTTAATTCAAATCTATACTAACATTATAGCTGAAGAGTTTGTTTGTTTACATAATGTTCCCACTGCTGGGACACAGGCCTCCTCTCTGTGAGAGGGAGTCGGTCATAATCCACCACGCGGGCCCAGTGCGGGTTGGTATCACATGGTGTCACATGTTTTCGAATTTTTGGTTTTAGGACATGCCGGTTTCCTCACGATGTTTTCCTTCACCGTTTTGAGAGCAGTGGTGATTAAATCATTTACACAAAGTAAAGTCTGGGTTCGAACCTACGACCTACAACTCGTAAGTCGCGGCCTTTACCACTGGGCCACCATTGCTCTAAAAGGAAGGAGAAATGAAAACAAGACATTTATAATTAAGAGGGAATGCGGGTGGTCGTTTCTCCATGGAAACGCTATCGCCTGTTTTCTTTCTGGTTAATGACCATAAAGCAATGATTTTTTTACAGAATAATAAATATTAACTACTTGTATGTCCCTGTTTTCATTTTTGATGATACATTATTTTTATAAGCACTAGAACCCTCAAAAAACGCCGATATAAACCGCTGTCAACAGAAGCCAAGTGTACAAAAGACAACTAACTATTAATAAAAAAAGAAAAACATAAGGAGACAGTGTATATCCTTGTTATTCACTTTATGAAATATCTTTTAATTTGGTCTTATATTGGAGGAGGAAATAGGCGAGCCAAACCTCGAATTACGACTTTTTATTTAGGATTTTTCAAAAGTCTCTCCGACCGCATTTCCTCTTAAAACTCAAAATCAATATGAAACAGCAGTACATTTTGTTCAAAATTTTAATCATGACTACACTTTGTTACTCTCAAAACATTATTAACAACATCTTGCTTCGAAACAAAGCTGAATAAATCTGAATAATCTGGAGAGTACACAAATGAACCGTGCAACTGAAATACAACTTTATTTTTCGTTGCTCAAAATTGGATTTTGGCTGACAGGGAACTTTTTGCTGACCCGACTTTCAGAGTTTTAATTGTTAATTTAGCATTTGAACGATAATTATCTGATTTGCATATTTTTAGGGATTTTGTGTGAGGAATTACTTTTTTAGTGTTCTCGTCTAAAATGGAGGGATTTAAGTCTGTTGAAATTTGTTTTTGGCACACTGTTGAATTTTTTATTTTCTTATCTTGAATTTAATAATTTTGTTAGAAAGGTAATAACTGCAATTGCTTTAGGGAGAAAAAAATATAGTACCTCTAGCGTATGAGCCTCTTTTCTACTGAAATTATAATAAAATGGATGTTCTAGGTACGACAATGCATGCGTTGTATTTTTTCAGCAGCTAATTTATTTCCTAGTAAAGGGAACGGTTTGGAACAGCATTTTTTTTTAAATAACTGGCGAATAATTTTAACTGTTCTAGAATCATGTACAGACAGCGGCACATCAAGCTACTACAATCTGTCATTCTCATAAAAGCTGCAGAGAGAGTGCAATAATAAGAGTTATGACAATTATTTTTTTCTTTAATAAATTTTTTCAACTTTATCGCCAAAGCATAAGGTTCAAGGTTGATTGGGAAAATTTGACAGAGTCGGGTAGCTTGATGTGCTGTTATCTGTACCTACTAAATCAATGGTAGCATGTTGCGTGTCGATGTCTCTCCCATCCTGTATTAGAAAGGTGTGGTCAAAGTTAAGGGAGTGGTACAGACCATCGAACTGAACAACTTTCTACATGGGACCAAGGTCATATTCGTAAAAAAAATATCAACTGTCACATACAAAACTTCAATTATATACCTACTGGACCCAAATGTATGGAACTGCGGATTTTTCTAAGATACGTTGTAGTTACATAATAATGCACAATATTTTCTTCAGTTCACACTTAGAGGCGAAAGTTTGTGAGTGTGTTTGTATGTTTCTTACTTCTTTACGCAAAAACTACTGAATGGATTTGGATGAAATTTGGCACACACATAGCTTATAACCAGGATTAACACATAGAATACTTTTAATTCCAATATTCCCACGGACATAGTTTATAACCAGGACTAACATATAGAATATTTTTTATCCCGATATTCCCCCGGTATTGAAACCTATGCGGGTGAAACCGCGGGGCGCTGCACTTAATAAATAAACCTCACGAAATGGTAACACTAAATAATTCACACGTAACCAAATTAACCAGAGCAAACACTTGACTGCACTAAAGCTTTCAGTTAAACACATTTCGTGTAGTTAATCTGCAACGAATCCCACAAGACGACAGAGGTGACTACAACGTGTTACACAAACATGCAGACACTTGCACTGGATTAAGTTAAGCATATCTTAGTACGAAGGTACTCTTGTTGGTTTAGTGGTCGCAAGCATGAGTTTTATAGTTTTACTAGCTGCGCCCCGCGGTTTCACCCGCATAAGTCTCGATCCCGTGGGAATATCGGGATAAAAAGTATCCTATGTCCTTTCTCAAGTTCCAAACTATGTTTGCACCAAATTTCACACAAATCGGTTCAGTAGTTTAGGCGTGAATAAAAGACAGACAGACAGACGTTACTTTCGCATTTATAATATTAGTTTGGACTAGCTGACCTGGCGAACTTCGTACCGCCTCAGAATTAAATAATGTGACAAAGTTCAATAGACACGTGGCGCCATCTATCTTCATAATAACGTTATTGTTGTTTGCCTTGGAAACAGCACTTTTTTTCGGGATGAAAGGTACTCTATGTATGTCAACGTATATGCAAAATTTCAGTATGTTCGGTTCAGTGGTGTAGGCGTGAAAAGGTAACAAACAAACTTACTTTCGCATTTATAATATTAGTTAGGATATGGTAGGACATCTAGCTAGACGACGAGATGGTCGATGGAGTAAAGCTGTGACCGAAAGGTGGCCAAGTTTCGTCCAAAGAAACTAGGGCCGTCCAAAAGCGCGCTGGATTGATGATATCGTCAATGTCGCGGGAAACACCTGGATGAGAGACTCATGGAACCGGGAAATATGGCAGAAGAAAGGGGAGGCCTTTACCCAGCTGTGGGTGATTCCAGGCTGAAATGATGATGATGAAGCATGAGTTTTGAGTGTGTTGGGTTTTATCCCTGGGGCGGGAAAAATTCACTGGGGCCTTTCGAAAGTCTATTACCTACATGAGATGCTCATGCTCACTTAAATGTCTCACTGATGGTGGCGCGTGTGTGTCATGTTCGTGAACGGACGCCGTCGGTTGAGACTGGTCTTCTCTTAACTGCCAAAGCTTATTTTTAATCTTATTTATCAAAGTCAAAGTCAAAGCATTTATTTCAAATAGGCACAAAAAAGGCACTTTTGAACGTCAAAAATTATCTTAAAATAGAATTGATTCTAGTCGCCCATTCCAAAAGGTAGTTTTCGTATGGAGAAGAATGGGCAAGAAACTCCACCGTTACTCTTATCGTATTGTTTCTTCATTTGTGTGTTTTTTTTTTACATTGTTCTCACATATAGAAGCAACAAGAAAAATGTACTCATGATTTTGTAATATCTTGATTTAAAAGAGTGTCCATGGAGTTTCTTGCCCGTTCTTCTCCATAGAGATCTACGCTTTGGAATGGGCGACTAGCTTCAACTTTCTGACTAACTGACCGACTACTTAATTTTGACAATTCAAAAGTGCCTGTAATGGTTTAATTGAAATAAATGCTTTGAGTTTGAGAATTTTTACGTAACTGGCGTTGGAGTGCACCCATAAATTATCCCTCCAATCTAACAGCGTAGGAGAGGCTTATTTCACATAGGTCATCTTGGCGTTCCACTGTCTACAAAAATGCAATAGCTTTCGAACTAAAGCAATGGATTAGCAATATACTTGTACCTACTTCAAAATTATTCAGATTGTGTGCTTGACAGTGTTACACAATTCCCGCCCGGCCACGACTTTTGGCTTAGCGGCAAGCGGCGCGGTGTCTTTTTCAAATGCACTGCTAGCGTTGACGCAGCGAGGGGTGCGTCGTGGCATGGTTCATACATTTTCGTATATTTGTTTTAACCGCTCACCGCCCCGCGCTAAGCTGCCGCTGATAGCGGCAAGGTGGCTAGGCCGTTAGGGTGCCGGGTATCATATTAGTACACACTTTACCCCCCTTACTAATAAACGTTGTATAGCGTCTGTATAGTTACACAACGCTTTGTCTTCTTCTTTCGAAAGTCAAATTACTGACGACTGAAAGAGACAAATCGATGTGTAATTTGGATGCACAGAGAGGAGGCCTATGTCCCAGCAGTGGGAACATTATAGGCTGATTATGTGTTATGTGGATAGACCATCACCTGGAAAAGCTCATCACATCAAAGATGACTGGATTGTAGTTGAAGTTGCAGGCAACAACTAGTAAATAATAAAAACCCTCTGCAAAAAACAAATCCCTAAACAAGTCAAGAATATCAAACGCTTGCTCTCTATTTGAACACAACTACTGCGACACAACTGCGTCAAACACAGAACTTATTCTATTTGAACACAACTACAAACATTCACGTTCCCATTTCTAAGACCATTTCTAAGCTATGATCTAACAAAATCTCTGTTCAATGGCACTCCTCTGGTCCTCTGTACTCTGTAGAGGAGGACAATAAGAGGGCTTGAGATTCGATTTCTATTACTCATGGTATGGACAGGGATGTAAGCGGAATTTGCATATGCGTTGTGAATTTAGTGCTGATATTTTCTGTGATCATTGGGCACTATTGTATGAAAACTATATGCAGGCTGTGCAGAAATAAAATAGGATAGAATAGAGAAATTGTCTATAGTTTACGATTATAGTATGGGTTGCATAAGTGTGGGTACCGTCTGTTAGACCAAAAAATTTAATGTGTATTTCCAAGTGTATAGTCTACTAGCTGCGCCCCGCTGTTTCACCTGCATAAGTTTCGATCCCGTGGGAATATCGGGATAAAAACTATCCTATGTCCTTTTCTGAGATTCTAGCTATATCTGTATCAAATTTCATCTAAATCGGTTCAGTGGTTTAGGTGTGAAAAGGTAACATACAGACAGACAGAGTTACTTTCAAATTTATAATATTAGTATGGATGGATATACAGGGTTATTGGAAAAACACCAACAGCCTCTTAAGAGGTCATCAAGCGAGGTACTCACCATTATGAACAACTTTTACTATGGGACCAAACAAGAAATCGCGAAAAAAAAATCAGCTGTTGCAAAGAGGGGTTTTAACAAGTTAAATCCAGTTTTGTTTTTGTACGCAAGTTTTCACAAACCGAGTCAGATTACGCTCAATAACCTTTTTAAGTAAAAGGAAACCGTTTATTGATAAAATTTTATTTAATAAATATTGTTGCGTTTGACCACTCTCGTGTGATCGACGACTGCGTGGACGCTTGCCTAGAAATAACCTATTCATACAAGAATTGAAAACACAAAAATCTTTTGGTTTACTTTTGGTTTTTGTGATCTCTTACGTGACGATATTATTGTGAATATCCACCTTACAGCATCACGATAAGACATAAAAGGGAAATGTATAGAAATATATGAAAACACCTTTAAACCGTCCAAGGTAACGTTATACTGCGCATGCACGTATTTCCATGTATTTATGGACGTGTACGTCCATGAATATAATGTCACGTTAAAAATTATGAAAACGCACAATAAATTAGAAACTATCGTAAAAATATTACTGAATAACAGAAAAAAAAATAACAGTTCCAAAAGATAGAGCGTTAAAAATAACAGTGACACGCAAACCGTTCCGAAAAATACTCCAACAATAAAAATCTCAGTCGGCATTATAGCTTTCATTCTTATATTACGCTCCGAAACTCCAGTAATGATAATATATCACAATCATAATACATCGCAAGGGTAACGCTACATAAGTACGACACGGATTTTATTACTGCAATAATGCCCTCTGTAACTGTTATTTTTCACTATGATTTTTTCCCGTCCCTATTTCTTCTTATGAAATATATTTGGTGTACCAAGTTGTTATAGCTGTATACACAGTGGTGTAGAATGGCCACAGTGTTGCGCCTAGCGGGTTTGTACGCATTCTGGCTATTTTGTTGCGGTTGCGTAACAAATATCAAAGTACTGCAGGGGTAGAGTTTTCTGTGAATGAAAATAGTTTTTCTCCTATTTTTGATGTCAAGTAGCAATGCTGTGTTATGGTTTTATCATGACATATGCTTATGTGCTATAGTGTAAAATAACATGCACATAAGATTTTTCATTATACCATCTGTTTTGTACAGACGCCAGCACATCAAGTTACACAAAACTTTAAAATTTTCCCAATCAACCTTGAACCTTGTGCTGTAACAATAAAGTTGAAAATTTGTAGCGGTATCTACAACTACAACGCCACATGCGAGCAACGCGTCATACTGACGTCACGCAAAATCCTGCATCTCGCAAGCAGAGTTTACCGCGCAATCAGCATAGATACAACGATCGGAGGATACCTCCCCTTTCTATAGAAAATGAGTGAACTTTACACCCTGTTCCTCATATCTCTATAGCATGTAAAATATTTACCAATGAATTTAATTTTGTAATCTAATTACCATTTTATTTATTAAACGTTGAGGTTTTGAGGTTCAATATTGAGGGTCCATTGCATTTGTCAATAAACACGTGGTTAATACACATTTATGCGCAAATTGATCGTCTACCAAATACAATTGAGGCGATTGATAATATTACTACAATAGCAATTGATTAATCGCAATTGATCGTTTCGGGGACCCTTTAATGAATCAGAATTATCGTACTATCACCAAACAGTTATTTTGCAAAACCATAGATAACGATGAATTTTGCAAAGTTTCTTCGAATCCAAAACTTCTAAAACACGCGAACTAATAAAAAGTGCCTACATAGCAAACTTGGGGCCAACTTCAAAACTAGTACACAACCCAAGATACGTAAGAGCAGGTGAAACAATGGCGGAACAAATATGTTTAGTTGTTTTTTAACGTATAAACTTTGTTAATTATTAGCTTTTTTTTTTTTTTTTGGGTGGGAAATCATCAAATAACTTCTCCCGCTCTGGGCGGAGCGAGAGGGCGTGTCAGACTTTTACTGACTAAAACCCACCCGTGTTCCTTCAGTTGCCTGTGCCAGGGGCCACGGTATATCTTTCGAACAACCCGCGACCCCGGCAGGCTTCGGTCCTGGTAGACCCCGTCAGTTAGTGCTGACATCTCTTTGAGGCGCGCGTGGAACACAACGCGCCGTCGACCCGGGCCTGGTCCTTACCGGACGGCGAGCTGCCCATTGCTCGCCGTCCGCAAGCCCGCGCCTACGGTGGCCGGGAATCGGCTATCGATTCCCGACGCCCAGGGCGTCTCCTGCGGCGACTAGGGGCGCGAGGGCGCCAAGATTGCCTCTCCCTTACGCGCTCCGCCTCCTCCTTCGCGAGCATTACTGCTTCGCAGAAGGAGGCAACGGCTTCCCATGTACTCTCGCTCCGTACCATGGCCTGGATCAGGGCCGGACGCGAGAGATCGCCGCCGCCGATCGCCGCCGTGAGGACGCGGCGGTGCTCTGCCCAAGCTGGACAGACCTCCACCGTATGCTCCACCGTGTCCTCCGGGCGACCCACACAATAGTGACACCCGGGCGTTTCCTCCCGCCTTATCCGAAACAGGAACCTCCCGAAGCAGCCATGTCCGGTGAGGACCTGCGTCAGGCGGAAGGTGAGGACGCCGTGACGCCTCTCCAGCCACTCCTCAAAGAGGGGACTTATCGCCGCAATTGTGGCGTGCCCAGTTAATTATTAGCTTAAGAGGACTACATGACCTAAAGCGCGGTCACTGTCGGACTGCTTAGAAAAGAAAGAGAAGAGCGATGGCACAACCCTGGTAATTTATTACAAAATATGAAGCAATTATCTATTTACGAAAAATCTATTGTTTGGACTAAAAAATTAAAACATTAGAGTTTTAGTATGTTGCTTGTAGGATAATCTGAGAAAAAATCATAATGATTGTATGTGTATCAATATGCTTTTATTGTAAAAAGAAAGTTTTTAGAGGTATCTTCATGATTTTCTATCGTACCAAATAAGTTGTATTATATTTTCAACACACTATCTACCTAGCATATATCCTGAAGAATATCATATATTTTTTTTTATTTTGTTTACTGTAGTCGATCATATACTTTATTGTTTCTAAAACTTGCGTATTTTGCGTTTAGGTCCTGTAAGCCCCTTAAGTGATTATATTTATGCTGATGTTTGCTGCTGATACCGAAAGGAGGAAGCGTAAGGGTTGGACAGGGTAATCCACGTCAGAGACGGAGTGCCTTAGAGAGGGTTAGAAGGATAAGACAACAAAGACAGGATAAGTACATAGAAGTTTCGGAAAGTCATGATAAGATTAACAAACAGTCGATCAACTCGGTAAAAGTCTGATCATGATAACTTTGGTAGAGTGAGCCCGTAGCTAAATAATAACAGCCGCACATGTCGATCGATCAAGTTAAGCTACACTTGCCGCGGTTAGTCTGTGGATGGGTGACCATGTTTACATACCGAGACCCCCCCGTGTCTTTGAAAGCACGTTAAGCCGTTGGTCCCGGCTGTCATTCCAGGATCTTTGACAGTCGTTACGGGTAGTCAGAAGCTCGAAGTCTGACAACCAGTCTTACCAAGGGGTATCGTATTACCCAGTAACTGGGTTGTGGAGGTCAGATAGGCAGTCGCTCCATGTAAAATACTGGTATTCAGCTGCATCCCGTTAGACTGGAAGCCGACCCCAACGTAGTTGGGAAAAGGCAGGCAGATGATGATGAGATAAATAGAATAGATGACGTGTTCTTGAACAAAATGTTCCTTTACATACGGATAAAATAATTTGTCCATTGGTGGTAGAGCCATTAGTACCATAATCAGCCTATAATATTCCCACTGCAGGGACTCCTCTCTATTAGAAGGAGCGGGCCATAAACCACCACGCGGGCCTAGTGCGGGTCATGACCAAGAAATATAGGTACTAAAACATCAGCAGAAATAGAAAGTTCCCAGAGAACTAATATTTTATTCTCAAGCCATTTTAACAAGATCACATTATATCAAAGATCCCCATTATCAGAATGAATGGCTGATGGACCCGCCCTTAGCGATAAGATCCGATAGTTAGCGATAAGTCCCGAACATCTGAACACAGCTTCGTACAAACTGCTGATTTGTAGGGAAACGCCCCGCCACGATTTAAGGTATTTATTGTAGGTAGGTTTCCAGGACTTCATTTGTCGGAGCAAGCTGTTTTTTTGTGAGTTTGTTGACCATTGTGACTTGTATCTGAGAGCCAATTTCACCAACGATGTTTTGATGTGACTACTTATCGCGTACTGAACGCGATAAGTAGTCACATCAAAACTACGTTCAAAAGCTGTCAGTGTCATAACTGTTGTGACGCTCGTGAACGCGGTTTAGATGTGGTGATCGCATTCAATTTCAATGGTGGTAATGCTGCCAGCCTTTTGGGCACTTATCCCATTGACAGCAATGCGGACGAATTTTTTGATGCCCAATGAGCTCCTGTCTTTTTTTAATTTTTATTTGTATAATTATAGTATATATATATTTTAGTTTGTATGTGTATTAATAGTGATGATGAGTTAATAAAAAAAAAATTAAAAAATTTCAATGGTAAACTTTGACCTAAAATGTTTATAAACACAATGCCTATCAGGAATTTTTTCCATCATTATCATCTTTGGCCATTTTTGGCCTAGCCTTATTTGTATAAGATGGCTTAATTAGCAGTAAGATTTGTGATATACTTACCTACATTTAGCTTTCTGACCACTAGTCTAACACTTTGTTGAGTGCTGATACGACCTCTACAAGACGCGAAATAGATCCTAACTAGAGAAAAACTAGCCTTTCACTAAACGAGAACTGAACTTTCTAGCCAACTTTAAGCTGGTTTTTATAAACCTTTAAGACCCATTTACACCTGAAATTCACCTTTTTTTCTATATGGGCCTGCTCTTAACCCCGATCACGCCTGATGGAAAGCGATGGATGAGGTCTATGATGGAACGAGCGTGCTCAGAAGATGCCTAAGGCACTGGAACTCCCGCGCATCGACAAAACACAGCAGGCTGCTTGTCGCCGGACTCCAGCGGGAGGATGGTCGCAAACCAGGCGGGCGTTAGCCCTACCACCGCAAGGGAAGAATTGGCCAGTCAAATAAGGTGTTGGGTGTAACTGTCCAGGATGCGCCGAGTGTTCGGTTCAGTTGAGTAACTGGCGGAACAAACTATCATTCAGCAATATAAAGAGAAAAAATAAGAAATATATATTAGGGTAGTTTTACCGACAGCGTTTTTAGAGGTTCTTCGCGTGAAATCACTGTGTAAAATGTTTATATAAGACCATTTTATATTTTTTCGTGTAATAAGAAAACTAGCTCATATGAAGGCACTAGTATTAATAAAAATCTCTTAAATATAAATTAAAAAAAAAATGAAATATGTCTGTTTCTCAATAACGGTGGTATGTCCGTGATTAACTTTTAAGCGCATTTGCCTCTTTAAATACGTTGTGATGGAAATTTAGTACTGAAATTGATCATTATTATGTTGGTCTATGCATAAAGCAACCATATTTATTACTTCCTTTACTTCTGTTATCATACAGACATCAGGACCATTGTGATAAGGAATGTCCACGCCAAAAGTGCAATATCGGTGTGTTTTGTTGAAATCGATCTATAACGTAAACAAGTCTATTCTAACGAACTACCTCCTTACGCACACGGAGGCCCAGTCGTGCTCTTGCGTTCTCGCAGTAGTGACGTGTCCGATCCTGTCGAGGTTTCGCGCCAATACGTAAATACTTTTTGAATCTAAGAGGGAATACGAAATTATGCAATCTCGGTGGGTTACTGCACGAATGAATGTTATTTTTTTACGGTACGGTACGCGAGTATGTTATGTGATATTGGGTACCCTTAGCGACCATACATTTGAAATGACTGAAGCATAAATAGTTTTGTTTTTATTTAATTTTTTCTTCATGTTTCTAATTTCAGTGGTGCAATATCGGTGGTTTCGGTGGTAAGTTTATTGCCACCGATATTGCATCAATACTAAAGTGGCTGTGGGTTCGTGTGACTTTGGTAAGATATTTACACCTAAAAGGTAACACAATTAATTGGACAAACTTTGGAGGGTAGTATTGTAAGTAGGTAGTACATATTTTACAAAAACATTTTTAACCGGCTTTAAAAAAAGGAACTAATGAAAAAATATTGTTGAAATTTTAAAATTCTTATATATTGTAGGTCTATGTGGCATTATACAGAATGCGGCCATGGTAAAGGAGCCCCAGACGGTGTCGGCGGAGTACTAAAAAGAACTGCTGACCAGCTGGTTGCGTATGGAAAAGACATCGCCGACCTCGACACTTTAGTTCAGAACCTCAAACCTTCAGTTAAAGGCGTAAAAATAGAAGTAGTAGAAGATTACAAAATAATCGTAAAAGACTGGCTTCTTCCTGACCAATTAAAAACGTTTCCGGGTACTTTAAAGGTACACCAGATAGTTTGGATGAAAGAAGAACCACGACGATTAGCTTTGCGATCATTGTCTTGTACACATCCTGACTGTTTGATTAAGGCAACAGTATGTCCTCATGGAAGACATTTTTAGGCTTCTATAATCTTGCCTGCAATGATAACTCGCAAGCACGAGACCAAAAAGATTGTTTTATGACACAACTTGACCTTCAACGATATTCCACAAGAAGCACTGAGTCTAAAGTTCAGATTTTAAGCGTGGAACGTTTTAAAGCTTCTGAGAGATTTGACTTAGTCAAGCCATCCATCAGGAAACTTTCTAGAGCAACCATTTCATCAAAATCATTGGCGACATTAGATGACTCACTGAGCATTGAAAATGTTGATTCGGATATCATCCCCTCCACGTCGTTTTTTGAAAACTTTGACAGCGCAATGTGTTTGGAATTTGAAAATTCAATAGGTACCTGAAACCGATTAGAAGAAAGATGGCAAAACTGAAAAGAAAATGGAATCAATATTAGCTGAATCGTCTACAGCACAAATTAAGACCTATATCGAAAATGACTATGACAGTGATTTTAATATTTTTTGATTTTTGTTTTGTTCACTTTAGTTTTTTGAGATTTTATTATGTTTTTTTGTTTACGAGTTGTAGCATTTTTATAAAAAAACCCTAATTATTTGCTTAAGTGTTAAATAAACGAAGATCTCATCATAACTTCATTTTATTTAGCATTACCCTCAACATATCACATTTAGCAGAATTAAAGTTAATTTAGTAAATCTGCTAAATGTGGTCTATGATCCATGTCAAAAGACGCAGTATCGAATACAGACAAATAAACGTATTTTACACCTGCTATACCCGCCTGTGCAGCCGCTACATAATGTTGCCAACGGCTAAGTTGTTCTTTGTTTAATAACTGTCATGATACAATACAAAAATTCCATTTTGGTGTGATGCTGCAATTTCAGTGTAAGATTTGCAATTTCGGTGTACAATTTTCAATTTCGGTGGGTTGGCAATTTCGGTGGCAGTCATATTTTCAAAACAACTACAGTTGATTGTTTCCTACTAAAATATCTAGAATACTAATGTGTTCTAGAATAAGACAAGTTTATTTTTTCATCCGAAAACCTACAAATAAAAAATTCCACCGAAATTAGTAAAAAATTGAGCCTGCGTGAAATGACCCATTAGGTCCTTACATATGAAATTGGCGTTTTTCGTACTGGCCACTTTAATCACGAATTTCTCCTCTTTGGTAAGGAATTCCAAATTCAAATTTGTACAGCTATTTACTCATGTATTTGTGCTTCGATGACCGTCATTCATTTGTTTTTTTTCTTCTGTTTTTTCTGTTTGCGTCACTCATTTTACAAAATGGAAAATTTAAAATATCGCATTATTTACGAGTACGAGTTCCACCGTGGCACTAGTGCTGCGGAAACGACTCGAAGGGTGAATGATGTGTATGGCGGTCATGTTGCAAAAGAAAACACAGTTCGTTTTTGGTTCCAACGTTTTCGTTCTGGAAATTTCGACCTGCAGAACAAGCCCCGTGGACGGCCTGAGACCCAAGTTGATAATGGAGAATTGAAGGCTATTGTGGAAGCGGACCCATCGCAAACCACGTCCGAGTTAGCTGCAGGCTTCGATGTTAGTGATAAAACTGTTTTAATTCACTTGAAGCAAATTGGGAAGATTAAAAAGCTTGAAAGGTGGGTACCTCACGAATTGACTGAAGCAAACCGGCAAACGCGCGTCGACTGCTGCGTTACATTACTGAACCGGCACAACAATGAAGGTATTTTAAACCGAATCATTACCTGTGATGAAAAATGGATTCTTTACGATAATCGGAAGCGCTCAGCGCAATGGTTGGATCCTGGCCAGCCAGCCAAATCCTGCCCCAAGCGAAAATTAACCCCAAAAAAGTTACTTGTAAGCGTTTGGTGGACTAGTGCCGGTATTGTTCATTACAGTTTTCTCAAATCTGGCCAGACTATTACAGCTGATGTCTATTGTCAGCAATTACAAACCATGATGGAAAAGCTAGCGGCTAAACAACCAAGGCTGGTCAATCGCTCCACGCCACTGCTGCTTCACGACAACGCCAGACCACACACTGCGCAACAGACGGCTACCAAATTAGAAGAGCTTGAATTGGAATGTCTTAGACATCCTCCGTACTCCCCGGACCTTGCTCCAACAGATTACCATTTTTTTCGCAATTTGGATAACTTTTTGCAAGGGAAAAAATTCAACTCCGATGGGGCAGTCCAAATCGCCTTCAAAGATTTTATTGATTCCCGTCCGACTGGTTTTTTTAGTAAAGGGATCAATGAACTACCTATAAGATGGCAAAAGTGCATTGAAAACAATGGTTCATACTTTGATTAATTAAATATATTATATTAAAAAATATTCGACTTTTTGTTCCTTCCATACAAAACGCCAATTTCATATGTAAGGACCTAATATTATATAAAGAGAGTGCTTCTTCTTCTTAGCGTGTCGATAGCAATCTAAATGTACTCGGCCCAGATTTCGGCCACTTGTTTGGCGCCATCACCAGCGTCCATCAGTTCCTGTAACGTGCTGCAGCTAACAGGACACGCAGGGCACGATATTAAGTGTCCCACCGTTTGTGGAACATCACCACATTTACACTCTAAGGCGGAGTCGCCTATAAATCTCCACCTGAACGGGTTTTCCTTGCTTCGGCCAACCTGGGTCCGGAGTCTATTTAAAGACTTCCAGGTTACCCAAGGTAACTCATGTCCAGGTAGGAGGTCCTCAGCGGGTGGGACGAACGGTTTGGGTAAGGAAGCACTTACACGAGGAGGCTTCTTCATGCATCCCAAATCTTCACAAAAAACTACACACAAAAATTCCCGTCACGCCTGACAATCATAGACATACGCGAGAAATATTTATTGCTCAACTCATGTAAGTAGGGAGGGAATGGCAAAGTTGTCCCTCTTACCTACTTATTATATCCCTAAGTTACTCCGCCGCCCTTCCGGAAGTTCTTACAGTAAATAGAACTAAGTTGGAGAAGTTTTATTTAGGTTTGATGAGGGTTAGAAGAGATATTACTGCTGGAAAGGGATGCAAGAAAATGATTGGTGATTGGTGTTTTTGAAGTGCAATGTAAACGTTGTGTTAAATCCTTACTCATCATCTGTCTAGCCTTTTCCCAACTATGTTGGAGTCGGCTTCCAGTCTAAGCTGATGCAGCTGAATACCAGTATTTTACATGGAGCGACTGCCTATCTGACCTCCACAACCCAGTTACTGGGTAATACGATCCCTTGGTAAGACTGGTTGTCAGACTTTCGCACTTCCAACGACCCGCAACGACAACGTCAATGATCCACGAATGACAGCTGGGACCAACGACTTAACTTGCTTTCCGAGGCACATAGTGGTCTTGGTATATGAAGATGGTCACCCATCCACGGACCAACCACCAATAACAAAGATCCTAGCGAATCGCTTTTTTTTTTTTTGGGCCCGCTCTTGACCTCGACCACGCCTAATGGAAAGCGATGGATGAGGTCTATGATGGAACGAGCGGCGCCCAGAAGATGCCTAAGGCAATGGAACTCCCACGCATCGATGAAACATAGCAGGCTGCTTGACGCCAGACTCCGGTGGGAGGGTGGTCGCAAACCAGGCGGGTGTTAGCCCTATTACCGCAAGGGAAGAATTGGCCAATCAAATAAGGTGTTGGGTGTGACTGTGCAGGATGCGCGGAGCGCTCGGTACAGTTGAGTAACTGGCGGAACAAACTGCGCTATACGAGGAGGCTTCTTCATGCATCCCAAAACCATCCACCCAAAACCATCCTTGCGAGTAGCGAAGTGAAACGAACGCTCTAGAATTTTTGCAACCGGCCGCACTGCGCGCTTGGCGCCTTCGCTAGTCGCCTAGCGTGTTGAAGGATGTTCAGTCACTAGGCTTTAGGTGCTTAGTAAAGCACCTGTCAGTGCGTATGTAGCCTTAAGGTATGATTCCGATCTCGGCAGCACGCAGCAGTGCTGCCGCGGCAGTGCGGTCGCAGCACTACTGGTCCTCATACATTTTCTATGGGTTTATACGTGATTACATTCCGAGCACGGCAGCAATGTTGCGCGACATTGCTGCGTCACATTGCTGCCGTGCTCGGAATGTAATCACGTATAAACCCATAGAAAATGTATGAGGACCAGTAGTGCTGCGACCGCACTGCCGCGGCAGCACTGCTGCGTGCTGCCGAATCATACCTTTAGAGTGCATAAACATCGTCCAACAATCATGAATGAAGATAGGTAAATTACTAACCAGGCTTCCTGTCTACCACCGTAGGCGCGGGCTTGCGGACGGCGAGCAATGGGTAGCTCGCCGTCCGGTAAGGACCAGGCCCGGATAGACGGCGCGTTGTGACCCACGCGCGCCTCAAAGAAATGTCAGCACTAACTGACGGGGTCCGCTAGGGCCGATGCATGCCGGGGTCGCGGGTGGTTCAAAAGAGTCACCGTGGCCCTGGCACAGGCAACTGAAGGAACACGGATGGGTTTTAGTCAGTAAAAGTCTGACACGCCCTCCTGCTCCGCCCAGAACGGGTGAAGTGATTTGATAATTTCCCACCCAAAAAAAGGCTTCTTGTCTACATATTATATGTATCTTTCGATGAGACCCTAACCATATCAATATCTACAACCCACCTGTCACCAAGTTCCCTGCATCAGCATGTTTTCCAAAAAACCTTTAACTTATTACATACACTGGTATCATGTTTTTCTAATGTCCCAGCATCTGTCCCTGGCGTTCTGCCAACACACACAACTTGGTTTTATTAAATTCAGTTTACCAATATATTTTGGTCTGAGCTAAGAAGGATGGAGCTCGTCTAAAAATGTTTAGACGATATTTTATGGAATCGAAGTGTTTTTGAAATTGGAAGGAGGTTAGGATACTTTTTGAGGGTAGTTTCATTTTTAGATTTTGTTCTGTCTATTGGGGATGGTTGTTACGTTTGTTGTTTTGTGTTGGATTGGTGCCCATTTTTAACTGACTTTAAACTAACTTCATGTTTGTCTCGAAATTTTATGCCATTGAACTTCTGAATGACTCGCGGAGGTTGCATGTAAGCACCAAATGGGCTATAGTCTCTTCATGACCTACCAAAGTAACCTAACCTTTATTTAACTTTTCGTCCCAAGACACAAAGTATAAAACCACGCTATCTGCTTGGCCGGACTGCAAACGTTGGCGCGGGGCGGGCGCGGCGCGGCGTACTCAAACATAAGAACTTCATTTGAGCGTCCATAGCGGGCACGGGGGCGCGGTGAGCGGTGCGGGCTGCTTGGCGTGGGGAGCACGCGGGCAACTTACGCCATAGCTCGTTCATATAAGTGCCTAAGTGGCCGCAGTGAGTGCGCGGGCGGCCCGCGCGGGGACCGGGGTTTTCAAAATAGTTCGAGCTTTTTTCTAGTAAAAATAAGTCTCTTTCATCCTTATTATATTTTGACAAACACTGGACACGACAACACTCACAACGAAGCCGCGCTAGACTGCGGACAGGCAGACCGCGCGCGTTCCCGCACCCGCGCCGCTCCCCGCCCCCGCTGCCAGTCTGGCCAAGCACTCAAACTTCGTCCCAAAACTACGATAAAACTGTGTTCTATATATACGAGTACCGGCAAAATTGCGAATTATGTTCTACCAACAATTTGGCTGCGGGGCATAATACCAAGTCGGAGGTTTCGAGTTATTAAATAACTGATACAAGATGTTAATATGCAACAGAGAGGGCCTTTTGTGTAGCAAGTAAAGATGTATTGTGGTTTTGTGAAGGATATACAGGGTGAAATTAAATTCATGGGCATCCTTTTAAGGGGTCATTGTACTCATGATTATGAACAACTTTTACTATGGGACTAAACCTAAAATCGCGAAAAAAAATCAGCTGTTCCTTGCATTTATGTTCACATAACTTGTCAAAATGTAGGGAAAAGCTGATTTTTTTCCACGATTTCAGGTTTCGCCCCATAGTAAAAGTTGTTCATAATGATGATTACAATGACCCTTTAAAGGGATGCCCATGAATTCACTTTCTCCCTGTAGTTATACATGGAGCTGGGCTTAGCGGTATTAGCAGCCATACGGGTCGATCGATCAGGTTAAGCTACGCTTGCCACAGTCGGTCCGTGGATGGGTGACCATCTTTACATACCAAAACCCCTCCGTGCCACGGAAAGCACGTTTAGCCTTTGGTCCCGGCTGTCATTCTTGGATCTTTGACAGTCTTTACGGGTCGTCAGAAGCCCGAAAGTCTGACAACCAGTCTTACCAAGGGATGTCGTGTTACCCAGTAACTGGGTTGAGGAGGTCCGATAGGCAGTCGCTCCACTGGTATTTAGCTGCATGCGGTTAGACTGGAAGTCGACCCCAACATAGTTGGGAAAAGGCTAGGCAGGTGATGATGATGATGTAGGTAAATGATGTGGATTTCTGTAACGTCTTATAAATTGATGAAGCTTGTTATTTTCTTTGGCATGATAAATACCTCTGTCATTGTTCATAGAAAAGAACAAGCATTAAAACTATCGTTTTCATTCACACGTTAACGATTTCAGAAAGAAAGAAAAAAAGACGGGTTGCGGGTGAAAACTTGAACATTAACGTTGAAATAAATCAATTATGAATTGAATTAATATAACAATTTTTTTTCACTATTTCTGCGTCACTTTTTTCATTAATCCATGCACTTTGTTCAATTTCCATATTTTAAACACTTTATATACACGAATTTTACGAATACACAGCAGTGTGGCTACTACACAGACGGTCGAGCCATCAGCTGTCCATCCATCCATCCACATCCACGTCCACCGTCACCGTCAACGTCATCGTCACCGTCACCGTCACCGTCACCGTCACCGTCACCGTCATCACCATCACACCGTCACCGTCACCGTCACCGTCACCGTCACCTTCACCGTCACCGTCACCGTCACCGTCACCTTCACCGTCACCGTCACCGTTACCGTCACCGTCACCGTCACCGTCACCGTCACCGACACCGTCACCGTCACAGTCACCGTCACCGTCACCGTCACCGACACCGTCACCGTCACCGTCACCGTCACCGACACCGTCACCGTCACCGACACCGTCACCGTCACCGACACCGTCACCGTCACCGACACCGTCACCGTCACCGACACCGTCACCGTCACCGTCACCGTCACCGACACCGTCACCGTCACCGTCACCGTCACCGTCACCGTCACCATCACCGACACCGTCACTGTCACCGTCACCGTCACCGTCACCGTCACCGTCACCGTCCGTCCGTCCATCCATCCATCCATTATCGTGTCTCACTTGGTTCACTTCGGTTGGCGCCGCCGTAGAAAGAGGGGGGGGGGGGGAAATCTCTCCTGACGGTCACGTGTCCTGACGCGATGTCCTGACGCGAGTTTAACATTTTTTCCCTATTATAAAAAGTGTGCAAAGCCGCTAAAGAAGCTTTCACTTCAAAAAAAAAGAATCAAAAATATTTTAGGTATTTGGGACGCGCTCAGGAAAAACAAACAATAAAAAAGAACATACAACCAATAACACAACATAAACACAACAAAACAATGTCAATAACGTTTATTGTTTGTATTTGTATATTATTATTTAATATTAATATTATTTGTTTGGTTGTTATTTGTCAGATTACTCAGATCATAAACTCTTCAGGCGATATTCTTTTTTTTTTACTAGAAGTCAGTGACATCTTAAATAAAAATAAAAAATAACAGTCATGATTTACAGTCTCATAAAATCATCCCTAGAAAATGAATCCGTACACCCCAACTCCAACGAATCTTAGAAGGTGCAAACACGGAACGATTCAAAAACATTTTCTATTTGAAGAAAAGGCTGCTCCTAACAAAATCTTTTACCAACCTCCGTCTTCAAATAAGTATACATGCATAACTATACATTGTACTATACCATGTTATAATTCAGAGGTAACAGCTGGTTGCCTCCCACGGAATCTTGTTGAGTTGAACGTACCAAAAGGGTTGGAGTAACCTTCAGATGTCGTTCACTGCAGTTCGTGAAATGTAACAAGATTTTATGTAGATTGCCGGGGGAAACTTTAAGAATTTCTGGGTAGTCAGTTAACAGGAGAAAATGCTTTTTCTAACTTTTAAAATCTTTGCCAAAGCAGCGTAGTATTTAAAAGAATTTATTGTGAAATAGTGCAAGGTTGTTTCACAAAAGTATTATTTATTAACTAACTATTAGACCATTTTGCATTTCAGACACCAACCAAGATTTGACCAAGATTATGTCTAGACTTTAAAAGAGACTCTGACCTCTGAGTTGGTTTCGGCCTTTCTTCTCGGAGTACTCGGATAGGAAACGCCGACCTCATGAAGTTTTTAAAATATGATTGACGTGTAAAAGTGTTTGTGCAAACCTATTTACAGAAATAAATCATTCAACTAGTTTCTTTCCACAACTTCGTTCGGATGGAAATCGTAAGACACCAAAACATACTAATAAAAATATAGCCCATGTTACTCGCGGATAATGTAGCTTTTCATAGGTGAAACAAATTTTAAAATCGCTTAAGTATTTTTTGAGTTTATACATTACAAAAAACATACAAAAAATCAAATCTTTTCTCTTTATAGTATTAGTTTAGATAGATACCAGAAGTAATACCCGTACTATTGGTATTTCTAATCAGTATCGGTGCTAAACAAATATTTCCGTGAGAAAACAGATATACTAAGTAGATAGAAAGGTAGGCATTAGAAAAATAACTTCAAGGTTGCCAACCGTGTATGAGATTTGTGGTACGCGAGTTAATGAAGTGAGACTTAGATTTAAAATAAAATATAATTTTATTTTAATAATTAATGTTACACAAATGCTTAGTTCTATTACAAGTTTGAAAGTCCTCGAATACAGTGAAGTCGTTGCTTATATAGTCTATGATAAGAGTGAATCCTCGTGGGGATGGAATCTTAGTGGCGATAACAGAATACTTTCGTTATGACTAGTTTACGATTACAGATTTGCACCGTTGCTTAATGACAGGATGTCCTAATCTTCATCTTGTGAGGTATTTCGGACTGAGTAGTTACGTGGTGACTGGATCACGATAATAGTATGACGTGGTTGTTCGATGACGAGGTGTCCTTATCTTCATCTTGTTGAGGTATGTGGTCATCTTGCACTGTGCTGGTAGGGTCGTGATATTTACAGCTCCCTCCCAATCTCGAGTATATTCGTCTGGTTTGACGGATTACGCAGGTGATGATGAAAACAGATATCACGCTAGAAAGTACATAGAGTCCTATGCTAAGCTGGGACGCTTGAGTTGTAATAAGTTGATGCCTTCGTAGGGATTCTATTTGTTTGATTACGTCGTCTTCGTTTGTAGCCATTGCAATGGGGTAGTCATTGATTGTTTCTGTTTCAAGTCCTTGATAGATTTTGATTGCAGTTTTTTCTTCTTGTGTGAAACATTTGGTGTTATCCTCAATGTAGGATCCTATCAGGACCATTTTTCTTCTGTTGCACCTATCATTGATTGTGGTTTCTTCGAGGTTCCATCTATAGTAAAGGTTGTCTTTGATTTTTCTGGAATAAACTATAGGGCAGAATATTAATAATTCTTCGCAGGTGCTTTGCTGACGCAGGATGCTGTTCCGAACGCATTCCTTGGGTAATCGAGTGTTGCAGATGCTCTGTTTGCAATCAGTCGCTTCGTACACTTGATCATCTCTTACAAGATATTGGCCAGACATAAGGTTAGGGATAGTACAATGAGTTTTATTCTTATTTATTATAGGAAGGATTTGTTCTAAATTATAGGTATTTTGGGATAATATTGGTATGGGTAATTGGAAGATCAATATCCATACTAGTGGTTGGTGGTCGGTTTCTAATACGAATTTTCGTCCATATATGTAAGGGCGAAATTGTGTTAGTGCGTATAGTATTCCTAATAATTCTCGTTCGGTAGTGTTGTATTTTAGTTCAGTTTCGTTTAATGTTCGAGAAGCGTACGCTATCGGGTGATTTTCTTGTGAGATAACAGCTCCTAATGCGATTTCACTAGCATCTGTGGTGATAGTGAATTCTTTATCAAAGTTCGGGTACAATAGGACTGGTGGGTTGATAATGAGTTGTTTGGAACGTTCAAAAGCTTGTTTAAAGTTATCGTCGTGTATTATCTTTTTGGATTTTTTTGTGCATTCCGTAATGGGTTTGACTATTTTTGAAAGATTAGGTATGAATTTACGATAGTATGACATTAGACCGAGAAAGGATTTGATTTCTTTCACTGTCTTTGGAAGGGGAAACATTTTAATTGCTTTTAACTTTTCAGGGCATGGTTGTAGGCCATTGCTGGTCAATATATGTCCTAAGAATTTTACGGAGGTTTGGAAGAATTTACATTTATCTCTATTTACTCGGAGTTTATATTGTTTTAGCGTATCGAATACTTCTTGTAATCTTTTGTGATGTTCCTCTTTGTTTGGGGCGAATATTATGACGTCATCAAGATATACAAGACAGTGTCCTTGTTCTAGATGGGGTCGCAATACATTATTCATTATACGTTGAAAGGTTGCTGGTGCGGTTTTAAGGCCAAACGGCATACGGGTATATTCGTAGTGTCCGTCAGGTGTTGAAAACGCTGTTAGGGGAATTGAATCGGGGTGCATTCTAATTTGATGATAGCCTGCTGTTAGGTCCATGGTAGAAAAATACTTGGAACCGTTCAATTTAGAGAATATGTCTTCTATGGTAGGCAGAGGGAATTTATCGTCTCGCGTTTGTTCGTTTAGTTTTCGATAGTCTATTACTAAACGCCATTTCTTTGAGTGACCTTGGTCTGTATGTTTTTCTACTAGATGTACAGGGCTTGACCATGGTGAGTCTGAAGGTTTTATAATACCATTTTGTAGCATTTCTTTTATTTGTTTAGATACTTCTTTTCTTTGAATTTCAGGGAGTCTATATGCTCTTTGATATATAGGCTCGTCGCGTATTAAAGTGATTTTATGTTGGACTATATTAAATGAGGTACTAGATGCGTTCTCTGCGAATAATTCTTGATTACTGCTGATTATCTTTTCTAGTGTTAATTGTGTTTCAGTGTAAAATAATGGTATTAGTCGTTCAGGAGTTGTTAATTGATTTTCTCCTGGATTAATAGATATTTTTAAATCTGACATGGCATTCCAGCCTAAAAGGTAGTCGTATTTATTGGAAAAGTCAAACATATAAAATTCTATGGGTTGGCTAAGGTTTCCAAAGATTTGTCTCATAGGTGGGACAATGATTTTA
This sequence comes from Amphipoea lucens, assembly GCA_947508005.1. Taxonomy (NCBI): domain Eukaryota; kingdom Metazoa; phylum Arthropoda; class Insecta; order Lepidoptera; family Noctuidae; genus Amphipoea; species Amphipoea lucens. The sequence goes on from OX382375.1 coordinate 17,323,152, forward strand.
CCTACGTGATGTGTAGTGTGATGAGAAGTTTGTACGGCGAATGGTTCGTCTAGATATTGTGCAAGACCTTGATCTATATATTCTTTCGCGAGGTGCGGTCGAATAAAGGATCGTGTGCTTCCGGTGTCTAGTAACATTTTCTCTTTAAATTCTGGTATGTTAATGTAAGGTAATTGTGGAGTTTTATCGTGATGATAGTGTATTATGTGGGTGTCTCTTGAAAAGGGGTCGAGGGAAAATCCTCAATGATTTCGCCTTTTTCTTGATTATTATCATAATGGCTTTGGAAGTACAGTTCTTCACACTGACGCATGTATTCGTCGTAATGTGATGTGTTTGGCTGATCTTTATTTTCTTGTTCTTCTTCCTCGATATTAAACATCGTTTTACGTGTTGGATTTAACAAAGGTCTTGCGCTTGCGGTGCGCATAGTAACATCTTCGTTTTGTCTATATTGATTTTGGGGGTTTATTGGTTGTTGAGAGTAATTATTAAATTGTTTTTGTCTCGTAGTGAATGGTGATGGCGGATACGTGTGTTGATTTGGTTGATTGTTATTATTCGGTACCCAATGCGGAACAAAGGGTACAAAAGGTTGCCTTAGTTGATTAAAGTTTGGTGGCTGTTTAAAATTATTATATGCAGGTTTAGTTGGCGATGTTAGTGGATAACTTGGTTTCTGTGTGTATGTGGGACGTTTATCATTTTTATTTTTTATTATTTGATATCCTTCCCTGTCGAGTCGTCTAGCTTTCTCGCATGTTAGTTCGTAAGGTTCTAATTTACAAATGTCCTCGTACGCAGATGGCATATGTTTGAGAAGCGTTAGTTTTGCTATGGGCTCAAGAAATATTTTTGCTCCAGAGACAATACTTTCTCCTTCGCAGATTAGTTCGTTAATCTCATGAATGAAAGGTATAAGTCTATTTTGGTTAGGTTGTAAGTTTTGTATTTCTATTACTATATCTTCTATTTTTATTTCCCATCTCCCGAAACGTTGCAACAAGAGAGTTTTGATACTGGACCACGTGAAGTCATGAGTGCCTCGATAGACCGCATTTGCTGCGTCTCCGGCTAATCTTGACAACACTAAATTAATTTTAGTGGTCTCATCACATATTGTTGACGTTAAAAATCTTTCACACGCCCTAATAAAACCGTTTAAATCTCGTTCACTACCGTCACCTTTAAATATTGGGATTGGAATGTGTCGGGTTTCTATGGTATTAGAGCTAGGTTGATTTGGGATACTCATTATGGATGGTTTAATGAGGGACTTTCCTGATGGGGTACAGGCCAGTTTAAATCTCGTAATTGAATAGCAAGTGTACTCACGTGCTGATGCAGGTTAACATCAGTATCTTCGTCCAATTCATCGGGTATCTTCGGAGTCGAGTGTAGTCGTACGTCCTCTTGATCTCGATGAGCTTCGTGCTGCTACGTACAGTGCAGGGTCTTCGTGTGGCGGAGTACTCTGGATTTGTCGTTGTGCAGGCGAAGTCTTGTCATCAACTTCTTTTTTTGTAGGTTTCGAAGGCAGATTTGATACTTTAAATACAGGAGTTTAGAGTTCAAAATTGCCCACCACTTGGGCGCCAGTTAATGAAGTGAGACTTAGATTTAAAATAAAATATAATTTTATTTTAATAATTAATGTTACACAAATGCTTAGTTCTATTACAAGTTTGAAAGTCCTCGAATACAGTGAAGTCGTTGCTTATATAGTCTATGATAAGAGTGAATCCTCGTGGGGATGGAATCTTAGTGGCGATAACAGAATACTTTCGTTATGACTAGTTTACGATTACAGATTTGCACCGTTGCTTAATGACAGGATGTCCTAATCTTCATCTTGTGAGGTATTTCGGACTGAGTAGTTACGTGGTGACTGGATCACGATAATAGTATGACGTGGTTGTTCGATGACGAGGTGTCCTTATCTTCATCTTGTTGAGGTATGTGGTCATCTTGCACTGTGCTGGTAGGGTCGTGATATTTACACGCCGGTTACCTGAATTTGGTACAGGTACTTGTTAGTTGGAGTACCGGCACCTATCTGGAACCTTACACAAGTACCAAATTGGCAAGAACCGCTAAGTACAACCAAACCTGTAGTTTTGGTACCAGTTCCAAGACCTGGATGCAAGTGAACATAACACAAAACTACGCAAAACTATACCTTTCCAAGATCCCCATTAACTAATTTCTCACCAACAAGAAAATTAAGTACACTTCCTTACATAAGCCACAGAAATCTCGATAAATAATGTGCTTCAAGCCATTATCCAGTTAAAAAGATAAATAAGGAAGAGCTAGACTTTATCTTTTAGAAAGATAAATGATATCTTGTGACATCTTTGCCGCGAGTTCCTAAAGGATTTTTGTTTCACAATTTTTTTGTGCATTTTGTATGAAATAGGGTTAAACTTTGTAAGAACTGTTCAAATTGTATGTCGTTCGCCAAGTTTTTCTTTTGCGGTATATAGAAGGCAAGTTTATGTATCTACTCGTAGAGGTCGGTTCGTTTATTTCATGAAACGTTTATTTTCTCTTGACTGTACTTACCTGTCAAAAAAAGTTAAGATGCGTTGTTCATACAAACGTAATACCAAAATAATTTGTAAATCAAACATTTATTCTTAATGTAATGTGTATTTATTCCGATTGGATTACAGAATATTTAGGTTCCCAAATATATATTTTGAATGGACACTGATTTACAATACAACAATTACAATTTTATTTTATTAACTAGCTGCGCCCCGCGGTTTCACCCGCGTAAATGTCAATCCCGTGAGAATATCGGGATAAAAGTAGCCTTTATGTTAATCCAGGGTGTCAGCTACCTCCATACAAAATTTTATCCAAATTGGTCCAGCCGTTTGAGCGTGAAGAAGTAACAAACATATAAACACACACACACTCACAAACTTTCGCCTTTATAATATTAGAGTGATGTGATATAGATAGGTGTTACATTAAATGACTGGTGTTACATTACTTGACAGGCCTGATGGTCTAGTGGTTAGTGACCCTGACTGCTATGCCAGAGGTCGTGGGTTCGATTCCCACCCAGGACAAATGTTTGTGTGATGAGCACGATCATTTGTTCTGTGTCTGGGTGTAATTTATCTATAATATGTATGTATTTAGAAATATATAAGTATGTTTATCAGTTGTCTTGTACCCATAACACAAGCTCTGCTTAGCTTGGGACTAGATGGCGTTGTGTGATAGTTGTGGAATATTATTATATTATTATTATACTAGCTTCTGCCCGCGACTTCGTCCGCGTGAAATTCGTACTTTCCTCTAAAAGTTTCGAAAATGTATGTTGGTATGATCTTTATAATTAATTTAGATAAATAAGTATTCGGGCCAATTTTTAAGTTTATAGAACAAAGGAATCAGATTTTTCAAATAAACTGTATCCCCGCTTTTCACCCCCACAGGGGTGGAATTTTATAACTTGACTCAGTTTATTTATACCAATTTTCGAGCTAATCAAGCCACGCGGTAAAATCCTCCCTTTCACACAGTTAGGGATAGATTTTCGAAAACCCCGAATACATGTTATTAATTATTTTTAGTCCTTAGTACGTATAAATACTGAGTTTCAAGTTAATCGGACAGGGCGTTAAAATTCTTCCATACAAATTTTGACACCCCCCAATGCCTCTTTAGGGGGTATTTTAGAAAAACGAAAAATTCCAAACTTCATAATTTACTTAGATAAGTATTCGTGCCAAGTTTCAAGGTTATTAACTCAAGAAATAAGATTTTTCATACCAACAAAATCCCCCCCTTTTCACCCCCTTAAAGGTTTAATTTCCAAAAACCCCTTCTTATTCGATACCTACTCTTCACAAAGAACACACCCTCCAAAATTCATGTCCCTAGGAAGGACCAGCGATTTAGACTGTGCGTTGATATTTCAGTCAGGTCGTTCATCCCCCTTTTGGGGGAGAAATTATCAAAAACGCTGAGACACGTATAAATTAATTTTCAATCGTTAGCCTAAATACAAAATTTAAAGATCCTAACTTTTAAACTGACGGACTTTCATACACAACTTCATCCCCCCTTTTAACCCTTTGGGGGTAGAATTATCAAAAACGCTGAGACACGTATAAATTAATTTTTAGTCGTCAGCCTGAACACAAAATTTGATGATCCTAACTTTAAAACTGACGGACTTTCATACAAACTTTCATCCCCTATTTAACTCCCTTAGGGGTTGAATTTCAAAAAATCCTTCCTTATTCCTTGTCTACACAACAAAAAAGAAATGAAAATAAAGCTGAAACGCCTGTGCAATACTATCTACCTATACCTACTTCACTTAAAAATAAATACTTATAACTACTTTAATTAATAAAAGTACCTACGTTTAATAATTTTTAATTTGAACGAATATTTAAACACTACCAAAACAACTCATACCTATTTTACAAAATAACAACAAAAGAAATTCAAATAAACTATTTAAAGACTAAAAGTCGTGCTGATAAGCACGGTTTCTCAATATCAATTATTGTCTGTCAATAAGGTCGAACGCTCTGACAACCGTTACACAAAAATAATCCTTATAGCATGATTCAGACGTGCGACGGCGCGATGGCTTATTTCATGTATAAGTTTGGCGTTTCTATACCGATTTCTATGATTCTTTTTTTATTGAATAGGTAATAATGTTAAATTTTTAACCGACTTCTAAAAAAGGAGGAGGTTCTCAATTCGAATGTTTGTATTTTTTTTTTTTTTTTGTGTTTGTTCGCGCATAACTCCGTCATTTGCCAACCGATTTGAAAAATTCTTTTTTTGTTAGAAAGGGTATACTTCCCAAATGGTCCTATAGAGGTATGAGGAACAGGGTGTAAAGTTCACTCAACCTCCATAGAAAAGGGAGGATCCTCCGACCAGACGAGTGTTGTGTCTGGCGGGCAACTGCCCAATGATTCATGTCGGGCCGTTGTATATATGCCAGTTGCGAGGTAAACTCTGCTTGCGAGATGCAGGATTTACGTGACGCCAGTATGACGAGTTGTTCGCATGTGGCGTTGTAGATACCGCTACATCACTCCCCCCCGGAGACCGGAGGTCGATAGTGGGCTGAGTCTTGAATCTTGCGATGCTTGCCAGGCCAGCTGAGGTTCCAGTGAGTCGGAACCGGTTGCCGCATAGTTCACGGTGAGTCGGAACTGTCTGCGAAGATGTCCCCAGTGAGTCGGGGTGGCGCTGCGTTATGCTCCAGTGCGTCGGATGTAGTACAGCGCCGGGTTGAGGCTGACTGCTGGCGTCGACCAGGAGAGGCTTATTGAGGGCTCTGCTTGTAGACCGGCCGAAAGTGCAGTGTGCTGTGCCGAGGCTGCTGATGAGGCTGAGGGTGATGACCAGGTATGCGCGGTCGCTGCATGCTGGTGGTCAGGATACCCGTTGAAGCCGTGGGTGCTGGCTGGCTGGGTGACTCGCCGCTCTAAAGCTTGCGGGAGTGATGATGATGACGTCACGCTGAAGTAGGTGCACGAAGGCTGCGCTGACGATCACGTCGGGGTCACCAGTATAGAGGTATGAGGAACAGGGTGTAAAGTTCACTCAAACTCCATAGAAAAGGGAGGATCCTCCGACCAGACGAGTGTTGTGTCTGGCGGGCAACTGCCCAATGATTCATGTCGGGCCGTTGTATATATGCTAGTTGCGAGGTAAACTCTGCTTGCGAGATGCAGGATTAACGTGACGCCAGTATGACGCGTTGTTCGCATGTGGCGTTGTAGATACCGCTACAGTCCCATGAAAATTTTATCGAAATCAGATGAGCGGTTTTTGAAAAATCAACAAAAATCTAAAAATTTATCTACATTGTCTACATTAACGATCTTTTTGTTTACTTTTTTGTGGGGTAGGTACAACTAAAAAGTGAAAAATAAGAACATTTTTACAAAAAAAAAACAACCGACTTCAAAAAAAACACTACAAAGTGATAAATAACTTTAATTTCGGAAGTCGGTGTCAAAAAACGAAAATGCGGAATCAACGACACCGACTTCGGAAATTAAAGTTATTTATCACTTTGTAGTGTTTTTTTTGAAGTCGGTTGTTTTTTTTTGTAAAAATGTTTTTTTAAATTAGGGATGAGTGAGAGTATTATAAACGTAAGAGTAAACAAATATAATCAGAATGCTCCGAACTGCTAAGCTATCAGGAGTTACACGTGTTATTGTGAGTAAACCATAAAAGATAGACATATGCTGTTGAAGGATATTTTTTAGTCAATTTTATGTAGAATATTTCCGTCATACATGATTTCTATGTAACTTTAACCATTAAGGCTGCACACGCGACGGAAGCTTAAAAAATGGAGTAACTTCTCCCGTTTTCCCAACATTTCCCTTCACTACTCTGCTCCTATTGATTGTAGCGTGATGAAAAGTATACTATAACCTGCCCAGGAGTATGAAGAATAATTGTACCAAGTTTCGTTAAAATCCGTCGAGTAGTTTTTGTTTCTATAAGGAACATACAGACAGACAGACAGACAGACAGACAGACAGACAGACAGACAGACAGACAGACAGACAGACAGACAGACAGACAAAAATTTTACTGATTGCATTTTTGGCATCAGTATCGATCACTAATCACCCCCTGATAGTTATTTTGAAAATATATTTCATGTACAGAATTGACCTCTCTACAGATTTATTATAAGTATAGATAGAAAACAAACAGTTCATTTATCAAATTAAATTTCATTCGAAAACATCAATCAGTTTCTTACTAAACTTCAACTATATCCGACGATCCTGCATACTATCTCTTTTGTTGACTGTAGATATTATGTACCTAACCCATCAGTGAATACAGCCAGAGTAAATAAAAATTGATTGATGAGTTTTTTTTTTTTCTATGATACAGGCGTAATATTATTTGTGTTATAATCTGTACATATAAAATTCAAAGTCCTGACTGACTGACTGATATATCAACGTACAGCCTAAACCACTGGTCCTAGAGACATGAAATTTGGAGGGTGTGTTCTTAGTGAAGAGTAGGTATCCACTAAGAAAGGGTTTTTCGAAATTCCACCCCTAAGAGGGTGAATGGGGGGAGGGTGAAATTTCATGCGGACGAAGTCACGGGCAGAAGCTAGTCTGAATATATTATTCTTGTTCAACGGATACCTATCTAACTAATTCTGACTTTTATAAGTCTTTCCCTCTCTGAAAATGACTAATATTTACCCACAAAATAGAAATAGCTTCAATCTCCCGATTACATAAAAAAAAATCTGTTTTCTAACGTAAACATACGAAGTCAGGGATACACAACCCTGTTGAAATGCTACTAGCACGCAGTTTATTGGCTTTGCGGGGTATACAAGTGATATCTATGCGTAAAGGGTATACAGGGTGTTACGGAAAGGGTATATCAATACAAACGGGTTGAAGAGTGTATCTGGTCTAGAATCTCTGTACAAAATTTCAGCTCAAAAGCATTAACTTTGAAAATGCTTAATATTTTTTTATTTCGACAACACGGCGCTGCACTGGCGCGCGGCGGCGTGATGTACGTGTACTAGGCGCAAAGACACACTACAGATAATGGATAATGACCCACGTAGTGCGGTCACACGTTTATTATGATTTCAATTTAATAAACTATCAAAATAAAAAAAAATATTAAGCAATTTCAAAGTTACTGCTTTTGAGCTGAAATTTTGTACAGAGATTCTAGACCAGATACACTCTTCAACCCGTTTGTATTGATAAAACCTTTCTGTAACACCCTGTATAGACGTTGCCTGAGGTAGCAGCGCGGTGCGGGAGGGGTGTGGTGACGTGATGCGAGAGCTCAGTGATTCGTCAACTTGTGACAACTATCACCCCTCCCGCACCGCGCGGCTACCTCAGGCAACGTCTCAGTTAAGGCGACTACACGACCTAAAGCGCGGTCACTGTCGGACTGCATAGAAAAGAAAGAGAAGCGCGATGACACAACCGTGGTAATTTATTGCAAATATGAAGTAATTATCTATTTACAAAAACTCTCAAACACCAAACAAATAAAAACCGTATACTAAAATTCGGGGAATTAAATTGTCTTTTAGATGGTGAAAGTTTTATGAAAATACACCCGATAGTGTTTGCGCGATTATCGTTTTTATGTCCGCGGTAGACATTACTTTACAAATTAATTACACTATGTTAAAAAAATATAATTGCAAATATTCACATATCAAATTACGAAGCAAATGGTCTAGTATAAAATTTATTTTTTTCAAAGAAATCAGTCCGGTCGATTAGACGTGATGTTGAATTTAAAATCATTAGAAGTCGTATATCTGCGCCTTAAGCGGTCGGCCTATAATTTTGACTTTTAGGCCTCGGTCTTGAAGTCAGCGATTGCGAGGCGGCGGCGGCGGCGGCGCGGGGAGCGGCGCGGCAACGCAGACCTGCGGGGGAATCGGTTTCATTTTGACAGTTCAACAACATTCATTGCGTTGTTTACGTGTTGAGCAGACAAATTTTTCGAACTTATGAAGCAATGGATTAGCAATTTGCTTCAAAATGATTCTGATTCCGATTGATAGTGTGTTACGCAATTAAGGTGCCGGTCTCGAAGCCAGCGGGCATATCGCGCGGCGCTAGAGCGGCGTAGTGTTGTGTTATGAGAAATTAGTGTCTTTGTTCGCGAATGAAATGTCTAAACAGCGACGGCATCTTTTTGATACAACATTTTGAAACGTCAGTCGTTCAAAAGCAAAAAATAAAATGCACAACACTACGTCAATGCAGACGCGCGGGCACCGCTAGACTGGTGCGCATCGCTCGTACGCCGTTCGCTCCCCGCGCCGCTGCCTCCGAGGCTAGTTCCATATAGATCTATGCATTAAAACGCGCCGCTCCCCGCGCCGCCCGTCGCCGCCGCGCCCGCTAACTTCGTGTCCGTAGCCTTATAAGTCATTCCCTCTCTGAAAATGACTAATATTTACCCACAGAATGGAAATAGCTTCAAACTCTCGATTACATAAAATAAATCTGTTTCCTTTCGTAAACATAGCAGTTGATACGCAAGTCAGGAATACAACAGCCCTGTTGAAATGCTAAAGGCACGCACTTTATTGGCTTTGTGGGGTACACAAGTGATATCTATGCGTAAAGGGTATGGTAACGTGAGGGGTTACGTTTCATGACATGGAAAACATACAGAGTTTAGATGTGATTTCTGGAAGGGCTACACGACGGAAGCCGTCGGGGATTTTTTATTGTAAACATTCCATGTGATAGGTGCTTACACAAATAACTTTATTTTACTTATAATTAGTTTCGTTTGCCGTTTACATAAATAACTTTTTCACTTCTCATGCTCTAAAAGTCCGTCTTTATGTTGTGCTTAGGCGACATAAAATCGCTTTTTATGTTCTAGTGCATAAAGTAAATTTTTTTTCTAAGACTAAAGTAATCAGGCCCAACAGCCACACGCACAATAAAACTTCGCAGATTAAAGTCGTGATTTATTTCGTTTTCTTTAATTTATACCACTTCCGTGTTATTATTAACTATCGTTAATTTAATAAAATCAGGTAAAATAGTTGTCATTTATTATTTAAAAAGGCAAAGAAACGTTTTAATTTTTTGGCAGTATGAAGTACCCAAGTCGAATGACAAATGTTGAAAATAAAAAAAAAAACTTTTTAAAAGTTTCATGGCGGTATTATCTGTGGTGGCGGGAATTAGCTATGGATGCAACATTTTTGATTAATTATGTACTGTATACTTTATGCCTGTTTCATTTTCTCGCAATCGAAGTGAAAAGCAAAGTGTATAACTCAGGCATAAACGAGCCATTTTACCCCTCGACTTAACTATTCACCCTCGCCTGCGGCTCGGGTGGATATAAACGTCTCGGGGTAAAATAGCTTCTTTTATGCCTTAGTTGTACAATCTACTATGCTTACATAAATAACTTTTTTTTCACTTTTCATGCTCTAGAAGTTCGTCTTTATGTTGTGCTTGGGCGACATAAAATCACTTTTTTTGTTCTAGTGCATAAAGTATTTTTTTTTCTAAGACTAAGGTAATCATGCCCAACAGCCACACGCACAATAAAACTTCGCAGATTAAAGTCGTGGTTTATTTCATTTTCTTTAATTTATACCACTTCCGTGTTTTCTATCGTTAATTTAATAAAATAGTTGTCATTTATTATTTAAAAATACAAAGAAACATTTTTATGACTCGGCAGTATGAAGTATCCAAGTCGAATGACACATGCTGAAAATAAAAAAAAATAAAACTTTTAAAAAGTTTCGTGGCGGGAATTAGCTACGCTTTGCAACATTTTTGATTAATTAAGTACTGTATACTTTATGCTTGTTTCATGTTGTCGCAATCGAAGTGAAAAGCAGAGTGTATAACTCAGGCATTATGCATTAGTTGTACAATCTACTATTTTAGTTTCGTTTGCGGTGTACCCCTCCCACTAACTCAGCTACGCGGTGCGCCTATAAATAAAACGGCAACGAAGCCAAACTGGCATTTATAAGTAGATTCTTTCGGCGCGCGTACTGTTTCGTTGTTTTCGTGAGTTGATGTTCCATACATTTCGACTGCGTAGGTCATACATTTCTATGAAACAGCAGTTTTTTTTTATAACTGACGAAATATTTCTACGCTAGGTTTAGATTCATGTGCTGAATTCAGGCGCTTACATGAGCTAAACGCAAAAAAACGGTAGTTTTCGAAACAATAAAAGTATATGATCTCCTACAGTAAACAAAATCAGAAAAATATATGATATTCTTCAGGATATATGCTAGATAGATAGTGTTTTGAAAACACAATACAACTAATTTGGTACGATAGAAAAAAATCATGAACATACCTCTAAAAAACTTTCTTTTTACAATAAAAACCATACTAATATACATACAATCATTCTGATTTTTTGTCAGATTATTCTACAAGTAACATACTAAAATGATAGTGTTTTATTTTTTTATTTAAAACAATAGTTTTTTTGTAAATCGAATATTCATAGTTCCGAACATAAAAAGTGCGCATGTGTGCGTGAACGCCCGTGTAGCGACAGTGCCGGCCGAGGCCTGATGCTATACGGACGTGTCGCTCTTTTCGCCGCACTATTTCCGTCAAAATTGTTATGTTTTTGTTAAGTTTTATTTGTAAATTCATTGTTTATTATTATTTGCATTATCTTCTTTCCGTAAATATTTTTATTTCGTGTAAATATAAAATACTTTTAAGTTTGTTATGTATGGGTGCAAGGCGCGCGCCATCTATTGTACGGCGAGTCCCAACTCCCGGGCGTTTCACTTGTGTCTACCGGCAGTGGTCCGCGTAACCTAACAAAGTTAAAATAGGGTAATAATTTTGTAAATAAATGGGAAATATAGTGAAACATTCCGTTAGGAGGACTACAAAACGTTCATATAAAACAAAAGCCGAACATAATATGAACGAAAGTAAAAAGTATGAGCATTTTATTTTTAACTGAATATTTTTATTTTTGCAATAAAACTATGAATTTTGGAAACATCTAAGAAAGTGCAGTCGGTATTTTCGACTTCACGTACAACTGTCACAGTGACGTATGTGGACGACGTGTAGATTTGTATTCGAGAGTCCCCGGGTTCGATTCCCAAGGTTACGAAATCGTACTTTCTTTTTAAATTTTATTTAAATGTATTTTGAATTTTTAGATAGATAGTGTTTTGAAAACATAATACAACTAATTTGGTACGATAGAAAAAAATCATGAAGATACCTCTAAAAACTCTTTTTACAATAGAAACCATACTAATATACATACAATCATTCTGATTTTTTGTCAGATCATTCTACAAGCAACATACTAAAATAATAGTGTTTTATTTTTTTAGTTCAAACAATAGTTTTATTGTAAATAGCATAATATTCATAGTTCCGAACATAATAAGTGCGCATGTGTACGTAAACGGTAAACCCCCGTGCGTGTAGCAATAATGCCGGCCGAGGCCTGATACTATACGGACGCGTCGCTCTTTTCGCCGCATTATTTATTTGTACCTACATACATTCATTGTTTATTATTACTATTTGCATATCTTCTTTCTGTAAATATTTTTATTTCATGTAAATATAAAATACTTTTAAGTTAAAATAGCGTAATAATTTGCTATCAATTATATCATTTGTAAATATGGGAAATAAAGTGAAACATTCCCTTAGGAGGACTACAAAACGTTCATATAAAACAAACGCCGAACATATGAACGAAATTAAAAAGTAAGAGCATTTTATTATTACTGAATATTTTTTTTCGCTATGAATTTTGGTAGTTTAAGAAAATGCACTTATTACGCATAAGCTCAGTTTTTTCGACGAGATACGCAATCGTTACATTGGCTTATGTAGACGACGCGCAGGTTCGTGTTCAAGGGTCCCCGGGTTCGATTCCCAGTGATACGAAATCGATTTAATTTTATTTAAATGTATTTTGAATTTTTAAATATATTTTTATAAATAACTAAAAAAACGTCTACAATGTAATTATCTTTCACAGGAGAAAGAAAGTCGAAAATATCAACACGGAAGTTACTTCTAATGCGTAAGTACCTACACGTTTTCTATGCCATTGTAACAATAAAAAAAACCTAAATTTATTAACAGACCGCGACTTATTGATAATATGCATAAAGAAATCACAGATTCATCCGAAAATTGCGATGAAAATTATCACAAGCAAGAGTTTAATTTTTATTGATTGTGTTTATAATAAATAGAAATCATAATAATTATGTATGAATGTTAGGTACGAGTACCTAATCCTTGAGGCCGTTTACACATCATGCCGAAGCTGCAGCGGCATCGCCGCCGCCGCACGGTGGGCTGAAAATCGGCTTCCATAGACTTAGGCATTTTATTTTGCAAGTGCCAGTTTTTATGCCGAATATCACTTCTATTAGTTATAACAATATACAAAAATGACACCAGAATGGATTCTGCACAAAAACGAAGGAATTATAATTTTTTTACGAAAATTTTGTATGGAGCTAGTATGAAAAATCGAAATATCTCTAAAACGGCAGGGATAACCGTAATATCCTTATAGGAGGTTATAGTACTAATTATTTATGATTTTTTGACATACGTTACATAATGGTTGTAGATGCCGTTTTTTTTTTAAAAATCGACAAAATATTTTTATTTATTTTTACATATGAAACGTTCTTTTTAGTGTTTAAGTTGAAGAATTCAGAGCTTTAACAACTCTTAACATAAAATAGCATCACCCCTATAGACCTGAAGGACTAGACAGAGGTGTGTAGTATCTTGTTGATCTTGTAAGATTTCCAACAATACCAAATAGTTGAATATCAGTGTCAAAGTGCCCATGCTGTCGCTTCTTTTAGAAAGATAGGGGAATAAAATTGTTTGTTGTTGAATGTGAAATGCGTACGGAGAGTGGCTGCAAGCAAATATTGATTGGCCAAGTTGCGTGCAAACTTTAATAAATCAAGAACCAACTATTGATGAGATACCAAGAGCACGTTCAGTCTCTCCAGAACCTTCGACATCATCGACTGTTGGCACAATGACAAAAAGGTCCCGAAAACCATTCAAAGATCTGGGAAGCAAACAGAAAAAGAGAAGATCTAGTGAGCACATAGGGGATTCCTTTGAATTGGCATATGCAGCTGCGGCACGTTTAAAAGATGAAGGGTAGATGAAGGGGAAGATATCGCATCTGTAATCGAATATATGATCAAAAATCCAGAAGCTGCCGTTAAAATCTATGAAAGCATTAAGAAACCAGTGAAAACAGTAATATTTACACCAGAGAAAGCACTTGGATTGCTTCTATCACTTAAGCTTTCAAAGTGGCAAAATATTACGTTGCGAGAGACTGCCATTCGGGAAGGTGCTAAGGATATTTACCCATCCTACTATCAACTGCAACAAACTAAGCTTGCATGCTACCCTCCTAATCAATCAGTGTCAGTTACGGATTCATCAGCTAGAATTACACTTCAAGCTTTACTCGACATCACGGTGAAGCGGATTCTTCAAAGTCTTTCTGATAATGTGGAAAATAAGCAGTTAAAGCTGATATCGAAGTGGGGATTTGATGGTGCTGGTGGTGGTGGAATTCTCCTGGTCCACCATCAGCTCCATATTACCATTCACATCGTGGCGAGCATAAATTGCTTAGCAATCATATTAAAGTAATCGAATCGCAACCCGTGAAATACTTAAATATTATTGAGTAGTTCCGGTGTCCATCTGTGGTCTTCATCATCAGTTCCACTTCACCAAATGGTACTTTCCGAGAGCAAATGCACGATTTACTATAAAAAATACCCAAATCGCTATAGGTGTGCCTATAATATTTGAAGAGTTGCTTCGATTTCTCCAGGATCCAATCATCAGATCCTGGCTTGGTGACTATGGGACCACTTCAGAAGGATACTTCTGAAGTGGTCCGAAGTGGTCTGAAGTGGTTTTTTTGTTCGAAAGGAGATATCCTTTCGAACAAAAAAATAATTTTGAAAATCGGTCCACAATTGACGGAGTAATCGCGTAACAAACATACAAAAAAAAAAATAAACATACCGTCGAATTGAGAACCTCCTCCTTTTTTTGAAGTCGGTTAAAAAGGAAGACAACCTTTTTTGCTGAAACTCTCGACCTAATACAGTTTCCGGAAACTGAGTTCGAGTTGTAAAGAAAATTTGTAAAATTTAATTATTTGTTATGTTAGTTTATTGTACCAATATGTTTAGTTAATAATTTCATAGATTATTGTTTCAAATATTTTGTATAATTGAATTTATAGCACTTAGATATTATTTTTGTTACTTTTGTTTTATTTAAATTACCTATCAATAAAAGTATATATTTACAGTCTATTTTTTATCACATATTCTTAATATTTGGGGAAAAAGCATGCTTCCTATCGATGTTCTTAACTTTGACACAGTTCACGGATCGTTTTGAACAGTTTCATATGTAAAAATAAACAAAAATATTTTGACGATTTTTAAAAAAAAAACGGCATCTACATTCATTATGTAACGTATGTCAAAAAATCATAAATAATTAGTACTATAACCTCCTATAAGGATATTACGGTTATCCCTGCCGTTTTAGAGATATTTCGATTTTTCATACTAGCTCCATACAAAATTTTCGTAAAAAAATTATAATTCCTTCGTTTTTGTGCAGAATCAATTCTGGTGTCATTTTTGTATATTGTTATAACTAATAGAAGTGATATCCGGCATAAAAACTGGCACTTGCAAAATAAAATGCCTAAGTCTATGAAAGCCGATTTTCAGCCCACCGTGCGCCGCGGCGCCGCTGCATCAGTCACCCTTGGATTTGTATGAACACACGGCGCCGCCGCGCCGCCGCGCCGCCGGCGGTGCGGCGCGGCGACGAGTTTTGATAAGATCTATCAAAACTCGCCGCCGCACAGTGGTCTGAAAATCGAGCTCCATACTCATAGAAACTTAAAGTTCGGAAATAAAAAAACAAAAATTGTAATGGGTCTAGTATACCTCCCTTTACGTAATATTAACGTATGGATGGTATCAGTCGCTCCACGCGTGAGAAAAAAAAGTTTTTTGTTTTTTTTTGTATGGGAGAAAACACTAACCCCCTTATTCATAATCCTATTTTATCTCTATTTTAGCTAAAATAGGTTTATAGAACGTTTGTCTTTATCTGTCACGTTGTCATTTCTGTGTGTAAGAAAGAGGCAAACCCCATTTTAACTTAAATAGGTTTGATAAGTTTTATGAATAAGGGGGTTAATGTACATTTTTTTGAAACTGAATGGAACTGATAGGCTGGAGCTCACACGAGCTATTGTACCATACACGGCCATCAAGATGACATACAATTCATGGACCGTTGGGCGCCGCTTTGCACGTAGCAAATTTTTGAAATTTTGTGTTTTCGATATGTGATTTTTCAAATCTTTGACGTGAATAAATGAACTTGCTGATCGATTTACTTATACTATCGTTACTTTTAGCCTGCTTATGACCTTTATGATGACAACAATTAAAAATTATGTTGATTATAAGTACCTATACGTTTTTTTTTAATTTCATTCCAAGAACTACTTAACTCATTTAATCACCGTTGTAGTGTATCTATTAAATAGATATGTAAACACTGTCTCATTCACACAAGCGGGGTAGCTGCTGTCAGTTATGTTATGTCATCTGTCAGTTACGAGGAATGGCGGGAAACAGACAAAGTGAAGCAGGCTATATACGATGGCGCTTGGTGTGGTAGTGAGCCAGTGAAGTGATATGTTTAACATAAGTACGGAATCAACAGGATTCTACAACCGTGATTATGGTTGAGTTATAATTAGATACTGCTTCAATCTGAGCCTCAATCAGAGCCTGTTCTTCCACGATGTTCAACTTGTTTTCGTTTGAAAACTTAAAATAAATTGGTCAGCAGAACATTGTGGAAGATCGCTTTGGATTCTCCCATACCTTTTCTTCGCCACAAACTAAGCGCAGAGGCACAAAAGAACACATAAACATACTGGAATCGTCTTCTCATATATAGGCACAGTTTCCTTGGGCTTTAACAATTTATTTATCCTTGTAGCCTCTTTGCTCCGAGACTAGTTTAACGATATCTGCTATATTCTTGTCATGTGCTTTCAAACCGGTTGCATGAGCAAGGCTTTCAGCGCTATACGTTAGGAGGTCTTCCGCTCTCCTTCTCTTCTGTAGCGGGCTTAGCTCTTTAAATGGTTCTCTCGGCCTCACAACTGATGTTGATGTTCCAACACTGCACGTCTCCGGTGTGTAGGATGTTGATGCACCCTCATTTAAAACAAAGTTAGAACTGGAACGGGTTTGCTGCTCTACTGACACTAAATAAGGGGTCATCTTTCCTTTCATGATCTCAGGCCATTTTATGTTCTCTTGCAGCCATGTCTCATACCTACTTTGTTATGTATGTACGTCTCGTGAGATTACACGAGATCCATTTGTTCCTCAACGAACAAACATAAGTCTGACAGAATTGTTTCAATACCCTCTTTTCATTTTCTGACAAATCAATAGTATTCTCAAAAACTTCAAATAAAACATTGGGCTGTGAAAAACAATTGTTGTTTGTCACAAACATGACAATGTCCAAATTGGTATCACAACCTTCCATCACAGCACAATTAAAAAAATAACGTAATAAGTTAGCGCGCACAAGTACTGAGAGCTACTGATAAAAGTAAGCTCAAACGTCCTGTTTTTATACAACTACCCTCATTATCGTTCGCTATTCTTTAATTAGGTTTTACAGACTTTAATATTACAGACAATAGAATTTTATTGTGACTAGGGCCCATTTGGCCCTGCTAGAGCTGGTTGATGCTCATGTCATTAGTATATAATTATAACTCAACCATAATCACGGTGATTAAATGAGTTAGTTCTTGGAATGAAATAAAAAAAAACGTATATAATCAATATAATTTTTAATTGTTGTCATCACAAAGGTCATAAGCAGGCTACAACTAACGATAGTATAAGTAAATCGATCGGCAAGTTAATTTAACCTCGTCAAAGATTTGAAAAATCACGTATCGAAAATTCAAAATTTCAAAAATTTGCTACGTGCAAAGCGGCGCCGAACGGTGCATGAATTGTATGTCATCTTGATGGCCGTGTATCGTACAATAGCTCGTGCGAGCTCCAGCCTATCAGTTCCATCCAGTTTCAAAAAAATGTACATTAAGTGTTTTCTCCCATACAAAAAAAAAATAAAAAAACTTTTTTTTCTCACGCGTGGAGCGACTGATACCATCCATACGTTAATATTACGTAAAGGGAGGTATACTAGACCCATTACAATTTTTGTTTTTTTATTTCCGAACTTTAAGTTTCTATGAGTATGGAGCTCGATTTTCAGACCACTATGCGCCGCCCGCGGTGCCATACTATTATATTCTGTGGCGATGCCGCTGTATTGGTTTCTCTTGGATTTGTATGAGCCCTTGCGGCGCGCCGCCGCGGCGCCGTGTGTTCATACAAATCCAAGGGTGACTGATGCAGCGACGGCGGTGCCGCTGCAGCTGCGGCATAATGTGTAAACGGCCTCAAAGATTAGGTACCTAACATTCATATATAACTATGATTCCTTTTTATTATAAACAAAATCAATTTTAAATCTAATTTCTTGCTTTTGATCATTTTCATCGCAATTTTCAGATGAATCTGTTACCTATTTCATTATGCCCATTATCAATAAGTCGCGGTCGGTTAATAAAAACATTAGGTCAGAATTTTTTTTATTTTTGTAATAGCTTAGATAACGTGTAGGTACTTGCGCATTAGAAATACCTAACTTCCGTGTTGATATTTTCGACTTTCTTTCTCCTGCAGACTTTTTTTAGTTATTTATAAAAATATTTAATAGATATATTTAAAAATTCAAAATGACATTTAAATAGAAAATTCGATTTCGTAACCTTGGGAATCGAACCCGGGGACTCTCGAATACAAATCTACACGTCATCCACATACGTCACTGTGACAGCTGTACGTGAAGTCGAAAATACCGACTGCACTTTCTTAGATG
The DNA here is from genome assembly GCA_947508005.1 of Amphipoea lucens. NCBI lineage: Eukaryota > Metazoa > Arthropoda > Insecta > Lepidoptera > Noctuidae > Amphipoea > Amphipoea lucens. Next base: position 17,341,760 of record OX382375.1, read on the forward strand.
TTTCCAAAATTCATTGTTTTAGAAAAAAACACTGCAAAGTGATAATTTTTATTTCGGAAGTCGGTGTCGCTGGTTCCGCATTTTCGTTTTTTGACACCGACTTCCGAAATTATAGTTATTTATCACGCTGTAGTGCTTTTTTTGAAGTCGGTTGTTTTTTTTTCTTTCTAATTGTACCTACCCCACAAAAATTCAATTAACACTAGTGCATTGAAGAATCATCAAAATTCGCATAGAAATGCCGGAGATGCAGTACATTTATGCATATTAACTTCGGACATACTACATAAGAATAATTACCTAATGTATTATTATAAAACCTTCCTGGAAGTATGTAGATCACATTAGTGAAATAATGATCAAAATTGGTTCATCAGTTTTTTAGAAAATCTACAAATATATATACAAACATACACACATACATACATTACATACATACATACGGGTCGAATACACAACCTCCTTTTTTGAAGTCGGTTAAAAATGTTTTTAATTTCATTGAATCAGTTTTATTTCAAAATCACCCACATCCTTAAGTTTTTCAAGTCACACTCAAAACGAATAAAATTTATTATGTTGTCACACATAACTACATAATTTGTTTCTTATTTGCACATCGTTTCCGCGCCATCTATTAGAATACTAGGGCGTAATCTCACAAAACCGTTACTTCTAAATCTCATGTATGCTTTATGTCATAATTGTGATGGGCGTCGTCGTTAGATGGCGTTTGCGTCGATTCTGCATATGTGTGCATGCGTTTTTCAAGGACACTTAGGTCTAGTAAGCCTCTTCATGGTAAGTTTGCGCGTCGCTCTCCCTGGTACCCTATATTTCATGCCAACACAAGAATAGTAGTAGTAAATTCTTTACAAGCAAAATCTGCTGTGATAAACGTTCCACGATGCATCATCGGATACTAGCGTAGTTTACGAACGAACGAGTGTCTTAGTATGCATGAAAGAGCGAGTGAATGAATGGACGATACTGGAATGGCTGGACGCTTGAATGAACAAATGATTTAAAGTCAGAGGCAGCAGAATGAATGCACTGGTGACTGAAAGAACGGAGCCAATGATGCATTTTGAAGATAGTTGTTTGGTGTTTCTTGTGGTAACTTGGGAGGCTGTTTAAGCCTTGTAACTTGGGAGGCTGTTTAAACAGACTCCGGACCCAGGTTGGCCGAAGCAAGGAAAACCTGTTCAGGTGGAGATTTATAGACGACTCCGCCTTGGAGTGTAAATGTGGTGCTGTTCCAAAAACGATGGGACACTTAATATCGTGCCCTGCGTGTCCTGTCAGCTGCACGTTACAGGAACTGATGGACGCTAGTGATGGCGCCAAACAAGTGGTCGAATTCTGGGCCGAGTACATTTAGATTGCCATCGACACGCTAAGAAGAAGACTTGGGAGGCTTATGTCCAGTAGCGAATGGTGATAGGTTGAGTTGATTGATTAAAAAGTATTTATGTTTTACTAGCAGAGCCCCGCGGTTTTACCCGCGTAAGTTTCGATCCCGTGGGAATATCGGGATAAAAACTATCCTATGTCCTTTCCCGGGACTCAAGCTATCTTTATACCAAATTTCATCAAAATTGGTCCAGCCGTTTGAGCGTGAAGAAGTAACAAACATATAAACACACACACACACTCACAAACTTTCGCCTTTATAATATTAGTGTGAAGTGTGATAGTATGTATTACCAAAACTGGAGGGAGGACGCGCGGGCTCGCGAAAAATGGAAGGAGTGGAGGGAGGCCTTTGCCCAGGAGTGGGACAGCGCAGGCTAGATAAAAAAAAAAAAAAAAATAGTATGGATTAAGAGACGCACTGCAAAAGGTTTAGTTTTGTAATTTAGTCTTACAGACAAATGTAAATTATTCATTGAATATATTACAATAACTAGCAACGCCCCGTGGTTTCATCCGCACAAGTGTCGATCCCGTGGGAATATCAGCATGAAAAGTATCCTATATGTTAATCCTGGTTATAAACTATCTGTATGCCAAATTTCATCCAAATCCGTTCCGTAGTTTTTGCGCGAAGTGGACGAGTTGCCCCCTAACCCTAACAAACACCCATCCATCCTCAGAAACTTTCGCTTTTATAATATTAGTGTTGCGGTATCTACATCGCCACATGCGAACAACGCGTCATACTGACGGCACGCAAATCCTGCATCTCGCAAGCAGAGTTTACCGCGCAACTAGCATAGATGCAACAGCCCGGCATGAATCATCGGGCAGTTGCCCGCCAGACACAACACCCGTCTGGTCGGAGGATCCTCCCTTTTCTATAGAAAAGTTCACTCATACTCTATAGAGTATGAGTGAACTTTACTCCCTGTTCCTCATACCTCTATATTATTAAGTAGTACCTAAATCAATATAACAAAAGAAAAGAAAGATAATGTTATTCTCAATTGATATTTTAATAGCCGTTAAATCTACCTAATAAAAAAATCCAATCAATTAATTTACTGACTGGCAACACCAGTATGTCTAGAAGCATGCAATTTTGCGAGTTCCCTGTACAACGAAAGTAAGGAAGGATTGTTTTACGAGTAAATTATTCCTTAAAGGACTTAATTAATGGATGAAAGCTTGTAAGGAATTTCGTCAATTTTGACGATGGGAATGCCATCGAGCACACGGCTTGTGATTGAAACAAATTGATTAAGATATTAAGCCTCTTCAAGCTTTATACAAGAGTATCAACAATGTAAGCGATTAAAAGGAGAAAGGGGAGGCTTTTGCATAGAAGTTGGACACACTGTCAATATCGCAGTGATCTTTATTTTCGTTAAAATAAATCAGCTGTTTCTCACATTTTGACGAGTTATACAAACATAAATGTAGGAAACAGCTGATTTTTTTTCGCGACTTTAGGGTGGTCCTATAGTAAAAGTTATTCATAATGATGAGTACAATGATCTCTTAAGAAGTTGTTTGTGTTTTTCCAATAATCCTGTATAGCCTTCCTCAAGAATTGGGCTATCAAAAAAGAAATTCGACTGGTGGTTCTGGAGATTTCCCCATACATACAAACTTACAAATACCCAAATAAACAAACAAATACCCAATAAACAAACAAATACCCAAATAAACAAACAAATACCCAAATAAACAATCAAATACCCAAAACATTTGCACAAATATTTACCAACAGCGTGCTCTTGTCAACGACGTCATTTGAGCGCCAAAAGATCATTATTGCAGTGTACCTAAATAAAGGAGTGAATGAACTCGTGAACGAACGAATACCATGAGTGAATGATTCACACGCATGACAGATACGCATTAACGAACGGAACGAACAAATGGAATTGGTATGCGGACATGCGTGTAATAGTAGCTCTATTTTTAGAGTGGCGACGTGGCGCAACTCTAGTGGCGCTTGTTAATTGAAATGTTTGAAGCGACAACGGTCTATGGATTTCGATTGTTTGGTTAATTGTTTTGAGTTTTAATTTCATAGCTCGGTCAAGCACCGCGCGTCGAATATTGGCTATGAAGCAATAGAAAATCAATTGTGTCTCATTAACGGAGCTTGATAGATTAATATCACCGTTTGTTTACTTGTCCAAAGTCGAATTATCTGCGTTGTGCCCAGAGCGATTGCCACAGCACGTTTTCGAGAACCAGCTTCCATGTTCCAACATTCCCATGGCTCGGATACTTTCTTATCTGTTCAAATGACGTCTTCTCTCTATACTTATTAACGTTTTTTTTTATTAATTCCAGTCAGAAGTACTTATGGCAATTTTTTTGCTGATTTGACCTGAAACCCTTTGCAGGATTATATAGGACAACGACTTGACAGAAGATTTTCATCTGTTGAGCGAAATTCAAAAACTAATTCCTCAAATTATGTTTCCTAAAAAGTATCCATGGCAGTTACAAAACATATATGTAACTAGCTTCTGTCCGCGACTTCGTCCGCATGAAATTTCACCCTCCCCCCATTCACCCTCTTAGGGGTGGAATTTCGAAAAACTTTTCTTAGTGGATACCTACTCTTCACTAAGAACACACCCACCAAATTTCATGTCTCTAGGACCAGCGGTTTAGGCTGTCCGTTGATATCAGTCAGTCAGTCAGGACTTTGAATTTTATATGTATAGATTATAAAAACCAGTTTTTTAGTAAGTACAATTAGCAAAAACGTGCATGATAGACACTTTCGATGTGTGTACAATATTATAGAACATCGATTAAAAAAAATAAATTAATTCTTGTCGATGTTTAAGTCCTCAAAAAGATATAAACACTGTACCTACGTATGTACATAGAGAAACACATAGGTACCTACCTAGCTAGGTGTCTGTTCACCTGGAACAACACTATCTGTAGGCCATTCAAACTCAAACTCAAAGCATTTATTTCAATTAAACCAATTACAGGCACTTTTGAATTGTCAAGGGGTCGGTCAGTCAGAAAGATGGAAGCTAGTTGCCCATTTCAAAGCGTAGGTACCTATGGAGAAGAACGGGCAAGAAACTCCATGGACACTCTTTTAAAACAAATATTGGTCCATGCGGGTATTTGTTGATTGGTTTGACACGCAAAACAACAACCGTTTTGGTAGTCAACATATCACTGGTAACAATGATAGCGACTTTATGCCGTAGCAGTAAGGGTGATGTTCGTAGTGCGAGAATTACCACTGATGTGATTTTTTTAATTTCCTATTTGCCCCCCAAAAATTAACCCATATTCAAAAGTCATTTATTTACGTTATACGTCTGTGTTTGGGTCACAGAGATTCATATGTGTAGGTACCAAATTTCGGTCTATTAGATTCGGAGCAAATTGGCTGTGATAGACGGACGGATAGACAGCCATACGAGTGATCCTATAAGGGTTCCGTTTTTTCCTTTTGAGGTACGGAATCCTAATTAATACTTAATATATAGGTACAAATAAATACAAAAACAAAGGACACTTAGGCGTCGAAGTAAGTAGGTACTGGTCCGCATTGCTGTCATCTGGAAACGTGCCCAGAAGACTGGCAGCATTGCCACGTTGAATGGCAATGCTAATTCTTTGGCCAAGGAACGACCCAGCCCTCTGGTCGCGTGAAGTGTCGACCAGAAGAAGATAAGTATGACGGCACGAGCGTGGGCGTAGCAATAACAGGACCATCATCATCATTTCTTGGTAGAGGTTCCATGAAGAAGGTGGGTACTCGGGCAAACCAGTAAAACGTAGGTTGAAGCACAAATCACAGTCACGTTTATTCGGTAATTTATAATGAGTTTGAGTAGTCAGAAACAAAGGCTTGTACGGTGAACGTGACAGTTTCGATTCTATGCTCTGAACTATAAGGCGTCAGCTACTGCAAATCGAATGTCGCCTTTTTCAAATCGACTCTGTCCACGTGTACGAAATGGCGGGAAATTATAGCGCCACCTCACGGCGTTCACTGTACTAACCGATCAACCAATGAGAATAAAGTTACAGTTTGACCAATATTATGAAATCAATTAATCAACAGGTAGTAAGTATTTTGATAATGTTGTCGTCTTGAAATTGCTTGCGACGACAAGTATACTATCGCGAAACTAAACAACAAAGCTATTCATAAATTAATATAACATAGACATACTTTATTCAACAAACAGTTAAACCCTACTTAAGGTCGGTAATGTCTCGGAATGCTTGTCAAAAGCTGACCCTAAGGAGAAAATATTCAGATGACATAACTAGGGTATGTCACTCAAGTCTATTTAAAAGGACTCTTTATTATAAAAGGAGGCCCTTCTTTGGAAGTCGTTAGGAAATGGACCCCTATCTCGGAGGAAATTTGTCAGGATTTAAGCATGTTTTTGAAAGTATTGAATGAGAGGAATGTGTGTTGAGATCTTTTTGGACCTTAATTTAGAGTGTGGCGAAAATTTCAATATGAATGAGACGGACTTTTCTTCGTACTGTGACGTTTTGGGTGTGAAGTTAACTCCGTAATTGTCTCCAAAGGTTGTCTTTAAAAGATCGCTCTTAGCGATAAGACTGCCCATTGTTGTACACCATAATTATGGTGTACATATTAAAGGGAATTCTATTCTATTCTATTCTATTCGATGGTGTTGTGTTATATAAAGTTCATATATAACAACTAAGTACGCGTTCACGGTTTTTCGGGAACAAAGTCCCTACTCGATTAACCTGCAATATTAAATATCCTAGAGAGAGCAGTGGTGGCCCAGTGGTAACGGCCGCGACTTACAATTTGCAGGTCGTAGAGTCGAACCTCGATAGGTGTTATTCTTTGTGTAAAATTATTTCATCACCACTGCTCTCAAAACAGTGAAGAAAAGCATCGAGAAATAACCAGCACGTTCTAAAACCAAAAAAAATCGAAGAAATATCTCGAAAACTATTGAATTTTGGCCATACATTTCGGGTTCAATTTGTTGCATTTTGGCCAGTTGCATCTCCTGACCGATATACTTCAAATTATAAGTAACCCTGTATATTATAATTATAGCGTTTCTATTACAAACAATTCAAGTCACTGCGTCATTGGAGGTGTCAAAACGAAACAGAAACGCGACTATGTTTTGACGCGGTATTTAGCGGTTTAAATCTTTGCCGCTGTCATCTTTTTCATGATAGCTGTCACGACGGCCTTTATGTGCGGTCACAGCTTTTCTAGGAAACCGTAACTTAAGGCAGTACGTATGGGCCTGCAGACGGAGAGTAATGGGTAGCTCACCGTCCGATCAGGACCAGGCCCGTGCCGGACGGCGCGTACGTGTTCCACGCGCGCCTCAAAGAGATGTCAGCATAAAGGAAGGGGCATGTTAGGATGTTAGGGCCGAAGCCTGCCGGGGTAGCGGGATTGTCCGAAAGGGTTACGAGTCTGACACTCCCTTCCGCTCCGAGCGGGAGGGGTCATTTGATGATTTCCCATTAAAAAAAAAACGGCGGTACGTTTACCATATTGCCAAATTGTGGGCTCCTACCCCTTTGGGGAACACACGAACACACAAAACTACATGAATAAATAGGTATGTAGACCTATTCAATCGCAATTACTAGGTACGGTACCCGAACTAGGTCTAAATTCCACCTACAGACAATCGGTATTAAATACGGACCGAGGCTAAATTCAGGTTGAAATAGCAACGTTTGTGACTGCAATGAACTATTTCGAATTGTTACCTATGGAGTAACAGAAGTTGGACTATGCAGTTCTGTAATATTCAGTTTCGAGCGGAATTTTTAGTTCGATATACAGGGGGAGTTTTTAAGGTGGAGGTTTCAGAAAACGGTCAAAAAGTTCGTTTGTTAAAGCAGTGTTATATCTCTTAAGCCGTAAATAATTTTTACCAAAAAAAATATATGATATTTTCGAGTCTTATCTTAATACAGTGATGGAACTCAAATCGTAATTAAAAATACATTAATGCATCAAAAAAAATGTTCAAATACACCTCTTAATTGTCTTTAAAAGCATTTTATCTCTTCATTAACAATTTTAATTATAATTAAAAATATATCATTTTTCTAATGCTAAACTGCATTCAGTGATGGATTATTTTTTATTAAATAGTTTTTGTAAATAGATAATTGCTTCCTATTTGCAATAAATTACCACTGTTGTGTCATCGCGCTTCTCTTTCTTTTCTATGCAGTCCGACAAAGACCGCGCTTTAGGTCATAGTATGATTAACGTACAAAGTTATGGGTTCTCATTTTTTAAGCGCGTATGTGCGAAAATACTTGCCTTATTATGGAAATAGAACATAACATAATCAGCCTATAATGTTCACACTGCTGGGACACAGGCCTCCTCTCGGTGAGAGGGAGTGGGCCGTAATCCAACACGCGGGCCCAGTGCGGGTTGGCAGATGTCACATGTCTTCGAATTTTTGGTTCTAGGACATGCCGGTATCCTCACGATGTTTTCCTTCACCGTTTTTAGAGCAGTGGTGAAGGCATAATTTACACAAAGTAAAGCGCTTTTTTTTGGATGGGAAATCATCAAATGACCCCTCCCGCTCTGGGTGGAGCGGAAGGGAGTGTCAGACTCTTACTGACTAAAACACATCCGTGTTCCTTCCTTAGCCCTTTATGTTCCGGGGTAGCGGTAACCCTTTCGGACAATCCTGTGTGGGTTCGAACCTACACGTGGAAATACAAGCCGTATGAAATTAATTCCCTAAAGAGGTTAGCACCTTTTCATCAAACTCAAACTCAAAGCATTTATTTCAATTAAACCAATTACAGGCACTTTTGAATTGTCAAGGGGTCGGTCAGTCAGATAGATGAAGCTAGTTGCCCATTCCAAAGCGTAGGTACCTATGGAGAAGAACGGGCAAGAAACTCCATGGACACTCTTTTAAATCAAAATAATATGGTTACAAAGTATTGGTTACATCATTCATGTTAAAAATTATACATGTGAGAACGATGCAGAACGTTAAAAGCGTCCATAATGAAAAGATGAGAAAAAACAACAATTCAAATATTAAATTAAAATAAGCCATGGCAGCAAAGAGATGACCAGTCCCTACTGACGGCGCCCGTTCACGAACATGACGCATGTATTAGCACCATTCAGCTCAACCATTTTGAAGGGAGTTAAATGATCCAACACATGCGCCACCATCAGCGAGACATTTGAGTGAGCATGACATACTCTCAGCCGCCAGGGCACATTCAAGTCAATGAAGGACGTACGCAGTAAATGGTAGCTTTATAGTATGTACATAGTACTCACACATGTGCTATGCAATTATACAATCAAGATCATCATTTCAGCCGACATACGTCCACAGCTGGACATAGGCCTCTCCCAAGCACCATCACTTCGACTGATTTTGTGCTTCTCGCATCCAGTGGATTCCTGCGGCATTCACCAGGTCGTCGGTCCATCCCTAAAAGGATGAATTTCCAAAATATATTCCTTAGTGCTCGTGCGGACGACGTCATTACGTCAGCGCCGGCTGTCGCTGAAAACCAGCGCTGGGGCTCTGTCTTGCATAGGGTCGCAGCAATATGCTGAGCGATAGCCGTTTTGCGTGGATGTGACGCATGTTTCCCTTACCTTCTTTTTTTTTGTGTTTATGTTCTTTTTTGCGTCATGTTCACCGCAAATAAACGTATTTTCTTTCTTTTTTTTTCTTTGTTTTATTATACAGGGTCCAATTAAAATAGATGGACAAATTTTAACACAGCGCTCAGTACGTCTAACCAAAGATACCCAAGAAAAAAAAAACACTGATTAAAATGATTTTATTTTGACCTAAAATAATAAATTTCCGGCACATTAGTGTATTTTCGTTAGCTGATTATTTTTCTTGTAAGTATCTAATGCGTTTTTCTTAAATATTTTTTTACCATCGTCCTTATTTTGGTGGTCTGAATGATTTCTAAATGTTTGTCCATCTGTTTTAATGGGACCTTATACAGGGATATTTTTTATCACCATCCAAATTTTTACAGGATGTTCTACTCATGAATATGAACAACTTTCACTATGGGACCAACTCTGAAATCACAAAACATAAATCAGCTGTTTAATACAAAAGTTCAATACCTACTAGACCAAAATGTATGAAACAGCTGATTTTTATTTTCGTGATTTCAGAGTTGGTCCCATAGTGAAAGTTGTTCATATTCATGGGTAGAACACCCTGTAAAAATTTGGATGGTGATAAAAAAATCTTCCTGTATATGGAAGTTTTATGCAAAATTTCATACTTCTTGACCCAATGGTTTAGGCAGTGCGTTGTGTCAGTGATTTAATGAATTTAACGATGGAAATATGTAAAAACAAAACCATAAAGATAACCTAAATTATAATAAAAAATCTGTAAAGTTTAACTTTTCTTACTTCCTTTCTTTTTTTCCTTTACTTTTTGGGGTTCCGCACCTCAAAAGGAAAATCGGAACCTTTATAAGATCACTTCATTGTCCGTCTGTCAAGATCTTTTTTCTCAGGAATGCGTGGAGTTATCAATTTCAAATTAACATCAAAATATACCCAAGGTTGAACATCCATCGGTTTCTTAGGCTGGTTTCACAGCTGTCCGGGAGCCCCGTACGGGCCGACCGTACACGGGAGACCCGTACGGGCCGACCGTACACGGGAGACCCGTACGGGTAGTACCCGCAGTGCTCTGAAACGATGATTCAGTACGATACGGTTGCTAGCAGGAGACAGATGCGCTGTACGGGCTCAACCCGGAGCGGGTCGTGCACGGATCAAGCCGCGCCGCTGTGAAACGATGTTCTAGCGCCTAACATGTGCTCCCGCTCCGTGCGCCCGGCCCGTACTGACAGCCCGTACGGGTCTCCCGGATAGCTGTGAAGCCAGCCTTACTAAACTTCAACTATATCCGACGATCCTGCGTACTTATCTCTTTTGTTGACAATACATAGGTACTAACAAATAGGATTTTATGATCTGAAATAAGGTAAGTAGGCACGTTCGTTGCTTACCCGTGGGCTGCTGCGGAGCGGCAACTTATCCTTACAAATAAAATGACTATGAAAAATTGAAATTTTCTACCTTCTTCATAGATAATTCTGCTCATTTTCAATTCAGTGCCACCAACTTTTACCATCGCAGCATGTCATTCAATTCCCGCTGTATATGCAAGAAATTCCCTGATAGAATCGGAACTTTAATGGTTTCGTTCGCGCAGATTCAGAAGAGAATATTGACAGTAAAAGGGATATTTCCGATAGTTTAACGATCCAATTATCGTAAGATGTGACTATGGTTTTATTGGAACAGGGGAATAGAGAACTGACGTCATTTTGGGAGCTTATATCGTCATGGTTTTGTGTTATGCTTCTTTATTTGGTGGGTGAACCGATATATGGAGCCCCATTTTATCCCCTGTTCCTTATATTCCTACTAATATATCTCCACTGGTAAGGATAATTTGTGTGTGTAAATTGGAACGATTTTTTAATCATAAATACAACTATCCTATTGCATTATGGTGTAAACATTGTACAATTAAAAAGATTTAACGTTAAAAAAACATTTTTTCTCTTTTACTTAATTATTATTTTATTATTTTTCTTGTACCCGTTTTTATGAATAACGCCAAGGAATAAGTCTTCATAGTAAATACATATTATTTTTACCTATATTTTACAATACTAGCTTCTGCCCGCGACTTCGGCTACGTGTTTCACCCTCCTCCAATTCACCCTCTTAGGGGTGGAATTTCGAAAAACCCTTTATTAGTGGATACCTACTCTTCACAAAGAACACACCCTCCAAATGTCATGTCTCTAGGACCAGTGGTTTAGGCTGTGCGTTGATATATCAGTCAGTCAGGACTTTGAATTTTATATAAAGGATGAAATTTTAATCACCGTTTTCCTCTTAAAGAACAACTTTTACTATAGGACCAACCCAGAAATCGTGAAAAAAAAGTCAGCTGTTCCCTACATTTATGTTCCCATAACTCGTCAAAATGTAGGGAACAGCTGATTTTTTTTTTTCACAACTTCAGGTTTGGAAAATTTCACCCTGTATATAGATAGATTTTACACACAACACATTTATTAGGTAACACGAAAACTCGTGATAGACTGGTTGAGTGCTTATTCATAACCTCACAAACTACATATAAACGCAACAGAAATTCACCCTAAATTAACAAGACATCCTCACCCAAGCAAAAGGTAACACGTCCAATTTCCTCAGAAACGCGCCACTTTCTTAAGCCTATAAGTAATAGGCTATAACCCTTAAATGCCACAAAATATGTAGTGAACCGATAGCCATAAGCATTTATGGGACGACGGATTAAAATAAAGGATATTACCCTGAGACATCGTTATGGCTTTGTAAGGAACTTGCGATGTCGGGAAAATTGTCTTTTTTCTTTTGCGGTGTTCGGGCTTTTTTGGGGTTATGGGTTTTGAGAGTAGAGGCTTTATAGGCTTATGTGAGTTTTAAATCTGTATTGATTATTTTATGGATTTGGATATCGACGGCGAAGTGCCAATAACACCGAACTGACAAAGTCAAAAAAATAGACACGTCGCGCGTCGTCAGTTTAGTTGGGAGGTATTTCCACATTTTGCTGTTGGTGTTGCAACACAAAAATACACTCAGGAGATTTCACTAAAACATGCGAATAACGCCTTTGAATACAAAACGATGAAAAAGTGAATTTCTCAAAAAAATTCAGTTAGGAGGTATTGGCACTTCGCCATCGATATGTATGGTATTTACTCAAAATGGAACAAAATACCTCTTGGGATTTATATAGTTACCCCGTTACTAATAAACGTTGTATAGCGTCTGTATAGTTACACAACGCCGTGTCTTCTTCTTTCGAAAGTCAAATTACTGACGACTGAAAGAGAGAAATCGGTGTGTAACTATTCATCTGATATAATACGTTTATACTCTTTGAAGAAGCTTTGTACTCTTTTATCTCTGTGTAGGTATTCTTTTTCTTTATAAAGTGTTTTATATGTACAGACGCCAGCACATCAACCTACCCGAAACTGTAAAATTTTCCCAATCAACTTTGAACCTTATGCTTTAGTGATAAAGTTGAAAATCTATTAAAGAAATTTGACAGATTGTACTAGGTTGATGTGCTGGCGTCTGCACATAAATAAATATAATAAAGTCTCGTAAAGAAAAATAAAACATAAATTATTTTATTAGGTACAACCCCTTTTATCACAAATGTTGCCGTCCTTGGTGTAGGGAAAACAACTTCCATATACCTAGGCGTTCCATTTGGTATCTACCGGTATCTTATTAATTAATCCTATTGATATCACATCCAGCAATTTCGGCGAAACGTGCCAATAAACGAACATACATAATATCTTATTTTTGTTGCTTTACGGTTAGTTCAGATTGAAATTATCCAATAGGCTATTAAGAGGACGTGATTGTACTGATACAGTCAACTTAGACATTTTGTGTAAATTACAAGAATAGATTAAGTACATTGGAATTACTTTACTTGTACTCGTAAGTTCTTGTGATGTAGCCAAGTGTCAATCGGCGGCGGTGACCCTTCTTAAGAGGAAATGCGGGTGGTTTTTTCTCCATAGAGCGACTCTGTGGAGAAAAGACCACCCGCATTTCCTTTTCTCGCCTGTTTTCTTTCTGGTTAATGAACATAAAGCAATGATATTTTACAGAATAATAAATATTAACTACTTCTATGTCCCTATGTCTTCCTTTTTGATTATACATTATTTTTAAAAGCACTAGAACCCTCAAAAAATGCCGATTTAAACCGCTGTCAACTGAGGCCTTGTGTACAAATTTGACAACTGCTCGTATTAATGAAAAAAGAAAAACATAAGGACACAGTAGGTATAATATATCCTTCTTATTCAATTTATAAAATATCTTTTATATTGGTGTAATATTGGAGGAGGAAATAGGCAAGAGCCAAACCTCGAATTATGACTTTTTACTTAAGCTTTTTGAAAAGCCTCTCCGACCGCATTTCCTCTTAAGGCATGCGCTGAGGTAGCCTATGTTTTCTTAAGTTTTTGCTATTTGATAATATTTGATTCGCGACCGTAACAAATATGTATTATAGAATTATAATTATTAGAATCAGCCGTTCTGTACGACTCCTACTTGGCCGTTTTTGAAACCATTTTTTTTTAATGTTTTTATTCAAAATCTGTATTAACAATAGCATACATAAAGTCTGCCAAACTGCATAACAGTTTGTCGGCAGTTGTTCTCGTCTAACAATGGATTACAAATTTTGAAATTTAAAAAGAAAAAATAACAAAAATTATTGTGCTAAAACTTACTTATGCTAAGTAAAACTATAAAATAACATACCTACCTACAGTCGAGATCAAAAATAAAATTAAAATTTTAAGAGAACAATTTCGAATCTACAACAAAATAACGTTTAAAATTGTCTGAATTATATACATCTTTATATTCTCTCCTAATATTAGCTTAAACGTAGGATATGAGCCGTATATTATGATCCACATTGTAGGTAATGTTACACAGTAACGATATAAGCAGACAGTACGGAAACGCTCGTGTAGTGATGTACTCTGTGAAAAGCGGCGAGACGTTTGATGTTGTGCGGACTAGTGATGGGAAAAGTTTGCGGTAAAATACGGTAACAATATTTTTTACTTTTTATTCCTATTTAGAATTATGTTTTTAATTTTACCATTTATGTACACACAAACTAAAATATATAAATCTATATATATATAAAAATTAAACCCGTTTTCCGTTGTCACGACATAACATGAAAACGGCTGGACCGATTTCGATGAAATTTGGTATAGAGATAGTTTGAGTCCCGGGAAAGGACATAGGATAGTTTTTATCCCGATATTCCCACGGGATCGACATTTACGCGGGTGAAACCGCGGGGCGCAGCTAGTATTATATACAAATGTATAATAAAAATAAAAAAAAGACATAGGAGCTCATTGGGCAACAAAAAATTCGTCTGCATCGCTGTCAATGGGATTAGTGCCCAAAAGGCTGGCAGCATTACCACGTTGAATGGCAAAATTTTTATTTTATTATTTTTGCAAGTTCGAATAGGTAGGATTTTATTTTTTCTTCGATATTCGCACATGAAGGTTGTGTTGTCTTGGAATGAAAGAGAGAAAACAGAATGAGTAACGAAAATCATCCGGTGAAATATATTTATTCGTGTGTGTAGCAGATATGCATGTCATTTTTACCAGATTTTATTTTCTTTGTCAATTTTAATTTTAAGTATAGCTTGTCGAATATTTTAGACCAGTGTGACAAATTTGAATCATTTTGAAGGATATTAATTACAAGATTTAGATATTTTTCACCTTTCTCTATCCAAATTTAGTACTCGTATAAGAAATATTTTGGCATCGAAATTTTAATAATAATAATGTTATATGTTAATATTAAATTGTAAATTCTGTAAACTTTAACGGTGTGAAATTCTGGTTGTTGTTACACTTGGTCACAGTAATTTACCCGTATAGTAATCTGTGGAAACTGTTTCTGGATTGTGTTGAACTAATTGTATATTTACTTATGTATGTTATTGCATCTGTTTGTTTCCCAAATAAAATAAAATAAATAAATATTGTTAATTAATCCATTGCTTTAGATGCTCCAAGAATTTTTCGGCTCAACAACGTAAATAACGCAATGAATATTGTTGAATTGTCAAAATGAAAGCTTTTGCTCCTGTTAGTGTGTCACCCAATTTCCCCGCTGTTTTAACAAAATATACAAGAAAAACGCGTCGACTACGAAACGTCCCTCTTTATGTCGGTTAACCCTTCGTATGCGTGGATCCACGCGAGACACAATGGCTTTTTATTTGCTTCTGTTATTCCGGTATTCTACCAGTTAATGAAGCGTAGCTTTGCATAGCAGATACCCCTCACTTTATAAGTTATCAAAGTAGCAATTATTTCACGAGATTATTAAAATTTTATCTGTCCAATTTTTTTGTTAAAATATTGTGATACAATTAGTGAAACAACCTACAATTTTTAACCACATTTTAAACATTGGAGTTTATTTTTAACAATATTGGCTTTGTTCAAATTAATACGACCATATTATTATTAACAGTTTCATAATCAGTAATCACACTATCACACTTCACACTAATTTTATAAAGGCGAAAGTTTGTGTGTGTGTTTATATGTTTGTTACTTCCTCATGCTCAAACGGCTGGACAAATTTTGATAAAATTTTGTATGGAGGTAGCTGACACCCTGGATTAGGCTACTTTTATCCCGATATTCCCACGGGATTGAAACTTATGCAGGTGAAACCGTGGGGCGCAGCTAGTTAACAATAAATAACCCTCTGGTTGTTAGGGCCGATACACCAGCAGCGGTCAGGCAATCATAAGTACCTTGAAGCTTTAACCTTTTGACCGCCCGACTTCATATCAGTTGTCAAGTCCCCAGCGCCCGAAAAAAAAAAAAAAAAAAAAACAAATACCTCGAATATAATATACAGAATGTTACGGAAATGGTATATCAATACAAACGGGTTGAAGAGTGTATCTGGTCTAGAATCTCTGTACAAAATTTCGGCTCAAAAGCTTTCGACATCACGGCGCTGCACTGGCGCGCGGCGGCGTGATGTGCGTGTACTAGGCGCACAGACACACTACAGATAATGGATAATGACTCTCGTAGTGCCACGTTTGTTATGATTTCAATTTAATAAACTAACGAAATAAAAAAATATTAAGCATTTTCAAAGTTACTGCTTTTGAGCTGAAATTTTGTACAGAGATTCTAGACCAGATACACTCTTCAACCCGTTTGTATTGATATACCCTTTCCGTAACACCCTGTAGAATACAGCGTAATTAAATAAAAAAGCAGATTAAACGAGCTGTGGTATTTGGTCGTAAATATACGACCCTGGCGAAATGGACACGAAAATATTGGTCGGATTAATCCAGCGTAAGCGTGTTAAAAGGTTAAATAACGTTTTTTTTAATGTTAGTACGTATTACATAAGTAGCTACTTCATTATAAGTTTTAACATTGACTACTAAGTTAGATGTTCAAGATTTCCTGGCGAGAAAATGACGGTTAAAGTTTGGAAACGTGCTGCGTCGCTAGAAAGAATGTGATACTTTTTATAGAATGAGCAGCTGGGTAATTAGTTCAGCAGTTCATAAATATTTACTTTTCTAACCTAAAAAAAACCGAATCATATGTTTTTATTAAAAAAAAAAACTCGCCTCCAGAAAAAAAAAAGATTTTGAAGACTTTGTTTGTTCAGAAGACCCTTTAGAACTCCCAAGTCTTAGTAGTCTCACATTCTTTCCAGCGAGGCGGCACATTTTTAAACCCAACGTAAAATGACTTTCATGAAAAGTAATATTAAAACAATTATTTTTATTCATTGCGTTCTGGTGCTCGGAAAATAACGCCAGGTTTACCATAACATTTACATAAAAAAAAAAAACACAATATCTGTCTACCTCTTGAGCAAACCACAGCAAAACCAACAAAAGATAACAAAAAAGATAAATAAAAGAAATTAAAAAAAAAAAAAACAAAATCTCATAATTACCGCGTTTAATCCCGGGTGCTGTCACCTCCCTACCGTCACTGAAATGTATCCCGGGGGGCCCGCCCTGAGGTCAACACTAATTTATTCATTGCTCATTTTGAAGTAACTGTCACTGCTGAGCGCTGAAAAATTTGTTACACAGTATCTTAAGGCATTCCTAGAGGAATTTGTGAATTGTAGACAGAATTTAGCGTTGAAATTTTTGTCTTGAAACGGAACGTTTATTTTACTAATTATTTTGCAGAATTCCGAAATTACTGTGAACTGTAGGTATTTTATTGGAATCAGATGGATTTTACGAAGGGCGTTCGATATATTCTCGGTATCAGGGTGATTTACTAATGATGAGGGTAATTTGACAAATTAATTAATTAATGACATTATCTAAGGGTATAAAGGTAAAATTTCATATAGTTGTGATCAATAGTTTGCTAGTTATCCTTAGTCAATGACAACTGGAATGGCTAACGTGACAATGTTGAAGAAAATCGATCACGGCGCTCTGTTATTGAATTCCTTACCAAATAAGGAAAAGTTGGTGACTATTTACCAAGATTCTGCACCTTCGTTATCTACGGTTCAAAAGTGGTCAAGTGAATTTAAAAGGGGCAGAGAGAGAATTGAAGACGACACTCGCTCGGGCGGCCCGGTTACTGCCTCTATGGAAGAAAACGTTAAGAAAAATTGAGAAATAAAAGTTAAAGAAATTGAGAATTGATACTGGAAGATGCCCGAATGGAGATCAAAATTATAGCAGAGATGTCCCACCTCTCTGTTGGTTCAGGGGTGTGTGGGGTCCACCGGTGTGTTGCTTCTTCACAACGCCCGGTCCACACTGCGCGTGTTTCCAAGGCTGCTGTGCGAGATTGTGGCTTCGAAGAAATTAACCACCCACCCTATAGCCCGGATCTAGCCCCGAGTGATTATTATTTGATCCCTAATTTGAAAAAAGACCTTCGTGAGAAACGATTTTCCAACGATGAAGAGCTCATGGCGGCAATAAATGCGCATTTTTTAGAGAAAGAAGGAAGTAATTTTTTATGATTTGAGATGTAATAAATCCATTGGTGTAATGGGGGATTACATTGAGAAATAAATAGTAGATTGTTATGCAAGGGTCGAAAGGAATCAATTCCTATACGAGGCATTTAGACGCCCGAGCGCAGCGAGGGCGGCTTTAGCCTGAGTAGGAATTGATGACTTTCACCCGTGTTAAACACTACTTTTCATTTCGAATTTAAGGAAAGTAAAAAGTAGTAGTTTTTCTAAAATATTTATTGATAACAATAACATGCAAAGTTTTTGAATTTTGGTACAGCTTACAGGGTTAGTATCCCGCCAAATAATACTATTGTCTTTTTTTATTTTAAATATGGAACACACCGCGTCATCGCCGCGGGCTGTCCCGCTTTATAGGTTTTTTTTTAAATTCACACTGGCTGTTTATACACTCACAAGACTGCAGCATTTTTCTTAATTTATGTAAAAAAATTCGTAGCTGACTACAGTTCTATTTTTAAAATTCATTCCCACCCTAAAGAGGGAAGTAATTACTATGAGTCTTTCCCGCCCTGTGGTGGGAAGCAGCGTCTTCCACCCACTATTTGGATCAAACAAACACTACTTTCCGAGTATGAGAAATGAAAAATTATTTTTATTTTTTACGTCTTTGTTCATGCCGATACCGAGAATACATTGAACGCCCCTCGTTCTTGCCCCTAGGTAAGACTAGTTTTCAGACTTTTGGGCTTCTGACTAACCATAACAAATATAATAGCTGTCATAGATCTACGAATGACATCCGGGACCAACGTCTTCACGTCTTTCCTTCTCTTCTCTTCGTCTTTTTTTATTTATTATTTATTCTTCTGTTGGAATCTTGGCCGTAGACGGTACTTTTTGTTAATGTGAACACAGGGTGTGGCATCATTCGTAAATGCACTACTAAAACAAAAGAGGGTATAAATTAATAAATTACACGAAATTCAAAATAGCAATGCTGATCTGTTTAATTTAATTATCGTAAGTATTAAATAACGCTTACCTTCTTCTACTAACATGTGTACCTACTTCATCTATTGTTATAGGAAGGTACATCACTTTTTGTTCGAATAGCATTGAATTAACTGTTTAGGAGTCATTTTTTAACTTAGTTTTATTATTATTATTACGACTATCCATGTATCTATTCAAACAACCCACAGTTTTATTGTTCGCAAGTGCGCGTGCGGTCCGTCGTGCTCGGCGGCCTGTTGCGCTTTGCGTGCACCGTGCACGGATCAATCTTATCTAAATTAATCTAGAAAAGAAAAACAGGTTTTTGCTGAGACTTTGATGTTTTGTTTTTGTTTTTTTTTCTTATTTGTATTTGTAATGATATATACGTGATTACTAGTTTATTTATTTATAAGTATGTCTTAGGTATGTTGAAACTGTGTGTACTCCCCGTCACTTTTCCCTAAGGGTTCATTAGAAAACCAGCGTCAGGCAGCATCTGTCTGGCATTAATGCTGAAATGAACCTTTTTGGCGCAGCCGTGAGGCACACACTATTGTTGTTAGAAACATTATTTTTTTATTAATTTTGTATTTTGTGTTTCACGAACTGTGTCCAAATAAACATTTTTTCTTTCTTCTTTCTTTCTTTCTTTCCGAGGCATGGAGGGGTCTCGATATATAATGGATTAAATTATTATATGGATATTACCCATTCACGAACGACCGTGGCAAAGCGTAACAAACAAACAAACATCACCTATTTACAAGGTTACTAGCAGTGCCCCGCGATTTCTCCCGCATAAGTGTTGATCCCGTGGGAACATCGGGATAAAAAGTATCCTATGTATTATTCTGATATATAAGCTATATTAGTGTAAAGTTGGGAGCAGTGGTGGCCAAGTGGTAACGACCGCGATTTACGAGTTGTAAGGTCGTAGGTTCTAACCCAGACAGGCGCTTTACTTTGTGTAAATTATTTCATCACCACTGCTCTCAAAATGGTGAAGGAAAACATCGTGAGGAAACCGGTATGTTCTTGAACCAAAAATTCGAAGGCGTGACATCTGCCAACCCGCACTGGGCCCGCGTGGTGGATTACGGCCTTCTCTCTCTCACCGAGAGGAGGCCTGTGTCCCCTGTGTCCCAGCAGTGGGAACATTATAGGCTGATTATGACTCTTAAAGTTTCATCAAAATCCGTTCAGTAATTTTTGCATGAAAGAGTAATAAACATCCATCCATCCATCCTTACAAACTTTCACGTTTATAATATTAGTAGGATTAATATTCTCGATTCATAACTGGCTGTTGTAAGTTAAAACTAACGGTTTTGTATCTTTGCCAATATCCTAGCGTAGTCTAGAAAGCAGTGAAACATTTGGAAACATTTTCACTTATATCGCCTACAGCACATTTTTCCAATGGAATTTGAATAGGGGTTGAGTTTGTGTACAAACGTTTTATGCTACTTCGCACAGTTTTCACGACTTAAAAAAACATCGGGATTACTTTATTATATGCAAGTTTAATGTATTATAAACGATGATAAAAACCGCATCAAAATCCGTTGCGTAGTTTAGACACATGTTTAGAAGAACGACGCGCTCACACAGACTGACAGACGGACACGAAAAGCGACTTTAATTACCCGATACGGAGGGTACTTATATGATTTTAACCGGTATGTATGCATGTTCATCTGTTCCCTCATAACTTCAAAAGTTCTTAAAATAATTTGGCAAATGAGGTATCGTTAGAAGCTTCTTGACAGTCCGCTGCTTATAGGCTATGTGACGTCACACTAAGTTTAATATGGCACCATTTAGAGGACATTTAGAGGACTTTTAATTCATTGTGTGTTCAGACGTTTCACTCTGAATAAAAAATGCCGAATGAAAGACAAAAATTACTTACCAACTGAATTTCGACAAACTGTAATACGTCCAGATTTTATTTCGACACTATGGAACTCCGACACTTCTTCATTTTGACAATACTTTAGTTCGAAATACCTTAAGTCCGAAGTCCGACACTACTGTACTCCGACAAAGCGTTTCTTCGACATGACTTAACTAGGACAAGATGAGACTTCGACGACATGCTTCTTCGACAACTATGGTAGTCCGACATGAGTCAATTTCGTCGTACTCTACTCCGGCATGCTGTACTTCGACAATATCTTACTTCGACGTGATATATCTGAGACACGACGCTACTTACAAATGATTCTGCGACGTTAAACTTAACGACGACAACTAAACGTGTGTATTGTTTTTATACGTATCTAGTATCGTTTTTTTTATCAGCCATTACGCTAGCAAGACATAAACGTTTATAGATATTTTTTCTAAGTAAAAATAAATAAATAACAAATATATTTTAAGTACCTTATTTCCTCATATCATCTGTTTACATGATCGGTAAATTACAAATCGATAACCTTAACGCTAACTTTTTATATTAGTTAAAATACATTTTTGTTCAAAGAATTCCGAAGGGTAGTGCCCATAGATATATGTAGTGCCAAATAATAGCGCATTCAAACAAACTCTTCAGCGTTATAATTAACATATAGTATGTAGTAACAGATAGGTGGCTCCACTTCTGCATTAAGTTGAAAGGAATACCTTCTTATACAATACGGTGACAATCTGAAAAAAACCGGCCAAGTGCGAGTCGGACTCGCCCATGAAGGGTTCCGTAGCAGCAAGTAACATAATATAAAAGTTCTTGTAGTTCGTTGTAACTTTGTGAAAGGTAAATTGCGGTTTTCGATTTATGACGTATTAAAAAAAAACTACTTACTAGATCTCGTTCAAACCAATTTTCGGTGGAAGTTTACATGGTAATGTACATTATATATATTTTTTTAATTTTATCATTCTCTTATTTTAGAAGTTAGAGGGGGGGGGGGACACACATTTTACCACTTTGGAAGTGTCTCTCGCGCAAACTAACGCCAAAATTTATTAACTAAATAACCCCAAAATTTATTGTTTTTTTTCTATTTTTGTGTAAAAATCTTACTGCGGTTCACAGAATACATCTACTTACCAAGTTTCAACAGTATAGTTCTTATAGTTTCGGAAAAAAGTGGCTGTGACATACGGACGGACAGACAGACAGACAGACATGACGAATCCATAAGGGTTCCGTTTTTTGCCATTTGGCTACGGAACCCTAAAAATGAAGCGTCTGATATCTGTTCTACATTCAGTGAGATTCATAACCCTTCCTCTACGGCACAGTCGGGTAGGAGGATTGTTAATTCTTAACAAACTGCCTTAAGTCCTATGCCCGTGCCAGTTGCCCAGTTGAGATGTTTTATACAAAACGTTCCCCGGTTTAATTACATAACTTTAAGAGTAAAATAATGACGTTCCAACTTGTAACTTCATCTTGGTTATTTAAACTTCTTATTGTATTATTTCGGATTGTTTTTAATTAATAAAATTCATAGCTATTAATTTTAAGGCTCTAGCATTTTGTTACGTATGTGTTTGAGCAGTGGTGGCTTAGTGGTAACGGCGGACTTACGTGTACGGTCTGAGTTCGAACCCAGGCAGGCACATTACTTTGTGTAATTTATTAATTTGTTACTGCTCTCAAAAGGTGAAGGAAAACATCGAGGGGAAACCAGCATGTCCTAGAAGTAAAATTTCGAAGATACCTATGTGACCGGTGGTCCGCGTGGTGGATTATGGCCCGCTCCGTCTCACAGAGAGGAGGACTTTGTCCCAGCAGTGGGAATATTAGAGGCTGATTATTCTAAACAAATACTTCTTATTTCGCGGACATTGGTGTGGGTTACACGTTTACATAGTTTTTAATTTATTTTGTCACACTAAAATTGTAATGTGTAACTGTTTTATGTCCCAATAAAGTAAAAAAATAAAATAAAATACATAATATATAAAGAAGTACGAATATTAAGTAAAGCTTCATAATTTATTCCTTTATAAAATGACGCATAAAAAATCACATAATACCTACCCCAAATAAAAACCGTACAGCAGTTTTAACATTTTAAATCCAAAATGTCTGCCGTTCTTTACGACGACGTTGAAAAGTTAATTCGGAATCCTGCAGGCGGATGAATGCTAAAATAATAAAATACGGAGTATTATTTTTGCATTTTACACAGTTATGAATATCTCCCCATTTGGTCTGGCGTAGCCGAAATAAAAAGATTTGCGAAACGAATGCGTTTTTCATTTACTGTATTTTCGTTTTATATTAGTTGAGATTGCGTTCTTGGTTAAAGAAATGAGAAATTTTAAGATAAAAACACAACACGTTATAATGTAACCTACATAAAATGGGGAAACTCAATGAATTAGAATTCAGTAGAGCTTTATTTAATTGGTTATGTGACAGATGTTTTTATTCGATTAATGACGTTATAAATTTGAAATCTTTTTGACATTTTATGTACTGTATTTTTGCGTATATCGTATAAACATAATTATGTATAACAGTAAAATCGTACTTTTGACTAAAAATTAATTAATAATGTAATACTTATTTGTATTTCAATAATGTAAGAAGACTGTAATTTTGTTAATATGCCTCGATCATTCTCAGTCACTTAAAAATATGCACGACTAGAAAGTCAAATATAGTGAAACCATAATATGTCACTTTACCATAAACTATGTACCTATATTCTGGCAAATAAAGCATTCATTCATTCATTATACTGCGAAGGATTAGGCAAGGGTGCACAGAAAGCACTGGTCCTAGAGACATGAAATTCGCAGTATGTGTTCTTTGTGAAGAGTAGGTATCCACTAAGAAAGGGTTTTTCGAAATTCCACCCCTAGGAGGGTGAATGGGGGGAGGGTGAAATTTCACGCGGACGAAGTCGCGACAAAAGCTAGTACTCTAAAGAAAAGGGAGGATCCTCCGACCAGACGGGTTTAGTGTCTTCGTCGGGACGTTGTGTGCTACTTAGTTGCGCGGTGAACTTTACTTGCGAGATGCAGGATTTTGCGTGACGTCAGTATGATGCGTAGTTCATACGTGGCGGTGTAGATGCCGCTACAAGTCTATTGTCATCAACTGGGTACAATCCCAGACCACGGGCTGCCATTGAGGTATAAAAAATAGTAATAAATAAATTACAGTGGTACGGAACGATTCGTGTACGTGTCCGACTCGCACTTGGCCGCTTTATACTTTCATCATATATTTTCTCTCGAAATATTATCCACATATATCATTCATGGTAATTTATTTGTAGAATTATATTCGTCAAGGGATGAAATCATCCGCCCTTATGTATACGCTGCGAAAGGTTAGAATAATCTCAAGGGGACGAGCAACCTATTGTAAGTAAATGAAATGGTAGGATTATTAAAGGTTCAAATATATAAAATTCATTCTTTTATTATACCGGATTATGTTAACAATGTTTTTTGGGGAGATATCGATAGCTATGACAAGGCTTTTGTAGATTAATATCAGCAAATAATGAGAACAAACGTGCTTGGAGGGAGGAAGTATTCCAGTAACTGCTGGTAGTGATCTTGAGCATCTTTCGGGCTCTGGGATTAATTTATGATAGGAACTGGTGGAATATATCCGCTTTTTAAGTCTCAAGTGTGTTATTGAGTTTTCCAATCTGGAATCAATTGTTTAGTAGCAGCTAGAAGTCTGGATTTTTGCCCGGTTTATTGCGACAGGGTCTCCCCCGACAGGCCCACAACAAGGTTACATGGGATTTAAATATAACTATACTATTAAGCTGAGCGATGACCGTTTTGCGTCGATGTGACGCATATTTTCCCCCAACTTGCTATTTTTTGAGTTTGCGTTCTTTTTCTGCGTCATCAGTACCGTAGATAAACGTAAATTCTTTCTTTTTTCCTTCTTTCTAACTAGCGAAATGTGGATGTACAGACGCCCGCAAATCAAGCTACTACAATCTGTCAAATTTTTTTAATAGATTTTCAACTTTATTGCTAACAGCATAAGGTTCAAAGTTAATTGGGAAAATTTATGTATATCAGAACGTTCGGCCAGTCGAGATAGGGAGCTGGCTGCTACTCCAGTTTTTAGTGACGATTATGTGACGCTTAAAGATGCCAGTCAAAGAATTTGTGACGGAACAGTTCGAAAGTTAGAAGCATTTATTAATGGCCGAACGACCTGATATCAGGTCGTTCGGCCAACCTGAATCTCCATAACTGAGGACCTTAGAGAAACTGTTACTGAATAAAGATTTAGTGACGATTTGGTGACAAACAACCAATGCTTTACTTTTACTCGTAATGCCACCGGTTAAAAGTAAAATGAATTTTGCTTCCTGGAACATCAGGACGTTCGGCCAACGTAATCTCCATAACTGAGGACCTGAGAGAAACCGTTAATGAATAAAGATTTAGTGACGAGACTGAAACGAATTTTTATTGCTTTATTTTTTTTTGTGACGGCCCCTTTAAATAGTAAATTGAAAATTTAACATATA
The DNA here is from genome assembly GCA_947508005.1 of Amphipoea lucens. NCBI lineage: Eukaryota > Metazoa > Arthropoda > Insecta > Lepidoptera > Noctuidae > Amphipoea > Amphipoea lucens. The sequence goes on from OX382375.1 coordinate 17,367,260, forward strand.
TAACCTCAAAACATTGGGATTATCGATTCCTCCACAACGAAGAAGCCCAGAGAAACCGTTAATGAATAAAGATTTAGTGACGGCACTGAAACGAACTTTTAGTGTTTTATTTTTTTTTGTGACGGCCCCTTTATATAGTAAATTGAAAATTTAACATATATAACCTCAAAACATTGGGATTATCGATTCCTCCACAACGAAGAAGCCCAGAGAAACCGTTAATCAATAAAGATTTAGTGACGGCACTGAAACGAACTTTTAGTGTTTTATTTTTTTTTTGTGACGGCCCCTTTATATAGTAAATTGAAAATTTAACATAATATTATATAACCTCAAAACATTGGGATTATCGATTCCTCCAAAACGAATAAGCCGAGAAGACTCGTAAAACCCCTGATGTGTTACCTATAGGTTTTCAGTGCAATGGTGTCACCGAAAGAAATCCGATTTGACAAGTTTCAAGTCAATCACCTAGCAGTAAACACAAGAAGCTGTCAAATTTCTCTCGTGGTGAACCAATTTAACTGTAATTCTAAAAAGTACAAATTATTATGTACCTAACAACCTACCGCTATTTTTGGATGATTGATTACAAATAAAGCATTTTTTAATTTGTGTACCTATTTATTTAAGTATTCTTGTACTTAGTCAAATTTCCCAATCTCCAATGTCAGTCACCTTTCCACTTTCGTTTGCTTTTAGCCAAAATAGACTCAAGTAATATAACAAAACCTCACAAGTGGACACTGGTATGCAGGCATCAGCTCAACGTTGCTTGTACTTATATAATTTAATATTACGACGTGTGTTGCTTCATTATTTAGGTAGGGTAGGTAATTAAGTACTTGATAAATACTTGTTTCGTTGGAATACATGGTCACCCTATTTCAGTCGCCATCCGCCATATTGCGGAATAGTGAATCAACAAAAATACTGACACCATTGCACTGAAAACCTATAGGTAACACATCAGGGGTTTTACGAGTCTTCTAGGCTTATTCGTTTTGGAGGAATCGATAATCCCAATGTTTTGAGGTTATATATGTTAAATTTTCAATTTACTATATAAAGGGGCCGTCACAAAAAAAAATAAAACACTAAAAGTTCGTTTCAGTGCCGTCACTAAATCTTTATTCATTAACGGTTTCTCTGGGCTTCTTCGTTGTGCAGGAATCGATAATCCCAATGTTTTGAGGTTATATATGTTAAATTTTCAATTTACTATTTAAAGGGGCCGTCACAAAAAAAAATAAAGCAATAAAAATTCGTTTCAGTCTCGTCACTAAATCTTTATTCATTAACGGTTTCTCTCAGGTCCTCAGTTATGGAGATTACGTTGGCCGAACGTCCTGATGTTCCAGGAAGCAAAATTCATTTTACTTTTAACCGGTGGCATTACGAGTAAAAGTAAAGCATTGGTTGTTTGTCACCAAATCGTCACTAAATCTTTATTCAGTAACAGTTTCTCCAAGGTCCTCAGTTAAGGAGATTCAGGTTGGCCGAACGACCTGATATCAGGTCGTTCGGCCATTAATAAATGCTTCTAACTTTCGAACTGTTCCGTCACAAATTCTTTGACTGGCATCTTTAAGCGTCACATAATCGTCACTAAAAACTGGAGTAGCAGCCAGCTCCCTATCTCGACTGGCCGAACGTTCTGATATACATGAAAATTTGACAGTTTCGGGTAGCTTTATGTGCTGGCGTCTGTACCATGATAGGTACTCTGCCTATACTTCGAACATTACAAGTTTCATGTTGTGTTTGTGTCTTTAAAAATTGTTTTTCTTTTGTTCCAGTTTGCTCAACCGTCGGGCTCACTTCGGAACAAGCAGCTGATTATGACAAAAGACCAAAAAGCAAGATGAGCATACCGAACTACGACTTGAACATGGAGAGTCGTTGGACCAATAACATTCATAAGAAATACATTAATTACAACGAAAATCTAGACGAAATTAAACCTAAGAACACGAATAAAGGCATTGATATTCAGACAAGAAATCTAGATTACCATATAAGCAACATACAAATGAGGAATTCTAGGATGAGAAATTTTGATTCTAGTAGCATGGAGGTCAAAAGTCGGGTAAAAAGAGATGAGAAAGACGATATAAAATGTAACTCGTTTAAGTTTGAGGATAAGGAGAGTTACATAATGCATCCACATGACAAGAATGCTGGAAATAATTATTATTATAATAATTCTGATTGTGTCGCCAAAATTAATGGTAAGTTTACTTATATTTCTGTATTTCTTTTTTCCTTCTTAGTTAGTTTTAATCATGATCTGGCAGTTTGAGTAATTTACGCGGCCTACCCAAATGTTCTTTCTTTGGTATTGTTCGTCGAATCGTTGAGCTCCTCAAGTTCTGAGTTGAGCTGCACGATTTTTGACAAATGCGTGCACTGACTGGACAGGTCCGCTCAATCTGTATGGTTCTTTCCTCAAAAGATCATTTCAGACACCAATCTACATGGTCTTCACATGATCTGACCAAGAGTTTGTCTGGACTTTTAAAGAGACTGTGACCTCTGAGTTTGTTTCGGCCTTTCTTCTCAGAGTAGTCAGATAGGAAACGCCGACCTCATCTAGCTTTAAAAAAATATGATTGACGTGTAAAAGTGTTTGCATAAACCTACTTACAGAAATAAAATCATTTATCATTATCATTTATAATTTTTCACAGAGTGCAATTAGGCTTTTTTGATAATCTGCACTGTGCACAAGACATTTCTGGTAAATCGTACGTTTTCACTATGATTTTCATGGGCTTGAACCATCGCAATTGACAGATATTAACATAATATAACCTAACATATAAACAATAATAATATTTACAATTATATAAAAAAATAAACAAAATAATCATAGAGCATCAAAGAATTCGTCCGCATCGCTGTCAACAGGAACAGTGCCGAAATAGCTGGCAGCATTGCCACGTTGTATGGCAATGCTAATTCTTTGGCCAAGAAATAGGCCAGCCCTCTGGTCACGTGAAGAGTCGACTAACCGCTTGGCGATATCTCGAAAAACCAAGTGGGCACTCGGACCCCATGGCCTTAGTGTTTCAACCCCAAACGGCTCGAACATATAACTCCCAATCAGGTTGCAATATTTTCGCCGTTTGAGGTTCTCTGCACCTGCAGCACCCGCCCCAGCACAGCCCACCGTGCTAGGAAGATGGGATGGCGCAAGGGTGTCGACACATTTTGCATCCCACACCAAAGATCTGCCTAACTTCCAGGGCATTATGGTCATTCCGTCTGGTCTCTTTCCATCGTCGCGTGCCAGGCCGTTGGGTTCTAAAACAGCTGGCAGATAGGTCAAAGTTGACTTCATCATCAGCTTGTAGCAGTCCACTTCAGGTCTTACACCTTTTCAAACTCAAACTCAAAGCATTTATTTCAATTAAACCAATTACAGGCACTTTTGAATTGTCAAGGGGTCGGTCAGTCAGAAAGATGAAGCTAGTTGCCCATTCCAAAGTGTAGTGGGTACCTATGGAGAATAACGGGCAAGAAACTCCACGGACACTCTTTTAAATCACAAAATTGTTGCAAAAATATTTGTTACATCATTCATGTTGAAATTAAACATGTGAGAACGATGTAGAAAGACGTGCACGTTAAAAGCGTACGGTCAGCATCAAAAGTTGCTTAACACTCAGTTTTTTTAATCTTAATTATTGAGAAAAATTTTTGTTCAACATTGCAGCAGAAGAATTTTTTTTAGAATATATACTCTTGTCTAATATGAAAAGCTATAAATCAGTTTATTGAAAAAAGTTGTTGTCAATTTAATGACATGTAAAAATGATAGTGTTACTCGACTTTTGATGCTGACTGTACCTACAAAAAAAATATAAACAAAAAACAATTCAGAAATGAAAATAAAATAAGCCGTGGCGGCTAAGAGACGACCGGTTCCTACTGACGGCGCCCGTTCACGAACATGACGTATGGATCAGCACAATTCAGCTGAACCATTTTGGAGGGAACTAAATGATCCAACGCACACGCCACCATCAGCGAGACATTTGAGTGAGCATGACATACTCTCAGCCTCCAGAGCACATTCAAGTCAATAAAAGACGTACCCAGTAAATAGTAGCTTTATAGGTACATAGTGCTCACTTGTGTGCTATACAATTATAAAATACTAAGATATTGAATCCATACTAATAATATAAAAAACGCAAAAATGTATCTGTCTGTTACCTCTTCACGCTTAAACCGCTGAGCCGATTTAGATGAAATTTGGTATAAAAAGGACACAGGATAGTTTTTATTCCGATATTCCCACGGGATCGAAACTTATGCGGGTGAAACCGTACCAAGAACTAAATCGTCTGCGAAATCTTTCACATTTGTAAACCAAAAAGCTGGAAATAAAAAAAAGTAATTAAATATCCCGACTGCAACCTTATACAAAAACTAACTGAAAAGCTAAAAACAAGCCCATTTTAAATTAAGTAAAAATTTGGAAGCAGGCGGGACCATTATTATAGTTTCAAACTCAAGGGTCCTGACTAGGTTGGCAACCCAGTGACCGGGTAATACGATACCCCTTAGTAAGACTGGCTGTCAAACTTTCAGCTTCTGACTACCCGTAACGACTGTCAAACATCCACGAATTCCAGCCGGGACAAAACAGCTTAACGTACTTTCCGAGGCAAGGAGGGGTTTCGGTATGAAAAGATGGTCACCCAACCACAGACCAACCGCGGCAAGCGTAGCTTAACCTGATCGATCGACCTGTGTGGCAGTTATTACTTAGCCACGGGCCCCTCAGACACAACCATCATGTACTAATTCAGGCTATTATAGCGTACGGCTAAACACAAACGTGCCAATGACCAATAAACAGCCAATAGGGAATTGCCATAATAATTGTAGCGCTCGGCAATCAGAGGGGCAATTCTCGTAATTTTAGGAACGTTCACAATCTGATCTCAGTCTCAATCTGTCAAAAATACCTCAGATTTACCTACATTTTGACAAGTTTTTGACATTTGCTTGTCGCCGAGATGAGATTGCGACTAGATTTTGAACATTTTAAATTACAAGAATTGGCCTTCTGATAGGTAATCGCAGTTTCCTGCGACTAAAAGTATGTGTTTACACGATGTTTTAACCGTGAATTTATATTTAAATTGACCTGTAGCTTAAGCCCATGTCAAATTAACTGAGAGGGGGCCTGTGTCCCAGCAGTGGGAACATTATAGGGTAATTATGACTTATAAATTACACTAGCTGTGCCCCGCGGTATCACCCGCGATAAAAGTATTAGGTATAGTCCTTTTTATTGATTCCCTTTACAAATCTCCACCCTCTTTTTACACCCTTAAGGAATAATTTCGGGGATAAAAACTATTCTATATCCTTCCTCAAAATTCAAACTATCTCCATACCAAATTTCATCTAAATCGGTTTAGCGGTTATTGATTCCCCATATAAACTTCCACCCCCTTTTCACCCTCTTAAAGGATAATTTCTGGGATAAAAACTATCCTATGTCCTTCCCCGGGATGCAATCTATCTATCTATCTCTCTGCCAAATTTCATCTAAATCCGTTCAGTGGTTTAGGCGTGAAAAGATAACATATTATACATACAGACAGACAGAGTTACTTTCGAATTTATAATATACAGAAGTACGAGTACCTACCGCTTTCTAAATCAAGCCTTTGATCCAGCTGCCCAATGAGAACCTCCTTAGGTATTGATCGAGGCTTTTGGTGGCACAATGATCGCTGAATCCACATCCCACATGTCAACAACCTCGCGAGCCAAGTGAAGATACTTGATTTGTTTATCTGAATAGTTTTATCACTATTGTTTTTCCAACAACTCATCATCTGCCTAGCCTTTTTCCAACTATGTTGGGATCGGCTTCCATTCTAACCGGATGCAGCTGAATACCAGCATTTTACATGGAGCGACTGCCTTTCTGACCTCCGCAACCCAGTTACTGGGTAATACGATACGCCTTGGTAAGACTGGTTGTCAGACTTTCGGACTTCTGAGGACCCGTAACTACTGTCAATGATCCATGATTGACAGCCGGGATCAACGACTTAACGTGCTTTCCGAGGCACTGAGGCGTCTTGATATGTAGAAATGGTCAACCGTCCGCTGACCAACCGATCGACCCGCGCGGCTGTTATTACTTAGCCAAAAGTCTCTTCTACCTAACCTATTTTTTTTTCTAACTGCCCATATCCCCAATCCAAAATATTCTTCATCCCGTTAGCTCTATGGCTATGTTATGGACCAAGTTATAATGAGGACATTATAAAAAATGCCCGGGCAGTTTGATAAATAAAATAAAATCTTTCCATTCATAGACCCTCTGCTGACCTATGATAATCAAAACTTAAATTGACTGGACTTCTTAATTCGACTGGGTCGGTCAATAGGCGACGTAGGATGCAAGAGCGAGAGCGAAGGGCACCCCGAGGTTAGGTTTGGTTAGGTTACTTTAAACCCTTTACACAGAAATAGGAGCCCCGCAAATGCCCCGCTCCTTCGACATAGCACGCAAGAGCGAGCGAATGAGAATACATACATATATTGCACAAAGACCACACGGCAATATTTACAATGTCGAGGCAATGTGATAAATAAGGAAGTTCAAATTATAATTATTTATTTCGCTCTATGTAGCTTGCTCATTAAATTAATCCCAATCCCAATATCACACTAATATTATAAAGGCGAAAGTTTGTGAGTGTGTGTGTGTGTGTTTATATGTTTGTTACCTCTTCACGCCTAAACCACCGAACCGATTTAGATGAAATTTGGTATAGATATAGTTTGAATCCCGGGAAAGGACATAGGCTACTTTTTATCCCGATATTCCCACGGGATCGAAACTTATGCGGGTGAAACCGCGGGGCGCAGCTAGTATATAATAATAATTATTAATAACTAGCTGCGCCCCACGGTTTTACCCGCATAAGTCTCGATCCCGTGGGAATATCGGGATAAAAAGTACCCTATGTCCTTTTCCGGGACTCAAGCTATCTCTATACCAAATTTCATCAAAATTGGTCCAGCCGTTTGAGCGTGAAGAAGTAACAAACATATAAACACACACACACACACACTCACAAACTTTCGCCTTTATAATTAAGTGATTAGTGTGATTATTACTTGGTCCATAACAGCTACACGTCCCTTCACACGGAGCACAAAATGTATCCGCCTTTATGGGACTTAACCCGACACTCACTATAGACCACATTCCCATCACTGGCTCCTCTAAGCCTTGGATCTACGGTGGTCTGTTTCGAAAACGACAAGGAAATGAGCTACGATTTGCACGGTACGGATTTGTGGGTAATTGTGTTGGGTCCTAATCTAGGATAGTAAATTAGCTTGCATTTAGAACGAGAATAGTGTTTTTATAGGAGTCGCTTGTGGCCAAGTAATAACAGCCGCACGGGTCGATCGATCAGGTTAGGCCATGCTTGACGCGGTTGGTCTTTAAATGGGTGACCATCTTTACATGCCAAGACCCTTCCGTGCCTCGGAAATCACGTTAAGCCGTTGGTCCCGGCTGTTTTTCGTGGATCTTTGACAGTCGTTACAGGTCGTCAGAAGCCCGAAAATCTGACAACCAGTCTTAGCAATGAGTATCGTATTACCCAGTAACTGGGTTGTGTGTCAGATAAGCAGTCGCTCCATGTAAAATACTGGTATTCAGCTGCATCCGGTTAGACTGGAAGCTGACCCCAACATAGTTGGGAAAAGGCTAGGCAGATGATGATGAGTGTTTTTGTAGGACTGTTGTGTTTTGCAACTAACATAGAGCATTTACAAAGCAGATGATATTTTTCCACTTTAACTGTGATAAGTACCGTATTATGATTTAAAATAATTAGGTACTCCTAAAGGATTACTTGATTACTTTTTATGATAAGTCAGAGGTAATTGAATTTGTCAATAAAAACTACTACTAGTAAACCCCTCGAGTTTGGGCTCATATGATTTGTCTTGACGAGTCCAATAGATTGCACTTGGTGTCGAGGGTCTGATGATGGAGTCAGGAGGTGGATAGTAGTTTATATTATTATTATTTTAAATTGAGAATAAAGTATTTAAACTTAAATCTAAACATAACCCCGTCTTTGTTATACAGGGTGTCCCTGGAAGTATGGATCAAATCGAATAGGGACGTGGGCAATGTCATTTCCAAACGTTTTAGCAAAAAAAAATACAAAAAAAAAATGGTAAAAAAAAAACTAAAAAAAAAAATACAAAAAAAAAGAGAAGAAAGATCGAATTCGTGTAAACTATCAGGGCAGTGGTGGCCCAGTGGTAACGGTCGCGCCTTACGAGTTGTAGGTCGTAGGTTCGAACCCAGACAGGCGCTTTACTTTGTGTAAATTATTTCATCACCACTGCTCTCAAAACGGTGAAGGAAAACATCGTGAGGAAACCGGCATGTCCTAGAACCAAAAATTCGAAGACATGTGACATCTACCAACCCGCACTGGGCCCGCGTGGTAGATTACGGCCCGCTCCCTCTCACAGAGAGGAGGCCTGTGTCCCAGCAGTGGGAACATTATAGGCTGATTATGTATCAGGGCAATCATTTTTTTTTTTTTTTTAGATAGCCCTGATAGTATTTTTTTATGATTAATTTCTTTGAACACTAAGAGAAGTGATTGAACAAAAACAAAAATCGGTCATAACTTTTGAACCGTAAAAAAAATCACTGACATTCTCAGGGTTAAAAAGTTTGGAAATGACCTTGCCCACGCCCCTATTCGATTTGATCCATACTTCCAGGGACACCCTGTATAGCGCAGGCGGATAAAAAGACAGTACAATTCTTATTGTAATTTCAAACAGAGGAAGTCTTTCAATTTAGGAACAACAGTTCGATAAATGTATGAATAATAGTACAAATGGACCATAAACAAAGAAGAAGTTATTCCTTATCTCGGATTCCACAAAAGAAAATAACAAAGGTTTTATCAGTTGTCTATTGATCTCATGAAGCCCACAACCTATTGTGAATAAAATATCTATTGTCATTCAAAGAAAATAATATCAGATATACAGGGTGTTTGGTAAAAGGACCGACACAAATTTCATTGGGATGGAAAGTGTCAAATTATGCTAATTTTCTCCCGTAACACCCATCTTAAATGTCACAGTAGTTAATTGAGATATGAATGTTCCTTTTTAATCACCCGAAATATCGTCGCAACTTTTTTTGTTTGTGGTTATTTTAGAGCGCACTAATTTTTGGTGTTATCTGCAATGTATATTTATGTACTTACAATTGGTTCTTGGTAATATCTTAGATGCTTCCAAAGTCGTAAAATTGTGTTAAGGAATAAAGAATTTCAATTAAAAAAAAAGACGGGTTGCACTCCGGGAGTGCCGGCAGAAGTGAAAACTTGAATATTAACGTTGAAATAAATCAATTATGAATTGAATTAATATAACAAATTTTTTGTCAATTTCTGCGTCACTTTTTTCATTAATCGATGCACTTTGTTCAATTTCCATATTTTAAACACTTTATATACACGAATTTTACGAACACACAGCAGTGTGGCTACTACACAGACGGTCGAGCCATCAGCTGTCCATCCATCCATCCACATCCACGTCCACCATCACCGTCACCGTCACCGTCTCCGTCACCGTCACCGTCACCGTCACCGTCACCGTCACAGTCACCGTCACCGTCACCGTCACCGTCACAGTCACCGTCACCGTCACCGTCACCGTCACCGTCACCGTCACCGTCACCGTCACCGTCACCGTCCGTCCGTCCGTCCGTCCGTCCGTCCATCCATCCATCCATCCATTATCGTGTCTCACTTGGCTCACTTCGGTTGGCGCCGCCGTAGAAAGAGGGGGGCGGGGGCGGGGGGAAATCTCTCCTGACGGTCACACGTGTCCTGACGCGATGTCCTGACGCGAGTTTAACATTTTTTACCCATTACAAAAAGTGTGCAACGCCGCTAAAGAAGTTTACACTTCAAAAAATCATAATAAAAATGAAGAATAAAACAAGTTTGTGCTAGCAAATGACATCCCCAATCCTTCAAAAAATTAATTGTTTCGGTCCTTCTACCAAACACCCTGTATAAAAACTACGTTTACTTTTCTTATAAATACCAATATATTATCTTTTCTGAGAACTATTATTGGCTAGCGTTTTGACAATAATATTGGTCCAATAACATCTACATTATTTTTATTACTCTCATAATGGCTGAAAGAATTATTATGGCTTATACAAATATCATTACAAAGCGCGCTTAGGTTACCGTGCCCTACTTGGAAAATTAAAATAGTCTTCGTACCTAAGTAGGCCGCAGCAAGGACAACCTCCACAAGTGGGGGTTCATGGAAGGCACCGACCTCCAGTGTCTATGCGGTGTCTCTCCACAGACAATGGTTCACCTCCCATCTTGCACCGCATGCCCTGTCACCTGCACACGTGAGGACCTAATGGCTGCGTCAGCGAATGCTATCCGCGTTGCTGAATTTCGGGCCAAACAAATCTAAGAAAAACAGTGGCACTCTGGGAGTGCCGACAGAAGTGAAAACAAAACACAAACAGAATACTTTCCCATCACTCACTGACATATTGGATATACATTAAAACCGAATACATCCCGAGGACAGCCGAACACCTCCAAAGCGGTGTCGGTTACGGTAACAATGGCGTGAATTCAATGGTTTTTTCCCCCATCTCAAAAAATTCCCAACGCGCCTAAAGAAGTTTTCACTTCAAAAAAACTATATTTTTGCCATCGTCAAAAAGAAGATTACAAAGCGTTATATTTATAACATCACGCTTGAAATCCCGTGTATTAGAGCAGTGGGGGCCCTGTGGTAACGGCTGCGACTTACGACTTGTATGTTGTGGGTTAGAACCCAAGCAGGCACTTTGTGTTAATTATTTCATCACCACAGCTCTCAAAACGGTAAAGGAAAACATCGTGAGGAAACCGGCATGTCCTTGAACCAAAAAACCGAAGACGCGTGACATCCGCCAACCCGCACTGGGCCCGCGTGGTGGTTATGGCCCTCTCTCTCTCACAGAGGGGAGGGCTGTGTCCCAGCAGTGGGAACATTATAGGCTGATTATGCTTATATTCCCCAAAGGAATGGTCAGAGGTAGGTGTATGAACCCACATTCTATCAGCGATATTAAAGATGGAAAAGTCATAAATTTTTGAGACTGACATTATCATCTATGTACTATAGTGCTACCATTTACCGGGTTATATGTCTTTCATTGACTTGGTGTGCCCTGGCGGCTGATAGTATGTCATGCTCACACAAATGTCTCGCTGACGGTGGCGTGTGTGTTGGATCATTTAGCTCCCTTCAAAATGGTTGAGCTGAATGGTGCTGATCTATGCGTCATGTTCGTGAACGGGCGCCGTCAGTTGGGGCTGGTCATCACTTAGCTGCCTCGGCTTATTTTTAATTATTTTATTTTTGGATTGTGTTTTTTTTACTATTTGCTCTTACTATGGACGCTTTTAACGCGTACGTCTTTTTATTTTTACATCGATCTCACATATAATTATAAATTCAAAATTAATGATGTAACTAATATTTTTGTAAAAATATAATTTAAAAGAGTGTCCATGGAGTTTCTTGCCCGTTCTTCTCCATAGGTACCTACGCTTTGGAATGGGCAACTAGCTTCATCTTTCTGACTGACTGACTTCTTGACAATTCAAAAGTGCCTGTTAATGGTTTAATTGAAATAAATGCTTTGAGTTTGATCATTCTTCTACGTGTATTTTCATTTATCTTATCTTACACCAATCTATTTATAAGGTCTATCTATTCATACAATTCGCCATTACGAACAACTTTTACTATGGGGACCAAACCTGAAATCGCGATAAAAAAATCAGCTATTCCCTACATTTATGTTCGCAACACCCGTCAAAATGTATGGAACAGCAGATTTTTTTGCGATTTCACGTTTTGTCCTATAGTAAAAGTTGTACATAATGATGAGTACAATGACCCCTTCAGATAATAATTATATCGTGTATGAATAGATAGACCTTATTACATTGCCATTGATGAATATTATATTCAAAATTATATATTTACATCGTAAAGCATTATTTTTACTTTAATTATTGTGAATGTGAGGACTATATGGGTCCTTTTTTTTATCTTGCTCTGTTGGTTTTAATGTATGCGGCCCACCCAAATGTCCTTTCTTTGGTATTGTTCGTCGAGTCATTGAGCTCCTCAAGTTCTGAGTTGAGCTAGACGATTTACTGACAATTGCTTGCGCTGACTGGACTGATATGCTCAAATCTGTGTGGTTCTTTTCTCAAAAGAGCATTTCAGGTAGGTACTAATCTACATTGTTCTCACATGTCTGACCAAGATTATGTCTTTATTTTTTTGGATGGGAAATCATCTAATGACTCCTCCCGCTCCGAGTGGAGCGGAAGAGAGTGTCAGACTCTTATTGACTAAAACCCATCCGTGTTCCTTCCTTAGCCCTTTATATTCCGGGGTAGCGGTATCCCTTTCGGACAATCCCGCACCCCCGGCAGGCTTCGGCCCTAGCAGGCTCCTTCCTTTATGCTGACATATCTTTAAGGCGCGAGTGGAATACGTATGCGTTGTCCGGCAAAGCCTGGTCCTGATCGGACGGTTAGCTACCCATTAGTCTCCGTCCGCAGGCCCGCGCCTACGGTGGCCGGGAGTCGTCACGCGGCTCCCGACGCCCGGAGCGTCTCCCGCGACGGCTGGAACGTGAGGCTCTCTTCTCCTTCGCTAGCATGACTGCTTCACAGAAGGAGGGGCTTTAAAAGAGACTTTGACCCTTGAGTTTGTGTTGTTTTCAATAATAGTCAAAGGTTTTCTTGAATTGTTTGTTTCAGCCTCGTCATACGACCAAGTGATACAGTTGACCTTCGTCGACGTGTTCCGCATAGAGTACCACCCAGAGTGCGCATACGACTATTTAGAGGTAAGCAAATGTAACTTGGTAGGTATACTTCTCACTGTAAGTGCGTTTGCGCATTCGATCCGAATCTGCATTCGGGTTCCAAGTTTATTCCGAATTAAACATGACTGTTCTAAATTCGGACAGAAGGAATTCAATCTAGCGCGCAACCCTTGATACAAAATGTACGGGCACTTCAGACCGTCATTTCTCGGATTCGAATCGGATGCAGTTTGAAAACGCACTTACGAACTTACACTGTCCGTCCACCGTACAATGTCAACAGGACGTCAACTAGTAATGAGATTATTCGAACCGAACGTGACGTCCCGGTGGTGGTGTGTGGTAGACACGCGGCCATAGTAAGTGTACGTATTGCTACTTCGGCGGCGCCATCTTGTTCTTTTTGACGTCCCGTTGACGTGGCGGTGGACAAACGGCCTTACAGTACTCCTGTACTGTAAGGCCGTTTGTTCGAAACCCCTCACGATAAATTCCTATTTATCGTGAGGGGTTTCCTTACGATAAATTCCTGTACTATAAGGTCCAAGAACCAAAAATTCAATGTCATTGGTGGATGACCAATCTGCAGTCGGCCCGCATGGTGGATTATGACCCACTCCCTCTCACAGAGAGGAGGATAAAGTTCCAGTACTGGGAACATCGTGATAAATTATGATGATCTTATATGTACAGACGCCAGCACATCAAGCTACTACAATCTGTCAAATTTCTTTAATAGATTTTCAACTTTATCGCTAAAACATAAGGTTCAAAGTTGATTGGGAAAATTTAACAGTTTCGGGTAGCTTGATGTGCTGGCGTCTATACTTGGGCTTAAAGAGTATTTTATCCATCTTAATATTTTTTTGAACCAGATTCGCGACGGTTTCTACGGATACGCTGACCTGATGGGTAGGTTTTGCGGCCAGGCGTTCCCGAGAACGTTGAAAACTAAAGGACCTAACGTCTGGCTGAAATTCCATTCTGATGACACGATAGAATACGAGGGTTTCAAGATAAACGTCGAGTTCAAGGATGGACCAAGCCGTGAGTATGAGCCTAGTAATATATATAAGGTCCCATTAAAATAGACGGACAAACTTTTAGAAATCATTCAGACCACCAAAATAAGGATGATGGTAAAGAAATGTATAAGAAAAACGCATTAGATACTTTACAAGAAAAATAATCAGCTTATGAAAATACACTAATGTTTTAGGTCAAAATAAAATCGTTTTTAATCAGTGTTTTTTTTAGTTGGATATCTTTGGTTAGACGTACTGAGCGCTGTGTTAAAATTTGTCCACCTATTTTAATGGGACCCTGTATATAGCACCTAGCTGTAATTATGGTGCATAAACATACATACATATGTACATACATTCTTAAAACTTGAAAAGGGAATAGAATATAATAGAATACTCTCTAATAAGTATAACATAAATTACAGACATAAATATTTAAATTTTACAAAGGGTGACACAATGGGCGGTATGATCTGACCAAGATTTTGTCTGGACTTTAAAAGAGACTGTGACCTCTGAGTTTGTTTCGGCCTTTCTTCTCAGAGTAGTCCGATAGAAAACGCCGACCTCATCTAGCTTAAAAAATATGATTAACGTGTAAAAGTGTTTGTACAAACCTACTTACAGAAATAAATCATTTATCATTTTATCGTTAAGAGCGATATTTTAAAGACAACCTTAGGATGGATTAATAAAAAGTGGACGGAGAGACAAATACTGTTATACTCCTGCTAGTACACAGAACATACTTGACTTATATACCATTGTATAGATAATTTAATGGACATTAATTCTGTTCAAAAATTGATTTAATGCAGTTGAAACGAATAACATACTTATAAAAAAAAATCCTAAAAAACTTCCCGTCAGTCAAGTGTGAACCTGAAAACATTGTAGCTTGCGAAAAAATCAATTACCTAATTGAGTCAATTTTTTTTTAATAGATTGGTTTCTACGGTAGGAGGCAACCTATTGAAAATGGCTCTTTTATTCAAAGTAGTTTAATTATCCATACTTATATTACAAATTCGAAAGTAACTCTGTCTGTCTGTCTGTATGTTACCTTTTCACGCCTAAACCACTAAACCGATTTAGATGAAATTTGGTATAGAGATAGTTTGAGTCCCGGGAAAGGATATAGAATAGTTTTTATTCCGATATTTCTACGGGATCGAAACTTATGTGGGTGAAACCGCGGGGCGCAGCTAGTAAATAATAAAATTAAAAAAATAATATAATATCTATAACTGTGGTTTTTTATACGATCAAATGAGCATTATGAGTCGTGCACTATTGGATTTTCCTATTTTTTTTTCCTTTTTCTACTCCTTCATTTGTTTTCTTTCAAACTCTCAGGGGCAATCTCCACGGATGAAAAAATCGCGGAGATAATCTCGCTGTGCCAAATTATCCCAATGATATCACCGTGTGGAGATTGATTCATAGAGTTTCTATTGAATATTGAGGGCACAGTGCGGCGGCTAGACAATTGCCGCGATTTTCTCGCTCGTGGAGACAGGGCTTTATTAACCACCAATTTCTAACTAATCTAACTAGCCTGTATTGTACTGCAGGGTATAGGCCTCCCTCTCACTTTTCCACACAATTCTGCCTTTTGCGAGTGGCCGGCCAGTCTCTACGGCAGGAGTCAAGCTCATCCCGCCATCTTCGTCTTGACCTGCCGTGATGGCGTCGTGCGTTTAGTGGGACCCAATCGGTGCTTCTCTTAGCCCAATTGTCATCTGTCATGCGGCAGACATGTCTGGCCCAGTCCCACTTAAGTTTAGCGGCTTGCTAACGTAACTAATAATCGTAATCACTATTTGTTTTTTACAGACCACATACCTGAATCATGTTACACAGTGTTTGAAGGCAAGAAGTGGGGCTTCATAGACACAAATGACATTGACTCTTCTTGCAAAAGCAACTCTAACCAAGCGTTAGACGTTTTATGGACCATTATAGTTCCTGAAGGTATGAAGGTGAGTTAAGTCTTTTAAGAGTCAATCATTAGAAGTCAACAAAGGCTTCTTATACCTAATATTTCCTACAAAATAACCAAATGATGAAGATGAGGAAGTAAAATTATTGTTTTTTTTTTGTTGTTTCAGATATACCTTAACTTTACTAAGTATATTCTAGCGAAGCCGAATGAGTGCAATGAGAATATTATCCAAGTATTTGAGACAGTGCACCGCGAGCTGGACACCAAGTAAGTAGTTTTTAGACTACTGTGATCTATCTCCCGAGGAACAACCCCAAAATACAAATAGGGTCACAGGGACAACGATGCTCCGTTCCTCGGAAAGCACGTTAAGCCGTTGGTCCCGGCTGTCATTCGCGGATCTTTGACAGTCGTTACGGGTAGTCAGAAGCCCGAAAGTCTGACAACCAGTCTCACCAAGGGGTGACGTAATACCCAGTCCGACTCCAATGTAGTTGGGAAAAGGCTAGGCGGTGATGAGGGACATTGATTTGCAAACTGTAACCATGAATTCACCACATATTCTAGACTCTCCCTAGCGTAGAAATTTTTCCTCGGATATAAAGAAACACAGGGGGTTCAGACCCGCGGGGAGGTGGGACCCGCTGAGGAACAGCGGGTCGAGGCCTGACGGGGGAACGGTGAATGCTTATGCGAATCCCGCACTCCGCGCTCAAAAGCAGTAACTTTGAAAATGCTTAATATTTTTTTATTTCGACATCACGGCGCTGAACTGGCGCGCGGCGGTGTGATGTGCGTGTACTAGGCGCACAGACACACTACAGATAATGGAGTAGTGCGGTGACACCATTGTTATGATTTCAATTTAATAAACTATCGAAATAAAAAAATATTAAGCATTTTCAAAGTTACTGCTTTTGAGCTGAAATTTTGTACATAGATTCTAGACCAGATACACTCTTCAACCCGTTTGTATTGATATACCCTTTCCGTAACACCCTGTATACTAATCTTCATAATGTTCAACAGTTTAGCGGAATATTGTGGGTCCGTAGCAAATTCGGTCAGCACAAAGGAAGGCCATATCATGTACGTGAGACTATACCTCGCAAAGGATGCTAGAAAAGAAACCATTTTTAGAGCTACCTTCAACGCGTATAGGACACTTGATGCTAACGGAGACGGTAAGTAGAATCGTAAAAAATATTATCGAGGCGGTTCTAAACGGTGAAGGAAAACATCGTGTGAGAGGGAGTGGGCCATAATGCACCACGCGGGCCCAGTGCGGGTTGGTAGATGTCACACGTCTTCGAATTTTTAGTTCTAGGACATGCCAGTTTCCTCACGATGTTTTCCTTCACCGTTTAAAGAGCAATGGTGATGAAACAATTTACACAAAGTAAAGCGCCTGTCTGGGTTCGAACTTACGACCTACAACTCGTAAGTCGCGGCTGTTACCACAGGGCCACCACTGCTCTCCCTAATAGATAACATTAAAAACTAAAAGTACCTAATAGCTTGCCGCGGTTGGTCTATGGATGGGTGACCAATGGCCATCTTCACATACCAAGATCCCTCCATGCGTCGGAAAGCATGTGAAGCCGTTTGTCCCGGCTGTCATTTGTGGATCTTTGACAGTCGTTACGGGTCCTCATTAGCCCGAAAGTCTGACAACCAGTCTTTCCAAGGGGTGTTGTATTACCCAGTAACTGGGTTGTGGAGGTCAGATAGGCAGTCGCTCCATGCAAAATACTGGTATCCAGCTGGATCTGGTTAGGTCGGAAGCCGACCCCAACATAGTTGGGAAGGCTAGACAGATCATGATGACTTAGAATCAATTTTTTTTAATTGTATTATGTTCCACGGATGTCTGACTTTGTGTAAATCAACCCTTTTAAGTATTTCATTCCTGACCTGCATTCTTTATCTTTACAGATAAATGTACGGAAGATGAATTTGATTGTGAAGACAATACCTGCATTGATACGCATCTGGTTTGCGATGACGACGCTCACTGTCGGTTGAAAGCTGATGAGGATAAGTCCAAATGTGACGTAAGTACATCTTCGAGCTCGAAATCCAAGGTTTTACGTCCTGGCCACGACCTTGCCGCTATCAGTGGCAGCTTAGCGCGGGGCCGCGAGCGGTAAAAGCAAATATACAAAAATGTATGAACCATGCCACGACGCACCGCACACAGCGTCAACACTAGCAGTAAGACACCGTGCCACTTCCCGCTTAGCCAAAAGCCGTGGCCAGGCGGTTATACAGGGTGGCGATTTAGGCACCTGCATCCGTCATTGAGGTGATTCTAAACAACTTTCGCTATGAAACACATAATCGAATTGTAAAAAGAAAACAAAATTTACAACGTACATCGAAATAGTCTACTGTTTTATAGGAATTTGTTTTTTATCTCACAAATCGGATAAGAGTTACGGACATAGCTTGCAGAGTAAGCAAACTGTAGTGGCAGTGGTCTGGCTATGGTTGTCGAAGGACCGATGGCCGGTAGAGAAGATGAGTCCTGGATTGGAGACCGCGTATCGGCAAGCGTAGTGTGGGACGCCCCCCAGCTAAGCCGTTGGTCCCGGCTGTCATTCTTAGATCTTTGACAGTCGTTACGGGTCGTCAGAAGCTCGAAAATCTGACAACCTGTCTTACCAAGGGGTTTTGTATTACCCAGTAACTGAGTTGTGGAGGTCAGATAGGCAGTCGCTTCATGTAAAATACTGACATTCAGCTGCATCCGGTTAGACTGGAAGCCAACCCCAACATAGTTGAGAAAAGCAGATGATGTTAATGAATTTTGAAATAATGGTATAATTATCTATTTTATATCTATCCTGTTATTGTAATAGCAGTCAACAGTTCAGCCTTCGTTGTCATTCAAATACCAAAGAAACTCTATGACCTTTCATTGTTATAGGTTAAGACAGAGTCAACGATAAACCAGCCTCACATCATGGTGATCCTCATCATCTTCTCACTGATCCTCTCAGGAATGAGCTTCGTGTTCATCTTCAAATGCATGCGGAAGCTGTACCAGGATCATAAAATTATTAAGGTGGGTCTTCTTTACAAAGCAATTGGCGATTTGTTTTATGGTTTTTCAATATTAAAATCTGTCGGGCATTATGGCACAAAGATTTAAATCGTTAGATTCCGCCTACCACGTCAAGAAATGGTAGCGTTTCTGTTTAGTTTTGATACCACAGAGACACACAATTTAGAATATTGCCATGGAAACGAGATATGTGAGCTGATTCTTCCCGGTAAAAAAGTGCCGTGTGGGAAAATCTAACGATTTAAATCTTTATGTTTATGAACACACAAACAGATTAGACAATATACACAAAAACAGAAGAGCACAAAAGGTTTAATGAAAGAAATATTATCATAGTAGGTACAACTAAAAAGTGAAAAATAAAAACTTTTTTACAAAAAAAAACAACCGACTTATAAAAAAACTACAAAGTGATAAATAACTTTAATTTCGGAAGTCGGTGTCGTTTGTTCCGAATTTTCGTTTTGTTGACACCGACTTCCGAAATTAAAGTTATTATTTATCACTTTGTAGTTTTTTTTTTAAGTCGGTTGTTTTTTTTTAATAATGTTCACAGTCTGATCTCGGTCTCAATCCGTCAAAAATACCTCTAAAATCCTTACATTTTTGACACGATTGATTATCGCTGAGATGAGATTGCGACTAGGTTTTGAACGTTTTTAATTACGGGAAGTGGCCATCAGTTTGAGCTACGTTTGCCGCGCTTGGTCCGTGGATCTGTCTGTCCCGGCGGTCATTGTCATTCGTGGATTACGGGTCGTAAGAAACCAGAAAGTCTGACAACCAATCTTACCAAGGGGTATCGTATTAACCAGTAACTGGGTTGTGGAGATTAGATAGACAGTCGCTCCATGTAAAATACTGGTATTCAGTTGCATCCGGTTAGACTGGAAGCCGATCCCAACATAATTAATAGACTAGGCAGATTGAATTATAAATATTTTCGTCTAGAAGATAATTCTAATAACCAATATCCGTAATCCAGGCACACATCACGCAGTCATGTGAGGACCGACTGGACCACCTGGGGAGTCGTCTGATGTTGGACCCGAAGAGGCTGCAGAGGGACAGTGAGCCTCGAGCCAGCCTGGAGAGAGAGAACCACAACAACGAAATGGTGAAGAAGCAGAGAAGTTTCTCCTCTAAACATAAGGTAAATTAAAAAGTTTTTGAAGTGAAACTTCTTTACGTACGCTCGACTTGGGGAGTAAGCTGGCGAACGCGTGACGCAATTGTTACGAAAAGTGTGATCGGGCGAGGCGAACGGGAGTTGAGTGGAGGATAAGCAAGAGAAAGCAGTGCGCGCGCACATTTTCTTTCTCTCTTCCTCTCATAGCCAAATACGTTTGAAGTTTCACTTCAGTCGTGTGTTCATAAGCACACTCGGTTTTTTATTTACTACCCACGTCTCTGGGCAAATTCATCCTCCACTCCTTCCATTTTTCGCGAGCCCGCGCGTACCTAAATAAAAATGTTTGGAAAACGTAAAGTTTTACCGCGATAACCATGTTTTACGACTGATAAACTGATTTGGATAAACGGAAAAGTTGATCGTCAGTTTGCTAAACAATCAGCTTATTTAGCCCACTTTTGTACGGATGTAAATATATCCCGGCGGGATTTTATTGCGCTCTCTCGGCGCCACAAATAAAGATACACCTAGATAACGCAAGAGCAACTACTTCGCATGCCAAACATCGCACCAGCTTACGTACAAAAATCGTAAGCCACCACTTTCGCGCTCAGTCCTGTGTACTGCTGGCTGGGTGAGCGTGAGCGCTGGCGCTAGGCCCCGAGGGTGGGGCGAGACGGTGCCGCACGCAAGGGCGTTTTTGAATCGATTTGATTTTCCCATCAGTAAATAGTGCTTGAGACGTCATAGTAGGTAGGTAGTCAAAAAATGGCACGCTTGGTTTTCATACAGATCGTGATACTTGCGTTATCTAGATCTATCAATATCTGTGCTCGACGTTAGGCAGAGCGTTAAAAATCCAGCGAGCGACAAAAAAAAATCGCCCGTGCGCATCTGGGGACCGATCGGTAACATACTAGGTTAACTTTTGAGTTGCCAGAACTAATATTCCAGGTTGTCAATGGATATAATAGATGATAGTACTAGGTTAGGTTTTTAAGTGGGGACTCTGTCCACCCACAAAGTGACCCCAGGGAAGACGGTGGCACAGTGGTCACGTGCTGCCGTGCATATCGAGGCTCAGGGAATGCCCCTTTACAGTCTCCCCAGGAATGTGCCTTACAGGCGTTGCACGGGGGGGGGGGTTCCGGAATTGGTCTTTTAAGAGGAACCGGGACCGCCCCTATGTGCTGATGGTGATCACAGGGGTGGTTTTAGTGAGGTAAAAATCCCACACTCCCCGACCTCCCTCTCCGGAGGTCAGGTGCCTTTTGAAGGTTTCCCCCGAAAATAAAAAAAAAAAAGTTTCGGTTTTTTAATTAGCTAACGATAAATGCCCTCTTGATTGACTATTTACTATTGATTGCGTGTAAGTGGATAAGTGAAACTCGAATTATCCAGTTACACAAATTACCACATAGATATTATATCATCTATGGGTTACTTTTGATGATCTAAGATTATCAGGCCTCTCTTAGTGAACAAAGCTTCATATGATAGCAGCCCATGCAGATAAAACTAAGGAGAAAGTTTTTAATAAAGCCCCATTTTTTCAGCAATCAAGCATAGAGTCAGATTACCAAGAAACACACTTGGACCTCGACGAAGAAATTTGGCGAAGAGAAGTAGACAGCATGCCAATAGAAGAAGATGTTAGCATCGAACGGAACGGTAGAACAAGAAAAAGTGACTTGAGTAAAAAAGAACAATCAATGAGAAGTAGGAAGGAGAGTGAAGATATTAGGGAGAAGAAAGAACATAAGGAGCATAAGAGGGAGATAAGAGATGTGTCGGTCGGAGCTCCTGATACGAAGGAATCCGGGTGTCAGACGAGAGAGAGTCTGTTCCAAACGGATCCTCCGCCCAGTTCTGATGGTAAGTTTTTAAAGTTTATAAGAAAATACAGTTTTGCCGTGCATCTAGCTTCTGACGTTTCATAAGTGCCCATGTAGATTTATGCGAGATAAAATATTTTGATTTTGAATAGTAATGGCTTCCATTTTGACAGTTCAACAAAATTCATTGCGTTATTTACATTTTTGAGCAAATAAATTGTTCCAACATATGAAGCAATGGATTAGTAATATGCTTCAAAATTATTTAGATTGAGATTAATAGTGTATTACGCAATTACGGTGCAAATAGAACCTACAATAATGAAAAAAATCATAAGATAAAAATCCAATATCCGATCTATTGGCAATGACGGTAGGTATAAAACACCCAACAAAAAAACCGTCCGGTCCATATTTCCGGAACACACTTAGTCCCCAATTCCCAGTGATTGGAACTCTAAGAAAATCAAGACTTACTTTAGAAAAATCCAATCACGGGTTTTGATCGTTTCAGTATATGGAATTCAGAATTCTCATTTAGAGATTCAACGTCTTGCTTGTTTTTTTTTTTTTCTAAGGATTTCTTTAGAATAGAGTTCTTTTTCTCATTAGCAAAGATACAATAGATTCAGTAAAATTAAACTGTAGGCTAAAAAAATTTTGAAGTAGCGTTTTATTAAACCTACCATAAATAGTGCGTGAGATATTCCTTGGAAAGGCATACCTAATGAGCTTATGCTGTTCCTACTGCTGGGACACAGGCCTCCTCTCTGAGAGAGGGAGTAGGCCGTAATCCACCACGCGGGCCTAGTGCGGGTTGGTCGAAGTCACACGTCTTCGATTTTTTGGTTCTAGGACATAACGGTTTTCATCACCGTTTTGAGAGCAGTGGTGATGAAATTAAATACACAAAGTAAAGTGCCTGGCTGGGTTCGAACTCACGGCCTACAACTCGTAACTCGGGGATACCACTGAGCCACCACCATCTTCCTTGGATAGGACAAAGTACAAAATGGCTGCTCCTGGTAGAAAAATCACTACTTCTGCCAAACTGATTGGTGGTCGCAGCACATGCTCTATTGCCGCAATGATTAAGGGGGATGCGCTAAGACAGTTCGCGAAATTAAATTTTCTTACTATTTTTGCAATTTGCATGGTCAGCGTCAGGTTGTAAGTTGATTAAAATCTGATTCGCGACCGTAACAGATATGACTTTACAAAATTGGAATCAGCAATAAAACCCCTTTTTTGGGTGGGAATTATTATATAACTTCTCCCGCTCTGGGCGAAGCTAGGGCGTGACAGACTTTTACTGACTAAGACCCACCCGTGTTCCTTCAGTTGCCTGTGCCAGGGCCACGGTAACTCTTTCAAACAACCGACCCTGGCAGGACCCTCGTCCCTGGGAGGACCCGCGACCCTGGCAGGACCCGCGACCCTGGCAGGGCAATACAACTCCTGTAGTTAGAATTGGCTTCATATGTCATAAATAGTCATTTAATAGGGTAATATGAACTTAGAGAGTTGTAATGATGATTTTAATGATTTTAATTCTATAAATAAATATTTGTTACGGCCGCGAATCACATTTAGAACAACAGGCATCTTCTGGGCACGCTCGTTCCATCATAGACCTCATCTATCGCTTTCCATCAGGCGTGATCGGGGTCAAGAGCGCGGCCAATTAGCAATAAAATAAAATAAAAAAAACATACAACTTGGTAATGATCTGCAAATTGCAAATAAACGTAAGAAAAATTTAATTTCGCGGGATATCCTGACATATTCACCTAATGCCATTGGCCTTTGAACGTGTACGGGTCAAGGGCAAAGGTTTTTCTTTTTCTCTTTCTTTTTCACACACGATGCAGGAAAAATCCACGCGTGAAGGGACAAGTAACCATCAGCCACTCTAGTATGTCATAACGAAAACCCCTCCATCTAAAACATCTACTTAAATCTACAATACTTTAAGTACAGTAATTGCGTAAACTATGTTAATTTTAGGGTCCCCTAAACGACCTATAACCCGCTACGACCTCCGCTAGATAACATGGGTGACAACTATTACGAGGTGCCTAAAGCCTCCTAACTATACGACTGGAGGCCAATTAGGGCCTACTGGGCAGTCTTAACTTCTTAAGTTAGATTATATTGTGTTTTGCTATATAGGATATGCCAAGAGTTAAGACTTTTGGCCTAAGGGCCAAGGTCTATAAACTTTACTCAGCACGTACATAATCAGCCTATAATGTTCCCACTGCTGGGACACAAGCCTCCTCTCTGTGAGAAGGAGTGGGCCGTAATCCACCACGCGGGTTGGTAGATGTCTCATGTATTCGAATTTTTGGCTCAAGGACATGCCGCCGATGTTTTCCTTCACCGTTTTGAGAGCAGTGGCGATGAAATACACAAAGTAAAGCGCCTGTCAGGGTTCGAACCTACGACCTATATCTCGTAAGTCGCGGTCGTTACCACTGGGCCACCACCACTTAGCATATACTTAAGCGAATTGTTATTTCTGCTACTGTCGCACAACTTTCGATCGACAAGTGCAAGAAAGAGACGAGAACATCTCTAAGTCAAAGTACCACCTAAGTAACGTTTGTAGATCTCGGCCTTAGGGCCTACTTCAAAAAATAAAAAAAAAAAATCTGCCAGATAATTTTACACAAATTCTGTTCCATTTTTTTAATTGTCTGGTAATTAGTAGGTACCAATCTGGAAGCTGTCAAACGCCCGACCCTTATCTCTTATTTTAAGAAAGTACCATCGACTCATGGGCCTTATAAAAATAGTAACACC
The DNA here is from genome assembly GCA_947508005.1 of Amphipoea lucens. Taxonomy (NCBI): domain Eukaryota; kingdom Metazoa; phylum Arthropoda; class Insecta; order Lepidoptera; family Noctuidae; genus Amphipoea; species Amphipoea lucens. The sequence goes on from OX382375.1 coordinate 17,392,039, forward strand.
AAAATCATTCACAAGTATAAACACTCATCATCAGCCTAGCCTTTTCCCAACTATGTTGGGGTCGGCTTCCAGTCTAAGCAGATGCAGCTGAATACCAGTATTTTACATTGAGCCACTGCCTGTCTGACCTCCACAACCCAGTTACTGGGTAATACTATATCCCTTGGTAAGACTGGTTGTCAGACTTTCGGGCTACTGACGACCCGTAACTACTGTCAAAGATCCACAATTGACAGCCGGGACCAACGGCTTAACGTGCTTTCTGATTCCGAGGCACGGTGGTGTCTTGGTATGTGAAGATGGTCTGCCATCCACGGACCAACCGCGGCCTGATTGATCGACCCGTGCGGCTGTTATTACTTAGCCACAAGCCTCTTTCAAGAAGTATAAACACTATGCAATGAAAATTCAGGAGTTACGTGCAATAAGAAGCCTGAAAGTCTGTCAACCAGTCTAACCAGGGGATATTACTAAGTAACTGGGTTGTGGAGGTCAGATAGGCAGTCGCTCCATGTATTCATTGTGGTATTCAGCTGCGTCCAGTTAGACTGGAAGCCGGCCCCAACATAGTTGGGAAAAGGCTGGGCAGGTGTTGATGCTATGCAATACACACAAGTCTGCATAACCTGACTCTTTGTAAGACAATGGTCTCAGAAAGAGCCAGGATGTGCAGACTTGATTGAAAGAAGATTGTTTGAGGATTCTTATACAAACAATCTTCACACACATTGAATTGCAGACCAAATATCAAACTATGTCAATACGGAACTATTAGCACGGAAGTATTTGTACAGGACCCAAACCCATACGGGAAGGATGGGTCTTTTCTTCTAATAATGCTGCTTTACGTCATCGTGTACTTAACTTGGATTTATTTGACTAATGATTTGTAAAGAGAAACTTTCAGGGGCATAAGTTTAAGTCGGGTTCAAATTAGAAATTTTCCTATTTTCTCAACTACTTTAAGTTGGTCGTTGACCCTAGAAAAAAAACTACTCGAGGGGCTTGTGGCTAAGAAATAACAGCCGCACGGGTCGATAATCAGGTTAAGCTACGCTTGCCGCGGTTGGTCCATGGATGGGTGACCATCTTTACATACCAAGACCCCTCCGTGCCTCGATATCGGAATGCACGTTAAGCTGTTGGTCCCGGCTGTGATTCGTGGATCTTTGACAGTCGTTACGGGTCGTCAAAACTTCAGAAACCCGAAAGTCTGGCAACCAGTCTTACCAAGGGGTATCGTATTACCCAGTAACTGGGTTGTGGAGGTCAGATAGGCAGTCGCTCCATTTAAAATACTGGTATTCAGCTGCATCCGGTTAGACTGGAAGCCGACCCCAACTTAGTTGGGAAAAGGCTAGGCAGATGATGATGACCCCAGAAAAAAAACATCAAAGCTTTTTTTTTTTATTTCATCGTGTTTTGATATCAAAACTCCGCAGACAAGATGGGGTACCCCATTTTGTCGCTAGCTGGTAAAATTTGACCTTGTATAACTGTTTTTACGGTAAAAACCAAACAAAATTCAACAAAAAATCTTTATTCACAAAACCTTTTCTAACTTACAAAAAACCTGACCCACTTTTGAAGTTACAGTACTTAAAATTAATTACGTTGCAAATAAATTGAATTAAATCGTACGCCTTCAAAAGTACCCCTTCATTATTGACGGAGAAACAGCGAGAATTCCTATTACTTTTTTTTTAATATAAGCCCTATCTTCCTGTGACGTCAGCAAAACAAGATGGCGCCATGTTACCCGCCAATCGCCATATTGAATTTTATTGAGAGTATTTGTTTCTTTTTGTGTGTATAGATAATTGGAAATAAAGTAATGGGATTTATTATTTCTTTCAGAGAGATTAGGTTTTTACAAGAGTTAAAAAAATATCACTGTGCCTTGGTTTCTAGGGAATTGTGAGTTTGTATACATTGATACTCTGGAGCTAAAATGCTCTGCTTACTCAGAAAAACTTAATACGAATTTAGATTTTTGAACTGAAGACTTCTTTAACGGCGTTGTACACTTTTTTTGTAATGGGTAAAAAATGTCAAACTCGTGTCAGGACACGTGACCTGATCGAAATTTCGTAAGACGGATGGAGAGTAGACAGCCGGCGCGGCGTAGGAGAGGAGTACCCCCTCTCTTTCTACGGCGCGGAGAAAATGTATGCCTGCTGTTTCGTTTAGGAGGCGCAGGGCGCTTGCGCGAATGTTCGTGTGTGTTTCTGTTACAGCGTCCCACGCGCATCCATGGATGGTGACAGCTGATGGCTCGACCGTCTGTGTAGTGGCCACACTGCTGTGTATTCGTAAAATTCGTGTACTCGTATATAAAGTGTTTAAAATATGGAAATTGAACAAAGTGCATCTATTAATGAAAAATATCAAAAATGCACAACGTTAATATTCAAGTTTTCACTTCTGCCGGCACTCCCAGAGTGCAACCCGTCTTTTTTTTTTCTGACAAAGGGCTACACGATCATTCCAAATCTGTGAATACTTGAAGAAGCTTTTTTTCAAATTCTTTCTACAGTCTTCAAATTTTACAGGGCGGCAAGAAAATTGACGTGCAACCTGTTACGAGTACAATGGATTCAGTACATTTTCCACTCAACTGACCAGTGGCGAGGCGCCCCGTGGCGCGCTGATAAAAAGTGTTCTGGAACATTCTAGACAATGTCACGGGGGAAGCGGGGCATGTCAGTGGTTATTCTGAACACCCCTGCGTTGAAATTTTTCGTCTGTTATTTAAAAAAAAATGCAGATGCTTGTCTATGAAACAGCAGATAATTTTTTTGATAACCGACTAGAAACTTCTACTTGTAGATTGTAATTTCTTCTACTAGTCTTCTACTAGACTGCCATACTAAATGAGTATGTCAGATGTGTCAGGGTAAAAATGTTAGTCAGTCAGCAAGATAGTAGTGGAACTGCAATCCAGGATGCGCCTTTGTTTTTGGAGATCAACTTAGGTTGATTAATCTTAGGATCGACGGCTGCTTTACCGGACTATCATGTGCCTTCATTTATTAAGGCCTCCAGCCAGGGCATAAAACTTAACGACCGCACGCTCAGGGCATCCCCTGTGGGGTACGGACCTCGGCTTAGGGCGTCGCTGGGGAAGAGTAGCCAAAGACAGGAGCTGTATTGGATTTGGCGAGGATACGCCTACGTCCAGCCCGTTCAAATATCGCCACTCGTGGCATCTATTCCATTCAACCTCATCGAGATTCCAAAACTCAAGGCATATTCAAAAAGGTACATAATTATACCTAAACCTTTATCTTTGCCCAGCAGGTTCAGGCAGCAATAGCCGAGGGTTCTCCACCTTCGGCTACTCGGGCGCCACAATCGTTAGGCCTTCGCCCCCTGCAACCACCAACACTTCTGAGATCACCATCGAATTACTAAAGCAGGAGTTGAAACCGCGTAAGTTTTCTGTGGATTGGATAATACAGTAAGAGTAGGTATCCTAATTCCAAATGTTGGCTGTGACTAATATTTCTACTAACACCCCCTCCTAAGCTAGCTTGCTATTTGCTTGAACTGGGCATGCATAATCAGCCTATAAAGGCCGCTGCTCACTTGTAACACCCGACGCCATCCCACGCTTACTTATTGGCCAAATGACGAAAATAGCTCAACGAGACGAAAAATGTGGCCAATGAGTAAGCTTCATTGATGTCGCGTAACGTGACGTGTTATAAGTCTGTTTCCGCCTTAATGTTCCCACTGCTGAGACAAAGGCCTTCTCTCACGAAGGAATGGGACGTGATCCACCACGCGGGCCCAGTGCGCATTAGTGAACTTTTTTTTTTTTGGGTGGGAAATTATCAAACAACTTCTCCTGCTCTGGACGGAGCGAGAGGGCGTGTCAGACTTTTACTGCCTAAAACCCACCCGTGTTCCTTCAGTTGCCTGTGCCAGGGGCCACGGTATCTCTTTCGAACAACCCGCGACCCCGGCAGGCTTCGGTTCTGGCGGACCCCGTCAGTTAGTGCTGACATCTCTTTGAAGCCCGCGTGGAACACAACTCGCCGTCGACCAGGGCCTGGTCCTTATCGGACGGCGAGCTGCCCATTGATCACCATCCGCAAGCCCGCGCCTGCAGTGGCCGCATTGGTGACCTTCACATGTCTTTAAATTTTTGGGTATAGGACATGCCGGTTTCCTCACGACATTTTCGTTCATCGTTTTAAGAGCTGTGGTGATGAAATATATTGTACTAAATAAAATGTATGCCTGCCGTTATTACTACCTGCTATTAACATTCATTATTTTGAATGGTATTATGACAATACCAACCAGCCAAACTTTATGATTTTTCACGGTTTTTTGGAAAAAATATCGTGGTCTTTTAACCATCAACCATAACTCAAACACAACAAACATTTTTTTTCAAAATGGCGGTCCCGCGTTAACCCTGTATAAATCGATAACTACTTTTACGTGGTTTAGTCCTATTATGTTTGCATTGATATCTCCTATCGATTTATAAAGGTATGCGTGGCGGCCATTTTGAAAAAAAAAAACAAAATGGCGGACGGGTGGGTATGCCACGGACCTTCAAAGCCCTTTCTGTGTTTGGTTAAATAATTTATGAACAGTCAATCGCAGTAGTTTACGCTCGTTTAACAACTTGAGAAACTGGCCCCAAGCTATATAGAAATACAGCTAGACTTTGCATAACCCATAACCCTTAAATCTGTATCTATAATAACGAAGCATGATTTATTCAATGAATTTGAGAGTAGACCTTGATAACATTCTGATTCAAGTTTTAATAGGTCCTAAACAAAATTGTTATTAATGGTCCCTTTGAAGTAGCCTGAGTTTCAAAGTAAACTTAAATAGAAATCGCTAATCCAAGTTAATCGTAAGTTATTTTATTAAAAGGGACATTAATAATCGAGGTATTTTAATAGAGGCTTAATTAAAATCAAGATATAGGAATGTTTTTGGTATCAAAGCTATTTTGTTCCATCTTTGCAAGAATATTCGAATAAAGCCTTATTTCTTATAGCCATAAAATCAAGTCAAAGGATAATTAAAAAGTTTGTGCTTTTATAAACAAATTATAAGAAGTAGAATGTTTGTCGCCAGATTTACTGGACGAAAACTTTGAACTAGTAAAATAGTTTGTGAGATTTTTTTTTCAAATTTATGTACATTGACACCATACGTCAATTTGCCGTGTTATAGCTATTTCATGCAACTGTCAATAAATGACAGTTGTGATTTGAATATGCCAACAATTTAGGTCAGTATACGATTTGATTTACAGTTCATTACAATATATAAAGAAAACATAAAAAGCAAGGTTTAGACTAGCAATAAAACTTGCAGAAGTTGACTTGCGCAAGCTGTTACCACTGTGTAAATAGGTGTGGCAAGCTAACTTCTGCAAGTGCTGCAGCTTGCTGACCTTGCTACAAGTTACACGTGTAAACGCCAAAATATGGCCGCGGCAAGCTACTTCTGCAATTTTTTCAGCTTGCAAGGCTTGCGAGTTTAGATTAGCAAAAAAAATTGCAGAAATCGACTTCCTCAAGCAGTCACCGTTGTGTAAACTGTTGCGGCAAGTTAACTTCTGCTAGGGTTGCAACTTGCGCAGACTTGTCGGAAGTCACACGTGTAACCGCTATTTTGACATTGCCGCAAGAACTTCTAGATTAATTTGTTTGCAAAATAAAGTTTTCTGTGTTGACCAAGATGTCAGTTAAAAAAGTGCGCGAAATGAAATTGTGGCGCGAATAGAAAAGTATGAATAGCGCAGAGAATTGTCGGATGCTAAAAGCAAGGATTATCGCAACAAAATTATGAAAAATGCCACTCTACAAATTCTGGCACTGAAATTCATTACCAGCGAGAGTGAAATAAGTAAAAGTTCTTTTCAGTCATTCTCAAGAAACTTTTAAATTGTGACGGTTCTTCAGTTCTCAGCTCAATTGAGTAGTCCACTTGCAAACTCCGCTAAGTTAAAAAAAATAAGAAAATCAGATAGTGCGGCCATTTTATTTGTTGTTTAAAATGCTTTCATAAGCAACTATCAATCTCGACCAAAACTCCGTATGTTACGCATAAATTTAGGTTAAATATTCAGTACTCCTGCAAAACTTGCTATATTGATTGACAGTTAACTTTCAAAAAACTCTAAGTTACAATTAACTTTCAAAACTCGCCATATTACGCAGTGACTCGTGCAAACGCCGTCATCTTGACTATCATTGTCACTAAGTATCTAGTATAAAAAGAATTACAATAATATTTCCAGTTGTAGGGCATTCATTTTTGCCTCCTGCCCCCTTATTCACAAACACTAGATATGCTTCCGTATCGTATCGAACATTAATCATTGTTAGGTATCTTAGGAGTCTTCTCAACGCTGTTCACAAGTCCAAAACCCGATAATTTTGTCAGTTTAAATCAAATAGACGCCCGCTATTCTTCCAACAGCTATTTGCTGTTGAGGGGAAGTCAAATCAGGTTATCGAAATGTCAGGTTTTCGATACGATAGCCTGTCGTATGGTTGTGAATCAGGGCTCTGACCGTATTTTTGGAAATGTTGAAAGGGCTACACGGCCTCTAGAAGTCATTGCAGAATCAGAGACCTATTTTGATATTTTCCAAAAATACGGTACGGTGCTGAGACTTGGCAAAGATTTAAATTTTTATGATTGGAAATCAAACACCAAAGACGTACTGAAATTGCCTGGATCTTGGCATTTTCAATTTAATGCCTCCAAAAGGTTTTTTTTTTGAGAAAAGACAGGAATGGCAAAATCGGGGAACCGCATTATGTATCGGAGATGGTGAATTACGGCAATGTTTGTAAAAGAGGTAAATTGTTTGAACAGATAGAACCTCCTTTGATCAATTTAGGCGTTCTTGTAAATCCAGCAAAATTAAATGATGATAAAAACCTACTAATTAAACATTTTGGATAGGATTTGGCTAAGGTCGATAGTCTAAAATATTATATATTTCTTCAAGAAAACCAAACTAAAGCTGCTTTAGACGAAGATACCGATACTGAGGAAACATTAATGGATGAAGAAACAGAAATAAGAGTATAATATTATTGTAAGATGATTATTTAGGTTTAGGATTTAATTTTGGTACTGTTACAAAACTCTTCATGTTAATGTCATAGTATTGCAAAACTGTTTATGTTAAAAATACTTTTGCAAAAGTGGTTATGTTTAATTTTTAAATACTAATAAAAAGATAACTACGGTATTGGGATTTTATTTACTATAATAAATTAATTCTCTGTGACAATATTTTTCAGAAATATGTTGTAATATGAATTTTAATAACTCCATTTTAACTTTAGAAGTTTTATTCGATTTCCCAAAATTATTATTCTTTTAACATAGCGGACTTTGCAAGTGGCCTACTCAATTAATAAATTCATTTGTATAGACCGTACCAACAATATGTCTTGTTTTTACTTTAGATCTTTACGTTGTTTTACGCTGCCTACTATCATAACAACAGCAGCAGCACGTCTTTTACTACAGCCGAAGTATATAATTGTACCATGACTACAGCTAGGCATTTTGACGTTTCGATAAATGCACGGACACTTCAAAATAATAAAGTGACACTCGGCAATAATTATTGCGTAAAAATGTAAACAGTTTTGCAAAAACTTATAGGCGAGATCTTGCTGGTGACTTCCGAAAGCGACTTGTGTTACAAAAATTGCAAGCAATCTAAACGGACCAGAGAATGCTTGCCCAAGAAATCGTTGTAAGTCATCATAAATCTAAACAATCGGGCAAGAACTTGCAAGGAAGATCTTGCGGGTCACTTGCGACCGTGAATTGTGCTACAAATATTGCACGTAATGTAAACGGACCAGCAAGAACTCGCTCAAGAAATTGCAGGAAGAACTTGCTAATCTAAACCTCGCTTAGGCTAAGGCCTTGTTTTCAGACGAAGGAGACTATAAAAAGCCCTTTACTTTATGTAATGAACAATTTTCTCTATTCATTATTAACGACCACCCAAAACTTTTTGTTTGAATACCTTGTAAACAACCAATTAATTCCAAACTCTTTGTTCGTACTTCTATTATTCCTTTTTTTTAAAAACATTTTTCTTACAGAAAAGAAAATCGATCGACGCCCGATTAGCACCGAGACCACCCGATCAGCTCCCGACGTCATCATCGTCTCCAAACCGATTCGCTGAGGCTGACCTTTGGGGCCCCCGCCGTGGGCCCCAACACCCCCCGACTCCTGGTATCCGTTAGAACCTAGAATGAGGCCGGAGGGCTGCTACCACCCCCACACATGCCAACTAGACACGTTTTCAAAAAGCATGTCTTTTGACAACAGTGAGGGATATTACAGCAAGTACTTTGACGAAAGACCAAAGTTAATCTATGACTATTGTTTAAAAAGTGATCTAGATTATAAAAAGTCTCAGACACTGCCTAGGAATTTGGGGTCTTCAGTGGACTATAAGCCGAAGGTATACCCTCAACGTAGTGTGTGTTTCTATGGTCTGGAAGACGAAGAAGAGCCATGTCGAAGACCGAGAAAGACATTCGTGGTGACAGCAGACGTTGAACCCCATAGATAACATTAGTGAGAACTTTTATAGCATTTTTTAAATAGATAATAAATTAGATTGTTCTATTTTTTTTTGGTTTGTGAAATTTTATTGTTAATATTGATAGGATAATGTTTTTTTTTTGTGTATGAAATATTATTTACCTGTGGAAACGTGGGTCGTGGGCCCATGGTGTAAAGCGAAGCTTATTTTTGTTGGTGTAAAGTTGGGGTCGAACTTTCCATCATACAACATACCACTACAATGGCGACAATATATAATTTAACACATGGGTAGGGCTAGTGGCAGTAATTGTACAGGGTGAAATTAAATTCATGGGCATCCTTTTAAGGGGTCATTGTACTCATCATTATGAACAACTTTTACTAGGGGACTAAACCTAAAATCGCGAAAAAAAAATCAGCTGTTCCTTGCATTTATGTTCACATAACTCGTCAAAATGTAGGGAAGAGCTGATTTTTTTTTGCGATTTCAGGTTTAGTCTCGCAGTAAAAGTTGTTCACAATGATGAGTACAATGACCCCTTAAGAGGATGCCCATGAATTCAATTTCACCCTGTATATATTAAAATAATGCGTAATTTGTAAACTACCACCTGCGCCGCTCGCCGACATAGAGCTCTCTCTCTTTCCTTCAATTCGCCTACTCTTTGCACGTTATTCGTTTTAATTTCATTGATGCGATGTTAAGATCCGTGACCCCGGCAAATGACCCCTGCGCTACAGTTCTTTAAGTACAGGTTGCTCCAAGATGCTATTTTAGAAAATTGTTATAACGATGAATGAAATTAAAAAGGCTTATGTTTAACTTATCACCAGATAAAGTAAAATGTACCATCAAAAAAACACTTATTACTGCCAAAAATAGTAAATGATCACCAAAATTAAAACTCCATTTTATTGTAAAATATCTAGGTTTGTATTCTCATTTGCTCGCTCTTGCATCCTATGTCAACGTAGCCCCGCTTCGCTGGGCTTATTTCTGTGTAAAGGGTTTAAAGTAACCTAACCGAACCTAACCTCGGGGTAACCAGCTAGAACTATTGTAATTTTAGACTTAATTTTTTGGTGTTCAATATATTTTATTGGTGATCATTATATGTATTTAACCCCAATTAAAATATGTTTATAAAACGAAAACGCGAAACCGTATATGTGTGTTAAATGAATGTCGCCATTGAAGTGGCACGCTGTACCTATAGAACGATTATAATGACTCTCTAGGGACAATCGGGTTAATGTTGTTGCCAATCATCAACAGCTTACCATAAGCTATGTTATAGAAAAATTGTCTATTGATTTTTTTTTTCATTGCTGTATCTGTGTTTTATTTTAAAATGACAGTTTCACCATTTTGAAAACGAACAGAAATCCAACTATTTTTCTTGTGCCAAAGCTAATGTTTTTTTTTTTTACTTAATGCTATGTAGTTATTTCAAATGTTAAAATTTTCTTGTCAAATTAAGGAAATTAACAATGGTGAAATTGTCCTTTAATTTACTTTTAAAATGTTACATAAACTGAAGAAAATAAACGCACATAGATTCTATTGTAATTTTTTCCTCTGCTAAGCCCAAAATGGGCGAGGTATGAGGATTTGTACATACAAACCGTAATACTGCCATAATTTGAAGTTAGCAAATAATTATTCAGTGTAGAAATACTACGAAAGCGAATATATGAGATTATATATTTTTTTGAGGCATATTTTTTTTTTTCAACGAAAATATTTTTCTTTTATCCAGTGGAATATGTTTATAGGTACGTATTTAGAGCCTTTTACGGTGAGTACAATATTTTACCAAATTTAATTGTCTGTAAGCTCACATTTTTCTGAACGTTTTCAAACATAAATAATAAAATGGTCACCAAATATACGAGTACTTAGCGAGCACACAATACTGAGAAATCAAATTATATTAGGCAAGAGCATGAAAATAATGGTTTTCGTTTCAAAAACCACTATTGACATGGGAGTTTTTGAAGTGAAAACTTTTTTAGGCGCGTCGGGCATTTTTTGAGATGGGAAAAAACTATTGAACTCGCGCCACTGTTACCGTAATCGAGACCTCTTCGGATGTTTTCGGCTGTCCTCGGGATGTACTCGGTTTTAATGTATATCCGATATGCCAGTGAGTGATGGCAAAGTATTCTGTTTGTGTTTTTTTTTTTAACTAGCCTGCGCTGTCCTACTCCTAGGCAAAGGCTTCCGTCCACTCCTTCCATCTTAGGCGAGACCGATCGGCTTCCTTTCAATTTTGTCCCAACATCTTCTACGAGGCCTACCACGACCCCGCTTCACTGTCTCAGGGCACCAGTTCAGTGCTATTTGGGCCCACATTTGACAAGACATGACATAGACATGTCCGTCCAGCCTCGTTTAAATTGGGCAACCTTTTGTGCCACGTCAGCTATCTTTATTTCGGAGCATTATTTTGTTTTTGTTACACGGTTGGTTATTAAAAATATTTCGTTTATTTAACTTGATTTAAATGTATGGTTGTTTCTGCCATTCCTTTCGAAGTATTTCTACATAAAATCCAATGCAATAACGTTTTTATTACTCTAGTTTCGTAAATTAAATTACTTGGACGAATTGTTTGAAAACGATCACTTAAGATTAATTAAATAGAATCCTAGATCTTAATTTTAAGTAATAATTTCTTTGAAAGAGTTTGAAATTGAATAAGAATTATTCAAATGTTTGAATTAAATTATTCGAATTTTATATTATATTTGAAAATTGAATATTTAAAATTCTAAAGAATATAATTTTGTTAAATGAATAATATAGATTTATTTGAAATGAAAATGGAATAGTGGTTTCATTTATTGAATCAGGGAGTTTTTATTGATATTCAAAATCTTCACATAACACAAGTCTTCCAAAAATAAATTATATTTAAAAAATATTTATTTCCGATAATATTCACGTCATTTTTGCCAATTATATTTTAAAGGTGTGTCAACTTTACAGATTTTATACTACAATTAAACTGCCTAATTAGTCTGGTGGTCGCGAGTGCTACTGCTGAGCATAAGGTCCTGGATTCGATTCCCGGGTCGGGCAAAGTGCTATTGGGTTTTTGCATCTGGAGCTCAGTCTGGATTTGTGCCCGGTTGATGGCAATAAGCTCACCCCCTGTGTCATGGGACTTAAACATAACTAGCGAAATGTATGTGTTCTATAGGTACATCTCAGCCTTACCCTTTAGGAATTACAGGCGTGATGTTATGTTATACAAATTATAGCGTTTTTATAGCATTATATGACCTAAACCCGCACTTATGTCACGTTTTTCTGTGACTTAAGTAGGCCACTTTTACACAGAAAAGCGTGACTTAAGTGCGGGTCAGTGGCGTACATAGATTTTCAGAATAGGTAGGCACTAGGCCGGGTCTAGTCTAGGCAAACGCGGTCACTAATCAGAAAAAAAGTGAGGTCAAAAGTGTGGTTATTTGAGTAGGCATGCCTACTTAAGGGTGATAAATTGCGAAGGTCGAACGTCATGGTATAACGCGTGAGACGTACGTATTTTTAATTTTGTCGTATTAACTTGAATGAGTAAAGACCAATGACAATGTGCGAATAGTACGGGAGCCGAGTAGGCCGTCCGGCGACTGCCTACTGCCGCGCGTGTTTGTATGAAGATTTTGCTTTTTGTTAGGTATGATAATTTAGTGAGTTTCTTAATTGTGGGGCACACACACTAAAATGTAATTGACAGGCTTATGTTGATATATCGAGGTAGGCACTGCTTATATGCCTATATGCAATGCACGCCACTGGTGCGGGCTTAGGTCACACGAGCTATAAAATAGTATACGATACGTGTGACTTAAAAAGTCTATTAATGCACTATTTTCTGTACCTACTATTTTAATATACTAGTTTTTGTGTTGCTTATGATTTTTGACGAGATAACGTCTTATAAATCGATGAACGCCGGCTGCACGCACGAAAAAGCATGACTCATTGTCACGTTCCGCCTGAGCCGAGCGTGCAAGCAAGAGCGCGGAACAAGCGATAGAGAGGCACGATCGGCCTAAGCGTTCGGCTTGTGACGCATTGTTTTCTTATGACGTTATCACGTAAAGTTATCGTCCGTAAACCGACTTTACAGCTTTTTTTTGTGTATTTTTGGCGATCGACTTTAATACAAAATACTGTAATTAATTGAATAATTGCAAGTCGCATTATTTTGTTAAGGAAATCGAAAACTAAACGATGATAAAAAATACCAAATATTGAAAAATCAAATATCTGATATAAATGTGGGCACACCTTGTCTTGTATTTCTTAAAATCAAAAACATTACTGTAGTTTAAATATTAGCTATTTAGTCAAATAAATAAATAGACCAATTCGAATAAATCATATTTTATAAGAATCAATAACAAATAGTGAATATGAAATGTAAATATTAACTTGTAGATAATTTTGGAATAATAATAAAAAGTGTTAAGATAAATGTTGAATAATTTATTTTTAATTAATGTTATAAATAATTACAATTTGACAATATGTTGATTAATGATTTTTGGTGTACTTTATAAAATGAAATATTAGTGTAATTAAATGAATTACGAAAATTATGTAGGTAAAGTTTTGTGAATTGTCTGAGAATTTTTATGAATATTGTAAATACTAAAAACCTTAAAGAATTAAGTTATTAATTTTTCAATGTTTACTTTGTACCTATCTATTTTCATGTAGGTACCTAATATTCAAACCTTGTTAAATCAGGCGGTTTTGTATTGAAGTTCCTTATCGCAGGTCATACCTGCACTCTTGGCGAATGAGTGCTAGACCGAAAAAACTAACATTTTGACCGTCAAGACACTTTTTTTTTAAGTGAAACTTCTTTGGCGGCGGTTCGATTGGACAAGAATTGGAATTTTCAAGGACGCTCGATACCCAAACACTATAAAATGAAAACAAAAAAGATGTTATGTATTTTTGGGGTTCAACAACCACTGGATGTTTTGTTACTTGAATTATTATGAGTTTAGAAATTCTGTTTTCTTTAGTTTTGTAGTGTTAAGGTATCGAATTATCGATACCTATCTGGCACGTCCTACTTCACATCTGTAAGTTTTAAACTGCTATTTCAATGACTACACTATATCTGTGGTCGGTAACCCTACAAAAAACCCTATAATTCATTTCTAATTTCTTTTCATTTTCTCGTGTTAAGAGTCTTAACACGAGAAAATGAAAAGAAAAAAAAAAATCGATACCCATCACATCCACGGAGTTTCGCTAGCTAATTTAATTTGACCTTGTATACAGTGAAAGGAACTTCGTTCCAACTGGGTATACAGACGCCAGCACACCAAGCTACCCCAATCTGTCTTTCTTTGATGGATTTTCAACTTTATCACAAAGGAATAAGGTTCATATTCAATTGCGAAAATTTTACAGTTTCGTGTAGTTTGATGTGCTGGCCTCTGTACCACGACGCCTCTCGACTTTTCTAATAATAAGTAATTCGGATAAAATGTGTTTCTATTTCGACAAAAAAAAAACATAAAATAATACTACTTACGGACTACAAAGCTAAGTAAGTAAGAGCAACAAAAATAAATTAAAACCGAGTGTGCGATTACCTCTTTCTGGATCAAGCCTGTCTATTGTACCTGTATCTATACTGTACTAATAATAAAGCTGAATAGTTTGTTTGTTTGAACGCGCTAAACTCTGGAACTACCAAAAAAACCGAGTGTGCTTATGACCACACGACTGAAGTGAAACTTCTAACGTATTTGGCTATGAGAGGAAGAGAGAAAGAAAATGTGCGCGCACACTGCTTTCTCTTGCTTATATCCCCCACTCAACTCCCGTTCGCCTCGCCCGATCACACTTTTTGTAACGCTTTCGTCACGCGTTCGCCAGCTTACTCCCCAAGTCAAGCGTGCGTAAAGAAGTTTCACTTCAAAAAGCAACCCTAGCGTGTTTGCGTGGGTCACATCTGCCGCAATTTGTTTCTCGATGTTTATACGAGCAACATACAGGTCGCGAATTAAGTAAAACAAATGCTTATGTTTATATCGTCTCATTATATAGCCTTTTCTCAACTATGTATGTTGAGGTCAGCTTCCAGTCTAACCGAAAGCAGCTTAATACTAGTATTTTACATTGAGCGACTGCCTTGGTAAGACAGGTTGTCAGACTTTCGGGCTTCTGATTACCCGTAACGACTGTCAAAGATCCACGAATTAAAGCCGAGACCAACGATTTAACGTGCTTTCCGGGGCAAGAACGAGTCTCTGTAAGTAAAGATGGTCACCCATCCACCGACCAACCCCGGCACGTGTAGCTTAACCTGATCAATGGTGCCGTGCGGCTGTTATTACTTACCTACGAGCTCCTCTATGTGCACAGACTACAAAACTCGCGCAAAATTTAGGTCGAGAATTAAGTAATTAGACTAATTAGAGAATTAAACTTATTTTAATTTAATATTTGAATTGTTTTATTCTCATATTCTCATTATGGACGCTTTTAACGTTCTGCATCGTTCTCACATGTATAATTTTTAACATGAATGATGTAACAAAGACTTTGTAACCATATTATTTTGATTTAAAAGAGTGTCCATGGAGTTTCTTGCCCGTTCTTCTCCATAGGTACCTACTCTTTGGAATGGGCAACTAGCTTCATCTTTCTGACTGACCGACCCCTTGACAATTCAAAAGTGCCTGTAATTGGTTTAATTGAAATAAATGCTTTGAGTTTGAGTTTGAGTAAAACAAATGCTTATGTTAGTAATATAATGTCCGTTCTTTGGTACCTATTGTTCGTCGAGTCGTTGAGCTCCTTAAGTTCTAAGTTGAGCTACACGATTATTGACAAACTAGCTGCGCCCCGCGGTTTCACCCGCATAAGTTTCGATCCCGTGGGAATATCGGGATGAAAACTATCCTATGTCCTTTCCCGGGACTCAAACTATATACTTACCAAACATCCAAATCGGCACAGTGGTTTAGGCGTGAAAAGGTAACATACAGACAGACAGACAGAGTTACTTTCGAATTTATAATATTAGTATGGATTAGTATGGATGCGGGCACTGGCGTGTGGCTCTTTCCTCAAAAAACCATTTCAGACATCCGCATGGTCCTCATATCGCCTGACCAAGACTATGTCTGGACTTTAAAAAAGACTGCGTGAATATGTTCACGAAGCTGTAACTCTAAGTCACAAAATGATAACCGAGGACCATCGAAGTTAAATAAATAAACAGTTAAATAGGAGAACCAAAGTTCTCGCATGGTTTGTTAATTAGATATTTGAACAGCAATAACTGTCGGAGTCGCTTTATATTAAACCGAGCTGTCACATGTCGCCTCGTGTCGTAATTCTCAAGGTTGCCTTAAATAAACATGACTTCAAAATCCTGTTACACACGAACCTTGTTCGGGTCGACGTGATTCGGCACGGCCAGGCGGCAAAATTGAATATAATGTAGGTATCCATACTAATATTATAATTTCGAAAGTAACTCTGTCTGTCTGTATGTTACCTTTTCACGCCTAAACCGCTGAACCGATTTAGATGAAATTTGGTATAATTATAGATAGCTTGAGTCCCGGGAAAGGACATAAGATACTTTTTATCCCGATAGGTATTCCCACGGGATCGAGACTTATGCGGGTGAAACCATGGGGCGCAGCTAGTACAATATATGTTCGGAAAAAGCCGCATGGCTTAGCTCAAATTGTGCCGAACTGACTCGAAGTCCCGAACATGTTTCAAATAGAGGTAGATGCCGAGCGGAGTTTGCCGATCGGCTCGAATCGAATGACATCGAACATGTGAATATGTAATTGCTTCGGGTCAGTTTTGCTGTTCAACAAATACTGCCGACCCAAAATTCTGTAGCACCCCTCGGAATCAAAATGATTCCTTCAATCGTCCTTCCCACCATCTTCAATCATCGTCACAAATTATTAGGCGACTTATCTTACCCCAATTTATAATACCAGAGACAACTTTATAATTCAAAAACCGTTACGAGAATTTTTTCATCAGCCAATCACGCAAAAGGAATGCCAAGCCTTCTTACAATTCGATTTCTAGAACTTGGAAAATTTAAATTTAAATTAATTGAATAACAAGACTTCAAAAGGGTACATTGTCGAAGGTACTGGGTTGGTCTGCGCGTAAAATTATTACTAGCCAATCAGAGCGGTCGAAGTTTAAAATTTAATTTTGAGTTCGCGAATGCGTTTTAATCAAGAATAATTCAGTTGAAGGCCAGTGGTTTGCTATTTTTGATACATAAGGGCCCGAGTAGACGTACCACAACTAAACCACAATTCACATTTTAACTGCAATGTTGTTCTCGTGGTCATGAAACAATGGATTAGCAATATCCTTCAGATTGCGATTGATAATGTGTTACGCAATAGTTGAGATGTGGTGCTGGAGACGAATGTTGAGAATACCGTGGACTGCCAAACGCACCAATGCATCGATCTTAACCTTTTAACCGCTTACGTCGGATTAATCCGACAAATATTTTCGTGTCCATTCCGCCAGGGTCGTATATATACGACCAAATAACACAGCTCGTTTAATCTGTATTATTATTACATCATCACAGCTCGTTTCATCGGTATTTATTTTCCGTTTTTTTTTTTTCGGGCGCTGGGGGCACGACAACTCATATAAAGTCGGGCGGTTAAAAGGTTAACTCAGCTTCGTATAAGAACTCGCTTGTCAACCATGTGTCAACAACGCATTCTCTCCTATTTCGGCCACATAGTATAGTCACGTCTATAAGTATGTATACACTTGGCTTTATTCAAAGGCAATTTTCTCCTTTATTTTTGAATGAAATTTTATGTTATTACGAACATAGTATTTTCGAACGCATAGGTTTATGTTAAGTGTCGTATTTCGACGTTGCATTCGTTATTTCACGAAAAAAATCGCAATTGAAAGTTGCCAAATGTTGACATATTGGTGCTCGTGACTATACGCAGAGGCGATGATAGTTTGGAAAAACTGATTGTGGTTGGGAACACCGAAGGCAAACGATCTCGCGGTCGTTCACCAACACGATGGACCGATCAGGTGAAGGAATCATCGTCCTCTAAATTCTACACGGTGGTAAGAGATGCGCTGGACAGAAACCGGTGGAGGCGGATCACCCGCTCCAGATGCAACTCCGAAGCTGACCACGATCCTCAGACATGAGGAACCGATTAAAGAGAGAGAGAGACGCAATAGTGCTGGTCTTTATGTGAAATTGGGTTTGTCTAAAGCGATACAGGAGGTTTAATTTTTGAGTTAGAAGTTAAAATAAGATTTGAGTGGTTTCCGAGATGAAATTAAAGGAAATAGGTCAACAGTACCTAAATTATAATTTCATAATCGTGGGGAAAGTAGCAATCATTTCTAAAGGAGACGCTTTAAGGCAATTTACTCAGAGTTAGTCAAAGGCCTGCGGGGTAATTGCGTAACTTACTAACCGTAGCAATGGCTCTTAATTTGACAGGTCAACAACATTCATTGCGTTATTTACGTTGTTGACCACAATTTTTTTTTTCGAACATTTGAAGCAATGGGTCAGCAATATTTTTCAAAATTATTCAGATTATGATTAATAGTATGTTACGCAATTAGGGCGCTGGTCCTAACCGAAATGATCGTGCGCGCGGATACGAATATACAAGATCAAACTAAATTAACCAGGGAAACTCCGCAGACCTAATGGGCATCGATATCTTAACACGATAAAACAAAAGAAAACAGTTTTCTTAATTCACACTACAAATCTATCAGCGGTCTTTGACCCCAAAAAAAAAACATCAAAATATATATTTTTGAAGTGAAACTTCTTTACGCACGCTTGACTTGGGAGTAAGCTGGCGAACGCGTGACGTAAGCGTTACGAAAAGTGTGATCGGACGAGGCGAACGGGAGTTGAGTGGGGGATATAAGCAAGAGAAAGCAGTGCGCGCGCACATTTTCTTTCCCTCTTCCTCTCATAGCCAAATACGTTTGAAGTTTCACTTCAATCGTGTGGTCATAAGCACACTCGGTTTTCTTTTTTTATCGTGTTATATCGCTACCCATCACATCTGCAGTTTCGCTAGCTTATTTAAATTTGGCCCTGTATACAAACAAAAATAAAACCATTCGTATTTAATTCGTCTAAAAGCCTCATCAGGCCACGCTCGAAAAGTCTCCAACGACGGTTATACCAAAAGGCAGGGCGCCCACGAGCAACTAAGTTGCCCAGCAACTATTTTATCTCTGTCGCTGTCTCCTCGCCGAGATTTGGACGATGCGCACACGGGAGCGACAGCAACGCTACATTTCCGTGAAATTTCGAGAGAAAAAAAAATCTGTCGACGTGGACGGTTGAGCATCAACTGGCTGGCTAGCAACTTTTTTGTTGCCTTGCGCGCACTTGCATTGCAACCAATAGACGAGCGATAGTTGCGTCGCCGGCCTGTCTCCAAACCCGCGAAAAAAAAATTCTCGCAACTGTCGCGTGGCTACATGCGCGCATTTTCATACAAACTAGTAGACTTGATTTGAGAGACAATTTAGTTGCGGAGACAAAAGTTGCCCGTGAGCGTCCTCCCTTAGAGTCCTTTCAACTTTAAAAGAGAAATTAAAAAATTTGTCTGGCAATGAAGGAATGCTTTGGAACAAAAAAATGTGGGCAATTTGGCAGCAATGTCTTTGTTGGATTGTATGAATAACTTCGATGTTTGGTTTATCTTTACGCTCGTTTTAGCGGGCAAATTGTCTGTTGCCCTTTTTTTTTGAGGTTAGAATTCAACAGATTTTTGAAGTGAAACTTCTTAGCCGTGTGTTCACCAACATTTAAATCAACTGATTAAATATTTAATCAGTTCTATATTTAAAATTTGACATAAAAACATATAATGTATCATTAAATGATTTATTATTATATATTTTTTGTTTTTTAACCAAAACGTTTGAATAAATATTTTGTTAAACAACTTTAAATAAAAACATTGCTCTATTTTAGTTTATAAACTAAAATGGCCATCCATCATAAAAATGAATGTTCAAAAATAGAAACACAATTTCACCGAATTCGATTTTTTAAACTGTATAACCGATAGCGTTTTGTTTCGCGCGTAAAAAACAAACGCCATTTGTTTGTCTATTTGTTAGGCACCTGTCCCACGACCCAAGAGGAAGCGATTAGTTATCGACTATTTTCTCGTTCAAGAAACGTGCAATAGATAGTAGGTCCCGTGTCAGTAAAAGATATAAGTACAGACGCCAGCACATCAAGCTACTACAATCTGTCGAATTTCTTTAATAGATTTTCAAGTTTATCACTAAATCATAAGGTTCAAAGTTGATTGGGAAAATTTGACAGTTTAGAGTAGCTTCATGTGCTGGCGTCTATACATACAGTGGCTTCCAAAAGTTAGTTAATATTTTTTCACTTCAGCTAAGACATAACACATTATGATTTAAAATTCTAGTGCATAGAACTATTATTACTAGCGTATTCTAGTGATCCAAATGTTTGAACTGCAAAAACGTTGTTGTTGACTAATTCAACTTCCTTTGACTTATCATAAAAAAATAATCAAGTAATCCCTAAGAAGGGCTAATTATTTTTTTTTTAATCGTATTGTGGCATCACATCTGAAGTGGAAAAATTTCAACTAGTTTTTGGAGGTCATTGTATATCAATAGTTGATCACTGACTATTCACACTGCCGGCAAGAACTCGCTCTGACTAGTTTATCGCAGCGACAAGAGCTTTGAAAGAAAATACTCGCTCAGTAACACTCGCTTGGTGGGCCAAACACTCGCTAAGAAACTCTCGCTACGTACGCATACTAGAGGGGCAATTCTCAGCAAAGAACGTTCACAGTCTGATCTCAGTCTCAATCTGTCAAAAATACCTCTGATTTCCCTACATTTTTAACAAGTTTTTGACATTGATTGTCGTTGAGATGAGATTGCGTTCAGTCTTACGAACAAGTGACTGTGAGTCACACTCGTGCACTCGCTCATAGCCCAGCGACAAAACTATCAAAGTCAAAGTCAAAGCATTTATTTCAAATAGGCACATAAAAGGCACTTTTGAACGTCAAAAATTATCTTAAAATAGAATTGATTCTAGTCGCCCCTTCCAAAAGGTATCCGAACTACAAACTTGCTGCTGGTTGCTTGCCAACTCGTTTCTAGTTGCTAGCTCTACTCGCTTGTCGCTAATGGCCTACAGTGGGGCAGATGCCTTATCCCTTTTAACACAGACGAGTGATTCTGTTGTTTACCCTATAAATTGACTTGTTTCCGTAGGGAAATATTGTAAATAACATGTAAATAGATTTATATATTGTTAAATTTGTAAGTAAATAAATTATAAGCGTTTTTCTTAGCACTTTGTTTTATTTTTATGTCCCTTCCTGTTTTCGCGCGGGTGAAAAGTTGAATGAAATCCTCAATTTTTGCAGATTGTCGCTTGAGAAAGTCGCGGTTGGCTGACTTTTGAGTTGATCAAGTCACGCAGGGAGATAGAAATTGTTCTACTAAGAGTCGAGTCGTGCTGTTGCGTCGCGCCAATCTGTGGGAGCCTTTAAGGGGCTTACAGGACCTAAACGCAAAAAAACGCAAGTTTTAGAAACAATAAAAGTATATGATCGACTACAGTAAACAAAACCAAAAACATATATGATACTCTTCAGGATATATGCTAGGCAGATAGTGTGTTAAAAACATAATACAACTTATTTGGTACGATAGAAAAAAATCATGAATATACCTCTAAAAACTTTCTTTTTACAATAAAAACTATACTAATATTATACATAATCATTATGATTTTTTGTCAGATAATTCTACAAGCAACATACTAAAACTCAGTGTTTTAATATTTTTGTCCAAACAATAGATTTTTCGTAAATAGATAATTGCTTCATATTTTGCAATAAATTACCAGCGTTGTGTCATGGCGCTTCTCTTTCGTTTCTATGCAGTCCGACAGTGACCGCGCTTTAGGTCATGTAGTCCTCTTAACTGGAACATAGTTTAACTGAAAATAAAAACTAAATAAAATGCAAGGTTAGCGTGACGTTCCTAAATCCTGGCAGTTTGTTTGGAAGTTCGTCATTTTTACCGATGAGAATCCCGTCGGGCACATAGCTTGTCATACTACGTAAAACTACAGGGTGAAATTAAATTCATGGGCATCCTTTTAAGGGGTCATTGTGCTCATCATTATGAACAACTTTTACTATGGGACTAAACCTAAAATCGCGAAAAAAATATCAGCTGTTCCTTGCATTTATGTTCACATAACTCGTCAAAATGTAGGGAAGAGCTGATTTTTTTTTTCGCAGTTTCAGGTTGCTCCCATAGTAAAAGTTGTTCATAATGATGATTACAATAACCCCTTAAAAGGATGCCCCTGAATTCAATTTCACCCTGTATATACAGACAAATAAATAAATTTTGATTCTGATTCTCAACTGAGAAACAAAATCTTTCCACAATTCTTCTCTTATTCGTAAATTAGAGTAACGCACACTTTTCTAAGCCAACATTTTAAATTCACAACACGAAGGCACATGAAATGTGGCTGTCTGCTGCTGAAACAGCTGAAATTATTTATAGATGCAATTTTCCGCGAGTTCTACGGTGCATTTTAATGCAAATATGATAAACTGGCTTACTGGATGAATGAAGTCGTCAGAGGAAACTTTTGTTTTGTAGATTTGAAAAGTGTTTTGTGAGAAAAAGAAAAAAGTGGCTGGGTTCTGTACCACCGTACAATAATTCTGTAAAACTACATATTGTTTTTTTTTAGGGTTCCGTACCTCGAAAGGAAAAAACGGAACCCTTATAGGATCACCTTGTTGTGCGTCCGTCCGTCTGTCTGTCTGTCAAGACTCTTTTTCTCAGGTACGCGTAGAGGTATCAAGCTGGAATTTGTATCAAATACTCAGATCTACTGTCCCTTGGAGCTGTCAAAAAATCAAACTTCTAAGCCTACGCAATCAAAAGATACAGCCGTGTATGCCGCAAATTTCCGCAAAGTTTCGACACTCGCAAAACCTACAGGGTACTTCCCGTGAACTCAGAATCTTGGAATTTGGTATGAAGCAACGTCTTATAGCACAAATAAAGGAAAAATTGCGAAAACCGTAAATTTTTAGTTACATCATATAATAAAAATATTTTAAACGCGGGGCAATTGTGTAACATCAATCGGAATCGGTTTCATTTTGACAGTTCAACAACATTCATTGCGTTATTTACGTGTTGAGCAGACAAATTTTTCGAACTTATGAAGCAATGGATTAGCAATTGGCTTCGAAATGATTCTGATTCCGATTGATAGTGTGTTACGCAATTAGGGTGCTGGTTTGTACGGAACCCTCGCGCTCTGTGCGCGAGTCCGGCTCGCACTTGGCCGGGTTTTTTTGAAAAGCAAGCTGAAGTAGCGATGGGCCGGCAAAATTTGCCGTAGAACCGATGACCGTTGAGGTAAACGCATTCTTGAGTGGAGACTACGAATCGGCAAATGTAAGGTGGGACGCCCTCAGGCTAGGTGGAGCGACGATCTTCGCAGGGTGGGTGGTAGCAGCTGGATGAGAGTTGCCGAAAATCAAACTGAATGGCGTACAATTGGAGAGGGCTAAGTCCAGCAGTGGACTTACTGTAGGTTGATGATGATGATCTATTTTTTTAAATATACTGTAGTAAAAAACAAGTTTCTTGTATGTCCCCATACAAGAAACTTGTTTCAACTTTTATTTATTTATTTTATTTATTTATTAACCTTTTAACCGCTTACGTCGGATTTATCCGACAAATATTTTCGTGTCCATTCCGCCAGAGTCGTATATATACGACCAAATAACACAGCTCGTTTAATCTGTATTATTATTACATCATCCCAGCTCGCTTCATCGGTATTTATTTTTCGTTTTTTTTTTTTTTGTTGTGTCGGGCGCTGGGGGCACGACAACTGATATAAAGTCCGGCGGTTAAAAGGTTAAAGCTTTATGCACAAGTAAAAACTGTACAAAGGCGGACTTAATGCCTTGGGCATTTTCTACCAGTCTACCTTAGGGTGATGCAGAGCAGAGACAATACACAGTAGGTGCAATAACAGCAAAAAAGAAATAAAAAAATATTAAGCATTTTCAAAGTTACTGCTTTTGAGCTGTTGTACAGAGATTCTAGACCAGATACACTCTTCAACCCGTTTGTATTGATATACCCTTTCCGTAACACCCTGTATATAAGAATAAATACATCGTATATATACATAGGTAAAATAATATGTATATTAAAAAAAAATAGTTATGAGACATAGATAAGAAACCCTACAACAACTTAATTCTGAGACGAATCTGCCAACTTCTTGTGTTTCTCGAGCTTTCGCTTTAAATGTTTTTAGCTTTCAATTTTTAACTTTGTTTCATTTCTAAGTGGGACTTAAGTGGGAATGGGCCGGACTGTCTGCCGCACGTCAGATGACAAGCACTCACACCATTGTTTGAAAGTAGTTGCAAGTTAGCTGCCTGTATACTAAATTGCTTTTTCGACTGTACGTACTAAACTTTGAATAAATGATATTAGTACCCCCTTAGTAATAAACGTATTATAACCAGTGATCGGAATAGGCTGAGTATATTTACCTAAAGTTTAAAGAACAGAGACGAAAATCGGAGACTTCCTTATGACAAATTTTTTTTTTTTTTTTTTGGCTGAACATAACAATATAACATGAATATATTAATGACTCATTATCATAGATCGGAATAGGTAGAGCTGTTTTACGTACTTGCTTAGAATAATTGGTTGGTTAGAATAATATGGATATTTCCCGAGCCCCGGGATTTGGTTTTTGAGTAGTAAAATCATAAAAACTATTCACGCCTTCGGGACTAATGAAAGATTACACTTCCATTCTGACGGGTAAATATAAGAAGGACGGGATTAAGGATAGTATAATAAATAGATAAACTTGATTCATTAAGCCACATATATTTTTTTACGTAACAATGGTGCCGATTTTCTTGTCACAAGTGCCTCTAAACTAGACTAAAAATCACTAAAATTTTATTTATTCCTGTCAAGCGACGATTTCCCATTCTGAAATTGACTAAAGTGACGCAACTTAACTATATTTTAGTTTGACAGCACTAAGATGGCACTGAGTTATTAATCTATTGAAGATGGCAATTTTGCTATTCTGAATTTCACGTTTTTCACCTAAAATTTTGATTGTCTAACTAAATCGAACTAAATCTGACTATTTTTAACCGCGATTAAAAAGGTGTGGAATAAAATTAGTTGTCATGAATAGAAATTCACACCAACACCTCGACTTCAGGTGCAAAAACAGTACTGTCTGTATTTTTTTTTTTCTTTTGCTTATATCTCGAAAATGGTGTGTCCTATCGCAAAAATAATGAAAATTTCGACCCCCTTTATGAGACCCATAAACTCCTAAAACTCAACATGTAGGTATAAATTTTTCATATTTTCCATACAAAAAGTGAAAAATTCCTTAAAAAACACGTCAAGGCTGCCCCCTCCGCGCCTGCGGCTCTAAAAAACCATTCACGGGGTAGGGAAAATGAGTACCACGTGTCAACGAGTCGCGATTGTCAAATTCGATTTTTGTTGTGTCAAAATTATTTTTAAATTTAGAGATTTTTTATGCAGAATAGCTGTAAGATTCCCATAGCAAAAAGTAAGGAATTTTAGTGATAGTTTAGTTAGCTTAGTTCTGTGTACAAGAGAATCGGCACCAATTTCTTATTCAAGAATCAACAATCATTTAAACATTTTTATTCTGAAGTTGTACAAAAACATATTACCATACAAATTATTTGTTCCTCAGTAACATCAAAACATTATCAAATAAAAAAAATTGTATTTACAATAAAATCTTAATTAAAATAATCAATACGCTTCAACAATAATTCACTTATTTAAACAAAAAATGTAATTGATCTGGTTCGTCTTCAGCTTCACTAGAAGTACTGAGTATGACCAGAGTTAAAATAAATCACCATTATTTTTTCTAAATTATCTAATTTTAACCCACAAGTTACTGATTCTATTTTTTCCAGGAAAGCCAGGAAAAGGTGGCCTTTTAAAAGGCAAGTCGTAATATAGGGGTCATATGCATGTCGTAGGTACGTACCTTTGCGTTTTTGGGTCTTTTAAAAGACCCGTCGCAGTATCTGGGTTAATCTATTTCTTTTTACATCTAACACCCATTTATATGTGGAAAACGAGCGTTCAACATCTGTTGATGTTAGTGAAGCGAATTTATATGACAAAAATCCCGTAGTATCAGTCGGAATCCCGTGGAATATCCATATTAACATCAATGTTTGCGGTCAATGAACCTAAATAGCTCTACCTATTCCGATCACTGCCATTATGCATAAAATGCTACTTACAAGGTATTCATACAAAAAACTATGCAAATGCATTCCCGAGGTTTTCACTCTAAGGCGACGATATATTCATGTTAATGTCACATGTTGTTGTCATTTTTAATATTAGTTATTTTATTTCTCAAAACATTGACTACGGTTCATTAAAGCATTTTAAATAATTTTAATGATAAAATACGAGTAAGATATTGAAAGTTAGGTACATAATTAAAGTTCCGGTAAAAAAAAAATTGTCATAAGGAAGTCTCCGATTTTCGTCTCTGTTCTTTAAACTTTAGGTAAATATACTCAGCCTATTCCGATCACTGATAATAACAGATGAATAGTTACACACCGATTTCTCTCTTTCAGTCGTCAGTAATTTGACTTTCGAAAGAAGAAGACATACTTAAAGTTGTGTAACTATACAGACGCTATACAACGTTTACATGTTACTGCAATAAACATTTTGTATTTTTTTTTTTTTGTATTTTGTATTAGTAAGGGGGTTAGACAGGAAAATCCTGCAAAAAATAAAAATATCGATCACCACTTATTGAATCAAATGATTGGTCTAACTACACAGACAGAACGATAGATAGTCAACACCATACATTATCTTTCGCAGTCAGGTAAATACAATTCCTAAGGCTAAGTTCGCTTTTAACAAACAACTATAGTTGGCCGAGCAGTGGATTCAATTGATTGCTCTTTGTGGCCTATTTATTGAATGATGAATGGGGTTTAGGCTGGCGCCCACGTCCGATAATCGGTGATCGATTTTTGTAGAAGAAAAATAGAACGTACTAATGGCAATAGTGCAACGCACACGTCCAACAAAAAGTCGGTCTAAATAACATAGGGTGAAATAATCTGACCTATTGTAGGACATACAAAAAGTACGCCGTGTGCGAGCGCGCTTAGATAGTTGTTACGTAGGACATATTCTTTCATAACACGAAGACATTTTCGTATTTTTTTTTTCATGTCAGCATAGTCCCTCTTTTTTTTTTTCGCGCGGTGGAAATCCTCACGGACTTCCTCTATCGTGGGGGTGACAGAGGGGCATGCCGGACTCTTGCCGACTAAAACCACGGCGGTGTTCCACCTCTACCTATGGCCGGGGGTGCGGGGTTCGCATAAGCGTTCACCGCTCCCCCGACAGGCCTCGATAGTCTGCCTAGCCTTTTCCCAACGATATTGGGGTCGGCTTCCAGTCTAATCTAACTTGACTATTAAAGTATTCCGTTATCATTCTACCGTCCAGGTCAATCCTACGAAACATCGCCGTAACTTTTTTCACACAGCTATTTGAAATGAGCTGCCATAGTAGTTATTGTATTATATTTAAATATCTATCTAATGATAATATACAGCGTGAAATTTACAAGTGGGCGTGTATGGCCAAATCCGAAACTGTGAGGAATAGCAAAAAGTACTCAAAGGAGTCACGAGCTCGATTTTGATGAAAACTAAAACTGCATGTTATTACTTCCCAGAATTCGATCCTTATTAGCGACACTATTGAATGGTGTAATAATACATGGTGTGTTTTTTTTTCAAAATCAACGGGTTCGATTCCTGGCTAGAATATTGATTTTTCAAAAATCCAATGATGCAGTTTTAGTTTTCATCAAAATGGAGCCCGTGACTCCTTTGAGTACTTTTCGCTATTCCTCATAGTTTCGGAGTTGGCCATCTACGCCCACTTGAAAAATTCAATAACAACCACCAAAATAATGAAAATTAGACACTTATATATATCTACAATACATGCATTTTCATTCGTGAGGCACTTAACAAAAGTATACAGACTAACCTATCGTTTACTTAAGTAAAACAAGTAACCCAACGTAGCAGTCGTCGAGCTAGTTTTCTGATTCTACCGAAGATGAGAACTAAGTTTGGCAAAAAAATGTTAACTTTTGAAGGAGCACAATTATATAACAAAATACCCTCATGTATAAAAAAGTTGCACTCATTCAATGCATTCAAAAGTCAATTAGCTGTTTATTTAATCACAAATAACATCCTTCCTAAAAGCTGAATGCAATCGATGGGTGTATCATAATATTGCTACCGTGACGTCTGTAACGAACTTTATATAATTTATATTTTAAGCATTGTTCTCATGTAAGTGTTAGTTAATACGACAAAATTGAAAATACGTACGTCTCACGCGTAATACCATGACGTTCGACCTTCGCAATTTATCACCCTTAAGTAGGCATGCCTGCTCAAATAACCACACTTTTGACATCACTTTTTTTTCTGATTAGTGACCACAGATATAGCTGTGTTAGTCACCGCGTTTGCCTAGACTAGACCCGGCCTAGTGCCTACCTATTCTGAAAACCAAGCATGCCACTGGCGTCTGTATTGTTACACAACGCTTTTTCTTCATCTTTCGAAAGTCAAATTACTGTCGTTACTGACGACTGAAAGAGAGAAATCAGTGTGTAACTATTCATCTGATATAATACGTTTATTAGTAAGGGGGGTAATCTATACGTACCAAATAGAACCATAAAGCCTGAACTGATACGTTATCAATGCTCTGCCATTAATGCGGTACGTTAGATCTTAATAGACACGAACTTGCGGATAGTTTTGACACAAAATAGATAGGTGCAGAAGTCCGGCTCCATATAACAAGTAAAAACAGGCGTACACACATAAAGACGCGTAGGTACGAAATGTCTGTTCCAAAAGTATTTAATGAAAATACAAACCCTGTTCGTGTAAAATTTTTCAGATCCGACTTCAATCCGAATTGGGAATGTTCTAAATTCGGACGGATAGAGTTCGGATCTATTACGCAACCCCTCATACAAATAGAACTATGCTGGTCACTTCGGACCGGCATTTCTCGGATTCGGATCGGATGTAGTGCGAACCGCTCTTACACTATCATTCACTAAAGGGAATTAGTAACATATGAAGGAGAAGGTACGTCTGTCTCGTTATCATCAGCCATATTCTAACTGTGGGCGTACTATGGGTAGTGTTGGTTATTGTGCAATAGAAAAACCGTTTGCAATTCAAATCAAATACAATAATAATGATGATGATGATATTACTATATTGTACATATAGAGTTGACCCCGTGATACGGCTTAGGAAACGCTCATTACTTTCGCTGAAACCACGGTTTTCGTGATAAAATAGTAGACCCACAGACCATACGTACGGACGGAATACAAACAATTGCCGGTCGCGAGTCTAACTCTCGCGCATGTGGTTGCACTCGCTAAGAAGCATGTCTATGTGTGCAAGCGTTCTCGCTCGATGTATAGAGCCGACCTTCTGTATGTGTATTTATGTTGTAATTTAGTATTTGTTCCGGATAGTTTAGTTTCAAACGTGACGTGATTATTAATGTGATAATCTTGAGGTGGGCTCGTGTCTATTAAACGATTACAAGTCGATTTAGTTAACTTTATCATCCTGGCAATTCTTCGGGCTATGTCAGTTACCTTGGTTCTTTATGATGTTCGGGTATTTCGATTACGGCCCACTCCCTCTCACAGAGAGGAGGCCTGTGTTCCTGCAGTGGGAACATTGCAGGCTGATTATGTTTAAATAAAACCCATAGTACGCCCACAGCAGTTAAAATATGGCTGATGATAACTAGACACACGTACCTTCTCCTTCATATGTTACTAAATTCCCTCTCTTAAAACCAACAAACAAAACTAAAACATCTGCAGTTAAATTAACGAACAATATTAACTTCTTGGTAACCTGTAGAGCGGTTTACAACTTTTAAGTACTATTAAAATTTAACACAGCCAGGTGTCCAGCCACTAAAATTAACTTCTGCACCGTAAATTATATTAAGGTTGAACTAGTCGAGAGCTCGAACTCACCTGGCTTCGTGTCCGACAGAGATAGTATCAGTGAAGACTAGTTAGACGCTAGTCTACACGCACAACGTCTAATTCTCACGCACAGAAACACCGTTCCAAACTGAAAGGCGCATAAAAAAATCCAAAAGTGCCTTGGAAAATCGAGTTTTATGAAAACACCACTGCACAAATCAATTATAAATTAAGTTTATTGAATTTTTTGATAACTGAGCTTTGTGGTTACTCACTTTGTTTTGAAGAATTTACAGTTCTTTTATTACTTATTTACACCCAAAGTAACGTTAAAAATAGCAAGAGAAACGAATCTTTGTATCATAACTTTTTAATGGCTTTTTAATTTAGTATTCTGTTTCCGTACAGACAAAGTTAATAATAAGGCAAAACAATATTATGTTTAACTTTGAATGCACAATATCAAACAGTGGAGTAATACTCTCCCGAAAGTATGAAAAAAATGTCGACAAGTGGCACCTTAAGTTAACTTTACTGCGTAATACTTAGTTGCTAGATATTATTGTAGACTACGTTTCGTTTGTTTAACTGTCCTTTACTTTGTTGAGGTTAACATTCAGTCTACAGGGACCTCAAGGCGCAACGTGTAACCATGGATTCAACACAGAATTCGGAACCGGTTATAAAAAAATTGCAGTCCCATACATGCCGAGACCCCTCCATGCCTCGGAAAGTACGTTAAAAAAGCCATTGGTCCCGGCTGTCATTCGTGGATCTTTGACAGTCGTTACAGGTAGTCAGAAGCCCGAAAGTCTGACAACTAGTCTTACCAAGGGGTATCGGATTACCCAGTAACTGGGTTGAGGTGGTCAGATAGGCCGTCGCTCCATGTAAAATACTAGTATTCTGCTGCATCCGGTTAGACTGAAAGCCGACCTCAACATAGTTGGAAAAAGGCTAGGTATATGACGATCATGATTTTTGACCGTGTAGGTCACTTTTCTATGAAACAGGAGATTTTTCTTTTTTGATATTACACACTACACTACTCCACACAAGTTTAGACGTGATTAAAAACTTGCCTACTAGAATTAAGTCAATTTACGTCAGGCGCTGATTAATTTGACAGGACTAAACTAAAATTCATCTTTTTTTTCTTTTCTTAATGAAATAGAAAGAAAAAGATGCACTGAACCTAAAAGTTTAGTTTGTGAACAACAGAATCGGCACCAATATCCATACTAATATTATAAATTCGAAGGTAACTCTGTCTGTCTGTCTATATGTTACCTTTTCACGCCTAAACCACTGAACCGATTTGGATGAAATTTGGTATAGAGATAGTTTGAGTCCCGGGAAAGGACATAGGATAGTTTTTATCCCGATATTCCCACGGGATCTCGAAACTTATGCGGGTGAAACCGTATAAATATTTTAATATCCCGATCATTACCCCTATTATATTGTGCCCTACAAACTTTACTCCAATAAACCAACTTCGAGGTTGCAATAACGTACCACCAACAAGTTTCGAGGTAACTTCCACCTTCACACGCTGCAACTGATGCATTTATAAATTTTCATTACCGTACTATATGTTTATGCCTTGAACTCCGCTTACACGGGTAATTTTATTGCCTGGCAACAGTTGCCAGAAGTGGTGGAGCAATCTATGGTCTGTTCCAAAAGTATTACGCAACACACCAATACAAGGAATGGCTTTTCATTTTGACAGTTCAATAACATTCATTACGTTATTTACATTGTTTAGCAGACAAACTTTTCGAATATATCAAGCAATGGATTAGCAAAATCCTTCAAAATTAGGTATTCAGATTGTTTTACGCAATTAGGGTGCTGATGAAAGTGGAAACAAACGCTGTTCAAGTTAAATTCTTGCGCAATCACTCACAAAACAACGATGCCGCAACCGTTCTCCTAAGACCGATTCACTATTGGACTGTTCGTCGACAGGACCATAAGGGTGTCCCCACATTTATCGACGCGGAATCGGCTTAAGCCGAGTGCGTATCACCAAACTACTCGACATATCGCCGAGCTAATATGCAAATGGCTCGTTTCGCGCCGCGTCGTCCGAGCCGAGCCGATGCGAATGGTATTAGTAACACCCTTATTACGTAGACATAAAGGCTTTTTTGACCGGCGTTAGCCGATTCCGCGTCGATAAATGAGAAGGAAGGCCTCCCACAAGGTGGACCGAAGACCTTGTGAAGGCCGCAGGAACTCGTCGGATGCGAGAAGCACAAAACCGGTCGAAGTGGAGGTGCTTGGGGAAGGCCTATGTCCAGCAGTAGACGTCTTTCGGCTGAAATGATGATGATGATGATAGTAACACATTCATCTGTATTTAAAGGGTTTCAACAATTTTTCTTATAATTATCGTTAGAATAACGTCGCATGTGCGAAGACAATTAAGTTTATAAAATTAACCTCAACTGACAAATAAAAATAATCTTGAAGGTGATTTAACATTGTATTTTCGGGTTTAAGTATTCAAAATAATAATCAAACGAGCTGAAGAATACGTCCGTTTGCGGGACGCTATGCAGTAGGATACAGAAATAGAAGGCTGTTTAGTTATTCTGCCCTCCAGTTTCATCGGTGGTCCCCGCTATATGCACGAGCGTACTCAAGACGCTTTCTGCTACGTCCGAAAATATAGAATTCGAAATCAGACATTTCAGATCTTCGATTTTCTCGACCCCGTTGTCGCTGGCATAAGCAACAGGATCCGCGTACGAAGTCGCGGGCAGAAGCTAGTAATCAAATAATAACACTCAATTTGTAAGTAGCACTACACAAATTGGCATCCAGAGGTATGTTTTCTGATGTATTTGTTTACATTTTCATCAGACAGTTTTGGAACAGACATTAGTAATATATAATGGCCATGCGCTTACATGAGCAACTATAATACGTATTAGATCCACTTTGTCAAAGTAAAAAAATAACTTTAATTTCAGAAATCGATGGCGAAAAACGAAAATATGACACCAACTTCCGAAATTAAAGTTATTTTTCATTTTGTGATATATTTGTTGGAAAAAAAAGACGGGTTGCACTCCAGGAGTGCCGGCAGAAGTGAAAACTTGAATATGAACATTGAAATAAATCAACTATTAATTGAATTAATATAACTCATTTTCCTTCGCTATTTCTTCGTCACTTTTTTCATTAATACTCGTAGATGCACTTTGTTCAATTTCCATATTTTATATACACGAATTTTACGAATACACAGCAGTGTGACCACTACACAGACGGTCGAGCCATCAGCTGTCACCATCCATGGATGCGCGTGGCACGCTGTAACATAAACACACACGAACATTCGCGCAAGCGCCCTGCGCCGCCTAAACGAAACACCAGGCATACATTTTCGCCGCGCCGTAGAAAGAGAGGGGGATACTTCCTCTCCTACGCCGCGCCGGCTGTCTACTCTCCAGCCGTCTTACGAATTTTCGATCAGGTCACGTGTCCTGACGGTCACATGTCCTGACGCGAGTTTAAAATTTTTTAGCCATTACAAAAAAAGTGTACAACGCCGCTAAAGAAGTTTTCACTTCAAAAATTACTTTCATTCGTAAACCTTTGCTAGATAATAAGTAGCTCCGGTGTGGCGGTATATCTAGCAACAATTGCTGCGTGTTGGCATCACAATTAATTGCTTGATAATGTCCATGTCACATATTCCCCCAGAATTGCGCAATTTAAATTGCCCGTATGAATGCGCACCTTGAAACACATAACTAAGTTTTATGGGGAAACAGGGAAGACTTTAAATGGTATATAACGCTACTTTTCACGTGCATAGACGGGGTAAACAGAATTCTAAACAAGAAGAGAGAAATATATTGTAGATAAAATAAATTAAGAAGAATGTGCCAGATGTAACGTCAAAATAAAATACGGAAAAGCTAGCTGAATCACACTAATATTATAAAGGCGAAAGTTTACGAGTGTGTGTGTGTTTAAGTATATGTTTGTTACTTCTTCACGCTCAAACGGCTGGACCAATTTTGATAAAATTTTGTATGGAAGTAGCTGACACCCTGAATTAACACAGGCTACTTTTTATCCCGATATTCTAACGGGATCGACATTTACGCGGGTGAAACTGCGGGGCGCAGCTAGTAGTTAATATAATATCGTAACGGTTTTTCTCGATTTGTTGGGGAGAGGTGTATCTAATACTAGCTTCAGCCCGCGACTTCGTTCGCGTGAAACTTCTTGTTTCCCCCGAGCCACCTCGTCGTATCGCATCACCCGCCCGCGCTACCACTTTACGTTCTTTTTGACTTTTTTTCTTTTTGCTCGGCTCCTAAGGGTCATAGCGTGATGTTAAATAGCTTATAGCCTTCCTCAAGAATTGGGCTATCATATGCAAGAAGAATTTTTCAAATCCGACTGGTAGTTCCAGAGATTACCCCCTACATAAAAACTTACAAACTTTTACCTCTTTATAATATTAGTATCGATTACACACCCTCATTTCGCAAGTTCTGTTTAAGTAGAGAAAAGTACTTATTAAAGCATAGCATAATCAGCCAACACCAGCAACTGCAGGATCACAGGCCTCCTCTCTGTGAGAGGGAGTGAGCCGTTATCCACCACGCGAGCCCAATGTGATGTGGGTTTGTAAATGTCACATGTCTTCGAATATTTGGTTCAAGCATACATGCAGATTTCCGCACGATGTTTCCCAACACCGTTTTGAGAGCAGTGGTAATACACATAATAAGTACATGCCTGGATTTGAACCTAACGACCTACAACTCGTAAGTCGCGGCCGTTACCACTGGGCAACCACAGCTCTAAAGTATATTATGAAACAAGAAAATGTTTCTTTCTAAAATCAAATTACTGGTCTAGTGGGTTCAAGCACTTCTGCTCAGCGAATCGTGCAAAATCTTATTGGGTTATTTTCAATAAGTACCTCTCAATGGCAGCCTAGAGTCAAATCTCACTACTCGGGATTTATCGGTTACCTCTATAGATGTTATATTAGGGTAATTTTTAGGTACTTAATCCTACTATTGAATATATTAGTTATCACATAATAATATGATGATACCATACCTATGTATTAGGTACGCTCAAACAAGCTATTTGGTATACAGGCAGCTAACTTGCAACTACCAATCAATCAATCTTTATTTGTGAACATAGGTATGTATAAAAGGTCTTAAATATACATATTATTGTAGTCGAGCTCTACGTTCTACCAATGAAATTGGTGTACAAGTAATTCTTGTATTATGCCATAAAAAATTTGAGATTAAACAGTAATTAAAAAGTAAATTAAGTTAAATAAATGTCAATTAAATTAATTTTTACATGCATGTCAAAAGAACATAATATTATAGGAATTGTATCATAATTTGTCATTTAAAAAATCGTACTTACTACTACTACTACTTTTAAACAATGGTGTGCTGAGTTAATCAATTCTTATATACCACTCTATTTAATTAAGGATGCCATAAGCTGAAAAAGTTATAACGCACGAAATAAAACTAAATATTGGCAGTGTAGTGGAAAGATGAATATTTTTGCCTGTATACCAAATAGCTTGTTCGACCGGGTTATTAGTCAAATATTAGTGAACCGATTTATTATTAGCTACTCTATCTAAATATTGATACCTGCGTAATATTCTCCATAATAATTAATAATATGTAATACAAGATTCTCGTGAATATGTACGTTTA
The DNA here is from genome assembly GCA_947508005.1 of Amphipoea lucens. Classification (NCBI taxonomy): domain Eukaryota; kingdom Metazoa; phylum Arthropoda; class Insecta; order Lepidoptera; family Noctuidae; genus Amphipoea; species Amphipoea lucens. Next base: position 17,427,593 of record OX382375.1, read on the forward strand.
TTATTCATGTATGTCTATTACAGAACAAGGTTAAATGTTCCTTCTACTTTAACAAGCTTAAGACTGTTAATATTGATCAGGTCGGCAAATAATAATATATTACGCGTCTTTATTATTTGACTAATACCTGGTAACCTATTACTCTATATTCGCTTATTCTAATATGAATATACAAGGCTTGTAGTATGATATTGTAATTGCTAAACAAAATCGGACTGCGGGCTCCTTCTGCTTTTCTGCGCAATCCTCATCTGTTGCATACTCCTATGGTAAGAACGAAGTACAGACGAAGTTCGTACTTAATTAGAGCGAGTCATACGTACAATACCGTCTGCCGGGGTGTCGACATCGATATTTTCAATACCAGCATGTCAAAATTAAAAAAGACTCTTTGTGATTTCTTTTTTGATCATGTAAACTAATTTCTCGTTTATTAATCACATTTTTTTTTTCCTTATTTTTTACTCAAAAAACTGTCTACCTTCTCAAATATTTCTTTGTTGTTTATACAACATTATTTTTAGTATATGCGAAACCTGAATATAGTTTGTTCAGAATAAGTAACTGAATCGATTCCAGTAATTTTTACCCCATGTTATATTTTGGCCCAAAAATATTTAAAAAAGGTTAAAGCTTGGACACCACGAGAGCGACGCGTTCGAGGAGGTATATTATAGTGTACTCTGTGTTCGAGGAGCGACACTAAGTAGGTACAACAATAGCGGCGCGGGCGCACAGCGAGCGGGGCGACCGGGGCGGGGGTGCAGCAACCCCTTCAGTCGCCCGGGTACCACAGGTTGGCGCGCACGTGTTCGCGTTCCCGTCCAACTGCATAATCGCGAGCGCGCGACCGCCGCGGCCTTACAGTAATTGTGTTTCGGTTGATCGTGTACCTATCGTATGTAAAAAGTGTCGTGTAACATTTTTAAACACGCCAAGATGGTTAATTGTAGAAAGTTATTATTTGTACCTACAGCCTGCTGTGGTTAAGTAATGCGATGTTTAACACTTTTCATCCACTTTGAACTAAGTGGTTGACATAAGGTGCAACAAATCGCATTGACTACATTGTATCACTTACGGCTTACGAATAAGTAATTACTTATTCGTAGCTTACGGCTGCATTTATTTACGAATAAAGTACATTATAATAACTACCTACACTTGACCATTACGACAGTCCAAAGCCTGCAAGTGTGATGGAAAATGTTATCACCAGTTAATTACAATACAATCACCCGAACGCACGCGGCGGCGGCGTGATGACCATGTTTTTGTAAGGACAAACAGGTAACATAACAAGCTTATAACTTTGTGATTATTCATGATACAGTTTTGAAATTTTGTACATAGATTCTTTACATAAAAATACTAGACACGTGTTTCGGGTTTCGCATATACTAAAAATAATGTTGTATACACTCTTCTATCTGCGAAAACTTGTAATTGGCCTTATTTCTGTTAATAGTGCAAAAGTGTTTAGCTGTAAGTTTTCCAAAAACTGTAATATAAAATAAATAAATAAAATAAATAAATATCTGTACCTGTTATAATTACATAGATGGTGTCCTCACGTGCCCACAATGCGAGAGGATTTTCTCAAAAAAGATTGGCTACATAAGGCACATGCGAGCTCACAAACGACAACTACTGCGGAGTTGAAGCAATCAATCAATCAACTCAGCCTATCGCAGTCCACTGCTGGACATAGGCCTCTCCCAGACTGCGCCACAGCACCCTGTCCTCCGCCTTCCGCATCCAGTCTACCCCAGCCACCTATTTCAGGTCGTCCGTCCATCTAGCTGGGGGGCGTCCCACACTACGCTTGCCGGTACGTGGTCTCCTCTCCAGGACTCGAAGGAAAAAATAATAAACAACAAAACATAAAAAATTATGAAAAATGCTTATTTCCATGGTCTGAACATCTGGTCGAAGTTTATGTATATCGTCCGGAACACGGTGTATATTACTATTATATTATTTCTGCATTTGAAACAACGTACCTATTGCAAATCGTAAATAATTTGTTACCTAACTGTACAACATTTGGTGAATTGAGTAGAGAGTCTGATAATTTAAGAATCTGGTGAGTGGAGAATCCAGTGTGTTGAGAATCTGGTCAATTCAGGATCTGGTAAATCGAGAACCAGGTTAATTGCGAATCTGGTAAACTGCTCATGAGCCCTTGCGACCACTGAACAAGGCAGTCAAGTTCCTTTCTCAAGCGTGATTTATTATGTATTCAAAGTATACATAATACACATAAGTCATCATCTGCCTAGCCTTTTCCCACCTATTATTGAGGTCGGCTTGCAGTCTAACCGGATGCAGCTGACCAGTATTTTACATGGAGCATCTGCCTATTTAACCTCCACAACCCAGTTACTGGGTAATACGATACCCCTTGGTAAGACTGATTGTCAGACTTTCGGGCTTCTGTCCACCCCTAACGACTGTTAAAGATCCACGATTGACAGCCAGATCCAACGGCCTAACGTGCTTTCCGAGGCACGGAGGCGTCTTGATATGTAAAGATGGTCACCCATCCAGACGGACCGAGCGCGGCAAGCGTAACTTAACCTGATCGATCAACCCGTGTGCCTGTTATTACTTAGCTACGCGCCCAGCCACGAGCCCCTCTGTATCCATCGCTTACAAATCTACCTTCTCCTCAAACTTAAAGAAACGTGAGGATAAAACAAGGATTACCAAGAAAAGGGGAACACGTAGCGCCCCCTAGCGTGAATAACAATAAATTTTGAAGCTGCAGTGAAGTGATGAGCATTTTACTGCACCCGGGGGGAAAATACTTTTTATTAAAGAATTCTCTTTAAAAAGCAATCTTTTTTTAAACGATTTTATGTGTCTAGTTACTTGTGTGTTACTGTCAAATCATAACATATAGGTTATTCACCATTCGTACAGACGCCAGCAGATCAAGGTACTACAATCTGTCAAATTTCTTTAATAGATTTTCAACTTTATTGCTAACGTATAAGGTTCAAAGTTGATTGGTAAAATTTGACAGTTTCGGGTAGCTTGATGTGCTGGCATCTGTACATGGACATACGGTGCCGAGACGTTGCCGAAACGACACTGACTGTCGGATTGGTCGACAAAATTAAGGTCGCTTAGCGAGCTATGGAGTGGGCTATGCTCGGAGTTTCTTTGAAGGATAAAATCGGAAACGAAGTTACCCGGAAAAGAACCGGAGCTACCGACATTGCTTGCAGAGAAGGCAAACTGAAGTGGCAATGGGCTGGACATGTTTGTCGAACGACCGATGGCTGGTGGAGCAGACGAGTCCTGGAGTGGAGACCGCGTATCGGCAAGCGTAGTGTGGGACGCCCCCCAGCTAGATGGACCGACGACCTCGAAAAGGTGGCAAAGACTGGATGCGGAAGGCGGAGGACAGGGTGTTGTGGCGCAGCCTGGGAGAGGCCTATGTCCAGCAGTGGACTGCGATAGGCTCAGTTGATGAACAACCACGCCTGGCTGACTAATTGGTAATGAACCTATTTTTAAAACTACTCATAGATAAAACGTTTATTTAGCGCAACAAAAGACACAATACAGGCATTAAAAAAAAACATCAAAAAGGTGACAAAAAAAAAACAAAGATTAAAAAGATAAATTGACCCATAGACACCTCATATGCCTCATCTGCGGTCAACTTCCAGTCTAACCAGATGCAGCTGAATACAAGTATTTTACATGGAGCGACTGCCTATCTGACCTCCGCAACTCAGTTACTGGGCAATACAAAATCCCTTGGTAAGACAGGTTGTCAGACTTTCGGACTTCTGACGACTCGTAACAACTATAAAGATCCACGAATGATAGCTGAGACAACGGCTTAACGTGCTTTCCGAGGTACGGAGAGATCTTGGTATGTAAAGATGGTCACCCATCCACAGACCAACCGCGGGAAGCATACCTGACCTGCCTAATCGATCGACCCGTGCGGCTGTTATTACTTAGCCACAAGCCCCTTTTTAAACCTACTAACTAGACATTATCATGCTTTACTTAACGTATCAACTTTACCAGCAACATAATAAATCCTTAAATCATATTTTTAATACTGTCTAGCTCTCCAGAGCGACATAGTATTAAATATGATGGCTCACTTGTCGCGCGTTAGACCAAATAATGTGAAAAGATAACATCAATTCAGAGGTTTTTAACCTTTTAAGCGCTTGGCTAAATATCAATTGCCGTGCCCCTAGCGCGCGGCTACAAATCGATAAAATCAAGATAAAATAATACCTACAGTAAATAAGCAGGAGAAATTGTTGTATCGATTAAAAAATAGTCAAAAAGTTTTTATCTGTATTTAACAATGGTTTTAGTTGTACCATGCAGTTCATAGGACGAAAACAGAACGAAAAAACTATGCATGTTCTCTGTCGCAGAAATACGACACGAGCGGTAGGGGCACGGAAATATGTGTCGCATAAATTTATTTATTTATTATTAAGGCACATCAACAACGCAAACACAAACATTTACAAATAAAAGAGAACAGAGACATGGACTAGTGTTTACGTCAATTACAGACGTGCACAACATTCACAATAAAAGAGAAGAAAAAAACACAGCAATCACGCTACAAATAAAAAAAAAATAATAAAAAACTAATAAAAGAAAACAAAAACAGCAAAAGAACAAAAAAAAGAACAAAAACTCTAGCTAAAATCTCGGTAGTAGAGAGAATATTCAGAATATACATCGACTTAAACATTAAACATTGACATTGACTAATTAATTGATTAATAAATGCGACACAAGCGGTTGCAAGGTTAAATAGAAAATATTATTATCAACTAGCTGTGCCCGCAATTTCGTTCGTGTGCATGTCGTTTTATTTCTTTTGTGCGGGACCCTATTTCTTTTACTATTTCTAAAGTAAAAGTAGGTTACTTCTAATAACAGCTGACATCATTAACTATAAATGATAAATTATTTATTTTCTGTAAGTAGGTTTGTACAAACACTTTTACATGTCAATCATATTTTTTTTAAGCTAGATGAGGTCGGCGTTTCCTATCTTAGTCAGATAGGAAACGCCGACCTCATCTAGCTTCTCTGAGAAGAACGGCCGAAACAAACTCAGAGGTCACAGTCTCTTTTAAAGTCCAGACAAAATCTTGATCAGATCATGGTGAAGACCACGTAGATTGGTGTCTGAAATGATGTTTTGAGGAAAGAACCACACAGATTGAGCAAACCTGTCCAGTCAGTGCACGCATTTGTCAAAAATCTTGCAACTCAACTCAGAACTTGAGGAGCTCAACAATTCGACGGACAATACCCTTGGTTGACCGGTAGAGAATGCCTGTGGCATTAAGTCCGCCTTTGTACCTTTTTGTGCGAAAAGTTTAAATAAATAAATACCAAAGAAAGGACATATATGACTTTTTACCAAAAACAAACCTTTAAGATTTCGTTGTTTTATCTAACACCCGCTTCCCTCCGCTGAATTCTGTACTAGACACGGCAGATTGTTTACCTAATTAGCGCTTTCTTTTGCTGAGCATAGAGTTCGTAACAGAAAATCGAATAGTTCAATTGGTTGAATTGAAATACTTTTATTTTTGTATAAAAGTCTGATGAATTAATAAAAGTCATAGAACAAAAGTTGTTGTTTATAATGTTAGTAATATAATCCTGACAGGCTATTAATGTTTGATTAATAACCCTGTAAAAGCAAGGACAAAAGTTTTATCGTGCTCTCCGAGACGTAGATGAAAGTAGCTCAATCACGGTCATTTGGTATAATCAGTTCAAAGTCAAAGCACTTATCTTAAACAGGCACACAAAAGACACTTTTTAACGTTAAAATCTATGTAAATAATACTAAATTGGGTTAGTTACACCATTTATAACTCAAGAACGGCTGAACCGATTTTATGATCTTTGATTTGTAGGATTTGTGTCCGCCCCGAATAGCAAATTGGCTATTAGATCAAGGAAAAATATCACGAAAAAAATAATAATGATTCTTATTCTTCTCATACATTTTGTATGGAACGGTTTTTTGATGATATCTGTCTGAAGCAGGATAAAATTCGCCGAATCAGCCAGTTTACAATAAAATAGAATTGATTATATACGCCCCTTCCAAAAGGTAGTTTCGACGTAGTTAGAATGGCGTCTTGCCAATTTATGTGAGTTTTAAATCATGAATTAAAACCACGGATCTGCCAAAAGAATTATCTAACACTCCTTCACGCCATGATCCATTGCCACTATGAGTGTCTTAACATAAATATTTAAAAGCCTTGTAGCGGTATCTACAACGCGTCATACTAACGTCACGCAAAATCCTGCATCTCACAAGCAGAGTTTACCGCGCAACGTCCTGACATGAATCACAATACTCGTCTGGCCGGAGGATCCTTCCTATTCTGTAGAGTATGAGTGAACTTTACACACTGTTTCTCATACCTCTATAGCCTATTCAAACAGCTTTTACAATAACATCATTCCCGAGACATATCCCGAGCCCCAAGATAGAGGCTAACTGTCTAGTTTGGGGCTCACTGGCAAGTAATATACTCGTCTATGTAACCTAGCTATAGGTACTATTTTAAGCTACTCATATCTTGCTGTTAAACTGTGAGCCTGCTTACTGTATTACCAGAAGGCCAATTCTCGTAATTTGAAACGTTCAAAATCTAGTCGCAGTCTCACCTCGGCGACAAGCAAATGTCAAAAAATTGTTAAAAATGGAGGGTACTTTTGACACTTTTACACTGAGATCAGAGGGGCAATTCTCGTAATTTTAAGAACGTTCACAGTAAAAGGGGCAATTCTCGTAATTTTAAGAACGTTCACAGTCTGATCTCAGTCTCAATCTGTCCTAAATACCTCTAATTTCCCTACATTTTTGACAAGTTTTTGAAATTGATTGTCGCTGAGATGAGATTGAGACTAGATTCTGAACATTTTTAATTACGGGAAATGGCCTTCAGCCGTGCGATTCTGTAACCGTCTCACCGTGAAAAGTTAGGCGAAGTGAGCGTGGAGTGAGCTATCAGTGTCATCCCACCTGATACTAGGGATTGACCAAGCATACATTTACAATCATAATCGAGATTTTAATAATAGATTTTATGCTAAGTCTATTGATCATTTTATATATTTTCAAAGCTAGTATTTTAGTGGTCAAAACATTAATATTTCGTGGGGTTTTACAATAAAATAGCAAAACAGAAACTTAGCCAGAAACTCAATGTTGTTTTTTTTTTTTCTTTTTTTCCTAGACTGACTAGTCAATACAGCCTGAGGCGCGAGCGCGTCACGCAAGTGTTCACTTCACCCGAATCACGACATTAAATGTCGAGAATCGGGTGAAGTGAACACTTCACGCCGCGCTTGCGCGTTAGTCACTGTCATTATCACATAGAAGATTATTTTGATGTGGATTGCGTGAAGTGTTCACTTCACTCGATTCACGACATTTAATGTCGTGAATCGAGTGAAGTGAACACTTCACGCCGCGCTTGCGCGTTGGTCACTGTCATTATCACATTGTAGATTATTTTGATGTGGATTGCGTGAAGTGCTTGCGCGTTAGGCGCTGTCATTAATATTAAATTCAGTTTTTATTTATTTATTTCTATAATTGACGACCATGGTCGTAAGCCTGTTCGTAATCGAGTTCAGAAATTAGTTCCTATTTATTTCAACGCTTTTAGATATTATGTCTAAATCCAACCGTGTTTGTACATTTAAAAAGTCAGTTGTGTGCATTTTGTTTTCAACAATTAACCAGATTTTGTATTAACTAGTTACAGACTACTTATTTAACCTGTAACGCGTGCAAATATAACATTATTGTAGATAGATACTAAATAACTAAGATCCGTATTTTTCATGCACGGTCAAGCGGCGCGCGTCGCCCATGATTGGCGAGTGGCGACGAAACCGTAGCCAATGAGCGACGCGCGCGAAGTGATGTTGCCATGGTTACCGTGGAGTGAAATATGGAACATTCCGAATCGCACTGTAATCGATTACAACGTGCTTACACTTTGACCCCAATTATTCTGTATGGTATAAATTACCTATTATTCCCCGCATAATCTTACCATGCCGTACGGTTGTCAAGAGTGGTATTTTGACAGTTCAAACCGGTTTCGTTAAACTAACATGGCATTTTCGAAATTGTGTTTCCGGCTACAGTCGCCACCTTACCAAAGGATAAGAAATTCGTGGTGTAAAAAAACAAACAAATAAATACTATAATCTAACCGTGAGTAAATAATCAAGTGAAATAGTTTTGACTCTCAGCTGCCATAGTGGTGATTTATCTAAATGGGAACGCAAATTATTTATGTGAGAGTTGTGGGCGATGATGGCCTAATTCGGAATGATCCATATTTCACGCAGCGCACTGCGCATGCGTGCATGCGTGTCAAGCGTCGTAGTTGTTAGTATCAAGTGAACTTTTTTTTTGCTTTCATGCCATTGACGACCATGTACAACTCGTTTATAGAGAGTAGTATATTCCTTGATGTAGAATGTACATAAGCCTGTACGTATTCGAGTACAGTGACAATAATTAGTTCCTAATTATTTAATGCTGTTAGAGATTTTAATGTCTAATGCCCGGTTTCTGAAGAATTCTTAATCAATAGTTGTTGATTCGACATAATTATCTATTTAAGCGAATTCCTTCCTTATGCTCGGTTTTTGAGGTTCTCAGATAAACCCTCGATAATAATTCACTCGACTTTTAAGCTAAATTCTTCCTTAATGACGTGTTCAGAAACACGATATCGAACCAATAATCACTATCGAATGGATAAACTCCGTTTAAAAACCTCAGAAACCGACCATAAATCCAACTGTTTTTGTACATCGAAAAAGTAAATTTAGTCAGCCTACATTTAAGATATAACATGAGAAATTGTGCTAAGCAAGTAGGTACCTATTCAGTGATTGGTGTAATGTTCGTATACATAAGTACATAATACGTAAAAGCACATATAGGTTTTTTTTATATCATCTCTAGGTAAATACCATAAATGCCATAAATATTTAGGCATATTATTAATCTAGTGACGATTGCTGTTAGGACACACAAATTGCATTATTCATGTATGCGCATGTTTTGGGCTGTCTAATTTTAGTTTTGCTGTATACTGTTTACACACTGTGTCTACGTTTCTCAGCCAACTCTCCTGTCGCAGATCTGCTGAAAGAAATTACTAAGTAAATGATGAAAGCAGTTCCTCTATCTTTATGTAGTTTACTTTATTATGTATTTACTGTGTATATAAATAAATATATTACATTTTTTAATTAGTATCACATTAAAAAAAATTGCTAATACATTTTTTCTACTGAGTCGGCTGCTTCCTGAGATGCAACTTCTTAATGCCGGGAACGGAGGGACATTGGATGTGTGTCGGCTGCACCCCCACTGCAAAAAGCTGGAAATAATGGTAATAATTTGTTACTAAGTATTTGATTTATTTAATTCCTACACATCAGCACATCTGCAGCTAATGTATTTACTTTCAATAAGAATAGCGGTATGATTTATTAAGAACAGCGTCTGATCAAATAAAATCAATTGAATGGGCCAATATTATTACTATATATTTAGAGCACAACGAGTTTCTACATTTCTTAATTCCATGCTCCGTGCCTGTCTGTGTCCCAATTTATTTGTTCCCTATTGTGTTTATCAAAAATAGTGTGTGAAATAATGAATACTTGCCTCAGACCGCCACGCATGACACAGCCGGGAGCGATGTGATCAAATCAAATAGAGGCAGTGTTCTTTTATTGTCTTCTGTCCCTTTAATGACTTAGCAACTGCAGGGTCGATAAGGCTCATCTGCTGAAAGGTAGAATATATCAGATTAATAAAATTCACTTGCTTTTGTGTGCCTATACTTTTGTGTTTTTATTTTAAGTTATCCTATGTTGTCCCACAGCTGGGCACGGTCTCCCCCATACTTTTCCAGTTTTCCTTATGTTGTGCCTTCTTCGGCCAATTGGTCAGGAACGTGTCAGTGACGACGCCCGCCTTGTCTTCAGGCAACCTTTGTCATATTGAGTTGTTTCTAATTAAAAACGTGTTACTAGGATACTACATAAACCTTTATTGACTGATAACTACCTATATCTTGTAAAAATATACCACTATAATTGTAAAATCATAAGGTTTTCTTGAAGTACTTACGTAAAATTTTGTTTGACCAAAAAAAAAGGTTTATCGATTGATTGTGATGTTATTTCGTGCAAATATTATCTACAAGGACGTATAATATGTTATAAACGAATATTCATCCACTTAACGTCGATTTTACACAAAAACTATTAAAATAAACAACGTAGCATCATAAAATCATAACAAAACAGCACGCACTGCAGCTGCCATTAAGAATCGTAAAGTCTATTTTTAACTTTTTTTTTCCAATATTGCCAACCCATATTTTTCGTTTTGAATCATTTAGTCGATTAGTTTATCTACCGGACCATAGACTCAAACTGTTGCACAGGATATTAGACCTTAATTTACAGTAATAATAGAGGTTGAAGCCGCGTGAATCGGGTGTCACCGATCGGTGACCGTGGGGCCTGACGGGTGCGCGCCGGTCGTCACCGATCGGTGGTGAATCTAATTATGAACAGTAACACAGGAACTGTGGAGTAGGTAGAGGAATTCATTTTTAAATTAGAAAAACTTTCACCAATAGGTACATGCCAACATTATGTCATATTACTATCACATTCACCATTATAATATCGTGCTAGCCATTGTCACTGAAAAACTAATTCAAAGTAGGTACTAAGATAAAACTTTCATTTGTTTATTTACAATTATTTATTTTGAAACTGCAGACAAAAAGTTTATTTTGTATCGGAAAGCCCCATAGACAGCAGTAGACAGCACATGTTCACCACAGATGATGAATATTAGTTAGTCATTTTTTTCTATCGATAAATAGAAAAGTCACTGACAAACTTTAATCACAGAATACTTAAAATTCAAAGTATGACGACCCACTGACCTAAGTACTAAATTCAAACAAAGAACCAACGGTGTTGTCAAAAATTTTTTGATAAAAGAGACGTTCAATAGATGTATGGGGCTTGGTACTAAAATAATTGAAAATTTAAACAGCTTTCTGAGCTTTATAGGCTGAAAGAGGGTAATTATTTTAATGTCTTATGGCGTTTTTTTTTAAACAAGTGTTGAAAAATAAAATGCTTGCATCATTACATTACAAACCGCTAGATTTACGCGGTCACCGATCGGTGACGACCGGCGCGCACCCGTCAGGCCCCACGGTCACCGATCGGTGACACCCGATTCACGCGGCTTCAACCTCTATTATTACTGTAAATTAAGGTCTAATATCCTGTGCAACAGTTTGAGTCTATGGTCCGGTAGATAAACTAATCGACTAAATGATTCAAAACGAAAAATATGGGTTGGCAATATTGGAAAAAAAAAGTTAAAAATAGACTTTACGATTCTTAATGGCAGCTGCAGTGCGTGCTGTTTTGTTATGATTTTATGATGCTACGTTGTTTATTTTAATAGTTTTTGTGTAAAATCGACGTTAAGTGGATGAATATTCGTTTATAACATATTATACGTCCTTGTAGATAATATTTGCACGAAATAACATCACAATCAATCGATAAACCTTTTTTTTTGGTCAAACAAAATTTTACGTAAGTACTTCAAGAAAACCTTATGATTTTACAATTATAGTGGTATATTTTTACAAGATATAGGTAGTTATCAGTCAATAAAGGTTTATGTAGTATCCTAGTAACACGTTTTTAATTAGAAACAACTCAATATGACAAAGGTTGCCTGAAGACAAGGCGGGCGTCGTCACTGACACGTTCCTGACCAATTGGCCGAAGAAGGCACAACATAAGGAAAACTGGAAAAGTATGGGGGAGACCGTGCCCAGCTGTGGGACAACATAGGATAACTTAAAATAAAAACACAAAAGTATAGGCACACAAAAGCAAGTGAATTTTATTAATCTGATATATTCTACCTTTCAGCAGATGAGCCTTATCGACCCTGCAGTTGCTAAGTCATTAAAGGGACAGAAGACAATAAAAGAACACTGCCTCTATTTGATTTGATCACATCGCTCCCGGCTGTGTCATGCGTGGCGGTCTGAGGCAAGTATTCATTATTTCACACACTATTTTTGATAAACACAATAGGGAACAAATAAATTGGGACACAGACAGGCACGGAGCATGGAATTAAGAAATGTAGAAACTTGTTGTGCTCTAAATATATAGTAATAATATTGGCCCATTCAATTGATTTTATTTGATCAGACGCTGTTCTTAATAAATCATACCGCTATTCTTATTGAAAGTAAATACATTAGCTGCAGATGTGCTGATGTGTAGGAATTAAATAAATCAAATACTTAGTAACAAATTATTACCATTATTTCCAGCTTTTTGCAGTGGGGGTGCAGCCGACACACATCCAATGTCCCTCCGTTCCCGGCATTAAGAAGTTGCATCTCAGGAAGCAGCCGACTCAGTAGAAAAAATGTATTAGCAATTTTTTTTAATGTGATACTAATTAAAAAATGTAATATATTTATTTATATACACAGTAAATACATAATAAAGTAAACTACATAAAGATAGAGGAACTGCTTTCATCATTTACTTAGTAATTTCTTTCAGCAGATCTGCGACAGGAGAGTTGGCTGAGAAACGTAGACACAGTGTGTAAACAGTATACAGCAAAACTAAAATTAGACAGCCCAAAACATGCGTATACATGAATAATGCAATTTGTGTGTCCTAACAGCAATCGTCACTAGATTAATAATATGCCTAAATATTTTCCCTCTTATTCATAAAACTTATCAAACCTATTTTAGTTGAAATGGGGTTTGTCTCTTTCTTACACACAGAAATGACAACGTGACAGATAAAGACAAACGTTCTATAAACCTATTTTAGCTAAAATAGAGATAAAATAGGATTATGAATAAGGGGGTTATGGTATAAGGTTTGTATATTGTACGTGTAGTTTATCTAGAGATGATATAAAAAAAAACCTATATGTGTTTTTACGTATTATGTACTTATGAAAACGAACATTACACCAATCACTGAATACTTGCTTAGCACGATTTCTTATATTATATTATATTGTCTGAAATGTAGGCTGACTAAATTGACTTTTTCGATGTACAAAAACAGTTGGATTTAGACATTAAAATCTCTAACAGCATTAAATAATTAGGAACTAATTATTGTCACTGTACTCGAATACGTACAGGCTTATGTACATTCTACACCAAGGAATATACTACTCTCTATAAACGAGTTGTACATGGTCGTCAATGGCATGAAAGCAAAAAAAAAGTTCACTTGATACTAACGAAACGACTACGACGACACGCATGCGCAGTGCGCTGCGTGAAATATGGATCATTCCGAATTAGGCCATCATCGCCCACAACTCTCACATAAATAATTTGCGTTCCCATTTAGATAAATCACCACTATGGCAGCTGAGAGTCAAAACTATTTCACTTGATTATTTATTCACGGTTAGATTATAGTATTTATTTGTTTGTTTTTTTACACCACGAATTTCTTATCCTTTGGTAAGGTGGCGACTGTAGCCGGAAGCACAATTTCGAAAATGCCACGTTAGTTTAACGAAACCGGTTTGAACTGTCAAAATACCACTCTTGACAACCGTACGGCATGGTAAGATTATGCGGGGAATAATAGGTAATTTATACCATACAGAATAATTGGGGTCAAAGTGTAAGCACGTTGTAATCGATTACAGTGCGATTCGGAATGTTCCATATTTCACTCCACAGTAACCATGGCAACATCACTTCGCGCGCGTCGCTCATTGGCTACGGTTTCGTCGCCACTCGCCAATCATGGGCGACGCGCGCCGCTTGACCGGTTAAGGTGAATGTGACATGGCAGACCGCGAAATTTAAATTTTCTTACGTTTTTTGCAATTTGCAGATCAGTGTCAGGTTGTATCTTGATCAAAATGTGATTTGCGACTATAATAGACATGTATTTACAGAATCATAGTCATTAGAATCATTCATATATCTCCTTATGTTAGATTTCTACCATAAACACTTTTCCATATGAGATTTGTTCTTAACGATAGAAATCTAACTTAAAAAGATGTAGATTAATGATGATTAATGATTGTAATTATTATTATTATTTTTGTGGTGTACAATAAAGTATATATAAATAAATAAATAATAATAATATTAATGTTTTGACCACTAAAATACTAGCTTTGAAATTATATAAAATGATCAATAGAATTAGCATAAAATCTATTATTAAAATCTCGATTATGATTGTAAATGTTTGCTTGGTCAATCCCTAGCATCAGTGGGATGACACTGACAGCTCACTTCACGCAAGTTTTCACGGTGAGATTTTTACAGAATCGACCGGCAGACTGTGAACATTCTTAAAATTACGAGAATTGCCCCCCCCCTCCTGGACAATAAATATTTTTATTTTCTATATTTATGTTAAAGCAATTAACAACTTTACCACTGCAGAGGCACACAGCTGGTCCCCCAAAATGACCGCAGCGACAAACAAACGACGTGATCCACCTGGCTTGCAGCAATTAGTGTCGCGAGAGCAGCCCAGACACTCCACTGACACTTGTCGCATCGTGAGAGGCGACACTCGTCTAATTAGAGAAGCGAGACCGCTCTAGCTTAGAATGACCATGATTGGTGGATTTCTGGGATAGTTTTTAATGGCATGTATTTAATCGAACTTCAAAAGATCTCTTTTCCTAAAAATATTATTGAACACTATAATACAGGGTGTTACGGAAAGGGTATATCAATACAAACGGATTGAAGAGTGTATCTGGTCTAGAATCTCTGTACAAAATTTCAGCTCAAAAGCAGTAACTTTGAAAATGCTTAATATTTTTTTTATTTCTATAGTTTATTTTAAATTGAAATCATAACAAACGTGTCACCGCACTACGAGGGTCATTATCCATTATATGTTGTGTGTCTGTGCGCCTAGTACACGCACATCACGCCGCCGCGCGCCAGTGCAGCGCCGTGATGTCGAAATAAAAAAATATTAAGCATTTTCAAAGTTAATGCTTTTGAGCTGTGTACCGAGATTCTAGACCAGATACATTCTTCAACCCGTTTGTATTGATATACCCTTCCCGTAACACCCTGTATATGTAGAATAGAAAACTTTTATTTCAGACAGGAGTCCATTAGGGTTAGTAACAATTTTTCTTAAGGTACTCCCTCATCAGGAGCATTCGCCTGTAATGTAACGTTACAGATTCGAGCATTACATCAGTGAGGGAGGAAAATCGAGCATTACAGCGTGCACCTTGTAATGATACAAAACGAGTATTACATCAGTGAAGGAGGAGAACCGAGCATTACAATGCGCACCTTGTAATGATACAATGTGTAATACCTTGATACAGCTTGTAACATCAATGCGCTCCACTTGTAAAAAGTCAAATCTGTAATGTTACATTACACGCGAATGCTCGTCAGTCAGGGAGGTAGTATTGTAATGTAATACTCAAAGTCGAATCTGTAATGTTACATTACACGCGAATGCTCCTGGTGAGGGAGGTCCTTTAACTTCTAGTGTTAGTAAGTTACAGACAGATAAACAATTAAAATTCAGCGTGGAGCTGCATCCACCTACGCAACATTGGCAAATACAACCGATCCGCGAACACACTGAGAATACTGTCGGTACTGCCGTGAACATGCGTCATCAGGGATGCACATCTACACTGAAAAAAATGCACTCTAATCAAGTGACTTTTTAGCTTGATTGACGATATCTTGTTTAGATTAATAAAAATCTTAGTTAAGTTGATCATCACGACATGATTGCAGCAATACCAGTTCAAATGATTGAACGCTCAAACAAGTTTCTTGATAACCCTTAACATGACATCATTGTAGAAGAGTTAAAACAACAAAGTAAGTTAGTTGTGTCAATCAAGCATTTTGATTACTTCAATAAAGATAATTAAAACTTTATTATGTTGTTTTGACTTGATAGGATCTATCATTGTAATTAATTGTATTAATCATACAACTTGATCAAATCTTGCGCTAAATAAGTTCCTTGTTTGTGTTTATCAAGTACATCATACAAACACTGGTACACTGATCAAATAAAAGTAGTGCCTGCGATCATTGTGCTTGATAGGCTCAGATGCAAACAAGTTACTTAGCCAATCTACATAAACAAAATCTTGATTGTGGCAACTACTTTTTTTTTCAGTGTATATCCTAATAATGGCAGCCAAATTATTGCTTTTAAACATGCATGTTTTTAAGTTGCAGGCACAGCCAGTCTTAAATAAGAATGTCCCTTAACTATCAAAAATGGTAGCCACCCTACACTAGACGCAAACGAGCGATCAAAACAGCTTAAGCCGTCGCTAAGAACATTTCATTTGTGCCAACAGCAGAACTTGTGTGGCAGACTGTACGCCACGTCACAATGAGGACTACAATTGATGGGTTTGCTTGTATTTCTAGTTGTTTACACTTTGAAATATAAACTACTGCAGCGCCCCACGGATTCACCCGCGTAAGTTTCGATCCCGTGGGAATATCGGGATAAAAACTATCTTATGTCCTTTCTCGGGACTCAAACTATCTCTATACCTCATTGAAATCGGTTCAGCGGTTTAAGCGTGAAAACGTAACATACAGACATACAGACAGAGTTACTTTGAAATTTATAATATTAGTATGGATTATAACTTTACGCAAGTTGGTATTAGAACTATTTACAGGGCCTGATGGAGCAGTGGTTGCCCAGGGGTAACGGCCGCGACATACGGGTTGTAGGTCGTGAGTTCGAACCCAAGCAAGCACTTTATTTTGTCTACCTATTTCATTTTATCACCACTGCTCTCAAAACGGTGAAGGAAAACATCTTGAGGAAACCGGCATGTCCGAGAACCAAAAGTTCGAAGACATGTGACATCCACTAACCCACACTGGGCCCACGTGGTGTATAATGGAACCACCACTCCCTCTCACAGAGAGGATGCCTGTATCCCAGCAGTGGGAACATTATAGACTGATTACGCTAGGCTGAGAATCAGCACTTTTTGACCGTCAAAATTTCATAAGACAGTCCCCCAAAACGCCCGCCCTTCACCACTTCCTAGTGGTTTCGCTGGGGAGAACAAGCAGCGCAACAAACTCCCCAGCAGAACAACTGTTTGTTCAGTTATACGGGTTTTACACAGGTTACTATAGCCGCACGATGAAAATCGACTGTCTAAATGGCAAATCGGCTAGGCCGCAAGTGACTAAAATCGCAAGTTCCAAAGTAGAGTAAGTTTTATTTATTTATTTGTTTATTTTACAGATTTCGGAAAACTTACAGCTAAACACTTTTGCCCGATTGAGAGTAACAGAAATAAGGCCGATTACAAGTTTTCACACATAGAAGAGAGCATATAAACAACAAAAAAATATTTGAGAAGGTAGACAGTTTTTTGAGTAAAAACATTATCAAGTATACAGGGTGAAATTGAAAACATGCGACAAATCGAAATGGGAGATTTTACTCATCATTATGAACAACTTTTACTATGGGACCGAACATCAAATCGCGAAAAAAAATCAGCTGTTCCCTACATTTATGTTCGCATAACTCGACAAAATGTAGGGAACAGCTGATTTTTTTTTTCGCGATTTCAGGTTTGGTCCCATAGCAAAAGTTGTTCATAATGATGAGTACAATCTCCCATTTTGATTTGTCGCATGTACTCAATTTCAACCTGTATAAGTAACGTAAAAATGTGTTTCAAACAGCGAAAATTGTTATCTGTTGTTTTGACTTTTGTCGTTCGGCGACAGGTCGCATGCGGTGGTTAACTAAAATCGACCGCGAAAATACTCAGTCGCAAGCGATCACCCGCCGGATCAAGGTCGACATTTTGATGCAAAATGAACTAGTCACCTGTGATCTTTATCGACCTAGCTAGTTGTGTAAATAGGGTGGCGATTCGGTTTGTGAGGCAATTTGGTAAGCAACTAGCCGCACGGCGAAAATTGACCTAATGTAAATCCCCCATTAGGGGAACTTGATTCTATACTTATGCGAACAAATGTATTAATTCACACGTGACGTCACCGTCGCAAACAATACTTACTTAATGTGATGTGTATCGCTTACCTCCACATATGTATACATATTACGTAACTTAATTGTATACCTATATAATATATGTGTATCCGGGAGTGGTGAGTATCAGATGTTACCTCACAACGTGCCACTGAAAGCAAATCTCTCGCGTGGACATCGTGTGCGTTATAACTGCGGGGCTCCTTGAGAATAGTCATATTTTGGTAAAGTTTTTGTTAAGTTCATGTTTTTTTAGGGTTCCACGTACTTCAAAAGGAAAAACGGAACTCTTACCCGGTTTTTTGTCACTTCGTTTTCTGTCCGTCAGTCAAAGAACAAACGCGTGGAGTTAACAAGTTGAAATTAATATCAAGTACTCAGGGCTGCAATCCCTTGAAGCAGTGAAAAAGTCAAACTTCTAAGTCAACGCAATCAAAAGATACGAGCATTTATGTTCTGGAATCAAAACCTATAGGGTACTTCCCGTTGACCTAGAATATTATTTATTATTAGTCATGTAGCACAAGTAAAGGAAAAGATCCGAAAACCGTAAATTTGTAGGTACATTACAAAAAAAACATTTAGTATTTACATACCTAGCCCTCGGTGCGCGACTCCGACTAGCACTTGACCGGTGTTTAAGACCATAAACAATCCAATCTCAACCTGGTCCCGCCAACACCTCGCACACGTCCCGCACACCGTATCCATTCCCGAAGTAGCACAAACTCAATATCGCAGCCATGACACTTATAGACAAAGTCGCGCCGACTTCGTGCGGTTCAAATGAGAATCCCGTTAAAGAGGTGCCTTTGATATTGCACCGTAAACGGATCTGGAATAAGGGCCAGAGTAGACTGGCTACTTTTAGTTTCGGCGATTTAGTCGCTTTTCGGAAGCTCCGCAAGCAAATGCCAGTCGCAGAAAACAAAACCAGTGCACATAAGCGTCAAGAGTATTGGTGGGCCCTATAGGCAATTAAAGAGATTATGATGTTTCCAAGAAACGTTTTTATGTAAGTCAATAGTTTCTCAAAAATAAATCAAAATACTTTATTTCACATAAACCTACATGGGCACTTATGAAACGTCAGAAGCTAGGTGCACGGTTCCAATTGGTCGTTTCCTATGGAGAAGAACCGGCAAGAAACTCCACGGTTATTCTTTTAAAAATAATTGGCTTTTACAATGTTTTCAAATTACAGACAGACACACTTTCGCATTTATTGTATTAGTATGGATTTTCGGTTACAACCGCCAAAATAACTTTGTTTTTTACAGTTATTTGAGAAATAATGCAAATACAAACCTATTTTTCCTGTAAAGCTGTGTAAATATTCTTACCGGCTACGGAACCCTTCACTGTGTGTGTTCGTCCGCCACGCATATGGCGTAATATTAAAATGACCACTATTGTACGTTTTAGTGATTATAATAAAACTAAACAATGTAAAACTACCGTTTGTAATCATAGAATAATAACGAAAAGTCCTGTGGAGCACAACCTAAGGTACTTATTTTTTTGTATTTTCATTCTAAAATAAAAGAAATAACCAAAAAAACCATGAGAGCGCCACTGTGCGGTCGGCGCATGTTCGGCGCCCTCTTAACGGAATAGCTCGGCAGTAGGAGGATAAATAAATAAATGCGATGCAGTCGCAAAATCACCGATCGCCGATTTTAGTAGCTCGTCTGTTCAGCCCTAAGGTGCATACGGTTATATCCCTGGAAATACAGAAATTGCCAAATATACAAGTGATGGGTTTTGGCAACGTGTTTCGTGAGGAGGAAATGTAAGGTTTTGAATTCGGTGTGTGCATTTGAATTTCAAATTGCAATTTGTTTATAGATCTTGTGTCGTGAAATGTTTAAAGGAGATAAGATTAGTAATACAAGTGTTGGCAACACCGAGTGAAGCTACTTCGAGTGCTGGCTGGCGCGGGTGGTGACGTTTTTGGAGGAAGGACTATTTAACTTCCATAGAGTAGAAAAAGCTTCCCCCATTATTATACATATTATTATTTTCTTTTGCCGCGAAACGTGTTTGATTTAGTTATTTTCTAATTAATCTGTCGAGAATCGGTAAGTCTGTGTTTTGTAATTAATGTGACTATAATCGGCGACGCGCGCCGCTTAACCGGTTAAGGGGTCATTGTACTCATCATTATGAACAATTTTTACTATAGGACCAAACCAGAAATCGTGAAAAAAAAATCTGCTTTTCCCTACAAATATGTTCGCATAACTCGTCAAAATGTAGGGAACAGCTGATTTTTTTTTCGCGATTTCATGTTTGGTCCCGTAGTAAAAGTTGTTCATAATGATGAGAACAATGACCCCTTAAGAGGAAAACGGCGATTAAAATTTCACTGTGTATACGGGTTATTATCCACAACTCAAAAGCATAAAATGTTTAAAAATGACAATGTTGCAACCCACAAATAATATTAGTTAAATAGTCGATTGTGTATCGTAACACTGACCGTGGACTTATCGCGGCAAATACATTTCAACCCTAACCTGTCCTGTTATAAAAGCCCCTCTTAAGGGGCTTACGGTTATGGTATTACGGTACGGATATGGTATGGGTTATGCTTAAAACAATTGTTATAAGAAGTCTGTTAAAAATAAGATTTTTGCCATTTTCAATCTCAAATAGCAGCCAAGGGGTAATTGCAGACTTTCGCTGTAATAGTAAGAAATGCTCAAGATGTTATTCCCCATAAGAAAACAGTAGGACTTTTCTTTTCTGGCCGGCACTTTAATTTTTGAGTAGGTACCTTATGAATGATGGGTTTATGAAATACAAACTTATTTTTGCAGTCGATCAAATTAATGATGATGTACATTGTGCATGCGTGAATATTCAACCCTAACGGAACCTTTCACTGTGCGTGGTCCGACATAAACATGGAAAGTTGTTTTTTTAAATTTCGTTGGGAAACTACCACAAAAACAAACAATTACTATTACTCAAGTAAACTAATAGAAACAAAAACTACCAAGCTCATAAAACTAACAACACATATTGAAATGTAAAGTGATTGCGGAATACGCAGTTTATACAATTAATTTATCATCATTCCCAAACTTCTGCTCAGCCTACCTAAAAAATGTATACTGGGCATTCTGTAGCAAACTATTATAAAAGTATCAAAAATAAATACTTAATTGTAAAATAAATAAAAATAATTTTATACGGCGAGCGCATTCGAAGATAAATTCAAATATAGAAACGATTCGGCGCGAAATTCAATAAATGACTATGGTCTAAGGTCCTCAGTGTTATTGAGTTTCAATTGAATGTCCAAAAAACTATTAAAATTGCATTAGAAAAGCATAAATCATTATTATAAACAATGCTTATTGTATTTAATGCTTAAAATAATTTTATTTCAATTTCTGAGTATCGATTTCCGATATTCGACATAATTAATTACCCGAGTCAATCGACATTAAAAAAAAATCGTTTTGCATAATCGCTTTCGCACATCATTACGATAAAAAAAAACAATCATGGACGGCGATTTTGAACACAAATTGAGTAGTGGTAATGAATAATACGTGTTATTCGACCTGTGTTTCAATATTACGTTAAGATTTGGGCATTTTCGTGTTGTTAATAACATTTACAATAATATTTGTCACATTTTAAATCATATCTACTTGTGTGTGTGTGATATTTGTGAAAAGTAAAAATGTAAACACGCACCGATTGGCGCGAAACTTCGACATTAGATATCAAAAACTTCATTACCACTACTTATTTTAACTTGAACAATGCATGAATTCGTCAAATAATTAAATTATGTATTATTCACTGCCCCTGTGGTGGAGTTTGGATGTTCGAAATCCCCAATTTTTATGTTTTTTAGCCTCGACCACCACTGTCAACAAAATGGCGATTATCGCATTTACAGACTTGAATTTTATAAAGGTAAAGTAATAAGCTTGCGCGCTAAATATGAAATATTTAATGGCGTTAACATATGAGTTTTTTATCCAACTCTCTTAATTAACGCACATTCATAAGATTTGATGGGTAGCTTAATAAATATTTACATAATCAATGTAGGGTGTCGTATGTCGTAATTCTTGGGTCCTAAAGGGGTCATTACCGAGCCGGCGGAGGTTCATGTGTTCGGGTCCTAAAGGGGGCGCTACCGAACTATACGGTTAAGCCGTCGCTAAGAACATTTCATTTGTGCCAACAGCAGAACTTGTGTGGCAGACTGTACGCCAAGTCACAATGAGGACTACAATTGATGGGTTTGCTTGTATTTCTAGTTGTTTACACTTTGAAATATAAACTACTGCAGCGCCCCACGGATTCACCCGCGTAAGTTTCGATCCCGTGGGAATATCGGGATAAAAACTATCTTATGTCCTTTCTCGGGACTCAAACTATCTCTATACCAAATTTCATCGAAATCGGTTCAGCGGTTTAAGCGTGAAAATGTAACATACAGACAGACAGACAGAGTTACTTTGAAATTTATAATATTAGTATGGATTATAACTTTACGCAAGTTGGTATTAGAACTATTTACAGGGCCTGATGGAGCAGTGGTTGCCCAGTGGTAACGGCCGTGACTTACGAGTTGTAGGTCGTGAGTTCGAACCCAAGCAAGCACTTTATTTTGTCTACCTATTTCATTTCATCACCACTGCTCTCAAAACGGTGAAGGAAAACATCTTGAGGAAACCGGCATGTCCGAGAACCAAAAGTTCGAAGACATGTGACATCCACTAACCCACACTGGGCCCACGTGGTGTATAATGGAACCACCACTCCCTCTCACAGAGAGGATGCCTGTATCCCAGCAGTGGGAACATTATAGACTGATTACGCTAGGCTGAGAATCAGCACTTTTTGACCGTCAAAATTTCATAAGACAGTCCCCCAAAACGCCCGCCCTTCACCACTTCCTAGTGGTTTCGCTGGGGAGAACAAGCAGCGCAACAAACTCCCCAGCAGAACAACTGTTTGTTCAGTTATACGGGTTTTACACAGGTTACTATAGCCGCACGATGAAAATCGACTGTCTAAATGGCAAATCGGCTAGGCCGCAAGTGACTAAAATCGCAAGTTCCAAAGTAGTTATTTATTTATTTATTTTATTTTACAGATTTCGGAAAACTTACAGCTAAACACTTTTGCCCGATTGAGAGTAACAGAAATAAGGCCGATTACAAGTTTTCACACATAGAAGAGAGCATATAAACAACAAAAAAATATTTGAGAAGGTAGACAGTTTTTTGAGTAAAAACATTATCAAGTATACAGGGTGAAATTGAAAACATGCGACAAATCGAAATGGGAGATTTTACTCATCATTATGAACAACTTTTACTATGGGACCGAACATCAAATCGCGAAAAAAAATCAGCTGTTCCCTACATTTATGTTCGCATAACTCGACAAAATGTAGGGAACAGCTGATTTTTTTTTTCGCGATTTCAGGTTTGGTCCCATAGCAAAAGTTGTTCATAATGATGAGTACAATCTCCCATTTTGATTTGTCGCATGTACTCAATTTCAACCTGTATAAGTAACGTAAAAATGTGTTTCAAACAGCGAAAATTGTTATCTGTTGTTTTGACTTTTGTCGTTCGGCGACAGGTCGCATGCGGTGGTTAACTAAAATCGACCGCGAAAATGCTCAGTCGCAAGCGATCACCCGCCGGAACAAGGTCGACATTTTGATGCAAAATGAACTAGTCACCTGTGATCTTTATCGACCTAGTTAGCTGTGTAAATAGGGTGGCGATTCGGTTTGTGAGGCAATTTGGTAAGCAACTAGCCGCACGGCGAAAATCGACCTAATGTAAATCCCCCATTAGGGGAACTTGATTCTATACTTATGCGAACAAATGTATTAATTCACACGTGACGTCACCGTCGCAAACAATACTTAATGTGATGTGTATCGCTTACCTCCACATATGTATACATATTACGTAACTTAATTGTATACCTATATAATATATGTGTATCCGGGAGTGGTGAGTATCAGATGTTACCTCACAACGTGCCACTGAAAGCAAATCTCTCGCGTGGACATCGTGTGCGTTATAACTGCGGGGCTCCTTGAGAATAGTCATATTTTGGTAAAGTTTTGGTTAAGTTCATGTTTTTTTAGGGTTCCACGTACTTCAAAAGGAAAAACGGAACTCTTAACCGGTTTTTTGTCACTTCGTTTTCGGTCCGTCAGTCAAAGAACAAACGCGTGGAGTTATCAAGTTGAAATTACTATTAAATACTCAGAGCTGCAATCCCTTGAAGCAGTGAAAAAGTCAAACTTCTAAGTCAACGCAATCAAAAGATACGAGCATTTATGTTCTGGAATCAAAACCTATAGGATACTTCCCGTTGACCTAGAATATTATTTATTATTATTAATTTGGCAAGAAGCAATGTCATGTAGCACAAGTAAAGGAAAAGATCCGAAAACCCTTAATTTGTAAGTACATTACAAAAAAAACATTTAGTATTTACATACCTAGCCCTCGGTGCGCGACTCCGACTAGCACTTGACCGGTGTTTAAGACCATAAACAATCCAATCTCAACCTGGTCCCGCCAAAACCTCGCACACGTCCCGCACACCGTCTCCATTCCCGAAGTAGCACAAACTCAATATCGGAGCCATGACACTTATGGACAAAGTCGCGCCGACTTCGTGCGGTTCAAATGAGAATCCCGTTAAAGAGGTGCCTTTGATATTGCACCGTAAACGGATCTGGAATAAGGGCCAGAGTAGACTGGCTACTTTTAGTTTCGGCGACTTAGTCGCTTTTCGGAAGCTCCGCAAGCAAATACCAGTCGCAGAAAACAAAACCAGTGCACATAAGCGTCAGGAGTATTGGTGGGCCCTATAGGCAATTAAAGAGATTATGATGTTTCCAAGAAACGTTTTTATGTAAGTCAATAGTTTCTCAAAAATAAATCAAAATATTTTATTTCACATAAACCTACATGGGCACTTATGAAACGTCAGAAGCTAGGTGCACGGTTCCAATTGGTCGTTTCCTATGGAGAAGAACCGGCAAGAAACTCCACGGTTATTCTTTTAAAAATAATTGGCTTTTACAATGTTTTCAAATTACAGACAGACACACTTTCGCATTTATTGTATTAGTATGGATTTTCGGTTACAACCGCCAAAATAACTTTGTTTTTTACAGTTATTTGAGAAATAATGCAAATACAAACCTATTTTTCCTGTAAAGCTATGTAAATATTCTTACCGGCTACGGAACCCTTCACTGTGTGTGTTCGTCCGCCACGCATATGGCGTAATATTATTATATAATATATTAAAATGACCACTATTTACGTTTTAGTGATTATAATAAAACTAAACAATGTAAAACTACCCTTTGTAATCATAGAATAATAACGAAAAATCTTGTGGAGCACAACTTAACGTGCTTATTTTTTGTATTTTCATTCTAAAATAAAATAAAAGAAATAACCAAAAAAACCATGAGGGCGCCACTGTGCGGTCGGCGCATGTTCGGCGCCCTCTTAACGGAATAGCTCGGCAGTAGGAGGATAAATAAATAAATGCGATGCAGTCGCAAAATCACCGATCGCCGATTTTAGTAGCTCGTCTGTTCAGCCCTAAGGTGCATACGGTTATATCCCTGGAAATACAGAAATTGCCAAATATACAAGTGATGGGTTTTGGCAACGTGTTTCGTGAGGAGGAAATGTAAGGTTTTGAATTCGGTGTGTGCATTTGAATTTCAAATTGCAATTTGTTTATAGATCTTGTGTCGTGAAATGTTGAAAGGAGATAAGATTAGTAATACAAGTGTTGGCAACACCGAGTGAAGCTGCTTCGAGTGCTGGCTGGCACGGGCGGTGACGTTTTTGGAGGAAGGACTGTTTAACTTCCATAGAGTAGAAAAATCTTCCCCCCATTATTATATTATTATTTTCTCTTGCCGCGAAACGTGTTTGATTTTGTTATTTTCTAATTAATCTGTCGAGAATCTGTGAGTCTGTGTTTTGTAATTAATGTGACTGTAGTCGGCGACGCGCGCCGTTTGACCGGTTAAGGAGTCATTGTACTCATCATTATGAACAATTTTTACTATGGGACCAAACCAGACATCGTGAAAAAAAAATCTGCTGTTCCCTACATTTATGTTCGCATAACTCGTCAAAATGTAGGGAACAGCTGATTTTTTTTACGCGATTTCATGTTTGGTCCCGTAGTAAAAGTTGTTCATAATGATGAGATCAATGACCCCTTAAGAGGAAAACGGTGATTAAAATTTCACGGTGTATACGGGTTATTATCCACAACTCAAAAGCATAAAATGTTTAAAAATGACAATGTTGCAACCCACAAATAATATTAGATAAATAGTCGATTATGTATCGTAACACTGACCATGGACTTATCGCGGCAAATACATTTCAACCCTAACCTGTCCTGTTATAAAAGCCCCTCTTAAGGGGCTTACTGGACCTAAACGCAAAAAACCCAAGTTTTAGAAAAAATGAAAGTATATGATCGACTACAGTAAACAAAATC
The DNA here is from genome assembly GCA_947508005.1 of Amphipoea lucens. Lineage (NCBI taxonomy): Eukaryota > Metazoa > Arthropoda > Insecta > Lepidoptera > Noctuidae > Amphipoea > Amphipoea lucens. The sequence goes on from OX382375.1 coordinate 17,454,323, forward strand.
AAAAATATATAATATTCTTCAGGATGTAGGCTGGGTAGATAGTGTGTTGAAAACATAATACAACTTATTTGGTACGATAGAAAAAAATCATGAAGATACCTCTAAAAACTTTCTTTTTACAATAAAAATCATACTAATATACATAAAATCATAATGATTTTTTGTCCGATTATTCTACAAGCAACATACTAAAACTCTAGTGTTTTAATTATTTAGTCCAAACAATAGATTGTTCGTAACTAGATAATTGCTTCATATTTTGCAATAAATTACCAGGGTTGTGTCCTCGCGCTTCTCTTTCTTTTCTATGCAGTCCGACAGTGACCGCGCTTTTGGTCATGTAATCCTTTTAAATCCTTGCACCAATTTCAAAGTTATTTTAACTCGCAAGCGGAAACTGCTGCGTGACTGCCTTCCGAGCCTTTTCATTTGTTTTAGAGTTTTAGAGAAAGCATTTTTAAAGGCTTTTGTATTTGCATGACAATCCCAAAAGGTTGAACTGTCATCCATTTAAATCCACCAGCAGCAGTGCATTTACTCATGCCCGTAACGTGATTCATCAAAAATCTTTTTATTTTGAGAGCAATGGTGGCCCAGTGGTAACGGCCGCGACTTACGAGTTGTAGGTCGTCGGTTCGAACCTAGACAGGCACATTGCTTTGTGTAAATATTTTCATTACCACTGCTCTTAAAACGGTGAAGGAAAACATCGTGAGGAAAGGTAAAACCCAGTAATATCCCTGGAAAAACTGGTTACTTGGCTTTAATTGGTTATTGGTTACTTGGTAAAACTGGTTAACAGACTTTCGGGCTTCTGAAGACCCGTAACGACTGTCAAAGTTGCACGATTGACAGCCGAACCGGGTCCAACGGCTTAACGTGCTTTCCGAGGCACGGAGGGGTCTTGGTAAATGATAAATAAATAAATGATTTATTTCTGTAAGTAGGTTTGTACAAACACTTACACGTGAACCATATTTTTTTTAAGCTAGATGAGGTCGGCGTTTCCTATCTGACTACTCCTACTACTGGTATGTAAAAATGGTCACCCATCCACGGACCAACCGCAGCAAGCGTAGCTTAACCTGATCGATGGAACCGTGCGGCTTTTATTACTTAGCCACAAACCCCGTGATGCATGCCCAACAAAATAGCTTCCAATATTATTTTGACATCAGAATAAAAACCTTAATATCCCAAAAATGATTCCGCAGTAAAACATTGAATTCAGTTTGAAATTGTATATTTTGAAAGAGATTTATGGTCGCGAACAGAATATCAATGAAAAAGGTTCCACGGAACGATACTTTGTAAAAACTATCGCTTTATATTAAAATGGATGCTCTTGGTAAGTTTTGGTAGATACATTTTTAACGGAGAATTTTTCTCCTCGATATTGGTGACCGTTTTTTCATGCAAAGGTTTTGTGTTTTTATTTATACTAGTAACTACCTGTTATTTTTACTTCATCGAACATTCATTTCAGTTAGTAGATATTCATTTTACCAACTTGCCTTTTAAGCTACCCAGATAATAAAATTTGTTTTTTTTTAAAGAGACCATGATCTTTGAATTTGGTTCGGCATTATCTTATACTCAATACTCAATATCTTTACTGCTTTACCATAATGTGTACTTAGGTGGTAACTATATAATTTAGATCATTATGGACCCTGTAGGGTACAGGGATCAGTCAGCTAGGAAATGCTGGCGCCATCTACATAGTTTTTAAATAAAATATTGACGTGTAAAAATGTCATAATAGATCGACTTACTCGCGAGTACATACGCATAATAATCAGCCTATAATGTTCCCACTGCTGGGACACAGGCCTCCTCTCTGTGAGAGGGAGTGGGCCGTAATCCACCACGCGGGCCCAGTGCGGGTTGGTAGATGTCACATGTCTTCGAATTTTTGGACATGCCGGTTTCCTCACGATGTTTTCCTTCACCGTTATGAGAGCAGTGGTGATGAAATAATTTACACAAAGTAAAGTTCCTGTCTGGGTTCGAACCTACGACCTACAACACGTAAGTCGCGGCCATTACCACTGGGCCACCACTGCCCAGTACATACATTTAGTACAGTTTAGTACATACATTTAGTATCCCAGTACATACATGCGAGTACATACATTTTATTTATTTTTATAAAAAAACGAACAAAACAAAGACAAAGGGAAAAAAAGGATATGAAAAATACTGATTAATTTTTATCCCAATATTCCCACGGGATCGAAACTTATGAGGGTGAAATCGCCGGGCGAACTTAGTCGATCATGAATCTACGCATGCTCCACTATTATGGGTGTGCCCGTGGCATCACAGCGGACCCTATACCTTGTACGGTCGAACAAGCTATTCAGTATACAGGCAGCTAAGGAGACTGTTAAAATTTGTATGGGAAGTGGTCTATGGTCCAATAGCGATTCTGTAGAGGTATTTCTGTGGGAATACCTCAACTATACCCTTGTGCAAAGGGGCATCAAAATCTAACCCGGCAGTTTTGAGAAAAATAATACTTTAAAATTCACATTTCTTGCTACATTTTTATATTTTAAAAACCTTTTAACGGGTATTTCTGACTTTATGCTACTTAATTAATGTGGTTTTCTGCTAAACAAAGACACTTACCACCTCGACAGTGCTGAATTTCAGTTTTTTTTTCGTATTTAACCGACTTCAAAAGAGGAAGGAGGATCTCAGTTCGTCGGAATCTTTTTTACATTTTTTTATATTTATATTCACCGATTTCTCGAAGACGGATTGACTGATTTAGAAAATTCTTTTTTAATTTGAAAGGGTATACTTTACCAATTAAAGTGTTCCCATTGTCACCAGGTCAGGTTTGAACGGGTATTTCTGACTTTATTAATGTGTTTCTCTACTAGGCAAAGTCACTTGTCCCCTCAACTTTTTTTTGAACTTACCGATTTTTAGGCATTTTTTAAATATTTATGTAGGAAGGATACGTCTTAAAATAAGAAGGAACTCTATTTGTAGCAGCAGAAAAAAGGGTGAATTTAAAAAAAAATCTTTTTATAGTTCACTACATAGTATAAAACAAAGTCGCTTCCCGCTGTCTGTCCCTATGTATGCTTAGATCTTTAAAACTTCGCAACGGATTTGAAGTCGGTTAAAATCGAAACAAATACCTAGGAAATATCTAGGAAAGAAACACATTAATTAAGATATTTATGTGGATATACCTCAACTATACCCTTGTGCAAAGTGGCATAAGTAAGAAGAGTCAGAAATACCCTTTAAAACGTTTTTAAAATAAAAAATTTATCATGAAATTATGTATTCTAAAATATTATATTTCTCAAAACTGCCGGGTCAGATTTTGTTGCCACTTTGCACAAGGGTATAGTTGAGGTATCCCCGCAGAAATATCGTAACAGTATCGCTCTTGGTTCATAGACTACTTTTTAATGTTATCATGAAAGTTAAAGTTAGTATTCTAAAATATTATATTTCTCAAAACTGCTGGGTCAGATTTTGATGCCACTTTACACAAGGGTATAGTTGAGGTATCCCCACATAAATATCGTAACAGTATCGCTATTGGTTCATAGACCACTTTTTAACAGTCTCCTTTACAACTACTTTTAAACAATGGTGTGCTGAGTTAGTCAATTATTGTATACCACTCTATTTAATTAAGGATGCCATAAGCTGAATAAGTTATAACGCACGAAATAAAACTAAATATTGGCAGTGTAGTGGAAAGATGAATATTTTTGCCTGTATACCAAATAGCTTGTTCGACCATACAAGCGATGCGGTATTTTTTTTTTTTTTTTCAAATTAATAATTCTCAGCATTATCCTGAGACAGAAGCCGTTTTTGGTCTCGCACGGGTCTTTTTCTCAATTGCTTACAGCGTTGACTTTGCAAACAGAATAGCCACACCAAACACCATAGCAAACACTACATTTTCATACATTACGTTGCTGACCTTACGCGTGGCGGCCGTCCAGACAATGGGTTCCTGACACCTGTCAGTGCGACAAGTCTAGTAGATGATAGAGATCTAATTCGCAAAACACGTTTGTACGAAACTGACAGTTATCAAGAATGCATTATCTCGTTGACTGCACTGTAAAATAGCCCTTAACCAAACGTGAGACCCTTTATCCTCCTTCTTACTAGTATCATCAATATATGTAGAAGTACATAAAAATACCTAAAGAAACAATGTAACAACATCGTAAAAGATCGACACAATTCCACTAGCTATTGTTTGACCAAAAATAACGAGAGCTCTGCAAACCTCACGAATGTAACAATACCCTCAAATGTTACCGAATACAGAATAGACGTAGAAACTAGACAGGCCGAGATTTTAGACATGTTTGTGTTTAGACGGCTTTTGTTTTTAGACAAGACTTCCGCTAGACATAACTTCAAAAACAAAAAAAAATCATTATCATCATCATCATTTCAGCCGAAAGACGTCCACTGCTGGACATAGGCCTGCCCCAAGCACCTCCACTTCGACCGTTTTTGAAAAGTGGTCGCTCACAATGGGCTTTATTAGAAGGCTGAAAGTCACCCAAAAGGCAATGGAGAGGGCTATGCTTGTAGTTTTATCTGCGTGATCGAAACAGAAATGAAGAGATCCGCAGGGGAACCAAGGTAACCGACATAGCCCGAAGAATTGCCAAACTTAAGTGCTTGAGGCACATTACTCGCAGAACAGATGGCCGATGGGGCCGAAAGGTTCTGGAGTAGCGACCGCGTACCAGAAGACGTAGCGTTGGAAGGCCTCCCACAAGGTGGACCGACGACCTTGTGAAGGCCGTAGGAACTTGTTGGATGCGAGAAGCACAAAACAATTATTTTATTGGAATTCGTGGCGTTATTCAGAATTTAAATGAAATGTAAATACCTAGATAAATAAAAACTCCTACCTTTAACTTACAAACTATTAAAATAAAAATTGATATTCTGATTTATATTCTGAATATTCTCTCTACTACCGACATTTTAGCTAGAGTTTTTGTTCTTTTTTTTGTTCTTTTGCTGTTTTTGTTTTCTTTTATTAGTTTGTTATTATTATTTTTTTTATTTGTAGCGTGAATGCTGTGTTTTTTCTTCTCTTTTATTGTGAATGTTGTGCACGTCTGTAATTGACGTAAACACTAGTCCATGTCTCTGTTCTCTTGTATTTGTAAATGTTTGTGTTTGCGTTGTTGATGTGCCTTAATAATAAATAAATAAATAAATTGAAAATCTTTACGTTAAGCTCCTCAAGTTCTGAGTTGAGCTGCACGATTTTTGACAAATGCGTGCACTGACTGGACAGGTCCGCTAAATCTGTGTGGTTCTTTCCTCGAAAGACCATTTCAGACACCAATCTACATGGTCTTCACATAATCTGACCAAGATTTTGTCTGGACTTTAAAAGAGACTGTGACCTCTGAGTTTGTTTCGGCCTTTCTTCTTAGAGTAGTCAGATAGGAAACGCCGACCTCATCTAGCTTAAAAAAATTTGATTGACGTGTAAAAGTGTTTGTACAAACCTACTTACAGAAATAAATAATTTATCATTTACTGAAACATTTTTTTTTGTTTAGCTTGTACTGTCCCACTGCTGGTCAAAGGCCTCCCCCACGTCCTTCCAGGTAATCTTTTCCCAAAACGCCACCCGCTACAATTCTTACATACTCCTTTTGCTTCGTTTCCGTTCATACATAACTTACCCTAACAAATAGTTAATTCAATAACGAATGCTCCTTCTCTTCACCTCCAACATTAACTCACTAAGTGAACTAGACCGTATTTCCTTCATTCTCAAGTTATCAACTTATATTTCACTTACGTAGGTCCCCCCGCCCCCGCCCGCATCGCATCGCTCACAAAGCTGAGCCGAGCCGCGTGAAAACAATAGCGACTGAATACACTACACAGTTCCGACAAATGCAAAGATTTATTATCAAGTGACGGCGCTAGATGAGGCAAGGTTTTTTTTATTGTATTTCACTAATAATACAATTCATTGTCACTGACGACAAAGATACTGACTATGGTCTGTTACTGCAAAATACCACTACCCATATGAGAAACTCAAGCTTTTTAATGATACAGCATTGCCTCCCACAAGGTGACCTGGTGAAAGCCGCAGGAATCCGCTGGATGCAAGAAGCACAGAACCGGTCGAAGTGGCGGTATTAGGGGGAGGCCTATGTCCAGCAGTGGACAGGTTTCGGCTGAAATAATGATGATGATGATAGCTTCACTTATGACTTGTTTATCTTTAATATCTATTGTCGCATCCGATTATTCGTTTGAGTATTTGGAGCGCGAGCGCCATCTGCTGGCGCTGATAGAGTCTAGCCTGAGTTCGTGGGAGGCCGACGACAGCGCACAGAACGATGTGAAGCTCTTGAATATTGGACATCGTACGAACAACATGTGCTTAGAAACTGTTCCGCGTTCCGTATCTGGTTGTGTGTGTACCTACAGTGTGTGACCCTACATCTATTGTACTCGTACGTTTTTGAGCAAGAAAACAGTAGAAGTTTAAGGTCTAATGTGGTTCTGTCGGGGTCGCGGGCTGTTCGAAAGAGATACCGTGGCCCCTGGCACAGGCAACTGGAGGAACACGGGTGGGGTTTGGTCAGTAAAAGTCTGACACGCCCTCTCGCTCCGCCCAGAGCGGGAGAAGTTATTTCATAATTTCCCACCCAAAAAAAAAAGGTCTAATTAATTACAATATTTTACATTTTTTTTTTATTAATTTTTGTATTTGTTTCACGAACTATGACCAAATAAACTTTTTTCTTTCTTTCTTTCTTTCTTTCTAATGTGGTTGGCACTAGTTGTTCTATTTTTCTTCCTTCAGAGATCCCAACAGCTTTTGAACAATACCATATCTAGTCAATAAAACTCCTCGTTCCATCTTCCGCCTCCCACAAGCCATTTGTTTAGGGATGTCAATCCTCACGCCGCATGCCTCCAAAGCGTAGGCAGAAATACGTAAGCTATCAGCATTTAACTTGTCCGGACTGGCTGAAGCCGTTTGGCGACTGACAAGTTAGATTCAGGGATATATTAAGGTGTATTGCCGAATAAAATTAACATAACGTAATCAGCCTATAATGTTCCCACTGCTGGGACACAGGCCGCCTCTCAGCGAGAGGGGGTGGGCCGTAATCCACCACGCGGGCCCAGTGCGGGTTGGCCGTGTCACATGTCTTAAAATGTTTGGTTCTAGGACATGCCGGTTTCCTCACGATGATTTCTTTCACCGTTTTGAGAGCAGCCGAATAAATTTATTAACTTTTTTTAATTTCTAGTGTTAGCATGACAATTTATATTGGGGTACACTACATTAATACGAAAAACTTTATTCCGAAAGTCACAAATACGAATTTCAAAATACCGATTGTCATAATTCCGAATGGTTCAAAATTCCTTTTATAACAACTCCGATTTATCATTAATCCTCTTTTAATAATTCCGAAATGTCAATATCCCTAACGTTTATAATTACTATTCTCAAAATACCCAGTTTCAATAGATCGAATAACAAAAAGTCCGACTTAATGATAATTCGAAACATCAAAAATACGAATTCCGATTATTAAAATACCGATCAATTAGAATTCCGAAATAATAACGCTTTGTAAAACTGAATAGCAAGACAAATAAACACATATTTCCAATTGTAAGAATATAGATGGCACAAAACCAACAATAGAGCCCCTATTTCTGTGTAAAGGGTTTAAAGTAACCTAACCAAACCGAACCTCGGGGTGCCCTAGCTCGTTCTTGCATCCTATGACGACGGAGCCCCGCTTCGCGGGGCCCCTATTTCTGTGTAAAAGGTTTAAAGTAACCTAACCAACCCGAACCTCGGGGTGCCCTTCTCTCGCTATTGCATCCTACGTCGTCTAGTGCGTTCGTTGAGTTCGGGTGCGGTAACGTTAACGGAAATAATTCGGAGTATTGAAAATCGGAATGTCGTTTTTCGGCACGAAAACCCATCGAGCATTTGATTCTTCGAATATATAAAAATCGGAAAACAAACAAGTCGCATTTATGACTTTCGGTAAAATAAATTTCGTGATTTTTAATAATAGACATTATGATTCTTAGGTATTATGAAATTCGGACTTTTGAAAATCGGAACATCGAAATTTGGAATAAAATATTTCGGAGTATTTGGGTGTTCCCTTTATATTGATTACGTAACTGTTGCTGCAACTTCTATTTCGAGAAAACACAAGTTTTCAAATTCACCTATTTATTTTATTTATCCATTTATTTCAGGCATCAAGGCCCATATAAAATACATATAATACAATATTAATATAACTAAAAAATACTATAAATACATATATACAACATTATAATTAGACTAAAAAACTAACGCACACGAAGTGTCTGCGTCGTGTTTCACTGGCTGGTCTCATGTAGCCGGCCGCGAAACCGGCGGTACACAACACCCTTCGGCCAGAACTCTTCCTTGAGGAACTTCTCGAGATGATGTGTCGAAACACGCACCACGAACGACTTGACAAGAAGATGGTATGTCGTACTATGTTCAATTCCCCAGGCAAATTCCAAAGTCCCCTAATTCACTATGACCACTAAATAATTCCTTACTCCGAAACCACATCAATTCCTTAGTTAACCACGACAACCGCTATTAACGTATACTCTATCACACAATGAACGAAACCGCGCGAAATGGACGCGAATTTGGCGTGGTTTAAACTGACAAAATACACGTTATTTGTCCGGTTAATATTTTGATTCCTTGCCATGAACAAGACACGATATTGACGTGGTTTGCACGTGTTAAGATTTCGCGGGGAATAAAACAGAATTGGAGCCCAGGGATATAATGAAAGACGAATAGACGAGTCATGGAATGCATGGGATGCATGAAGAAGCCTCCTCATGTAGCGCAGTTTATTCCAACAGTTACTCAACTGCGCATCCTGGACAGTCACACCCAACACCTTATTTGACTGGCCAATTCTTACCTTGCGGTGGCAGGGCTAACGCCCGCCTGGTTTGCGACCACTCTCCCACCGGAGTCCGGCGTCAAGCAGCCTGCTGCGTTTCGTCGATGCGTGGGAGTTCCAGTGCCTTAGGCATCTTCTGGGCACGCTCGTTCCATCATAGACTTCATCCATCGCTTTCCATCTGGCGTGATCGAGGCCAAGAGCGGACCCATTCAGCAATTTTAAAAAAAAGTAATTGTCTTGTAAAGAGTATATGGCTAAAACTATTACTCTGCCCGTTTTTGGTAAAATGACTTCCATTTTAAATCAACTTCCCAAATGCAAACAAAATCAAGTTCTATTATTATGCAATCTAAATTCAGGGAGTTTAATTTATTTAGCTACGAAATTGTAGCAAGCGTAGCAAAGTCGCTACGGCGTAGCCGATCCGTAGCCATTTTCCGTAGCAATTTTTAGTATCAACTCGACATTAATTTATATTATTTTACGCAAAAACTAAACGTTTATTAAACAAGTAACTTTATAAAATCACTAAGAAAAGTATAAATAAATTAGTTACTCATTAAAAAATGGAACGACGCGACGTTTAATTACTCGTAAATAAATTGAGCATTAATAAAGTTGTTAATGTGCAATAAAATCAGATAAAATTCGATAAAGCACGATTTTACATCAGCAGAGACAGGCTTGAATGTGTTATTGCTGAATTTTAAAGTTAAACTACCCGTGACAGTTTATGTAGGTATTGTATTTGCTAATTTGGGAGCAGTGGTGACCCAGTGGTGACGTCGACACCTTACGAGTTGTAGGTCGTAGGTTCGAACCCAGACAAGCGCTTTACTTTGAGTAAATTATTTCATGACCAACGCTCTCAAAGTGGTAAAGGAAAACATCGTGAAGAAACTGGAATGTCCTAGAACCAAAAATTCGAAGACATGTGACACCTACCAACCCGCAACCCGCGTGGTGGAATACAGCCCACTCCTTATCACCGAGAGGGGGCCTGTGTCCCAGCAGTGGGAACATTATAGGCTGATTATGAATAAAGTCAGATGCATAGTACTTGTATCCGATGTGAAGGTCAGTGTAAGTTCTGGACTTTAAAGGAGACTGTGACCTCTGAGTTTGATTCGGCCTTTCTTTTCATAATAGATAGGAAACACCGACCTCATCTAGTTTTAAAACAATAATTTATGCATGACGCATAAACAGGTTTATTTTAACCAATTTACAGGAATTAATATAATTTATCAAACTGATAATAACAAAAGAATTCAAAGAGGCTCTTTGTTTTATTTACGAATTCTCAAAAACTGCAACAAATTCATCACAGTTCTACCCCAAACGTCCAACTCTCAGTACAACAGGCAAATCCCGCCCCACATACATCCCTGAACGTATGCAGAGCGAATCTCAACCACTGGCAATAATACCCTCTCCAAGGCTCTCTGGGGAAATATCGCCAGGCTGCCACCTTCACACCGGTGTTCAGTATTCACGGACAGGCGTGTAAGCTGCGGGATTTACAGCGATTGGAACGTCCGGGGCTTCGGTGTGTTTTGTTACGGTGGTGATGGTTTATGGGAAAATGTGTTGAGATGAACAGGAAACAAATAAACTTAACAATAAAACTGATTGCCTAGGAAAAAAAACATGTACAGGTTGTCCTGTAATTAATGGATAACCTCTTTGGATGGGAAATCATCAAATGACTCCTCCCGCTCTGGGTGGAGGGGAAGGGAGTGTCAGACTCTTACTGACTAAAACCCATCCGTGTTCCTTCCTTAGCCCTTTATGTTTCGGGGTAGCGGTAACCCTTTCGGACAATCCCGCACCCCCGGCAGGCCTTGGCCCTGGGAGGCCCCTTCCTTTTTGCTGACATCTCTTTGAGGCGCGCGTGGAACACGTACGCGCCGTCCGGCACGGGCCTGGTCCTGATCGGACGGTGAGCTAGCCATTACTCTCCGTCCGCAGGCCCGATGGATAACCTCTTAAGGGGTCATTATGAATGGCACCAATGAAAATCTATGGCGCCAAACACGTAGCCGACTTCTGGGCCGAGTTTATTTAGATTGCCATCGACACGCTAAGAAGATGAAATGGATAGGTACACTACACTATGGATCATTTTGTGCACGACGACGCCACACTGAAAAACATAATTTCGTACTACACCACATTAAGGCGATTTCATTAAGAGTAAGAAGAAATGTTTGTAAAACAGTAAAAGACAAAAAAGTAGCTTTTAATGATTGACTGACATACTATTTACTGAAAAGAGCAACAAAAAAAAAGGAAAACCACCATTACTGTAATGTAAGTAAATTTCAATGGTTTAAACGATATCACCAAATTAATAAAACAGTTCATTTTGTTACCTTTTAGCTACTTAAAACGTTAAAGTTTACTGTCAGGACGGTAACATTTTGCCTGTTTTCGGATCAGTACCTTACAAAGTACTGTTTTGAACGTTAGGCTTATATGGAACTGTTTAAAGCAGTTCAGATCAATGTGTTTTCATTTTTATTTACTGCTTGTTTCTTCCAGTTATGTACTTACTATTCCCCAGATTTAAAAACAATAAAAGGACGCAACAGAAAGAAAATTATCTCACTGCCGCGGGACGGCACGGAGCGGTAGTGAATTGTTACTTTTTGTATCTTTTTTGTAGTTTGCAGAGTCAACGTCGTTGGCATCCTAGAATACGGTCTAACTAAGTATTCTTAGCTTTGCACTGTAATTATCGTGAAAAAAAAACCGGCCAAGTGCGACTCGGACTCGCGCACCGAGGGTTCCGTACAAACCTGTATGTATATAAGTTCACCCATCACGACAATCGAGTCATAGTTATGGTATTTTTATTGCAAAATGAAATCCATAACATTACAATATGGAAAGCTGGAGGAGCATAAATTAAAGACAAAGGTCTCTTTATCGTTTCGAATTTAAGTTTAAAATTATTAAAAATATTTTTATTATATGATGTAACTAAAAATTTACAGTTTTCGAAATGTTTCCTTTATCTGAGCTAGAAGACGTTGCTTCGTACCAAATTTCAAGATTCTGAGTTCACGGGAAGTACCGTGTAGGGTTTGATTCCCTTGCAAGTGTCAAAAATTTGCGGACATTTGCAGCATAAACGGCTGTATCTTTTGATTGCGTTGGTTTAAAAGTTTGATTTTTTCACAACTCTAAGGAACAGTAGACCTGAGTATTTGATATAAATTTCAGCTTGATACCTCCACGCGTTCTTGAGAAAAAGGGTCTTGACAGACAGACGGTCGGACAGACAACAAAGTGATCCTATAAGGGTTCCGTTTTTTCCTTTCGAGGTACGGAACCCTAAAAATAAAGCAAAATATTACTTCAGTGCCGGCTTTATATTAAACCCTTCACGAAGCCGTCATCTACGTTTTCCGTACATCAAACTAAGTAATTTGTGCAAAAGTAATTGCTGGTTAATGATTTTCGGGTTCTGTGTTTATATTATAGTATTGCGCAATGTTTTTTTTTTAATTGCTGAATGGGCTCGCTCTTGACCTCGATCACGCCTGATGGAAAGCGATGGATGAGGTCTATAATGGAACGAGCGTGCCCAGAAGATGCCCAAGGCACTGGAACTCCCACGCATCGACGAAACGCAGCAGGCTGCTTGACGCCGGACTCCGGTGAGAGGGTGGTCGCAAACTAGGCAGGCTTTAGCCCTACCACCGCAAGGGAAGTGACTATTATTCTATAAATACATATTTCTTATGGTCGCAAATTATATTTTTATTATCATACAACCTGATACTGACCTCCTAGTTGCATAAAACGTAAGAAAATTTAAATTTTGCGGCCTACGGTAACACTTTCGCCTTAAACAAATTATTTCCCTAACTTTACAAAAAGTCCTTTTAAAATAACCGAAACTCAAAGCTAAGGTGTAGATTAACCTGACGATATCAGCAATGTACTGATTAAAGATCTCCACATTTCCGAGGCCTGTGGGGTAAAAATCCCCTAATCAGGGCCTTTAATTGACCCCAAGAGTCCGTTACAATAAATTACAGGTCGTAAGGCTGGCGTGGCGCGATTCAATCTCTGTGGGTTTGTGTCCGTACTTATTGGTACCATTTGAGGGTAGTTCCATAGTTAATAGAAGGGCAAATTTTGGGGATTGGGAAGTTAAGTTTCAATCTCTGGCTTCTTCAACTTTTCGTGTCGGTGGCAAAGGGGCCGTTCAAGTATTCAAGCAGATTTCTTGCAATTATCAACCCCCCTCTCCCCCTCGTCAGCAAAAGTAAGCAAAGCTCTTAACCCCCCCTCCCATGCTTACCTACGTAAACATTGGTACATGCATTTTTTAATGTGTCCTGGTTTCTTTATTGATTCATGAGCATCAGTTATATATCCCAGTAGAACCCCTGAAAATGCCTTTCGTTTTCAAGCATAGACAAGTAGGGTTGCCATTTTGTGATCAAACCAAGATGGACTAAATTTTATAGAAAATCTGAAAAGTAAAAAAATAAATACTGCTGACGTAATCACCATCCAAACCAGACCCCCCCATCCCCCATGTCATCAAAAATAAGCAAAACAAAGACCCCCCACCCCCCTGTAGTGCTTACGTAATACTTTAATGGCCCCAAAGGTAAAAATAATATAATTATTATGTTAGTTGAGTTGGGCCTAGTAGGTGGCCACGCCAATTGCGGCCTCATTGGCGACTTTTGGGTCTAAGCCCGGCCCCATTGAAACCTCAATTAATATTGAAGGGTCTTCAGATAATAAGTCCAATCTTTGTCTGTGGGGAAGAGACGAGTAATGACCGTTTCACAATAAAAGTTAACTCAATCATCATCATCATCATCAGCCTAGCCTTTTCCCAATTATGTTGAGGTCGGCTTCCAGTCTAACCTGATGCAGCTGAATACCAGTATTTTACATGGAGTGACTGCCTATCTTACCTCCACAACCCAGTTACTGGGTAATACGATACCCCTTCTGGTAAGACTGGTCAAAAGAAAAAAAAAAGTAAACATTAGTAGTAGTAAGGTTCTGACAAAAGTTAACTCAATACCGGGTGTAATAAAGGTCCAGCAGAAAGTCTTCATCTACGCTTTCCGTACATCAAGCTAAAAAAGTCGTGCCCCAACATGGCCCCAACAATTATGTTGATGTTACTTATTGTACAGACGCAGCACACCAAGCTACCCAAAACTATCAAATTTTGACAATCAACTTTGAACCTTATGCTGTAGGTAGCGATAAAGTCGAAAATCTATTAAAGAAATTTGACAGATTTGTCTGTACAAAAAAACTGCTGGGAACGATTTTTATTATTTTTGGTGTGAAAACTTGCTGTTTACGATAGCGCAAAACAGTCAGCAAAACATTGTGCTTTTTGGTGCAAGCAACGGTTCACAAGTCATGGGGGTATTTAAAGATAAGTTAGACAATTTTGAACATGTTTTCTTAAAAAATCCCTCAATATCTACGTAACTAGAAGGTTCCTAGGTTCAGTACAAAAAAAAAACATCACGATGATGGGAAGTGACTCTCGGCTTTGTAAAGCCCGTTTATGTTTTGTGTAAACAAGTATTTTATGAACAGACGCCAGCACATTAAGCTACCCGAAACTGTCAAATTTTCCCAATCAATTTTGAACCTTATGCTTTAGCGATAAAGTTGAAAATCTATTAAAGAAATTTGACAGATTGTAGTAGCTTGATGTGCTGGCGTCTGTACCCACACATTTTTACATAAATCTGATATTCCACCCCTAAGGATGAATGGGGGTAGGGTGAAATTTCACGCAGACGAAGTCGCGGGCAGAAGCTAGCCCTGTATCAGTTAGTAGTTAGGTTAGCAGACACCACGCAGCACAGTCAAAACCACTGAAGATATAATTATAGGAAAACTAGCTGCGCCCCGCGGTTTCACCCGCATAAGTCTCGATCCCGTGGGCATATTGGGATAAAAAGTATCCTATGTCCTTTCCCGGGACTCAAGCTATCTCTATACCAAATTTAATCTAAATCGGTTCAGCGGTTTAGGCGAGTTACTTTCCAAATTATAATATTATAGTATGGATATGGATAGTATGGACTATAATCATATTCCTTGGAGACTGTATGCACTTAGAAAGGAAACTCAAGTCTGAGCAAGTCTACAGTGGGTTGAAGTTTGTATGCAAATGTACCTACATAGTTGCAGACGGTAAGTGTTCACACATGATTAATAAAGCTGTTAGATTGTATAAAGCCGCTAAGCTGACGTGGGACTGGGCTGGCCACGTCTGCCGTATGCCAATAAGCTGTGGGCCAAAATAACCACCATGTGGAGCCCTGACACGGGTAGAAGGCGTCGCGCCAGACCCCGTAGAAGATGTTGGGACGAGCAGCGAGCTGGACATAACAAACGATCAGTGGTCCATTTTAGCCCTGGATCGAAAGAGCTGGAAGTCATGGGGAGAGGCCTTTGCCCAGCAGTGGGATGATGCAGGCTAACAGTAACAGTAAGTAACAGATTGTATACCGGCGGACTGTTTTTACCGTCTGGATAAAAATTTATGCAGCATGAGCGGCACTGGTTGCAATGTAGAAGACGAAACATATAGTTATGTTTTTATGTTCCCAAAGTGATGACAGATGTTTGTGATCACAACGACGTATTACATTCTTCTTTATAACTGAGTCATAACGCAAGCTCATGTCAGATATTATTGCATTCTAAGAGGTGACTGACACATCTTTTTTCTCTTGAAATAGTTCTGCTGTTATATTATGTATGTAAGAAAAAATCTACATCTTTTTAATAAAATAAGCGATAGACATAACTTTAATACAAGAAATAAAGATAAAATACATCAACCATTTTTCAGATTAGCCAAAGTACATACATCTTTTATGGGGTACTGTGTTAAATGTTACAATGAAATACCTTGTGATATATTGCAATTAAATGAAAGAAAATTTAAAACTCATATTAAACGTACACTTTGTAAACAAGCATACTATAAATTAGAAGATTATATCCAAGATAAGAACGCTTGGAAACATGCTGGTCCTGCTCCATAGGACAATCTAGAGTCTAGACAAAATCAAACTGGTTGCTAATTTAATTGTAAATTTTTTTATTCTTTTTTTTTACATTTATTACTCACACCCTGACTTATTAATTGTATTTTGTTTTTTAATTAAAATCGTTTTGCTTGTACCATGTTGGTAAATATGTGAGCACCATGTATCTATCAGATAATTAATTTATATGTCATGGTTTCGTTTTTAATTCTTTTACCTATTGTGGTATAGTAATTTTATTGTAGGTGCATCGTCCTCACATGTTATTATATAATTAATGTACCCATGCAAAATATTGTACTTACCTAAACATTTTAAAAGAGTAACGGTGGAGTTTCTTGCCCGTTCTTCTCCATACGAAAACTACCTTTTGGAATGGGCGACTAGAATCAATTCTATTTTAAGATAATTTTTGACGTTCAAAAGTGCCTTTTATGTGCCTATTTGAAATAAATGCTTTGACTTTGACTTTGTTCCTTCGATCTCGCATATATGTGCAGCTACTTGTAATATATGCCTTCCACAAATGATCATAATTATACATTTTGCCGTCATCTTGACGACAGATATTAATGGATGAAACGTGAAATCAGATATTATTGCTGAGCTGTCCATAGTAATATATTTATGCTCGTGACTGTACAGTCAACAGCAAAAGTAGATGATGAATTGAGTTTATAAATTTTGGAGTCAAAACTAATCACGAATATATGGCAGCTGTACACTAGTACAGCTGCCATATATTCGTGATTAGTTTATGTTTACTACTAAGTTTACGTTTGGTATAATTTACAATCACATACTTTTGAATCACTTCGACGCCACACAGTTCTGACGCGAACTCTGTTCATTAGTATTGATTTCTGATTTTCATCATCTACTTTTGTTGTTGACTGTACTTAGCCAAATATATTGCACCTTTCGCCTATTTTTAACCGACTTCTAAAAAAGGAGGAGGTTCTCAAGTCGAATGTTTGTATTTTTTTAAGTGAAAACTTCTTTAGCGGCGTTGAGCACTTTTTATAATGGGTAAAAAATGTTAAACTCGCGTCAGGACATCGCGTCAGGACACGTGACCGTCAGGAGAGATTCCCCCCCCTCTCTTTCTGCGGCGGCGCCAACCGAAGTCAACCAAGTTTAGTGACACACGACAATGGATGGATGGATGGATGGATGGATGGATGGAAGTGGAAGTGGAAGTGGAAGTCGAAGTCGAAGTCGAAGTCGAAGTGGAAGTGGAAGTCGAAGTCGAAGTCTAAGCCGAAGTCTAAGCCGAAGTCGAAGCCGAAGTCGAAGTCGAAGTCTAAGTCTAAGACTAATCCGAAGTCTAAGCCGAAGTCTAAGCCGAAGTCTAAGCCGAAGTCGAAGCCGAAGTCGAAGTCGAAGTGGAAGTGGAAGTAGAAGTGGAAGTCGAAGTCGAAGTCGAAGTCGAAGTCGAAGTCGAAGTCGAAGTCGAAGTGGAAGTCGAAGTCAAAGTCGAAGTGGAAGTGGAAGTGGAAGTGGACGTGGACGTGGACACACTGCTGTGTATTCGTAACATTCGTGTATATAAAGTGTTTAAAATATGGAAATTGAACAAAGTGCATCTATTACCTAATGAAAAAAGGGACGCAGAAATAGTGAAAAAAAATGAGTTATATTAATTCAATTAATAATTGATTTATTTCAACGTTAATATTCAAGTTTTCACTTCTGCCGATTTGAAAAATTCTTTTTTTGTTAGAAAGGGTATACTTTCCAAATGGTCCCATGAAAATTTTATCGAAATCGGATGAGCGGTTTTTTGTATACTTATTGTTAGGATCCTCTAGAAGACGGTCTGGGCCGTCTGCCACGGCGGCCTATCTCAACGGAGAGTATCCTTCGGCGCGAGAGGTATTACAGTGCACAAGTGTGTGCGCAGACAAAGGTGCACTCCTTCCCTCACTCTCGTAATCCGTTGAGACGGCAATCTGACACAGCCGGAGAGAAATCAAGCGCAGGACCAAGAACTTAAAATGCGGGGTATCACACTACCAACTTCCAAACTCCGGGCTGTTACTAAAAAAATCCTAATGGAAAAACCCGATAACACTTTGCCCGACCTGGGAGTCGAACCCAGGACCCCACGCTCAGCAGTCGCACTTGCGACCACGAGACCAACGGGGTAGTTCGGGGGGTGTTATACATTACATACTAATTAAATGAGCAACTGTGTCCTCTACATTATAATTGTTAAGGTATATTATTGTAAATCTGCACCATTTTTATGAATAAACGATATATTATATTATTTAAAAAAAAATTTACATAATAAGAGTTCAAATGAGATCACTAACACAGGGTGAAATTAAATTCATGGGCATCCTTTTAAGGGGTCATTGTACTCATCGTTATGAACAACTTTTACTGTGGGACTAAGCCTAAAATCGCGAAAAAAAATCAGCTGTTCCTTGCATTTATGTTCACATAACTCGTCAAAATGTAGGGAAGAGCTGATTTTTTTTTTCGCGATTTCAGCCATTGGTCCCATAGTAAAAGTTGTTCATAATGATGATTACAATGACCCCTTAAAAGGATGCTCATGAATTCAATTTCACCCTGTATAAAAACTCTTTGGCACATTTTTTTTTTTTGTTTTATCTAGCTTCTTACTTCATAAAACTGGATTCTACCATGTAGAATATTAAATACCTTACAACTCTGGAGAATGCTCTTCAGTGCATAAAACGGTGCAAAATGAAAACAAAACTTAAATACAATTATTTTTGCAGTTCATGCTGTGGTCAAACTGTGCATTTGGTCATTTCTAATAATGACTTACGCCCCATTTATAAACCGTTGTAGTATTTAATGCAGATGAATGATGAAAAATAATTAGCGTAATTTTAGCGCGAAAAAGACTTTTTTCGAAAAACATTTACGCGTAAAACACTTGTGCCCGTGTTTTTTCGCTGAAATGATATTTCTCATAAGTGTCCTGTCTGAAGCTATAAAATTAGCAGAAAATAATATCTAATACTACTTTTGCCCCTGGCTTTACACGCGTGGAAGTATAAAATTACCCCACAGGAACGTATTCTATGACCTAACCTACGTCTCACCCACCATTTCATCCAAATTCAGGAATAGTAGAAAATTGCTCAAAAAATTCGAATCCATACTACTGTCTGTATGTCACCTCTTCACGCTTAAACCGCTGAACCGATTTAGATAAAATTTTCATAGATATAGTTTGAGTCCCAGGAAAGAACATAGGATATTTTTTATTCCGATAATCCCACGGGATCGACACTTATGCGGGTGAATCCGCGGGGCGCTGCTGGTATGCCAATAGAACACTGAAAATGAAACATTTTCTTTGCCTATTCCCCACAAGAAAGTAACTTAACATTCAACCTTCGAACATATTCCCCGAGTACCACTTAATATTTCCTCGTAAAGGCCAATAAAATTAAACTATCAATTAGTTATAACGGTTATTATTGTGACAGTAATTAAACGTGTATTTGACACCTCAAGGAATATGATTAAACCATTGTGCGTATTAATATGGATTACGTCGTATGAAATTGGCTAGCTGGGTATGAAATAGTAGCGGCATCTACACCGCTAGATGAACTACGCAACATATTGACGTCACGCAAAATCCTGCATCGCGCAAGCAGAATTTACCGCGCGATGCAGGATGTCGCGTTTGTTGGGCAACAGTCCGATATGAATCATCGGGCATTTGCCAACCAGACACGACACCCGTCTGGTCCGAGGATCCCCCCTATCCTATGGAGGATGAGTGAACTTTGCAACCTATTCCTCATGCTTCTATAACCTTGTAGGTAAACATTTTTTAACAAAAAAACGTTTCAAAATCATAATTCTTTTATTTCTTCACGGGACGAGCAGAAGTGTATAGTTATTTATTAAAGGGGATAAAAATATATACACCGGATAAACTTCTTATACTATAAATGAACTAATAAACCGGCCCTGGATCAAGCCATGGTCCGGGGCGAAAGGGAGTGGGAGGCAGTCGCCTCCTTCTGCGAAGCAGTCATGCTAGCGAAGGAGGTGGCAGGATGGCTGAGGGAGAGAGCTTCACGTCCCAGCCGCCGCGGGAGACGCTTCGAGCGTCGGGAGCCGCGTGACGACTCCCGGCCACCGTAGGCGCGGGCCTGCGGACGGAAAGTACTGGGTAGCTCACCGTCCGATCAGGACCAGGCCCGTGTTGGACGGCGCGTATGTGTTCCACGCGCGCCTCAAAGAGATGTCAGCATAAAAGAAGGGGCCTGTTAGGGCCGAAGCCTGCCGGGGGTGCGGGATTGTCCTAAAAGGTTACCGTACCCCGGGACATAAAGGGCTAAGTAAGGAACACGGATGGGTTTTAGTCAGTAAGAGTCTGACACTCTCCTGCACTCCACCCAGAGCGAGAGTGGGAGGGGTCATTTGATGATTTCCTATCTACAAAAAAAAAAGGTGTCAGGAACGAATTCTGTCGATGGCCGGACCGTGAAAAGATTCAAGTCGCAATCACATCTCAGCGACAAACAAAGTCAAAAACTTGACAAAAATTTAGAATAATTGATTGACTGACAGATTAAGGCCCGGTTCCTAAATTAAACTTTGAAGTTGATAACTGAGAATTAATGAATACAGAATTAATTAATGAACTTGTCGAATTAAACTTTAGCGCTTCTCTTGTTGAAAACCCGCGAAATTTAAATTTTCGCCGCAAAAAGTGGAAGAAATGTTTAATTTCGTGTGATTTCGTGGGGTTTGGGCTTCTTAACTAATGTTGAGTTGTGTTATTGTTGTTGTAGACGTTTATGTTGTTTCATCAGAATCATCCACAGAATCCGTGATAACAGATTGAGCATCGATATCCCTGCCACTTTGTGTGTATAGAAGATTAACTGAAGAATCGTTGAGCTCCTCAAGTTCTGAGTTGAGCTGCACGATTTTTGAAAAATGCGTGCACTGACTGGACAGGTCCGCTTATTCTATGTGGTTCTTTCTTCAAAAGACCATTTCAGACATCAATCTACATGGTCTTCACATGATCTGACCAAGATTTTGTCTGGACTTTAAAAGAGACTGTGACCTCTGACTTTGTTTCGGCCTTTCTTCTCAGAGTAGTCAGATAGGAAACGCCGACCTCATCTAGCTTAAAAAAAATATGATTGACGTGTAAAAGTGTTTGTACAAACCTACTTACAGAAAATAAATCATTTATCATTTAACTCAAAAAGTTATGACATTGGAAAAGTGACATCTGATAACAAAACTACACGTTTTATGTTTTCTACAAAGAACGCAACAAAGTGACTTAGAGCTCCTCGTATCTTTCCAGCATTTGTTCAAGCATTCTCCATCAAATATTTTATCTAGATATCAAAGAAAAAGAAAGCCTTTTTAGTATTTATATTAATGAGCTAGTCTAGAGACTTCGTACTAAAGAACACTTCAGTTAAAATTAAGATACCACTTTGTTAGTTGCTAGATTTTTAGGGTTCCGTACCTCCAAAGGAAAAAACGGAACCCTTTTAGGATCACTTTGTTGTCCGTCCGTCTGTCTGTCTGTCAAGATCCTTTTTCTCAGGAACGCGTGGAGGTATTAAGCTGGAATTTATATTAAATGCTCAGGTCTAATGTCCCGTAAAAAACGTAAATTTTTAGTTACATACCTACAAATTTATACGGAACCCTTGGTGCGCGATTCCGACTCGCACTTGACCGGTTTTTTATTTATTAGAAAGATTTGAAGTAATATGGCAAAGGGCGTACTGCTTCATCAAATTAGTTATAAGATTTTAAGTGTAACCAAGCAAATACTAGACTCAATGTCTGTGCGGCCATTAAAGTATTACGTAAGCACTACAGGGGGGCGGGGGGTCTTTGCTTTGCTTATTTTTGATGACATGGGGGATGGGAGGGTCTGGATGGTGAATACGTCAGCAGTTTTTTTTAAATACTTTTTCGGATTTTCTACAAAATTTAGTCAATTTTAGTTTGAACACATATGGCAACCCTACTTGTCTATGCTTGAAAACGAAACGCATATAACTGCTGCTCACGAATCAATAAAGAAACCAGAATATATTGAAAAATGCATGTACTAATGTTTACGTAAGCATGGGAGTGGGACGTAAGACCTTGCTTACTTTTGCTGACGAGGGGGAGCGGCGATTAATAATTGTGAAGCGCCTATGTCAATCAAACCGTTTTTTACCAGGCACAATAAAGTTATAAATTATAATTCTTTGACCTTCATGTCCAGTAAATGACAATAGATGCGAGCTTTAGTTCGTCACTGGACCTAATACTGTCCCTGAAACAAAATTATTCCAAAACCCTTTGGAGAAGAAAGACGGACACGTTTGAAAAAAAGCACAGATTTTTTATCACTAATTTTTGTACCAATTACCGTGTCCAAACCTTTATTACGCATTCTCTAAAGAGAATACCAAATCTATAATTATACCAAATATAATTTAGAATTATAAAACAAAAATCCCCGTCTTCATAAACACCTGATCTTTCCCAAAACCACCAATTTCCCCAACTACCCACAACCCGGTACAAACAGAGCCACTACAAAACAAGTGCATATTGGCAGAACGCCAGCGAGTGAATTTTTTACTACCCACAGAATGCTAGCCTGATGCTTCAAGTTTAAAGAGTGCCAGAAATAATATTTCAATGATATTGCAACTATGTTTGTTGATATTGCCAGACTCAGGGCTGTGTCGCAGCCGGAATCGGGGGCATGGTTGCAAGCGCTTCCTTCGCCTCACCTGGGCACGTTGCTCGATGACGACTCTTTGCGTGTGGCGGTGGCCCTCCGCCTGGGCTGCAAGGTGTGTGAACCCCATAGATGCACCTGCGGTTCCATGGTGGAGGCCGACGGCCATCACGCTTTGAGTTGTCGTCGTTGCTCGGGGAGGTTTCCGCGTCACCATGCGCTCAATGATATTGTGCGGAGGGCTTTTGTGTCGACAGATGTCCCCTGTGTGCTGGAGCCTCGGGGTCTGTGCAGGGCTGACGGCAGGAGGCCGGACGGGCTGACCCTGGTGCCTTGGAGTAACGGCAAGTGCCTTATATGGGACGCAACTTGCGTCAGCACTGTTGCCGCCAGCCACTTTGGTCGCACCGTCCTCTCCCCGTCAGCAGCAGCGGAAGACGCTGCTGATAGAAAGAGCCGCCGTTAATGGACCGGTACCATTTTGTGCCCATTGCTGTTGAGACCATGGGTGCTTGGGGCACTGAGGCCAGGGAGCTCATGAGTGAGATAGGGCACAGGCTTCGGGAAAAAACGGGTGACTCCCGCTCCGGCTCGTTCTTGGTGCAAAGGTTAGCCATTGCCATTCAACGTGGCAATGCAGCAAGTGTTTTGGGCACCTTTGCGCCAGGAACAGTTAGGGGCGGGTTATTTGACTAATATAGACGTGTTTTTGATGATATTTGCATAAATCTAGTTTGTATTGCGAGTAGTGGTGGCCCAGTGGTAACGGCCACGACTTACGAGTCGAGTCGTAGGTTCGAACCCAAACAGGTGCTTCATTTTGTAGTCCAGTCTACTTTGACACTACATCACCATTGCTCTCAAAATGGTGAAGGGAAACATCGTGAGGAAAACGGCTTGTCCTAGAACCAAAAATTCCCTCCACAGTGGGAACATGTATCTTCTTTCTGGTTTTCTTTCTCTTCTTGCGAAGCATTAATACTAATATCCACTTTTATTTTTATTGCTGAATAGGCCCGCTCTTGACCTCGATCACGCTTGATGGTAAGCGATGGATGAGGTCTATGATGGAACGAGCGTGCCTAGAAGATGCCTAAGGCACTGGAACTCCCACGCATCGAAGAAACACAGCAGGCTGCTTGACGCCGGACTCCGGTGGGAGGGTGGTCGCAAACCAGGCGAGCATTAGCCCTACCACCGCAAGGGAAGAATTGGTTAGTCAAATAAGGTGTTGGGTGTGACTGTCGAGGATGCGCCGAGCGCTCGGTTCAGTTGAGTAACTGGCGTAATAAACTGCGCTACACGAGGAGGTTTCTTCATGCATCCCAAATTAATAAAAAATACTTAAAAATTATTATAATGCAAAGGTCACTCTGACTGTCTATGACCTTTGCACGCCTTAACGACTGAACTGATTTCGATGAGGCTCACAGGTAAACTATGACCCGGGAACTAGGACATAGGATACTTTTTTATCCCGGTATTATGTTCCCGTGCGATAATTTCTTTTTATTTTAAAAGAAGTTTATATATACGCAGAATACACAATGAGCAAGTGTGGCGTGGCGTGGCGTGGCGTGACGTAGGGTGGCGTGGCGCGGCGTGTCGTGGCGTGGCGTGACGTGGTGTGGCGTGGCGTGGCGACGCGTGGCGTGGAGAGGCGTGGCGTGCTGGCGTGGTGGAGATATTATAACGAGTCCTTTGCTCGCACTGCGACAATTAGGTACTGGCTAATATTTTATATTAACATTTATTTACAGAACTTCTACATTAAAACCACATAAAATAAGTATGTAAACATTCTGAATTTAAAATAGCAGCAATTAAAGGCATCAGTATTTGAACAGCCAGTGTTAACGAGAGCTGGCCGTCATAAAAGACATTAGACAGCTCATAACAGTCATATAACTGTCCTATAACGCTCCTATAATAGTGCCATCCTCCTTTGTAATAGCACTATTATAGGGCTTTACTGTATAAAGGGATAGCGGAGTAGCTGTAAGTGTACGTATAGAGGTATGTTCAAGTTGTTTGTTGTTTTGTTATGGCATATGTTTAACCGAACCTCAAATAATTCCCATTTTGCATTACTACAAATTAGTGAACACATGTCCCGTTGGTCTTGTGGTAGCAAGCGCGTGCTGAGCGTGGGTTCCTGGGTTCGATTCCCAGGTCCAGTAAAATGTTATTGGGTTTTTCTCTTATGAATTCTTTAATAATACGAGTAGCCCGGGGTTTGGAAGTTGGCGGTGTGATACCCTCGTGCCTCGAAAAGCACGATAGGTCCTGCGCCTGATCTCTCACCGTTCGTGTCGGATTGCCATCCCATAGGACTATGGTCCGATGGGACGACATACGGGTCGAATCCAGAACCTCCTTTTTTGAAGGCGGTTAATAATGCGGACAAGTGTGAGTCGGACTCGCACCCGAAGGATGTACGGAACCCTAAAAATCGTACATTATTAGAGAGATCAATAAGTTTTTGGAGGATAGGTTATATATTTCCCTTTTTTGCCAGAATATGAAACTATGGGAAACCTTTAGGATTATTGATAACTAGCTACGGTTTTACCCGAATAAGTCACGATCCCGTAGGAATATCGGGATAAAAAATATCCTTTGTCCTAATCAAAGATTTTCTTTTTATAATATTACCCCCTTACTAATAAACGTTGTATAGCGTCTGCATAGTTACACAACGCTTTGTCTTCTTCTTTCGAAAGTCAAATTACTGATGACCGAAAGAGAAAAATCGGTGTATATATATAGTAAGGATGTTAGTTTAGAAGAACGTTTATTTCAGGAACTGAACCTGGTACTTTAGGCAAAAAGATAAGACAACATACTACAAAATATCACTTCAACATTCCATGTTTTTTACTTGCAAAGGAACGTTATGAAATAAATCAAAGAAAATTGCAAAGGAAAAACATAACCCTTCCTTTTGACTTTACCGTAGATCGGTAAAACGGATGAGGAACGTAAAAAAAGGCACAAGAAGTTGAGTTTTTCTAGATTTCCAGTAATATCCATGTAAGCATTACTGTGTGAGAGCTGAGAACCATAGAAATGTAAGGTCAAGTGGTAACGGCCGCGACTTACGAGTTGTAGGTCGTAGGTTCGAACCCAGACAGGCGCTTTACTTTGTGTAAATTATCTCATCAGCACTGCTCACAAAACGGTGAAGGAAAACATCGTGAGGAAACCGGCATGTCCTAGAACCTAAAATTCGAAGACATGTGACGTCCGATGCAATATAATAGCCAGATTTTGTATCGTATAGAAAGTTGGTCGCCCAGAAGTTTCACGACCAGTCCCGCACGCGGTAGCTAGTCAAACAATATCATGGCGGGACATAAAAACACCGTCTACCCTCTTATGGCCAATAAAATGGCGACGCGACTGTTAACTCATTTATGCCTTTGTTAACCAACTTTACGAGGTGAAAACTGATTTCCGATACATTTGTTGATTTGTTTTGTTGATATTTTATTTAAAACTAGCTTCTGCCCGCGACTTTGTAGGCCTTTGTTTTGACTTTGTAGGACTTTAGATCTGTAGACCATTTTTTATTTTATCAAGTACCTGGTACTTGTTGACTGGCCTGCGCTGTCCTCCCATACCTACTGTAATTTGAAAACATTGTAAATGACAATTATTTTTGAAAGAGTAACCGTGGAGTTTCTTGCCGGCTCTTCTCCATAGGAAACGACCTATTGGAACCGTGCACCTAGCTTCTGACGTTTCATAAGTGCCCATGTAGGTTTATGTGAAATAAAACATTTTGATTTCGACTTCGTTTCAACATCTGTGGTGCAGAAGCCAGTGTCTTCTCCCAATCAGAACGTTCTGGATTTTATGCAATAAACATCCATACTAATATTATAAATGCGAAAGTGTCTGTCTGTCTGTTACCTCTTCACGCTTAAAACGCTGAACCGATTTAGATGATAGTATAGAGATAGTTTGAGTCTCGGGAAAGGTATAGGATACTTTTTATCCCGATATTCCCACGGGATCGAGACTTATGCGGGTGAAACCGCGGGGCGCTGCCAGTTGTTTATATGTAGGTATGTACGACAAACAAAAATAATAATTAAAATAGCAAAACAGTAGTTACATCCATTATTAAAGTGTATTATTAAATTAAATGATTAAATGTATGATTAAAATAGTTTTAAATACATGATAAAAAACAGTAGTGGGGATTGTAAGTTATTTTTCCAAAAATCCCCACTAGGCTGAGTTTATTTAACAAGTGGGGATTTCTGAAAAAAAAATAACAATCCCCACTGTTGGGAATTTGTCGGTGGGGATTTCTGGAATAAACCATTAAAACTATGCGTAAATGAGTGTGACGTATAAAAAAAAAAAATCGTCATTATTTCCCATTACCCTTAAAATAACGTTATAAATGTACATATACTATTTTGTTTCCTTGTTGGTAGTTTTACTTATAATCTATATTAGTATGTTCTTTGAGATTTGGGCCCCTCCACAGGTGAAGGCCTCCTCCAGTTTCTTCCATTTGTCCCTGTCATTTGCAATATTCTGCCAATCGTTTCCTGCTGTATCTATTATGTCGTCAGCCCACCTTCTCTTCGGTCTTGTGACGTATAAACTACCACAATTTTGTTCACAGCACAATCGGAACCATTGTAAGAATGTTTTTCCTTTCATCACCCCCACGATCAGCACTCAATCTAGCAACACTCCCCTATTCCAAGGGTAAACGCACAAATACCCTTCGATTTACCCTATCGTCTAGTGATCGCAAGTGTATAATAAATTCAAAGATGGCGCAGCTCCCTAATAAAGCTGTTATCTTTATAGGAAACCTTTTTGCTGCTGACAGCCTTACAAAACGGTTGTGTAAAATATTGAGCTCAATATGTTTATTTTTTTTTCCGCCTAATTTTATTTATGACTTCGCAGTTTATATTGTGATCCGGGATGGGGTAATATTTTTGTTTTTTTTTTTTCTGAATGGGCTCGCTCTTGACCTTGATCACGCCCAATGGAACGCGATGGATGAGGTCTATGGTGGAACGAGCGTGGCCAGAAGATGCCTAAGGCACTGGAACTCCCACGCATCGACGAAACACAGCAGGCTGCTTGATACCGGACTCCGTTAGCCCCACCACCACACGCAACCGCTTAACGTGCTTTCTCAGCCACGGAGAGGTATGTCAAGATGGCCACCCATCCACGGACCAACCGCGGTAAGCGTAGCTTAACCTGATCGTTCGAACCATGCGGCTATTATTACTCAGCCACAAGCCCCTCTGAAAATAACTACATATAATATGAATTGAAAAAGTCACATCGGTACCAAAAATGAATACTAAAGGCGACACCTAACCCCCAAATAAAAAGCTAAGTACCTACCACTTAGAAAGAGGAATGTTCACGACATCAGAATAAAAAGAAAAATAAAAGGAATATTACTTAAGACGAATGACCTATAACTTGGAATGATCAAGCGAAGAATGGTTTATTTACTGCTTCGTTTATTTATATTTACTTAATTTCATTTTGGATGGGCGCCAGAAAATTATGTGGGTGTTTTTAGAGGTTCTAGGCCAGCATTAAATTGTTGTAGAGGTATGAGGAACAGGGTGTAAAGTTCACTCATACTCTATAGAAAAGGGATCAAACTCCGCTAATTGCTTAACACACTATCAATCGGAATCTGAATCATTTTAAAGCAAATTGCTAATCCATTGCTTCATAAGTTCGAAAAATTTGTCTGCTCAACACGCAAAAAACGCAATGATTGTTGTTGAACTGTCAAAATGAAACCGATTCCGATTGATAATGTGTTACGCAATTGCCCCGCTGACGGGTGCCGTATCTGGTGGGCAATTGCCCGACGATTGATGTCGGGACCTTGTATATTTGTTTATTTATTGAGGGATAATAAACAGCTACAATATAAAATATAACATTTTGTAAAAATAATATAAAGAGTGTTAACAATATTGTGGCCCACTACATTATCCGTATATTACAAACAAAAAAATGGTAATAAGTGCCACTAAATGAGCAATAAAATGAATGAATAATTATTACATAATAGGTAATACAATAAAAATAATAAGAAGAAGTACAATAAAAGACAACAGAATAACAAAAAACAAAAATAGAAATATAAAAAATATATAACTAACTTTCATTAATATTGTCATAATATATGCCAATAATATATGTTCATTAATATATGCTAAATGCGCGGTAACATTTGCTAGCGCGATTGTCATAAAGCATAAGCATTATCAGCTTAAAATGTTCACACTGCTCCGTGCCTCGAAAAACACGTGAAGCCATTAGTCCCGGCTGTCATTCGTGGATCTTTGACAGTCGTAACAGCTAGTCAGAAGCCCGAACGTCTTACCAAGGGGTATCGTATTACCCAGTGACTGTGTCGTGGAGTTCAGATAGGCAGCAGCTCCATGTAAAATACTGGTATTCGGATCCTTCCGGTTAGACTGAAAGCCGACTCCAACACAATTTGGGAAAAGGCTAGGCAGGTGATGATGTAATTGCTATATGGCGTTCCAGTAGGAGGATAAATTAATTCATGCGTTTATCATAAGATCTACATTCACAAAATCACATCAATCAAGCTACCGGAAAATAGGCCTTTACCACCTACAAATAAAGAAGTGGTAGCTAACGGTCTATTCTTTGCCAGAACCACAGGGAACAAGCCAGAACGTCCCTAACTCCCAATGATCGGTAATCCGACTAGAATCGCCTTATTTATAGCGTGTTTCACTTTGGAAGGGCGCCAAGCGAAAAATTGTGGGTTTACGTGTACTGAAGAGGTTCAAAGTTCAGTGGCACTTGAGTGTAAGTTTAGTGGTTGTAGTTGTTTTGGAGAAAAGTAAAATATTATGGCGATGTCCAGGAGTTTTTGGCAACGATACCAGTAAACAGACTAGACGCTTCGATTTCCTGATCCAAACAAGTGTCAGAAATGAATGGACAGTTTTTAGATAGTGCATACCTAGTTGTCGCAAGCGCAACTTACCGGACTAGAGGGCCTATAAGACAAAGTGACATTCTATCAGCGACAATGATTTTTTATTTTATTTGGGAAACAAACAGATGCAATCAATCAACTCAGCCTATCGCAGTCCACTGCTGGACATAGGCCTCTCCCAGACTGCGCCACAGCACCCTGTCCTCCGCCTTCCGCATCCAGTCTATCCCAGCCACCTTCTTTAGGTCGTCCGTCCATCTAGCTGGGGGGCGTCCCACACTACGCTTGCCGGTACGCGGTCTCCACTCCAGGACTCGTCTGCTCCACCGGCCATCAGTCCTTCGACAGACATGGCCAGCCCACTGCCACAACAACAGATGCAATAACAAACATAAGTAAATATACAATTAGTTCAACACAATAAAGAAACAGTTTCCACGGATTACTATACATACAAGTAAATTATATGTGACTAAGTGTAACAGCTAGCTAGTTTTATATATGCGTTGCGTGAGCTCAAAAAAACCACAGATTTAAAAACTGCACTATCCACTTACTATGCATACGCATACGCATGGCTTAAGTATGGTATAATTCTTTGGGGAAATAGTGTAGATAGCAACGACTTATTTATCCTCCAGAAAAAATGTATTAGGATAATGGTTTGTATTGACCATAGATATATTTACATTTCTATGGTATTGACAGTGACGTAAGTTGCAGACCGTATTTTAGGAAACTAGACATTCTAACATTGACATCAATTTATATTCTAGAAATCTGTAAATTCGTAAGACAATATCCAAACTTCTACATTCAAATTACAGACCAACCTCGCAGATATGCACCGCGTTCACGATTTGAAAACACGCTCGTAATACCACAATCTAGGCTAAAATTACACAGTACAAGTCCTCATGTAACATCGATTAAAATATATAATAAAATACCTAACGACTTAAAAATGGAAAAAACGATAAAATATTTATTACACGTCTTAGAAAACTACTTGTCGATAAATGTTATTATACACTAAATGATTTTTTTAATGATGACCTAATGGGATGACTTTATGAATTTGTTAATTTTTTAGACATTTATTTTTATCACTTTTATATTGTGACTTTTGTTTTATTTACCTACCTTTTTTTATTCGACTTTTATTATTATTTATTAATTTTCTTGTAACAATTTAATCTGTGACAATATTATTATTATTATTTTATTTTATGAATTGTATTTTAAATGACCTTTTATTGTTATGTTATGTATTGATTCCAATTATTAATTAAAGCATGCTACTCTTCTTATTATACTAAATTGTTGTGCCCGACAGGGTCCATGTGAAACATTTAACATTATTAAGATCTTTTTCACTTCTCATGCTCGAAAAGTTCGTCTTTATGTTGTGCTTAGGCGACATAAAATCGCTTTTTATGTTCTAGTGCATAAAGTAATTTTTTTTTTCTGAGACTAAGGTAATCAGGCCCAACAGCTACATGCGCAATAAAACTTAGCAGATTAAAGTAGTGATTTATTTCATTTTCTTTAATTTATACCACTTCCGTGTTTTATCGTTAATTTAATAAAATCAGGTAAAATAGTTGTCATTTATTATTTAAAAACGCAAAAAAACGTTTTCATGACTTGGCAGTATGAAGTACCCAAGTCGAATGACAAATGTTGAAATTAAAAAAAAAAAAACTTTAAAAAAGTTTCGTAGCGGTATTATCTGTGGTGGCGGGAATTAGCTATGCTTTGCAACATTTTTGATTAATTTATGTACTGTATATTTTATGCCTGTTTCATTTTCTCGCAATCGGAGTGAAAAGCAGAGTGTATAACTCAGGCATAAACGAGCCATTTTATGCCTTAGTTGTACAATCTACTATTATAATACACATGTGAATGCAATAAAGATTTGAAAGATTTGAATTGAATTGAATTGAACAACAACCATTATTTCACACCGTTAAAGTTTACAGAATTTACAATTTAATATTATAGGTGTAACATATAACATTATTATTATTTAAATTTCGATGCCAAAATATTTATAATACTAAATTCGAATTTGGGTTGAGATAGGTGAAAAATATCTAAATCTTGATTTGCTTTTAATGAAATCGTGTCGTTGTACAGACGAAATGCTCTTTTGATAAAATTATTCTTGCCATAATTAGTTCGGGAGAAACCAATTTGGAAGAGAGTTCTTTTGCGTGCATTTAAGCGTGGACATCCAAAACTTATTTTGCTGAGAAGATAAGGGGAGTCCAATTTGGCCTCTAATCTATACTAATATTATAAAGAGGTAAAATTTGTTTGTAAGTTTGTATGTAGGGGGTAATCTCTGGAACTACCAGTCGGATTTGAAAAATTCTTCTTACATTTGATAGCCTAATTCTTGAGGAAGGCTATAGACTATTTAACGTCACGCTATGACCCTTAGGAGCCGAGCAAAAGCGCTATGGGGAAACGAAGTGATAGAGCAGGAGACGCGGGCAAGTGATGCAATACGACAAGATGGGTCGAGGGAATAAGAAATTTCACTCGAACGAAGTGTCTGGCAGAAGCTAGTAATTTTATATAAATAAACTAGATCTCGCTCTGCACGACGTTCCTCCAATGATGATGGAAAAATCAAAAATGTATATGCTCTGTACAAACTAACAGCAGTAATTAATGTAGATGCTTTTTATTTTATTTATTTATTCACTTCGGACAACAATATAGTCCATTTTGTTTGTAAAATATCTTATAACTAGTTTAGTAGTACACATACAAGGAGAAGAATAGTAGGTGACTGAGGCAGGATGAGCAGAAAACGATAACGCGATAAAGGAATAAGCTACCTGACCATTCTCCCCACATAATGCCTCAGAAAAGGAGCTTTGCTCACCGCATAGTACGATTTGGCGGAATCCATTTTTAGATACGACGTTATTTTTTGGGGTAAATCGACTGACCGAAAACTTGTATTTAAAACTCAAAATTGTGTTGCATGAGGTCGATGTTTAACCTTGAAACCACTCGGAGTTGCAAGTCTTAAAATACAAAACCTTAACATTACCTTCACTTTATACAGGGTGTTAGGCGGACAGTTAGGCAAACAAGGGGGGTCGTAAGTAGTGCCATTTAGGAAATACATACGTATTTAGTTTGAAGACCCCTAAAGGTTAACAATTTACCATTGCGCATTGACACGGTAGAGCATACGGTGGAGGTCTGCCCAGCTTGGGCGGAGCACCGCCGTGTCCTCGTAGAGGCGATCGGCAGCGACGGCGACCTCTCGCGTCCGGCCATGGTTCAAGCCATGGTCCGAGCGAGAGGGAGTGGGAGGTAATCACGTCCTTCTGCGAAGCAGTCATGCTAGCTAAGGAGGTGGCGGGATGGTTGAGTAGGCGCAGGCCTGCGGACGGAGAGTAATGGGTAGCTTACCGTCCGATCAGGACCAGGCCCGTGCCGTACGGTGCGTATGTGTTCCACGTGCGCCTCAAAGAGATGTCAGCACCAGAGAAGGGGCCCGTTATAGCCGAAGCCTTAGTCAGTAAGAGTCTGACACTCCCTTCCGCTCCACGGGAGGAGTTAACAATTATTTTTAAAATATCATTTTTTGTAGTTTTTTCAAAAATTGGTTTACTTACATAACTTTTATAACACAACTATTTACACTAGGTACAAAAGTAAATGACTAACGAACTATACAAATAAGTACATAAACTAAAGGTTTTCAATAAGAACTTCTCAGTAGCCGCCTGAAATTTAGATTTGCTCTCGGTAATGACACAAGGCTCATTACCTTCTACATGTTATGGGGGGATTTACACTAGGTCAATGCTCGCCGTGCCGCTGGTCGCTTACCAAATCGCCACCCCATTTACACAGGTCGATAAAAATCGCAGGTGACAAGTTCATTTCATCAAAATTACGACCTTCATGCGGCGTGCGATCTCCTGCGACTGAGCACTTTCACGGTCGTTTTTAGTCACCCGCCGCATGCGACTTGTCGTCACACGACAATAGTCGAAACCATAGATATAAGAAAGATTTCTATGGTCGAAACCTACTCTACTTCGGAGCTTGCGATTTTGAGATTTTAGTTACTTTTTTTTTTTTGTTTTTCGGGGGGAAACCTTCAAAAGGCATGCGACCTCCCTCCCTGTAGGTCGGGTGCCTTTTTGGGAGTGTGGGATTTTTACCTCACTAACAGCACCCCGGTAATCACCATCAGCACATAGGGGCGATCCCGATTCCTCTTAAAAGACCAATTCCGGAACCCCCCCGTGCAACGCCTGTAAGGCACATCCCTGGGTTTTGTATTTCAAATCATAATCAATATTTTAAACACAGAGCGATATTTCATAATTTCATTTCATCAATCAATCAGATCAATCAATTCTAGCAATTTAAAAACTTTGTATTTTCAGTTAGTTAACCACTTACTTTTGTAGCTAGTGTAAACAGTTTGTATTTAAATATTTTATTTATTTTACCATTTATGTACACACATATATAAACAGACAACAAAAAAACAGAACAGAAAAATAGGTACAAAGGTGACCAGAGCCCTGATTCACAAACATACGACAGGCTATCGTATCGAAAACCTGACATTTCGATAACCTGATTTGACTTCCCCTCAACAGCAAATAGTTGTTGAAAGAATAGCAGGCGTCTATTTAATTTAAACTGACAAAATTTTCGGGTTTTGGACTTGTGAACAGCATTGAGAAGACTCCTACGATAACAATGATTAATGTTCGATACGATACGGAAGCATAACGAGTGTTTGTGAATAAGGGGGCTGGTCCTGGTAGGTGGTGGTACCTTAATTATTAAAAAAAAAAAACATTTTAAAAATAGAGAAAAATAAAAATATTGACATACTTAAGTACTTAATAAATTTGCCGTCAGAAAAATGTAAGCCCCGACATTCGCCAGACAGAAAAAATAAACAGCAAAACGACAAAAAAAACACAGAAATAAAAACAAATATTCAAATCCAACGTCAACAAACACCATAAAACAATGGCGGCCATTACAAAAACGCGGGAAGTGTCAACGGTGTGACGTCATCACAATGGCGTCGAGTTAGTGACAAATTGAGTGAACTCAGTCGTGAGATGGCGTGCTGTTTGTATAGTATCTTTTATTGCTACGGTTTTTTTTTTTCTATATTGTGTCTTACTTCTATTTTCGTGTCGGTGCGAGATTTAAGGCTGTGTTAAAGATGATGCTGAAGCTTAGGGGAAGCCTATGTTCGGCAGTGGACGTCTTTCGATTGAAAATGATTCAAATGGTGATGATGATGATAATTCTGAAACATGGCAACGGTGCCAATAACTGTCAATTATTTTGCTGTTTTTAGGGCCAACAGCATCCTGTCTATGATAGCGAGCAGGCTTGATTGTGCATTTGTGAACCACTGCTGCAGGGTTTCGGCTGGGCCTGTCACCGTGCAGCAGTGATGTCGCAATCTGTTTTCTGTTTTAGGTTTTGTTTTGTAAGTGTATTACTAACATAGTTTGTAAGTATATTGTTACTAACACTATGAGTCTTGTTACTTGGAAATAAAATTATTATTTAACATATCTCGGGACCGTGCGGTTCTGGTCCTTTGGAAGGCGTACGAGGGGCCGAAGCCAACCCGCAGAGGCCCCTTAGGAAATTTCAATGAAATGTGGCACCAACCGACGATTATCCCTGTATGCACTATGAATTTGCACCCAAGGACAACCCCCGGTTGGTGTAGGACTATTGCAGGATATGGAAAAATAAAAAGTTGAACTATGGGTTTGGGTGGCTAAAGTGGACTGGTTACCAATAACTATGGAAGAACTATGACCCCTGCCTAATCAATGTTTTATATATACACGGATAAAATAGCAGGGGGTGACTTGCACACTCAATAATGGGCCCCCGGAAACGGTCGTTAGCACATAGTAACGTAGCGACAAGGGGGCAACATGTCCTGAAGTGCTTATGAGGAGTGGAGAGGTATTCCACGGCTATCAGGACAATCCCGGAAGTACGGTCAAGATCCCTACCAGCATCTTACTTCCTTTCTCCTGGCACGTTTGCTCTTGCGAATCTCCACTCAAGCCGGCCAATAAAGGCAAGAATGAGGTGGGAGCTCTGTTCCTCGTCATTGTTCACTCCAGCCGGCCAGTAAAGGCAAGCCAGAGGTGAGGAACAAGACTTCTCCCGGGAGATAGGGTCCGTGGGGTCGCTACTGCGCAACAGCTCGCCACATGCTGCCCTGCGGGTTTCTGTATCTCTCTTGGTCTGGCTCCTCACCCTAGACCTGTTCCGCCAAAGTAAACTCTTCCGGCACAGGCCTAGAGTTCGGAGCGCGCAAGCCCCACCACGACGTCAACGTAGAGATACGGCGGTGGGGAAAAATTATTATTATTATTATCAACTATACTCTACATTACTCTATACTATATATTTCATTATTTAATTTTTTAGTAATGTTTATGAGAAATTACTAAAAAAGCACTATGCGTGTCGGGCCACGCATAGTGTAGGGTTCCGTAGTAGCCCGTTATCACAATATAGTACGATTCTGTTGTTTTTTATTCTGAACATAAGTAATGGTAAAGATATTAGGAGTTAATGGTTATAATAACAATGTCGATCAGAAGTGTGATGGTCTTAAACGCTTATAAACGGCTCCACAAAGGAGGATAGTAGCTAAATAACGAACGAAGAG
Source organism: Amphipoea lucens (assembly GCA_947508005.1). Lineage (NCBI taxonomy): Eukaryota > Metazoa > Arthropoda > Insecta > Lepidoptera > Noctuidae > Amphipoea > Amphipoea lucens. Next base: position 17,490,786 of record OX382375.1, read on the forward strand.
ACACGGACGAATAAACCGTAGTTTTTCACGGCAAGAAAAAACGTGTGTGTACAAAAGGCCTAACGTGCCCGGGGCCCTCGATCGGGCGCTTAGCGCTGAAAGTGTTTTAGAGACAATGCCTCTTTTTTGGCTGGTAAAGTAAGCTTTCAACCTTTTACTTGACAGTCTAATCGAATACAATAATAGCTTTTGTAAATTGAAAGCACTAGAAGTAAAACGAAATTCATGTCACACCTTTTTTCTTTTTTTTAAATTGATTTTTTCAACGCAATCTATCTATTACAATAGCAGAGAAAGACCTTCTTTTTCAGAAAAAAAACCAACCAAGTGCGAGTCAGAATCGCACACGTCGGGTTCCGTTCTGTACCACCGTATCTACAATATTTAACACCACATTTTTATTAAAACGCCTTTACTAGAGTCTGGCAAACGAAAGTAGAGACTGAAAAAGCGCGGCAAATTTAAAAAATATCAGATAGCAACCCTAAAATTAGTATGACATACCTGGAATAACCTAATTTGATACTTTATAATAATTTGTTTTGATGAAAAACGGTATTATTTGTACACTACTGCTTGACTTAGAGACTTTTGAGCTAGAAAAATGCTCAACAAGATCACAACAACACGGCATCTTCACAGAGCATGGACAGTTGTTTTGAAAAATTGAATTTGACATTTTGTCTAACATTGCCATATAAAAAGTCTGCAAATAATTCGAGTGTCTACTTTCGTTTGCCAGACTCTAGATACTTCGATAAAATTTAAAGAGAAGAAACGTATGTTTTTTACAATTTTATTTTATTTTTATTTTGTTGTTGTATACAACGGCCATAGTAACTGTAGTATACACTGTGTGAGAATTTCAAGTCATCATCTGCCTAGCCTTTTCCCAACTATGTTGGGGCCGGCTTCCAGCCTAACCGAATACAGCTGAATACCAGTATTTTACATGGAGCGACTGCCTATCTGACCTCCACAACCCAGTTACTTGGTAATACGATAACCCTTGGTAAGACTGGTTGTCAGACTTTCGGGCTTCTGACTAGCCGTAACGACTGTCAAAGATCCACGAATGACAGCCGGGACCAACGGCTTAACGTGCTTTCCGAGGCACGGAGGGGTCTCGGTATGTAACGATGGTCACCCATCCGCAGACCTAATCTGACTGATCGATCGACCTGTGCGATTGTTATTATTTAGACACGGGACTGTGTGAGAATTTCAAGTGTCTATCTATTATCGTTCAAAATATACAGCCCTGTAAGAGACGCGAGACGGACGGACAGACGGAAAGCGGAGCATTAGTCGATGAAGAAAATTAGATAAAACAATGATACTAATTTGCTGTATTTATTTTATTTGTGAACACTAATGCAAGGCACGCAAGCGGGCAGTACAATGCAAACAATTGAAATAACATAATGTAGACAATATCGCTGAGCCATTCAGCCGCGTACGAGGGAGTCGCCAGCCCTGGTACGTGGCAGTTGCACGCACTGCTGGACGCTGCTCGCGGGCAGGCGCAAGACGCAAGACACGCCGCCCACCAGAGACTATGCAGACAATAAAGAAAGAAAGACAGAAAAGGTATTTATTGCGACTCGTACAGGAAGATCACAAAATAAACTAAACACAGTACAAATAAAAAACCAAGTCATATAAAAAAAGTAACCAAAAACCGAGTGTGCTTATGACCACACGACTGAAGTGAAACTTCAAACGTATTTGGCTATGAGAGGAAGAGAGAAAGAAAATGTACGCGCGCACTGCTTTCTCTTGCTTATATCCCCCACTCAACTCCCGTTCGCCTTGCCCGATCACACATTTCGTAACGCTTACGTCACGCGTTCGCCAGCTTACTCCCCAAGTCGAGCGTGCGTAAAGAAGTTTCACTTCAAAAAGAAAAATGAAACAGAAAATCCTATTCGAGGCCAAAAGGCTCCTATCTCAGCATAAAGGTCCCATTGACACCCTTTGGGTACGCAACCCTAAAAAGAGCCCGGCAATATGACGTGAAACTATAGGGTGTAATAAAAGCCTGTCTAAGAAATCTTAACTAATTACATTAGCGGCCTTTTTGGTCTAAAATAACCAAAGAGAATTTATTCTTTACATTGTTCAGCTATAAATCACTCAGAAAATACAATACTATTATATAACTTGTCTAAAAGCGACCAGAATTTACACAAACTTTTGCTCAACCATTTTAGTTAAGTATTCCAAACTCTAAAGTTCCTTAACAGACGCTTAAAGCCTTCGAAATATTAGCAACGTTCAAATATCTATTGACAATGATATCCGACTTGGAATAAACGAAATTGTTTACCAAAGAAATTGTGTAAGTTAAGAGAAAATGCGATTATCATCTCTGAAAATTGATCTTTTCAACCCAAAATTACGATCGCGCAAATTGCGCAGAAATGCCCAAACAATAGGCGATTGTTACGCCAAAAATCACGGATTCTGGTGGGAAAAATGATAAAACGCTATCACGGTGAATATAATAGTCCATCAATCTTCGAACAATCGTGTTTATTTTTGTATTTTTATTTTCGTTCACTGGATACAACATTTTACGCGCCAAAAATTTAACATGGAACTCACTGGCTGGAAAAAAAATGTGCGGAACTTTTTTCTGAACGTAGTCTATGATATTTTGACAGCTGTTGATATTTGGCGGCAATTCGTGTGTGTTTATTGTTAAAAAAAAAAAGGTTTATCTGTCTCTTGTTGTTCCTGTACGACTTTATTTACAATCTATTCACGGTTATTTCAGCTCTGATTTAGCATCGCTGTCAATATCACAGTGATTTTTATCTCGTGACAATAAGGTTGTTGTTCGGTTGCTGCAACTGTCAAGTCTGTCAAATTCTCAGTGATCTTTATTGTTATTGTAATAAGGTTGCTGTTGGGTTGCAACTGTCACGGGTGGTCACGGCGTGCTATGTGTTCTGGTGCACCGGTCATGGGGAATACTCCCCAGAGGAGGATCCGGTATTCCGGTGACGGACAGCCGCGACGGGTTCACGGATGAATGCTAACGCGTGCCCGTGTTCCCGCCGTAAGCGGCAGAGGAGAACACCGTGGAGTTTTAATGCACTATGTCCCCGTGGTAATGCAGAATGCATGAGCATTTCTACACGATAAAAAAAATGGGTTGCAGCTGTCAGCGGTAAAATAGTTGATCACGTAACATCCATTTTTTTTTAACTTGCTTTAGTACAGACGCCAGCACATCAAGCTACCTGAAACTGTAAAATTTACCCAATCAACATTGACCCTTATACTTTAAAGGTAAGCTTGAAAATCTATTAAAGAAAGGGGTTTGAAGGTTTTGGCCCTAAAATCAGCCGCCATTTTGATTTTTTTTCAGAATCGCGGTGCACAACAAAAGTTGTATATTTAGATAGAGGACACTTATACGAACAAAAAATGTTATATAACATAATATCCTAAGCGTCAGGTTTCGGAGTTATTCACCGAAATATAAGTCGAAAACAACAAGGATTTTTTTGTTTTTTTTCCCTCCAGGTAAGCATATTGGACTATTGAGGTAATAGAAACGTTATGAAACCTTTATGGAGAAGAAACAAATGAAGAATAGACATTTTTTAAATAAATAATTAAACACGGCAATTTATAGTTCGTTTTTTAATCCCAGAGACTAATTTGACAAGTGTAAAGTCAAACTTCTATGCTAAAAAAAAACGAAAACACAAAAGACTTAAATGTCAGGTTAGTCTCTGGGATTAAAAAACGAACTATAAATAGCCGTTTTTAATTCTGTCGATTGGTATCAAAATTGGTCACATTCCATTAATTTATCATGGATTTGACCAATTTTGATACCAATCGACTCAATTATTTGTTTAAAAAATGTCTATTCTTCATTTGTTTCTTCTCCATAAAGGTTTCATAACGTTTCTATTACCCCAATAGTTCAATATGCTTTCCTGGAGGGAAAAAAAACAAAAAAATCCTTGTTGTTTTCGACTTATATTTCGGTGAATAACTCCGAAACCTGACGCTTTAGGATATTATGTTATATTACATTTTTGTTTGTATAAGCGTCCCCTATCTAAATATATAACTTTTGTTGTACACCGCGATTCTGAAAAAAAATCAAAATGGCGGCCGACCTTAGGGCCACCCTCCATACAAAAATCTTCTAACCCCTTTGACAGATTGTAGTAGCTTGATGTGCTGGCGTCTGTACATCTTGTTGCATAAATGTCACGTTATCAACTTTGAACGTTAATATCTCGGACATATGACTCTTTGTTGAATGTTTTCTGTTTGCATTGATGTCAGCTATCGATTTATATAGGTTTCATTCGTGGCCGCCATTTTGAAAAAAAAAATCAAAATGGTGCGACAGTATTATGCCATACTCCATTTAAAAACCTTCAATTCCCTTTAATTCCGCATTTAACCCCTTTAGGGGATGTATGTATTTTCACAAATCCTTCCCTGCTCACCTTAATTACAAGAGGAACACAGTTCACAATTTCATGATTCATCTGTCAGTGAACGAATGAATTTAAGATTAGATATTTTAACAAGACAAGAAATAAAATACAGTTAACAGTTATTTTCTTTTTATAGGATTGAGGAAAAGTGTAAAGTAACTCCTTTAATTTTACCAAACCCTTTTATTTTAGCAAACCCTTTTAAATAATCTTAAAAGCATAGGTGACAATACATCCCCTGTTGGCGGGTTTAAACCTATTCTTCATGTAGGACCACTCGATCAATCTAATCCCCTAAAAGAGTATAAAGGCAAGCGTATATTACAGCCGCATTGGCGCATCGCATTTCAAACAAAGATTTCAATCGTAGATTCGCCCCACCGCACCGCGTCAAATGATGGTCGCGTTTCTGGATGTCCAATTCTCCACCTACTACGGACCAAAAGATTAATTTGGGGCCCGAACTAAGAATGAATGACAATTATTATGATTTGACAGCTGTCACTTCCGATGTGACTTGCCCGTCCGAAAAAAATAATTTGACACTTGTCGACTTAGAGAGTAGGCCCTGTTTAGTTCTAATACCTCTGACATGACATACACCAAGTCGCAGAGACGTGACTTGGTTGTCATGGATACGTCATTATTATTGTGTGAGCTCACTCTTTTCAGTTTGGACACTTTTTCGCGTGACTTAGTGCGGCGAGGGCAAATCTAACGATTTAAATATTTGATTTCAAAACAAAAAAAACGAGTTGCGGCCTGTAGTATGCGATGATTCATTCAAAATCTACGAAAGTGATGTCGGAAGCCTTAAAGTGTTGAGGGGGCGCAAGTTTTAATGGCACCCCATCTAAAAACTTATTAGCACCCTAAGAATAAAAAAAAATGGATAGATTAGGGGTAATTACAATTGACCGACTTCTTGACAATTCAAAAGTGCCTGTAAATGGTTTAATTGAAATAAATGCTTTGAGTTGAGTTTGAGTTTGTTTTACATGGAGGTGACATCTAGGTAGCGAGCTAAACCGCGTTTGCGATGTATCACAGTGAGGCGCTTTCGCTGGTATCGAAATACGTGCCAGCATGTATTACGTTCATATAAATCCTATGCGATGCGGCCCGCTCAAATGTACAGACGCCAGCACATCAAACTACTACAATCTGTCAAATTTCTTTAATAGAGTTTCAACTTTATCGCTGAAACATTAGGTTCAAAGTTGATTGGGAAAATTTGACAGTTTCGGGTAGCTTGATGTGCTGGCGTCTGTACGCCAGCCTTGAGGATCCTTCAAAAAAGCCCGAATCACTGAATCGTATTACAAGACCATTATATTCACTATTCATACAATAGAAACGGAAACAATTATTCTTTGGAAGTTGTTCCGTTTATTTGAAGATATATCGTTAGTAGTAGACCAAAGAAACGATGGATGGACTGCGTGAAAGATGATATGGCAGGAAAGGAGGTGGCGACCGAGATGACGACGGATAGTGAAGTATGGAAGAAAAGACTCGTTGCGCCGATCTTAAACAAATTGGGATAAAAGCATTAATCTGTCAAGCGCCGCTAATGAGACACAATTGATTTTCTATTGTTTCGTCGCCGATTGGCGAACCGTAACGCTTAACCGGTTAAGATGATACCTTTCATTAATCTAGTATTAGGTCCTTACATAATGAAATTCGCATTTTATATACAATAAAAAGTTTTTAACAAAAATAGTTATTTTTCACGTTGTTAGTAGTGTCTTTTTTTGGAATTCAGTTGTAGTTTTTTTTTTATTCTATCCATCATCATCTGCCTAGCGTTTTCCCAACTATGTTGGGGTCGGCTTCCAGTCTAACCGGATGCAGCTGAATACCAGTATTTTACATGGAGCGACTGCCTATCTGACTTCCACAACCCATTTACTGGGCAATACGATACCCCTTGGTAAGACTGGTTATCAGACTTTCGGGCTTTTGACTACCCGTAACAACTGTCAAAGATTTACGAATGACAACCGGGACCAACGGCTTAATGGGTTTTCCGAGGCACGGAGGGGCTCGCTATGTAAAGATGGTCACCCATCCGCAGACCAATCGCGGCAAACATAGCTTAATCTGATCGATCGACCTGTGCGGCTATGTTATTATTTAGTCACGGGCCCCATTAAAAAAAATATTTTTGAAATAGATTTACAATTATCGCGTAGCAAACATAAAAAATAAAGCAACTGAATTGAGAACCTCCTCCTTTTTTTGAAGTCGGTTAAAAACCAAAAAGAAATTGCGAGAAATTGTCCAAATTCCGGAAAAAGCGGTAATCTTTTGGAGCAAGGTCCGGGGGAGTATGAAGGGTGTAGGAGACATTCCAATCGCAGCTCCTGTAACTTTCATGTTGAGGTACGGAACCCAAGACAAGATTATTTAAATTAATTACCTGTCTGTCTGTCTAGCTTAGTTATAGGTTCATTTATTAAAAAAAAGATTGCATCATTAAAAGACCAAACATTTTTTATGTTCATTAATTATAAAAAGTGTTCATCATTAGAAGGTCAAATAAAATTTTAGACGATTAATTAACTATTCAAAAGGCCCCTTCCGGTCCCTTATAAAAACAACGATTTATATTGTTTAGACTACAAACAAGATACACGTGTTTCGGCTTTAAAGGGAATACTTTTTTGTTTGTGTTTGACCTTAAACAAAGGCCCCAGTTCAAGTTACATGAAACATCGTTGTACGCAAACAATGTTTATTAGAAAACTCCTAAGTCAACAACTCTGATCAAGGGGTTTGTCTAGACATCTGTTTAAAATATTGACACGCTCGTAATCATCAAAAAGTTTGGCAGAGTAGTTACATAGTACACGCAGCTTTGCCAGTTATGTCTAAAGGTCGTAGCACACGTATCAAATCGGAAAGGGATCGGCACCGTATCAACTCGAGCCGTTCAGTATTCTTTGTATGAAACTCCCTACTGCAACGCACACTAATCGGAATCATAACGTGATCGCCTCGCCTCCGCGACCGCCTGAACCGCGGTGCGGTGCTTTACGGCTCGTCGTCCCCGCGCTTACGGCTCGTTGTCCCCGCGCTTACATCTCTCCGTACCCGAGCTTACGTCTCTTCGCGCAGCCTTGTCCCTCTCACCCCTCCGGCCTGCCTGCTGCACCATCAACTAGCGGTCGGCAAGCCGTAAGCGCGGCGTCGCTTCTGATTCGCTTTTGTTACGTGCTTACGTTAGGTTGACGCCTGTTTAACGGCGACGCAAAAGGCGATCCGGTGCCGATCCCTTTCCGATTTGATACGTGTGCCTTAAGGTCCATGTAATAGGGGGCGAGCCTAACGACTAGCTATATATATATAATACATATATATAGGTAATCTTGGATTTCAGTTTGACCTCACCATCGGTTTCAGCACCCTAGAAAACCAAGAAATCAACACTCATGATGAAAAATTTGAACATTTTTCACATCCGCCATCTTGGGTTTTGAGGTACTCGTAGATTCTGTACCAGATTCGTGCCATTGTATTTTTGTTTCGACTGTATCCACGGGTAGCTTTAAACAATAGATGTTTTTTTAGTTTCGAATGTGGGTCCAGTTGACCAATGAAAATATAGAAAATCAATTATTTGGTCAACTGGACCAGCGGGTCCAGTTCGAGTGGGTCCAGGTGACCCAAGACTCCTAATGTAAATTCCCCATAAACGAGGCCTTTATAGGTCCAATCAGTTAACAAGGATATAATATGCTGCTCAGGTCCATACATCACAGAACGTTCAATCGCCCTAACTTTAAGTCCTTCAGCCTTGCCATCTGACTCCCAAAGTTCAGGACTAAAGTTTAAGGGCATGCCTCGAAGTATGAATAAGATGTAGAGTGTTTTGTGTCTATCATAATATCAAGATATGATCTCGAATGCTCCTGTCATGTGTTTGCTATGGTATTGTTCAAGCCTTGTCTAATTCATACACTTAGCCGAAATATAAAGGACAAGTCATAAACTTGAGCCCAAAACTTCAGAATAGTTCTGAATAGTTAGCGAAGCACGGGGATGATGCGAGTAGTCACATTTTGAATAATTGTATATCAATAATTTTGTAGTTAGAGGGACAAAGAGGGAACTCTGAATGGAGGGGGAAGAAAAGGAGGGTAGTTTGAATTGTGGTATTGAGGGGATATTGTTGGTTTATTGATTTATTAGCTGGCGTCTTCGCCCGCGTGACGGTCGGATATTATCTAATCAAACGTTAATCAAACGTTTATTTGCTAGAAATACATTGTTTTGAGAGTGGTGGCCCAGTGGTAACGGCCGCGACTTACGAGTTGGAGGTCGTAGGTTTAAGCCCAGACAGGCGCTTTACTTTGTGTAAATAATTTCATCACCACTGCAACGGAAAACGGTGAAGGAAAACATCGTGAGGAAACCGTTATGTCCTAGAACAAAAAAATCGAAGACATGTGACATCTACCAACCCGTACTGGGCCCGTGTGGTGGATTACGGCCCACTCCTTCTCACACAGAGGAGGCCTGTATCCCAGTAGTGGGAGCATTATAGGCTGGTTATGCTACATTGTTTTGGTAAAGGTGAGATCTTACGAGTATGACCCAAGTGTCATTGTTTTCTGTCTGCAAGCAAGTGTGCAAATTTTTATTAAGTTTACATATGTTCTCATTATATTACTATTATTATTTATATACTATTACCATGCAATTATTCACTGTTTAATTTATTCCTTTATATTGTTAATATTATAATAATAAATAACACGGCTCGCATTGTCAGGAGGTTCCTCTCTCTGGAGCCCTGACCGCCGGTAGCTTGCACCCTGTTCCCGATACCGGTGGGCTACTATTTTTTATATTTTTAAATGTTTGTATATTTTTTTTATATTCTAATATTTAAAAATATAATTTATGAGTAGGTAAATAGATAAATAAACGAAATAATACTAATATAATTTTTTATGTTCCATAAATTCCTTAATACTATAAAAACAACAAAACAAAACGAGAAACTGTAATGTTTTTTTCCTAAAAATAAAATAAATAAATAAAAAAAATAATTAAAATTCGTTTGGTAAGCTATTATAAATTATGACACACATTTTTATTATAGTATCTTTATGACAAGGTGACAGCACGTTAAGCCGTTGGTCCCGGCTATCATCGTAGATCTTTGACAGTCGTCACGGGTCGTCAGAAGCCCGAAAGTCTGACAACCAGTCTAACCAAAGGGTATCGTATTACCTAGTAGCTGGGTTGTGGAGGTCTGAGGGGCAATTTCCGTATTTTTATAAACGTTCAGTCTAATCTCAGTCTCAATCTGTCAAAAATACCTCTAATTTCGCTACATTTTTGAAAAAAAAAAGAAACACATTAGTGTTGTCTCTGAGATAGATTGCGACTAGATTTTGAACGTTTTTAATTACAAGAATTGGCCTTCAGATAGGCAGTCGCTTCATGTAAAATACTGTTATTGAGCTGCATCTGGTTAGACTGGAAGCCGACCCCAACATAGTTGGGAAAAGGCTAGGCAGGTTGATTAATTCAATGGCGGATTTACCAATAGGCTGAGTAGGCTGGAGCCTAGGGCGGCAGATTTTAGGGGTGGCAAAATGTCTTACTGAAATTAAAAATATTATTATTATATACCTGCCATGTTTTTTTAGACAGAATAAACAAAGTGAATGCTCAAATTCAGTCTTCTACCGTAGATTTTATCACAGTTGCCGATCTTTACAAATATCTTTGCAAGTTTTTCGTAGCTGATGAACGAGAACATTTTAAGTATTTCGAAGTAAAGACAAAGCAGTATACAAAAGACATGGGACATTATTGTAGAGGTCGGTAGGGGCGGCAAAATTTTAATAGCCTACTGGCGGTAGATGTGTAAATCCGCCACTGGATTAATTGTTATATTACTTCAATAACAAAACTGAGAGAGAAAATATTTCTATAACAGGAAATATTTTTTCATCCACATGTCAAGGAGTTCCGTATTCTTGTGAAGATTCGCGACCCTTTTAGAGTTCCTTGGGGAATAGTTTGAGAGTAACGCTTTTAGATGTACAACATACATATTATGTGTTGACTAGAAGTGACAGGTTTGAGTAGTTATCATGTTTATTAAACACAACATAAGATCACGCCTGATTTCTCCGAAAGGTTTCGCAGAAGTGACTTATTCGAACACCCTCATTTTTAGGGTTCCGTACCCAAAGGGTAAAAATGGGACCCTGTTACTAAGACTCCACTGTCCGTCTGTCTGTCTGTCACCAGGCTGTATCTCATGAACCGTGATAGCTAGACGGTTGAAATTTTCACAGATGATGTATTTCTGTTGCCGCTATAACAACAAATACTAAAAACAGAATAAAATAAATATTTAATGTTTTCCCATAAAACAAACGTGATTCTTTTGCCGTTATTTGCTCGATATTAATAACGGCAACAGGTAGACACTTCAAATAATTACAGAATAAGGTACTTAGGTAATTTATAACCTACTTAGTTTACTTAATTAAGGTACTTAGTTGTATATTCACTTTAAAAATAAATAATTAAAATAAAATAAATTAAGGGGGGCTCCCATACAACAAACGTGATTTTTTTTATATTTATTGTTAAATATTGTACGGTGGTACGGAACCCTTTTTTGTTTTAGTAAAACAAAATGGCTTGCATTGGCTCTGAACATCAGGACGGCAACCAGTCGGTTATCTTTTACAGTGAAGGCACGTGAACATATTCGGCAGAAGGTGGCCGTAACATCCCAGCGCTGATTTTGCTGGATTCGTTTATGCCAAAAACGTAAACAAATATGAACTAATGGAAAAATAACTTTAATTCCTACACAATAAAGTTCAATTTACGCTATAACTTCAAACATTTTTATAACTTTTCAATAGTGCTAGTCGCTCTGAAATCAACTTAATTATCATTGAAATAAAGTTGATATTTGTTTAGTTTGAAATAAGATGAGGGTGTGCAGCACTGCGCTTTTTTACTATACACTAAGTGATCTGATTGAAAGGATACTTGTGCAAAATGTACAGACGCCAGCACATCAAGCTACCCGAAACTGTCAAAGGATGATGGCGACCTTGGCACCAGTTGCGTATAGCGACATAATATATTTAAAAAAAATGCTTTATCAAATTTATATTAAAGAACCTAATTCAATATTTTTTAGAACTAGCAGTATGTCTGTAAAATAAAAATAAACATTTATATTTTTATGCTTAATTAAGCTGATATTGATTCGGAACGCGCTCTCCATACGTTCCGTTGTACGTTATCTGTCCCTCCATTAGGCGTTTAAAAGATTTTTAATAGTATATCTAGCCATAATAATGTTTTGTTTATATCAGAGTTTATATTTTATAATATTGCATTTAGTGTTAAATACAGAGACTGTGTAACAGACAGAAAAAATATTTAATATGCGATGACATTTTTTTTACGTCTTATGAAACGCTTGACTGACAAACTGACATTGCAAATGATCAACTGTCAAAAGACTTAAAAGTCAACTCAATACTTTCCCTCGCTTCGTTGTGATAAGTATTGCGCGCTTTTACACGGTTTTGGCTCCTCCTGATTAGTGATTAGGTACTTGACCCTCTGCTTTTTAAAATCGATATAACCTATAATTTAAAAAAACTTAAATAAAAAAAAACAGTAAGTTTTTAGTGAACATTTGATTCTAAAATAGCATCACAGCATAATAATCTAGAAGAATTCGATAGTAGTAGCAGTATACGTTAAAAAAAATATTGGTGCCAGGCATGAATGGAATGTCGCCATTCTCCTTTTCCCAATCAACTTTGAACCTAATACTTTAGCGATAAAGTTGAAAATCTATTAAAGAAATTTGACAGACAACAACTTACGAGAGCATCATGATAATATTTTTAATTACTACAGAATGACGATAAGTCATCATCTCATCTGCCTAGCCTTTTCCCACTATTCGGGGTCGGCTTCCAGTCTAACCGGATGCAGCTGAATACCAGTATTTTTCATGGAGCGACTGCCTATCTGACCTCCACAACCCAGTTACTGGGTAACACGATACCCCTTGGTAAGACTGGTTGACATATTCACTCTGAAGCAACTCTAAAGCAAAAAACAAATTTCTTAGGTATTTTCTAAAACCTATCCTACCTAAAAAAATCATGAAACGTTATGTTACTTTACTTTAAACTAGGTAGAAACTACGAGACGAAATTGTTTAAATACAACATTAAACCTGTGATTAAACGTTAGTTATCGTGTCTGAGAAGTTTCGCTAACAAATTCAAAGTAACCTTACATAATGGGTATATATATGTATAGTCTACATCATATATTTCAGACTTCTGGCGACCCGTAACGACTGTCAAAGATAGTATGTTAAAAATATAATAAACTAGCTTCTGCTTGCAACTTCGTCCGCGTTTAAATTTCGGCCCTCGACCCATATTTTTTTAAATTATTTTTATTTATTCAGATAACAGAGATCCATTGGGTTAGTAATAATAGTCTTACCTATGTTAGTACTTAACTAATAAAACCGACAATGTACAGGCACAGAATACTTAATAGTACTACCATTGATATATAAAAAAACCCTATATCAATGAGTACTACGTACAAAAAGGACTCTCCCTTCCCCGCGCTCTTATCAGATATTGCACCTCACCCCGCACTTCGAGGTATTCGTCGCCGACTCTTTAGCAAGGGCGCTCGCGAACCGCAGCGCTGTACTGCTGACACGAACACACAATTTTGCGATTTAAAAGTTTTATTTGAGTTTTAATCACGATGGTTGGATATTGTGATGCTTTTCCGAATTCGTATTTACATACACTGTTTGTAAGATTTCGCATTTTTAAAACCATGCGATTTAATAACCGATTATTAACAGATAAGTCATTTAAACTAAATTATTTTAGTGTTTTTATTTAATTACGAACCCGACTATATAAATAAACAATTGAACTAGAATGTCATTTCATAAATACACACGTTCAGGCAGCACCGTCGTTGTTCGGTTCCCCGACACAAATCGCTTTCCGCGCCATTTTTTACGCTACGCACGACAACCAACCCTACTAGATTACACGCACACATTTGCACGTATACAAACGTCATTTGTTTATGTAGTAGTAATAGGTAATTATTTTGCGAGTGTTGTATGGAGTGTCCGGGGTGTGGTACAGGTGACAAGTGACCTCACCAACGGAATTATATATTTCACCCTGTAGATACGGAACCCAAAACATGCAAGTCCCACTCACACTCTTGTCCGTCTTTTAAACCATATTTTTCTACCTGACCACGGTAAGAGACGTCTAGCAAGAAAATCGAAGTGAATAACAAGAACGGAGCTCCTTTGAAATCCTGTTAGCCTGGTACTACTCGATAAAATACTTACCTAGCTCAAAGAAGGTAAGTACTTTGAGGTTTTCCTTACCTGCCTTTTGCCACAGTTTATTCCTATTTACAAAATGTAGGATGGTTTGATGGTAATTTTATCTTTATTTACTTATTTATTTAAACTTTTCGCACAAAAAGGTACAAAGGCAGACTTAATGCCTTAGGCATTCTCTACCAGTCAACCAAGGGTGGTGAAGAGATTAGATGGTAGGTGCTTTGGTTGAGAGGAACAATGATAAAAAATAAAATAATAAACTTAAAATTAGGTACACAAATACATAAATAAGTTATATATAAATACATAAATAAGTTATATACACACACATATTATTTACTATAATAAATACTTGTAATATATGTATATATACAGGGTGAATTTTCTAATTTGGCCATCCACGCCCACTTGGAAAATTCACCCTGTATATACATACAAATTCAAGGGAGAGAGATGTTGAGATGACTCTACACTATTTGTTTTGAAAATAACTCTGCAATTTCCGCTTAAATGCATACTGACTGGTGGCCGTCCTGATATCAAGAGGAAGTGCATTCCAAAGAAGAATGGACTGAATATGAAAGGAAGAATGCGATGCGAAAATTCCATATATTTGCAAACAGTTGATCCAAGTGAAATAAAACTTATCATTAAGAACTTAAAAAATAAGCAAAGTTTTGGTCATGATGAAATACCACCACTGCTTGTTAAATCATGTATAGATGAATTAATAATACCTTTGACTTTTCTCATCAATCAGTCATTCATGGAGGGTGTTGTCCCAGATTTACTAAAAATATCTATAGTAAAACCTATCTATAAAAAGGGCAAAAAAACTGACGCAGGAAATTATCGCCCTATTGCATTATTATCTACATTTTCAAAAATATTTGAAACTGCAATGTCTAAACGGCTAAATAGTTTTTGCGAAAAGTATAAGATCTTTAGCACCAGTCAAAATGGATTTAGGAAAAATAAGTCTACAACATTAGCAGTATTTAATTACGTCCAAGAAGCATTAAAAATAATAAATAATAAGAAATATGCAGTTGGGTTACTGCTAGATATGAGTAAAGCCTATGATCGAGTATCATATAAAATACTCCTAAATAAACTGTACCAAATAGGTGTGAGAGGTATCGCGTATGACTGGTTTTGCTCGTACCTAAAAAATCGCACACAGTATGTTGAAGTGGAATATTTTCACCCGGATACTGGCATAGTGACCCACGTGAGATCACAAATGGAGCACGTAAATATGTCTATACCACAAGGCAGTGTCTTAGGGTGTATTTTATTCTTAATCTACATCAACGATTTGCCGAGAGAAATAAATGTCCAGAGTGTCCTTTTTGCTGACGACATCTCAGTAGTGTTTCCATGTGACGACGGTAGCAAATTAAATTTAATACTGGACGATATACTTACAAAAATAGTAAATTGGCTAAAGGACCACAATTTGGAAATAAATTTTTCTAAAACAAAACTTATGCAATACAGACCTTATCAAAAACGTCCATTAAATATTAGCTACTCGTTCAATGACATACCGCTCCAGTGTGTGGATGAATTTAGACTCTTGGGTCTGACAGTTGACACTAACATAAATTGGAAGGCACATATAAATGTTGTGGCAAACAAACTTGCAAGTTTCGCGTATGCTTTGAATGAGTTGAAAAGATCAACCGACTTCAAAACAGCGATGACAGCATACTATGCCTACGCCTACTCATGGGTAACCTATGGCATTATAGTGTGGGGAAATTGCGTTGACGTAGAAAAACTCTTTATTTTACAAAAAAGATGTGTGAGAATTCTTGCAAATATAGACCAAATGCAAAGCTGTAAACCTTATTTTATTAAGTATAAAATGCTCACCTTAACAAGCATTTACATTATGGAAGTAAGCAAGTTTGTTAGAAAACATGCGTCGTTATTCCCTGTAGCTAAGAATCAAAGACCGCTGCAACGCTCCTTAAGAGTAAAAAATGAATTAGCAATGCCGAGTTCAAAACTAGCTATGTTTCACTCAGGACCTCTTGTAATGTGCATTAAAATTTATAATAAATTACCCAATGAGATCAAAGACATTGAATTTGACAATAAATTTATAAACGCACTTAAAATGCACCTAATACAGAAGTGTTATTATAGCCTAAATGAGTTTTTAACAAATTGACATTCTGTAATATCAATATTTTAGATTTTATTTGAAGATTGACGCAATGTAATAATGTAGAAATTTAATAAAGACATCCAATAATAAATTAATTAATAATGAAATGATGACATTAAAATTGTAATAATATATTTTTAAATAACTTTATATAATAATGCATGCAATAATAATTTAATGTATAATTAAGAAACAAAATGTTGCGGTGCCCTAGCAGGGTTCATGTACGAAACCTTTATTTGATTTTTTAACAACCTTGTAAACGACATGAATGCAATATAAACTAAATAAATAAATAAATAAATGAATGAACAAAGTCAGAAGTATGAGAAGGACAGAGTAGGAGAAGATTGTTAGAGGAACGCAGATTCTTAGTGTGAGAAGAACATAGATATTGGATTTATACTAGCAGACCCCGCAAACGTTGTTTTGCAAAAAAAAAAAAGACGGGTTGCACTCCGGGAGTGCCGGCAGAAGTGAAAACTTGAATATTAACGTTGAAATAAATCAATTATTAATTGAATTAATATAACTCATTTTTTTTTTCACTATTTCTGCGTCACTTTTTTCATTAATAGATGCACTTTGTTCAATTTCCATATTTTAAACACTTTATATACACGAATTTTACGAATACACAGCAGTGTGGCTACTACACAGACGGTCGAGCCATCAGCTGTCCATCCATCCATCCATCCATCCACATCCACATCCACATCACTTCCACATCGACATCCACGGCCATCCATCCATTGTCGTGTGTCACTTGGTTCACTTCGGTTGGCGCCGCCGTAGAAAGAGAGGGGGATACAGTTAGGACTGTTAGGAGTAGTAGTTCTCCCCTGTGTAGTCTCTCCTGACGGTCACGTGTCCTGAAGCGATGTCCTGACGCGATGTCCTGACGCGAGTTTAACATTTTTTACCCATTACAAAAAAGTGTGCAACGCCGCTAAAGAAGTTTTCACTTCAATAAAATCTACGACCTATTCTCAGACCTACCAATTCCTACTTCCTACTATCCTACTTCCTACTAATATTAGGTCCTTACATATGAAATTGGCGTTTTGTATGGAAGGAACAAAAAGTCGAATATTTTTTATTATAATATATTTAATTAATCAAAGTATGAACCATTGTTTTCAATGCACTTTTGCCATCTTATAGGTAGTTCATTGATCCCTTTACTAAAAAAACCAGTCGGACGGGAATCAATAAAATCTTTGAAGGCGATTTGGACTGCCCCATCGGAGTTGAATTTTTTCCCTTGCAAAAAGTTATCCAAATTGCGAAAAAAATGGTAATCTGTTGGAGCAAGGTCCGGGGAGTACGGAGGATGTCTAAGACATTCCAATTCAAGTAATGTAACGCAGCAGTCGACGCGCGTTTGCCGGTTTGCTTCAGTCAATTCGTGAGGTACCCACCTTTCAAGCTTTTTAATCTTCCCAATTTGCTTCAAGTGAATTAAAACAGTTTTATCACTAACATCGAAGCCTGCAGCTAACTCGGACGTGGTTTGCGATGGGTCCGCTTCCACAATAGCCTTCAATTCTCCATTATCAACTTGGGTCTCAGGCCGTCCACGGGGCTTGTTCTGCAGGTCGAAATTTCCAGAACGAAAACGTTGGAACCAAAAACGAACTGTGTTTTCTTTTGCAACATGACCGCCATACACATCATTCACCCTTCGAGTCGTTTCCGCAGCACTAGTGCCACGGCGGAACTCGTACTCGTAAATAATGCGATATTTTAAATTTTCCATTTTGTAAAATGAGTGACGCAAACAGAAAAAACAGAAGAAAAAAAACAAATGAATGACGGTCATCGAAGCACAAATACATGAGTAAATAGCTGTACAAATTTGAATTTGGAATTCCTTACCAAAGAGGAGAAATTCGTGATTAAAGTGGCCAGTACGAAAAACGCCAATTTCATATGTAAGGACCTAATATTATAAACGCGAAAGTTTGTGAGGATGCATGGATGGATGGATTTTTGTTACTCTTTCACGCAAAAACTACTGAAGTGATTTGGATGAAATTTTGCACACAGATAGTTTATAACCTGGATTAACACATGATACTTTTTATCCCGATATTCCCACGGGATCGACACTTATGCTGGTGAAACCGCGGGGCGATGCTAGTATACACTAAAAATTTCATAAAAATCGGTCAAGCCGTTTCGGAGGAGTTCGATAATAAACACTGTGACACGAGATTTTCATTAGATTAGATAATTATGTGTATAGGCGTTGTTCTTTTAAACTGCACAATGGATTTTGATGGTTTAATAGATATAGGTAACATAAGAAAAATAAAAAAAAGTATTTTGTTAAAAATGAGCTCTTTTCTTTAGTTTTCCGTATGTCATTACTTCCCAGAATTTGATCCTTATTAGGGACACTATCGAATGGTGTAATATTACAGTATGTGTTTTTTTAATCAAAATCAACAGGTTCGATTCCTGGCTAGAAATATTGATTCTTCAAAAATCCAATGATGCAGTTTTAGTTTTCATCAAAATCGAGCCCGTGACTCCTTTGAGTACTTTTCGCTATTCCTCATAGTTTCGGATTTGGCCATCCACGCCCACTTGAAACCTGTATATAATTCAAAATCTTTAAATCAAACGAAGACTCATACAGTGTTAGTAACATAGTCCTCAAAACTAAGTATTAGTAAATAACACGATACGATGAAACATGTCTACTCTGTCAGCAATCATGTTCAGAATCCTGTTAAGGCTGGCCATATCTAGAGCCACCATCGATGCTGCGTATACATAATCAGCCTATAATTTTCCCACTGCTGGGACACAGGTATCTACTTTCGAGAAGAAGTGGGCTATATATAATCCACCACGCGGGCCCAGTGCGTGTTCGTGGATGTCACATGTCTTCGAATTTTTGGTTCTAGGACATGCCGGTTTCCTCACGATGTTTTAGGTACTTCACCGCTTTGAGAGCAGTGGTGATGAAATAATTTACACAAAGTAAAGCACCTGTCTGGGTTCGGACCTACGACCTCCAACTCGTATATCGCGGCCATTACCACTGGACAACCACTGCTCGACAACTCGCAACCATGAGGCACACTTTCCTGCGTATTTTTTTTATTTTTTTATTATATCGGACTTTATACTTTTTTTCTTTTTTAAAGTTTACTTTTTGTTTTTATTTGATGTATGTGTCTGGTGTATTGTGTGTCTTTGAGTCTGTGCTAAATAAATGTACTTTCTTTCTTCTTCTTTCTTTCTTTCTCGATGTGCGCTTGCGCATTATTATGTACCTAGATACACATAAACATACTCTGACGCCCTGCAATGCCATGGCAACCCCATCACTTTTCTGAACACGTTATTAAATTGGACAAGAAGGGCTCTATATGACGCTTGCGAATATTTCTCCAGTAGGTACATGTGTGTGTGTGTTTCGAAATTCTCTAAAGTGAGGCACCAGTACAACGTGCAAACCTGCGGACTATCATATTCGCACGCACGGAAAGGCCCTCCGTTCCCTTTCAATGTCAGCATTATCATTACATTTAATATTTAACTTAGATATAGCCATAGATATCCGAGATATAGCACTCAATTCTGGTTGTTTTGACGCGTCGCCGCATTAGTAGATTGCGCGAACGCGCGAAGACGGATCTTAATAAAATTAATTATTTCAATCTGTCTTCTTCACTCTACGGAGATGTCTCAAATGAACGTGCTCGCTAAAATAGACGATGGTGTGACTGCGACATCAATTCTGTATCATAAAACCCATAGGAAAAGAGCGGATCTTTTTTCACGGATAGGTATTTGAGTTTAAAATAGTTTTAAAATTGAATCACCAAAAATATAAAAATTAAAATAAGTATCAGTTTAAAAAAAAACGGTCGTGTGCGAGCCGGGCTCGTGTACCGAGACCTCCATGCAAAGTAGGTATGTTAGTTTTAAAATTATTATTTTTTGTAATTTCACGGTTTTCGGATTTTTTCCCTTTACTTGTGCTACATGAAATTACCTCTTGCCTTTCATGATTATAGGTCAACGGAAAGCACCATACAGGTTTAAAAAAAAATCACTAAAATATAAGGTTCAAAGTTGATTGGCAAAATTTTACAGTATAGGGTAGCTTGATGTGTGCTGGCCTCTAAATCTGCTACCCTGTATAATTAAAATGACTACCAGTTTTAAAATAGGATTAAAAAAATATAATTGGGCCCCTTTTTTTTGGTCAAATCAAAACCATAAACTTTCGTTTTTCGACAATACGTCAGCTTCACCATTCACTGACTGGCTAGTCTATGAAGGCATGATTATGTACACTATATAAATTACAGACATAAATAAGTATAGAAATTTTACAAAGGGTGACACAATGGGCGGTTTTATCGCTAAGAGCGACCGTAACTCGTACTAACACGAAAAACATTCAATCACCCAAAATGGTAACATCTAGAACAACTATGACGATTCTCTTTTTACATGCCGGATATCCGGCTCCGGAAATCCGCTCGCTACTTCACCGTTCACACGTCTCCGGTCGCCGTCCGGGTATTAAATATACTCAGCAGTGAGTCACTTTCATGTAAGTACGGATATCTTAAGGTCGCTGCATACTGGACGGCGGCGTTAGGGCAAAATATGATTCGGAAATAGTCATTCAATAGTGAACTTAGACTCCCTTATTACAAAACAAGGATTTTCTTTAGATCTTTAAACCACCAAGCCAGTTATTGAATTACCTAAGAACCTAACTGTTATAGAAATGCAGTTCTTTATACAAAAATGACAGCTTAATTCAGTGACAAGTTGTCATTTTAGTATAAAGAACTTTGCCTAAATCGAACTAAAGTTAATACAAATACTGGTTCAAAGATTTAGGCTAGAACCAAAGTTAGATTTCATTTTGTAATAAGACAAAGAGAGAGGGTTGTGATTGCGACGATAGATCGTGTTGAAGCAAAATAAAATAAATGATTTTAATGTTTATAATTTTGTAAATATATATATAGAGGGGCTTGTGGCTAAGTAATAACAGCCGCACAGGTCGATCGTTCAGGTTAAGCTACGCTTGCCGCGGTTGGTCCGTGGATGGGTGACCATCTTTACATGCCAAGACCCCTCTGTGCCTCGGAAAGCACGTTAAGCCGTTGGTCCCGGCTGTCATTCGTGGATCTTTGACAGTCGTTACGGGTAGTCAGAAGACCGAAAGTCTGACAACCAGTCTTACCAAGGGGTATCGTATTACCCAATAACTGGGTTGTGGAGGTCAGATAGGCAGTCGCTCCATGTAAAATACTGGTATTCAGCTGCATGCGGTTAGACGGGAAGCCGACCCCAACATACATAGTTGGGAAAAGGCTAGGCAAATGATGGAATTTTGTAAATATATACTTGTTACAGTCGCGAATCATATTTTGTTCAATATACAACCCGACAACAAAGATGGTCACTACTTAGCTCTCCGGAGCGACCGTAACAAGTATAAGTACTTCGGAACCACGGACTGGACATGGCGCGTGGGGCGTGGGTAGTGCTAAACATCGTCACCAACGATATTTTTCCCAGTGGCGTAACTATAGGATGGCATTGGGGCAAAATGCCACGGGCCCCCAGCCAGAGGGGGCCCCCGGCCCGAGAGGGCCATGAGCACAGTAGGATCCTAACATAAGTTTATAAAAGCAAACTTTTTTTGAAAATGTGCAACAAAGCACATCATTCTGGTTTCGTACATTTTGTACCTTATTCCTGTTGTTTGTCTAATTTTTTAGATAGGACCTCATGCTCAGCAGTAGCGCTTGCGACCACTAGACCAACGAAGCAGTCATGTTTTAAATTTTGTAGGGGAAATTATGAAATCTACGCGGAAGATGTCGCGGGAGAAGAGCTAGTAAAAAAAAAACTATAACGTTGGTTGAGCTTCTTTATATTGAGGGAGGGCCCCATCCCTTGAATTTGCCACTGACCCCAAACGGTACAGTTACGCCACTGATTTTTCCCGTCCCTTGGGGACACTGTCCCATGACGTATGCTCTTTCGTATACATTTTCTATGAAACGATTTTTAGAAAAATTGTTGTCCCGTTCTGTCCGGATTAACCACCGGTTTTGTGTGCAGCGACCTTAAACCGGAACGAACGTCCGATTTCAAAGAAGCTTTGATAACATGGTTCGACGATTAGACGAACATTATATAATATATGGTACCAGGATTTGCAATCGAGTATGTATTCATGCATTTCATATTACCTACTAGTAATGAGAAATATTTTTCGCAGAAACTTGTTGGTACATCGGAGAAATCAAGGACCTATAGCAAAAAAAACTTAGGTAGAATTTTGGAAAATACGTAGGTCGTAGGTTCGAACCCAGACAGGCGCTTTACTTTGTTTAAAATATTTCATCACCACTGCTCTCAAAACTGTGAAGGAAAACATCGTGAGGAAACCGGCATGTTCTAGAACCAATAATTCAACATCTACCAACCCGCACTGGGCCCCGCGGTTTCACTCGCATAAGTATCGATCTCGTGGGAATATCGGAATAAAAACTAACCTATGTCCTTTCCCAGGACTCAAACTATCTATCTATATACCAAATTTCATCTAAATCGGTTCAGCGGTGAAGAGGTAACAGACAGACAGAGACACTTTCGCATTTATAACATTAGTATGGATTTATTTTATTCCTCTAGTGGGATTTAATTAAGTCCATCGGTATGTCAGTGGCCCCAATCAGAATATCAGCGCTGCAAGTGTTTTTTTTTTTTCAAATATCGCAGCAGCATGCTTATATAGGAGCCTTTTGGCCTTGCACAGGTCTTCCTTATTTTTTGTTCTTTTCACAGTTTTTTTTTTGAAGTGTAAACTTCTTTAGCGGCGTTGCACACTTTTAGTAATGGGTAAAAAATGTTAAACTCGCGTCAGGACATCGCGTCAGGACACGTGACCGTCAGGAGAGATTTCCCCCCCCTTTCTTTCTACGGCGGCGCCAACCGAAGTGAAGTGACACACGGACACAATGGATGGATGGATGGATGGATGGATGGATGGATGGATGGATGGATGGATGGATGGATGGATGGATGGATGGTGATGGAAGTGGAAGTGGAAGGTGAAGTGGAAGTGGAAGTGGAAGAGGAATTGGAAGTGGAAGTCGAAGTCGAAGTGGAAGTCGAAGTCGAAGTCGAAGTGGAAGTCGAAGTCGAAGTGGAAGTCGAATTCGAAGTGGAAGTGGAAGTCGTAGTCGAAGTCGAAGTGGAAGTCAAAGTGGAAGTCGAAGTGGAAGTCGAAGTGGAAGTCGAAGTGGAAGTCGAAGTGGAAGTCGTAGTGGAAGTCGAAGTGGAAGTCGAAGTGGAAGTCGAAGTGGAAGTGGAAGTGGAAGTGGATGGATGGATGGATGGACAGCTGATGGCTCGACCGTCTGTGTAGTAGCCACACTGCTGTGTATTCGTAAAATTCGTGTATATAAAGTGTTTAAAATATGGAAATTGAACAAAGTGCATCTATTAATGAAAAAAGTGACGCAGAAATAGTGAAAAAAAATGAGTTATATTAATAAAATTAATAATTGATTTATTTCAACGTTAATATTCAAGTTTTCACTTCTGCCGGCACTCCCGGAGTGCAACCCGTCTTTTTTTAGTTTTAATCTTAATTTTTTTTTTTTTATTGTTTTTATGATTTTGTTAGATTTGTATTTCTTGTGCGTGTCCCAAATAAAAAAAAAAATTTTTTCTTTCTTTCATATAATCCAGTAGGTACCTAATGTTTTTGATTTATCTACGAACGAGTGCCTACTTTGTTAGTAACCTCTCGGAAAAACGGCATTTATTTTATCTACTCTACCGTCACCAAATAAAATAGCTATCACAAGGCAAGCCAATATTCAGCCAAGCATAAAGATTTACCCGTTATGTGACCCCTAAAATCCAAAAAAAGGCCTCGTCCTTTAAGGCTCCGGTAAAGCACAGCCCAAAAAAGACGCAAAAGTAACAACTTACAAAACCTTATCCCAGAATCATGGCAGGATTTGTACAAAAAAAAGTAGATATTTGGTCCGTGAATGGATGACCATCTGGACATGCCAAGATCCCTCCGTGTCTCGGAAAGCACGTTAAGCTGTTGGTCCCGGCTGTCATTCGTGGATCTTTGACACTTGTTACAGGTCGTCAGAAGCCCGAAAATCTTACAACCAATCTTACCAAAGGGTATCGAATTACCCAGTAACTGGGTTGTGGAGGTCTGATAGGCAGTCGCTCCATGTAAAATACTGGTATTCAGCTTTATCCGGTTAGACTGGAAGCCGACCCCAACATAGTTGGGAAAAGGCTAGGCAGATGATGACTCTTGGGTGCCTAAAGCGTATCTTCAGGCATTTACAATATTTTTATAACCCCGCATTAAAAATATAATGTTAAAAGAAAATAGCTTAACGAGGAGCTCATTATTTCAAAACGAAACGGCGGCTGTCAGTGTAAAACCCGCTCAGACCCGCTAGACTATTTTTGATCGTCGGCTGTCTTGTGTGTATTCTTCCCGGTTACATGCGTCTCTCATCCAGGTGTTTCCCGCGACTTTGACGATATCGTCAACCCAGAGCGTTTTTGGACGGCCCTGGTTTCTTTGACCGAACCTTGGCCACCATTCGGTCACAGCTTTACTCCATCGGCCATCTCTTCGTCTAGCTAGATGTCTTATCCAAGTCAACTTGAGGCGCATCGCTCAGTCACCGACATCGTATACTTTCGTTTTCTTTAAAAAAAGAAAACTTAGAAAACCGCAAAACGTTTGAAAAACGCTGTTAGATGGAACGAAACTGGAATAAAATTACCAGAAAGATGAAGCCGAACATCAAAATGGCTTAATCTAAGCCGTTTACTCGTCTCTTCAATGGCTATATCTTTTATACGTCTTCACTGTTCGTCCCTTCGATCCGGAGTAGCCGCCACAATCGCAAATCACATTATATGGGAGCCCGGCAATGTAGAATGGACGTTAGAGTATCAATAAGGCAAGCTATAGAACGATATTATTGTTTAAGTTTACTGCGAGATACTAAGGATCTCATCATCTGTATAGCCTTTTTCCAACTATGGCTGGCAACTATGGTCGGCTTAGTAAGAACAGAAAATAACAATTGGAAAAGCCGATATTAAAGCCAAGAGCACATCACAGCCTTAACGGGCCGAAGCGCAAGGCATTTTTATACAAAAAAGTGCGGCGCAACCCGCCTGTAATTTGCGTTTGCTCATAGAAAATGTACGAAAGTGATGAAGGACTTTCTGTGTTGCGCTAGTCTTGTTACAGTTAGACTATTACTCGTTTTTTATTTAAAAATATCAGTAGGTATAAAATTCCATGTTTTTCCTGCAGACGCAATACGCACAGATTTGGAACGATGTTCACTAAGCTATGTAAATAATCATTTAGCGCCACTTCTATCTCTTGGTTTTTCAGAGCTTTATTTGAAAACGAACATACAACAAACCAAAAACTTTTTAACAAAGCAACAACCCAAATATTTAAGCTCGATAAATGAAGATGTCAACTGCAGTGCAGGTAAATAGTTAATCCTGAAAATATTTTTCACGAAGACTTAAAACAAAGTCGCACTCTGCAGTCTTCATACCATGCCGTCGAATTACATAAGGCGGATACAGACATTGCGAGGCATGCGCCGCGCACGTCTCGCAACACACGCCTCGATATTACTTTTCCTCGAGTAACGAGCAGCCTCACCACGAATATGAACGTCCACACATCGCGAAGCATGCGATGAGCGCCGTGCGCTGCGCATGCCTCGCAATGGCGCCGATTCTCTTGCTCACAAACTAAACTAAATTTAAGTTCAGTGCATATTTTTCTTTCTATTTCATTAAGAAAAGGGCAGGAGATAAATATTAGTTTAGTCCTGTCAAATTAAGATACTCCATAGACAATTTAGACGTGATTAAAAAATTGCCTATTAAAAATACGTCAATTTACGTCAGGCACGGACTAATTTGACAGATCTAAACTAATATTTATCTTCTGACCTTTTCTTAATGAAATAGAAAGAAAAAGATGCACTGAAAATAAATTTAGTTTAGTTTGTGAACAAGGGAATCGGCGCCAATGTCTGTATCCGCCTTAACATTGCAAGTAGGTAATTCTAAAAATATTTTCACTACTGCATATATCTACAAAGTCACGCTCTATATCCTTCATACTCTGCCGTCGAACCTAACCGAAACTACCCCCGTAGATCGAACTCCCGTGTCTCGCGCGTCTCGTTACGTAAGATCAATCGGCTAGCACACAATGTGACGACTTAGTTACGAGTTCCGGGTAGCTATGTACCCACTACCCGGTTAAAGGGTTACGATTGGATGTTGGGTAACTATTGTATTGGATTTTAACAAAAGAATCCCGTATGCGTTCGGGTAGAGTTATGGTTAGGATGTGTGTGGTTTGGACTTTGGTTCCCAGGCTAAGATATGTATATAGAGTTACCAGATGTAAAATTTAAAAGCCCGGAGAATAAGCCTGATTTCCTTAAAAAATCCTGAGAATTTGTCGCAATTTCAGATATTTTTCTCAAACGGAGTGTACAATTTAAAAGGTCATATTATTAATAATTTTGTGCACTGAGGATCTCGATTCTCGGAGGTCATGCCCACACGTTGGGCGCGAATACACTCCACGCCTCCCGTAAAGTATCATCGCAAAAAATAAAATATGACAAAACTGATTAAGTAGTTGAATGTTTCATTAATAAATAAGTTTTGATTTTATTTGTGCAATTAAGATGACCAAAGTTGATTTTTTAATTAGTCACTATATGTATAAAGAAAATTATTTTCTGTTTTGTACCTTTTTAATACAAGATCTAAAAAATTCTACTCTATTTTATTAAAAATTCTGAAAATCCTGAGATTTACAAAATCCGGCCGTAATCCTGAAAAGAGTTTAAAAATCCTGAGATCTCAGGACAAATCCTGAGATATGGTAACCCTATATGTATATGGCCATTTTGGTGCAGGGAATGGAAAAAATATGCGAAAATGTCCAAAATTGGTTTTGGTTTCAATAGTTGCAGCCAACATTGACTAGGAAATGGGGCTGGGGTGAACCATAGATTAGGTGCATTTTTGTGGTTTTTTGTTTAGCAAGGTGCAAAATAACTTCTAAATGGTTTAAAAAACTCTTCATTATTGATTTAACTGGTGAAATGTGGGCGCCGTTGGTTGAGACTGGTCATCTCTTAACTGCCAGGGCTTATTTTTAATCTTATATTTTAAATTGTTTCTTCATTTGTGTTTTTTTTTTTTACAGAAGCAACAAGAATGTACCCAGGATTTTGTAATAATATCTTGATTTAAAAGAGTGTCCTTGGAGTTTCTTGCCCGTTCATCTCCATAGAGATCTACGTTTTGGAATGTGCAACTAGCTTCAACTTTCTCAATAACTGACCGACTATTTAATTTGACAGTTCAAAAGTGCCTGTAAATGGTTTAATTGAAATAAATGCTTTGAGTACCTATCTATACCTACATAGTAAAAGTTCCCACATCACTGTATTTATAACTCTTCGAGGAATCATTTAGTGTCCAAAGGAGACCATGGAAGTTAGGACATTTTATATAACTTAATAATTATTAATATGACCAGAACCAGGTCTTGGGATACATTTATGGAAAACCCAAACCTGCACCGCATTTTGGAGGTGAGACACTCTAGTTTTAATAGTGGAAGTAATTGATACAGTGCCAATGTCACTGTCGGTCGTCAGGAAGCATGAATTAATTTCAAAATCTGTTAGTCCCTCTTGCTAAAGGGAACTTTACATATCTGTTCCTATTCCTACTTTGGTGATGATTCGATGTTCTTGTGATGGTAAAGATTTGAAGGAATTTAATACACACACACCTTATACAGAGATAAATAACACCTACGTTTAACGTAAGACAAACAAAGGCATTACAAACAATGAGACATTATAAATGGAAATATACAGGGTGGTCCAAAAGTCGTGGATCAAACGAAGTAGGGGGATACAGGAGGTCATTCCCAACGCTTTTAAAGTGAGAAATAATTTTTGGTAACGTTACAAAATTTTTGGAAAAAAATAAATTGCTCTTGAAATTTAATACTCAGAGCCCTAATAGAACTTTGTAGTGCTGATACATTATCTAGTAGTAATACAACACCGTTTGTTTTATTGTTTTATATCACATTTTTTTTTTTAATTTATCTATTGTAAAAGAACTCGGTATACACAAATATTCATAACTTTTAGGGCAATTGATTTTTGACCATGCTGTAGAAAGATTTTTTGTTGGAAATGACCTCGTTCATCTCCCTATTTTGTTTGATCCAAGACTTTTGGACCACTCTGTATACGGTTACGTCGTTAAAATGCAGAATTAAATCATTAGCAGCACATTAAACACGATATTAAATACATATAATCCCTCTAGGTCGCCACCTGCCAAAGTCGCATAACGTAGTTGAAATAAATTCGAACCACGTCACAGGAAATGTCCAAGGATCCACTCCGTACTGATACGCTAGACTTGGTTAAAAATGCTCACATGATGATCACGATATGAGTGAATTATGCTACACATATTCCTAGAAGAAAAAGAAAAGGAGATTTGGCTGGAGACTCAATCAATCAACTCAGCCTATTGCAATCCACTGCTGGACATAGGCCTCTCCCAGGCTGCGCCTTAACACCCTGTCCTCCGCCTTCCGCATACAGTCTGTCCCAGCCACCTTTTTGAGGGCGTCTCCACTCCAGGATTCGTCTGCTCCATCGGCCATCGGTCCTTCGACAAATATGGCCAGCCCACTGCCGCTTCAGCTTACTTAACTCCGGGTCTCTTCCAGATAACTTTGCTTCTGATTTTATCCTTCAAAGAAACTCTGAGCATAGCCCTTTCAATAGCGCGCTAAGGACCAGCCCGACTGTCATTGTCCCCCTCGATTTAAACTATCTGCTATCAATGAAAAATCGGAATGTCGACGCTTCTCTCAGAATAATAAAGACCTCTTATTTTTCCATATCCTGCGATAGTCCTACACGAACCGGGGGTTATCCTTGGGTACACTTGCATACTGCATAAAGGGAGAATCGTTGGTTGATGCCATGTTTCATTAAAATTTCCTAAGGGGCCTCTGCGAGTTGGCTTCGACCCCTGGGAGGCCTTCCAAAGGACCGGGACTCCATGGTCCCGAGATGTTTAAAAAAAATAAAAAAAGGCCTCTTAATGTAAGTCTTTCCAAGTTCGTAAAGAGTTTATTATAATCAAAAACGCCATAACCATCTTTAGTATTTCTTCTTCAAATACGGACTTGAGCTTCTGAATGAGAATTCGTGTTGGAACTAACAAAACTGCACTCAACTAGATATAACTGCAACGAGGCCAGTCCGAACCGCTTCAAACTGGAATGAACTGGATCTGACTAGTTCGAGCTGGGTTTGCGCAAAAGTTCTTTTTGTTTGTTCAAGTTCAGCTGTTTTGTGACCTGCTGTCGACCCTGCTCTCATTTGCTGATCGGGTCGCGGTGGGCAATGGATCATTTTGATCAGAGAATTAAGTAGGTCATTTTTTAAATCACTTTATCGTCATATCAATAACAAGTTGTATTATTGTATGTGTGTCTGTATACGGAAATAATTATTCTGAACAATGATATGTCTAGAAAGGGGGTGACTACTGAGATGACGACTAATAGAGAACTATGCAAATGAAAAAGAAAAAATAAAATGAGAAAAACGCAAAATCTTCACATACCAAGACCCCTCCGTGCTTCGGAAAGCACATTAAGCCGTTGGTCCCAGATGTCATTCTTAGATCTTTTACAGTTACGAGTATTCTGAAGCCTGAAAGTCTGACAGTCAGTCTTACCAAGGGGTATCGTATTACCCAGTACCTAGCTGGGTTGTAGAGTTCAGACAGGCAGGTATTCAGCTGCATCCGGTTAGACAGGAATCTGACCCCAACCCAACATAGTTGGGAAAAGGCTAGACAGGTGATGACTTTTGGAATAGATAGTAATTTCAGACCTATAAGGAGCGAATTTACAATCGTCATTTAAAAACTTCTGTGGAACAAATCAGTGGATTAAATACAAAATCACTCACATCTAATCGGAATGAATTTCGATTTTCAACACAAGTGTCGGTAATACTGTTACCTCATAACAAGCTCGAATCTCATTACACCATAAGCATGTTTACCTCCACCCTAGGGACGTATTAACAAAACTCCGTGTATGTCGTTATTCAGCCTCAGGCGAGGCATATTTACTTATCCTCTCCTTCAAACATCGACCTCTCCTTCATTCAATTACAACGCACTGATGTGTGTGGACGAGAATATTTCGATATCATCTAATGCGTGTGATACTCGATCTCAAAAAAAAGCTTTCGAAAAAACTCGATCATATTTTTAACTAGCTGCGAACGGCGATTTCACCCGCATAAGTATCGATCCTGTGGGAATATCGGGATAAAAAGTAGACTATTATGTTAATCCAGGGTGTCAGCTACCTCCATACAAAATTGTATCAAAATTGGTCCAGCCGTTTGAGCGTGAAGAAGTAACAAACATATAAACACACACACTCACAAACTTTCGCCTTTATAATATTAGTGTGATATAGTGTGATTGTGTGATGTAAGTACTACAATTTTTCACACACTTCCTGCGACTTTGTCTGCATGAACTTTCGGCCCCTGACCAACCCCGTTGCATCAAATCGCTTGCCCGCGCTATTACCTCGTTTTCGCTCAGCGTTCTTTTAAACTTTTTTTTTTGTTTTTGATCGGCTTTACAACGGCGGTGTAGCGGTATCTACAACGCCACATGCGACCAACGCGTCATACTGACGTCACGCAAATCCTGCATCTCGCAAGCAGAGTTTACCGCGCAACTAGCATAGATACAACGGCCCGACATGAATCATCGGGCAGTTGCCCGTCAGAGACAACACCCGTCTGGTCGGAGGATCCTCCACCACAGCCTGTTTTTCACACTACACCCTGTTTTTCATACCTCTATACTATGTGTCCTGGCGTAATGTTAAGTATACATGCGTATAGGCTTTCTCAAAAGTTGGGCTATCAAATGCAAAAATAATTTTTGAAATCCGAGTGGCGGTTCTAGAGATTAGCGCGAACAAACAAACAAAAAAGCAAACGAACTCGTCAGCTTTATTATTAGTATAGATTTCAAACTCCAGAACAGAAAGACTAATTGAATCGTTGGGCAGCCATAAGTCTAGGTACTGAAAACAAAAGAAGAGCTGAACTGATAATCCGTTTTTCCAGACACGTCCGAGAATCCATCGTAAGCCTATAAAATCCGTTTTTCCAACTGGGCCTAGGATGGATGCTTGCACATTCGTTTCCGTACATCCACCTTAGAGTAGTTTTTTTGGGGTGGATCAACGGAATAACCCGAGCTGAAATGCCAAGTCATTGGCTAACCCCAGAGATCTAAATTCAAATCAGCACCTGAAGGTTATCTTCAAACACACCGTAGCTCACCGTCCGATCAGGACCAGGCCCGTGCCGAACGGCGCGTATGTGTTCCACGCGCACCTCAAAGATGTCAGCATCAGCATTAGCCGAAGCCTGCCGGGGAAGCGGAATTGTCCGAAAGGGTTACCGCTAACCCGGAATATAAAGGGCTAAGGAAGGAACACGGGTGGGTTTTAGTCAGTAAGAGTCTGACACTCCCTTCTGCTTCGCCCAGAGCGGGAGGAGTCATTTGATGATTTCCCATCCATAAAAAAAAAGGTCAACGGGAAGTACCCTATAGGTTTTGATTCCCTTGCGAGTGTCAAAATTGCGGCATAAGCACCCGTATATTTTGATTGCGATGACTCAGAAGTTAGATTTTTTAACAGCTTCAAGGGATTGCAGTCTTGAGTATTTGATATTAATTTCAACTTGATAACCCCACGCGTTCTTGAGAAAAAGGGTCTTGACAGACGGACAACGAAGTGATTTTATAAGGTTCCGGTTTTACTTTTGAGGTACGGAACCCTAAAACACATATCTTTAAAAAGCTAATAACTTTATACGAGTAGGGAGGAGTCATTTGATGATTGCCCATCTACAAAAAAAAAAAAGTTATCTTCAAACACAGCTGTGTTGTTTAGAGTTCTGTACTGTGAAGCTCTAGATAGGAGCTTCACAGTGTAATTAAACAGCGAGAGGTTTGTAGAAAGACTTTACAACATCATCTTATTTATTTAGACATGTGCGTGAACGTTAGAATGGAACACAATGACCAGCCTGTACTATTAAGAGCCCATACTACCTCAGCTAAAATTCACTCTTTATCTCGCTCATACGATACTGCTCGCGGACTGAGTGAGAGCGAGATAGAGTGCGCTTCTGGGCGGCAGGCAGCACTAATAGTTTAGGTATTTGCTTTTTACTGTGAAAATAATGGTAATTAAAAAAAAAAATAACATAAGACCTGCTTTAAAGTAAGTTAAGTTAGTGTGTGTTTCATGATCTAATTTAAATTATTTTTTGAATACCAGCGGTTTATTGTTCGAGTTTAGAGGTAACTTTAGATTTTTTTTTATCGAGAAAATTTTATGGAATCGTGTTTTCGTCTAACATAGGACTTAGCATTAATCCTCAAATTTACCATATATTTATTTCAAAATTAATGGTGCAGTATTTTCGACATAACGGAGGACCACGCTAAGCCATTTGAGGTAGTATAGGCTCTTAGGTAGGGGTACATAGATAGCCTCTACAGTAATTACTTATTCCATGGGAATCCCTCAGACAAATCTTACAACCTATTACTCCATAAAGCTGGATTCCCTTGAGTGTCACCAATAACCAGAATAAAGGCAGGCTTTTCCGCTAATGAGCTTGTAAACGCAAATTAATTACCGAATTTGAACATTTAAAACATCGTCCTTCAATCGTTCACCACAATCAGCGAGCAGGTGCAGTACACAGCCTTGTCCTAATTAGCTGGAAAATCATATTAGTCAACTTGAGTTAAATTATATTTTATTGGCTCTGATATTAATATTGCATTTAATATTTTAGGCAGAGGATATTTTCAGGCTCGTTGGTTTTCGTTGTTTTTTCTTGAAGTTTTTCTTTATGTCCCTGTATTTTTATTGAGTGCCTAATATATTGTGGTTCTCTTTTGTTTTAAAGAGCAGCAGTGGTATTCTGTAAAAATATCACCCTGAAAACTTAGATGAAGTGAGTTGTCGTTCCGGCTGATGACGCTAGGGATTGACATTACTGACAGCTCACTTTAAACTCACTTCATCTTAGTTTTCACGGTGAGATGTTTACAGAATAGCACTACAGATTCATGACTTCATACCAGCGGGTTAATTGCGTAACACACTATCAGTGGCAATAGGTTTCATTTTGACAGTTCAACAACATTTATTGCGTTAGGGCCAAAGCACACACGCTACTTTTAGCATCGGCGATCGGCAATTTAGCCGCTTTTTAGAAGCTAAATGCAGCTACCAAGCATTCCACACCGCACACTTAAAAACGCCAAACGCGGCGATTCAGTCGCTTTTCGGAAGCTCAACACAGCGGCTGAACGCTACACTCCGCACATGTTCAGATGCCGGTCGCAGCGATTTGGCATTTGCGCCAGCATCGGAGCAGTCGCTAAAACGCGTGGTTCCGATTCCACGTCCGAACGCAGGAAGTCGCGATATCGCGATGCAGCATCGGAGCAGTCGCTGAAACACGCGATTCCGATACCGCGTCCGAGCGCAGGGAGTCGCCAAAACGCTATGCAGCATTGATACAGCCGCAAATCCGCCGATCGCCGATGCTAAAAGTAGCATGTGTTTCACGTTGTTGAGCAGACAATTTTTTCGAACATATGAAGCAATGGATTGGCAATATGGTTCAAAATGATTCAGAATGAGATTAATAATTTTACGCAATTCGGGGGCTGTTATCCCCTAAGGGTTGCACAGAGGTGTACCTATAGTACACATCCACATTTCGCCAGTTATGTTCAAGTTCAATATAATAGGGCCTGCCGCCACCAACCGGACACAAACCCAGACTCCGGGCTGCTACTGAGATATTTCTGTCGTAAAAACCCAATAACACTTCGCCAGAATTGAACCCAGAACCTCATGCTCAACAGTAGCGAATGCGACCACTAGACCAATGAGAGCAGATGTTGCAGTCGTAACTTTAGTTATACGTAGAACATGTAGTCTACGACCATTCAGAATAACTAATAACTAATATTATAAATGCGAAAGTAAGTTGGTTTGTTTGTTACGCTTTCACGCTAAAACGGCTGAACGGATTTGGATGAAATTTGGGAA
Source organism: Amphipoea lucens (assembly GCA_947508005.1). Classification (NCBI taxonomy): domain Eukaryota; kingdom Metazoa; phylum Arthropoda; class Insecta; order Lepidoptera; family Noctuidae; genus Amphipoea; species Amphipoea lucens. The sequence goes on from OX382375.1 coordinate 17,525,180, forward strand.
GTGGGTAGTCCATAGTCTGGAAAAGGACATAGGCTACTTTTCATCCTGGATTGCAGACGAAGTCGCGGACAACAGCCGGTTCACAATAATGAATATATCTACAGGGTGTTACGGAAAGGGTATATCAATACAAACGGGTTGAAGAGTGTATCTGGTCTAGAATCTCTGTACAAAATTACAGCTCAAAAGCATTAACTTTGAAAAGCTTAATATTTTTTTATTTGGACATCACGGCGCTGCACTGGCGCGCGGCGGCGTGATGTGCGTGTACTAGGCGCACAGACACACTACAGATAATGGATAATGACCCTCGTAGTGCGGTGACACGTTTGTTATGACTTCAATTTAATAAACTATCGAAATAAAAAAATATTAAGCATTTTCAAAGTTACTGCTTTTGAGCTGAAATTTTGTACAGAGATTCTAGACCAGATACACTCTTCAACCTGTTTGTATTGATATACCCTTTCTGTAACACCCTGTATAGTGATATTGTTTCTTCTAATCTAATAAACTATTGAATTTAGGTTACTTGACAATACCTAAGGTATTTATCTCAGTATGCTTATGTTTACTGCTCATGGGATATGGTTATTGTAGCCATGTTTAAGTATAAGATTATATGTACGTACGAAGCAAAGTGCAAATTAATTGAACATTCCAATCGTTTTTCAATCAATCAACTTTCGTGTTGCGTTAACGCCAAGTCATTTTTCCTTCATTTTTTATATCAACAGCTAGGTAGTATACATATTGGTTGGGCTTTTTGGCCTCGTTCAGGACTGTGATGCGATTGGCATAGGTCGGAGGAACAAGAAATTTCACGCGGAGACGAAGTCGCAGGCAGAAACTAGTCACAATATACAGGCTTATTTTTTTATCACCATCCAAATTTTTACAGGGTGTTCTACCCATGAATATGAACAACTTTCACTATGGGACCAACTCTGAAATCACGAAAAAAAAAATCAGCTGTTTCATACATTTTGGTCAAGTAGGTATTGAACTTTTGTATGAAACAACCGATTTTTATTCGTGATTTCATAGTTGGTCCCATAGTGAAAGTTGTTCATATTCATGGGTAAAACACCGTGTAAAAATTTGGATGGTGATAAAAAAATAAGCCTGCATAGGTATTACTAAAAGCGGGCACATAATAAAGTTAACATTAATATGAATAACTGTTTGTATCATCTGCTTCTTGGCAAGAAGCCACCATCTTGAATTCATAAACAAGATCATGTTAACTGGCTTAATGTTTATTAAATATACTTTGCCATAGAATTAATAATCTGCCGTCTAATATTATGTATAATGTCATCTTGATTCACTGGATCAACTTCGAATGTTTGGTTGTTGTTTCCTTCACCGTTTTGAGAGCAGTGGTGATGAAATGATTTACACACAGTAAAGCGCCTGTCTGGATTCGAACCTACGACCTCGTAAGTCGCGGCCAATACCACTTGGCCACCACTGATTAATTTACCTATTGGACACATAACACGTGAATAGATAGATACAACAGATTAATTAATATCGTACTTCCTACTAATATTATAAACGCGAATGTTTGTAAGGATGAATGGATAAATAGATGGATGGATGGATGGATGTTTGTTACTCCTTCACTCAAAAACTATTGAACCGATTTTGATGAAATTTTACAGTAATATTTCATACAACATAGAATACTTTTTATACTGATATTCTCACGGGATCGAAACTTATGCGGGTGAAACCGCGGGGCGCTGCTAGTAACGGAATAAATTATTTATATGATGGTGAAAACCTTATCAAAATCCGATGTGGAGTTTGGAAGAACAGTGCGGTAACACAGGCCACCTCAATTGCAAAACAACAATTCTTTTTATCAATTTTCAATACTCCTAACTACATTGAAGTACTCCCTGTGAAGTGCTGTCCTACCAGTCAATTCATCAACGCGACGGAGCTAAAGGCAATAACTTAGCCTGTCGTTCAGTCTAGACACGGCTTAGCCTACGTCAATCTGCTGGAAGGCGGGACCATCCATCTATGCTAGCTTTAAATTATTGATTGGCAGGTTTTCAAAGAGTTTGAGGTTTTCACTATGGTCTGTTCCAAAAGTATCTGGCAAAAATGTAAACAAATGGATCAGAAGGCCAATTCTCGTAATTTAAAACGTTCAAAATCTAGTCGCAGTCTCATCACGGCGGCAGTCAAATGTCAAAATGTAGGGAATATTGAGGATTTTTTGACAGACTGAGATCAGACTGTGAACGTTCTTAAAAATTACGAGAATTGCCCCTCTGAAAACGCACCTGTGAATGCCAATTTGTAGTGCCACCATCAAATGCTTTGATTTGATTATTTGTATACTTAAACCCGAAATTCTAATTTGAAACCACTGATTTTTTCATTTGACAATTGAAGTTAATTTTATAACCTCAATTTACGTCGATGATTTTCAATATAGATGAGTGTGTTACTAATTCCCTTTAGTAAATGATTGTGTAAGAATTTAAACCTGAACAAGGTTTCATTACACACACATACAAGGTTTGTTTACATTTTCATCAAATGATTTTGGAACAGACATTAGGTTCTTTAAATCGAAGAAAGAAAGAAGGCAATGGCGCCGATTCCCTTGTTCACAATCTAAACTAAATTTAAGTTCAGTGCATCTTATTGTTTCTATTTCATTAAGAAAAGGACAGAACATAAATATTAGTTTAGTCCTGTCAAATTAGTCAGCGCCTGACATAAATTGACGTATTTTTAATGGCCAATTTGTTAATCGCGTCTAAACTTGTCTATGGGGTATTATTTATGTTCTGTCCTTTTCTTAATGAAATAGAAAGAAAAAGATGCACTGAACTTAAATTTTGTTTAGTTTGTGGACAAGGGAACCGGCGCCAATGTGCTCCTAGTATCTCAATTTTGGGACTTCTTAAGTTTTTAATCAAATTCAAGTAGTGATTCAAGCTTGGAACGAAGTAATTGAAATTGTATCATAAGGTATTTATTTGTATTCAATTGAAAGTGTTAACGTTAAATGGAAATAATTTCGGAGAAACAGACTGAAGTGCGCAGTGGGCTTGCCATGTTTGTCAAAGGACCGATAGCCGGTGGCGCAGACGAGTCCTGGAGTGGAGACCGCCTATGGGCAAGCGTAGGTAGTGTGGGACGCCGAACGCCAAACGCGAAGAATGTGGCTGGAACAGACTGGATGCGAAAGGCTGAGGATAGGGTGTTGTGGCGCAGCCTGGGAGAGGCCTATGTCCAGCAGTGGATTAGATAGGCTAAGAGGATTGGTTGACTGCTGTAGTTCTCTAAAATTAATCTTGCTAGTTAGCCAAATATGTATAAATACTTACTTAGGAATATTTGGGTTTTAATCACAAAAATTTATAAATTATTTCATCACCACTGCTCTCAAAACGGTGAAGGAAAACATTGTGAGGAAACCGGCATGTCCTAGAACCAAAAATTCGAAGACATGTGACATCTACCAACCCGCACTGGGCCCGCGTGGTAGATTACGGCCCGCTCCCTCTCACAGAGAGGAGGCCTGTGTCCCAGCAGTGGGAACATTATAGGCTGAATATGTATGTTATGTAATCACACTAATATTATAAAGGCGAAAGTTTGTGAGTGTGTGTGTTGATATGTTTGTTACTTCTTCACGCTCAAACCACTGGACGAATTTTGATAAAATTTTGTATGAAGGTAGCCGACATCCTGGACTAACACATAGGCTACTTTTTATCCCGAAACCGCGGGGCGCAGCTAGTATAATTTAAAAATAAGTGATAATTTATCTATAAAATAAACCCATTTTGGCTTGTGATTAAATGTTTTCGATTTTTTCTCACTGCCCTTCCCTCATCTCCTCATTCATTGCCTCATCTTCCCTTTTCTTAAATAATCTTTTTCACCAGGACAGGTGTCAGAATACTAATTTGTTGAAATTAGTGATATTCACTTGTTTTAGTGATATTTATTTGTTTTTGTAGCGCACATTTTTTTTTTCAAAAATTCTCGTTATTGCCATTTTACTTATTTTTTATATACAGGGTGTCCCTGGAAGTATGGATCAAATCGAATAGGGGCGTGGGCAAGTTCATTAAATTAAATATACATTTTAAAAAAAAAAAGAGAAGAGAAACCGAATCGTTTTAAAAAAATCGTAACAAAAAACTATCGGGGCTATCAATTTATTTTTTTTAGATAGCCCTTATACTATTTTTTATGATTATTCTCTTTGAGCACTATGCGAAGTGATAAAAATTGGTCATAACTTTTGAACCGTAAAAAAATTCACCGACATTCTCAGGGTTAAAAAGTTTGGAAATGACCTTGCCCACGCCCCTATTCGATTTGACCCATACTTCCAGGGACACCCTGTATAAAAAGACCTAATGAAAAAACAATCGTCACTAGATCCATCATGGTTCTGGCCAATGGATCTTCTGAGATTGAACGTTAAAAAAACAATTAACCCAAAGATATGTATAATGGACATCGTTATCATCAATTAATGGCATCTGTATGATACCACTCACAGTAATTAAAAAACATAATTTATGAAGCACGTTCAAAAATGATTGATGATGATCCGAGATAATTAGGTGTGAATGGTTCGAAGTACGAGGATTTTTCTCAACTGATAATATTAAAACCAGTAAGAGAATATTATAATCCATACTTACTATATTATCCATACTAATCACACTAATATTATAAAGGCGAAAGTTTGTGAGTGTGTGTGTTTATATGTTTGTTACTTCTTCACGCTCAAACGGCTGGACCAATTTTGATGAAATTTGGTATAGAGATAGTTTGAGTCCCGGAAAAGGACATAGGATAGTTTTTATCCCGATATTCCCACGGGATCGACATTTACGCGGGTGGAACCGCGGGGCGCAGCTAGTATATTATAAATTCGAAAGTAACTGTGTCTGTATGTTACCTTTTCACGCCTAAGCCGCTGAACCGATTTAGATGAAATTTGGTATAGAGATAGTTTGAGTCCCGGGGAAGGACACAGGATACTTTTTATCCCGATCTTCCCACGGGATCGAGACTCTTGCGGGTGAAACCACGGGGCGCAGCTAGTCTATATAAATAAATAAAATTGGGAGCTTCTATTTGTAATGTCAAAATAACAGCTTTTTAAAATGAAAGTATATACATAACATACATAATCAGCCTTTAATGGTCTCACTGCTAGGACACAGGCCTCCTCTCTTCGAGAGGGAGTGGGCTGTAATCCACCACGCGGGCCCAGTGCGGGTTGGTAGATGTCACATGTCTTTGAATTTTTGGTTCTAGGACATGCCGGTTTCCTCACGATGTTTTCCTTCACCGTTTTGAGAGCAGTGCATGATGAAATAGTTTACACAAAGTAAAGCGCCTGCCTGGGTACGAACCCACGACCTACAACTCGTAAGTCGTGGCCGTTACCACTGGGCCACCACTGCTTTATACGAAACCTCTGCTCTATATGAAAGTATATTAAAAAAAAACAAATTTCAAAAATGTTGTCTGTATGTCTGTTTGCAGATAGCTGATGTTATAAGAAAGTAACTAAGGCTACTTTTATTTAAAAAAAAAGAGTCAGGCCTACGCGCAAAAAAAAAACTGAATAAACAGTGGCTCCTCGGGAGTGCCGACAGAAGTGAAAACAAAACACAAACAAAATTCTTTGCCATCACCCACTGACGTATCGGATATACATGAATCTGTCAAGCTCCGCTAATGAGACATAATTGATTTTCTATTGTTTCGTCGCCAATGGGCGGACCGCGGTCCTTGACCGGTTATAACCGAGCACATCCTGAGGACAGCCGAACACACCCGAAGCGGTGTCGGTTACGGTAACAGTGGCGCGAATTTAATGTTTTTTTCCCATCCGAAAAAAATGTCCAACGCGCTTAAAGTTGTCAGTTCAAAAACTTAAAAGGAGTAAAAAGATTAAGTGGTACTTACACCTTCTCTAAGCGACACATAATTGATACCCGACATCCACGCGAACGAAGTCGCGGGCGCAACTAGTATACAATAAGACAGGCGATCTTCTCTTGAACGACCTAACTTGGTACTGTGTACAAGTGTAAGTACAGACGCGAGCACATCAAGCTACCCGAATCTGTCAAATTTTCCCAATCAACTTTGAACCATATGCTTTAGCGATAAAGTTGAAATTCGATTAAAGAAATTTGATAGATTGTAGTAGCTTGTTGTGCTGGCGTCTTTACATACCCTAACATTGTACCCGCTCCTTAGGACAACAATCACTTAGCAAAATTGTCAATCTACTAGAATATTGTCTTTGAAATTGAGTCTAGCCTAGCCTAAGAAGCACTTAGAGCTAGAAGTCTATTCTTGATGAAGAATCGATTGTTTTCAGGTTCATTATTGTGTTTGATGCTATAAAATAGGGATTGCCGTGGGATTGCCTTTCTTGTAAATTGATGCTGCTATCTTAGAAGGAGTCGATCTTGAAGGAGGTCTTTATCGCTTTAATATTAAAGGGACTACATGACCCAAAGCGCGGTCAATGTCGGTCTGCATAGAAAAGAAAGAGATGCGCGATGACACAACGCTGGCAGTTTATTGCAAAATATGAAGCTATTATCTATTTACAAAAAAAAAAAATATTATTTGGACTAAACAATTAAAACACTAGCTTTAGTATGTTGCTTGTAGAATAATCTGACAAAAAATCGTGATGATTGTATGGTTTTTATTGTAAAAAGAAAGTTTTAGAGATACTTTCATGATTTTTTTCTGTCGTATCAAATTAGTTGTATTATGTTTTCAACACACTGGCGCCGATTCTGTTGTTCACAAACTAAACTAAATATAAGTTCAGTGCATCTTTTTCTTTCTATTTCATTAAGAAAAGGACAGGAGATAAGTATTAGTTTAGTCCTGTCAAATTAAGATATTCCATAGACAATTTAGACGTGATTAAAAAATTGGCTATTAAAAATACGTCAATTTACGTCAGGCACTGACTAATTTGACAGGTCTAAACTAATATTTATCTTCTGTCCTTTTCTTAATGAAATAGAAAGAAAGAGATGCACTGAAATTAAATTTAGTTTAGTTTGTGAACAAGAGAATCGGCGCCATTATCTACCTAGCATATATCCTGAAGAATATCATATATTTTTTTGATTTTGTTTACTGTAGATGATCATATACTTTTAGGCATTATAAAACTTGCGTTTGTTTAGCGTTTAGGTCCTGTAGTACCCTTAATAATAGATTATCTATACATACAAATAGAAATACATAAAATTGAAGGGCCTCTTTGTAATGACAAAATAACAGCTTTTACTAAATGCGTATGAAAGATGTATAAACGGTATACTTATAACAAAAAAAAGACGGGTTGCACTCCGGGAGTGCCGGCAGAAGTGAAAACTTGAATGCCTCAGGCATTAAGTCCGCCTTTGTACAGTATTATTTTTTTTTACTTGTGCATAAAGTTTTAATAAATAAATAAATATTAACGTTGAAATAAATCAATTATGAATTGAATTATATATTTTTTCACTATTTCTGCGTCACTTTTTTGATTAATCGATGCACTTTGTCCAATTTCCATATTTTAAACACTTTATATACCTACACGAATTTTACGAATACACAGCAGTGTGGCTACTACACAGACGGTCGAGCCATCAGCTGTCCATCTATCGATCCACATCCACGTCCACCATCACCGTCACCGTCACCGTCACCGTCACCGTCACCGTCACCGTCACCGTCACCGTCACCGTCACCGTCACCGTTACCGTCACCGTCGGCGTCACCGTCACCGTCACCGTCACCGTCACCGTCACCGTCACCGTCACCGTCACCGTCACCGGCATCGTCACCTTCACCGTCACCGTCTTCGTCACCGTCACCGTCACCGTCTTCGTCACCGTTACCGTCACCGTCACCGTCACGGTCCGTCCGTCCATCCATCCATCCATTATCGTGTCTCACTTGGTTCACTTCGGTTGGCGCCGCCGTAGAAAGAGGGGGGGGGGGGGGGGATCTCTCCTGACGGTCACGTGTCCTGACGCGATGTCCTGACGCGAGCTTAACATTTTTTCCCCATTGCAAAAAGTGTGCAACGCCGCTAAAGAAGTTTTCACTTCAAAAACAATGTTTTAAATTTTTGTCTGTTTGTCCCGGCTAATCTCCGAAACGAATGGACTGATTTTGACGGGACTTTCAGTGGCAGATAACTGATATTATAAGAACTAACTTAGGGATCTTTTATTTTAGAAAAAATAATTAGGGTTCCGCGCAAAAAAATAAACTCATGAAATCCAATAATTATGCAAGCGAATGAAGTCGTGGGTACAGCTAGTCTATACATACAAAAAAATAAAATTGAAGTGTCTATTTGTAATGTCAAAATAATTTTTTTTTACTAAGAAACAAAAGAAGGTATATATACCTAATTTTACCGTATACGGTCCTAGAACTAAAAATTCGAAGACATGTGACATCTACCAACCCGCACTAGTGCCGCGTGGTAGATTACAGACCACTTCCTTTCACAGAGAGGAGGCCTGTGTCCCAGCAGTGGGAACATTATTGGCTGACGCTGCTGCAACAGGATTCTACAACTCCGTTCCCAAATAGTGTCCTTATATTTTAGAACGATAACACCTAATGGATATAGATAGCCGGTGTCTAAATCCTTTGTCGTAAATCTTCAGTTTCAGGGTCCAGCGTCCAATAGATTTGTGGCCGAACTTGTTTGACAGCTGTCAAGAATTTTAAGCTCTTGCCCGTGCATCATAATCGTCTCATTTATCATTAGTTTCCACTTCGAATTATGGGTTTTAGTTTTCTCATAATTTAGCCCGGGACCCCTGACTTAATAATAAAAGCCGCACAGGTCCATCGATCAGGTTAAGCTACGCTTGTCGCGATTGGTCTTTGGATAGGTGACCATCTTTACATACCGAGACCCCTCCGTGCCTCAGAAACCACTTTAAGCTGTTGGCCCCGGCTGTCATTCGTGGATCTTTGACAGTTGTTACGGGTAGTCAGAAGCCGGAAAGTCTGATGACCAGTCTTACCAAGGGGTATCGTATTAACCATTAACTGGGTTGTGGAGGTCAGATAGGCAGTCGCTCCATGTAAAATACGAGTATTCAGCTGCATCCGGTTAGACTGGAAGCCAACCCCAAAACAAATGGGAAAAGGCTAGGCAGATGATGAGTTTTTTCATCATTTAGTTTTGTTTTGTATTTGTTGTTATTCGTACTATTAAAACATGTTGTATTTATTGAACGAGAATTTATTTGGTTAATTCTAAAGTAAAATAAAGGTAAGGTAAAAATATACTAAGTCGACCGGCAAACATGTCATTATCAAACTCAAAGCATTTATTTCAATTAAACCAATTACAGACACTTCTGAATTGTCAAGGAATGACGGCTGTGGCAGCCTCATCCAGGTTCTAACCGCGATGGTAACAATGTCGTCCAAACATCTTTCTGCCGGACGACTGACATTTCGTCTTCCAGTCCATGGACGCCACTCGGTCTCTGTCTTACTCCAGCTGTCACCCAGTGGCGTGCATTGGTTTTCATAATAGGTAGGCAGTAGGCCGGGTCACTAATCTAATCAGAAAAAAAGTGAGGTCAAAAGTGTGGTTATTTGAGTAGGCATGCCTACTTAAGGGTGATAAATAGCAAAGGTTGAACGTCATGGTATTATGCGTGAGACGTACGTATTTTTAATTTTATCGTATTAACTTGAACGAGTAAAGACCAATGACAATGTGCGAATAGTACGGGAGCCGAGTAGGCCGTCCGGCGACTGCCTACGGCCGTGCGTGTTTGTATGAAGATTTTGTTTTTTGTTAGGTATGATAATTTAGTGAGTTTCTTAATTGTGGGGCACACACTAAAATGTAATTCATAGGCTTATGTTGATATATCGAGGTAGGCACTGCTTATATGCCTATATGTAATGCACGCCACTGTCACCACTGCACCTTTCCAGGAGTGTCCTGCCCAACTCCATATTATTATCTCTTATTTATAAATGTTCAAGTTAAAAACATAAAGATCAACCAACAAGGTTCAGGAGCTCAAAAGGCGACAAATTCAAAGACATTAAATACTCCTTCCTCGTTTTAGTGCCGCGGAACAAAGCGATCAAGTTTAATTAGTTGCTAATAGTTAAAACAGTTCGCATTGTTGCAAATGTTATCACTTTATCAGATAAGAACTTACTGAGTCGGTTCATCCTGGAGCTCTTAATGACCACAAAGTTTGCGGTGAGCGATGCTGGCTGGTAATTTCTTTAAAAAGGAGGTTATTCTGAAAAAGGATCCAGAATGCATTTATTTGCAAAAACATGTGTAGATAATATACATGTTATGATGCTTATTATAGGTGTTACAAGGTATATTTTGGCTCAACATGCTTGACCAAGGCTGGTGCACAAATTAGGTCGAAAGACAATAAGATTTCAAAATAAATAAAAAGAATAATAATATAAATCGTGCCGATAGTCGTTACAGCCAATGGATTGATAGCCAAGAGCCTCGACCAAGACCTTAGGAGGCTCTCGTTGGGCAGCTGAATGAACAGCTTGATTCAGAAAGCGGTACTTCTGGACACGGCCCGCATTGTCAGGAGGTTCCTCTCTCTGGAGCCCTGACCGCCGGTAGCTTGGACCCTGTTCCCGATACCGGTGGGCTACTATTTTTTATATTCTTAAATGTTTTTATATTTTTTATATCCTAATATTTAAAAATATAAATTAGATATAAATAATGAAATAAAGGAAATAATATAAATAAATCAACAGTGAGTAAAAGACTTCATAAATGGAGAACACATCGCCAGAAGGACCGTCATCGGCAGACTGGACGCACAAGGCAGTTAGAGCACTATAATATATTATGCAACTTTTGAGGAGGATTTTAAAAGATTGAATCGAGATGCTTGGTATGTGCGCTGAACCTCTCAAACGTTTGCCCGCCCACCTGTCGACACACCCCACGTGTCGGTGTAGTTGAAAAGTGATGTCATTGTTTTCACAATGACAATAGTTGCGTACACTTGGTGTACCGTTGATGTTTCGAGCACTTTCTCTTACGTACATTTGGTGTACAATGGACGTTTGACGGGGTAAATAATAAATGGGTTTATTAGTTGGTTCGTACAAACACTTTTACACAACATCATTAATATTTTAAAAACTAGATGAGGTCGGTGTTGATTATCTGACTACTCTGAGAAGAAAGGCCGAAACAAACTCTGAGGTCACAGTCTCTTTTAAAGTCATAATCTTAGTCAGATCATGTGAAGACAATGTTGATTGTTGTCTAAAATAGTAATTTGAGGAAAGAACCACACTGATTGAGTGGAGCTATAGAGGTATGAGGAACAGGGTGTAAAGTTCACTCATACCCTATAGAAAAGGGAGGATCATCCGACCAGACGGGTGTTGTGTTTGGTGGGCAACTGCTCGATGATTCATTTCGGGTCGTTGTATCTATGCTAGTTGCGCGGTAAACTCTGCTTGCGAGATGCAAGATTTCGTGACGTCAGTATGACGCGTTATTAGCATATGGCGTTGTAGATACCGCTTCAGAACTGTCCGGTCAGTGCACGCATTTGTCAGTAAAGAAGTAGTAGTAACGTGGCAGTACCTTCCTATTTAGTGGGATGAGGCTGACAAACCTTATTTACCGCTTTCAATACCCGCAGATTCGCCATATCAGCAAGCAGGTACCACATTATTCTCCACCTAATTTTAGCTTGGCACCTACTTTTTACGTAATATCTGATCGCCGGTATAATAGTAAAATTCGTGTTCAGCCAGCTAAGACAGCGCTACTGTATAGATAAATAAAAAAATACAAAAGGGTTATAAAATTCTATCGATTCGTATTCTAAAAAAATCTCAACCATTTATGCAAAGGTGGGTCAGGTAATTGCTATAACTGTGTGTACATAAATACCTCAAAGCAATGTTAAGAAACTTCCATATTACATCATAAAAACAGCAAACAACTTCATGTACTAACAAAATTCTTAATACCAGTTCTCCGAAGAAATCCGTCCGTAAATTGGAAGAGCCTATATCCGTTAATCCGGAATGTTTTCATAACAAGCTCCCGTTAAGGTGAATGCGTAGTTGTAGCCCGCGAAATTCAATTTTTCTTACGTTTTTTGCAATTTTCAGGTCAGTGTCAGGTTGTATCTTGATCAAAATATGATTCGCGACAATAACAGGTACGTATTTACAGAATTATAATAATTAGAATCATTAATACATCTTCCTAAGTTAGATTTCTACCGTTAAGAACAAATCTCGTATGGAAAAGTGTTGGTGGTAGAAATCTAACTTAAACAGATGTATTAATGATTCTGATGATTATAATTCTGTGAATACGTACCTGTTATAGTCGCGAATCAAATTTTCATCAAGATACAACCTGACACTGACCTGAAAATTGCAAAAAACGTAAGAAAAATTGAATTTCGCGGGCTACAACTACCCATTCGCCTTAAGGCTGCCAATCTAGTTTAGATTGGCCCTTAACTAGTTTATCTGAAGGATCCTAAATAAATTAGGTCGATGTAGAAACTAGATATATATGTCGAATCAGGTAGGTTTTTTGTGTGTCGTTATCATCAGCCATTTTTGATAAACTACTGTGGGCGTACTGTGGGTAGTATTGGTTATTGCGCAATAGAAAAACGGTTTGCAGTTCAAATCAGATTGTAATTTCACGAACAAGTTAATCACAAACAAATCACACATTATAGGTACACGATACAACCAGATACGGAACGCGGGACAGTTTCTGAGCACATGTTGTTCATCTGATGTCCGATGTCCAAGAGGGCCGCTCCACCTCGCTGCACGCTCTCTTGTACTCCCCACGAACTCAGGCTAGACTCTGTCGAGCGCCGCCAGATGGCGCTGGCGTTCCGAATAGTCACACAAATGAGCGGATGCGACATATATCACACTAATATTATAAAGGCGAAAGCTTGTGAGTGTGTGTTTATATGTTTGTTACTTCTTCACGCTCAAACGGCTAGACCAATTTTGATAAAATGTTGTATGGAGGTAGCTGACACCCTGGATTAACATATAAGCTACTTTATATCCCGATATTCCCACGGGATCGAAACTTATGCGGGTGAAACCGCGGTACGCAGCTAGTTAGAAATAAGACCATAAACAAACACTGACTTGTTAAAGCCATTATTCTACAAACAACAACTCCTACTTCATCGAATAATACCCGGTAAATGATATTGAAAAAGCTAATACTAGAATACCTACCCTGGCTCAAAGCCAGGCGAAATCCAGCAGATTAAGCGACGGATAAAATATTATACGAGTATGAACTGCGAACTAGTCGACTGGGTCGCATTATTGAATGAAAGAGAAACTATAAATGTTCATGTGTTCTCCCCTTTTCATATGAGCGTGGGAACAAATTGTGATAAAAAAAATTTGCAGCAGTATCTGTCACGTTTCAAGTTAAAAAAAAACCAGCCAAGAGCGTGTCGGGCCACGCTCAGTGTAGGGTTCCGTCCGTAGTTTCCCGTCCGTCACAATAAGTGTTCCCACTTATGAGTTTAAAGGTGGGTATCCATTATGTTCGCGCTCCAGCAGCGCTCCGCGCTCCTGCAACTACTGTTCAAAATATACGAGAACATTTTAATACCGGACAATAAGTAATTATACACAAGTGTTCAATGTAACTATACTGTATAGGCAACACTATGTATTTTAACAAACTAGCCTACTTCAAATCGTAATTAGCTAGGAGTTGTACGACCCAAGAGCTAGATTGACCCGACACTATACCGAAGACATCCCGGACGTCAGCCTGTACGAGATTAGGATGGCTCTGAAGCAGCTTAAAAACAACAAGGCACCGGGTGATGACGGAATTACGGCCGAGCTCCTGAAGGCCGGCGGAAAACCCGTTCTTAAGGCCCTTCAGAGGCTGTTTGATTCCGTCATACTCGAGGGTAAAACACCACAGGCATGGAACAGAGGTGTGGTGATACTTTTCTTTAACACGCTCACTGCGTTAGTCAAATTTGATGACTTTCAGTTGGTGCGGCATGGGGTCTATTATATCCGAAGCACGATTTGTTCCTGGTGCGTTGCTGGGTCGAAAAGACCCGTTCGACTTCCATCTGTTTAGGAGGACTTATCTTTATAGGTATAATGATTAAAGCATATTCCTTTATAGCAATATGTTGACAGATAAACACTCAATAAAAGGCTGAAATCGTAGGTAGATGCACTGAATCATTTGTTTGTAAATAAAGGGATTGCCTATCAGATCTTTACGACCCGTTCTCCGCACTGGTTAGTAAAAGTGTCGATACATTTTTAGTGTTGTGGATGATAAAAAAAACATCGATAGCGATATATTTCAGTTACTAAGCTGTATGTCGGTGCTTGCTTCTTAGGTGTTGAAAAAATTTCATCATCGCTGGATATAAGAGAATGGCCATCAATTATTGGGGTATCGAAACTTTGTTGAGCTGGTTGAATAATTTTGTGTTCCAATATTTGTATTCGCTCACTATGAGCTGTACTGTTTGATGGTGTGGGTGAATCTGGTGGCTGGGGATTGATGGCTGCAGTTTGTAGGACTTGTAATGTGTGACCAGTTGACGGGCTAGTATATACATTATCAGATAGGATATTCCGCTTACCCAATATTATTTGTAAAAACTCATCTAAACACACGGACATCACTAGCTCAACTAGCATGTAATCTAGTGCGGCTATCGGGTCATCGGGCATCGGGTCGTTTAGACCCGTTAAACGCACTAGACGTAAAAAAATTTGCTTCAGTCGGCACCGGGTCGTAAGAACCCGATGCAATTTTTTGTTACCTATATTATCTATTTATCGAGGCAGTTCCAAAACACTGCCCGTCTCATTCATATTCATAGAAAAACCAAATATATCTGTCCCGCACCAGCGGTTGGCACAGTAATTTTTACCCCGCACCGGAGGAAAGATGAGCATCGGATATAATCAACCCGATACCGCACCGAACGTGTTAAGAAGGGTGACAATGCCCTTCTTAAGAATTATAGGCCCATCTCACTTCTGAGCCATGTCTACAAGCTGTTTTCGAGAGTCATCACGAACCGTCTCGCGCGCAGGTTTGACGACTTCCAGCCTCCCGAACAAGCCGGATTCCGTAAAGGCTTTAGCACCGTAGACCACATACATACGCTGCGACAGGTTATACAGAAGACCGAAGAGTATAACCTGCCTCTCTGCTTAGCGTTTGTGGACTACGAGAAAGCCTTTGATTCGATCGAGACATGGGCTGTACTGCAGTCTCTTCAACGGTGCCAGATCGACTATCGGTACATCGAGGTGCTGAAGTGTCTGTACGAAAACGCCACTATGTCAGTTCGACTCCAGGACCAGACCTCGAAAGCTATCCTTCTGCAGCGAGGTGTGAGACAGGGAGACGTTATCTCTCCGAAACTGTTCACCGCTGCTCTGGAGGATGTCTTTAAGATTCTGGACTGGAAAGGAGCTGGCATTAACATCAATGGCGAGTACATAACTCACCTTCGGTTTGCCGAGGATATAGTAGTCATGGCTGAGACTATGGAGGACCTCAGTACAATGCTCGATGACCTCAGTAGAGCCTCTGAGTGGGTCTGAAAATGAACATGGACAAAACGAAGGTCATGTCAAATGCCCATGTAACACCCACTCTCATGAAGATCGGAGACGCTACACTCGAAGTCGTGGACGAGTATATTTACCTAGGACAAACTGTCCAGTTAGGTAGGTCCAACTTCGAGAAAGAGGTCAATCGTCGAATCCGACTCGGCTGGGCAGCGTTCGGGAAGCTACGCAATATCTTCTCGTCCCACATACCGCAGTGTCTCAAGACGAAAGTCTTTGACCAGTGCGTGTTGCCAGTGATGACATATGGCACTGAAACGTGGTCGCTCACAATGGGCCTTATTAGAAGGCTGAAAGTCACCCAAAGGGCAATGGAGAGGGCTGTGCTTGGAGTTTCCCTGCGGGATCGAATCAGAAATGAAGAGATCCGCAGGAGAACCAAGGTAACCGACATAGCCCGAAGAATTGCCAAACTTAAGTGGCAGTGGGCAGGGCACATTGCTCGCAGAACAGATGGCCGATGGGGCCGAAAGGTTCTGGAGTGGCGACCGCGTACCGGAAGGCGTAGCGTTGGAAGGCCTCCCACAAGGTGGACCGACGACCTTGTGAAGGCCGCAGGAACTCGTTGGATGCGAGAAGCACAAAACCGGTCGAAGTGGAGGTGCTTGGGGGAGGCCTATGTCCAGCAGTGGACGTCTTTCGGCTGAAATGATGATGATGATGATGTACGTACGTATCAAGTAACTGCGTACTGTGCGTACATACAAAATTAATATGAACAATATCCGCAAAAGAAGTTAATTTTACCCACAATCTAATTTAATCAAACCTCGACGACTATTAGATTTTACTCTCATAAAATTACGAATATGTTTAAGTGCAACTTTCTTTACACCAATAAGAAAAACAATCCCCCCTATGAGTTACTGAGTACGGTCTCTGATAAACGCGATGCAGCTAACCTCGTATGTAACTTCTTTGCGAACATTGGTCGAAAGTTGGCATCCATGATAGGTTCTGCTGCCCGGCCTTCCCCATCTCATCTCTCCTCAAGCATGTGTCCTTCTGGCTCCTTTGTTCTTCTCGAAGTGGATAATGCTGAAGTGGACTCCATTATCTCAAGCCTAAGACAAGACTGTGCCACTGGCTGGGATGGTATTCCCGTCAAACTAGTAAAACTATGTCGACATGTCTTAGTACCACTTATTACTCACATAGTAAACTGTTCCATAGCCACAGGTATATTCCCTAAGACATGGAAAAAAGCCGTAATCCACCCAATACATAAGAGTGGGAACAGAGACTGTGTAGATAATTATAGGCCCATTGCTGTACTCCCTGTTATGTCAAAGATTATGGAGAAAATTATCAATAAACAGCTTGTAAGCTACCTAAACAAATACAACTTAATAGCAAAAAATCAGTATGGCTTCAAAAAAGGAGTATCTACAGAAGACGCAGTGTCAGACCTAACTGAACTTGTAGCTAGGAAATTAGATAATCAACATAAGTGCCTGGGTCTATTCCTTGACTTAACAAAAGCTTTTGACACGGTCTCTGTTCCCATCCTTCTCTCCAAGCTGCAAAGCATCGGCATACGAGGCATTGTTTATGATCTCTTCAAGAGTTACCTGATGGATCGGAAAATCTGTGTGAAGATAGGATCACATGTTAGTGCTGATGAGATTATGTCATATGGCGTCCCGCAGGGCAGTGTCATCGGCCCAACGTTTTTCCTTATCTATATTAATGATTTGTGCACCCTTACTCTGCCATCAGCTAATATATTTACCTATGCCGACGATACAGCCATTATAGTGCATGGGAAGAACTGGACTGAGGTGAAAAATAAAGCTGAAGAATCCCTGCAAATTGTCATGGAATGGCTTCACAAAAATCTACTTACTCTGAACCTCCAAAAAACAAACTACATCCCGTTTTCTATTCATGCTAGTACGAAACCCCCAAAAATATATTCAATTAAAGCTCACACCTGTCTGGACACTTCGACCTGCTCTTGCCTAGCGCTCCCCTCAGTAACATCTGTCAAATATTTGGGCGTGATGATCGATGATGGACTGAAATGGAACAAGCACATAGAGTCTACTGCCAGTAAAGTCAGGAAAACAATTCACCTGTTTAAGTCATTAAGGCAATCTGCGGACTTAGAGACTCTAAAATTGGTTTACACTGCACTTTGCCAGTCCATCATTGGCTATTGTATTCTAGCTTGGGGTGGATCGGCTAAAACAAAATTCCTAGAGTTGGAGCGTGCGCAAAGGGCAGTACTTAAGGTTATGCTGCAAAAGCCCTTTCGGTATCCGACTCATCAGCTTTACACCGAGATCAAACTGTTAACTGTGAGACAGCTATTTGTACTTAGATCCACTCTCTGGAAACATAACCAAGTACCACCACCGGACTCAAATAAACGTGGTTACAGAATAGTCTGCCCAACCCCTAGTCATAGAACTACCTTCGCCAAAAGACAGCTGTATGTGCTGAGCTCTCTTGTTTACAAAAATATTAACAAGACCACACAAATTGCAAGCTTAAGCAAACATGAGGCCAAGGCAAAGCTGAAGAACATGCTGTACCTCCTAGACTACACTCAAACTGAACATCTACTGACCACTCTGTCATAACTCGTACATTGCATACAATAACATGTAATACAGTAACCAACATTCTTTAATAAAACAAAGACACCAAGCTCATACTAACACAAACACAGTCTTACACTCGACACCACCACTTTCACATACTTAGCCTCGTCAAATCACACTCACACAACACACTCCCATTCACACACACACACACACACACACACTCACAAAACACAAGATTCCCGGTCACACATACCTACTGAATCAACTACACATTCATTTTACTTTTAATTTTAATCTTAATTTAACTTTTAATTTAATTTTACTTTAATTTGTTTTTCAAATCTTTACATAATAATATAATCTTTTTGTATAATATCAGCTAAACAGCTCTGAATTTCAATAAGAGTGTATAGTGTCCAAGTGGCAGTAGAACACTGACTCCTAAGTCACAGGTTTTCCTAGTTTAGGAGTCAGGGTTTCAACTTTTGTGCGCCTTATTTATTTATTGTGAACCTTAGCTAGATATGCCTATTGTAAGGATTTGTATCAATAAAGTTATTATTATTATTATTATTACCACGGTAGGTCATGAAAGCACGGAAAATCTTAACATCGACTTTTTAAAAAATTACGTCATTACGCAACGCCATCTATTGAACCATTTATGAACTGGTTTTTACCTTAACATTTTGATGGCGTTAAAAAAATTAAGTTTAGTTTTGTTCTAAATTGCCTTAACATGTTCCTGATAGAAGTTTTATGTAGTTATAAGATACCGCCAATGCCAAGGAGAGACCAACCGAACAATTCGATAATACCCGACCCAATGTAATAAGTACCTACAGCGCCATCTCTCGGGGAATCGGGTTACTAATTAATACATAGATGTGCCAGAAGTTTTCGGTGGTAATTTTGGATTGCGAGAAGCGATTTTAATAATTCTTTTTTTGTTTGAAAAAAGATACGTTCAGGATAATGAAATATGTAAACGAAGTTAAAAAAAAATGCTTGCATATACGATTATACTACAAACAGTCCAGAAATTATTTTGTACAACTTTTTGTCTTTTTTGTACAAAAACTGTTGTTTCCATCAAGTTCTAATTTTCTAAACTTATGGTTCAAAAGTTAGAGGGGGGGGGGGGGGACACACATTGTTTTTTACTTTTGGAGCGATTATTTCCGAAATTATTGACATTATCAAAAAATGATTATAGTAAACCCCTATTCATTTTTAAATACCTTTCCAACAATATATCACACGTTAGGGTTGAAATTAAAAAAAAAATCACTTCCCACTTTACATGTAGGGGGGCTACCCTAATAAAACATTGTTTTCCAATTTTTATTTTACCACTTTGTCGGCGTGATATTGGTACCAAATTTCAGCTTTCTAGTGCTAACGGTCAGAGAGATTAAGCGAGGACAGACAGACGGACGGACAGACAGACATGGCGAAACTATAAGGGTTCGTAGTTGACTACGGAACCCGAAAAAACCGGTTAAGTGCTAGTCGGACTCGCGCACCGAGGGTTCCGTACAAAGTAGGTATGTAAATAGTTTATTACGGGTCTTTTTTTTTGTAAAGTAACTACGAATTTACGGTTTTTGGATTTTTCCCTTTACTTGTGCTACATGACATTGATTCTTGCCAAATTTCATGATTCTAGGTCAACGGGAAGTGCCCTATAGGTTTTGATTCCGGAACATAAACGCCTGTATCTTTTGATTGCTTTAACTTAGAAGTTTGATTTTTCACTGCTTCAAGGGATTGCAGCCCTAAGTATTTGATATTAAATTCAACTTGATAACTCCACGCGTTCCTGAGAAAAAGGGTCTTGACGGACGGACATACAGACGGACAACAAAGTGATCCTATAAGGGTGTCCCCACATTTATCGCCGCGGAATCGGCTTAAGCCGAGTGCGTATCACCAAACTACTCGACTTATCGCCGAGCTAATAGGCAAACGGCTCGTTTCGCCGTCGATCGGCGTCGCGACGCGTCGTCCGAGCCGAGCCGATGCGAATGGTATTAGTAACACCCTTATTACGTAGACATAAAGGCTTTTTTGACCGGCGTTAGCCGATTCCGCGTCGATAAATGTGGAAAGACCCTAAGGGTTCCGTTTTTCCTTTTGAGGTACGGAACCCTAAAAGTACATAATTTTAGGTGTATTTACATTGTGCTGTGCCCGTGGTTCACCTCTTTAGGGACCACGATGACCGATGCATTTTTTATAACATATCATAACATTACGCGTAAGGTCTTGTGGCTAAGTAATAACAGCCACACGGGTCGATCTATCAGGTTAAGCTACGCTTGCCACGGTTGGTCCGTGGATGGGTGACCATCTTTACATAACAAGACCCCTCCGTGCCTCGAAAAGCACGTTAAGCCGTTGGTCCCGGCTGTCATTCGTGGATCTTTGACAGTCGTTACGGATCGTCAGAAGCTCGAAAATCTGACAACCAGCCTTACGAAGGGGTATCGTATTATCCAGTAACTGGGTTGTGGAGGTCAGATAGGCAGTCGCTCCATGTAAAATACTGGTATACAGTTGCGTCTGGTTAGACTGGAAGCCGACTCAAACATAGTTGGGAAAAGGCTAGGCAGATGATGAAGCAGACAAATTTTTCGAACATATGAAGCCATGGATTAGCAATATCCTTCAAAATGATTCATATTTTCGTTAGTAGTGCGATGCGGTAGGGGTCATTGTAATCATCATTATGAACAACTTTTACTATGGGACCAAACCTGAAATCGCGCAAAAAAAATCAGCTCTTCCTTACATTTTGACGAGTTATGTGAACATAAATTCAAGGAACAGCTGTTTTTTTTTTTTCGCGATTTTAGGTTTAGTCCCATAGTAAAAGTTGTTCATAATGATGAGTATAATGACCCCTTAAAAGGATGCCCATGAATTTAATTTCACCCTGTATAGGAATAAAGAAAAGTTACTGCTTAACATCAGTAGAATACCCGGAATCAAGTAAAGAAAAATCATCTTTCCATAATTCCACAATAAACAATACAAAAAAAACTAATTTTAAATCCGCATACGCCGCAGAATGGAAAAGAATCTACATAAAGGACCAACAAGAGAGTTGGATATGTTTTTGGTAACAATCAGTTCATTAAAATGACATAGCATGACACTGGCGGGACATAAAAGATTGTAAGCTTTTCTCTTTTATTCGCTCGTTCAACATTAATGTTTGTGTACACTTGGGGACAAAGAAATAGACGTATCGCGATTCGTTCTTTGTGTTTTTTTTTGCGTTGCGTTTTTCTTTGTGCTATTGAAAATGTGTTGCATTTGTAAGGTATAGAAGGAAAATGTAGAGTGTAGTTAAGTGGTTTCAATGCTGTTTTATTTGCAATCATTAAATATTCATGTTAAGGTCCATATTCTTGTACCTAGCTTACCTATCCTTTTGCTGTGCCCTTACAGGGTATCTTAATTTTTTTTACATTGTTCTTACGTATAGAAACAACAAGAATAATGTACTGTGGAGACCTCTTTGAGGGATTCTGACCTCCTTGCGAGTCAGACCGCTTGTGTTTGAAGGAAGTTCCATTCGAACATTCAAGCATGTGTCATATAGGGAGTCGTAGGTTTGACGTCCAATATTTAAGTCGATAATTATATAATACTAGCTGCGCCCCGCGGTTTCACCCGCATAAGTTTCGATCCCGTGGGAATATCGGGATAAAAACTATCCTATGTCCTTTTCCGGGACTCAAACTATCTCTATACTAAATTTCATCTTAATTGGTTCAGCGGTTTAGGCGTAAAGAGGTAACAAACATATAAACACACACACACACACACACACATTCACAAACTTTCGCCTTTATAATATTAGTGTGATGATAAAAAGACTCATAAAATATATCCCATGAAACTCTAAAGGGATTTTAATTTAAATAACATATGTATATCCCCCCGTGGCCTAGGTGCCCCACAGTACCTACCCAGGATTTTGTAATACCTTGATTTGAAATAGTGTCCTTGAAGTTTCTCTGCCCGTTCTCCATAGAAATCAACGTTTTGGAATGGGCGACTCGCTTTAATTTTCTAACTGACCCACTCTTTGGCAGTTCAAAAGTACCTGTAAATAAGTATTTATTTCTCCAAAAATTAAATATTTACATAATATAAGCTAAAATATAAACTATAATAATATGTACAATTATATGAAAAAATAAACAATCATTATAGGGCATCAAAGAATTCATCCGCATCGCTGTCAACAGGAATAGTGCCCAAAAGGCTGGCAGCATTGCCACGTTGTATGGCAATGCTAATTCTTTGACCAAGATATAGGCCAGCCCTCTGGTCACGTGAAGAGTCGACTAACCGCTTGGCGATATCCCGAAATACCAAGTGGGCACTCGGACCCCATGGCCCTAGTGTTTCAACCCCAAACGGCTCGAACATATAAGTCCCAATCAGGTTGCAATATTTTCGCCGTTTGAGGTTTTCTGCACCTGCAGCAGCCGCCCCAGCACAGCCCACCGTGCTAGGAAGATGGGATGGCGCAAGGGTGTCGACACATGTTGCATCCCACACCAAAGGTCTGCCTAACTTCCAGGGCATTATGGTCATTCCGTCTGGTCTCTTTCCATCGTCGCGTGCCAGGCCTGTAAATAGTTTAATTGCAATAAATGCCAAATGCCAAATAAAATGAACAATAAAAATAATGTTTACATTTAGATGGGTATTGCCGCAGTTCTCAAAGTAATATAGATACAGAAAAACTACTGAAAGCCTTCCTAAAACTAATAAAAAAGTTACAACACGTCGCTCGTCGTCGAAACATGTTTATCTTTTTTCTTGTATCTTTCTCCAAAAGCTCTGTGTCATTTTTCGTGCACAAAAGTGTATTTATCTCAGGAGAAAGCCTTTCAATTTGCTAAAAGGTTGACAGAACAAAATGGTTTTAATTTTGGAATGTTACGACAAAAAATATGTTATATGAAGGTAATTTTATATATATTTCTTTTCTTCGTGTTTTTAGGGTTCCGTACGCAAAGGGTGACAACGGGACCCTATTACTAAGGCTCTGCTGTCCGTCTGTCTGTCACAGCGCTGTATCTTTTGAACCGTAATAGTTAGATACTTGAAATTTTCACAGAGAATTAGTTCTATGGTCGATATAACAACAAAAATGTAGTGATAAATATTGTATGGTAGTACGTAACCCTTCGTTTTCGACTTCGACTCGTACTTGGCAGCATTTTTTTGTATTTTTTTAGGGTTTTATACCCAAAGGGTGCCATCGAAACCCTATTAGTAAGCTTCCGCTGTCTGTCCGCCCGTCCGTATGTCTGTCAGCGGGCTGTATCTCACGAACCGTAATAGGTAGACAGTTGACATTTTCACAGAGTGTATTTATTGTCGCTTAGGTATAACAACAAATAAAATAAAAATTAAAGGGAGTCTCCATGCAAGAAAAGGGTTTTTCACCGATTTTTGCCCTCCAGTAAGGAAACCTTCGTGTGCTAGTCCGACTCGCATTTGGACGGTATTTTTTTAATATACAGTATGTCCCGTAAGTCGACGTCAAGCAGGAATCGTGTAATAGGCCTAGTTATAATAGTTATCATAAAAATATTTTGAAAAAATTCGGAATAAATAAAAAAAAAATAAAAAAATGTTTGGAATGCTTATTAAATGCGCCAACTTTTAATGTTACTTACCAAACTCGCATAGTACATCTTTTTTTTTCAGTACAGTCAGTCAAAGTTTGGCAAAGTATTATTTTTGAAAGTGACATTTAAATGCCAATAATTAAAAAAATACACAATTTAGATTTTTCAAATTGTTTTCTGATAACTATTATGACTTGGTCTATTACCCGATTCCGGCTTGACGTCAACTTACGGGACAACCTGTATAATGGTAAATATTGGACGGTGATACGGAACCCTTCATGTGCGAGTCCAACACGTTTCGCACTTGGCCGCTTTTTTTTGTCATATTTTTATAATGTATTGGGCCAATTGTGAGGGGAGAGAATGTTCACTGGGTTAGAAAAAAGAAAATTGTTGGGCACTTACAGACTGAATCCTTGACAAAAACCCTGTCATTTATAGGGAGGGACTTGTCCGGGAAAGTACTCCTGTGTTCCGGTTTGAAAGTCCGTAACCATAAGCGGTCGACCAGCAAACATGTCATCATGATACGCATTTATTTTAATTAAACCAATCATAGGCATTTCAGGCCGAACGATGAAGCTAATTGCCCATACCAAAGCGCAGCGTAGTAAGTTCTGAAGACGAACGGGAAAGAAACTCCATGGATATTCTTTTAAATTATACAGGGTGAAATTGAATTCATGGGCATCCTTTTATGGAGTCATTATAATCATCATTATGAACAACTTTTACTACTGGACCAAACCTGAAATCGTGAAAAAAAAATCAGCTCTTCTCTACATTTTGACGTGTTATGTGAACATAAATGCAAGGAACAGCTGATTTTTTTTTTCGCGATTTTAAGTTTAGTCCCATAGTAAAAGTTGTTCATAATGATGAGTACAATGACCCCTTAAAAGGATGCCCATGAATTCAATTTCACCCTGTAGTAGGTATTGTTACAAAATATTAGTTACATCATTAATGTTGAATTTATAATTTATATGAAGAGCAGTGGTGGCCTAGTGGTAATGGCCGCGACTTACCATTTGTAAGTCGTAGATTCGAATCCAGACAGGGGCTTTACTTTGTGTAAATTATTTCATCACCACTGCTCTCAAAGCGGTGAAAGAAAACATCGTGAGGAAACTGAACTGTGTTTAGAAACAATAGAAGTATATGATCGGCTACAAAAACAAAATAAAAAAAAATATATTGTATTCTTCAGGATATATGCTAGGTAGATAGTGTGTTGAAAACAGAATACAGCTTATTTGGTACGATAAAAAAAAAATTGAAGATACCTCTAAAAACATTATTTTTACAATAAAAACCATACTAATATAATCATTATGATTTGTCAGATTATTCTACAAGCAAAATACTAAAACTCTAGTGTTTTAATTTTTTAATCCAACCAATAGATTTTTCGTAAATAGATAATTGCTTCATCATATTTTGCAATAAATTACCAGCGTTGTGTCATCGCGTTTCTATTTATTTTCTATGCAGTGAGCTAAGACCGCGCTTTAGGTCATGTAGCCCTCTTAACATAGAGGAGGCCTGTGTCCCAGCAGTGGGAACATTATAGGCTGACTATGAACACAAATCCAGGCTCCAGGCTGCACTAAAACTCAATAACCTTAGATTCTAATTTCCTAACTGTTCTTGGTCCTTTGACCTCCATAATATCCATTTAGCACTATCATTGCAGTACGGAACATTGGTGCACGCATACCTCCTAAATTCAGCACAGTCGGTTAAAGCGCAGATAGTAGTGGAATACGTTATATATTGGGGGAACGGAATGCAACAGATTGTTGTGTATTTGGTTCAATTGTGCGCATTACTGTACGTCGGGTTATGTGTTCAATGTGCCTTGGATACTTGTCTTTGATTGTGACAATATCTTAAGATTTCTTTCTTAAAACATGCTAGGTCCCATATTTTGGTTTGATTTCGGCTTCAATTGAAATGAAAATAATGACTAGAAAAGATCTAAGCTGCAGATTTGGTTTGTGTTTATGGTTCCGTACCTCAAAAGAAAAAATGGAACCCTTATAAGACCATTTCGTTATCCGTCTGTCTGTCCGTCAGTCAAGAGCCTTTTTCTCAAGAACGAGTGGAGTCATCAAGTTGAAATTAATATCAAATATTCAATGCTGTAATCCCTTGAAGCAGTGAAAAAATCAAACTTCTAAGTCAACGCAATCAAAAGATACCGACGTTTATGTTCCGAAATCAATACCTATAGGGCTTCCCGTTGACCTAGAATCATGTTTATTCCGGGAAGTTTATGTGTGTACCTACATATAATGAATTATTATGAAAGTTACCTATAATAAGATGAATAAATTTCGATGTTTTCCAAGTCGTACAAATCTTGCGAAGTAGGTATAGGTCGCTAGTTTATAATAAAGTTTAGGTACTACCAGTATCGGTTGAACATTATGGCATTTTTACTACAGTCTATCCGTATGCGTTCCTAACACCTGTCATTGCGACAATTCTAGTCACACTATCACGTGCTATCACATTAATATTATAAAGGCGAAAGTTTGCGAGTGTGTGTGAGGGTGTGTGTGTGTTTATATGTTTGTTACTTCTTCACGCTCAAACAGCTGGACCAATTTTGATAAAATTTTGTATGGAGGTAGCTGACACTCTGGATTAACATATAGAAAGAAAGAAAGAAAAGTACAAACTTAAAAAAAAAAAAACAAATATAAATAGAACTTGATAAACGAAGGGATTGACAACCTTTTGTCAAGAAAAAGACAAAAAAAGATGATTAACATACCCTTCTACGGACCACAAAAGGAAGTGTAATGACTCCAGTAAGTCTATCTATGTACGTCTACATCAAAAACCCCTAAACAGATTCGGGTAAACGACAAGTCGTTAGATTCCATTGTTGAACACAATGTGACAGGATGACGACATTAAATACAAAATGGCGACGACTTCTCGTCCTTTTGTCGCCATTTAAGAGCAGTTAACTTGATAGCCTAATTTATAATACAAGGAATAATACGTCTTTTGTGTGTCAAGAAGTTTGGAAGAGGAACATAATGCAGTGGGGTTCATTTTCAAGAAATCTGGCTGTTTTTGTTTAAAATATACAGGCTGTCCCTGGAAGTATGGATCAAATCGAATAGGGGCGTGGGCAAGGTCATTTCCAAACTTTTTAGCCCTGAGAATGTCGGTGAATTTTTTTACGGTTCAAAAGTTATGACCGATTTTAATTTTTTTTTCAATTACTTCGCTTAGTGTTCAAAGAAAATAATCATAAAAAAATACTATCAGGGCTATCTAAAAAAAGTAAATTGATTGCCCTGATAGTTTTCAAGAATTCGATCTTTCTTCTCTTTTTTTTGTGTTTTTTTTTTAGTATTTTTTTTAGTAAGTAGATATTTTTTTTTTTGCTAAAGTTTGGAAATGACCTTGCCCACGTCCCTATTCGATTTGATCCATAATTCCAGGGACACCCTGTATAATTTGGCATGGGTTCGAAACCAGACAGGCGTTTAAAAAAAAAAAAAAAAACTTTAATTCGGATAAGCAGCACTAATCTATTTAGAAACAAGGCTGTTTTTTCGAAATACATCTTCGAACAACATCACCTAATAGCGGAGACTCGCACCTCCCCGCTATGATCTTCAAGATGGAGTTGGAGCTCCCCCGCACTCTGTAGAGCAAAGAGACAGGTTTCCGTCTGACAATCGCGTGGAAGCCATCGACGTGTGCTTGTGCAAACATACCTGATGCACTGCAGAAACGGGGCAGCCCCATCAACATCCCGAACCCTTTATTATATTGGACCCTTAGGGAGCTGATAGCCCGCTGGTCCACAGACTGCACGTGTAAATAAAATTTAAAAAGCGTTACTTTGACTTGAAAATTATTTCATCACCACTGCTCTCAAAACGGTGAAGGAAATCATCGTGAGGAAACCGGCATGTCCTAGAACCAAAAATTCGTAGACATGTTACATCTACCAACACGCACTGGGCCCGCGTGGATTACAGACCAAGTCCTCTCGAAGAGAGGAGGCCTGTGTCCCAGCAGTGGGAACATTATAGGCTGATTACGTATATGGTTCGTACTGATAAATCTATTCATCCTAGTTTACTCATCAATTCTTTTTTCTCCATACTAATATTATAAATTCGAAAGTAACTCTGTCTGTCTGTCTGTATGTTACCTTTTCACGCCTAAACCACTGAACCGATTTAAATGAAATTTGGTATAGAGATAGTTTAAGTCTCGGGGAAGGACATAAGATAGTTTTTATCCCGATATTCCCACGGGATCGACACTTATGCGGGTGAAACCGCGGGGCGCAGCTAGTAAGAAATAAAACGTTCCCATTGCTGGGACGCAGGCTTCCTCCTCCTCTCTCAGTAAGAGAGTGGGCCGTAATTCACCACGCAAGCCCATTGCGGATTGGCGGATGTCACATGTCTTTGAATTTTTGATTCTAGGACATGCTAGTTTCCTCAGATGTTTTCCTTCACCGTTTTGAGAGCAGTGGTGATTCACACAAAGCAGGTGTGACGCATATTATCACCCAATTTGTTTTTTGCAAATAGACGTATTTTCTTTCTTTCTCCTTTTTAAAGCACTAATATTAACTTAATCCTTCAACTTACAACTTAATCCCCCATCCTCCCAAGTAAGTCCTCGAAGCATCTTCCACAATAGACTGTCGCACAGTGTGCCGGTAACAGATTGCCCCACATTTAGCTCAATACGGCACGCCGCACAGACGCAACTTTAATAATAGCGTGTATTTGTCAAGTGAGCGGCGAACCTTAGTTGTGGGATGTACTAAGTGATCCAAGTAGTGGTACGGATATAGGAGCTTCTGTTTCAACGTTACCCAGACATGCAGTCACTTGAATCTGCTAATATATCAACATGGCTAAAATGCTCCGTAGAATGTACTAGTTAGAACCTTACAATGTCATTTTTAGGGTTCCGTACCCAAAGGGTAAAAACGGGACCCTATTACTAAGACTTCGCTGTCTATCCGTCCGTCTGTCTGTCACCAGGCTGTATCTCAAGAACTGCGATAGCTAGACAGTTGAAATTTTCACAAATTATGTATTTCTGTTGCCGCTATAACAACAAATACTAAAAACAAAATAAAATAAATATTTAAAGGGGGGGGGGGGGGAATCAGCTGTTTAATACAAAAGTTCAATACCTACTTGACCAAAATGTATGAAACAGCTGATTTTTTTTTCGTGATTCAGAGTTGGTCCCACAGTGAAAGTTGTTCATATTCATGGGTAGAACACCCTGTAAAAATTTGGATGGTGATAAAAAAAAAATCTTCCTGTATATGTATACAGGGTGTATAAAGACACATCACATTGCCGTCATCTACGCATTTTGTAAATCAAACTAAGTACAGTTACCGGCACGTAAGTTGGCAAGATATTTCGTAGTGGGGGAAGTTCGCGCATGTAAAAATGTATGAAATTGTGCATGCGCGAACTTCCTCCACTACAAAATATCTTGCCAACTTACATGCCGGGTATTATAACATTGCACAAAAAAAATCTTCCTGTATATCTAAATCTTCTTCTCAGTCCTAAGATACCGCATCCATCTACATTTCCATCCATCTACATCCACCAATGATATATTTGGTATATGTGCCTCACTGAAGGCATTCCACTACGGGCCCCGTATAAGACCATATAGAACGATCATTCAAAATGCCAGCGGTCGGAGTTTTGCTGGCAACTGGCACTAGCTGTCTAAATAGGAGCATCCATCTTGTTTTGTGATACTTGCAGTGTAGCCTTTTTGTGGATGGTTCATATTGTTAGAACTTTAACTCACACACTGACTTATTACTTGCTAATTTTTTTATGAAAATCGTCTACTTTTACAATGTTTGTAAATATGTGATCACCATGTATCTATCACATAATTAATGTATACATACGAAAACTACATTTTAGAAGGGGCGACTAGAATTAATTCTATTTTATTTTATCGTAAATTTTGACGTTCAAAAGTGCCTTTCCATACAAATATTATAAATTCGAAAGTAACTCTGTCTGTCTGTATGTTACCTTTTCACGCCTAAACCACCGAACCGATTTAGATGAAATTTGGTATAGAGATAGTTTGAGTCCCGGGGAAGGACATAGGATTGTTTTCATCCCGATATTCCCACGGGATCGGCACTTATGCGGGTGAAACCGCGGGGCGCAGCTAGTATCAAATAGTTTTTTCGACCGTACTATGTCGTCTTGATAACTATTGGAGGTCGTATATTTATATGTATATACTGGCCTGCGAGAAATAATCATATGTAACACATTACTGTCATTGATTTAAATAAGCTTAGTTACGGGTTGTTTATATTCTATTGTACTCTTTGTAACTTGCTTGTAAAATATTAACCACGAATGAATATACTGTGCTGTCCCACTGCTGATCTCATCTTTATTTCAATTGGTTATGGGCCCAGATCCCAGAAGCACAAATGCTAGAGCATTATTTATAAGTTGAGTGGTTTAAATATTATTTGTGTGCTTATGAAGCTTACGAAATCGTAATTATGTCAGCTGAGGTTGGCATAAGTGGTATTAAGAGGCTGAAAAATTCGTCCGACTACCCAAATTGGAAATTCCTGGTGCGAAATTACTTAGAAAATAAAAACTGGTGGGAAGTAATTTCTACAGATGTAGTGAATGCTGACGTAGACCGGCAGGCACGAACAACAATATGCTTGTTGTTGGAACCAGAGTGCTTTACCCACGTCTACAATGCGAAGACTGCGAAAGAAGCCTGGAATAGCTTACGGAAAGCGTATGAAGACAAAGGATGGGGAAGACGTATACATATTCAGCGAGAGCTTTTTAACTGTTATATTATTATATTATTATTATTAGAGAATTTTGATTCTATGGAAAGCTACATATCAAAAATTACGTTCCTGACACAACAATTGTCAGATATTGATGCTCCAATCCCTGATGATTGGATCATATCGATTTTGCTGGGTGGATTGACCGCTGAGTATAGCCCTCTCATTATGGCTGTAGATAATAGTGGAAAAGAAATCATGTTGGAGCAAATCAAAATGAAATTGTTACAAGAAGGAAGTAGACAGAGTAAGTTGAACACAGAGTACGAAAAAGCCTTAGTAACACGTAAAGTACAGAACGATGCTAGATCTAACACTAAAACTAATGATCGTAAGCAGAAGTTCGTCTATAAGTGTTTTAAGTGCCACAAGCAAGGTCACAAGGCGTCCGAGTGCAAGGAGCGGACAAAAACCGCGAATATCTGCCTGAATACAAAGGGGGCGATAAACAAAGATAATTGGTATTTAGACAGTGGGTGCTCAAATCATATGACCCATGATAAAAACAAATTGTTGTCTTACACACATGTAAACGACAACATGAAGATCGCAGTAGCAAACGGGGAGAAGTTATTGGTGAAAGGACGAGGAAATGCTGAGCCACAAGTCAGCGAAAACGGAAAATTAATTTTAGAAAACGTTTTACATGTTCCTGATTTATCCATGAACCTAATTTCGGTGAGCGATTTGACCAAGAAAAATTATTGCATGAATTTTGACAAAGAAGGTTGCATGATTCAAAGTAAAAAACAAATTATTGCAAGATGTCAAGAGATCGGCGGAATTTATGAGTTGACAGAAAATCAAAATAACGTCGTGAATGTGACATTGTCAAAACAAAATGAAAATATTTCGAACATTTGGCACAAAAGATTAGCTCATTTATCGCGTAATTATATGAATAAAATGAAAGTTTTAGTAAGTGGTATGGAATTTAAGAGTACCGATTTATGCGAGCCGTGTATTCCATGTATAGAAGGAAAGACATGCAGAAGTCCCTTTAAAAAGCAAGGTACGAGAGCGAACGAGGTCTTACAATTGGTTTTTAGCGACGTTTGTGGACCAATCGAGGAGCCATCGTTCGGTGGTTCGAGGTATATTCTTCTATTTATTGACGATTATACTAGAAAGACTCATGTTTATTTTTTGAGGAACAAAAGCGAAACATTAGATAAGTTCCGTGAATATAAAGCGGAAGTTGAGAATGAGACAAGTAAATTGATTAAATGTCTGAGATCTGACAACGGCGCGGAGTATTGTAATGGTAAATTTAAATCATTTTTAAAGTCTGCAGGTATAAAACACCAGACGACTGTACCGTACACGCCGGAACATAATTCTGTCGCAGAAAGAGCGAATCGTACTATAATAGAGAAGGCTAGAACATTACTGTCAGAATCGAACTTGAGCAAGAAGTATTGGGCCGAGGCTGTAAATACTGTTGTTTACTTAAAGAACAGAAGCCCTACGAAAGCATTGAATAATGCGGTACCAGAAAAGCTTTGGAATGGAAAAGATGTGGATGTTAGTCATCTGAAAATCTTTGGTTGTTTGGCATATAGATTGATGCCAAAGCAAAAGAGACGGAAACTGGACATGAAGACGGAACCGATGATTTTTATTGGATATCCTGATAATCAGAAGGGTTATCGTCTGATGAATCCTAAGACAGGTGAAGTGACGACTGCGAGAGATGTGAAATTTCTGGAAAACGTCTTTCTCCAAAAGGAAAACGTAGAAAAGTCGGAAGTAATCATAAACCTAAATAAAGATTCTGTTCCTTCCAGTTTACCGTACGTATCTACAAGCAGATCTGAACATTTAGAGGCTCACAACGATATGTATCGTGATACTGAAGACGAGAACGTAGAAGTATCGGAGGACATAGGACCTGAACCTATAGTACCAGAGCGAGTATCTGATGATGTATTGACTGAAGAAGAAGTCAGAATACCTGAATCAGAAAGGAGGTATCCTTTAAGAGAACGCAGACAAGTCGACCGGTACGGATGCAATGTTATGTATGCCAAGGAGAACAGTCTTGATGGTGATCCATTGACTATTAATGAAGCGTTGGCGAGACCAGATGGTGATTTATGGCAAAAAGCGATAGATAATGAACTTATGTCACTGAAGGAGAACCAGACTTGGACGTTGGTGGATCTTCCAGCTGATAAGAAGCCTATCCAATGCAAATGGGTGTTCAAAATCAAGAAAGATAGCGATGGCAAGGTAACAAAGTACAAGGCTAGACTTGTAGCAAAAGGCTTCACACAGGTATGTGGTGTAGATTATACTGAGACATATTCTCCTGTAGTAAGAAGCTCTACTTTAAGATTGTTGTTCTCGCTAGCTGTTGAATACAGTTGGTTTATTGAACAATGGGATGTCACGACTGCCTTTTTATACGGAAAAATTAAAGAGGACATTTACATGCTCCAACCAAAAGGAGCAGTAGTCAAAGGTCAAGAAACCAAAGTATGCAAATTGCAGCGTTCTCTGTATGGATTGAAACAAGCTTCAAATGCTTGGTTCAAGGAATTGGATAAAGAAATGTTGAATTTAGACTTTGTACAATCAAAAATAGAACCGTGTTTGTATCAAAAGCAGTTTAAAAACAACAAGAAGTTGATTGTCGTTATTTACGTAGATGACCTTTTTATTTTTGGAAATAGTGAACAAGAAAAGCAGAAATTAAAAAACAATTTGCTTGACAAGTTTAAAGTGAAAGATTTAGGGCAGGCTAGGCATGTTTTAGGCATGAGGTTGAGGAGGGACAAAGATGTTATTTGTCTAGATCAGCAACAGTTCATTTCGGATATTTTGAATGACTTTAACATGACAGACGCTAAGCCAGTTTTAACCCCAATGGAAGTCGGTATGAAATTAGAAAGATCGACAAATTCTCATAGCGATCTGCCGTATCAAAGCTTAATAGGCTGTCTAAACTATTTGGCCTGTAATACGCGACCAGACATAGCACATGCGGTAAGTGTACTTTCACAATTCAATTCATGCTATGATGAAATACATTTTAAATGTGCGAAACGGGTCTTAAGGTATTTAAAAGGTACGTCTAACCTTTGTCTCACTTTTAGGAAGTCGGGAGATTTAGACTTACGAGGCTACGTAGATGCAGATTGGGGAGGGGCACTTGATAGAAAGTCTTTCACAGGATTAATTTTCAAAATAGGTAAAAATATAGTGTCATGGGAGAGTAGGAAGCAAGCGACAGTATCCTTGTCAAGTACAGAAGCAGAGTACGTAGGATTAAGTCAAGCTTCGAAGGAAGCTCTCTATTTACGGAGTTTACTAAATAGTTTAACGGCTGTGGATAGTAAAGCGGTAGTAATTTACAATGAC
This sequence comes from Amphipoea lucens, assembly GCA_947508005.1. NCBI lineage: Eukaryota > Metazoa > Arthropoda > Insecta > Lepidoptera > Noctuidae > Amphipoea > Amphipoea lucens. The sequence goes on from OX382375.1 coordinate 17,559,340, forward strand.
AATCAGTCGGCGCATAAAATTGCAGGTAACAAAATGATGCATAATCGGACGAAACATATAGATATAAAATATCATTTTATTCGCGAGTGTGTACTTACTAACAAAATCGAGATAAAGTACATGTCAACTAATAATATGATAGCCGACATTTTAACTAAAAGTGTTCATAGCCCGAAGTTAAGAGAATTTTTAAAGGATTTATCCCTATCAAATTATTCGATTAAGGGGGCGATGAGTAGTTAAATGTTTATTTTTATGTTGTTTTGGTAATAGATAATTTTCTATGTAGTTTCGTTATGCATTCTTTTCTTTGTTATTCTTCTGTTTTTTGTACTATACTTTTGTATACAGCTAGTACAGTTAAACACAGAAGTGTTAGTATTTGATTTATTTTTATGTACCTACCGAGTACAGAAGTGATATGCATGTGTAATAGATTAAGGGGGCGTATTGGAGGTCGTATATTTATATGTATATACTGGCCTGCGAGAAATAATCATATGTAACACATTACTGTCATTGATTTAAATAAGCTTAGTTACGGGTTGTTTATATTCTATTGTACTCTTTGTAACTTGCTTGTAAAATATTAACCACGAATGAATATACTGTGCTGTCCCACTGCTGATCTCATCTTTATTTCAATTATAACACGGAACAATTTACGGCAAGATGTACCTATAAAAATCTTCGATAGTTGCGCGACTGTCTGGCTATTCGTATACCTATAGGTACGCGTAATTTGTGTTTATTACCACACTTACATACACGAATAGGAGACAAACATTTGAAACCAAGGGACATCTATTAACACGCACTGGGCCCGCGTGGTAGATTAATAATAGTCATCTCGATCTCGAAGAGCGGAGGCCTGTGTCCCAGCAGTGGGAACATAATAGGCTGGTTGTGGTTATGCAAAACATTATGCTAAAAATCCAATCCCAACCTGAAATTCAAACCTGGGCCCAGCGAGACGGACCCAAAACTATTACTGGTAACCTCTGAATAGACAAACAAATTCACGAACCATTATTTCAAACTGCTACAAACTTTACACCCTCTACATTGTTTATGTACTTATCAAGTTACTTAGTTTTCAATTAGTTTCACTTTGTTCGAAGTATCCACTTCTATACCCTAGAAATTGAGCTAAACAGACGAGAAATTTATTTCTGAAATTAATCGTTTTGAAGCCTAGGCTAACTAAGTTCTAGTTAGTTTCTAGCTAGTTTTAATCGTTCTAGTTGGTTAGCAGTTTCTACAAGGACACAACTGACGGTCAACTGAATTGTCATTGCGCTACGTTTTACAAAACCTCTTTGATCGTTGACCCACTACATTAATAAATGCAATACGTTTAAGCAATCCTGCGTGTTAACGTCCAGTAATTATGTAAAACCGCTAAACGTCGTTCAGTTGTTTTACATAACGGAGCTGTTTGGTAAAACAGCGGATTCTACAATACATCTGCAGCATATACCTAACCAATTTTTTAGTAAAATTTTATTTGCTGGATGACACCACCTTCCGGCTCGCTACTTGTTTGCGTCTGGGCGCCCCTTGCGTGGCTCCGCATCGCTGCCAATGCGGTGAAGGTGTCGACTGCCTCGGACACCTTGACTTATCCTGCAGTAAAAGCGCAGGCCGGATAGCACGGCATGCCAGCATCAATGACATCATCCGTCGTGCTCTTGTCACCGCTGGGGTGCCAGCTGTTTTAGAACCCAATGGTTTGGCACGCGACGATGGTAAGAGACCAGACGGGATGACCATAATGCCTTGGAAGGTAGGTAGGCCTTTGGTGTGGGATGCAACGTGTGTCGACACCCTTGCGCCATCCCATCTTCCAAGCACGGTAAGCTGTGCTGGGGCGGCTGCTGCAGGTGCGGAAAACCTCAAACGGCGCAAATACTCCAATCTCTTTGGAACTTACATATTTGAGCCGTTTGGGGTTGAATCACTAGGGCCATGGGGCCCGAGTGCCCACTTAGTATTCCAAGACATCGCCAAGCGGTTGGTCGACTCATCACGTGACCAGAGGGCTGGCCTATTTTTTGGCCAAAGAATCAGCATTGCCATACAACGTGGCAATGCTGCCAGCCTTTTGGGCACGTTTCCCGTTGACAGTGATGCGGACAAATTTTTGGATGCCCTTTGAATATTTTCCCTTAATTAATTAATTTATTCACTCCAAAGTCCAAACATACAAATATCCTTACAGGCTAGACCCAATGCGATATTGTAGGACACTTAAAAATTAAATAGTTCCAATGCTTGTACCATAACAAATTCTATAGGTAGATATTCTTTCAAATTCACCCAAAGCGCAACAGAATATGTCTACGTCATCAGCAATGAGGTTGAAAGTACGGAGCGCGCTCGTCAGCGGCGCCTCACGAAGCAAATAATGCATCTAGACCCAGCAGTTTAGGCAGTGCGTTATCTGTCCGTGAATGAATGAGTCCTTTTTTTTATTAAGTAGATAAATTTACTTACAATTGAAAGAAACATAACATAACATTACACCTGTTTTTCATGAAGGGTTAGGTAGAAGTTTACCTCTTGCACATCCTGCATTGTTATTAGGCTCCAAACCACGGGCATCTAGCCGCAGAAGGGCCCTGGGCCGTAATTCTCTATGCATAGGCGTGACTAGGGGGGGCAACGGTGGTCAATGACTACCCTAGAAACTTCTTTGCCCACCCTAGAAAAATCGACAGTATTGAAGAATTACTTACTGTTTAATCCAGTTTAATCGCTTTTATTGGAGCCGTACATTTTGACCAAGATGGTAGAATTAGGCCTTGTACACACATTAGATCTGATAACTTTTTATTTTTTAACCGACGAAAAAACGGAGGAGGTTATCAATTCGACGCGTATATATATATATATATTTTTTTTTTTTTTTTTATGATCACGCATAACTTTTTACAGAGCAGTCCGATTTTGATAATTCTTTTTCTATTGGAAAGGACATACCTCGAAGTTGGTCCCATGTAAATTTGGAAAAAAAAATCCTACTCTAAGGGTGGGAAAATAGGGGTGATTTATTGTTCATTCACAGATTTTAATGCTGAGCTGTGTATTACAATTAAAATAAAAGGCCTATCTATGTTGGTATATAAAGCCTGTTTTTTTTAAGTATTTTATTATACAAAAAAGAATAATTAAAGTAGGATTATATAACAGTTAATATCTAAAGTAAGGTAGGTAGCTATTTTAAAAGTAGTCAAAAATTAAGCATGTAGTAATTAGTAAATTATTGCCTCAAAAAATTATAAAATAAAAACTTTTTAACAAAAAAATTAAACCTCCGAAAAAACTGAAAAGCAAAAAATAAAAACCTTTTTTATTTTACCTTAATAAATAAGTTCTTAAACTAATGCAAGTATACCTAAGAAATTTTGAGTCGGCGCCAAACAATCAATGAACAATGACACTAAATTACCTTAAATTTAAAGAAATAACCAAATCAAATTAATAATGCAACGTGAAATCTCCAGCGATAAATATAACATTCCAAACAAAAAATGCGCTCTCCGCACGACCACTCGGAACGATATTAAGTTGCTTGTTTGGCGCCGACTCAAAATTACTTAGGTATACTTGCATTAGTTTAAGAACTTATTTATTAAGGTAAAATAAAAAAGGTTTTTATTTTTTGCTTTTCAGTTTTTTCGGAGGTTTAATTTTTTTGTTAAAAAGTTTTTTATAATATAATATTCCACAATTTTATTAAAAGTGAAATCGTTATTTATGTCTAGGCAACCTACTTTACATGAAATGTCTTTGGTGGGACTGTTTATTACGACGATTGGGGGATTTCGGATGCACGAAGAAGCCTCCTCGTGTAGCGCAGTTTGTTCCGCCAGTTACTCGACTGAACCGAGCGCTCGGTGCATCCTGGACAGTCACACCGAACACCTTAATTTACTGGCCAATTCTTCCCTAGCGGTGGTAGGGCTAACGCCCGCCTGGTTTGCGACCACTCTCCCACCGGAGTCCGGCGTCAAGCAGCCTGCTGTGTTTCGTCGATGCGTGGGAGTTCCAGTGCCTTAGGCATCTTCTGGGCACGCTCGTTCCATCATAGACCTCATCCATCGCTTTCCATCAGGCGTGATCGGGGTCAAGAGCGGGCCCATTCCGCAATAAAAATAAAAAAATAAATAAAAAAAGGAGCCATTTATGAACTCTCATTTGATTAGTTCAACTGGACGGCTGCCCCCCCTAGACAAATCCCTAACTACGCCAATGTTTGGCGGGATTAGATAAGGAATTGACGTGGTGTCGACTAAGGAATCGTTAAGTGGTCATAGTGAATTTGGGCCCTGGTGTCTTGCAATACCTGTGTTAGTACCTACGGTCGAACAAGCTATTTGGTATACAGGCAAAAATATTCATCTTTCCACTACACAGCCAATATTTAGTTTTATTTTGTGCGTTATAACTTTTTCAGCTTACGGCATCCTCAATTAAATAGAGTGGTATAAAAGAATTGACTAACTCAGCACACCATTGCTTAAAAGTAGTTGCAGGTTAGCTGCCTGTATACCCAATAGCTTGTTTGACCGTACATAAACCTACTTCAGGCACCAGTCTCTCACAAAGTAAGCTCCTTGTTCGAGCACTACTTCAAAGATTAGCATTAAGTGATTACATAACTTGTGAAGAAAAAAATAAACGTATTACATTTCACCAGTTATAAAAATAAAAGGAAAAAACGATGGCCAATACAACAGATCACAGAAGTTACAATATTCTAAATCCGACAAAAACCAGAAACATTCGCATTGACAGTAATAACTCCGGGAAAACACAGCGCCGTGTTGTTTTTTGTGACAGCTGTCAAATTACTACATGTCAGAGAAGCCAAATATGTCACTCGTGTCAGTGCATCGTAGTGATGTACTTCGGGAAAAGTGTTTTAGGTAGGTATACATATACAGGGTGTCCCTGGAAGTATGAATCAAATCGAATAGGGGCGTGGGCAAGGTCATTTCTAAACTTGTTAACCCTGAGAATGTCGGTGAATTTTTTTACGGTACAAAAGTTATGAGCAACTTTCTATTTCAATCACTTCGCAAAGTGCTCAAAGAAAAAAATCATAAAAAAAAACTGTCAGGGTTATCTAAAAAAATTAAATTGACAGCCCTGATAGTTTTTTTTTATGATTTTTTTCTTTGATCCATACTTCCAGGCCTTCCTTCCCTTTGTTTTTTTTTATGGATGGGAAATCATCAAATGACCCCTCCCGCTCTGGGTGGAGCGGAAGGGAGTGTCAGACTCTTACTGACTAAAACCCATCCGTGTTCCTTCCTTAGCTCTTTGTGTTCCGGCAGCCTAATTGCGGAACGCCAAATCGTCAAATGATTCTGATCAGTTGGCTTCATTTCTATCACAATTGTGCTTCATTTTACGATTTTCGAATTGCGAAACTCTAGTTTATTATGAAACCAATTATGAACGTTAAGGCCCTGCGCAGAAACTAGAGTTTCGCAATTCGAAAATCGTAAAATGAAGCCAATTGTGATAGAAATGAAGCCAACTGATCAGAATCATTTGACGATTTGGCGTTCCGCAATTAGGCTGCGGGGTAGCGGTAACCCTTTCGGACAATCCCGCTACCCCGGCAGGCTTCGGCCCTAACAGGCCCGTTCCTTTTTGCTGACATCTCTTTGAGGCGCGCGTGGAACACATACGCGCCGTCTGGCACGGGCCTGGTCCTGATCGGACGGTGAGCTATTCAGGGACACCCTGTATAGTATATCTCTCTGTGTGTGTGAACGAAATTGTTGTTTTATTTATTTTTGTTGGGGAGTTTGTTCCGTCACTTCATCTTCCCAGCTAAGACACTAGGGAGTGAAGGGCAGGAATTTTAGGGGGAGTTTCTTGTGTACAGTCGCCTCCAAAAATTTGTTGATATTTTTCCACTTCACTTGTGACACACCACATTATGATTTAAAATTCTAGTGATCCAAACGTTTGAACCGCTATAACGTTTTTATTGACTAATTCAATGACCTTTGACTTATCATATAAAATAAATAAGAAATCCCTTAGGAGTACCTGATTATTTTTTTATTTTTAACGATAAAGTCAAATCATTTATTTCAAATAGGCACATAAAAGGCACTTTTGAACTAAATAAATAATAACGTTTAACGAAATTAAAATCCATACTTATAATACCATAAATTCGAAAGTAACTCTGTCTGTCTGTTACCTTTTCACGCCTAAACCACTGAACCGATTTGGATGAAATTTGGTATAGAGATAGGGGTAAGTCCCGGGGAAGGAAGGGAAGGGAATATATGTCCTTACATAGGATAGTTTTTATCCCGATGTTCCCACGGGATCGACACTTATGCGGGTGAAACCGCGGGGCGCAGCTAGTATGTTCATAAAACGAAAACGCGAAACCCTATACGTGTGTTAAATTAACGTCGCAATTAAAGCGGCACGCTTTATTTTTTGTAGAGCGAAATTTTTAACCAACGAAAAAACGGAGGAGACTCTCAAGTCGACGCGTATATACAGGGTTACTGGAAAAACACCAAAAACCTCTCAAGAGGTCATTGTACTCATCATTATTAACAACTTTTACTATGGGACCAAACCTGAAATCGCGAAAAAAAATCAGCTGTTCCCTACATTTATGTTCGTAAAATCGTCAAAATGTAGGGAACAGCTGATTTTTTTTTTCGCGATTTCAGGTTTGGTCCCATAGTAAAAGTTGTTCATAATGATGAGTACAATGACCTCTTAAGAGGTTGTTAGTGTATTACCAATAACCCTGTATATTTTTTTTTTATGCATGACCACGCATAACTTTTTACAGAGTAGTCCAATTTTGATAATTCTTTTTTTATCAAATAGTATCTGTATTTGTTCATAGAAAAGCCAATTGTAACCTCACTATTTAATATTCAGAGTTCTACAGCCACCCATTTATTTTAAGGAAAACGGATCCCTGTAATAAATCATAAAAATATTACAACAAAGCTGAACATGATATACCAATTACAATTTAATTGAAATATAATCAATACACTGAATCTTTAAAATTCTACCCGACTTTAAAGACTCTTGCTGTGTTAACTTCCACTCTATCTCAAAAGCATAAGGTTGGTTTTCGGAACGTGCCTTAATTTCTGTTGGTACTTAGTAGATGTTGGGGTTTCACGATACATTGGAGCTGCTAGAGGCTTATTAATTGACTAGGTTTTGCACTCGATTTTGTTCGGTTTTATTGGAATATTGGTTATGTTCAGTAGGGGTGGAAATTGTATTGGGTGACAATTTATGCTTTGACTAGTGGCGCCCTGCGGTTTGACCCGCGTAAATGTCGATCCCGTGGGAATATCGGGATAAAAAGTAGCCTATACACCGTGTTCCGGACGATATATTATATAAACTTCGACCAGATGTTCAGACCATGGAAATAAACATCTTTCATTATGGACACATTAATGAATTATTATTTTTTGTTAATTTTCATATAAACTAAATACCTTGACGTAAATCGCCCGATATGCATGCCTCTTTATCCGAATTGGCAACGATGACGTATTTTCATTCATAAGATTTGGCAGGCTGCAACTGCAACTTGTTAAAACTGAGTTAAGACCCTTTCTTACTGCATGCTCAATTAAATTTCACTAAATGAAATTACAAATATCTTTGTAAGGAAGCCTTTTTAAGTACTACTTCCTTTGTTAGATTTAAATTGGTAAAAGCTATAGAAGCCTTTGACAAAGTATATGGATATCGTAAAGAATACGGTGTATATTAATCCAGGTTGTCAGCTACATCCATACAAAATTTTATCAAATTTGGTCCAGCCGTTTGAGCGTGAAGAAGTAACAAACATATAAACACGCACACATACACACTCACAAACCTTCGGCTTTATAATATTAGTTTGTGGACACCAGCTCGTTACACTACACGACTTTAATATCTTGTATGAAGTGTATTTTGTGCTATTTTTTGTGAAAAAACGAAATGACTTGGGTTGACCGTGGAATTTGCTGATCATTTGATTCATCATCATTTCAACCGAAACATGTCCACTGGCCTGACGCATTTTTCGGTATAAATGGTCTGGGAATTGGTACAAAAAAAAAAACAAATTAGTCAAAACTTGAAGGAACGGCCACTTAGGGTCTGGCGCTGAGCGTGTTAAACTTCAATGGACCCGTGCAGCTGTGAGTTTATTATGTGTAAAAAAAATCAGTAAATAAAAAAACTATTTATCATTCGGTATCTTTCAAACCGTTGGCTTGTATCATCGTCTCTTGAAGGAACAGTTGAATACAATGTCAAATAACAAAACAGTAAATGTCCACAGTAAATATTGGTATCACTAAACTGATACGGAACCCATCCGTTCGGAAGTGGAGGCACTCTCGCTTCCAGAAAGCGATTTATATCCAAGTACTAGCTTCTGCTCGCGACTTCATCCGCGTGATATTTCGTGTTTTAACATAAAATGTGTGCTATGACCCTCGGCAATACCCATTAGTGAAAGATTACCGGAATCGGGTCCTTATTTCCGAAGATACCCCTACATATGAAGTCCCAAATTTTACATCTTTATAATATTAGTTTAGGCTAGCGACCCACCCCTGCTTTACACGGTTTTTACGACTTGACAAGACAGCGAGATTTTTTAATTATAATTAGGTAAGTTAAATATGAATGTATTCAATACATAAACCTTCGGTGACGGGGACCATCACGGGACACTGCTCGCTGAACAAACACTTTCACACTATAGGCATAACGGACAGTCCTCTTTTCAGGGCTTTTTTTTTTTTGGGTGGGAAATCATCAAATTACTTCTTCCGCTCTGGGCGGAGCGAGAGGGCGTTTTACTGACTAAAACCTACCCGTGTTCCTTCAGTTGCCTGTGCCAGGGGCCACGGTATCTCTTTCGAACATCCCGCGACCCCTGCAGGCTTCGGTCCTGGTAGACCCCGTCAGTTAGTGCTGACATCTCTTTGAGGCGCGCGTGGAACACAACGCGCCGTCGACCCGGGCCTGGTCCTTACCGGACGGCGAGCTGCCCATTGCTCGCCGTCCGCAAGCCCGCGCTGCATGGAGGCTGATGAAACCGTTGCGCATGTGCTCTTTGAGTGCTGAGAGGGAGGTGGGCTGGTTGGAATAACCACCGACGGCCGCCATGGCTCACGCACAATGGTCCATTTGAAGGACTAAGTGTGGAAACCAAACCCATAACATAGAACATACATAAACCTTCTGGAATAAATTCCATAAATGCTGGTGAAAACCGCATCAAAATTCGTTGCGCAGTTTAGAATAACAACGCGATCACACAGAAAAACACGAAAAGTATAGTTAATATAGTTACAGCTTTTATGGTGGGCGATATTGTGCATGACGACTAGTCGTTCATTCATTCGTTCAGTGATTTATTTTGGTTATTCATTCGTTCGAGTTTCCGGAAATGGATTTCGAATTTGGATAAAAATAAAACATCAAAGTAGATTAGCTGCTTATTGTACAGACACCAGCACATCAACCTACCCGAAACTGTCACATTTCCCCAATCAACTTTGAACCTTATGGTTTAGTGATAAAGTTGAAAATCATCATCATCAGCCTATAATATGTTCCCACTACTGGGACACAGGCCTCCTCTTTGTGAGAGGGAGTGGGCCGTAATCCACCACGCGGGCCCAGAGCGGGTTGGTAGATGTCACATGTCTTCGAATTTTTGGTTCTAGGACATGCCGGTTTCCTCACGATGTTTTCCTTCACCGTTTTGAGAGCAGTGGTGATGAAATAATTTACACAAAGTAAAGCGCCTGTCTGGGTTCGAACCTACGACCTCGTAAGTCGCGGCCGATACCACTGGGCCACCACTGCACTGCTGCAGTTGAAAATCAATTAAAGAAATTTGACAGATTGTAGTAGGTTGATGTGCTGGCGTCTGTACTCAAATAAATTTATTCTGCTTAGTCTTTTAACTTAGTCTTTGTTTTGGTTGGTTTCCAGTGTAATTAGATGCAAATATCAGTATTTTACATGAAGCGCCTACCTGACCTCCACAACCCAGTAACTGGGTAACACGATACCCCTTGGTAAGACTGGTTGTCAGACTTTTTGACTTAACCGAACTTATATTTTTAAAAACGTGCGTGGGGAACCCTCCGTCAGGAACGCAGTGCCCAACGCAATTCTCGTACGCAAATTCATCATCATCATCAGCCTACAACGTTCCCACTGCTGGGACACAGGCCTCCTCTCTGTGAGAGGGAGTGGGCCGTAATCTACCACGCGGGCCCAGTGCGGGTTGGTAGATGTCACATGTCTTTGAATTTTTGGTTCTAGGACATGCCGGTTTCTCGATGTTTTCCTTCACCGTTTTGAGAGTTCCAAACATTTATAATCGAAAAAAACAGAGACAGAGAGAAAGTTTGAATTTAATACGCGTTTTTAATACTGAGCCAAAAAGTTGTCGCCATTTTGGATTTTGATTTTGACCTCACTATATTGGCTTCAGCACCCTCGAAAATCATGAAAACTATGTCTCTCTCTCTCTCTCTCTTTCTATTATAAATAGAGAGAGAGAGCGAAAAAAGGTTGCATACGCATAACGCTTTTTCGTGACGATTTCTACCAGTATAATCCTACCGCAGGCCGCGTTAAAGAACGTCGTTCCAAAAATATTGTAGATTCTTGCCAACATGAATAAAAAGATACATATAGCAAGACATAAAACTTAGCAGATCTTCGCCGTGTCTCGAAAACGAGATGAGGAATCTTCCGATCGGAAATCGAGGTCCACTTGCTTTGGAAACCGATTTATACCTTTATTTCTCCAGCCTTTACACTCCACCGACCAACTGATTCATTCACTCACTCTTCCGGTGATTTGTTCAGTCAGCTTCGGTTTTTGATTCGTTCATTCTTTCGGTCACGTGGTTTATTTGTTCATTTCCTCGGTTAATTTGTGGTCATTAGTTATTTATGGATAGATTGAACTTTCGAGTTAATCTTGGAGTTAAGTATTATGATGTGAAAGGGAGTATGGAACAGACCAAATGAGGACTTACGATTTCAATCATGAATGCCTAATAAAAGCGTGCTGTTGGATTTTCAAGTTTTGGTACAGACGCCAGCACATCAAGCTACCCGAAACTGTCAAATTTTCCCAATCAACTTTGAACCTTATGCTTTAGTAATAAAGTTAAAAATCTATTAAAGATTTTTTATTTATTTTTTTATTTTATTTATTTCCCAACTTACATCTATCTTTACAGGGAAACCTATTGCGATAGTGTACATTTATCTAAACTGTTATCCTAACTTATTACTAACTTCTTAAAATAATTAAATTTTGTAACTTATTACAAACAATGCATTCTTAGTGAACTCACTCAGAGAACAACAGAATAGGTCCGTGTCACTAGCTATGAGGTTGAGAGTGCGGAGTGCACGCGTCAGTGGCGCCTCACTTAAAAGATTGGTCCGAGCGCGCGGCTCCGCCAACAGCCGTGGCTGTCGTCGTCGCCACACGTACCTGTCCGGTACACACAGACCTATGTGCCCCAATATTTCCGCATTATGTACCCTCCCTCTAAGTACTTTGAATATGTACGAGGTGAGTGCGAGATCCCTCCTGACCCTCAGTTCGTTATATCCAACCATACCCAAAATAAATAAAGTCGGGTACGTAAGCGGATAAAATGGGTATACACCATACAAGCGCAAGTACAAGTATCTCACAAACTTGTTTTGTACTCTCTCCAGCATGAGCCTATATTTAGATTCATGTGGAGCCCAAATGACTGCGTTACATTCTAATTGGCTTCTAACTAAAGCATTATATAAGGCGATAACTGCTTTAATGTTATTAAAACCACGCACCATACGTAGCATAAAACCCAAATTACGGTAAGCTTTTCTGCAGCAGCTTGTGACGTGATCACGAAACGTTAGCCCAGTGTTAAATTTAACCCCTAAGTCCCTAACTTCTGTAGCCCTAGCCATTGGCAACCCGTCTATATTGTAAGTATATAGAATAGGAGTGCGCGCGCGAGAGAAAGTGATTGTTACGCACTTTGAGATGTTGAACTGCAAGTTGTTATCCTTGCTCCAGGTCACCACTCTGTCTATATCTTTTTGAAGCCTGTCACAGTCCTCTAATTTACTTATCTCCAGCGACAGCTTGAGGTCATCAGCAAACAGTAAACATTTGGCGTCTTTAACAACTTCTGGCAAATCATTAATCATAAGAATGAATTGCAAAGGCCCAAGATTACTGCCCTGACTCACCCCCGACCTGGTAAAATATGGCTCTGACTTGTGTCCCGCATATTCCACGTACTGTTGCCTATCGCTTAAGTAACTTGCAAAAAACTTTAGTAGATGTGGAGTGAAACCGACGGCCGCTAACTTTTTTAGCAAAACATCATTATTTACTAGATCGAATGCTTTTTTAAAATCGAAGTAAGCGGCATCAGTTTGGCCCCCACTGTCCACTGTTGGCACAAGATTAGCCATGTGGTTCAGGAGATTGCTAGTAGTGCTTCTTGCCGGCCGAAACCCGTGCTGGACGTCTGAAAGCTGGCTACTGACCTGTTGAAATATGCTCTTCTGAATAGCCGCTTCGAAAACCTTCGCCGGAGTCGACAGCACTGCGACAGGCCTGTAACCATCCACCGTCATGCCTGACCCTCCCTTTGGCACCGGTACGACGCGGGTAATCTTCCACTTCTCCGGAAACACAGCTCCATCCAGACATTTATTATAAATGTATTGCAGCGGTTTGGCTAGCGCCGACCGACAATCCTTAAAGATGTAAGGCGGAATGCCGTCCGGTCCAGACGACTTTTTCGGTTTAAGCTGTTGAAGCGCGCAACATACGTCCGACAGTTGTAAGTGATCAAGATGTACCCGCGCCGCTCCGTTCTCTCCGCCCGCTTCGGTCATAGCCGCACTGACATCCAACTTAGGCTGCTCTGTACTATACACCGAATAGAAGTACTCAGCAAACTCCTGAACACACTGTTCGTCCGTCAACACCTCGCCATTCTTTAAAATCTTTCGCGGACTTCTATTACCTCTTCTAGATTTTGCATAATTCCAAAACGACTTCGGGTCTTCCAGCATTTGGTTTTCAACACGGTGCTCATGTTGTTCCCTAGCGCCTAAAATCAAATTTTTAACCATGGTCCTACACTGAGCAAACGCTTCGTAATCAGCCATCAACCTAGTTGTTTTGTACTGTTTATGTAGAACAGCCTTTAATTTTATGTTGCGAATTATTTCAACAGTGTACCACTCAGGGTAAATATACCTTGAGCTTACACGACTTCGCTTTTTCTTTGGAACGCAGTCATCAAAAATCGAATTAATAGTATTGTAAAAATAATTTAAACTCATTTGCAAATCTAACTCATACATTGGAGCCCAATCTACGGCCGCAATTGATGAATACAATAAGAAAAAATCGGCTTTATTGAAATTCCAGCCTATAGGTTCATGTGTACCTGCTCTCGGTGCTGATGAACCCGCGCGAAGGCGCTGGCGCACTCGCAGACTCACCGACACATCGAGCGGCGGGTGATACGCGTCCACCGGCACAAGCGGCGCCTCCGCCGCACGCACGCTCACACTCCCTTCCTCCGCGAATGTACCCAACACTAGATCTAATTGTCGACCATTGCAATTGTTTACTTTGTTACTCTGAGTGAATCCACAATAAGTTTGAAAACATTGAAAATAATTGACTATGTTTACAGGACAAGAATGCAAGTTGAAGTCACCTATTACTATCGTGTCATTATAACATTTACACAACTCTTCAATAATCCTAAATAATACCATGTATTCACTTTCGTTACTGTTAGGTGGGATATAAACAACACATAACAAAAACAGTAATCTATTACGTTGGTACACTGTTGCACAGACTAGTTCAAACACCTGATTATCGATGTTGACGTCACCAGGTAAGGACACTCGTCGCAGCTCAAAACGCGGTGTGGCCACGAGACACGCACCTCCGTGTTTACGCCCATCTGCTCGATCACATCGTATAATGGAGTATCCAGGTGGAATTAATTCTGCGTCATGAATTGATTCATTGCATCCCGTTTCTGTTATAGCAAATAAGTTTGCGCTTGAAGACAAAACTCCTATATAAAATTCCTCTAATTTAGTGCGGAGACCCCTTACATTTTGGTAAACTATCTCCACCGATTTACTCCGGGGGTTTTGGTTTATTGGTTTGTCTCCGAAACCACACCCATTCGCAAAACTCAATATTTACTGCCCAACTTTCTGGTTGACACAATAGTTCATATTTGCTCTCCGGGACTCCTATAATGAAGGAAGCATAGTCTCTTTCAGTCTTATGGTTTATTTTCTCTATTTTAACCGGTATTGCCTCCCCATATAGCTTACTCACGTGTTTTTCCAAATTTTCCACGGTCGTTTCCTTCCGCAGACGCCATACATGCAAATATTTATTTTTCTCAGTTCCCTGAATTTCAGTTGAACCCGTGCTACCTCCTTTTCTCACATCGCTATTTGGATATCTGTTTTTTTTTCTATTTACTAATGTCCATCTCTCCTCTTTTTCCGGATTTTCATTCTCCTTTTCTATTAAAATATCTGATTTATTCAAACTCTTTTCAATAAATGTTTCTTGTTTTTTTTCGGTAATTACTTTGTTGGCAGATTTCGTGGCCACACATTCCTTTGTTGGTACAAAATTACTAATTACCTCCGTTTGACTTTCCTTAACTACGCTTGCAAATGACACTGCCGGTATTTTAGATCCACTTTCGGTCTCACTTTTCTTCTTAATATTTCTGGCACTAACACTGGCTTCTAATTGTTCATTTCTTTCTAATAGTACTTTAATTCTGTTTTCTAAAATATCCACTTTATTAGCTTTTTCTTGAACTACCTTCAATATGCTTTTTAGATCTCTTAATTCTGTTTCTGTGTTAACTAAATTATTTTGCAGTAGTATGAATTCCTTCCTTTGCTCATCCAGCCGAGTTATAATCTCTAAGCGAAACTCCCGTAGTTCATCGAGCACTTGGTTCCCGTTATCAATCACAGTAACTTCCTTTGGATTGCGACGACTGCCGCGCTCCGTGTTTACATAACTTGGTGAATAATGTTCGTCCATCACTGTGTTTCCTCGGACCGGTGTTTCGGAATTACCTTTCTTTGGAATAGTGCATGTACATTCTGGACATATCCATCTGTTCTTGTAGTCCTGCGTGAATGCTCTAAACTGCACCTCCGTTAAGGCAAGACACTTCAGATGATACAGTTTCCTACATTTGTCTCTTGAACACTGCATATGTAACAAATCTATGATCCCATCATCACAGCCGTCACATTTCTTATCCATTTAGGAAATTATTTCCGGAAGTAAATATCAAATTTTTTTTTAAAGTAATTATCCCGCGAGCAACACGTCCGCGCGCTCGCTAGCTCGGCCGTTTAATATAGATATTTGACAGATTGTAGTTTTGGCGTTTGTACGTAGCCGAGTTGAAAATCCAACACGGCAACACCGCACTTTTATTTTTAGGCATTAATTTAGGTGTCGCTTAGTATTAGCATTAGTACTATGATTACGACTAAGCGTTAGCGCAAACTGTGCATATTTTCGCTGCGTCTAGTCACTGCAACAAGACGCAGAGTTGTCGTATACATCTGCGTCTTGTCGATGCGACTGGATATAGAGCTGTCGTTTGCGACTGCCACTAGTCATTAATAAGACGTCATGCGGGAATCTTCCTCAGCGCTCACAGCTAGACTAATGTCGCGTGCTACTGTCGTTGGGTGTTCGCGTGCACTAAGTTACGCAATTATAGGATGCTGGTTTGCCCACATTTTTGTTGAAGCTGTCAATTGTGTCAATCGCTAGCATCACGAGGAATGACAGCTCCCTTCACCTTTTTACGGTTAGAATTTTACAGAATAGACCGTCTGGGGCAGGTTTATAAACCCCTGAGCGACCGCAAACTTTAACTGCAAAAAACTTTTATTCAAAAAAATAACCGACTTCAAAAAAACACAATACAAAGTGATAAATAACTTTAATTTCGGAAGTCGGTATCGTTGGTTCTGCATTTTCGTTTTTTGACACCGACTTCCGAAATTAAAGTTATTTATCACTTTGTAGTGTTTTTTTTTTGAAGTCGGTTGTTTTTTTTTTTTGTAAAAACGTTTTTATTTTTCACTTTTTAGTTGTACCTACCCCACACAAATTCAATTAACACTAGTGCACTGAAGAATTGAAGACACCGACTAGAAGAATCTTCAAAATTCGCAAAGAAATGCCGGAGATGCAGTACATTTATGCATATAACTTCGTACATAAGAATAATTACCTAATGTATTATATACTAAAACCTTCCTGAAAGTATGTAGATCATTTTAGTGAAATAATTATCAAAATCAGTTCATCACTTTTTGAGAAAATCGCGGACATACAAACATACATACATACGGGTCGAATACAGAACCTTCTTTTTTTTTGAAGTGGTTAAAAATACGAAATCTTAGAACAAATTGTGACCGTCGAGAGCGAGTTCATTTATAATAGTTAGCTTTAATTCCAGTGGAGCCGCATTAAGTTGGGAGTTCATACTTCAAGCTATTTGCTGGCAAGGGCGCTGGCACGGCCTACTCACTCAATTTATTTGTTAGTGACGACGGTAATATACAGGGTGAAATTCGAAATCTGAAATCGTGAAAAAAAGAATCAGCTCTTCCCTACATTTTGACGAGTTATGTGAACAATGCAAGGAACAGCTGATTTTTTCTCGCGATTTTAGGTTTAGTCCCATAGTAAAAGTTCCCACCTCCCCATGCGCCCATACCTATGTAATAAAAAAAAATGGACAATTTCAGTAAAGCGCGCTCGAAAGCCAATGTCCAAGGTAAAATAAATTAAACTGTTATTTCCATGTACGATAAATAAATTGCATTGATATGCATCAACAAGTACTTTTACTAATTGAATTTTATGCACGTAAATGAATGGAAAATATCATGGGAGTTTTTACGTTCAACGATTTTACTTTAATTTTATTGGAACAAAGCTCTTTAACGCAGCTTGCAGTAGGAGTAAACGACTTTTTATCTAAATATCACACTAATATTATAAAGGCGAAAGTTTGTAAGTGTGTGTGTTTGTATGTTTGTTACTTCTTCACGCTCAAATGGCTGGACCAATTTGGATAAAATTTTGTATGGAGGGAGCTGACTGAATATTTTTTTTTTTCGATAGTTTATTAAATTGAAATCATAACAAACGTGTCACCGCACTACGAGGGTCATTATCTATTATCTGTAGTGTGTCTGTGCGCCTATTACACGCACATCACGCCGCCGCGCGCCAGTGCAGCGCCGTGATGTCGAAATAAAAAAATATTTTCAAAGTTAATGCTTTTGAGCTGAAATTTTGTACAGAGATTCTAGACCAGATACACTCTTCAACCCGTTTGTATTGATATACCCTTTCCGTAACACCCTGTATGTTTACAAACAAATGATAACAAATGTTTTATTTTGTTACAATGTGTTAACTAACAATTTTGTTCAGAAATGTGTACTAACATTACCCAACATGAAAACATTTTCTAACATTGTGATCGTATGTTTCTTAACAAAATGTTTGCTAACGTTTGTAAACATTTTTAAACAGCTGGCAGCACCTTTACACTGATGCATGTCGTTAAAACAAAGTTCGATGCACGGTGCAGTCGTCAACCCGCTCCATTTCTATTTAGTTCTGTTAAAGTTTCCATTAAATTAATGAATTTAGTATGCTCTATGCATGCTTTTAGTTAGAATCTGAGTTCATTAGACAGAACAGTTAGTTCTTGTACCTCATTTACGAGGTGGATTCTATGACTTAATTTGTGAAAGTTTTTGAGTTAATTGATATAATTTCTCTACCTTTCTAACAGGTTCATCTCTTCGCCACGACGCGACGTGAGGTGTTCTTATTTATATATGTATTTAGTAAGGTACACCAACAGCTTCTATGTATAATTTATCTTAAGGCGACTACATGACCTAAAGCCGCACCCCGGACACTCCATACAACGCTCGCAAAATAATTACCTACTACTACTACATTAAAAAATGACGTTTGTATACGTACTATGAATGTGTGCGTGAGGTACTTGTGTTTGCGAGCGCTCTTGTTAAAGAACTGCGACGAATACGCCGAAGTGCGGGGTGAGGTGCGGTAACTGATGTTAGTGCGGGGAAGGGAGTGTCCTTTCTGTACGTAGTACTTTAAGTATTCTGTGCTAAAGCGCAGTCTTTGTCGGACTGCATAGAAAAGAAAGAGAAGCGCGATGACACAACGGTGGTAATTAATTGCAAATATGAAGCAAGTATCTATTTACAAAAACTATTTAATAAAAAATAATCCGTTACTGAATGCAGTTTGGCATTAGAAATTTAATGATATATTTTTATTTATAATTAAAACTATTAATGAAGAGATAAATTGCTTTTAAAGACAATTAAGAGGTGTATTTGAACATATTTTTGATGCATTAATGTATATTTAATTATGATTTGAGTTCCATCACTGTATTAAAATAAGACTTGAAAATATCGTATTTTTTTTGGTCAAAATTATTTACGGTTTAAGAGATACACTGCTTTAAAAAACCTCCGCCTTAAGTAGATCACAATAGCCTCGGTCTTACACGGTCGTCAATTATAGGTTTACCAGCAATCCTTCCAAAAGGTAGGTAGTTTTGTATGGAGAAGAATGGGCAAGAATACAATGAAGATGTTTTACAATTTTTTGTACCCATTGATTATATAATTATATGTGAAGACGATGCACCTAGAATAAAATTACTATAACACAATAGGTAAAATAATTAAAAATCAAGCCATGACTAATACATTAATAATTATAATATGATAGACAAGTGTGTGCTCACATATTAACATTGTAACTCATCATTCAAACTTGGTCTTTGACTAACATCCAGAAGTCCAAACTCAAGGTCTGCCAACGAGCAATGGAGCGCAGTATACTAGTGTTCGAAACACAATACTGCGCTCCAAAACAAAGATAGTTGACGTGGCTCAAAAGGCTGCTCAACTTAAATGGGACTGGGCAGGACATGTCTGCCGCATGCAGGACAAACTGTGGCCCCAAATAGCGCAGAATTGGTGCCCTGAGGCAGTGAGGCGGGGTCGCGGCAGACCACGTAGGAGATGGCGGGACGAGCTGGATAGGTTACGTCAAAATTGGAGGGAGGACGCGCGGGCTCGCGAAAAATGAAAGGAGTGGAGGGAGGCCTTTGCCCAGGAGTGGGACAGCGCAGGCTAGATTAAAAAAAAAAACAATTAAATTAGCAACCACTTTGATTTTGTCTAGACTCTAGATTGTCCTATGGAGCAGGAGCTCATGTTCGAAGACGTCACATTTCTTCGCATTTTTTGTGGTTCTAATCTAGAATACCAGTTTCGTCACGATGTTATCCTTCGCTGTTTTCAGAGCAGTACAGTGATGACATACCAAAACTGCTCTGGAGCTTGCTCGCCTCATATAAACAAGATGCACTAAACTCTTCGTTCTAACTCCGACGAGGTACGATCCTTAACTAAACATTTAAGTTGTAATAAGTTCAGCTCTTAGCTGCGCAGACACTTGGGCGCAATTTGTGCTGATTAGTGCAGTACGTACCTACATGAGTACAGCTTAGTAAGCTAAGGGGGAAGATTCGTTGCTTTCATACAAAATAATTTATGTAAAAGCTCGAAAAATAAAGCATAGCTTTTTGTTTGACGTGATGGTCCGGCAGGCCTCGCCTCTCATGCACTAGATGGTGATTCAAATCCAGGCAAGTAGTAGTCTATCTAAGTTTATCTTGGACTTGACACTGACATCATCGGTGAAGGAAAACCTCGTGAGGAAACCTGGACTTATGATTAACTAGCTGCGCCCCGCGGTTTCACCCGCATAAGTCTCGATCCCGAGGGAATATCGGGATAAAAAGTAGCCTATATATTAATCCAGAGTGTCAGCTACCTCCATACAAAATTTTATCAAAATTGGTCTAGCCTTTTGAGCGTGAAGAAGTAATAAACATATAAACACACACACACTCACAAACTTTCGCCTTTATAATATTAGGTCCTTACATATGAAATTGGCGTTTTGTATGGAAGGAACAAAAAGTCGAATATTTTTTAATATAATATATTTAATTAATCAAAGTATGAACCATTGTTTTCAATGCACTTTTGCCATCTTATAGGTAGTTCATTGATCCCTTTACTAAAAAAAAACCGGCCAAGTGCGAGTCGGACTCGCGCACCGAGGGTTCCGTATAAAAATTTAAGATTTTCGGAATTTTTCCTTTATGTGTGCTATAAAACATTGCTTCATGCCAAATTTCAAGATTCTAGGTCGACTGGAAGTACCCTTTAGGTTTTGATTCCCTTGCGAGTAGTTGCGAGTTTGAAAATATGCGGCTTAAATTGCCGTTTCTTTTGATTGCGTTGACATAGAAGTTTCATTTTGTTACAGCTTCAAGGTATTATAGACCTGAGTATTTGATATTAATTTCAATTTAATACCTATACGCGTTCATGAGAAAAGAAGTAACTTTAAAATTTTCAAAAATATTTTTTATTATATGATGTAACTAAAAATTTACGGTTTTCGCAATTTTTCCTTTATCTGTACTATAAGACGTTACTTAGTACCAAATTTCAAGATTCTAAGTTCACGGGAAGTACCCTGTAGGTTTTGATTCCCGTGCGAGTTTCGAAAATTTGCAGAAATTTGCGGCATAAACGGCTGTATCTTTTGATTGCTTTGGCTTAGAAGTTTGATTTTTTCACAGCTTCAAGGGACAGTAGACCTGAGTATTAGATATAAATTTCAGTCTGATACCTCCACGCGTTCCTGAGAAAAAGGGTCTTGACAGACGGACGGACGGACAGACGGACAACAAAGTGATCCTATAAGGGTTCCGTTTTTTCCTTTTGAGGTACGGAACCCTAAAAAACCAGTCGGACGAGAATCAATAAAATCTTTGAAGGCGATTTGGACTGCCCCATCGGAGTTGAATTTTTTCCCTTGCAAAAAGTTATCCAAATTACGAAAAAAATGGTAATCTGTTGGAGCAAGGTCCGGGGAGTACGGAGGATGTCTAAGACATTCCAATTCAAGTAATGTAACGCAGCAGTCGACGCGCGTTTGCCGGTTTGCTTCAGTCAATTCGTGAGGTACCCACCTTTCAAGCTTTTTAATCTTCCCAATTTGCTTCAAGTGAATTAAAACAGTTTTATCACTAACATCGAAGCCTGCAGCTAACTCGGACGTGGTTTGCGATGGGTCCGCTTCCACAATAGCCTTCAATTCTCCATTATCAACTTGGGTCTCAGGCCGTCCACGGGGCTTGTTCTGCAGGTCGAAATTTCCAGAACGAAAACGTTGGAACCAAAAACGAACTGTGTTTTCTTTTGCAACATGACCGCCATACACATCATTCACCCTTCGAGTCGTTTCCGCAGCACTAGTGCCACGGCGGAACTCGTACTCGTAAATAATGCGATATTTTAAATTTTCCATTTTGTAAAATGAGTGACGCAAACAGAAAAAACAGAAGAAAAAAAACAAATGAATGACGGTCATCGAAGCACAAATACATGAGTAAATAGCTGTACAAATTTGAATTTGGAATTCCTTACCAAAGAGGAGAAATTCGTGATTAAAGTGGCCAGTACGAAAAACGCCAATTTCATATGTAAGGACCTAATATTAGTGTGATTATATATTATTAGCAGTGATCGGAATAGGCTGAGTATATTTACCTAAACTTCGGAGAACAGAGACAGAAAGTGGAGACTTCCTTACGACGACATTTTTTTTTTCCCCGAAAAATCTTAAATAAGTTGAAAATAAGCTTTATTTAAGATGGGTAAAAGCTATTTTTAACTAAACTTGCAATTACCAAATTTTCGGGATTTTCATGTAAAATCCCGAAATAAATAGTCAAACTTTAATTCATGTACCTATTCGAATTATATTGACAATCCTTAATCTAACCGTTGTATCATACATTACATACATGAAATAAAATTGAACTATTTCGGGATTTTACGTGAAAACCCCGAAAATTTGGTAATTGCAAGTTTAGTTAAAAATAGCCTTTACCCACCTTAAATAAAGCTTATTTTCAACTTATTTAAGAATTCTCCCGAATTCCGGGAAAAAAATTTCGTCGTAAGGAAGTCTCCACTTTCTGTCTCTGTTCTCCGAAGTTTAGGTAAATATACTCAGCCTATTCCGATCACTGATTATTAGTGTGATTTATTTTTGTATGAGCCTGCACCGAAACACACCATCTTAAGTAACGAACTAGTAGCGGTTTGTAATTTGATGTGTCGGAAGTTAGAACTACGTATGTTTTGGAATTATGTAAGCTTTATGTTAACGTTAATTTAGTTTTTAGCGAAGAACACGCCATGTCTAATATTCTCGTCGCGTAACTTACATTTTAGCGAAAGATAAGTCTGAAAAGTCTCTATGGCCGAAGTTAGTCGTGACTAGACACAACAGTCACTAGTCTGAAATTAGTTATCACTAGTCCAGAATTAGTCGTGACTGGACCGAACGAAGCTAGTCGTCAATAGTCAATCTGTAGCGGTATCTACAACGCCACATGCGAACAACGCGTCATACTGACGTCACGCAAATCCTGCAACTCGCAAGCAGAGTTTACCGCGCAACTAGCATAGATACAAACAGCCCGACATGAATCATCGGGCAGTTGCCCGCCAGACACAACACGCGTCTGGTCGGAGGATCCTCCCTTTTCTATAGAGTATGAGTGAACTTTACACCCTGTTCCTCATACTTCTAATCTGCCTAGCCTTTTTCCAACTATGTTGGGGTCGTCTTCCAGTCTAACCGGATGCATCTGAATACCATGGAGCGACTGCCTATCTGAGCTCCACAACCCAGTTACTGGGTAACATGAAACCCCTTGGTAAGACAGGTTGTCAGACTTTTTGGACTCATCAGACTTTTCTGAGTACCTGTAACGACTGTCAAAGATCCACGAATGACAGCCGGGACCAACGGCTTAACGTGCTTTCCGAGGCACGGTGGGATCTTGGTATGCACGGACCAACCGCGGCAAGCGTAGCTTAACCTGATCGATCGACCCGTGCGGCTGATATTACTTAGCCACTAGCCAAGCAAGTTTGAAATCAAAACACAGGTACGGTGTCCTACCTGAGCGCGTTCGAGACTAATTGGAATTCAAATTAAAGCAGTACCTACATTGCATTGAACTCTGAGTCAGTACAATATTGAGATTAGTTTACGTAGAGAGAGAGAGAAATTCAAATTGAAAGTAGTCAGGGAATGGCGACTCAATTCTCGAGAAAATAAAATACCTTTCCACCCTATCATAGTTGTGTATGTATTTTTAATTATTTTATTTACATTCTAGTGATATTTATTTTAGAAGTATGTATGTTTATTTGTATGTATGTAAGTATATTCTCGTATTATTTGTTTAGTATTATTAAGTAAATTGTTTTTAGATTTTATATTTTTTTTTGTCTCCTTTACTCTTTAACACGCTGTCTACATCTCTTTGTTTATTGTCCTATCGCAGGTATGCAGGAAGAGATTTCTTATGAAATAAGCATCACCTTTGTACCTATTTTTCTGTTCTGTTTTATTCTTGTCTGTTTATATATGTGTGTACATAAATGGTAAATTAAAATATACCACATACTACTGCAGCACCTGCACCATTGTTTCACCACTTTTTTTTTATTAGCAAAGATTAGAAAAGGACAGAAGATAAATTTTTAGTTTAGTCCTGTCAAATTGTCAGCGCAGCGTTTGGGGGTCGAGTGAGTTATATTAAAATGTGGCTGTTATTTTATTGTATTGCGTATTTTCCAAGCGAACGAAGTCGCAGAAGTGAAGTCGCAGTCATCCCGCGCGAGACTCGCCATGTCATCGCGACTCAAAATTCGTTCATACTTAATTAAATGTTAGTTAACACAATCGGTGCGGAACTCGCCTCAATTTGATAAGTTTGTGTATTGTCGTGTATTTCTATTGTACGTACTACCTACAAATAACACCCTAAACGACACCCAAACGTAATAATTATGTACCAAAAAAAGGCCTCACCTTTATTTTATTCCTAGATCCATTTACAGACCCAGAAATCACAACCAAAACAAGAAACTATATTAAAACAAACACAAATAATGAGCACGTATTACCGTACCACTAGGCCTGCCCCGGCGGCCACGTCCCATATAAATCCATACTCCCGATCTGGACATAAAGGCTGATCATAAAATAAAACATTAGGTATACTGTTACCCAAGAAATGTCGGTGTCAGGTTAAGGTGACCATGCGTTGGATTTATAAAAGGGATAAAAATATTTTGGTTTCATATCCATACTAATAATACAGGGTGTCCGGTAAATAGTACGACATATTGCAGGGGGTGATAGCTTGGGTCAATACCTACCAAAACAACACAATGTATGTTCCGCAAAATGTTACAGATTTACAGTTATCAATTTTTTTCCGATATATCGAAAAATCTCTACCTTGAAACAGATTTTTAAGCATCTCGTAATGAAAAATTCCTTTTCTAGTATTTGTTTTACATCAAATTATTCGTGAATAGTTTTTCTACTCATTGACAAGTCTTGTTTCTATCAAAAATCAGAATGTTTCAAGAAATACTATTTTTTGTTTAAATTTTCGCAGAACGATTTTCTTATCGCCTTTAACCTAGTGGTGAAAAAAAAAGTTACATTTTGCGGAACATTATTATGTTGTTTTGGTAGGTATTGGCCCAAGCTATCACCCCCTGCAATATGTCGTACTATTTACTGGACACCCTGTATAAAGCACAAACAACCTGCTATTCTTTTTCCTTCTCTGTCCATGCTGTCATCATCATCATCAGCCCATAGCAGTCCACTCCTGGACATAGGCCTCTCCTATTGCACGCCATTCAACTCGATTTTCGGCAACTCTCATCCAGCTGCTACCAGCCATCCTGCGACGATCGTCGCTCCACCTAGCCTGAGGGCGTCCCAACTTATATTTACCGATCCGAAAATTGAATTGATTGATTGATTTGAAGATTGTGAAACTCAGTTCCACCTATCATTCGAGATTAAAATCTATTACTCAATTCAAATATCGAGTAAAAGAGCATTAAAAAGCAAAAAAAATCAATTTTGCCCTACATTTTGACGAGTTATGTGAACATATGCAAGGAACAGCAAAATTTTTTTCGTGATTTTAGATTTAGTCCCATAGTAAAAGTTGTTCATAACGATGATTACAATGACCCCTTAAAAGGATGCCCATGAATTTAATTTCACCCTGTATAGGCACATGCATATTTTCATAGAGTTTCTAAATCCTAAAATGCAATGACCACTCTGGGATAATGTCATGGGATAAATTGACAGCTTACATA
Organism: Amphipoea lucens; assembly: GCA_947508005.1. Classification (NCBI taxonomy): domain Eukaryota; kingdom Metazoa; phylum Arthropoda; class Insecta; order Lepidoptera; family Noctuidae; genus Amphipoea; species Amphipoea lucens. The sequence goes on from OX382375.1 coordinate 17,584,867, forward strand.
CTATTTTGTAACCTTTAGCAAAGTACCTACATTGTTATTATTACCGTCAGCTTTTAGAGATGCAGTTTTACGTTCCTATTTCGTCCATAACGTCAGCTTGACCCCAAACAAGTATAATAAAAATCTCAGCATGTTCACTGGCCTATATTTCACAGATAACGTGACAAGCAACACTATTTACTGCCGCACTCAGAGAAGACATCTAACGGTTTATTGCGCTCTCGAGACGTTTCTCAGCGTTTAAATTCCTTTAGATATTTTAGAAATCATATTCGTAGATTCCAAACTGGACTAGGTTCCTTTTAGGAACTTATTTTATTGCTTAAGCTTACTGCTGAGAAGATATTCGTATATTGGATTACATACTTATACAGGGATATTTTTTTATCACCATCCAAATTTTTACGGGGTGTTCTACTCATGAATATGAACAACTTTCACTATGGGACCAACTCAGAAATCACGAAAAAAAAAATCTGCTGTTTAAGAAAGGTGCAGGGGGAGACAGGCTATCTTGATGCTGTGCCCATGCCAAGTACCAGATGATTGACATGATATGGGCACAGCATCCTACTGATCTTCGTCCAACAATGCAATTGCAACAGTATTGTTTTATAGCTTCCCGGCCACTTAGAGAGCTGTCAATCAAAATATAAACAAAGTATATCTTTCTTGATACATGTCTAGACTTAATTCTTGCAGAACGAAACGTCGAGATCCAAGTCTAGCAACGGTCGTTCAGAAAGGAAGGAGTCTTCATAATCCAAAAGCGAGCCAGGTCGTTGTAAAAATCCACGTAAAACTTTGGGCGCACAAAACATTCACACCAGCACAAAATAGTAGCGAGCGAGCGAATGTGACTTGTGAAGTTTTGTTTTTCATCTTCTAAAGAGTCATGTTTGTTTGTTTGTCATGACAACACTGTCATATAGTATAACAAGTCCAAAAAGCCTTGTTTCCGGCTGCTCAACATACCCATATATAACGAGATTTAATCCCAATTCTCAATAATAAAGCTAATCTGGCTATAAATACATAAAAATAAGCGCTTTTTTTCTAAATAGCTTTGAATTCTGTACCTTTCCAAAATTAGTAATGCCAAAAAGTGCCATCTCCTTTCTTCGATAGATTTTCAACTTTACTACAAAGTAATAAGATTCATATTCAATTTGAAACATTTGACATATTGGGGTAGCTTGATGTGCTGGCCTCTGTACAGAATGCGTAGGTATCTCTTTACACTTCACTTTTTTATTGAGAAAGTCAGATCATATTTATTAATTTACTAGCTTCTGCCCGTGACTTCGTCCGCGTGAAATTTATTGTTTCCGCGACCTACTCCGTGCCTCGCCTGCCCGTGCTATTACTTCATTTTCACCTAGCGTTATTTCTGACATTTTTTTCTTTTAACTCGGCTCTGCAACTGAAGGGTGGGTTTTAGTCACTAAAAACTGACATGCTCAACTCGGCTCTGCAACTGAAGGGTGGGTTTTAGTCAGTAAAAACTGACATGCTCTCCCGCTCCGCTCAGAGCGAGTGAAGTTATTTGATAAATTCCCATCCAAAAAAAAGTGGTCCTAGCGTAATGTTAAGAAGCCTAAGCCTTCCTCAAGAAATTGGTGTGTCAAATGCAAAAAGATTTTTAAATCGGACTGGTCGATTCAGAGATAAGCGCATTCACACAAACAAAGTTGATAGATATATATTTATCGATAGATATATATTATAACTTAAAAAACAAGTAAAAAAAATACTGTACAAATGCGGACTTAATGCCTGAGGCATATTCTACCTGTCAACCTTAGGGAGAGAGAGAAAACATGGCAGATGCAACATAAAGGATAGATAGCTCGAAAATAACTATTAAATTTTATACAAGAATAAATAGTAATACATAGTTACATAAATATACGACGACATTACGTAAGCGCCGGCTGTCGCTGAAAACCAGCGCTGGGGCTGTGTCTTGCATAGGGTCGCAGCATAATGCTGAGCGATAGCCGTTTTGCGTGAATGTGACGCATGTTTCCCCCCTACCTTTTTATTTTATTTTTTGCGTTTATGTCCTTTTTTGCGTCATGTTCACCGCAAATAAACGTATTTTCTTTCTTTCATATGCTTAAACAAAATAATCCTTCTTTTTACAAGGTTTTATTTATATTTGTTTTATATTTCTTGTCCCAAAAATTAAATCGATAAACATGGTCACCCCACATTAAGGCAAGGTACGCGACCGATTTTTATGCGTTTCACCTGTGCGTAATATATTGTTACACCCTTTATAATGTATAATATTGATATAATTTCCTTTGCCTGTTTCATTGCTTTTCCGATCTGCTATTGAAAGGGGCATTATGGCTTCCTAATTTATTTGTTAGTTTGAATAAATTGAGTGGGAGAAAAGTAGGTTGTTTTTCCCCATCGGTTCCCTCCAGGACCATCACCAAAGGCACTCAGGGACTGTTATTGTTCATGTTGTAAGTGAACGTAGTCTTTTCTATTTTGTTAAGTGCCTTAGTACTTGTTAACAGAAGGGCATTTCCCGTATTTTTAAGAACGTTCGCAGTCTAATCTCAGTCGCAATCTGTCAAAAACAAAGATTTTAGGGATGCGTGAAGAAGCCTCCTCGTGTAGCGCAGTTTGTTCCGCCAGTTACTCAACTGAACCGAGCGCTCGGCGCATCCTGGACAGTCACACCCAACACCTTATTTGACTGGCCAATTCTTCCCTTACGCTGGTAGGGCTAACGTCCGCCTGGTTTGCGACCACCCTCCCACCAGAATCCCGGCATCAAGCAGCCTGCTGTTATTACCCGACTGCGCCAGAAGGAGGGTTATGTTTTTCGAGAGTATGTATGTATGTATAATTGTTTGGCACGCTCTGCGGTCTGAACGGCTCGATGGATTTTAGCTTGAGAGGTGTCGTTAGATTTCTATTTACTGTGAGAGTGACACTGGGTATATCAAAATAAAAATAAACAAAATGGAGGATATTTGGCGCCATATTATGCGTTAAATTTTTTTTTTCTTAAAACCTATCGAGTGGGGTATCAAAATAAAGGGTTTTAAAAGTTGGAAGCTGGCGGGACCCATTTGAGTTTGGAACTATAATAATGGTATAGGCCCCGCCTGCTTCCAACTTTTATTTAATTTAAAATGGGCTTGTTTTTAGCTTTTCAGTTAGTTTTAGTATAAGGTTGCAGTCGGGTTTTTTAATTTTTTTTATTACTTTTTTTTTAGACCAGTAGAGATAGAAACAATTACGGAGTTACCAATACAAAACTAAAAGAAGGTCAAATATTCAAATCCCTAATCCGTTTAATTTCAACGAGATACGTAGGTATTGATTATTCAGTAAACTCTGTTTATCCAAATCTGAGTAAACCTAAAAGATGCTCCGAGCAACAATCGACGTTAATGAGACGAAATCCGGAGCACCTGCCGCCTTATTACAGAAATACTTGAATACAGTGTTATTCTGTAAAAAAAATTCAACGTGAGAACTTTAACAAAAGTACATACTTAGATGCATAAAAAACATAAGGGGGCATCCATTAATTACGTGAGGCTGTTATGGGGGGTAGGGGGTCAAGCCGATTCTCACCCAATCTCACGTGGGGGAGATGGGAGGTCCTGGCAAGTCTCACGTAATTTTTTATCTGCAAGAAACAGTGTAAAATTGCGAGAAAACTGGGTAGAATTAATCTTAACTAGTCTTAAATAAATATAATTAAACAAATTGTTTTGTTTTTAATAAATCCAACGCAATGAAGCATAATATAATATATATTAACGTATTTACACTGAAAACACGCATTTTGAACAATCTCACGTGAGATTAGAGGGAGGGGGAGGGAGTCGAGCAAAATCTCACGGTATCTCACTAAGGGGGGAGGAGGGGGTCAAAAAATCGCCAAAATCACCTCACGTAATTAATGGATGCCCCTTAACCATGTCTTACTACAGTAGCGCAGTTGGGTATAAATGCATATTCAATACGAAGTGTTCTTGTAACTTTTAGAGCTAACCACAGATATCGCGTGTCAAAAATCGCACCAGCGTACGTTCAAAAATCGTAAGCCTCCACTTTCGCGACTTTTCTTGGCTGGGTGAGCGTGAGCGAGAGCGCGAGTTTGTGACGTCATAGTAGGTAGTCAAAAAATGTCACGCTTGGTTTTCATACAGTTCGTAATACTTGCGTTATCTAGGTATATCTATATCTGTGGAGCTAACTGAACTGTATAAATACTACGTCAATAGTGATCACAGATGGTGATACGAGACTTATTGTCGAAGACGAGAAGTCACGAAACACCGCTATTGCTACGGTTCATAATTAGACTATAATGTTCCCACTGCTGGGACACAGGCCTCCTCGCTGTGAGAGGGGGAGGTTCATAATCCACCACTCGGGACCGGTGCGTGTTGGTAGATGTCACATGTCTTCGGATTTTTGGTTCTAGGACATGCCTGTTTCTTCACGATATTTTCCTTTACCGTTTTGAGAGCAATTATGAAATAATTTACACATAGTAACGCACCTGTCAGGGTTCGAACCTACGACCTACAACTTTTAACTTGCGGTCGTTATTCCTGGGCCAGCACTGCTAGATGAGTAAACTGTCATTCCACCTGAGCTAGGGATTGACAGCTCACTTCAAACTCACTTCACCAAAGTGAGATGAGATAGTGAGATTGTTTACAGAATAGCTCTGCTGAATAATCGGAAATTTGAATAATTTAGGTACGTTTACCTGAACCTTTGTTGTGAATAATTGGATTTCGGACCTTTCGTTAAATTTTATAACAATTTATGTTACTTTTTTAGGCTCAGTTGTTTAGATAAGTTTTGATTTATGATATTTTAAAGGCCTACCACTAATCTACATTAAAAATGTTTTTGTGATAACTATAATTTGAACACAATCTATAGCTTCGATCAATAATAACATGTGCTATTATTGAACGAAGATCTATAGTAATATTATACAGGGGTATTGGTAAAAGAAAGAAAGAAAGAAAATACGTTTATTTGCGGTGAAAATAAATGACGAAAAAAAGAACATAAACACAAAAAATAAAATAAAAAGGTAGGGGGAAACATGCGTCAAATCCACGCAAAACGGCTATCGCTCAGCATTATGCTGCGACCCTATGCAAGACAGAGCCCCAGCGCTGGTTTTTAGCGACCGTCGGCGCTGACGTAATATGACGTCGTCCGTTACAGCAAAAAATGATTAAAACACTGTACGGGTACAGTGTACTTAAAGAAAAATAATTGAATTTAAAAGTGATAGAATAAGATCGATAAGAGAATATAAGATAAATATGTATTTATATTAGGTCCTTACATATGAAATTGGCGTTTTGTATGGAAGGAACAAAAAGTCGAATATTTTTTAATATAATATATTTAATTAATCAAAGTATGAACCATTGTTTTCAATGCACTTTTGCCATCTTATAGGTAGTTCATTGATCCCTTTACTAAAAAAACCAGTCGGACGGGAATCAATAAAACCTTTGAAGGCGATTTGGACTGCCCCATCGGAGTTGAATTTTTTCCCTTGCAAAAAGTTATCCAAATTGCGAAAAAAATGGTAATCTGTTGGAGCAAGGTCCGGGGAGTACGGAGGATGTCTAAGACATTCCAATTTCAGTAATGTAACGCAGCAGTCGACGCGCGTTTGCCGGTTTGCTTCAGTCAATTCGTGAGGTACCCACCTTTCAAGCTTTTTAATCTTCCCAATTTGCTTCAAGTGAATTAAAACAGTTTTATCACTAACATCGAAGCCTGCAGCTAACTCGGACGTGGTTTGCGATGGGTCCGCTTCCACAATAGCCTTCAATTCTCCATTATCAACTTGGGTCTCAGGCCGTCCACGGGGCTTGTTCTGCAGGTCGAAATTTCCAGAACGAAAACGTTGGAACCAAAAACGAACTGTGTTTTCTTTTGCAACATGACCGCCATACACATCATTCACCCTTCGAGTCGTTTCCGCAGCACTAGTGCCACGGCGGAACTCGTACACGTAAATAATGCGATATTTTAAATTTTCCATTTTGTAAAATGAGTGACGCAAACAGAAAAAACAGAAGAAAAAAAACAAATGAATGACGGTCATCGAAGCACAAATACTTGAGTAAATAGCTGTACAAATTTGAATTTGGAATTCCTTACCAAAGAGGAGAAATTCGTGATTAAAGTGGCCAGTACAAAAAACGCCAATTTCATATGTAAGGACCTAATATTAGATATATAAGATAGTGATTAGTAAGAAGATTGGGGCGGTCTTCGTGGATGGCGCTATCAGTAATTGAGTCTGGTTTAACCACGCCGGGATCGGTTCATTTCATTCATTCATTCATTCGGTGTTAACAGAGCGCATCCCAGCGTCAAAAAAACCCACTGTTGGAGTTTCAACTCTCGGTCCTAAGCAGTGAATTGATAATCGAGTGCGCGGAAAAAAACGCGCTCATGCGTACCTGGGCTTTAGGAAAAGTGATGAAACGGAGAACAGCCGTGTATTTTCTTATACGAAATATCCCTTTCACTCGCACCTGATCACGTACATACTTCAGAAAAGGCTTTGAGGATAAGTAGGCATTCTATTTTATCACTTACTTCACAGAATTTGTGAATCAATCAAATAGAATCAGTTTGATTGATTCAATTCTCTGCCTAGTGACGGATCAATCCGAATGGCGAAGGTTTTATCTACTCTATTGTGTTGAGTTCTTCATAAAGAAGTTTGTAAGTTATGGTTGGGGCCAATGGAATGTGTTTAACACTTTGTAAAGGAGGTAGATTTTAATGTCTTCCCTAGATATTTTAAAAACAGCTGTTTTATGAATTAGTAGAGTTATTTTTTTATTCGCAGAGTTGGTCTAGTGGTCGCAAACGCAACTGCTGAGCATGGGGTATTGGGTTTTATTCCCGGATCAGGTAAAGTTTTATTGAGTTTTTCATCTGGAATATCCCAGTAGCATGCGTGAGTCTGGATTTTGTGCCCAGTTGATGGTGGTATGGCCCTGTTACATGGGACTTAAATATATGTAGCGAAATGTGGGAGTATTATAGTTACACTTCAGGAAACACTGGAAAAAATAAAAATAATACTTAGGGCGACTACATGACCTAAAGCGCGGTCTTTGTCGGACTGCATAGAAAAGAAAGAGAAGCGCGATGACACAACGGTGGTAATTTAGGTATAGCAAAATATGAAGTAATTATCTATTTACGAAAAATCTATTGTTTGGACTAAACAATTAAAACACTAGAGTTTTAGTATGTTGCTTGTAGAATAATCTGACAAAAAAATCATAATGATTGTATGTATATTAGTATGTTTTTTTTATTGTAAAAAGAAAGTTTTTATAGGTATCTTCATGACTTTCTTCTATCGTACCAAATAAGTTGTATTATGTTTTCAATATGCTATCTACCTAGCATATACCCGTATCCTGAATAACATATATTTTTTTGATTTTGTTTACTGTAGTCGATCATATACTTTTATTGTTTCTAAAACCTGCGTTTTTTGCGTTTAGGTCCTGTAAGCCCCTAATAAAAATAAATTAAAATTAAATAATATTCTCTCCTCTTATTTCTTTTGTTATCTTATCTTCTTTTCTCTCTTCTTATCTTATAATTATGATTATACGTATAATAAAAAAAAAACAAACAAACAAAAACATATAAAACAGACGTATGAGTCTGTTTTTTTAATCATCGTGTTTCATTCCAGGATTCTATCCCAAAAATGAAGCTTGTTTCTTTGAGCTGACTACCTTTGACTGCCTTTTTCTCGTAGTTTAGTTGCATCAAAGCATTCTTAAAAAATACAAAAAAAATACATTTTCATAATGCATTGCTTATTTTGCACAAATAACATTCGCACCGAAATAGCTGGATAATAATATTGAATTTTTAGGAATACCAGTATTTTACATGGACCGACTGCCTATCTGACCTCCACAACCCAGAAACTGGGTACCTAATACGATACCCCTTGGTAAGACTGGTTGTCAGACTTTCGGGCTTCTGACGACCCGTAACGACTGTCAAAGATCCACGAATGACAGCCAGGACCAACAGCTTTAACGTGCTTTCCTGGGCACGGAGGGGTCTTCGAATGTAATGATGGTCACCCATCCACGGACCAACCGCGGCACCCGTAGCTTAACCTAATCAATCGACCTGTGCGGCTGTTATTACTTAGCCACAAGCCCCTTTTATATTTTCCTCTCTAGTGAAAAATATTTGATTTAATAACTTTTAACCTCCTTATGAATATCGGAACATGCGCAAACGATATTATGACATAATAATATACTAGCTTAGCGTCTAAGTTAACGTCTAAGTTAAAACAATCAATGTACGGCTAGCAGCATCGATGCACAGCAAAGTGTAACTAAGTTAGCACACCGGAGGTGGTACGGTCGGCAAAAACATCGTGGAATATGATTTATGGGGTTTATTGGACAGCAATACTTAGGGGACTGGTTTTCAAGCACTACCTAGTACCGTGGAATAGGGTTTGTTTGATTCACGGGGAAACTTTGATAAAAACTTTATATTTTTTAAAAACGAATTGCTTAATTTCTGAACGCAACCGAAAGATTTCGTCTTTTGCGTTGGCAGCACTGAATGTCACTCTTTGACATTGCCCAAGCGCTGCACGTACAAACAGATCGCTACCAGAGATTTTCATAAAAAACTGTGAGTATTGTGTTTAAACTATTTTAAGGGTTAAAATAACTTCAATCTTATCCCTTGAAGTTATTTTAACCCTTAAATTTCCCAAGCGCTGGGCAATGTCAAAGAATGACATTCAGTGCTACACACATTTAGTAGCTTGATGTGCTGGCGTCTGTAGTTACAGTCTTCGAATTTTTAGTTCTAGGACATGCCGGTTTCCTCTCAATATTTTCCTTTAACGTTTTGAGAGCAGTGGTAATGAAATAATTCACAAAGAGTAAAACGCCTGTCTGGGTTCGAACTTGCGACTCGTAAGTCGCGGCTGATATCACTGTGCCACCACTGTTCAAGATTCAAGTGAATTACGGCTCCGAAGTAAGATTTATGACTTGGAAACTTACATTTAATTGCTTCTACCATGCTATTCCCTGAGCCATCTAATTCCTAGTACCATGCCTTTATTAATTTTCTGGTTCTAGATTGTAGAGGTGATCCGTAACTGACCAACTTACAGTTAAAATATGTCCGTTCTAACCTCCAAAACACATTTAAATCTATACTAATGCTAATAATAAAGTTGAAGAGTTTTTGGTTTGATCACGCTAATCTCTTTTTTTATGGATGGGAGATCATCAAATGACCCCTCCCGCTCTGGGTGGAGCAGGAGGGAGTGTCAGACTCTTACTGACTAAAACCCATCCGTGTTCCTTCCTTAGCCCTTTATGTTCCGGGGTAGTGGTAACCCTTCCGGACAATCCCGCACCCTCGGCAGGCTTCGGCCCTGGCAGGCCCCTTATCACGCTAATCTCTGGAACTGCACTTTTCCAGGTGGGGCACGGACCGGTCTTTCTCACAGACAGACTGAAAGACTCCAGGGAAATCGAATTTCGGCCATGACGACCAATCTCAGCGGAGACCAGCCTTCGGCACGGGCTCAACGGAGACCAGCCTTCGGCGCGGGAGATATTATAGTGCACAAGTGCGTGTGCGCAGACACGGCTACACTCTTTCTTCCCTCATTTTTACGGCAATTCGTCACAGAGATTCTTCATTCATTGTTGTTGGCCCTGGGTTGGGCTTAACGTGCTTTCCGAGGCACGGGCACAACTAACAGGGGCACACCGCCAACTTCCAAACTCCAGGCTGTTTTTAAGAAATTCCCAATGACAAAACCCAATAACACTTTGCCCGACCCGGGAATCAAACCCAGGACCCCAAGCTCAGCAGTCGCGCTTATGACCACGAGACCAACGGAACTGAAAGACTTACTTATTCATAAAACTTATCAAACCTATTTTAGTTAAAATGGGGTTTGTCTCTTTCTTACACACAGAAATGACAACGCGACAGATAAAGACAAACGTTATATAAACCTATTTTAGCTAATATAGAGATAAAATAGGATTATGAATAACAGGGTTAGTCTTTAACATCATCACTTAGCTGCCTCGGCTTATTTTAAATTATTTTATTTTTGGATTGTTGTTTTGTTACTCGTACATACTATCTGCTGTAGGTACTCTGGACGTTTTTAACGCGTACGTTTTTTTTTTACATCGTTCTCACATATAATTATAAATTCAACATTAATGATGTAACTAATATTTTTGTAAAAACCTCTAATTTAAAAGAGAGCAGCCAAGTGGTAACAGCCGCGACTTACGAGTTGTAGGTCGTAGGTTCGAACCCAGACAGGCGCTTTACTTTGTGCAAATTATTTCATCACGACTGCTTTCAAAACGGTGAAGGAAAACATCGTGAGGAAACCGGCATGTCCTAGAACCAAATATTCGAAGACATATACATCTGCTAACCCGCACTGGGCCCGCGTGGTGGATTACGCTCTCTCACCGAGAGGAGGCCTGTGTCCCAGCAGTGGGAACATTATAGGCTGATTATGATAATTTAAAAGAGTATCCGTGGAGTTTCTTGCCCGTTCATCTCCATAGGTACCTACGCATTGGAATGGGCAACTAGCTTCATATTTTCTGACTGACCGACTTCTTAACAATTCAAAAGTGCCTGTAAATGGTTTAATTGAAATAAATGCTTTGAGTTTGAGTTTTTTCATAATTATTTAACAACTAGCTGCGCCCGTGGTTTCACCCGCATAAGTTTCGATCCATCCCGTGGGAATATCGGGATAAAAAGTAGCCTATATTATGTTAATCCAGGGTGTCAGCTACCTCCATGCAAAATGTTATCAAAATTGGTCCAGCCGTTTGAGCGTGAAGAAGTAACAAACATATAAACACACACACAAACTTTCGCCTTTATAATATTAGTGTGATGTGATATATGTGATTATAATGTGATTCATCTGCACACCATACCGGCCTAGTAAAGTAGGTAGTTAATATACCCGTTACGGCTCATGAGCGCACACATAACACCGCGGCGTCACCGGCGCAGTCGGGTAAGTTTAATGCACGCGACGTCTGAATAGTTTCTACTCACGTTCTTACTTCGGTGTGGGGCCATAGAGGCAGCGAGAGGATCTATTGTTCTATATCGGTATAGGGTATATTAACCCATGTCGTGGGAAATATAGCCAGTCATGATGGCGGTATACATGGTGAAATTAAATTCATCGGCATCCTTTTAAGGGGTCATTGTACTCATCATTATGAACAACTTTTACTATGGGACTAAACCTAAAATCGCGAAAAAAAAATCAGCTGTTCCTTGCATTTATGTTCACATAACTCGTCAAAATGTAGGGAAGAGCGGATTATTTTTTCACGATACCTACTAAGACCATATTGTAGTCCTGCCCGCTGGACCTATGTATAATGTGCTATGGCAAAATGCAGGGCTTTTCCAAATTACGCAACATCACCCGGTCGCAATAAAAATCCTATTCATTAAAAATTCCCTCCGGTTTAGTGGCCCAATTTTGCCACAAAACTTACTCCCCGCGGTGGAATATACACACTGTTTAAACCAACTGTCTCTCACAAATTAGTTTACCGCTTTTATCCAGGAGAAAGAAAAATATATCCCGTGAACTATTTTAAACTTTTGTTTGTTTAATTTAAACTATAATGGAGCAGCTGTTGAGAGGTTCACAATTGAGGACATTGTCACAGTATAATATACAGTAAGTTATCTAAGGCCGCCCGCCGAGTTATTAGCCTACTCTTGCGTTGATCCCCAGGGTTGTCACTTTTACTTTTAGTTAATATTTTCGAACAAGCAGCACTTGATCTAAATTTATGAAATAAAAAGCATATTATGATTGAATATTTTACCAATTTATAAATTTAGTAAAAATAAAAAGCCTTTATTCACATAACATTTATTATACTAAGTTACAAAGGAGATGGCATTTTTTGGCATTGCTAGTTTTGGAAAGGTACAGAATACAAAGCTATTTTAAAAAAAAGCGCTTATTTTTATGTATTGATAGCCAGATTAACGTTATTATTGAGAATTGGGATTAAATCTCGTTAAATATGAGTAAGTTGAGCAGCCGGAAACAAGGTTTTTTGGACTTGTTATACTATATGACAGTGTTGTCATGGCAAACAAACAAACATTTAGAAGATGACACACAAAACTTCACAAGTCACATTCGCAGTCTATCAAAAAGTACTCTGTGGCTCGCTCGCTACTATTTTGTGCTGGCGTGAATGTTTTGTGCGCCCAAAGTTTTACGTGGATTTTTACAACGACCAGGGTGCTTACTCTTGAATTTAATTCCGGTAGATCGACATTGGAATTGTGACGATTTTGGTGAACTAAGTGGAAATTAGGGCCGGGCTCCAAAATCAATCATCCAATTTTACCTTTTAGTTTAATTAAACCGAACTCAAAAGTACGAAACGTCATAATTCTAATGTCGATCTATCGGAATTAAATTCAAGAGTAAGCACCCTGGCTTGCTTTTGGATTTCGAAGACTCCTACCTTTCTGAACGACCGTTGCTAGACTTGGACCTCGACGTTTCGTTCTGCAAGAATTAAGTCTAGACATGTAGAAAGAAAGATATACTTTGTTTATATTTTGATTGACAGCTTTCTAAGTGGCCGGGAAGCTATAAACAATACTGTTGCAATTGCATTGTTGGACGAAGAACAGTAGGATGCTGTGCGCATATCATGTCAATCATCTGGTACTTGGCATGGGCACGGCATCAAGATAGCCTGTCTCCCTCTGCACCTTTCTTAGCTAATAATTATATTGCTTACTTATATATGATGATGAGCATGAGTCAAATATTATGATTAAATACTGGTTTTTTATTGTACCTACAACAATCCTGTCATTATTAGATAATTATCCTTAACAATATTATATGCTTAGATTCCGATAAGTGAGTCTCTAAAGTCTCCTGAGTTTTCTGTGATTACTGAGTTTAATTAAAACTGACCGAGTACCTACACTTGAAACTGTCATTAGGTCTATGATCAGTGGGTAAATCATTGAACTAAACAAACTTCAACAAGTAGTTATTTATCATTTTTGCAGTCATTACAAAGCATAATTAGCAATATGTTATGCATACAATAAACATTTATGCGTTAAAATAGTAATAGAGGTAAAATAACCTATTAAAGTACAAACATTAATGCACTTAACCTCACTTTTACAAAAACTAAGATTTCTCTTTAACCCCATTGTTATTATTTTTTATTTATTTATTTAACAAAAGCTCATAATATTCCCTATCAAACCATGCCACTTTTATTTCTGTGGAAACTAAAAAAGTTTAATGCCAGCGTTCTATGAACTTCTGCCATTCTCCTTTGATACCGAGAAAATTTTTCTCCTGTTTCTGCACGTCCGGAACGCTTTATTATTATTTGTTAATGTAAAGTAAATTCTCATTCTTATGTAAAGTTTTTGTAAAGCTTTTGGGAAAGCATGGACAGGGCATCTTAAATTCTATATCATTCAGTTGATCGTAAATTGACCGGCCAATTTTAATGTTGATGTGGTCCTTTTCGAACGCTTTGCGAAACACCTGCTCCATCCTTTTTACATTATCGACAAAATCATCAGGTGGGATCATGAGTAAATTTCGATCTTTGCCGTAATTCCTGTAATGGGTGTATCTAGATTCTACACTTAAATTACACGCTCGTTGATTAACGTCGACGTAAAGCAACCCTAAGCGTTAGTCGGTCACATGTTACTGTAATTTTGTTAAGTTAATATTATGATTAAGACACCATATTTGGATTGAACAACACATCAGACAATAGAAAAAATAATAATTTCAATAGTAATTAATTTGCAATATTAATTATTGTGAAATTGCCCTTATTACAACTATACGCGACAAATACGTTTACTTAAACGATGTTTCGTACTCAATCCTCTGTTTTATAATATAAAAACTTTTTTACAAATAAAACAACCGACTTCAAAAAAAAAACACTACAAAGTGATAAATAACTTTAATTTCGGAAGTCGGTGTCGTTGGTTCCGCATTTTCGTTTTTTTGACACCGACTTCCGAAATTAAAGTTATTTATCACTTTGTAGTGTTTTTTTTTTGAAGTCGGTTGTTTTTTTTTTTGTAAAAAAGTTTTTATTTTTCAATTTTTAGTTGTACCTACCCCACAAAAAAGTAAACAAAAAGATCGTTAACAACAATGTAGATAAATTTTAAGATTGTTGTTGATTTTTCAAAAACCGCTTGTCCGATTTCGATAAAATTTTCATGGGACCATTTGGGAAGTAGGTATACCCTTTCCAACAAAAAAATAATTTTTCAAATCGGTTGGCAAGCAACGGAGTTATGCGGGAACAAACATAAAAAAAAAAAATACAAACATTCGAATTGAGAACCTCCTCCTTTTTTAGAAGTCGGTTAAAAACTAGACTTCTTAAAATAAACTTTAGCTCTAAACATAGTATTCAGAAAGTAAATTTGGGAATACATTTATATGGAAAAATGCGACTCGGCTACGCTCTTAATAAAGCAAATAAACTGTGAAATAAACAATACAATACCACATTTTCTAATAATATTTAAGTATAAGTAGGTACTTACATTTCTGGTTGAGTAGGAACTATGAAGAATGATAAGTCCGGGTTTGCGAAATCATTATTGAGGCACCCGAAAACACTACAATATTTTTTTCCCCTTTTTGAAGTCATGATACTCGTAATTTAAGTGGCCGCCGCCGGCGAGAGTTGACGAACGCAAGCGGTCATGTAGCGTACGCGCGTGCTCACAGTCGCGCTGCACAGCCGGCACTGCCGCCACCTTATTCCCTCATATATTATGCTAGCGTGTGCGTGAAATCGCGTGCCGACATGGCGCGCGGCGCGCACGCACACATTCAAACCGAGAGCGGCACGTTTGTATGAAGATGTTCTACTGTATATTATACTGTGACATTGTTGCATAGAATTAAAGCAAAAACGAATCACTATACAGGGTCAAATTCTAATAGTTAGCGAAACTCCGCAGACGTGGTGAGAATCGATAACTAGAAATTATCCAAAAAAAAAATTGATGATAACTTTTTTTTTTAACGACTTCAAAAAGGAGGTTCTGTATTCGACCCGTTATGTTTGTATGTCCGCGATTTTCTCAAAAACTCATGAATCAATTATGATAATTCTTTTAGTAATGTGATCTGCACACTTTCAGGAAGGTCGGTGTCGTTGGTTCCACATTTTCGTTTTTTGACACCGACTTCCGAAATTAAAGTTATTTATCACTTTGTAGTTTTAGTCGGAGTTTGTAGTCAGTTGTTTTTTTTTTTTGCAAAAAAGTTTTTAATTAGTTAAAGTTTGAGTTGAGAAAATATGTTTTCTTTTTTGTTTTATCGTATTTGGACATCGATACCCATACCTTCTATGAAGTTTATAGAAATAAAACTGATATCCCACTAGATAAGGTCGTTGACCCCAAAAAAATATCATCATATATTTTTTTTGTTTTTTTTTTTATATTGCCGGCTGATTAAAAGCAACCGCACGAGTAGATCGAATGTAAAGCTGCGCTTGCGGAGGTAAACATGTTAGGCGTTTATCCCGGCTGTCAAACATAGGTCTTTGACAGTCGTTCCGGGTCGTCAGAAGCCCGAAAGTCTGACAACCAGTCTTACCAAGGGGTACCGTGTTGTCCAGTAACTCAGTTATGGAATTCAGATAGGCATTCGTTTCATGTCCATCCAGCATCCAGTTAGACTGGAAGCCGACCCCAACATAGTTGGGAAAAGGCAGGCAGATGATGAGTCATACTAGAGCAGTCAGGTGGCCCAGTGAAAACGGCCACGACTTACAGATTGTATGTCATAGGTCGCACTATGACCGGCATTTTGCATCATGCATCAATGTTCCCACTGCTGGGACACAGGCCTCCTCTCGGTGCGAGGGGGTGTACCGTAATCCACCACGCGGGTCCAGGGCGGGTTGGTAGAAGTCGCGTCATAGAATTGTTGGTTCTAGGACATGCCGGTCTCCTCACGACGTTTTCAACACCCAGTGGCAGATTTACCAATAGGCTGAGTAGGCTGGAGCCTAGGGCGGCAGATTTTAGGGGCGGAAAATTTGGGGCTAACATTTTTTTAAATTGTCTTATTGAAATTAAAAAGATTAATATTTATATACCTACCGTGTTTTTTTTGGAAAGAATAAACAAAGTGAATGCTCAAATTCAGGCTTCTACCGTAGATTTTATCACAGTTGCCGATCTTTACAAATCTCTGTAAGTTTTTCGTAGCTGATGAACGAGAAAGAAAAGGCGAAGCAGTATACAAAAGACATGAGACATTATTGTAGAGGTCGGTAAGGGCGGCAAAATTTGAATAGCCTACTGGCGGCAAATGTGTAAATCCGCCACTGCCTACACCTTAATAATATCATAATTATTATGAAATCCTTCCAAGTTGTTTGTCAATAAGTAGTTTATTACTAAGAATTTTATAACTGGATTATCTTATTAAGGAAAATCCGAAAAACAAGTACAGTTACTGCTAAGTGCCCTGACTTTTATCTTAGGTTATCAGAGCCAACTGTCATAAAGATATAGACAGGAGATCGGGGCATAACGGATACTCGTGTCCAATCTATCTACATCTTCTATACATCTATACAAATAAAAAAAAATTGGAGTGTCTGTTTGTAATATTAAAATAACCGCTTTTTTACCGACTTCAAGAAAGGAGGTTCTGTGTTCGACCCGTATGTATGTTTGTATGTCCGCGATTTTCTCAAAAACTAATGAAGTAATTTTGATAATTCTTTCATTAATGTGATCTACATACTTTCAGGAAGGTTTAGGTATATAAAACATTAGGTAATTATTCTTATGTACGAAGTTATATTCATAAATGTACTGCATCTCCGGCATTTCTATGCTAATTTTGAAGATTTTTCTAGTCGGTGTTTTCAATTCTTCAATGCACTAGTGTTAATTGAATTTGTGTGGGGTAGGTAAAACTAAAAAGTGATAAATAAAAACTTTTTTACAAAAAAAAACAACCGACATCAAAAAAAAACACTACAAAGTGATAAATAACTTTAATTTCAGAAGCCGGTGTCAAAAAACGAAAATGCGGAACCAACGACACTGACTTCTGAAATTAAAGTTGTTTATCACTTTGTAGTGTTTTTTTTTGAAGTCGGTTCTTTTTTTCTTTTCACAAGGTTCGATCTCAAATTTGGTTTCGGCCGAAACGAGCCGAAGAATCGATTACGGTTTGGCTGAAAATCGTTTATCGATCGGACACTTATAATTCTGTTGCACTAGAACACAAGTAATTAATTTTGGAACAAGATGAAAATATTTAAATTTTTGGGAACATAAAAATTGTGCCAAATAAGCCAAATCTACTTCTGTTTATATGAACTTTGAACTACAGAATGATAATATTAAATACGTCTTTACAGCGATATCAACTGACATTGGAATATTGTACGTTAGTCTTCAAGTGGACGAGGATAGTGCAGGTAACACCACGCACCTGTCTCTGTCTCCAGCTGTATCTGACAAAGTGGAAGAAAGTACTTCTGACATTACCAATAATCGAAAACTACAAGAAGCAGATAAGTGCAACAATCAAAACAAACGTGAAGACCATAAAGGTGCAGAGGATAGCAATAGCGAATGCAAAACTATTGAATAAAGTGTTCTAGCGACTGTGAAATCCAAAGACAATCCATATAACAACTATGAAGACCATTCTTGTTATATTGTTCTGTATAACAAGTTCTAAGTGTGGCGTTCTGAAGGATGATTTGAAGAAAAGTAATACTGCAGAATGTAATCGATTTGAAAGTCAACTTATAGGAGTAATCGACACTTTTGATGCCGGAAGTATTACTTTATTACAAGAAATACTAATAGATGTCACAAAAGATCAAGAGGGTCGACCTACCAATATTGAAAGTGTCACAAAGGACTATCACTTACAACCAGGAATGCATAAATGGGAACTTAAATTACACTCTAGCCAACAATCTGTGGACGAAATTGACCGTATAGTTAGCATTGTAGAAAAAACTGCAAAGACAACAGGACAACTTGTTAGTAAAAACTCTACAGCTGGAAATGATACGGTTACCTGGGAATTTAATATAAATGTCGATGTAACAAGCCAGCCATTATCAAAAAAACATAAAAGAGAAATTAATGCACAACCTTCAGAAACAAAACTTCGTCTACTACAAGTTCATCTGGTAAGAGTAATGGATTCTTTTGAAGATGGAGATGTAACGTTATTAACAGAAATTACAATAGATGTCACAAAAGATCAAGAGGGTCGACCTACCAATATTGAAAGTGCCACAAAGGACTATCATTTACAACCAGGAATGCATAAATGGGAACTGAAATTTTTCTCTAGTCAACAATCTGTGAACGAAATGAACCGTATACTTAGAATCGTAGAAGAAACTGCAAAGACAACAGGTCAACTTGTTAGTAAAAATTCTACAGCTGGAAATGATACGGTTACCTGGGAATTTAACATAAATGTCGATGTAGCAAGCCAGCCAATCTCAAACCAACATGAAAAAGAAATTAATGCACAGCCTTCAGAAACAGAACATCGTCTAATAGAAGTTCATCTGGTAAGAGTAATGGATTCTTTTGAAGATGGAAATGTAACGTTCTTAAAAGAAATAATAATAGATGTCACAAAAGATCAAGAGGGTCGACCTGCCAATATTGAAAGTACTACAAAGAACTATCATTTGCAACCAGGAATGCATAAATGGGAACTGAAATTTTTCTCTGATCAACAATCTGAAGACGAAATGAACCGTATACTTAGCATTGTAGAAAAAACTGCAAAGACAACAGGACAACTTGTTACTAAGATCTTTACAACTGGAGATAATACGGTTACCTGGTATTTTTACATAAATGTCGATGTAACAAGCCAGCCATTATCAAACCAACATGAAAGAGAAATTAATGCACAACCTTCAGAAACAAAACTTCGTCTACTACAAGTTCATCTGGTAAGAGTAATGGATTCTTTTGAAGATGGAAATGTAACGTTATTAAAAGAAATAATAATAGATGTCACAAAAGATCAAGAGGGTCGACCTACCAATATTGAAAGTGCCACAAAGGACTATCATTTACAACCAGGAATGCATAAATGGGAACTGAATTTTTTCTCTAATCAACAATCTGTAGACGAAATGAACCGTATACTAAGCATTGTAGAAAAAACTGCAAAGACGACAGGACGACTTGTTACTAAAATCTCTACAACCAAAGATAATACGGTTACCTGGTATTTTTACATAAATGTCGGTGCTACAAGCCAGCCATCATCAAAAAAACATAAAAGAGATATTGAATCTCAAAACAATGCACAACCTACAGATATCGAAGAAATAAAACGCCTACTTAGTCTCGCAGAAGCCGCTGAAAACAAGAAAGGAGAAGATGGTAAAAACTGTAAAACTACAGATGGTGTTGTCATCTGTAACGTTTACATACCTAACGATTCTCCAAAAATACATAAACGAGAAATTGAATTACAAAATAATACTCCTCCTACTGATGAAGATGAAATTAAAGAAAAACCTGACATCATTAGCCCCGTAGCCAACCCGACAATCATAGTAGATGATAATGGTAACACCTGCACAGCAACAGAGACAACAACTGTAGATAATAAGGTCTATTGTCTTTTTGCACCATCAATGTCTTTAGTAGGAGGTTGTCCAGCCGGGACAGACAGGGCGGACGATAATACTTGCGTGCCGATTGTGTGACAAATCCCATGTCAAATATGGTGGATATCTTAGATATTTTTTGTAAGAATTGGTTTATAATATATACTTTTATACAAAAATGTTGTGTCGTTAAATAAAATTCGCTTTGGCATTAATTTATTTATTGATTTATGAATAACCAACTTATATTTACAGTATGCACCACACTACGAGGTCAATATTAGTAATTACACATATGTACAATCATAAAATTAGGTTAAATTACATAAAACTAGACAAGATAAAATTAAATAGAATTATTCAACAACAAAAAACAGACAACACTAGACAAAATTAGATAAAAGAAAATAAAATAGGTAAAATTAGATTAAATTGGAATAACATTATTAGTAACAAGACACTATTTAATTTATTAACTCCAAGGAGATTGTACTTGGAGTGTCAATGGACTTCAGCATAGCTATTCACAACCACTCGATACGCTTCCGTACCGTATCGAACATCAATCAATGTTTTCGTAGGAGTCCTCTAAGCGCTGTTCACAAGTTCAAAACCCGGAAATATTGTCAGTTTCAATCAATTAGACGCCCGCTATTCTTCAGACAGCTGTTTGCTGTCGGGGCAAGTCAAATCAGGTTATCGAAATGTGTCGTTTTCGATACGATACCCTGTCGTATGGTTATGAATAGCTATGCTGGTATCGAATAGCAGTGTTAAGAAATCTCAGTTCAGTGCTCGCGGAGACATCTAAGGATTCGTCATAGAATGTTGAATAATACTGTATTCTTTATAAATAGAAAAACACAGTTTTTTTTAAAACAAATCCAATGTTTTATTTTACCGATAAGATAAATAATGTCTCTTCATAAAAAATGGACGTCCATTTATACCAAATTCACTTGTTGTTTTAATGAACTATGAACCTTAGTGATATGATTATTCACATTGTTATAGAAGAGCCGCCCATTGTGCGATCAGTTGTTTGTGAGTTCCTACATTATAATTGAACGTGTTTTCTACTTGCTGTAATGTCTCAAGGAACATAAATGTGGACAATAAAATGAAAAATTATTTCTTAATTATTTGTGTTTTTTCAATCTTAAACTGCAAATATACAGAATCATACAAAATAACAGAAAAAATATATAACAATTTGACAATAAATGAACATTTCAAGAATCCATCGATTGGAGAAGATTCTAAAGTGAGAAATAATGAACCTATTTTAACAACGAATGCCACTAAAAAACAAGTGAACAGTAACTATCAAAGACCTAGTGAAAAAAGTGTTGGTAAAAATGTATCAAATAATGTGTTAAATACTGAACCCAGTAAGAAGAAACTATCGAACAAAAAGCTGCATCGAAACAAGTCAAAAAACATTGGAAGAAATGAAGCAAAACAATACGAAAATCGTTTCAAAAACGGTCGAGCTTCAAAACTTACCTTACAAATGTCAACCTTATCAGTAGATGAATGCAGTTCAGAAAAAGCAAGGGCCCCTGACGGAACTTGTGTGTCTATAGAGGTCGCTTTTGATTCTAAAGAAATACTAGACATTGAAATAACGACAAAAGAAACCGAAGCAGAGACAGAAAAAGTTGAGGCAGCAGTGTCAAAATGTATAAAAGAGAAATAACCTGAGAATATTGAAGTTTCCAAAAAACTCCGAAAAGGAGTGACTTAAGTCCTGGAAAATTGGAGAGTAGACCTTAAAATGGAAGAGAGTAAAGATCAAAACTAGAGAACAAACTAAAGAAAAATCTATGAGAACAGCGGGCAACATCACACATATAATCTACAATGGTTTAAGGATCTTTTGACGCGTGGCCAAAATTCCGACTAATCTTGTTTTTCAATAGCATTTCTGTGACAATTTCACTTAATATGTCTACCAAAAACACCCCCCTGTCAATCTCATTTTAGGCGCCAAAGGATCCCTGCAGCACTCTACGCAGTTTTATAATCATTCCACAGTAATTAGTATTTAGGGACTTTTATAAATAACTAGATACTAAAATGCGTGTTTAATACAGTAAATAGCTTTATCCTATATAGTGACCCACTGCTGGGCAAAGTCCTCCCGTTTTTATTTCCAAACCTCCCTCTCTTGTGCGGTCTCTGGGCATGTTGGCCCTACAAACGTTATTAGATCGTCATACCACCTTCGCCGTGGTCTACCTCAACGGCGATGTCCTCCCGCAGGCGACCAGTGGGTGCCCATCTCTCCAGGTGAAAATTTATTATTTTAATCAAATAAAATATAACATGAACACTCCTTGTTTCCACGAAAGGTTTGGATGACGTGTTCTTATTGCACTTACATTTCGGCAGTTATGTTTTAAAATAAATTATATATATTACACATGTTTAATTTATAGATTTATTCTATTTCAGAGATCCCTTGTACACTAAAGTGGTTATAGTAAATCCTATTCTTTCTGCTCCACATAACTTATTCTCAAGAGCTTCATAATGATTGCTTTTACACTAAAATCCATACTAACATTATAAATTCGAAAGTGTGTCTGTCTGTTACCTCTTCACGCTTAAACCACTGAACTGATTTAGATGAAATTTGGTATAGAGATAAACTGAGTCCCGAAAGGACATAGGATAATTTTTATACCAATATTCTCACGGGATCGAAACTTATGCGAGTGAAACCGCGGGGCGCTGCTAGTTTATTCTAAATCTTTTTAGAAAAATGCAAGTTGCATTATTATTATTAATTACAAAGAAATCAATGCAGCATTATTTCCCAACTGCACTCAAATGATCTCTTGAACTAAAACCGATAAGTTTAATAAATGATTATTATAATTATTTTCATTTATTGCCATATTATTCTCCGTGACCTATAAACGTTTATACCCAGACATGAAATCATTTATAATTATATTTGTATTAATTGTGAGTACCGAGTGCGGACTTCTAGATGACCTTGTAACTTCGAAAGACCAAAAACCTAAAAGTGGAAAGGAAAAAAGTCAAGGAACATTGATAAAAGTGCGTCAAACTCTCGAAAATGGAACCAAAATCGTTATCGATGCGTTAGGTAACATTATCAGGACTCCTCCGAAAAAAAATGAAGAAAACACCAATTCCAAAGGTACTTTAGAAGCTCCCACAAAGGACAATGAAATTGTAAAAAAGGATGAAGCCAGTAAACCTGTTGACACAAAAGACGATCAGCCTAATAGTTCTACAGAAAAAGTGAAAATAGAAGCACCAAAAATAAATGAAATTCAAAACAAAACACTTCCAACGGAATCGAATGCAGAAACAAAGGATGCTGCTGGCAATGTGAAAAATACTAATGATACTACTAAAATTGTTGGCAATACAGATAAAAATTGTACTGATGCAAAGGACTGTGACAAAGTAAAAGTGGTTAACAGAACATTTTTGAAAGGCGATGAATGTCCCTCTGGTAAAGACAGGGCTGATGATGGCACTTGCGTTGACGTCATATAAAGGGATTTCAAAATCAAAAATAATAGTCCTAGAACCATAGTTTAGAATATCTATTTTTTATTGTGAATACTTAATATATTATGTATAATTTAATTTTGAATATTTTTTTTACCCAGATCTATAAACGTTACTTACCTAGTTCGTGCTTTGACTTAGATATGTTCTTGTCTCTATCTTGCACTTGTAGTTTATTAGTGCGACAGTGACAGGAATAACGCTAAGCCTAAGTAACGTTTAAAGATCTCGACCTTAGTTCCTATTAAAATAACGCAACGGCATCTTTTTGTTAGAACCCTTATAACTCGACAAACACATCTGATTACAACAAATGCTACCTGTTATGATGTTATACAGTAGAGCAGTGGTGGCCCAGTGGTAACGGCCGCGACTTACGAGTTGTAGGTCGTAGGTTCGAACCCAGACAGGCGCTTTACTTTGTGTAAATTATTCCATCACCTCTGCTCTCAAAACGGTGAAGGAATCATCGTGAGGAAACAGGCATGTCCTAGAGCCAATAATTCGAAGACATGTGACATCTGCCAACCCGCACTGGGCCCACGAGGCACAGCCCACTCCCTCTCAGTGAGAGGAGGCCTGTATCCCAGCAGTGGGAACGTTATAGGTTGATTATGTATGACGTTATACAGGGTGCTAGGGACATCGACTTATAACCTGTTACGAGATGATTTTGACATTTTTCGTCGGTTATTTAAAAAATAAATAGCTGTTCCATACATTCTGACTGCGTAGGAATTGAACTTTTCTATGAAATAGTTGATTTGTTTTTGATAACTGACCAAAAATTTCTAGGCTCGGATTTAGAATCATTTGTGTTGAATTCATGGTTTCAGTTTGTGTGTCAATGTCCCTGACATCCATCTCTCTCTCTGTAGTCGGTCCCTCATGTCTGAGGATCGTGGTCAGCTTCGGAGTTGCATCTGGAGCGGATGATCCGCCTCCACCGGTTTCTGTCCAGCGCATCTCTTACCACATCTGACATCCATACTAATATTATAAATTCGAAAGTAACTCTGTCTGTCTATCTGTATGTTACCCTTTCACGCCCAAACCGCTGAATTGATACTTTTTATCCCGATATTCCCACGGGATCGAGACTTATGCGGGTGAAACCGCGGGGCGCAGCTAGTACGTAATAATTCCACACTAAATTGTAAATGCGAAAGTTAATTTGTCTGTTACCTGTTCACGCTTTGATGGCTGAACGAATTTCGATGGAATTTGCCACACAGGTAGATCACCTGGTTTGGGACTTGGATACCTTTTATCCTGGGATAATTTCCGTTCTCCACGAGGGCAAAGCCATCGGCAAAAACCAGTAAAGCTATAATTTTTAAGGCATCAGTATCAAAAATACCAGCTGAAGAACATTGTTATTTCTAATTTATGTTATGTATAGAAAAGTACGCTGTAATTTTCTTGAAAATAATTTAACTAAACGTAAAACGTTTATGTTTTCTTATAATCATCCTGAGTTTATTTGAAAGCAGACAAGTGCTTAGTGAAAAGATACCTACCTACTGTCTTAAAACTTATTTCAAGTAGAAGCTATGTCGTAAACGATTTTTTTATATCATAAGTCGTCAGTAGTACAGTTCAGGGTGCTTACTCTTGAATTTAATTCCGATAGATCGACATTAGAATTATGACGTTTCGAACTTTTGAGTTCGGTTTAATTAAACTAAAAGGTAAAATTGGATGATTGATTTTGGAGCCCGGCCCTAATTTCCACTTAGTTCACCAAAATGGACACCCAATTTTACCTTTTAGTTTAATTAAACCGAACTCAAAAGTACGAGACGTCACAATTCTAATGTCGATCTATCGGAATTAAATTCAAGAGTAAGCATCCAGGTCAGTCCGGTGCAGGTCAGTAAGCAGTGCAGTGACTGCAGTCGAAGCAAAGATCTCTTGCATTCGTCCTAAAAATGTTAAATTAACTAAAGGTATTCATGACAAGGTGGTCCGAAGACCTTGTGAAGGCCGCAGGAACCCACTGGATGCGGAAAGCACAGAACCTGTCGAAGCGGAGGCGCTTGGGGGAGGCCTATGTCCAGCAGTGGACGTGTTTCGGCTGAAATGATGATGATTCATGACTTCTTTCGGAAACCAACTTCTTTTGACTCAAACTCAAAGCATTTATTTCAATTAAACCATTAATAGGCATTTTTGAACTGTCAAGAAGTCGGTCAGTCATAAAATATGAAGCTAGTTGCCCATTCCAAAGCGTAGGTACCTATGGAGAAGAACGGGCAAGATACTCCATGGACACTCTTTTAAATTATATTTTTTACAAAAATATTAGTTACATCATTAATGTTGGATTTATAATTATATATGTGAGAACAATGTAAAAACAGACGACCCATTCGGGACTAGATTTTCGAAAACACCTTTCTGAATTCAACTCCTTTAGAAACATTATCATCGTAATTTACGTTTGGAACACCGCCCATTGTGTCACCCTATGTAAAATTTCTACATTACTAATAAACGTTGTATAGCGTCTGTATAGTCACACAACGTTTTGTCTTCTTCTTTCGAAAGTCAAATTACTGACGACTGAAAGAGAGAAATCCGTGTGTAACTATTCATCTGATATATAATTTATGTTTATTAGTAAGGGGGTTAATCTGTAATTTATCGTGTACATAATAAAGAGTAAGTATTATATTCTACCAAACTAAAAAAAAATATTTCTAATTCAAAATATTGTCATAACAAATTGTAACTACAAATCGCTCATCGCAAAAGAAAAAAATGCACTACATGTACAAAACCCATTAATAAAACATTTAAATTGTACAAGTGCGAATTAACGACATCTGTAATTTTCGCGAATGCAGATTAATTGCTCAGGGGGTGAAGGGGGGGCGGTAATCATTAAGATTATTTGCAGAGGGGTGATCCGTTATCTCAGGGTACGGAACCACCTGGGACGTTTGGAGCGATAAAGGTAATCTCGGAAATGTTTATTTTTGGCTCCTGTTTGTGCAGAATTTTTGGTGCCCTGTCAGTTCACCAAAAATTAATTTACAAATTTTTACTTGACAAACAACGATTGGCAAAAACATGATTTGTCATTTCATCATTATACAACAACAAGTTTTTCAAATAATTCACTTTACAAAATAATCACCAAATAAACTTTTGTTTAATAACGTGTTATTTAACAAGCAATTCATTTTTTATTCATTTTATCTCATAAAACAACGTTTGGAATAAAAACGTTTTACATATTGACTTATCATTACGCAATTTCCTAAAAGTGAAACTCATTCTTTCATCGACTTGCGCTAATAGAAGAAAAGAGATGCCGAGCGAGCGAAGCGAGCGGTGCCGCGGCAGCGGCCGGCGAGAGCTACACAACACAACTAAATTACTTATATAGAAAAAAAATACTTTTACACAAAATATGGGTGCCAGAAACGACTTGCGCTAATAGAAGAAAAAAAGAGATTATTTTTAGTAGGCTACCCGGAACCGAACTAGTTACATTAGGTTAATTATTAAAAAAAAATGGTTTGGGTAGGTTAGGTTAAAACTGTGACCCCCTACGCCAGTGCCAGAAACGACTAGAATATATAGAAAAAAATACTTGCCTGAAAATGATTTGACCCAAATGGAGAATAGGTACCGTCATGATCACTTTGTGACTTATTTAGAAAATCTTTATCTATACTAATATTATAAAGAGGTAAAATTTGTAAGTTTGTAAGTTTGTAAGTTTGTAAGTTTGTAAGTTTGTATGTAATGGGTAATCTCTGGAACTCATAATCCAATTCTAACAATTTTTTAACTGGCAGAAAGCTACATTATTCCTGAGTGCTATAGGCTATAAATTGTTTCTATAGCATGTATATTAACCGAGCTATCACAACTTTTGTCTAGCAAGTCGGAAAAAAATACCACATAAAACAGAATTATTTGCGTGCGCTGCCTAAACAGTTGCTTAAAATTAAAAACAATGTATGGCTACCTGGTTCGTCTTCATTATTTCTACAAAAAAGTCCGCGATACCATATCTCTATCTTTTATATTTTATCTTTTATACTTCTTTTATTGCATTAAAAAAATTATTTTTCGGTATACTTACGTTTGGTTGATTATTTGAGCAACAAAATATTAATTCTTATGACAATAAATTATTTCAGTATCACAAGAACATCATACAGATAAGATTTGCCATTTACAGTATATCAATTGGTCATACAGTTTCGGAGATAATATAAAATTACTAAAACGCAAAATGCCCCTAGCATAACTTTCATTGTGCAGACGTTTTACGTATTTGCCCATAGATGGCGTTCTGCAATTACGTCATTTTTCTGAATCGCGGTGTTAAGACTTTCCGTGGATTGATGACCCTCTCGAATTTTTATGCCCACGTTGTCGTTAGTTGGATTGGAGTTCCATACGAGCGACGATTCGATTATGAGCACGGAGATTATGAGGTATCTAATCGTAATTTCGTTGTACGATTGTTTTCATTGTTTTGTATGTTCGTAGTTTCGTACTTCGTTCTATCGTAATATTCGATACGAGTTATTCGATATTACGATTGTTTTGTTTTGTAAAGGCGGACGCCGGACGGTGTTCGAGTCGCTCTCCCTTTGTTCGTAATTGTTTTCAAGTCTGTGCGTAGTTTGTCGAGAGCATGCCTAAAAGGAAATCTCAACTGTCCCGGCAGACATCACAGACAAGAGCCGCTCGAGTACGCCGTACGGAAGAATCTGCCCCTGAAAATGAGCAGCGCCTCTCGAGAAATAGAGAAAATATTTCGCAAGCACGCGCTAGAGAATCTAGCTCCGAGCGCTCACAGGGCCTCGCTAGCCAAAATGTGAGGACGTCGCGGGCCCGTGCTCGAGAATATAGCGCTGAACGTGCGCAGCGTCTATCTGAGTTAAGGCAGCATGTCTCTGAGACAAGGGATAGGGAGACTAGCGCTGAGCGCTTGCAGCGGCTCGCTAGGCAAAATGCCATAACATCACAGGCCCGCGCTCGAGAATCCAGCGATGAACGTGCACAGCGTCTATCTGTTTTAAGGCAGCATGTCTCTGAAACAAGGGATAGGGAGACTAGCGCTGAGCGCTCGCAGCGGCTCGCTAGGCAAAATGCCATAACATCGCAGGCCCGCGCTCGAGAATCCAGCGATGAACGTGCACAGCGTCTATCTGTTTTAAGGCAGCATGTCTCTGAAACAAGGGATAGGGAGACTAGCGCTGAGCGCTCGCAGCGGCTCGCTAGGCAAAATGCCATAACATCGCAGGCCCGCGTTCGAGAATCCAGCGATGAACGTGCACAGCGTCTATCTGAGTTTCCAATAAAAACATCATTTGCCCTGACTATTAACAAGTCCCAGGGACAAACATTCTCTTTGGTTGGCTACGAAAAGAATGTTTTTCCCATGGGCAATTATATGTTGGTCTATCAAGAGTGGGATCATCCGAAAAGCAGATTATTCTGTTACCGGAAAATAAAACAACCTCAAGCATTGTATATAGAGAAGCTTTAAATTAAATAGATACCTAACTTAAATAAATAAAATAAGTAAAAGGCGACCAAGGGTTAAGTTACCTTGAGCAGAAAAGAGAACTTAGGTAATCTTTGAAGTTACTGATCTGATTAAATACAGTAATATCAATCGAGTGTTATCTTATGTTAAAACAAGAAATTTTCCGCGGACGAAGTCGCGGGCAGAAGCTAGTATAGTATAAAACAAAGTCACTCCCGCTGTCTGTCAACGGATTTTAATGCAGTTTTTAATGCAGTCGCTAGTGTATTATAAAAAGATATTTTGTAAAAATTAATCTAATACAAATTAATCTAAATATTAAATGAAAAATGTATAAATGATTAAATATCATCCGTAACATTTGTAAAGAGAAGCATTTGCCAAATAAATGTTTGTAAATCGAGTGTGTATAAAAAAAAACATTT
Organism: Amphipoea lucens; assembly: GCA_947508005.1. NCBI lineage: Eukaryota > Metazoa > Arthropoda > Insecta > Lepidoptera > Noctuidae > Amphipoea > Amphipoea lucens. Next base: position 17,614,158 of record OX382375.1, read on the forward strand.
GCGGAATGAGTTGTTTGTAAAATAAATAGTATACGAAACCGTTTATTACCGTTGGATCCCGTTTTTTGATCCCGTTTTTTAGGTATTACCGATGGATCCCGTTTGCTATTTCCGTTGAATCCCATATTATAACAACATGTGTACATTTCAGAAGAAAAGTGATTTACCTTTATCAAACACTAAAAAGAGATTATTTTTAGTGAGTTACCCGGAACCGAACTAGTTAGATTAGGTTAATTATTAAAAAAAAACAATGTTAGGTTAGGTTAGGTTAAAACTGTGACCCCTACGCACGAGCCGAGCGAGCGAAGCGAGCGGTGCCGCGGCAGCGGCCGGCGAGTGCCAGAAACGACTAGATTATATAGAAAATGAGTTGTTTGTGAAATAAATAGTATACGAAACGTTGGTTGTAAACTAAAAATTTGTCAATGGAGTTTTGGTGAAACATTAGTGAACCCCTCATTTTATTATAAGCAATTTTGTTGTTGAAAGTACCCGCATTCATATTTTTTTAAGCATTCGGGATCCAACGGAAATACTTTTCGGGATTCAACGACAATAAAACGTAATTATCTTGCATTTTTTAAATTCGGGATCCAACGGAAATACATAATAATGTTTTGCGGGATCCAACGCCAAAAATATTAAAATGGGATTCAAAAACGGGATCCAACGGTAATAAATCTACGAAACGTTGGTTGTAAACTAAAAATTTGTCAATGTAGTTTTGGTGAAACATTAGTGAACCATTTTTATCTCTTGAAGCGACACTCGGTATACTTGTGGTAACGAAATGTGCAATCATGCTTGGAATGTGTCTGTGTGTGTAGTGACCCAGAATTTTTATCTCAAGAATCGAAGCGCGCTTTACTTGTAGTTACCAGGTGTAGAAACACGCTGTGAATATGTCCGACTTCGCCGTTGTCTCGGACGGTGAGTCTTTGGTCAATTGAACCCACTCGAACTGGATTCGCGGGTCCAGTTGACCAAAGGACGGTACCGAGAGCTCCTGCGCTTACAGACACATTCCAAGCATGATTGCACATTTCGTTACCACAAGTATAGCGAGTGTCGCTTCAAGAGATAAAAATACTATTAACAGTGTGAAATGAAAAGATAAACATAACATAAAATCACGCCTTTATTCCACAAAGGGTAAGGCAGACGTATTACCTATAGTCTACAACTTACTTTAGTGCCTATTGTAAGTTGATTAGTCATTTAATTTTGTATCTAGTGTAAATAGTTTATGTAGCAATTTAATATTTTATTGTATATTATCACACTAATCACACTAATATTATAAAGGCGAAAGTTTGTGAGTGTGTGTGTGTGTCTGTGTGTTTATATGTTTGTTACTTCTTCACGCTCAAACGGCTGGACCAATTTTTATGAAATTTGGTATAGAGATAGTTTGAGTCCCATAAAAGGACATAGGATAGTTTTTATCCCGATATTCCCACGGGATCGACACTTATGCGGGTGAAACCGCGGGACGCAGCTAGTATAATATAATATTCAAGGTGTCAGGGACACCAACGCGCAACCTGCTCCATGTACAAGATTCTGGCGTGATTTGTCAAGGCGTTGTTGATTTAACTTTCAAAGCGGGCCAACAAAAATACCTCACATCTATCATACGGAGAAGCAACATGATTATCCACAGGTAGGAAGTGGAAGGGAAATGAAACAAAATTGTTTGTAGTTCTGTAAATAGGACAGAATACTTAACTTTTACACGTCATATTAAAAAACCGTCGGACTCGCCCATGAAGGGTTCCGTAGCAGCAAGTAACATAATATAAAAGTTCTTGTAGTTCGTTGTAACTTTGTGAAAGGTAAATTGCGGTTTTCGATTTATGACGTATTAAAAAAAAACTACTTACTAGATCTCGTTCAAACCAATTTTCTGTAGAATTTTACATGGTAATGTACATTATATATATATTTTTTAATTTTATCATTCTCTTATTTTAGAAGTTAGAGGGGGGACACACATTTTACCACTTTGGAAGTGTCTCTCGCGCAAACTATTCAGTTCAGAAAAAAATGATATTAGAAACCTCAATATCATTTTTGAAGACCTATCCATAGATACCCCACACGTACAGGTTTGATCAAAAAAAAATTTTGGAGTTTCAGTTGTAAGTATGGGGAACCCCAAAATTTATTGTTTTTTTTTTCTATTTTTGTGTGAAAATCTTACTGCGGTTCACAGAATACATCTACTTACCAAGTTTCAACAGTATAGTTCCTAGTTTCGGAAAAAAGTGGCTGTGACATACGGACGGACGGACAGACAGACATGACGAATCCATAAGGGTTCCGTTTTTTGCCATTTGGCTACGGAACCCTAAAAACGACACCCATGATGTAAAATTTGAAAATTTTCGCAGCCGCCATCTTGGATTTTCATTTTGACCTCACTATTGGCTTCAGCACCCTCGAACACCATGAAAACTATCTCTATCGAAAGTCGCAACGCTTTGTCGTTCCGTGACGAAAAACTTTTTCTGCCATTTCACATCATTTTAAACTTGACATCTGTAACTTGTACCTACTTTCTGCGCAAATAAAGGACTATTCTATTCTATTCATAGACCTCAAGTTTCCTCACGATGTTTTCTTAATAAGTTGAACAAAAAAGTGAACGCAAACGCAACCGTTTACGTCTCACGGCGCCCACCCAATATCTAAGGGGTACTTATTGGAACCCATAAGCCCCCATTGCTTTAACTACCCTTGTTATTTGTTTTTATTTCCATGTCACGGTTAACGTTTTATATGGGGGACCGGATATCCGGTATCTATATGGGAGAATGATACGAGATAAAGGGTAAATTAAGTATATGTTATGGGTTTGGGATGAAATGTTGGATATTTAGGTGTTTTTTTTATGATTGTAAATTATCACAATGGCCTTTATAGTTTTTTGTAGGAAGGAAGGGAAAAGCCTTCTTTCATACGCTAATAAAAAAAAATATTTCTTATCTATTCTATTTGTAATCGACTTATGTCAAGACGAAACCGACTTTTCTTTGCAAGTTGCAAAAAAATCAAAATGGCAGCGCGCGGCGGGTCTGATGTTTGCCACAAAGGTTCGAACCTCTTTTTTTTTTGCAATTTGCAGGTCAGTGTCAGGTTGTATGTTTTAAGAGAAAAAAAAAGGGCAAAAAATTAAAACCCATAAAATCCAAGAATTAAATTATTGGATCTGATGACCATTCGTCTCATTGGCCATTTCGTCGCTATCCCTAATAGGTCACATTCACTAATATATCACCGGTTGTCATTCGTGGATCTTTGACAGTCGTTACGGGTAGTTAGAAGCCCGAGATAATTAGTCTTACCAAGGGGTATCGTATTACCCCGTAACTGGGTTGTGGAGGTCAGATAGGCAGTCATTCTATGTAAAATACTAGTATTCAGCTGCATCCGGTTAGACTGGAAGCCGACCCCAACATAGTTGGGAAAAGGCTAGGCAGATGATGATCCAATCCGACACGCATGCGAACGAAGTAGCGGGCACAGCTAGTAAGAAAATAAGAACTCTTGGTACTGGTTTCAGTGACCGGTAAAATGAGTTTTTATGCTAATAGTACTTCATTTTACGGCAGATAGAATTGTAGAAACTTTATCTTCCTGCACTGAGGTCTTGCACGGGTATTTCAATTGATTTCAATTTTATCTATGGTAGGTATTTTTCTTTGATACTATTCTACTAGCTTTTAGTAAAAAAAAATATAGAGATGGACAGCAATTTACCTCTGCAACTGCTGTCGACTGCCTCGGACACCATGACCTATCCTGCAGTAGGAGCGCAGGCCGGATAGCACGGCACGCCAGCATTAATGACATAATCCGTCGTGCTCTTGTCACCGCCGGGGTGCCAGCTGTTTTAGAACCCAACGGCCTGCCACGCGACGATGGAAAGAGACCAGACGGAATGACCATAATGCCCTGGAAGTTAGGCAGACCTTTGGTGTGGGATGCAACATGTGTTGACACCTTTGCACCATCCCATCTTCCTAGCACGGTGGGCTGTGCTGGGGCGGCTGCTGCAGGTGCAGAAAACCTCAAACAGCGAAAATATTGCAACCTGATTGGGAGTTATATGTTCGAGCCGTTTGGGGTTGAAACACTAGGGCCATGGGGTCCAAGTGACCACTTGGTTTTTCAAGATATCGCCAAGCGGTTAGTCGGCTCTTCACGTGACCAGAAGGCTGGCCTATTTTTTGGCCAAAGAATTAGCATTGCCATACAATGTGGCAATTGGCAATGCTACCAGCCTTTTGGGCACTGTTCCTGTTGACAGCGATGCGGACGAATTCTTTGATGCCTTATGATTATTTTGTTTATTTTTTCATATAATTGCTGTACCTAGTTATAGTTTATATGTTAGCTTATATTATGTAAATATCTATACAAATAGACACTTAACAAAATTAAAAATACTCTGCAACTTATTTTTCTTTTATGTTTAAAACCAAATCATAGCACACAAATCATCTCACAACACTAAATCACTGCACCCACCCTACCAATTATCCGTCAATTTACACAAGATCCGAACTCGCGCGCGCCCCGTTCAGTAAAAAAACAGTAATAAAACCAAGTTCGCGAATACTTACGTTTCACTTGTTAAGTACTTTTGTTCTCGAGTGCTTCAGTCGAGAAGTTTCAGGTTTTATAAAAATGCCTGAATTGCAGGCCTTTTTTTAAGGTTCCGTACCCCAAGGGTAAAAATGGGGCCCTATTACTAAGACTTCGCTGTCTGTCCGTCCGTCATGAACCGCGATAGCTAGACAGTTGCAAGAAATTTTCACAAATTATGTATTTCTGTTGCCGCTATAACAACAAATACTAAAAACAAAATATAATAAATATTTAAGGGGGGGCTCCCACGCAACAAACGCGATTTTTTATACGTGTAATGTTTAATATTGTACGGTGGTACGGAACCCTTCGCGTGCGAATCCGACTCGCACTTGGCCGGCTCTTTTTTTATTTAAATGAATTACCTATTGGAGGGATCGGGTTATTTTTTCAGCGAGGTCGATGGAGCTGCGGAATTTCTCTTAGTTCCATCAAGAAATGGAACCTTTTTTTTGCTATAAAACTATTCAATCGTTATCTAAAAAACTAGAAAGAATCTATTTCATGTAGGTACCTACAGTCATAGCTAGGGGTGGGGAAGTGGGGGCGTAGCTAGGGGAGGGGGGAGGGGTCAAGGGTAGAAAATGTAGCCTAATGTAAACCTAATGTTATATTATTTATTTATTTAAACTTTCCGCACACAAAAAAGCCTTAGGCATTCTCTACCAGTGTACCAAGGGTGGTGACGAGATAATTATTATTTATATTAATACATAAAAAACCTTTAAAACTCTTTAAGATAAATAGACACACCAACAGGCTATAACATAATCATCGGTAGATGGCCGCCATTTAACGAGATTTCTTTCTAAATTAAGGCTAAAAGCTTTTCTAGGAGGCACAAAACTGAATTTGGACCGCCGACCCACCTATGACTTTATAAAAATGCCATTAAATTGGGTTTACATTTTTAGATGTTATTACATTATGTAACGTAATGAAAATGCTTTACGATTTTGGTCTTAAATGGAATGAAAAGAGTGTCCATGAAGTTTCTTGGCCGTTCTTCTCCATAGGTACCTAAAAAAAGAAGTCCTCCATACTGTATTTCGGCCACGCCGGTCAATCTGAACGGAGACTAGTCTTCAGCGCGGAAAATATTATAGTGCACAAGTGTGCGCGCAGACAGGTGCACACCCTCTTCCCTCACTCTCATAGTCCGATGGGACGGCAATCCGACACGACCGGAGAGAGATCAGGCGCAGGACCAACGGCTTAACGTGCTTTCCGAGGCACGGGGGTATCAGACCGCCAACTTCTAAACTCCGGGCAGTTACTCAGAAATTCCTAATGGAAAACTCATTAACACTTTGCCCGACCCGGGCGTTTTCCACGCGCGCCACAAAGAGATATCAGCAAAAATCAAGGGGCCTGCCAGGACCGAAGCCTGCCGGGGGTGTGGGATTGTCCGAAAGGGTTACCGCTACCCCGGAACATAAAGGGCTAAGGAAGGAACACGGATGGGTTTTAGTCAGTAAGAGTCTGACACTCCCTGCCGCTCCACCCAGAGCGGGAGGGGTCATTTGATGATTTTCCATCCATAAAAAAGGACCCCACGCTCAGTCTCCTGTCCAGCCTCAGGTCCTGTTGGTCTCGGGGTCACGAGACCAACAGGGCAATTAGTATAGGTATCTACCCTACGCTTTGCAATGGGCAACTAGCTTCATATTTTTTGACTGACCGACTTCTTGACAATCCGAAAGTGCCTGTAAATGGTTTACCTTACATAAGTAAAACAATACCTTAATCAAAATTATTTACTTTGAACACATGTAACAGTAAACCCATGCCTACCACAGACCAATGCCGGAGGAGAGGCTTTTCCCAAATGTACAAAACACAAAACCATACTTACACCGTATACCTAATTTATGTATGTGTCGGATATACGTCGTAAGTAATTCATTTGACAATTTGGGAAGCCAGCGCCAAGCGACCCTCGACAGAGTCTAGCTTGAGTTCATGGGAGTCGACGAAAGTGTTACAGCAATGTGGTGGGTTGATCATCGGATAACATGTGCTCAGAAACTGTCTCGCGTTCCGTAACTATGTATCGTGTATCTACAGAGTGTGATTCGCTAGTGTGATTAATTTCTTCGTAAATTATAATCTGATTTGAACTGCAAACGGTTTTTCTATTGCGCAATAACCAACACTACCCATAGTACGCCCACAATCGTTAAAATATGCCTGATGATAACGAGAGACACGTACCTTCTCCGTCATAATCTCATAATTATGTTTGTTTCTGTCCCGAGGCAAGGTAAGGCAGATGTGAGTGGAAACGCCAGGAGGGGACGCCCTACCAGTATGTCATAATAGAAAGTAAAAGAAGAAATTAAATACGTACATTTCCGGTAAACATGACGTCAAGAAAGAACACAAATACAAAAAATAACAACAAGTTGGAGGAATGTATGCGTCACATCCACGCAAAACGGCCATCGCTCAACATAACGCTACTAATGCACAAGCATTAGTAGCGTTATGTTGAGCGATGGAAGTAGTTTCAGAGATTACCGCGTTCAAACAAACAATTGTTTGAACGCGGTAATCTCTGAAACTACTAGTCGGATTTCAAAAATTATTTCTGCATTTGATAGCCCAATTCTTGAGGAAGGCTATAGCTATTTAACATCACGCTATGGCCCTCAGGAGCCCAGCAAGAAGAAAAAAAGTCAGGAAGAACGCTAAGAGAAAACGAAGTGTTAGCGCGAGCAGGTGATGCCGAACAAGAAATTTCACGCGGACGGAGTCGCGTTCAGAAGCTAGTACTTCTATACTTTGGAACTCTACATTCAATTAAGATAAAACATAATCAGATTGAGTTTTCATCCGAAAACAATTCTGAATCTCATCGAAAATTTATGAGCTCCGAAGTTTAGTAGCAGTCACTTTAATTATTCAGATGTTTTGTGTAATGTCCACGTTTCTCGTTAAGTTTTATTAACAAAGGTCGCTGATTGAAGACGGATGAATTAATTATAGAAATTCTGTGAATAATCGTCGAGTCGTAATCGCGAATAGTCGGTGTGATTCCTCAGAACATTTTCTTTTGAAAATATGTACCTAGTAAATGCAAAAACGAAATTTAACAGAGGGGCGCAATTCTCGTAATTTTAAGAACGTTGACCATCTGATCTCAGTCTCGATCTGGCAAAAATACCTCTAATTTGCCTACATTTTTGACTAGATTTTGAACGTTTTTAATTACGGGAATTGGCGTTCTGGTTCCGGCGCGGTAAACGAGACACAATACAAGTTTTATTGCCATGACGGCTATAGCCGTATAATGTCCTTGAAAGTGTTAAGAGGCACGGGTGACTGAAAAGTTCTGTGGAAATCCGTTGTCATGGTATGTGGCATTGATGCGGAGGAATGAGGAAAATGTAGTTTTGAGTATGAGTGTAGATAGCTATAAGAGTAGGGAATGACCAAAGAAACGATGGATGGACTGTGTGAGAGATGATATGGCTAGAAAGGTGACCGACATGACCGACCTCAAATAAATTGAGTTAAAGGCAGGAGAATGAAATGAAATGATGAAGTCTAATCTCTGCTGATCCGTCTCGTAGCTCTGCGGCGCGCCCTTGTGCTACGAAATCGCATAGTGTAGTATTTATTGACCCGTGCGAAGACGCGCACGTGATTGAAATCGGTACGCGCTGTCGCTACGCGCTTTCGCTACGCACTGTCGCTACGCACTGTCGCTACGCGCTTTCGCTACGTGCTGCCACTACGCTGTGTCACTACGAGTTTTGACATTATACATAACGTAGTATAACTGTAGATATTCTACATTTAGCTTACCAAACAAACAAATTTTTAACAATTTTTTTGTTTTTTTTTTTTAGCATTACGTAAAAACTGCCTTATTGGTCTAATGGTCGCAAAAGCTACTTGAGCCGAGCCCGAGCTTGCCTGAGATTGAGATCCTCGATTCCATTCCCAGGTCGGGTAGTTTTATTGGGTTGAGGAATTTCTCAGTAGCAGCCTCGAGTCTGGATTTGTGCCCGGTTGATGGCAATAGGCTCGCCCCCTATTACATGGGACTTAAATATAACTGAGGAAATGTGTGTGCACAGACGCCAGCACATCAAGCTGCTACAATCTGTCAAACTTCTCTAATAGATTTTCAACTTTATCACTAAAGCATAAGGTTCAAAGTTGATTGGGAAAATTTGACAGTTTCGGGTAGCTTGATGTGCTGGCGTCTGTACTGTATACTAAGTTACACCTCTGCCTAGCATAAATCTTCGGGGAGTTATAGGCGTTTATATTAAGTACTAGCAGCGCCCCGCAGTTTCACCCGCATAAGTGTCGATCCCGTGGGAATATCGAGATAAAAAGTATCCTATGTATTATTCTGATGTACATATAAGCTATATTACTGTAGAGTTTCATTAAAATCCGTTTAGTAGATTTTGCGTGAAAGAGTAACAAACATCCATCCATCCATCCTCGCAAACTTTCGCGTTTATAATAATTAGTAGGAAAGTAGGAATTAGTAGTATTATGTTATGTTCGTAAAATTACGGTTTCCGTCTATGCCTGCTACATGACCACAGAAAATGTTTTCTTTTTAAAACTAACTGTGCGCATGTATTTTAATTGAATATTAAACAAACATGGCTTGATGGAAAATAAAATAAACATTCTTAATCGAAAATAACTTTGTGAGTATTAAATGGTTAGGGTAAGAGAAATATTTGACTTTTTGACTGATCCTCGAAAAACTTATTAATCTTCTAATGGCGGATACTGTTTTAAATTAATGAACCTCTAACTTTATGTGCTTCAAATGATGCACTCTTTTTTAAAAATTGAGCCGCTTTTTTTCCGACGTCATTACGTCAGCGCCGGCTGTCGCTGAAAATCAGCGCTGGAGCTCTGTCTTGCATAGGGTCGCAGCATAAAGCTGAGCGATAGCCGTTTTGCGTGGATGTGACGCATGTTTCCCCCAACCCTTTCTTATTATTTTGTTTTCTGTGTATTATGTTCTTTATTGCGTCATGTTTACCGCAAATAAACGTATTTTGTTTCTTTTTGAATTCCTGGCATTTTCTTACACCAGCGGGGCAATTGCGCAACACATTATCAAATGACACCGGTTTCATTTCGACAGTTCAACAACATTCATTGCGTTATTTACGTGTTGAGCAGACAAATTTTTAGAACTGATGAAGCAATGGATTAGCAATTTGCTTCAAAATGATTGAGATTCCGATTGATAGTGTTTTACGCAATTAGGGTGCTGGTCGCAGTAACTAAGCTAGGGCACCCCGATCAAAGCATAGCCATAGCCTATGTTAGGTTAGAACTGTGACCAACCGCGCCTGAGACGAGCAAGCGAAGCGGGCCGTGCCGCGACAGTTAGGCTGAGGCCAAACAAGCGTAATTTTTTGAGCTGTGAGTCGCGTAAAATGAGTCGCGGAATTTACGCTGCAATCGGTTTCATACTAAAGTCCTGTTTGTACCACACGGCGACGCAAAATGAGTTGTCTGCTGACTCACGCGCGTTATTTCAACCGAATTGCGCTCGGGGTGAGGGAGGTTAGCGAGGCAAGTGTCAGTTATGTTACAGAATGCGACCGAAGTTACGTCCGTCCATCTGGCAGCCTAACCGAATTTCAGTTGAACGTACACAACTCAAAGAATTACGCTCGTTTGGCCTCAACCTTACCGACGAGCGCTACATTGAAGTTGGTCGCAACATTACTTAGCCACTTAGTATTTTTAGGACCCCAAAATAGGAATTATTAGTCGTTTGTATACTTGCAAAATATGCATATCTTTAGTATGTACAGGCGCCAGCTCATCATGCTACTACAATCTGTCAAATTTCTTTAATAGATTTTCAACTTTATCACTAAATTATAAGGTTCAAAGTTGATTGGGAAAATTTGACAGTTTCGGGTAGCTTGATGTGCTGGCGTCTGTATCTATGTACAAGGTCGAATTAAATTACCTATCGAAACTCCGCAGAAGTGATGAGTATCGATATTTAAACGCGATGAAACAAAAAAAAATGGTTAGATGATATTGTTTTTCGGGTCAACGGCCATAACTTGTGTAGTTAATAAGGTCCAGACGTCGGGAGAATGCGTTCCTGACATCTGTCAGTGAAATAATTCTAGTAGGTAATAAAGATCAAATTCGCAAAACACGTATTCGTTCTCTTTACGACCGGACTGTAGACCCTGTATAAGTAGGTATTCAGGGTATAGGTAAAGGTACAGTCAACAAAAGAGGTAAGTATGCAGGATCGTTGGATATAGTTGAAGTTTAGTAAGAAACCGATGGATGTTCTCGAATAAAATTTAATTTTATTAATAGAAAACAAACAGCTCATTTATCAAATAAATTTCAGTCGACAACATCCATCGGTTTCTTACTAAACTTCAACTATATCCGACGATCCTGGATACTTATCTCTTTTGCTGACTGTACCTATTATACATATACCAAAGTTTAGTTGAAGGATGGTAAGTGCATGAGTTATGACAGTGTTGGCAAAATGCCGACAAACGCCGCAGTAATAAGTTATCCTGTCCACTTCAACTATTTTAAATAGATAATAAACTACGTAAAGTTGTTTTTAAGCGCATTAAAAAGTGCTTTATTATAGAACTACCACATGAAGTAACGCAACGTTTAAAAAAAAAAGTGGCCAAGCGCGAGTCGGACTCGCACACGAGGGGAAGTACCACAAGGCAAAAATCGCCGAAAAAAAACGCGTTTCTTGTATCGAGAACCCCATTAATTTGTAACTTTATTTTATTTTTATAATTTTTTTTTTATTTTTAAAATTTCAACTCTAGCCTTTACGGTTCTTGAAATATCTACAGCCCGCTGACAGACAGACGGACAGCGGAGGCTTAGCAATTGGGTCCCGTTGGCAACTGGTACCCAGGTTGGTACCCAGGTTACCAACGGGACCCTATTGCTAAGCCTCCGCGGGTACCAACCCAGGTTGGTACCCAGGTTACCCACGGGACCCATTGCTAAGCCTCCGCTGTCCGTCTGTACAGAACCCTTAATACCCACTTAATTTTTGTGACCTGTAAGAACTTCCACCATTTATAAACTCGGTTAAAATTATCACCAAAGTATAGGTAATAAGAATTATGACACCGATGTATTTAATTTCAGATTCTTTAGAAAATGTCTTTACTACTAATAATACTAGTTTCATCAAATATGTACCCTAAAGGCGAAGAATACTCAAAACTCTTGCGAACAAGTAAGCCGGCACGTCGATATATACAACCTATTTACTCGAATGAACCAAACTGTGCTTGGTGCAACCTTCGCCCAGAAACAGAAGAAATTAAAAAAAAAACACTGCTACTCGGTGACAGCAACAGTGACAGCCAAAATGGCGTTAACGCGCCCGCCATTCTTAACTTATTTGACATTCCGAAATACGTGGCAGCGATGAAGAGGAATAAGACTACAGTCAGTAAGAAGCAACTAACTGAACTTGTTGATAGATTATATTTATATCAATTATGATTTTTTTTTTCTCCTGTTATTTGGTAACTCAGTAACCAAACGGTTCCCACTTCCGACACATAATCAGCCTATAACGTCCTGCCGGGGGTGCGGGATTGTCCGAAAGGGTTACCGCTACCCCGGAACATAAAGGGCTAAGGAAGGAACACGGATGGGTTTTAGTCACTAAGAGTCTGACACTCCCTTCCGCTCCACCCAGAGCGGGAGAGGTAAAAAAAAGGCCTATAACGTTCCCACTGCTGGGAGACAGGCCTCCTCTCAGTGAGAGGGAGTGGGCCGTAATCTACCACGCGGGTCCAGTGCAGGTTAGCGGATGTCACATGCCATCAAATTTTTGGTTCGAGGACATGCAGGTTTCCTCACGATGTTTTTTTCACCGTTTTGAGAGCAGCGGTGATGAAATTAAAGTGTACAAAGTAAAGTGCCTGCCTAGGTTCGAACTCACGACGTACAGTCACATCTAAAAGTATGTATACACTTGGCAATTTTCAATTGCGATTTTTTCGTGAAATAACGAATGCAACGTTTAAATACGACACTTAACATAAACCTATGGGTTCGAAAATACTGTTTTCGTAATAACATAAAATTTCATTCAAAAATAAAGGAGAAAATCGCCTTTGAATAAAGCCAAGTGTATACATACTTTTAGACGTGACTGTACAACTCGTAAGTCGAGCTGATATCACTAATCTACCACTGCTCCCCCACACAGGAGCTCTATATCCGAATCAAGTAGGACCTAGCTGATTCCTGCCAATTTCTACAATACGCAACCGTTAATGGCATCGAACTTAGACAAATTCCACCCTTTTAGATACGACGGATCTATGACTCATACCTGTGCAACAGTCGTTTTAAGTTGTCAAAAAAGGATGAAACAAGAAAGTACCTACCCGTGGTCGCATGCTACCATAATTTATTTAGTACAGCGGCATGCGACCACGGGAAGGTACTTTCCGATCCGGAACACAGATATAGATCCATCGTATCTATATCTGTGTTCCGCAGTCATCGGGCACTAGATAAATGGTAGCAAGAGATAAATATATAGATTATATAAAGACCAAACTCCGGAAGAAAATAAGGAGAAAGTAGGGTTCAATCGTCGGCTTACAAACTAAATCCGTACTATTGTAATAGTAAAAGTAACTCTGTTTCAAGCCTAAACTACTAAACTGATCGGTATGAAAGACATAAGTTTCATACTGGTTATTGGTATAAAAAATCATGAAATACAAAATACACGCAGACGAAGTCGCAGGCAACATCAGTCAACAGCTAGTTTAAACTTAATACGTATATAAAGAGAAAATATTAGACTTTTTTGATGTTTGTTTGTTACACTTTCGCGCTAAAACGGCTGAACAGATTTGGACGTAATTTGGCACATGGGTAGACCATGATCTGGATTAGGATATAGGATACTTTTTATACCAATATTCACTCGGGATCGAGACTTATGCGGGTGGAACCGCGCGGCGCAGCTAGTAATCAATGTAACTAAAAAACAACTGAGTTATAATTAATTCCATTTATATTTGAAGAAACACGTGTCTTTAACGTCAGTTTATTTTCTACAAAGGCACTTAATTCAATGAGACTTAAGATTAACGTCACGCGTGAGATCCTTCCTTGATTGCAATTCGACACAATCCTAGAGTTACTCGCTTGAAATGTACGAACATATAAAAATATGCATACTTTTATTTATCTATTTTCAAAACGTTGTAAGCTACAAAATATACAGGCTAGATTCCGCGGAAGGAACTAAGTTACTACCCAAAGTAAGACAAATCCTACTGAATCAAAGACATGGAGAACCGGAATATAAGAATTACGTAAGACACGCGAAGAGAGAACAAACACGTTTAAAACCAGTGGGTAAATCAGTTTTCGTCAAGAGGATCATACCGCACGGTTACACCACAGGACAGTATGAATACGACTCCAAATTAAACACTGTCTTCAAACCTTTAGCCAGGTATCACGTTAAAAAACCTATTGAAAAACATGAAAGATCAGTTCTGAAAGATTTTGAGTCTGAGCAAAAACAAAAAGAACATTCAAGCAAAGATCTTATCGTACTTGTTCAAAAAGACCAGCACCAACCAGATTTGTTAAGCCAGATTAAGGAAATATTAAACCATAACACGAGGCAACAGAGGGGTAAGAAAAAGGCTAAAGCAAGAATTCAAGGACTTTTTAAAAAAATCGACAAGAATACACTGCGAATGATGAGGGGGAAATCTGGCGAGGAGAATGACCCGTTCGCTCCTGGCCAGTTTCCGAGCGAACTGCAGTCGCCAGAATCGTCAGACGATGATGGTAAATCGATTCCAAATTATCCGTTTTGGAACTATTGGACGGTAAGCATTGACACAAACGTAAGGTAGGACGCCCTTGTAGGTGGAGCGACGATCTTCTCAGGTTGGCTGGTAGCAGCTGGATGACAGTTACCGAAAATCGAGTTGAATAGCATACAATAGGGGAGTCCTATGTCCAGCAGTGGATTGTTGTAGGCTGATGATGATGATGATGATGATAAAGCAGTGACTCAGGCGCATCTTGGTCAGTCATCCCGGCAATCCAAGTCAAGTTAACACGTTCCCTGTGCGTGCACCACATGTGGGTCACTGTGAGGTCACTCTGACACGTGCGTGCACCACATTTGGGTCACGACTCCATACAAATTTGAAGCCTTTTTATAGTTTACACGTGTGATTTATTTTGATTTTTTTGAATACACGTGTGAACAATAAACTATAAAAAAAGAACGTGTTTGCACGTGAGGGGCTCCTCTCACATTTAGTAGCTGCACTGTTAACGTGTTAATTGCCCTGACTAAGGCACCTTTCCCACTGCCGGCGATTAGCGACAAGCGAGTAGAGCTAGCAACTTATACAGGAAGATTTTTTATCACCATCCAAATTTTTACAGGGTGTTCTACCCATGAATATGAACAACTTTCACTATGGGACCAAATCTGAAACCACGAAAAAAAATCAGCTGTTTAATACAAAAGTTCAATACCTAAGTACTTGACCAAAATGTATGTAACAGCTGATTTATTTTTCGCGATTTCAGAGTTTGTCCCATAGTGAAAGTTGTTCATATTCATAAGTAGAATATCCTGTAAAAATTTGGATGGTGATAAAAAAATCTTCCTGTATAAATGAGTTGTTTGTCAGAGTTATCTCCGGCGGGGTGAACAGTCAGCGATCAACTATTAATATAGAGGCTGGCAGAGACATCAACGCGAAACATGTTACCATGGGTTCTTTGATTTTTTTATAATCGACAAAAAAAATCTACTGGTGGTCAAGATTCATGATCAGAAATGGTCATCTTTGGTCTTGCCGACAGAAGTGAAAACAAAACACGAAAAGAATAATTTGCCATCACCCACTGACATATCGGATATACATTAAAACCGAGTACATCCCGAGCGAGGACAGCCGAACACATCCGAAGCGGTGTCGTTACGGTAACAGTGGCGCGAATTCCATGATGTTATCCCATCTCAAAAAATGCCCGACGTGCCTAAAGAAGTTTTCACTTCAATAAATATAACTTTCAAAAATCATTTCTTAGTGCTCACTTTCGCTGTAGGTATGAGTCATGCATCTAGACTTGGTTTAGGCTGTTTATTGTCCCCCCCGGTGGGTTCCCGCATTGTCGAGGCGGGGGGCTCAGTAACCGTGGCTTGGACACCCACGGTGAAGCGAAGAGGAACCCGAGGAGGGGCCGCTCGTCAGGGCTTTTGCCGGTAAGCCGACGAAGTAGCGGCCAACAAGTAGGTTGCGGTGCCGCTTGAGCGACATCACAGCTGAGGCGGGCCTCGATGTCGTATCGAAGGCATCGCGGCCGAGGGTTGGAGGCCGCGGCGGGAGAGGAGTGCCGGTATTGTGGTGCGCCGCTCTCCCTACCTTCCGCGGCCTTGACGGGGTCGCCACCGTCTGATGGCGGACGCGGTGGGGCCGCAGAGGAAGAGGAGTGTTGGTATGACGTTGGCCGCTCTCCCTATCCTCTGCGGCCGAAAATTGGTAGGCGGCGGGGCCAATGACCTGACCCGTCGCAGGGGAACCAAGGGTGCCCAGACACGGGGTCGTCTGGCGCTCATGTGCTGGTTTGGTCCCTGGGGTGGTCACGGCGTGCTATGTGATCTGGTGCGCCGGTGATGGGGAATACTCCCCAGAGGAGGGTCCGGTGACGGACAGCCGCGGCGGGTGCACGGATGAGTGCTAACGCGTGCCCGTGTTCCCGCCGTAAGCGGCAGAGGAGGACACCGTGGAGTTTTAGTGGGTTGGAGTCCCACATAACTGCACTATCTCCCCGTGGTAGTGCAGAATGCATGAGCATTTCGCCACGGTAAAAAAGAAAAAAGGCTGTTTATTGTCTGTCAGTGAATGAATTTCAGATTTTATTAAGTAGATATTACTGTTTTTTTAAGTGGAAACTTTTTTTCAGTATCATAAAACTCTCTACCAAGGCCGCTGCCCGGGGCATCTTGTACAGGTTGGCAACATGTGCATCAGCAGGATTGGACATCGAAGGAATGCGGACCCATCCGAAACTAGGAGGAGGTCAAGCAAAAAACACAAGAGTAGTCATTCTATTCGTTCGGCTCGTAATAAGCATCTTTATGGTAAAGGGAAGTAAAATAAATGTTATAGAAATATAATAAAACTGGGTTTTAGAAGTTTTTTTTTTTTTGGAGTCGGTGACTGTCATATTATTTCTGGATGGTTGGCTTTCTGGTTATTGTTCTATAAAAATCTGTTTAAGCAATTTTAACCTTGGTGGCCAACACAGTAAATAAAAAAAAAGTATACTAAGCAACGGGTGCAGATCGCCCCCCCCCCCCTCCACCCCTCCTTGTGCTTCGACCAAACTGTCTTTTTTTTGGACCGCTCTGGGTGGAGCGGAAGGGAGTGTCAGACTTTTACTGACTAAAACCCATCCGTGTTCCTTCCTTAGCTCTTTGTGTTACGGGGTAGCGGTAACCCTTTCGGACAATCCCGCTACCCCGGCAACCAAACGGGAACTATATTTTCTATCACCAAAATTTATATTTGTCATCAAGTTGTATCACCTAATAAATAGATCTATCGCCACGAAATATTTTCGTTCTCGAACTATATTTTCTATCACCAAAATTTATATTTGTCATCAAGTTGTATCACCTAATAAATAGATCTATCGCCACGAAATATTTTCGTTCTCAGATAGCGGGGCTCCGTCGACATAGGATGCAAGAACGAGCGAAGGGCACCCCGAGGTTCGGTTTGGTTAGGTTACTTTAAACCCTTTACACAGAAATAGGGGCCCCGCGAAGCGGGGCTCCGTCGACATAGGATGCAAGAGCGAGCGAAGGGCACCCCGAGGTTCGGTTTGGTTAGGTCACTTGCATTGTTTGGTGACTACATTTTGGTGACAGATCTACTATTTGGAGGACAAACCCTATTATTTAAGAAACACAAAACTAATTAAATTGGTGATAGCTTAAATGATACCCCAACCAAACTGAGTCTAAAACTTTAAATTATAAATATAGTTTTATAACCTGTATTTTTACTTTGTATACAGTATATTAGACTAAGATCCTCGAAAGTGGGGCACATTGTTCAGTTTAGGTACGGAAAATAGGTTGCGAAGATGTTTTTTAAAAGGGCTTTCACAACCTGAGAAATTATTTGCCCCCTTGAGCGAAAACCTAGATCCACGCCTGTACACACAACTTAGAAACACACTATTCACATTATAATATAATCAAGGCGAAAGTTTGTGAGTGTGTGTGTGTGTTTATATGTTTGTTACTTCTTCACGCTCAAACGGCCGGACCAATTTTGATAAAATTTTGCATGGAGGTAGCTGACACCCTGGATTAACATATACGCTACTTTTTATCCCGATATTCCCACGGGATTGACATTTACGCGGATGAAACCGCGGGGCGCAGCTAGTTGTAAATAATTGAATAGGATTAATGTGCGTCATGAATCCAATTCGTTGATTGTACGTCCAGTCCCCGTTGCAAGAATTCAAAAGCAAACGTTTACGTAGTTGAAAAATCCATTGTAAGCTAATTGTACGTTTGCGAATTTGTTATAGCCAAAATACAAAGAACTTTCATGCTCAAGCCTTGTAAAGGTCATAGATAGCACACGTTGACACGTATCAAACCGGAAAGGTATCGGCACCGTATCAACTCGAGTCGTTCAGTATTCTTTGTATGAAACTCTCTACTGCAACGCACACTAATTGGAATCGTAACGTAATCGCCTCGCCTCGGGACAAGCTCACAAACCGCGGTGCGGTGCGTGATCAACTTGCAGTTCCCGCGCTTACGGCGCGATGTCCCCGCGCTTATTTCGCTGCGTACCCGAGCTTACGTCTCTTCGTCCACCCTTGCCCCCCGGCCTGCCTGCAGCACCATCAACCAGCGGTCGGCGAGCCATAAGCGCGGCATTGCCTAGCCGTAGCCAAGTCGACGTATCGGAGCTTCAGACCCGCTTTGTTATGATAAGGCTGCTCTTGGAGTTACAAAACTGTGAAAGACCGTTATCATGGTAACTGGGTTGTGAAGGTCAGATAGGCAGTCGCTCCATGTAAAACACTGGTATTTCAGCTGCTTCCGGTAAGACTGGAAGCTGACCTCAACATAAGACAAGGCTAGGTGGATGATGACGTAAATATTATACTCAAAAATGATAAAAAAAAAATAATATTTTTTTTTTCAAGTCGAAAAACCGTACGAATCAGGGACAGATTGCTAGTTAAGTAAAAAAAAAGACAATTTTATTTAAAAGTGTATTTCTTAAAACTTCAGAGAGCATAGCAACACACACAGCCTGTTTTTTAAAATCTTAAAATCTATGATAAAAATATTTGTTTTTTATTGTTGGCATAGACAAGCACTTGCTATAATAAACTTTTTAGAAGATGATATAAGTACAAGCAAAAATATTAATAATAATTTTCAATATGGTTTCAGTTTATTTTTATTTAAAGCACAACTCACTTTTTTTTTGTCTAGTTTTCTTTGTACCTACATATTGTAAGAAAAATAAATCCTTAATTTATCTAATATGCTAAGAATAAAAGATCTTCATTATTTTAATTTCATTTTTTTGCTAAGAGTATTTTTCTAATTTAATAAAACACAATAAACGTTAGAAATATAAAACTGTCCATGTCAAACAATGAACTCTTACGGAATTATAATAAACGTTTAAAACTTAATAATCACTTTTACCCTACTCTCAACTGGTGTCACAGATGTATTGTTAATGGTGTAGACATTGTATAATCTTTCTTACCCTAGTCTACTTGTCATTAGAACTTTCATTCAATTTCACACAAAACACAGTTTTTGTAATCAGGTATGCAACCACATGCAATTTAATGATACTTGAAGGCTTGCATGTTGTTTTTTATCAACATAAGTAAAAAAACTGGCCAAAAGCCTACATGATTTTAAGCAGTAACTTCAAATCATTACATTAGCAAAGCTTTTTAGACATAAAGGCATATCCTTTGGGTCACTGTATTATGCCAGTCACCTTAAGACAACATTGAAAAGCCTGTAATCACAAAACCTAAAAGTTATAATGACAAATAACGAATTTTACCCTAACTTACCCTACTACTCAGAGTTACCCTACTATATCAAAACGTATGTCGGGGCAGACTGAACCCCGCAGTTGTTGTCTCTGGTCGACATGAGGACATAACCGTCGTTACCCCACATGTTAGACCAGGAGTTCTTCACTAGCCAGTACTTCTGACCCTTGAGGATACCGAAGCCTACTGCTAGGACTGCGTGGTCGAGCTCTTCGACTTTGTTGTGGCTGAGGAAGAAAGAAAATATAATTTGTTTTGCTAGATGGTGGCGAATTAAATTAAATTTATGATCTTTTTTTTGTGGGGCATCGACCACTGTTAGTGTATTTACTTGAAATATCAGTATAAAAAATCAGTTTTTTTTTTTGTAAACTTCACAAACGTGATTGGTACCGGTATCTTAAAACGATAAAACATATTTTCTCAACTCATACTGCAAGTCACAACACTACCAGCGGTCGTTGACCCCTAAGAAAAAATATTCAAATCTTTTTGAAGTGAAACTTCTTTACGCACGCTTGACTTGGGGAGTAAGCTGGCGAACGCGTGACGTAAGCGTTACGAAAAGTGTGATCGGGAGAGGCGAACGGGAGTTGAGTGGGGGATATAAGCAAGAGAAAGCAGTGCGCGCGCACACTTTCTTTCTCTCTTCCTCTCATAGCCAAATGCGTTTGAAGTTTCACTTCAGTCGTGTGGTCATAAGCACACTCGGTTTTTTTTTTTATTTTAATTTTATCGTGTTTCGATATCGATACCCATCACGAGAGAGAGAGAGAAGAGAGAGAAGAGAGAGAGAGAAGAGAGAGAGAGGAGAGAGAGAGAAGAGAGAGAGAAGAGAGAGAGAGGAGAGAGAGAGAAGAGAGAGAGAGAAGAGAGAGAGAGGAGAGAGAGAGAAGAGAGAGAGAGAAGAGAGAGAGAGAAGAGAGAGTTTCGCTAACTAATTTAATTTGACCCTATGTATCGAGTTATGTGAGGAGTTTTGCCGTCCTTACGAAAAGTGCAATAACACAACTCTGCCGTCCTTACGCAAAGTGCAATAACTCAAG
This sequence comes from Amphipoea lucens, assembly GCA_947508005.1. Taxonomy (NCBI): domain Eukaryota; kingdom Metazoa; phylum Arthropoda; class Insecta; order Lepidoptera; family Noctuidae; genus Amphipoea; species Amphipoea lucens. Next base: position 17,635,001 of record OX382375.1, read on the forward strand.
TTTTGCGCCGAATTGAGATTTCTCAATTTCCGAATTGAGAATTTTTTTGAGGATGATATTCTCATAGCATGTACTGTACCTATGTCTATTTCATGTATAATATTCTATCACTTTTAAATTTAATTATTTTTCTTTAAGTACACTGTATTTAATAATTGTTTGCTGCACCGGACGACGTCATTACGTCAGCGCCGGCTGTCGCTGAAAACCAGCGCTGGGGCTCTGTCTTGCATAGGGTCGCAGCATAATGCTGAGCGATAGCCGTTTTGCGTGGATGTGACGCATGTTTCCCTCTACCTTTTTATTTTTATTTTTTGTGTTTATGTTCTTTTTGCGTCATTTTCACCGCAAATAAACGTATTTTCTTTCTTTCTTTCATTTCGGTCTTGATATGTAAATCATAAAGCACCGACCTAGATATTGCAGTTAGGCTTAGTTTTAAAACCAGCTTCGTCATAGATACTTAAAATGTCTAAAAAGAATATACAGGGTGAAATTAAATTCATGGGCATCCTTTTAAGGGGTCATTGTACTCATCATTATGAACAACTTTTACTATGGGATGGGACTAAACCTAAAATCGCGAAAAAAAAATCAGCTGTTCCTTGCATTTATGTTCACATAACTCGTGAAAATGTAGGGAAGAGTTGATTTTTGTTCGCGATTTCAGGTTTGGTCCCATTGTAAAAGTTGTTCATAATGATGATTACAATGACCCCTTAAAAGGATGCCCATGAATTAAATTGCACCCTGTACAGATCTCGTTCTGCAAATTCCGAATTCCGAACTTATCTCAATTCGGCGCAAAGTTTAAGTTACTTATTGCACTTTTCGTAAGTACGGCAGAGTTGTGTGGGGAATGTGAGCCAACTGATGATTGAAGCCTAAGAAAATCTTTGTCATTTGAGACATTTTTGAAACAAAAGAAACATATTTCACTGAAATTACTAAAAGGAATCCAAGGTGTACTAAACTAAAAGACATGTATGCGGTGGACTATTATGGAACAAAATAATTACGAAAACATATAAAACCAAACTCACCATTTAGGCTCAAAGTAGACTCCGTTGGAGTAGAAACTGAAGGTCTTGTGTGCAGCATCAATAGCCACTGATATCGGGCCGTGCTTAAAGATCGCCAACTGCAACAATACAATATGTAACATAATTATCGCAAGACCTTATACACCCCAATTAGAGTATTGTGTTAAAAGCATAATACAACGACCAAAACTTATTTTTTTTAAAGAAAACTGTTGTTATTAAGAATACCGTGTTGAACAGAGCATTACTTTATGCATTTAAAATTGAGTTTTATTGCCTTGGAATAAGATTTAATTTTCTTTGGCTCAAGCGGCAGTTAGTATGACAAAATACAACATTTTTGAAAAAAATACCTATGTTAAAAGTTACTGAAATCGATTCAGTAGTCAATTATGAACAAACTAGTTTCAGGACTTGCGTTTATTCTGTTACACCTTGTATACAGGTATATTATAATATTTCTTAATTAAATGAGTCTTAAATAATATTCTGAGCTATAAAATTCTAGAATAACAAAAACATACCCTGAGTGCTTTCTCATCGTTTGTAGTGACGTTGACCCATCCCTTGATCTTCGTCGCGATGGTCACGTTGTCTAAGTGGCAGTATCCATCCTGCGAAAGGAGAAGACGAAATGCTTTAAATACATGCAGAGACCGATCTTATTATTGATGTCATAAATCTTAGGAACCTAATCGTTAAGCTACGCTTGCCGCGGTTGGTCTGTGGATGGGTGACCATCTTTACATACCGAGACCCCTTCGTGCCTCGGAAAGCACGTTAAGCCGTTGGTCCCGGATGTCATTCGTGGATCTTTGACAGTCGTTGCGGGTAGTTAGAAGCCCGAAAGTTTGATAACCAGTCATACCAATGGATATCGTATTACCCAGTAACTGGGTTGTGCAGGTCAGATAGGCAGTCGCTCCATGTAAAATACTGGCATTCAGCTGCATCCGGTTAGACTGGAAGCCGACGCCAACATAGTTGGTAAAAAGGCTAGGCAGATGAGGATCGTAGGATCTTTGGACGACTCCAATAAGTTCCAATATAACAATACTGGTTTTGGAACAGAGTTCCCGCGCTACGAGTTGACTGGTAGAAATCGTCACGCTGAAAAAGCATTATGCCCCTCCATGCGAGTTTCTCTCTCTTTCTCTCTCTCTGTCTCTTTCTATTATATACATGTGTGTGTGAGCGTGCGAGTATCGTGAAAGAAGCTTCGTTCCTGACGCTGGTCCCCCGACCGCACACGTGTTTTTGTGAACTGCTTTGCGAACCGATTTCTTGCTCTTGTCAAGTGATCGGAAGGCCAATTCTCGTACTTTAAAACGTTCAACTCGGCGACCAACAAACTTATCAAAATGTAGGGAAATTAGAGGTATTTTTGACAGTTAAAGACTGAGACCAGACTGTGAACATTCTTAAAATTACGAGAAAGCTCCTCTAATTGGATGTTAATAATCCAGTCAATCAACCAGAGCAGTTTAAATGCTGTAATAATTCGTTAGGTTACTTTTGCATTGATTTTCTTTACACAAACCCTGTGTAATTATTATAAACCTTTCAAAGTTTTAAAAGATTTGTAGTTGTTTTGTATTTGTTGGTATATTGGCGTGGCTAGCTAACCTATGGCAAATAATTTAATTTAATGTTCTGTGTCCTGTAATTTTAATTACTTTGCATACCTAGTATTGTACAAAATCAATTATTTTCTAACTGAACAGACAGCTGTGTTGCTGGGGAGTTTGTTCCGCCACTTCTTCTCCCCAGCGAAAGCACTAGGAAGTGGTGAAGGGCGGGCGTTTTGGGGGACTGTCTTTTGTAATTTTGACGTTCGAAAAGTGCCGATTCTCAGCCTAGTTTGAATAAATGACTTTTGATTTTGATTTAGATGATTATAACATTATCTCACCTGTCCCAAATATCCTCCATAAGCTTCCTCAGTTGGCAGACCATGCTTTATGATCCACTGATACGCTCTGAAGTCTTCGCCGCCGTCACAACCGTTGTTGCCGAAACTTTAGACAAAAATAGCCATTATTATTATTTAAACGCTCATGTACGGACAGCGTCAGAGAAAAGGAACCCCCTTTGGTAACAAAGGGGGTTCCTTTTCTCTGATGCTGTCTGTACAATAATCAGTATTATGCTTGAGGCTACGTAATAACAGCTGCACGGGTCGATCGATCAGGTTAAGCTACGCTTGCCGCGGTTGGTTCGTGGATGGGTGACCATGTTTAGATACCAAGACTCCTCCGTGCCTCGGAAAGCACGTTAAGCCGTTGGTCCCGGCTGTCATTTGTGGATCTTTGACAGTCGTTACGGGTAGTCAGAAGCCCGAAAGTGTGACAACCAGTCTTACCAAGGGGTATCGTATTACCCAGTAACTGAGTTGTGGAGGTCAGATAGCCAGTCGCTCCATGTAAAATACTGGTATTCCGCTGCATCCGGTTAGACTGGAAGCCGAACCCATGGTGGGTTAGTTGAGAAAAGGCTAAGCAGATGATGACACTACTTTTATTGTGGTATATGTACGAGTATGTACTAGCTTCTGACCGCAACTTCGTCCGCATGAAATTTCACCCTACCCCCATTCACCCTTTTAGGGGTGGAATTTCGAAAAAACCCTTTCTTAGTATCCTACTCTTCACAAAGAACACACCCTCCAAATTTCATATCTCTGGGACCAGCGGTTTAGGCTGTGCGTTTATGGCCTGCGGACGGAGAGTAATGGGTAGCTCACCGTCCGATCAGGACCAGGCCCGTGCCGGACGGCGCGTACGTGTTCCACGCGCGCCTCAAAGAGATGTCAGCATAAAGGAAGGGGCCTGCCGGGGGTGCGGGATTGTCCGAAAGGGTTACCGCTACCCCGGAACATAAAGGGCTAAGGAAGGAACACGGATGGGTTTTAGTCAGTAAGAGTCTGACACTCCCTTCGCTCCACCCAGAGCGGGAGGGGTCATTTGATATATGTATACGAGGTATATCTCGTCATGACTATCAACGTTTTAAGATAATGTAATTCGTAAAAATAGTCTGAATTAAATTGATTTTATTTTAAGTATAGGTACTTTAAATACTGTAATTACAGAAACAATAATTAAAAAGCCATTGAGTCCCAAGTGGATCCACGTTCGGATACGAAGGGAATCATAAAATTCTTTGAATCATAAGGACACTTTTTTATACATAGCAAAACTAGTTTTATGCCACAGCTACAACTCCGCTTACCCCCAAGAGCAGTCGACGAGTGCCTGTTGCGACAGACTCTCCAGTTTCCCTCCGTTGCTCAGGAACAACGCACCTTCCACCGCGCCCGTAGTACCGAACGACCAACATGAACCGCATACTGATTGATCTGTAGAACATTGGATAAAAGTTAATAAATACAATAAAAGTTCGAAGCATTGAAACATAAAAAAAAACAGTGAAGTGAAAACAAAACAGAAACAATACTTTGCCATCACTCACTGACATATCGGATATACCTACATTAAAACTGAGTACATCCCGAGGACAGCCGAACACATCTGAAGAGGTGTCGGTTACGGTAACAGTGGCGCGAATTCAATGGTTTTTTCCCATCTCAAAAAATGCGCAACGCGCCTAAAGGAGTTTTTGCTTTAAAAAAAAACAGAAGTGGCAAGGTGGCGTGTCTGTGTCCGCGCGACATGATCAAAATGCTCATGTAATAGGCAAATGGCCGTCTCCGCGAAATAGTGCGCTTTCGACCGTGATCGTGATAAATTATAAGAATGCCGTGTTGCTCAGTGGTTTCTTGTAAAAACCGAAGCCAAAGCAAAAACTTTGTAAATCATGGAATCACTTACCATTTATAGAATAGAATAAACTTTATTTCGGACAACATCAATAATCCATATATAGTGTTAGTATTAAAAAAAAAAACTTATTGCCTAGTGTTAGTAAAAATCAACCTCCGCACAAACTGTTGTATAATCGGAGAGCCGAAGCTCTCGGCTACAGTTTTCAGGATGCTGTTATGACTACCCCTCACTCTCCTCAGAAGCGACGCCGTTTTTTTGCGCACAAGTGCATAGAAGCCGTCGGTGCGGGCTTGCGCAAACATGTTCGACGCGCTACAGTAACGAGGCAGCCCCAACAACATCCTGAAAGCATTATTATATTGGACGCGCAGGACATCCAGCGATCTCTTAGCATAATTGACCAGATTGATTGATTGATTGATTTTTTTATGTAAGGAAAGGTATTTTACTGCAGACAGCGCCATCCACGAAGACGCACCCCACTCTTCTTCCTAATCGCTTACAGTACAAGTGTGCAACATTCCGCTAGTGTTTTAGTTTTGTCAATACACAGTAATTACTTATTAGTGGGTAATTAGTGTGTATCAAAAAACTAAAACACTAGCGGAATTAACTAGCGATAACCACTAGCGATTAGCAAGAAGAGTGGGCGCGTCTTCGTGGATGGCACTATCTATATATTTGTATTTAAAATCATGAAAAACAATGATCCATGAATGACAGCCGGAACCGACAGCTTAGTACTTTTCGAGGCACGGAAGGGTTTCAGTATGTAAAGATGGTCACCCATTTTTTTTTATTTTTCTTTTATTGCTGAATGGACACGCTCTTGACCTCGATCATGCCTGATGGAAAGCGATGGATGAGGTCTATGATGGAACGAGCGTGCCCAGAAGATGCCTAAGGCACTGGAACTCCCACGCATCGACGCAACACAGCAGGCTGCTTGACGCCGGACTCCGGTCGGAGGGTAGTCGCACACCAGGCGGGCGGTAGCCCTTCCACCGTAAGGGAAGAATTGGCCAATCAAATAAAGTGTTGGGTGTGACTGTCCAGGATGCGCCGAGCGCGAGCGTTCAGGTGAGTAACTGGCGGAACAAACTGCGCTACACGAGGAGGCTTCTTCATGCATCCCATCCACGGACCGACCGCGGCAATCGTAGCTTAACCCGATCGACCGACCGACCGGTGCGGCTGTTATTACATAGCCACAAGCCAACCTTATCAACTACACGGCCAAAAGTTAAAGCATCGCATCGTCGGTCTCGGAAAATATCAATTATATTGTGAATTCGATCGAAAGATGTCGAATAACACTATCATTTTTACATGTTATTAAATTGACAACAACTTTTTTCAATAAACTAATTTTTAGCTTTTCACATAATAGACAAGAGTATATATTCTAAAACGAATTCTTCTGCTGCAATTTTGAACAAATATTTTGCTCAATAACTAAGATTAAAAAAACTGAAGTGTTAATCAACTTTTGATGCTGACCGTACCATCGCGGCCTTTTCCGCCTGATCACTTAAACATTTTTACCCTTAAAGTTTTTGTCTATTAGGAAAGCGATAACGCAAATAGTTGCAACCTGCACTGCACAGCTTAGTGACGCATCACGTGTACTCCTTTTGTGAATTTTATGGACGACCTATTTGCCTTGGCGCGCTTACTAGAGAGCGCTTCTATTTTTTTTAGTGCAAGCAAAAATGAACTTAGTGGTGGTCAGGCGGGAGTGTCCGCGATAGTACCTACTTGGGCCTACCTCGAGCATCGCCGAAACACCCAGTCCAGTACTTCCTTCGTGCATCGATTTCTGTGACTTTAACCAGACCAACAGTCCCTTGGTCCCCACGAGGTGGAACTACCCACTCTGCATCGATGTTACGGTGCGGTGCGATGTGTTGTTGCGGTGTAAGATGTTGGTACTTATAAACAACGCGTCATACTGACGTCACGCAAATCCTGCATCTCGCAAGCAGAGTTTACCGCGCAACTATCATAGATACAACAGCCCAACATGAATCATCGGGCAGTTGCCCGCCAGACACAACAACCGTCTGGTCGTAGGATCCTCCCTTTTCTATAGAGTATGAGTGAACTTTACACCCTGTTCCTCATACCTCTATACTTATATCATGTAAATTTTACCTTTAACAGGTGTGACAGCTCCGAATAGTCTCCAGTCGTGTTCAGACGGCAGCTTATCTGATTCCTCTTCGATCAACGACTGGCTGTATGGAAATGGAAGACCTGAAACAAAAAGTATTTTTATTTAAAATATTAATGACATTGCGATTAGATGTTGAACGTTTTTAATTACGGGATTTGGCCTTCTGATGTTGTAATAATAGAGTGCGTGGGTTTTTTTTTTTATCAGCAAGGTTTGATTCATAACTAGGAAAGAACAAGAGAGAGAAGGAGAGTAGGGTAGGGTGAGTCCCCTACTCACCCTACCCTACTCTCCTTCTCTCTCTAGTATTTCACATTTTTTATAGGTATTTTCGGAGTCAGCCCTCTTTTGTTTGTTGCGTCATTCATTTATTTCGAAATAGCTAATGCCCGGCATCCATTACAATGTCATTTTTTTTTGTTGGGAAACTTCTCTGGCGTGCACACAACAACCTAAAAAAAAATTGCTGTTCCATACATTTTGACAGCGTAGTACATTTATTTCAAATCACACTAATAATTATTATAAAGGTGAAAGTTTGTGAGTGTGTGTGTGTGAGTGAACTGCAAAATAGGAAAGTCAATAAAGCCTACAAGAGTTAACATAGTGTAAATTATCTGTAATCGGCATACTATTGAAATTTTGCGCCACGGTGCTTCACCTTTTGACCTAAAAAATAACATTTATTGTGAGTCATTTGCTTAACAATGTCGGTAAAACGGCTGTGTCAATAATATCACACTAATATTATAAAGGCGAAAGTTTGTGTGTGTGTGTGTTTATATGTTTGTTACTTCTTCACGCTCAAACGGCCGTACCAATTTTGATAAAATTTAGTATGGAGGTAGCTGACACCCCGGATTAACATATAGGCTACTTTTTATCCCGATTTTCCCACGGGATCGAAACTTATGCGGGTGAAACCGCGGGGCGCAGCTAGAAAAATATACATATAAAACACACCCATATAAAATCCATCAATTATGTATTGAATATAAATAATAATTATTATATTGTAGTGGTATCTACATCTACCGCTACAATATCAATTTAATACCATGAGAATTAGTTAGGGTGTGTGAGGTTTTGAGTTATTTACCAGCGTTAGGTCCAGAGTACCGTCTCCCGCGCAGTGCGGCCAACTCATCGTCGGTGCGGTCTGTCAGATGGTTGACAGCCATCGTGAAAGAACGGCGAGCGCGGTTGTGAGAGTAGATCATTCTGTGGGTGAAATTGGCATGTTTCAAAATCAAACTAGTTTCGGCCTAACCTTTTCCCAACTATGTTGGGGTCGGTTTCCAGTCTAACCAGGCGCAGCTGAATACCAGTATTTTACATGGAGCGACTGCCTATCTGACCTCTACAACCCAGTTACTGGGTAACACGATACCTCTTGGTAAGACTGGTTGTCAGACTTTCGGACTTCTGACTACCCGTAACGACTGTCAAACATCCACTAATGACAGCCGGGACAAACGGCTTAGGCCTTCGCCACACTTGGCGGAAATTCCGTCGCGGATTTTCCGCCGATACATGTTATTGCATATTAATGACTAATAACGGGCACACTACGCGGAAGATCGGTCGCTCCGTCGTGTAGTCATTTACAGGGCTGTTACGGAAAGGGTATATCAATACAAACGGGTTGAAGAGTGTATCTGGTCTAGAATCTCTGTACAAAATTTCAGCTCAAAAACATTAACTTTGAAAATGCTTAATATTTTTTTATTTCGACATCACGGCGCTGCACTGGCGCGCGGCGGCGTGATGTGCGTGTACTAGGCGCACAGACACACTACAGATAATGGATAATGACTCTCGTAGTGCGGTGACACGTTTGTTATGATTTCAATTTAATAAACTATCGAAATAAAAAAATATTAAGCATTTTCAAAGTTACTGCTTTTGAGCTGAAATTTTGTACAGAGATTCTAGACCAGATACACTCTTCAACCCGTTTGTATTGATATACCCTTTCCGTAACACCCTGTATATGCAATAACATGTATTGGCGTTCCGACGCGGGAGATCCGCGACGGAATTTCCGCCAAGTGTGGCGAAGGCCTTAAAGTTTGAATCGGGCTGTACCTGAGGTTCTGTCTGAAGAGGTTCAATCTCTTCTCGTGTTCCACATCACTGGCGTACTGCTTGCCGTGCTTCTTCTTGAACCTAGAATTAAAAAGAAAATAGTTTAGTCATCACAGGATTTGTATAACATGATATCACGCCTAAATTCTCCAAAGAGGTGGGTTGAAGTGAATGGCCTAAGCCTCCGCTGTCCGTCCGTCTGACTGTATCTCATGAACCGTAATAGGTAGGCAGTTGAAATTTTCACAGAGCGTGTATTTCTATTGCCGCTATAACAACAAATAATAAAAATAAAATAATGTTAAAAATTAAAGGGTCTTCGTAGATGAAACGTGTATTTTTCAACGTTTTTCTTATCGGTACGTTAACGTTACGCGCGTTTTTTTTTTTGTAGTGAAAACTTCTATAGGCGCGTTGGGCTTTGTTTGAGATGGGAAAAACCATTGAATTCGCGCCACTGTTACCGTAACCGACACCGCTTCGGATGTGTTCGGCTGACCTCGGGATGTATGTTTTAATGTATATCCGATATGTCAGTGAGTGATGGCAAAGTATTCTTTATTTTCACTTCTGTCGGCACCCCCAGAGTGCCACTGTTTTTTTTTCGGTAAAATCACGCCTTTGCGACGCTATGTCATGTGAATGCATTTACGCACTGTCTACGCTACGTGCATTTGGAAATGGACAGTGGGAAGACGCATATTTGTGTTTAAAAAACTAGATTATTAACTTCTTTTATTTCCTGAAAATCTAGAGAAATCTAAACCAAGCTTTCAGCCCCCGTAGTCTCGACATTAGACAGCGACAAAATTCGGTCGCTAAGTCGTATCGTTATCGAATTCCTTTAATGGATTTTCAACTTTATTTCGAAAGCATAAGGTTGAAAATGTATTAAAGAAATTTGACATCGATTAGACTTAACGACCGATTTTTGTCTGATCTTAGAGCCAAGTTTAAAGTGATGCCCTCACCTGTCAAACTCATGGTGCACATGCTCATCATTGCCGGGATGCATGAACTCCATCATTGGGTTGAAGGTCGCGTAGTGACGGTTGCCGGGACCAGGGAACGAAGAGCATTTCATTGCTGTAATAAAAATTATACAAGTTCAAATAAAATTAACTAAATATAAATCCATACTAATATTATAAATTCGAAAGTAACTCTGTCTGTCTGTCTGTATGTTACCTTTTTCACGCCTAAACCACTGAAAGGATTTCGATAAAATTTGGCAAAGAGATAGATTGCATCCCGGGGAAGGACAAAGGATAGTTTTTATCCCGATATTCCCACGGGATTGAAACTTATGCGGGTGAAACCGCGGGGCGCGGCTAGTTATTTATAAAAGTCATGAAGACAACGGAAAACTATGTAAGTCAGTAACATCACATGAGAATGGGAAACGACAAGACGTGAAGAATTGTCACTTGTTGTTTTTCACAATGAAATGTTTCCATAATACTTTATTACGTAGGGACACTAGATATGTTCGTACATACCTAGTACTTCTATTGTCTTAAATCAGTTATTATTGATAGATCTATTGTCTGAACTCACGAATATGCAATAAGTTGTATTATTCTCTGTGAAAAGCATATCCTTACAATAGGACAATTATACGAGTTCATTTGTAACATTACTGTCGTGGTTTCATGTACATAATTTGATTGTATTATGGACTTCAGACGTCAGTAAAACCCAGTATAGATCAACACATATTTGCTTAATGCAAAATTACAATTTTACTGGTAACTACTATCATGGTATAGTCGACCTCGTAATTTCTTTACCACTTTTGACAAAAATTCCTAGTAAATTGAAACTTCACTAAGGTTGAAACTATCTAACTGTGACTTGGACAAATAGACCTTGTAGTTCTAATGCCGTGCATGTGACATTCGACTTTAGGGTGACAAAGCTATTACGAGATAGCCTGTACAGTAACGTCTAAAAGTATGTATACACTTGGCTTTATTCAAAGGCGATTTGCTCCTTTATTTTTGAATGAAATTTTGATGATGATGATGATGCGATCCGACCGATTTTGGCCAGGGCGATTGCTTTAGCTCCGTTGTAGTTGCCATTCGTGTGCTCGCATGTGGCTTATGTATCCAATCTTTTTTGCAAAGATCCGCGCACAATGCGGGCATGTGAGCACACCATCGGTATAATTATAACTGATCGCCGCAGGTGGTCGGGACTCGGGCTTTCAGTTGGTCACGCTTTGCATCAAGCTCAACGTGCCGCTGCAATTCAAAATTACGGACTCCGAGACGGCTCTAAGTCACATTTCCTGAAGTGACGTTTTGGCACATCTTTATATCTGAGTTGTCCGAAAATAGTATTTTCGAACCCATAGGTTTATGTTGTCGTATTTCAACGTTGCATTCGTTATTTCACGAAAAAATCGCAATTGAAAATTGCCAAGTGTATACATACTTTTAGACGTGACTGTACATAGTCTGCCTAAAATGTTCCCACTGCTGGGACACAGGCCTGCTCTCTGTGAGTGGAAGTGAGCCGATAATCCATCACACAAGGAGTCTTCGAATTTATAGTTTTAGGACATACCAGTTTCCTTCTGACATTTTCCTTCACTGTTTTAAGAGAGCAGTGGCGATAAAATAAATCACATAAAGTAAAATGCATGTGAATAAGATTCATATCAGTTTTCACTAACACTCGCAATACTTTAATATAATGCACAAATATTATTGCAATATTATTATGTTTTTCTTTGAAAACTTACAGCTAAGACATCTACAACGTCACATGGGAAGGGAACTACGAATCAAATTGACTTCACCCAAAATCCTGCATCGCGCAAGCAGAGTTTACCGCCCGACTAGCATATAAAACGTCCTGACATCAATCGTCGGGCAGCCCACCAAACACGACACCCGTCTGGTCGGAGGAATTTTACAACCTGCACCTCTATACCTCGTTAATTTGGGTGTCGTCTTGTGTTAATAAAAACGAGCTTTCGATCTAGGACGAAGGGTGGTACTTACAAGGATCAATGTTAAAGGTAGCGGGATCAATGTCCTCCACATCGTAGTCCACGTAATCAATATAGTAGTGGTCGTAGTGAGAGCCCAGGAGGGAGTTGTAGCCTTTCATCTCGTACCTAGAAGATTAAAAAGATTTTGTTACAATATTAATCCAAAACACAAATAGCGGACGCTGGCCGCACAGCTGCTGGATTAAAGTGGAACTGGTCTGGCCATATCTGTTGCATGTCGGAGCAGCAATATGTGAAAGCCACCACTAAATGGATCCCCAATGGCAGAAAACGACTGCGCGGCAGGCCCAGAATGAGATGGCGGGATGAGCTGGACTCCTTCTTAAAGGATTGGCCCAGTATCGCAGTAGACCGGGAAAAGTGGAAAGAGGAAAGGGAGGCCTTTGCCCTGCAGTGGGACAACACAGGCGTATAATAATAATATATTTGTCGCATCCGGTCATTCGTTTGACTATTCGGAACGCCAGCGCCATCTGGCGGCGCTTGACAGAGTCTAGCCTGAGTTCGTGGGGGTCGACAACAGCGCGACAGAACGATGTGGAGTCTCTTGGACATCGGACATCGGACGAACAACATGCGCTCAGAAACTGTCCCGCGTTCCGTATCTGGTTGTATCGTGTACCTACTCGTATAGTGTGTGATTTGCTAGTGTGATTAAATTGTTCGTGAAATTATAATCTGATTTGAACTGCAAACCGTTTTTCTATTGCGCAATACCCAACACATACCCATAGTTCGCCCACAGTAGTTGAAATATAGCTGATAATAACGAGACACACATGCCTTCTCCGTTATATTAATAACTAGCTGTGCCCCGCTGTTTCAAGTTTACAGTTTGAACAAAATTTGCAAAATGATTACCTGACGGGAATGGCCACAGACTCCCCCCTCACTTTCAAGGACTTCTTGTATTTTATCCACATGGTGTACTTGTTCAGCTTCTGACCGATAGACTGAACGAACTGCCATTTTGACACCTCAGAGTCTTGCATCGTTTCTGTGCCTATAATAAAAAAAATATTAAGTTGTTTGTCCAGAACAGAATTGTTATTTCAGTACTAGCTGTGCCCGCGACTTCGTTCGCGTGCATGTCGGAAAACAAATTGGATTTCGTGGGTTTTAATTTTTTTGCGCGGAACTCATCAGGGTTTTTCAAATTATTAGGATTCGATCTTCGGGTTGGACAAAGTGGGTTCTGATTTTTAGGAAATTCTCAGTAGCCAGGAGTCTGAATTAGCACAGTAAAAGCATAAAAGTAAAATAAAAAAAAAACAAAATTAAAACTACTTCGAATATAACAAAATATAAAATCTATGTACAGACGCCAGCACATCAACCTACCCGAAACTGTCACATTTTCCCAATCAACTTTGAACCTTATGCTTTAGTAATAAAGTTGAAAATCTATTAAAGAAATTTGACAGATTGTAGTAGGTTGATGTGCTGGCGTCTGTACTTATTTAAATTAATTTAACAATAAAATAAGGACATAAAAAGTTATTATGATTAAATTCTTTCCAATTATTTATAGCATTTATTTAATTACTGAGATCAATATTAAAAAAAACCAAGAATAGAGAAGTTTGTGGTGTGCAATAGCAATCTTATCTTGACTTCAGAGGTCAATGTGTTAAATGAGGCCCATCTTCAGTCACGTGTCCATTCCTGTACATTACACATAATCAGCCTATAATGTTGCCACTGCTGGGACACAGGAACTCTGTAAAAGGGAGTGAGCCAAAATCCACCACGAGGGCCCAGTGCGCGTTGGTAGATGTCACATATCTTCGAAATTTTGGTTCTAGGACATGCCGGTTTCCCCACGATGTTTTCCTTCACCGTTTTGAGAACAGTGGCGATAAAATAATTGACACGAAGTAAAGTGCCTGCTCGGGATCGAACCTACGACCTCTCGTAAGTCGCGGCCGTTGCCTCTTGGCCACCATGCTCTATAGAACCATTACTTTTTGAACATTATAGAACTCACCAATAAACTTGAAGTCGGTCATATCCGGTAAAACAGTCTGTATCCCTATGGAGTTATCTTCAGTTCCGTTTACCTGCAGACAGGTGTCCTGGTTGAGGACGTCCTCTGTCGTGACTGGCGCGATCTGGGCAAAACCACATTTGCGTTAATTAAAGGTTTTAACCTTTTGAACGCCGTTGTCACACATATGTGACAAACGAAATCTTACCCTGTACGCCAACGTCACAAATATATGACAAAATACACGTCGCACGGGTCGCACCATATTATGAAATAAACAATTTAATCATTACTTTTGTTTGCTTTTATTTATATAATTTAAAAAGTTTAAGCTTCCGACTATATTGTAGTGCATGAAACTAATATAAATAAACCAACAATATCGAGAAATTTGTTGTTTTAAGTGTGTGTGTGTTTTTTTGTTAAAGTGGCCTGGCGTCAGGGGTACGGCGATACGTTTATACTCTGGCGTTCAAAAGGTTAAGCTAGATGGATCGACGATCTTAATAAGAAGGGCAGGTGAGCAACACAGCATTTGTCGAAAGAAGAAGACTGATAGAGAAGATGACGCTTGAGTTTTAAAATTTAACTTCTGGTAGGGATGGCGAGCCTCTATGCATCCACGTGGCATTTTTTCCAAATTAATATTTCATGCGGCCATGACGTGCCAACAAACAATTACTGGAAAAAAACGATATACTTTCGCATTATTTTTAATCTCTCTTGACAGTTCTCGAGACCCTGGGACCACACCTTTGGAAGACACTACGAGGGGCCGAAACCAATTCGCAGAGGCCCGTTACACGTTTTTAATTAAATGAGACACCAATACACGATTATCCCTTTTCGCACTATGCAAGTGCAGCTAAGAACAACTCCCGGTTGGTATAGGACTAATGTTAATATTAACAGTTTTATATTTATTTAAATGAAATGAAAAATTAGTGCGAATTTTGGTATTACAAACTACTTAGATGAATTGGGTACCTACATTTTTTAAATGTTGCCATGCCAAAATTATTTTGTTACGTGCCACCAATGGCACACGTGCCATTGGTTCGCCATCCCTGACATATGGGAAGTGCTAAAACCCCAGAATAAGAACCCATGCGGAAACTTGGGTATCCTGGAAATGAAATATCTTACAGCCCCTGGAAAGAGGAAGTAGTATAAATACTGACCTTGATAGATGCACCATAAGGTTTGTACGGCGCAAAAGCCAGTTGATACGTCTTGACCATAGTCGTCTGTGTGGTTTGTTTACAGTTTCACCAGATACTTTTGAAACAGACCATAGAAACCTGTGTAGGATAGATATCCTACAGGCAACGATCAGAAAGACCCTTGGAAAGTGACCATAGTATAAACACCCACCTTGATAGATGTACCATAAGGCTTGTACGTCGAGGCAGCCAGTTGGTACGTCTTCACCATAGCGCCATAGTAGTCTATGCGGGACTTGCTCGCTTTGCTGTCAAACCTGAGAACAAAACAACATCGAGTTTTTATACCGTCTTTATTATTAACCCCCTCGTTCGAATGGCCAGGCATCTTTATAGGGGGAAGATCTTATAACAGCCGCACAGGTCGATCGATCAGGTTAAGCTACGCTTGCCGCGGTTGGTCTATGGTTGAGTGACCATCTTTACATAAAGAAACCCCTCCGTGCCTCGGAAAGCACGTTAAGCCGTTGGTCTCGGCTGTCATTCGCGGATCTTTAACAGTCGTTACGGGTCGTCGGAAGCCCGAAAGTCTGAAAATCAGTCTTAACATATAATAAATAAATAAACTGGGTTGTGGAGGTCAAATAGGCAGTCGCTCCATGTAAAATACTGGTATTCAGCTGCATCCGGTTAGACTGGAAGCCGACCCCAACATAGTTGGGAAAAGGCTGGGCAGATGATTATCTTAAGGCTGATGTTTGGACTATGACATACTTAATTAAAAACAACAGTAGCAGCAGTTGGAAGATTATTCTCCCCAGAGATGTGCCTTAACAAGCGTTGCACAGTGGTGTTCCGTGGTGGTCCTTTAAGTGGATATGGTGCCCCCTTGTATATGAAGGGATCAGGGGAAGAACCACTTTTGTCACCTAATGAACAAACTGAGATATTACTAATTAAAAGAAAAGATCTTAATAAAATAGTGTCATTTATACCCAAGGCACTTGAACTGTAATAGGTATAATGGTATAGGGGGTAGGGGTAGGTATAGCTGTCACAGTCGACCACTGAAAACGGTTGTTTTTTTCCTGAACGATCCGGACATTGTATGTTTTTTCCCTGTATCGATATTTTAAAAGCATGAAAGCTCGGAGACTATGGATGTTATTGCCCTGTTGTTTTTGACAGAACATACCGACAGGTATAACCATTCAGACTGCATTGCCAGTTGAAAAAAATTAAAAATGTGACAAAAGTTGATCTTCCCCTGACCCCTTCATATGCCAATGAGATCACCGGATTGTTTTTAGTAAGGTAAGAATCACCGGCGGTCTTATCCCCAAAGTTCAGGTGGCTTTTGAAGGTAAAAAAAAGGTACCTATTCTGTTGCATGAGCACTGACGAAATGCCGTGGCAATTTATGACATTCTGTGAACTGAACAGCTTCTGCCCGGAGTGACTACTCCGCACAGAAAAAACAACAGAAAAATCTGGTCTACCCCGTTAAAGATTGAGTTTAGAGAAGACTATTCTCGAAACTCAATCTTTCCAAAAACTAAAAACGATTCTCCAACGTTTGTGCGTGAATGTAATAACATAATTTTACTTTCAAACCAAGATTAACACAATAAAATAGAGCAGAATGTAACAGACAAAGACTAGATATTTGTTTACACGTTTTGAACTTTATCTAAAGGTCGGGTCGTCCGATATGCGGCCATACTCATGCCATATCAGTCGCCTGTCGCAAATAAATATACATATCATCGATGTATAGTTTATGTGGGGCGCCTTGACCAACTTCATTTTAAAGGGCGAGATAGGCTTAACACATAACTCCTTAAGAGGCCGGCGAAGCATGCGTTGTCCATACAAACGTAATACCAAAATAATTTGTAAATCAAACATATTCTTAATGTAGTGTGTATTTATTCCGATTAGATTACAGAATATCTAGGTTCCCAAATATATATTTTGAAAAATAAGTTTTCTATAGAAATTTGAAATTCCTCATATCTCGTCTTTATATCAGAGTCCTTTCAAAATATATATTAGGTCCTTACATATGAAATTGGCGTTTTGTATGGAAGGAACAAAAAGTCGAATATTTTTTAATATAATATATTTAATTAATCAAAGTATGAACCATTGTTTTCAATGCACTTTTGCCATCTTATAGGTAGTTCATTGATCCCTTTACTAAAAAAACCAGTCGGACGGGAATCAATAAAATCTTTGAAGGCGATTTGGACTGCCCCATCGGAGTTGAATTTTTTCCCTTGCAAAAAGTTATCCAAATTGCGAAAAAAATGGTAATCTGTTGGAGCAAGGTCCGGGGAGTACGGAGGATGTCTAAGACATTCCAATTCAAGCTCTTCTAATTTGGTTTGCTTCAGTCAATTCGTGAGGTACCCACCTTTCAAGCTTTTTAATCTTCCCAATTTGCTTCAAGTGAATTAAAACAGTTTTATCACTAACATCGAAGCCTGCAGCTAACTCGGACGTGGTTTGCGATGGGTCCGCTTCCACAATAGCCTTCAATTCTCCATTATCAACTTGGGTCTCAGGCCGTCCACGGGGCTTGTTCTGCAGGTCGAAATTTCCAGAACAAAAACGTTGGAACCAAAAACGAACTGTGTTTTCTTTTGCAACATGACCGCCATACACATCATTCACCCTTCGAGTCGTTTCCGCAGCACTAGTGCCACGGCGGAACTCGTACTCGTAAATAATGCGATATTTTAAATTTTCCATTTTGTAAAATGAGTGACGCAAACAGAAAAAACAGAAGAAAAAAAACAAATGAATGACGGTCATCGAAGCACAAATACATGAGTAAATAGCTGTACAAATTTGAATTTGGAATTCCTTACCAAAGAGGAGAAATTCGTGATTAAAGTGGCCAGTACGAAAAACGCCAATTTCATATGTAAGGACCTAATATTTGGGAACCTAGATATTCTGTAATCCAATCGGAATAAATACACACTACCTGAAGAATATGTTTGATTTACAAATTATTTTGGTATTACGTTTGTATGAACAACGCATTAGCATGTGTAGTTCGCCGGCCCCAGTAAATTCTGACCACCAGTTCTACCAAGGGGTATCGTGTTACCCAGTAACTGGGTTGTGGAGGTCAGGTAGGCAGTCGCTCCATGTAAAATACTGGTATTCAGCTGCATCCGGTTAGACTGGAAGCCGACCCCAACATAGTTGGGAAAAGGCTAGGCAGGTTGATTGATTTGTGATCTTCTATTCTATTCTTGGGTTTTGATTCCCTGAGGGGGTGTGCAGAGGCGTTTAATACAGACGCTAACACATCAAGCTACCCGAAACTGTCAAATTTTCCCAATCAACTTTGAACCTTATTCTTTAGCGATAAAGTTGAAAATCTATTATAGAAATATGACAGATTTTAGTAGCTTTGATATGCTGGCGTCTGTACATTTGACCATTTATGTTCAAGTCCTATTTAATAGAGGGCGAGCCTGTTGCCACTAACCAGGTAATAACGCAGTTGCGTATTGCGTCTAAAGGGTCAACACTCAACAACCTATCAGACACGCCACCAAGGGACCCTGGGTTCGATCCCGGGCCCGTTATTTAGTTATTCTAAGAAGAAATCTCCACAGCAGTCAGGAGTCTAGATTTATGACGTTGGACATTATGCTCGCCTACTTGCCCGTGCGAAATTAGTAAATAAACAACCAATTCCAGCTTTTTTATTAGGTAAGTAGGGTGGTGCTTTGAAGTATAAAAAATCTTGCAAATAGTATCTAGTTATACAATCCCACAGGCATGCAATTTCCTGCCAGGGGTGTGGGATTGTCCGAAAGGGTCACCGCTACCCCGGAACATAAAGGGCTAAGGAAGGAACACGGATGAGTTTTAGTCAGTAAGAGTCTGACACTCCCTTCCGCTCCACCCAGAGCGGGACCGGTCATTTGATGATTTCCCATCCATAAAAAAGGCATGCAATTTGATATCTTTCAACAAGAATAAAATGCAATTATCAACTTTCGAGAGGCCACGTACTGTCTTGTCGATAATTTTCCGGCTCTTTCACACACTCGTAAGTCCGCAATTGGTTCAAAAAGAACAAAATGGCTGACATATCTGTAGTCTTTTCAATACCCAAGCAAAATGCACCGGTGACGTCGACCAACAGTTTGCGTGTTCAATACCCAGAACGTTGCAATAAAAAACATATAGCCTAAATCTAAACTGCGCTACGCCAAAATAATTGCTGATTCATGACTATAATGTGCATGCGATGATATTGGATATTAGAATGTTATATCATGCCTATTATTCTGAAATCTGAAACATGGGGTCATCAGCAGATCACTAACATTGACGCCTTGAATGGAAGCAGCGAGAAAAGGCATGCGTTACGTGGGCCAACCTTTGACCCTTAATCAAAGCCAAACTCAAAGCATTTATTTCAAACTATCTGTGCCCCGCGGTATCACCCGCGATAAAAGTATTATATTCCTTTTTTATTGATTCCCTTTACAAATCTCCACCCCCCTTTTTACACCCTTAAGGGATAATTTCGGGGATAAAACCCATTCTACATCCTTCCCCACAACTCAAACTACCTCCATACCAAATTTCATCTAAATCGGTTCAGCGGTTATTGATTCCTCATACAAACTTCCACCCCCTTTTCACCCCCTTATAGGATGATTTCTGGGACAAAAACTATCCTATGTCCTTCCCCGCGATGCAATCTATCTCTATACCAAATTTCATCTAAATCGGTTCAGCGGTTTAGGCGTGAAAAGGTAACATACAGACAGACAGACAGAGTTACTTTCGAGTTTATAATATTAAGTATGGATAAACCAATTACAGACACTTTTGAACTGTCAAGGAGTCTATCAGTCAGAGAGACGAGGCTAGTTAAGAGTTGCCCATTCGAAAGCGTAGTAGGTAAGGTACCTATGGAGAAGAACGGACAAGAAACTCCACGGACATTTTAAATCATAAAATTATTACAAAAACTAGCTGCGCCCCGCGGTTTCACCCGAATAAGTGTCGATCGCGTGGGAATATCGAGATAAAAAGTATCCTATGTCCTTTCCCGGGACTCCAACTATCTCTATACCAAATTTCATCTAAATCGGTTCAGCGGTTTAAGCGTGAAGAGGTAACAAACATATAAACACACACACTCACAAACTTTCGCCTTTATAATATTAGTGTAATAATAATGGACTTCATACAGCCTACTTAATTTTGGTAACTAATAGTATTTCCTGACCTTTCTGAAGAACATTACCAATAAGGTCAGTACCTATCTACCTATATGTACTTACTAGCTGCGCCCTGCGGTTTCACCCGCATAAGTGTCGATCCCGTGTGAATATCGGGATAAAAACTATCCTATGTCCTTCCCCGGGACGTAATCTATATCTCTGCCAAATTTTATCGAAATCCGTTCAGTGGTTTAGGCGTGAAAAGGTAACATACAGACAGACAGACAAGAGTTACTTTCGAATTTATAATATTAGTATAGTATAGTATGGATGTCCCGGCGTTTCCGTTAGCGTTTTCACGTTTTTCTGACCCTAGAATTAGAAATGGTGGATAACTGTGAATCACATAGCAACAGTCACCAGCTTCTCTTGTCAATTTCCTCGCATTTCGCTGTTTATAAACTTTGAAACAGACAACGTTGACGCTACTAACAATCGCGCCTGATATGCTTTGACTTACACGCAGATACATGATATCTACGACTGGGTCATTGTGCTACATAATCTGGATTCCAACGTTAAAATTCAACGCAGAAAGGAGGACGATGTTGCCTATCTTTTAGCTAGACTAGTCTAGACTATGCTTAATCGTGCTTTATCTTATGCATACATACTAATATAATAAAGCTACTTATTTATAAACACCTCTCACCAGATACTTCACGTGACTAGAGGGCTGGGTCGTTCTTTGGCCAAAGAATTAGCATTGCCATTCAACGTGGCAATGCTGCCAGTCTTCTGGGCACGTTTCCGGATGACAGCGATGCGGACGAATACTTCGACGCCTAAGTGTCCTTTGTTTTTTTTTGCCAAGCGTTCTTTCTAGAACGCTTGGCAAAAACGAATTCATAACGCGGGTGGGATGGGATATGCGACGCGGAGGGCCGAGGGAATTCTACAAAAAATCTTCTGTTTTAGTATCTTATGACTTCGTATCATAGATTTATCATAAATACGAATGGAGATCGAACTACATATTTTTAGCTGAAGACTATTTCAAGCAGTGGAAAGTCTAATAAGTTAGGTTTAGGCCCGGCAAGCGGTTGGGTGACCACGGTCGAACCATCGAAAAGGACAACTGCTTCTTTTTATTGGGTTTCGTAACACCAGGCCCGGCCACTTCTAACCACTTTTTTCATTTTAAAGGATAGTTAGGTATAATAAGAACAACAAGACATTGGAAGACACTCATTGTTTACAGTTTTCACAGACATTTAAGTATAGATACCTAAAACAGCTAAAAGTTATCTCTAATTTACTCATATTATTCGTGCAATTTACAAATGTGTGATCGTCATTTGAAATTCCAAAGTTATTAAGATCATTTGTTATAGTTTTATTCAAACAATTTTATTGTCACAGCCGTTTTGACAACATTGTTACGCAAATGAGTCACAATAATTGTTATTTTTTAGGTCAAAAGGTGAAGCACCGGCGTAGAATTTCTATACATCCTGATTACAGATAATTTACACCATGTTAACTCTTGTAGGCTTTATATTATTGATTATGCCTATTTTATAGTAGGAGTCGTTAGATCCATTAACAGGGTGTTAAATAGACCCATCACAAAGCCGGTATCTACGCATTCTGTACGTAAAAATAATTAAAAAAGCGACCAAGTGCGAATCGGACTCGCACACGAAGTTTTCCGTACCAGAAGGCAAAAAACGCCAAAAAAAACACGTTTCTTCATTCTTTCGTGTATGGAGACCCCTTTATTTTTCACTTCATTTTATTTTAATTTCAACTGTCTACCTATTATGGTTTATGAGATACAGCCCGCTGACAGATAGGCGGACAGACGGATGGATTTACGGACGGACGAAAAAAATTAATATAGGTAGTGGTTGTTTGATCCAACTAGTATGAAATTTCATGCAAATTGTCCGCGAATTGAATGTAGATTTAATTTCAATAATTAATCATTTTAATTATTAAGATTTCATTTAATTAGTATCTCTAAATGTTACATTACATTGTTGTGGATCCCGCTTAATGGCAAACGACATCGCGGCAGGCCCAGTTGTAGATAGCGGGATGACCTGACCTGGACTTCTTTCACAAAGATTAGCCCTTGGCAGTTCTGGACGGAGAGAGGTGGAGGGAGCGTAGGGAGACCCTTTGCCTGGCAGTCGGACATTACCGGATATACAAAAAAAGGTTACATTACCTAAATATTACATGCCTATTATAAGTATGACTAGCTGTGCCCCGCGGTTTCACCCGCGATAAAAGTATTATATTCCTTTTTTATTGATTCCCTTTACAAATCTCCACCCCCCTTTCCTTCCCCACAATTCAAACTATCTCCATACCAAATTTCATCTAAATCAGTTATTGATTCCCCATACAAACTTCCACCCCCCTTTTCACCCCCTTAAAGGATGATTTCTGGGATAAAAACTATCATTATGTCCTTCCCTAGGATGCAATCTATCTCTCTGCCAAATTTCATCTAAATCCGTTCAGTGGTTTAGGCGTGAAAAGGTAACATACAGACAGACAGACAGAGTTGCTTTCGAATTTATAATATTAGTATGGATACAGCTAAAAAGGGGGTGAGTAACTGAGTACTGAGGTGATGGCTGACAAAGATGTAGGTATAGTGGAAGACATTATGCTTGCACCCCAAATAAATTGGGATACGGGAAGGAGGATGATGATTACTTGGGCCTAAAGGTTACAATATTTTCGCATACAACCTTTTTTCTATGGCACAAACATTTTTTTTTTTTGTTTTAGTTGAATAAGAATATAGACTTACCAGGTGTAGAAAGGTTCTTTCAGCTCCGCATAGGGAATGTTTAATGTTCCCTTTACGGTGTACACAGGACTCCATTGTGGTGGAGCATCTATAAAATAAGAGAAAAAGTTTTTATATCTGACATCAGATCAATTCGTGAACTTATGATTGTGGATTTGCGACTGTTGCGAGAAATAATACTATGATAGATATTCATTCATCATCTGCCTAACCTTTTCCCAACTATGTTGGGGTCGGCTTCCAGTCTAACCGGATGCAGCTGTATACCAGTATTTTACATGGAGCGACTGCCTATCTGACCTCCACAACCCAGTTACTGGGTAATATGATACCCCTTGGTAAGACTGGTTGTCAAACTTTAGGGCTTCTGACTAGCCGCAACGACTGTCAAAGATCCACGAATGACAGCCGGGACCAACGGCTTAACGTGCTTTCCGAGGCACAGAGGGGTCTCGGTATGTAAAGATGGTCACTTTTTGGTTTTTTTTGGTGGTTACTTTTTGTTTTTATTTGATGTATGTATCTGGTGTATTGTGTGTCTTTAAGTCTGTGCTAAATAAATGTATTTTCTTTCTTCTTTCACCCATCCACAGACCAACCGAGGCAAGCGTAGCTTAACCTGATCAATCGACCTGTGCGGCTGTTATTATTTAGCCACGGGCCCCTCAACATGATAGATATTCATTGTTATTTGAAATAATTATCTGTATCTGATACAATCATACATTTAAGAATACAATTTAGGTATTGCGATAGTAACAAAAACAAATTAGCTGTTTGTAAAGTCGGTTTACAGACGATAATCTTACGTGATATCGTCATAAGAAAACATCAGATAGATGATCGTGCCTCTCTGTCGCTTGCTCCGTGCTCTCGCTTGCACGCTCGGCTCAGGCGGAACGTGAAAATGAGTCAAGCTTTTTCGTGCGGGCAGCCGGCGTTCATCGATTTATAAGACGTTGAAATAATTAACAAATAAGCAAATACAAGGACCATGAAAACTTTAAAGATGCACAAAAAACCAATTTCTATTGGGAAAATCAAATCTAACATCAGCAAAAGTTTTAATATCTGACATTAAAGGAATTATTATTAAATTTCTAGGATTCATTATTAAAAGCAAAAAGGATTTTTTTTCTGTAAGTTCCCTCTAAATTAAAAATGTTTCTTTTATTTCTATTGTTTTGAAGTTCTTCAAATCTCAAATCGTTTATTGCAATCCATAATGTACAATTACAGGTGGTAAATAAAAAATAATAGAAACAATTATGGGCCCTGTCGGGCACTACAAATTTTTAAATAAGTAAGAGAGAGGAAGAGCGCTTTATTAATTTTCCATGTTTTAAAGTTAAAAATATCGCACCTTCGGTGCAACAAAGTCACAAATAGCCAAAACTGCAAAATTGAGGTAAGTATACCAAATTGTCTCTGAACCATACCTATACTTTTAAGAGTCCTCTCCTGTAAAATTAAAAAATGAACTGTTGTGACTTTGTTGCACCGAAGGCGCAATATGTTAGAAAGAAAGAAAGGAAGAAAGAAAATACGTTTATTTGCGGTGAAAATGACGCAAAAAGAACATAAACACAAAAAAATAAAATAAAAAGGTCTATCCTATTAACCCCATTATTTAATCCCATTTATTTCCTATTCTTCTAACAAACTAAAATATATATACAGAGTTGATACGACAGAGGGGCTTTCCTTTAAACTGCCTATACTAGATACCATTTTCAAGCTCTGTACCAAAAATCAATTAAATAGCAGCAGTAGTTTAGTCGCAAATGATTTTTTAAGTTTTTACCCCGTTTGAACACGATGTATCTTTCGTAACAGCTGATTATGTCTAACGCATAGGTCATGCACCTTATAACGATAAATCTGAGTATAATCTACAATATACGTTGTTGCCGCTCTGACGCAAATCACAAGTACAACCAAATATTTCACAAAAAAGTTGGCAATGCAAACAAGGAAGCAATAAATACACATACTTGCACTTTCATTACGAGAGTGACAATCATAGCAAAACATCCCGCGCGTAAAAGAAATAGAAATAGGTCAGTGTGTTGCTATTGCATCCTAGATCCTTGCGATCGATAAGTGGGGTTTCCCGGCCTCTAAAAAACAAGTTTTTTCAGTGCGCCGACGCCACCCTTTGGGAACGTGCGTTATGTAACACAGAAGCTCCTGCGCCACTTTTATTTTGTCGAACTCGCGCGCTGACAATTATTATTGTGATTTTGTTCAGTTATTGTGATAGGACACTAAATTATAAGTTTAAGACAGTAAGTATTTGAATTAAAAAATAGGATTATTTTAGCATTCTTAGCGACGGACAGTGATTTAATTAGAAAAATAAATAACAATCTTCTCCGTCGGTATGATTTGTGCATTAATGTGAATGGAGGACACATCGAGAATTTAAAAATTTTGTGTTTTTGTTGTGATTGTTGTTTTGCGCGTACTTCAAAACCTTACCTAACATAAAAGCCGCCTACCGCGCCACTGCCGGTGTCGGACCCCCGCCGCGCTCCGGCACACGCGCGACGTTGCCACTTTTGTTACCCAGGTATCTAAGTTCAGTAAACTTCATTTACAAAGGCTGTTGCGTTTTACTCTAATTTGTAAGCTATTTAGTTTGTTTGAAAAAAAAAAAAACTAATTTTTGGCGCTTTTTATTTTTAGACCGTATTGAATTAATACTAAACACCTATAGTTACGTAGTATAATTTAATATCCCCTCTGTCATATCAACTCTGTATACTATATACAAATGTATAATAAAAATAAAAAAAACACAGAAGCTCATTGGGCATCAAAAAATTTGTCCGCATCGCTGTCAATGGGATAAGTGCCCAAAAGGCTGGCAGCATTACCACGTTCTTCTAACTGAATAGACAGCTTTGCTGCTGGGGAGTTCATGGTGCGAGTTCTTCCCAGGTAAAGCACTGGGAAGTGGTGAGGGGTGGGCATTTTGGGGGACTGTCTTATATTATAATTTCAAAAGTAAATATTTTGATTTGATTTATTAGCGTTTTTTTATTTATACCAATATGTTCTATTTATAGTTAGAGTAAGCAGTATGTTCGTAAATAAATCGTAGTTCATGTTATCAGCAAAATAAAATATCCCCATTTATACGAGATAAGCACTCTAGATCAGGTCAAAGCTTTGTTTTTATATTGTCTAAGACAAGTTTCATATATAATTCCATCAGCTTGAGGAATTTAAATACAACAACATAAGATAAATCATTGTAGACTTATTTGTTTTGTAAAGAAAAATATGTAGATAGGTATGTAATAGGTAGGTAGTGCTACTTAAAGATGATGAAAAAGCAAAAAAGTTTGATCATTTTTGCAACATTATGTATGTTTGAACTTGAACCAATTCATACAAGACAGATAATTACATTGTCCTGTTATTTGAACATGCATAATGACGCTAACGGAGTTATCAATATCAATAATAATCTAAATAAATATTATTTACTTACCCTTATCAATATATCCGACGGCCGAGCCGAGGAGAACACAGAATATCGGCAGCACAAACATCTTTGGTGACCACTCAGGACCGCAGCCCTAGGCAGAATGACGATTTATAAAATAATTGCAGGCTAGCGAAATCTCGCATTGTTACTATTGTTAGCATTAGGAATCTAAAGTATTTACACGTGTTATTGTTATATGTTTGGTACCTGAATTCGAATATGTTTTATTTGAATTCTTTGTTTTTAGAATCTTGAGTATTTTGGAAGCATTTTTTTTTATTATTTCGTAAATAACTAGGTAGTTTGTAAACAGATTGTAATGCCTTTTGTTGTAATTTTAATGCTTGTATTTTTTTGGGTAAGTATGCTTACCCAATTGTTTTTATTTTTCTGCTTTTCACATAAACTGTAACAATACAGAATTTAAATAATAGCAGGAAAATACCGTTTACTTTTTTGTTGATAGATGAATTGAGTTTAATTGAAATACGTCAAAGTATAGCGCATAGAAACAACACGTCAACCTGACAATAAAACGCTGTACAATTCCAAAATTACTTTAAATTAATAAACTACTGGATTGTAGAAGTATTATTATAAAATAATAATCTATCATTTGTCCGATATTTGAAAATATTCGTAAAATAGTGGTTTATAACTTTAATTTCAGAACTAATTTCTCAAAATTGATAAACAAAACGCAGTAGCATTAATTTTTTGTTGACCTTCTGCCTTTGTCACTGTCATTATGGTTATGATTGACACTTTGACGAAATCTTGGTACCTGTTCTATCTCAGTCTTCGGTTACTGCGAGACAAAGACCGAACATGAAAAATGCAAAATAAATGAAATATTTCAAGAGCTGTAATGTTTTCCACGACATGATTGTGTTTGACATTTGCAAAACAAATTTTAACAAATCAATTCGTGAATTTATGATTGTGGATTTGCGATTGTTACGAGAAATAATACTGTGATAGATATTCTAGATATTCATTGTTATTTGAAATAAATATGCGTATCTGATATAGTAACAAACTATAAAAGTGCCGAAAATTCAATGTGAAATTGAAATAATAAACAAATAAGCTAATACAAGGACCATCAAGTCTTCAAAGATGCACAAGAAACCAATTTCCTTTGGGAAAATCAAGTTTAACATCAGCAAAACAGGCGAAAACAGCAATAAAAATGAAGCGAACACGTCCGGTTTCGGCACTTTCGGACGAACACCCATTCAAGAACACAAAGAAATTGAAGAAATAGCTGAAGATTTGGAGAACCAGCACGTTCAGCAAGTCATGGGCATAAGAAACTTCGGTAAAAAAGCTAAAAACTTTGACGTCATCGAGTTGGTAGAACAGGCAAAGATAAACGCGCAAGAAGCCAATAAAAAGAGGTTAGAAGCCGAAGCTGCAATGCCAAAACCAGAGACAAGAAATGATGAAGATGTGATTGGCCCATTGCCAATAGAGGCATCAAAAGATGAAGATGATGATGAAATTGGTCCACCAATACCACCAGACCTGCTGAATAAAGATGATAAAACTAAGAAGAGTAAGGGTGATGGTGAAGACAGTTATGATGAGTTGAGCGGCTCTGATGATGAGGATCTGCCTATAGAGAAAAGGATACCAAATA
This sequence comes from Amphipoea lucens, assembly GCA_947508005.1. Taxonomy (NCBI): domain Eukaryota; kingdom Metazoa; phylum Arthropoda; class Insecta; order Lepidoptera; family Noctuidae; genus Amphipoea; species Amphipoea lucens. The sequence goes on from OX382375.1 coordinate 17,663,434, forward strand.
GTCATGAGGTGAGATGATACATTCAATTTTTAAAATGTTGTTTTAGTTCTATTCTAAGTTTAGGAAAATATTCATATCATAGACGGACAAGTAAATAGAACCGCCTAACCCCTGTGCTGTTACCGCTCTTGCCATCAATGCCTCAGTATCATGCGCTACGTGATCCGACTGAAGTCTCAAGTCAACTCTTGCTGGTTGTAAAATTAATAAAAAAATAATATTAAATCATAGATTTAATTAATGATTTACCATTGCAAGCAGCACTCTATGAACTGTGAATGTTTAATGAATAAATAACCAAATCTGTGCTGGAAATATTGAAACTAGATCTTAGTGGAACAACAACAAATGGAAAGTAAATAAATAAGAAACACCCTTCACTGCTCCATGAATAGAAGCCCCAAATATAATATAGATGAGCCCCGCGTTTTACCCACCGTTTAACACATTGAATGCTATAGTTAACTATCAAATCACAATTGGTGGCCACCATAAAAATGGCCTTCTACGTAATACTACGTAGATGGCATCACGGATACCGATTTATAGAGAGATGCCGTGGTACGTAATCCATAGGGAAGACGTACGTAATAATACATAGTCGGTACTGCCGTTATTACCAGGTATGTAATATTGCATAGTTGGCATTCAATGTGTTAATTTAAAATCACCCCCCGACCCACTGCGTTGCATTGCATGACCCACCCACGGTATTACTTAGTTTTTGCTTGGCGTTCTGTCTGAATTTTTTCATTTTGCTCCGCTCCTAAATGCCGTAGTATAATATTAAATAGCCTATAACCTTCCTCAGAATTTTCCAAATCCCATTTCTAGTTCCAGAGATTAACGCATTCAAACGAACAAATAAAAAAACAAACAAACTGTTCAGCTTTAGCTGTTACTAACTGCAGATAACAGAAAGAAAGATTGTTTTCATTTCTTCTTTCAAATAATATGTCCAATTTATAGCCAATTTTTCAGAATCCTTCCCGCTCTGATGCTCACAATTTATAGCAATCAACAATGATTTATTTATTTCTAGGTGGAGATGCTGCATGGCACCAAAGCTGTAGTGGCACTGGCAGTTGACCCGTCAGGAGCTCGTCTGGCAACAGGCTCAATAGATTACGATGTCTCTTTCTGGGATTTCGCTGGTAAGTCAAACATTAAGGCGAAGCGAAAATCAAATTTACTTACGTTTTTTTGCAATTTGCAGGTCAGTATCAGGTTGTATGTTGATCTAAATATAGAACTAGCTGCGCCCCGCGGTTTCACCCGCTTAAATGTCGGGATCGGGATAAAAAGTAGCCTTCAGGGTGTCAGCTACCTCCATACAAAATTTTAGCAAAATTGGTCCAGCCGTTTGAGTGTGAAGAAGTAACAAACATATCAACACACACACACACTCACAAACTTTCGCCTTTATAATATTAGTGTGATTAAAATCATCAATACAACTCTCTAAGCTACCTTAGCTCATTTCCCTAAAGGTCCTGTTTCAAATATTGAGATAGGCAGTATCTAGCCGATCATTAAACAAAAAAGAGATATCCTATCGATGGCAAAAGATTTAAAAATGTTTGGCCCGAAATTCACTGATGCAGTCATTTCAAGTGCACAGGTGACAGGGCATGCGGCGCAGGATGGAAGGTGGAGTCCTACAGTATACCTTACCTGTACAGTACAGGTGCCTTTGTGGCGACATCTACATCGCAACATGCGAACTTCGCATCACACTGACGTCACGCAAAAATCCTGCATCGCGCAAGCAGAGTTTACCGCGCGACTAGCATATCCGACAACAATCGGGCAGCAGCCTACCAGACATAGCGCCCGTCTGGTCGGAGGACCCTTCCATTTCTATGGAGAATGAGTGCACTTTCCGCCCTGTTCCTCGTATCTCTATACCTTCACTTGATAGAAGGTTCTAATTTGTTTTGCTAAGTATTTGGTATAATATTCTTGCAAACCAATTACTCAATTTTGATTTCCTTTCCCAGGTATGGACTCATCAATGCGTTCATTCCGCACCCTGCAACCGTGCGAGAACCACCCTATTAAGGCCCTGCAGTACTCCACAACCGGGGACTCGATCCTGGTGGTCAGTGGCGCGGCACAGGCCAAAGTCCTGGATAGAGATGGTTTCGAAGTGCTCGAGTGTGTAAAGGGAGACCAGTATATCACTGATATGGCTAAGTAAGTAATTGCACTTCTCGTCTTCATCATTGTCAGATAAAAATATGTCAGAAAACCATCATAAAGTAATAATTCGGCACTTCCATAGAATAAAATGCAGTGTTCCTTCTGCTACGCAAGAATGGATCTTATGTGGTTAAAAAGTCAGTAAAATAGATATTATTATCGATCAGAAGTGAAATTAAATAAAAAAAATGCAAACGACGAACACAACTCTTATATATTAATTAAATAATTACAATCACAATAGTAAAATAAAATGAGAAATAGTTTCTAAATCCTAGCACAACCGTACGCTCCGACCGTCCAGGTAGAAAAGGGGAGAATGTTCATGCGCAGCTCGTTTTATCAACTCGCCACCTCCAGCGACTCGATGACGCGATCGATGGCCACGCCTACTGCTTGATGGTGTTGCCACGTTACAATATATTAATACCTTGATTACCTTGCAACTCAATTTCCCGGTATGTTTGAACGAGCTCCACACGTAAGCTTGTCTACTTAGCGTAAGCATAATCAACATATAATGTTCCCACTGCTGGAACTCAGGCCTCCTCTCTGTAAGAGGGAGTGGGCCGTAATCCACCACGTGAGTAAGACCAGTGCGGGTTGGCGACTTGTCTGCTGGTTACACCCCAATTTTGCGTTTTGTAGTGTACCTATCAAAATCCCCTTCCCCTCAATTTTCACAAGTCGTAAGAAAAACTGCGTATACGTGGCAAGTTACTGACTACTGTCACTTACTCCTCCATTCCTAGCTGTTAATTTTAACCTATATCATTCTCTTACAGAACAAAAGGCCACACAGCAGCCCTAAACAGCGGCTGCTGGCACCCTCAAGTCCGTGAAGAGTTCATGACATGTTCCCAAGACGGGACCCTACGACTTTGGCTCACAGAGAACCCAAAACAACACAAGGCAGTCATCAAACCTCGGCAGCAAGGAGGTCTAAAGGCCAAACCAACTGCTTGCACCTTTTCAAGAGATGGCAACACCGTAGCTTGCGGATGCTATGACGGGTCGATACAAATGTGGGACCATCGGAAGAATTTCGTCAATACAACAGCTTGCGTCAGAGATTGTCATCAAAAGCAATCAGAAATCTCCAGCATTTCGTACTCTTATCTCGGCTCCTATTTAGCCAGTAGAGGTAACGATGACACAATGAAAATATGGGACTTACGGAACTTTAGAAAACCGCTCCACGTTTTTGGAGACTTATTTTCAAGGTATGAGCAAACGGATTGTGCTTTCAGTCCAGATGACACTTTGGTTTTCACTGGAGTGTCGTTACAGAGAGGACAGGATATAGGAAGACTAATTTTCTATAATACAAAGACTTTTGAACAGACCACGCATATAGATGTCACCAAATCCCATGTCATTAAAAGCATATGGCACGCGAAGTTAAACCAGATTTTCGTTGGGTGCGGGAATGGCGTTGTCAAGTGCTATTTCGACCAGAAGAAGAGTTTGCGCGGCGCGAAACTTTGCATAGTCAAAACACATCGGAAGAAGCATTCCGTTGAAGTCGTAAGCGCTCAACAGATTATTACTCCCCATGCCTTACCCCTGTTTAGACAAGAGAAACTCAGGACGAGCAAGAAAAAGATGGAGAAAGACAGGCTAGACCCTGTGAAGTCCCACCGACCAGATCTACCCATCACATCTGGACAAGGGGGAAGAGTAGCTGCTTCTGGCAGTACCCTCAGCTCCTTCGTCATCAGGAATCTAGGTCTCAGCAAGAGGGTGGATGATGAACAGGACCCAAGAGAAGCTATCTTGAAGTATGCGAAGGATGCGGAAGAGAATCCGTTTTGGGTGGCCCCGGCTTATAAGAAAACTCAGCCGCAGCCTATTTTTCAGGCTGGAGCTGAGGAAGATGGGCCGTCTGATCCTAAAAAACCTAAGTCTTCGTAAATAGGATAAAGTAGATGTTTTCTGCATTTAGAACATCAATTATTCTAGTGTGGATCACTATCAGTGCCAAAGTGCAATGATGCACAGCCAGAGACTTCAAATGGTTTGGCCTTCGACCGCGCGTGCTTGTTTGAACTTTAGGACACTAAAAATAACGTTCACTATTGAGTGACATCAAAAAATTATGTTTTCGTTCTGCACTGAGTCTAACATAACTTGTAGGACATGCATAGTATCATTAATATGACAGACTTGAGTTTTAAATTATACCCACCTTTAATGCCATAGTCGCCTTTGACATCTTTTATAAAAGTTGGCCTACTGCCTATTTCCTTCCTAGAACCATTTATCCAGTTTAAACTACTCTATGTAGTGTATTCATAGACCATTCAACCATTTCAATACAATAATTAATTATTTATTTCTGATAGAGGTCACTACAAATTAGAATTACCTTTTTTCTAGTACCTAACTGGTAGTAAATATTAAGGAAACCAAATAAGAGGGACAAATTCTTAAAAAAATTGGGACGAAAGATGATGATATCATGTAGTAGAAAGGAATGGAGTGTTAATAACCTATGAATGATAAAATGTTCATATTTTATTTGCTTTATAGCATTGTGTGACCTAAACCCACATTTTTTGGTTTAGGTGGACACTTAAGTCATGCTTTTCGGTGACTTCAGTAGTCCATTATTACACAGAAAAGCGTGACCTAAGTAAGCCTAATTAATGCACGGAGTTTAGCGCCCCAGCGTAACACTTATCGTAATGCACTATTCGCACGACACCTGCATTTGTACCAGTGAGAGACGCTTCCCTTTTCCTTAGATCGTCTTTTAACACTGCTACACTCAAAGGGTCAATTCATACTAGCGCAGAGTCGAAGCGCATCGAAACGTTAATCTGCAACATAACATAGCAAATTTACCCTTATCTCCACAACGTACCTAATTTAATAATAGTCGAATATAATAATAGCGTTGGTCGCGCTCAGATGCGCGAATTCCGTCGAATGCGTGCGAATTTGCGCGTATTTCTATCTCAGAAGAAATATGTGCATGACGTTGTGGAGATAAGGGTGAATTTGCTATGTTAAGTTTCAGATTAACGCTTCGATGCGCTTCGCATACATAGTTATCTAGTTTTCGTTTAATTTATGATCGACACAACAGTAAACATAATTATTCTCCTGCCCTTATCTCAATTTTTTGGGGTCGACGCAACATGTCTTTTTCTTCTATTAGTCGTCGTCTCGGTAGTCACCCCTTTTCTAACCATAAAAAGTAAACATAAACAAAACAAAGGCGGTTTGAAGACGGGCAGCAGTGCTGCCACCTATGACGAGCTTTCAGCTTTTACTAAACACTCCATTCCTTACTTCTCAATGATGATGGTAACGGGGATCAGTAGATTTGCTCTTAATTCCTGAGAGCCTTATCAATCCTTAGTACCTACATATTTTGCCAAATTCAGCGTAAGATTAGTTCGCCTAAATAACTACAACGTTACAAGTTCACATAATTATGGACGAAGAGATTATTGAGGAGGCTTTCAGAAAACTAGGGTTTTATAGACTGCAGTCCGGCCGTCGAGATAAGGCGTTCCTGACACCGTTAGTGCTACAATTCTAGTAGTTAAAGGTCAAATTCGCAAAACACGTATTCGTTTGCGTGAAACTAACAGGTTTCAAGAATGCTTTCTCTTTTCGACCGTGCTGTAGTACCTAATTATATAAAGTACCTACAACTAAAGTACTTATATGCATTTTCAAAATATCTATAGATTGTCTATAGAAAAACGATGAAATAATAATACTGTAGTATTTTATTGTCATTTCAGATATCTGTAAATATTATATAAGAAATAAAATTTTAATGAGTAATTCTACTATGACGTTTTAATTTATGTTTGAAATATCAAAATACGAACCTATAAAATAATCAAAAAAAAAAATGAAGTAACTGTTATATGGTGGCACATACGTTTTAACGTGCCTCTAGTCCCGAGGGGGTAGGCAGGGTTGAAAAATTTGGTTATTCACTTTAGGGCCGGGACTATAGATGTAAAACAACCGATTTAAAACGTTTTAAACCAAATGTTGCCGTTTTAAACCACAAATAAATAGTTTTAAACGTTTGAAAACTCGTCTACAAAAATAAAAAAACAGTGTTTTACACATCAATGTGGGTAATTTTTGGTCACCTGACGTCATGTTTAGTTTTAACTAGTTTATAGAAAATCAATAGAAAGTACCTACCTACATTACCTACTATACGAAATCTTAAGTATGTAGGTATAGGTACCTACCTATACTTATTATATTATATTACACATACTAGATTAGAAGACATCTTAACACAATGCCGTCCGTTTAACTTGCGCATGAAAGAGACAACGTTATGTCTTGACAGTTTATGTATGTGCATGTGTGTGTAGGGTAGGCGACCTGGCGGCAACGTTGCGTCGAGTCACGAGTGACGACGTCAATGAAAGTGCTCGAGTGTGAGTTTGGTTTTAAACCGAACCAAATTGATTATTTAGAGCCAAAGCACACACGCTACTTTTTGCATCGGCGATCGGCGATTTTGCGGCTGTATCGATGCTGCATCGCGTTTTGGCGACTCTCTGCGTTCGGACGCGGTATCGGAATCACGCGTTTTAGCGACTGCTCCGATGCTGCATCGCGTTTTGGCGACTCTGCGTTCGGACGTGGTATCGGAATCGCGCGGTTTAAGGACTGCTCCGATGCTGGCGCAAATGCCAAATCGCTGCGACCGGCATCCGAATGTGTGCGGAGTGTAGCGTTCAGCCGCTGTATAGAGCTTCCGAAAAGCGACTGAATCGCCGCGTTTGGCGTTGTTAAGTGTGCGGTGTGGAATGCTTGGTCGCTGTATTTAGCTTCTGAAAAGGAGCTGAATCGCCGGTGCAAAAAGTAGCGTGTGTGCTTTGGCCCTTAGATCGTTTGAGGCCAATAAAAAAAAATGTTTATCTACCAACACAGAGTTTTTAAGTTATCAATAGAGTTTTTATAACTTAGGTAGGTTATACCTACGCTTGGTCGGACGGACCAACTAGAACTAAACCCGCTAAGTATATCAATCTATCCCTACCTGGGTAAAATCAAGAAAATGTAGGTAGTTATAATTAAGAAAAACAGTTATCAACACCAACCGTTTTAAATCGAAAAAAAATTGTTTATTTCGGTCTTAAACGGTTTTTTTCGTTTTAAACGGGTTGGTTTAATTGGTTTTAAACCGGCCTTACATTTATAGCCGGGACACATTGATCGACGGCGTTCGACGGATTGTCCATACTTACAATTAAAAAATCAAAAAACCCGACTGCGGTAAAAAACTTAAAAAAAAAACTGAAAGCTAAAAACAAGCCCACTTTAAATTAAATAAAAGCTGGAAGCAGGCGGGACCTATTTGAGTTTGAAAATAGAAAAATGGTATGGGTCCCGCCTGCTTCCAACTTTTATTTAATTTAAAGTGGGCTTGTTTTTAGCTTTTCAGTTTTTTTTTAACTTAAGTTTTTTACCGCAGTCGGGTTTTTTGATTTTTTAAATTTTATTTTTTTATTTTATTCCTTTTAGTTATGAGTTGTAAATCCCATTTCAGTGTGATAGTTTTCCTTTAAACTTCGTTATATATAGGTATTGTACTACTGCCGCGTTTAGTTGGTAGAGGGGGTGGGGGGGGACACTTGATTCTCACGAAAATTGGTACTTTAAAGCTTGATAAGTCACGATCGGTTTACTTAATCAAAAAACGGTCTTCCCAAACCACTAATATTTTTGAAAGACCTATCCAACGATATCCCACTTGACATAGTTTGTTGACTTTCATTTTTTTCATTTTCACAATATGGCGTCCAGTAGTCGCCATATTGAATTTTCATTAACGTCATGTCTTTAGTGACACTCTCCGGACTAAGAGGAATCGATTGACGTGTGAATCATAAAAATCGGCCCAGGCGTTTGGTCTGTATAGTGCTTCAAAGGAACATACTAACATACATACATACATATTTACATACATACATAGGCTGATAAACTCATTACCACTCCTTTGCGTCGCGCAGTCGGGTAAAAAGAGAGCATGTGTGCTCCTTTTCAATCGGCAACGAGTGAAAGGCCGTCGATCAATGTGTCCCCGGAAACGCATGTCCAAGCATCCAATGATAATTTGACAAAAACACCGGTAGATAATTTTTTAACTTGTTTTATTAACTTAGAGATAGCTAAACTACTTATTATTACGGACTAATTTAAGGTACTATCGTGTTCACGCCTTCATCTTCATTGCTATGCTCTCAGACTCTTCACGTTCCACTGGTTTTGGGATTGGCGATTTGACGGCATTCTGAAATGAGAAGTAGATTTAAAAACCAAGTAGAGTTTCTTAAACTTCCATCCATAAAACTAAATGGCAAGAGATCTTGGTTGCAATTCCAAATAACATAATTAGTCTATAATAATGTTCCCACGGCTGGGACACAGCACATGCCTTCACTCTGTGAGAGGGAGTGGGCCGAAATTCACCACGCGGGCCCAGTCAAAACTTGTATTAGGGTGCGTTTCCACTGAAGCGGAGCTGGGCGGGCGAAGCGGAGACGTGCAGGAATCGACCAATCACAATGGTTGAAATCCTCATCGCGACACTCGTCTCGTTTGTAATTGGAAGATTCCTGCACGTCTCCGCTCCGTCCAGCTCCGCTTCAGTGGGAACGCACCCTTAGCCCGGGTTTGCGTGATGGATTGCGGCCCACTAATTAAACCAAATTAAATTTCTGGTGAAACTTCACGGACGTGATGAGATAACAATATCTAATGATAATGAAAAAAAAAAAAAAAGACTCCGGGCAGCTACTGAAAAACCCAATAACACATCGCCGGACCACGACCACGGAGTCTAACCCAGGACCTTACGCTCAATAGTTGCGCAGGCATTTTTACAATACAGGGTGTTACGAAAAGGGTATATCAATACAAACGGGTTAAAGAGTGTATCTGGTCTAGAATCTCTCTACAAAATTTCAGCTCAAAAGCAGTAACTTTGAAAATGCTTAATATTTTTTTATTTCGACATCACGGCGCTGCACTGGCGCGCGGCGGCGTGATGTGCGTGTACTAGGCCCACAGACACACTACAGATAATGGATAATGACCCTCGTAGTGCGGTGACACGTTTGTTATGATTTCAATTTAATAAACTATCGAAATAAAAAAATATTAAGCATTTTCAAAGTTAATGCTTTTGAGCTGAAATTTTGTACAGAGATTCTAGACCAGATACACTCTTCAACCCGTTTGTATTGATATACCCTTTCCGTATCACCCTGTATAAGTGAACACATAGCCCTGTCTTTGCCATCACGCAGTCGGGTAATGAAAACAGAGGCTTGTGGCTAAGTAATATCAGCCGCACGGGTCGATCGATCAGGTTAAGCTACGCTTGCCGCGGTTGGACCATGGATGGGTGACCATCTTTACATACCAAGATCCCTCCGTGCCTCGGAAAGCACGTTAAGCCGTCGGTCCCGGCTGTCATTCGTAGATCTTTGACAGTCGTTACGGGCAGTCAGAAGCCCGAAAATCTGCCAACCAGTCTTACCAAGGGGTATCGTATTACCACAGATATAGATATACCTAGATAACGCAAGTATCACGAACTGTATGAAAACTAAGCGTGCCACTTTTTGACTACCTACTATGACGTCACAAGCTCGCGCTCTCTCGCTCACGCTCACCCAGCCAGCAGTACGCAGGACTGAGCGCGAAAGTGGCGGCTTATGATTTTCGATCGTAAACTGGTGCGATTTTTGGCAAGCGAAGTAGGTGCTCTTGCGTTATCTAGGTGTATCTATATCTGTGCGTATTACCCAGTACAGTTCGACACAACTTAGATGTAGCATCGGCAAAATTCATAAAACCGATCACATCCGAACTAAGTGCGCCTTCAAAATCACCAATCTTTATTACTAGTTTTTTAGTAGTAATAAAGATTTACGAATACGAATTACGAACGTTTTACGAATTTTGCCGATGCTACATCTAAGTTGTGTCGAACTGTAACTGGGTTGTGGAGGTCTGATAGGCAGTCGCTCCATGTAAAATACTGGCATTCCGCTGCATCCGGTTAGACTGGAAGCCGACCCCAACATAGTTGGGAAAAGGCTAGGCAGATGATGATGGGTAATGAAAACAAAATAAAGCGCTTACTAGTTTCTTAGCTCTCTCAGTGAGGATGGAGAAGGCAAAGTGGTTGATGATGACGCCGGTCGGTAACGCGACGCCCTGGAACCTGTAGAGCTGCTTGATGTCGCTGCCTGATGAGCCTGAAAGATATAGATATGCTTAATATCATGACAAAACGAAGACAAGTCTCCATCCATACTTAATATTATAAATGCGAAAGTGTGTCTGTCTGTTATCTCTTCACGCTTAAACCACTGAACCGATTTAGATGGTATCTCTATACAATCTGAATCGGTTGTAATAATACAGTGCATGTTTTTTTTTTCTCAAAATCAACAGGTTCGATTCCTGGCAGTTTTAGTTTTCATCAAAATCGAGCCCGAGACTCCTTTGATTACTTTTCGGTATGCCTCATGATTTCGGATTTGGCCATCCACGCCTATCAACCTGTATACGCTCGGTTTCTGGAACGAAAATTTTCAACGCGACAAAATTTAAACGCAAGTCAAGTGATTGGCTGTTGATAATTCATGAAACCAATCACAGCACGTTATGCGCGCTTGACAAATTATTAGATCATTTTGTGCTGATTTTCGTTCCAGAAACCGGGCGATGTGGCATTCTATAGTTTCTGCATACGCCTAAATTATTTTGGGTGATGTCTTTTATCATTTTTGACATGCATTTCACATGCCACACTTCCTTTCGTATTCGCTAGCAAACTACTCAATTTGCTAGCATATTGTCATTTATAAGTATTATGTATGTCCTATGGCCAGTTTCTCAAACGAAAATTATTGCAAAATAAATGTGACAAATCCGATCACAGCAGTTTACGCTTGACGATTTATCACAATAATATTTGCAATAATATTCGTTATAGAAAATGGATTTTGCTAGCATTTATTGCAACTTATGTTTGTAAGTATTATATATGTAACTTACCATTTAGTTTGTGCACGGACACTACTGCTACCCTTCCGATCTGTTTGGTGTTGCTGATCATGGGCCCTTTTGAGATATCAACATGTTTGCCCACTTTGTATAGTGTCACTTTACCTGCGAAAAAAATATAAATTAGTATGGTATGTCGTCTACTATGGCATGAGGTGTCTATGGGTCAATTTATCTTTTTAATCTTTGTTTTTTTTTCACCTTTTTTGATGTTTTTTAATGCCTGTATTGTCTTTTGTTGCACTGAATAAACGTTTTATCTATCTATCTATCTACAGTACCCGGCGACAAATATTGCACATCGATCTTTGGAAAGAGACAATCGGCTAATTTCGGCTTCGTAGAGCGTTATCTCTGTCGCACGAAATACAAACAGTCCGTTATCTATTAGGAGCTGTTAAAACAATTATGATTTGCTTCTTTTGATAATTCTTTTTATTCTTTGTATAAAATACACCAATTTTTCTATAAATGATTGCTTTAGGTTGGGGTAAAATAAAAAGGTTCCCCTATTTTTCCTAAAGATGCCATAGTACAACTTTAAATTATTTAAATTTGGGGGTGTTAACAACTCTAGATATATATTTTGAACTGGACGCGACCGCACTCTATCGCACTTGAACAACGACTGACAAAACGTCAGTTAACGTCACATAGGTAGTGTGCGACAGAGATAACGCACTACGAAGCCGAAATTAGCCGATTGTTTCTTTCCAAAGGTCGATGTGCAATATTTATCGCCGGGTACTGTACTGTATCGTCGGTCTTCTGGACGCTAGCGTGTATGCTGAGCGCTGAGGAAGGAACTCGAGGAGCCCTCGATTTGTTTCCTTGGTCACGCAGTGTTTTAGGGTATTCCATTGGGTGGTCGGATGCACTCGCAGCCAGTCGGATGCGCTCGGAGCCGCTCGGATGCACTCGCAGCCGGTCGGATGCGCTCGGAGCCGGGTGGATACACTGGAAATGGCGGTCGGCGTGGGGCGGCGTGCACGCAATCGGAGCCGATTGGCTGCGCGAGCGAGAAAGAGCACGCAATCGGAGCCGATCGGCTGCGCGAGCGAGAAAGAGCACGCCATCGGAGCCGATCTGCTGCGCGAGCGAGAAAGAGTACGCAATCGGAGCCGATCGGCTGCGCGAGCGAGAAAGAGCATGCAATCGGAGCCGAACAGCTGCGCGAACGAGAAAAAGTACGCGATCGGAGCTGGTCAGCTCCTCTTATTATTTCACACCAAGCGCGTTCAAGCATTCTTAATGACAAAAGCAGTGCACATGCAAAAATAAACCTTACTACAAATACTAAAAACTCTATTTTCAACGTAATAATAATCTGCTCTCCTCTCCGAGCCGGTCTGTGTGAACGGACCCTAAAAATCCAAATCTTTAATCATAACGAATTTCATCCAAATCGGTTCAGCAGTTGAGTAATCAAAACTTGTATCTTTGATACATATTATCTTTTATCTTTTAATTCGTTTAGGCTGTGAGGGTCCTGACAATGGTTCTTTTTCCAAGGCTCCCTCATCCTCAGTAGATGGTACTTGCTGAAGAGGCTCTACGTCGTCTTCATCATCGTCAACGTCAACAGACACGCCACTTCCAGCCATGAAGTAACCTATGCCGCCCAAAAAGGACATCAGCAAATGAAACCCTCCGAGGCGCACTACACAGTTCGATATCTTAGAGTCAAGAGGTGCAGCAGCGACTATTTCCCGCGCTTTCCAGTACAGTGGCTGGTCAAAGGTTATTATTACTTTTAGGTGGTTGCTTTGGTCATCCTTGTCAGTTACTTGGGTCAACTCGCAGGCATAGTGTAAAGCCGTATAGATGGTGTCATAGTTCGAAGGTGGCGCATTGATGATTGGAAGGGTAATCACGCTAGTTTTTTCACTGTAATCCCCTGTTGTTATGGTCGTCATGTACCCTTTCCATTCTGGCAGAGACATATCCTGGTGTTTGGCAACGAACCAAAGGACAAGAAATATGGAATGAAAAGTGATGACCCGCTTCTGCTCCATTACCACTGGTAGAAAACGAGAGCTCAAACTGTTACCGCCTTCACCGCTTGGAGGTACTCCCAGCTTATGTTATCAATAAAATACCTAATTTATATACTATTAGCTCATATTTAACATTCGGTAATGCTTGTCACATCACACTAAATGAACTCCATTTTCACTTTCTTCGGAGCACGATACTCGAACACTGGTGAAAATTTGGAAAAAGTGTATAAGACAAGTGTAGATAAAAGTTTTGATATCCCAACGGCTGTACAGATTTGGATAAAATTTAGTAAATTGATATAGTAGGAGTTGATTTAAGATATAAGATACTTTTTATCCCCAAATAACGTGAAGGAAGTAGTATCAAAAGGTAGTGTTCAATTTAAGTAGTTTTTTTTCAATTTTCACTTTTCCGGAATGTGTAGTTCGAAAATAGGTAGGAATGTGAAAAAGTGTATAAGATAAAAGTTGTACATAATTTTATAAGCTTTCATTGCGTAGAAGACTTCTTATCTCCATGACGCACCGTTTAAAAGATATTAGCGAAAAACTGAGAAATGGGAACTTTAACCCCCTCCCCCCACTCCGCCTCACCCCCTAGATGTCAGGACTTTTAGTATGTTAACTCTCTAAGCACCCTGAACAATTTTCTGAAGTAATTGCTTAGGGCCTTGCTCACGCACTCTACAATCTCTTTGTTGGATGGACTAATATTAAAAGCAGGGACCGGCCGGATACTCGTTGAAAGGGTTTTTGAAGGGGTTTTTTTAAGCGCTTCGAAAAAAAACCCTATGATACATGTTACACCTTCGAACGGGTGTAGTTAACCCGTTACGAACGGGTTACCCTTTCAACACCCTGTAACACTGTAACAGGGTAAGCCATTCCAACTCAAGACATTGTATTATGCACTGTTTACAATCTATATTAGTTTGAAAATTGCATAACCACGACCGCACGTGACATCGTACCGCGCCCGGCGGTCCGCCAATCTTGCGTGTACCGACTTGCCGAGCGACTTGTAAGGCGCCGCACGGGTGCAAGTATCCCCCCACCTACATGCAGCTCAAGTTTATTAGGTAAATTCCAGGGTAACACGAAAAAAAGCTTTTCGAGAAGGTAACCTCTTCAAAGGCTTAAGTCATTGAAGGGGTTAACGCCTTCACGTGGTTACCTTAATAAAGGTGTTAACCATTTCGCTGGGTTTCGAGGATGTAACTCGAACAAAAGGTAACACTGCGATATGAGTTACCCCATGTACGGGTTACCCTGTCCAAAGGCTTAACTCTTAAGCGGGGTTGTCCGGTCCCTGATTAAAAGAGAGCATGTGTGCTCCTTTTCAATCGGCAAAGTGCGAAAGGCCATCGATCAATTTGTCCCCGGAAACGCATGTCCAAGAATCCAATGATAATTTGACAAAAACACCGGTAGATAATTTTTTAACTTGTTTTATTAACTTAGAGATAGCTAAACTACTTATAATTACGGACTAATTTAAGGTACTATCGTGTTCACGCCTTCATCTTCATTGCTATGCTCTCAGACTCTTCACGTTCCACTGGTTTTGGGATTGGCGATTTGACGGCATTCTGAAATGAGAAGTAGATTTAAAAACCAAGTAGAGTTTCTTAAGGTGAATGTACCATGGTAGACCGCGAAATTTAAATTTTCTTACGTTTTTAGCAATTTGCAGATCAGTGTCAGGTTGTATCTTGATCCAAATATGATTCGCGACTATAATAGACATGTATTTACAGAATCATAGTCATTAGAATCATTAATATATCTCTTTAAGTTACATTTCTACCATAAACACTTTTCCATACGAGATTTGTTCTTAACGGTAGAAATCTAACTTAGAAAGATGTATTAATGATTCTAATTATTATAATTCTATAAATACGTACCGGTTATAGTCGCGAATCATATTTTGGTCAAGATACAACCTTTTTTTTTTTTTTTTTTTATGGATGGGAAATCAAGATACAACCTCTGACACTGACCTGAAAATTGCAAAAAACGTAAGAAAAATTGAATTTCGCGGGCTACAACTACACATTCACCTTAAAAGTCCATCCATAAAACTAGATGACAAGAGATCTTGTTTCCAATTCCAAATAGCATAATCAGTCTATAATAATGTTCCCACGGCTGGGACACAGCACATGCCTTCACTCTGTGAGAGGGAGCGGGCCGAAATTCACCACGCGGGCCCAGTACAAAACTTGTATTAGGGTGCGTTTCCACTCAAGCGAAGCTGGGCGGGCGGAGCGGAGACGTGCAGGAATCGACCAATCACGATGGTTGAAATCCTCATCGCGACACTCGTCTCGTTTGTGATTGGAAGGTTCCTGCACGTCTCCGCTCCGCCCAGCTCCGCTTCAGTGGGAACGCACCCTTAGCCCGGGTTTGCGTGATGGATTGCGACCCACAAAAACCATTCAAATTAAATTTCTGGTGAAACTTCACGGACGTGATGGGGTAACAATATCTAATGATAATGAAACAAAAAAAAAACTAGAATCTGGGCAGCTACTGAAAAATTCCTCATTGAAAAACCCAATAACACATCGCCAGACCACGATCACGGAGTCTAAGGCCTCATTTACGGAGACGCGGGGCGTCTCGCGTCGCGTGTGGCGTGGCGTCTCGCGGCGCGTCGGACGTTTTTTCTGTTTACGGTGGGGCGGCGCGTGAAGCGGCACGCATCATCGCACGCGTAAACACAAACTTATAGCAATATACGACCATGTTCATAGAGAAGCGAGACGGGAAGCGTGGCGGTGCCCGCCGCGGCGCCCGCGGCGAGTCCTCTAGCGTGTAGCGAAGCACGCGGCGGGCATCGCGGCGGCGCACGCTCGCCTCGATCAAAAAAAAGACGAAAAACAACGACGAAAAAAAAAGTCGATCATATCATACTCCATTGCGACGGTGACTACGTCTGTGTTGCGCGATTTCTAAATAAGACTGACAGAAGATTCCGCCTCGGACATAGCTTCATCGAGAATTGCCGCTGCGTGCGCCGCCGCGATAAACGCCGCGTGGGACGCGTCGGTGCCATCCGCGGGCTCGGCCGCAAAAAACGCCCTAATTCAAACAAACGCGTCTAAAATCGCTTCTCCGTAAACGCACTCATACAACGCCATATATTTGAATTCAGTGCGGGCCGCGCCGCTCAACGCAACGCGCGACGCCCCGCGTCTCCGTAAATGAGGCCTTACCCAGGACCTTACGCTCAATAGTTGCGCAGGCATTTGTTACAATATAAGTGAATAACCTTTTCATTGCTGTCGCGCAGTCGGGTAATGAAAACAGAGGCTTGTGGCTAAGTAATATCAGCCGCACGGGTCGATCAATCAGGTTAAGCTACGCTTGCCGCGGTTGGTCCATAGATTAGTGACCATCTTTACATACCAAGACCCCTCCGTGCCTCGGAAAGCACGTTAAGCCGTTGGTCCCGGCTGTCATTCGTAGATCTTTGACAGTCGTTACGGGTCGTCGGAAGCCCGAAAATCTGACAACCAGTCTTACCAAGGGGTATCGTATTACCACAGATATAGATATACCTAGATAACGCAAGTATCACGAACTGTATGAAAACTAAGCGTGCCACTTTTTGACTACCTACTATGACGTCACAAGCTCGCGCTCTCTCGCTCACGCTCACCCAGCCAGCAGTACGCAGGACTGAGCGCGAAAGTGGCGGCTTATGATTTTCGATCGTAAACTGGTGCGATTTTTGGCACGCGAAGTAGGTGCTCTTGCGTTATCTACCTGTATCTATATCTGTGCGTATTACCCAGTAACTGGGTTGTGGAGGTCTGATAGGCAGTCGCTCCATGTAAAATACTGGCATTCCGCTGCATCCGGTTAGACTGGAAGCCGACCCCAACATAGTTGGGAAAAGGCTAGGCAGATGATGATGGGTAATGAAAACAAAATAAAGCGCTTACTAGTTTCTTAGCTCTCTCAGTGAGGATGGAGAAGGCAAAGTGGTTGATGATGACGCCGGTCGGTAACGCGACGCCCTGGAACCTGTAGAGCTGCTTGATGTCGCTGCCTGATGAGCCTGAAAGATATAGATATGCTTAATATCATGACAAAACGAAGACAAGTCTCCATCCATACTTAATATTATAAATGCGAAAGTGTGTCTGTCTGTTATCTCTTCACGCTTAAACCACTGAACCGATTTAGATGGTATCTCTATACAATCTGAATCGGTTGTAATAATACAGTGCATGTTTTTTTTTTCTCAAAATCAACAGGTTCAATTCCTGGCTAGAAATATGATTTTTAAACAAATCCAAAGATGCAGTTTTAGTATTCATCAAAATCGAGCCCGAGACTCCTTTGAGTACTTTTCGGTATGCCTCATGATTTCGGATTTGGCTGTCAACCTGTATACGCTCGGTTTCTGGAACGAAAATTTTCAACGCGATAAAATTTAAACGCAAGTCAAGTGATTGGCTGTTGATAATTCATGAAACCAATCACAGCACGTTATGCGCGCTTGACAAATTATTAGATCATTTTGTGTTGATTTTCGTTCCAGAAACCGGGCGATGTGGCATTCTATAGTTTCTGCATACGCCTAAATTATTTTGGGTGATGTCTTTTATCATTTTTGACATGCATTTCACATGCCACACTTCCTTTCGTATTCGCTAGCAAACTACTCAATTTGCTAGCATATTGTCATTTATAAGTATTATGTATGTCCTATACATAATACTTATATTGTCATTTATAAGTATTATGTATGTCCTAAATGTGACAAATCCGATCACAGCAGTTTAGGCTTCACGATTTATCACAATAATATTTGCGATGAATATTCGTTATAGAAAAATGGATTTTGCTAGCATTTATTGTAACTTATGGTTATGTTTGTATTATATTATAATATCTTGGCTTACCATTTAGTTTGTGCACGGACACTACTGCTACCCTTCCGATCTGTTTGGTGTTGCTGATCATGGGCCCTTTTGAGATATCAACATGTTTGCCCACTTTGTATAGTGTCACTTTACCTGCGAAAAAAATATAAATTAGTATAGTATGTCGTCTACTATGGCATGAGGTGTCTATGGGTCAATTTATCTTTTTAATCTATGTTTTTTTTTCACCTTTTTTATGTTTTTTTAATGCCTGTATTGTCTTTTGTTGCACTGAATAAACATTTTATCTATCTATCTATCTACTGTATCGTCGGTCTTCTGGACGTCGGTCTTCTGGATGCTGAGCGCTGAGGAAGGAACTCGAGGAGCCCTCGATTTGTTTCCTTGGTCACGCAGTGTTTTAGGGTATTCCATTGGGTGTTTTATTTCTCAGCAGCAGCTGGCAGGATTTGTGCTTGGTGGATTTGGTTCGCCCTAATACATATGTGTACACTTTGACTACTAATTTGGCAAAAAGCAATTACAAAAAAAAAACATTTCTTTTTTTTTATTGCTGAATGGGCCCGCTCTTGGCCCCGATCACGCCTGATGGAAAGCGATGGATGAGGTCTATCATGGAACGAGAGTACCCAGAAGATGCCTAAGGCACTGGAACTCCCGCGCATCGACGAAACACAGCAGGCTGCTTGACGCCGGACTCCGGTGGGAGGGTGGTCGCAAACCATGCGGGCGTTAGCCCTACCACCGCAAAGGAAGAATTGGCTAGTCAAATAAGGTGTGACTATCCAGGATGCGCCGAGCGCGAGCGTTCAGTTGAGTAACTGGCGGAACAAACTGCGCTACAAGAGGAGGCTTCTTCATGCATCCCAAAAAATGTGATATTAAATATACCCTGTTATGAGAAGAAAAAATACCATAAATATGGATTTTTGACACGAAATAAATCAATCGAAGTAAATCATTAAACGATTATAGATGCATTTGACAGTGATCCTTTTCCAACCAATTAAAAAAATGGTAAATATCATAGGAATTCACCACTCACCATTATTGCTAGCAATACTAGGTATCTGCCTGGTCTTATGCTCATTCTCCACAAACATCTCCAGAGCCAGTTCCTCACCAACCTCCAGCCTCTCAATGGGCTCGTTCTGACGCAGCAGCTTCACGTACTCCGCGCTTAGGGTCACCAGCTCCTGGTGTGACGGCTTCCAGTCGCTCAGGGTCGGGAGGTCCACGTCGTAGATGAAGGAACCGCTGCGGACTGAGTTTTGGGTTGGTTAGGAGGTTGGTAACTTCTCAAGTTAGGACCTAAGAATTGTTATCAAGCCAAATTGCAAAAGTTTGGTAGCCAAATATCTGTCTTACTACTGTTATTAAAAACTGAACATATTGCGCTCAACAATAATATAGCAGTTTGGGACTTGATATCTGTATCAGAGATTATTTGTAAGTTTATAAGCATAATCATTTTAGTTTTTATTATATATGCCATAAAGCTGATCCCACTTACCTTACCTTACCTTTTAGCTTTTGTGATCTTAGAATTTATACTCAATTTATTATTGCATTCCATATGTATTATACAGATGGTATTATAAAGTAAAAGATCAATATGGACCCTGTCGGGCACAACAAAATTAGGAGAGAGGAAGAGGGAGCGGGGGAAGGGGAGGGGGCGGGGGGATTTAAGGACCTGTTGAGACTGGCCCGGATTGACGGCACCAATCAGGATTCAAGTTAGATTGTTCATCAGTGCAAAAGACACTGAGTTGCCTGAAATCCTATTACTGGAGCTTGTGACGCATTAATTTAAATATTTGTAACACTATCTTACTGTCAGGTCCAGGAAAACTGTGTAGTTTCACAGGCACAGTGTCTTTGAAGGCGACTGTGGCACATGCACCGAGCATGAATGAGCATGTTCTCCAGAAGGCTCTGTTGACTTGCTGAGGCTCTTCTATGGTGAAGTTTTGGAGCTGTTGAGGACAAGATGGACAAAATTAGATACTCACTCATCAAAAGCAAATTTTTGGCTCTTACCAAAAAGCTTCCAGAAGATATTAAACTAAACTATAACATAACCTATACTAATAATAAAACTGAAGAGTTTGTTTGAAGAATTATTTTTATATAATTTGAAGAATTAGAGGGACCCATTGGGTCGTAAGTTTGGCCCACTGTTCGTCTGACATGCGGCAGATGTGTCCAGCCCAGTTCCATTTTAGCGTGGCAGCTTTCCATTACGACCCAATGGGTCCCTCTTAATGGCAAACGACATCGTGGCAGGCCCAGACGAAGATGGCGGGATGAGCTGGACTCCTTCAACAAGAACTGATCCTTAGCAGCTTTGAACAGAGAGAGGTGGAAAGAGAGTAGGGAGGCCTTTGCCTTGCAGTAGGATGTCTGTAATAATAATAATAAATTATATTTTGAAGAATTATCAATCAGATTTGAATAAATATTTTTTGCAATTGATAGCCGAATCATTGAGGAAGGCTCATGTAGGCTATGAACAGCACGCTTAGGACTCTTAGGAGCTGACCATAAACAAAAAAAAGTAAGAAAGAATGCTAAGCGACTATAAATTTTATGCAAACAAAGTCTCGGGCAGAAGCTCTAGTAACATCACAAAGAAAAAAGATTACATTTTTTGTATGTTTGTTTGTTACACTTTCACACTAAAACAGCTGAACGGATTTGGATCATATTTTTGGCACATGGGCAGACCATGACCTGGATTAGGACGTAGAACTTTTTATCCCAATATTCCCACAGGATCGAGACTTATGCAGCTGAAACCGCGTGGCGCAGCTAGTATGTAGGTACTAGGTAATACGGGCTGGTGTCCGCAACTCCACGTCAATGCGCGTAGTTTGCGTACGGGTGGGAAAATCGATTATCCGATTCACCCCAGCTCCTCAAGGAAGGCCAGCAAAGCCTTGATGTTACTGACAGTCTTACTTAAGGGTACCTGGGTTACCGAAGTACTTTACACTGTATGTGGCGACCACCACAGGGTAGTTTAGAAGCACATGTACCGCTGTCTAGCTATTATCTAATAAAATCCATACTAATATTATAAATTCGAAAGTAACTCTCTCTGTCTGTATGTTACCTTTTTACACCTAAACCGCTGAACCGATTTAGATAAAATTTGGTATAGAGATAGTTTGAGCCCCGGGAAAGGACATAGGATACTTTTTATCCCAATATTCCCATGGGATCGAGACTTATGCGGTTTAAACCGCGGGGCGCAGCTAGTAAACAATATGTTGACAATGCAAAAAAAGTATGGAGACATGCACATGATAATTTGGTAGTTTTAGCCTGCCGTGAATAAAAAGGAAGAGTGTGTGTATTATGTGTAAAATAAAATACTTACTTCTAATGTGCAGTTTTCTGTGAGCGGTCTGTGCATGTCCCAGTACACTGTGCCATCAAGCAGAGCCAGGGCACTATTATCTGTATGCCATTCACTTAGATCTGAAAATACAGTAAACATAGATTATTATTTCCCCAACTAACAACAAATGGCCACTGGCAGTAACCAGAAAAGGCCTTTATTACAGGTCTTTTAATACTTATTTTTTAACGGTCTTCATAAAAGGATGAGCTTCTTTAATTTGGTTGAATTTTTTTTTTATTTTTTATTTTTATTTGAACGGATATACTTTCAGATTAGTTCCATCGAAATTTCATCAAAATCAATTCAGTAGTTTGGTTTTTAAACAAAAATTACTGGTAAAAGTTCAAGTTAATGAAATTGCATGGTTTTAAATAACTGCCAGTCAATGATATTTACATAGCAAGTGTCTTCTGAACTTTTGTGGGGTAGGTACAACTCAAAAATTAAAACTTAAAACTGTTTTTGAAAGTTGGTTGTTTTTTTGTGTAAAAAAGTTTTTATTTAAACATATGGACTGCCTCATTGATCTAGTGTTCGCAAGCTCTAACACTGAGTAGAGGTGCTGGGTTCAATTCCCAAGCAAATTCTGATCTAGTGTTCGCAAGCTCTAACACTGAGTAGAGGTGCTGGGTTCAATTCCCAAGCAAATTCAGGCTAAGTGTTATTAGGATTTTTCCATCAAGAATTTCTCAGTACTAGCCTGGAGTCTAGATTTGTGCCCGGTTGAGTAGGGTCGCCTCCTATTACTTGTAAGAGACTTAAACATAACATAAGACGACCCACTGACCCATAACTTAGGCAGTTATGCTTACGTTATGGTTGAGGTATACATGTGCCTAACTCTTCGGGGATTACAGGCGTGATGTTGTTATATTTAAACATTGAACTTACGTCTCGCGCAGTCGTAAGGCGTAGAAATACCCTTGTTCATAACCAGTGTGCAGTCATTTGGTACACCTTTGTACTGAACTTCGATTTTCTCGATTCTACCGACTTTATCCAACTGGCGCTTCTTCTCTAACGTGAAAAGGTGATAACGTCGATCTATGGCCTCTTTGGTACTAAGGAATCCTAGAAAATAGCGTTACAATCAATGTTTATTCCGTTATAAAAATAAAGTTGAATGTTGACATACAATACGACACTTTTTACTTACTAGTCAACGGCAATACTTTTGTGCAATTATTTTGCGTAACTTTTGTTGATAAACATAAAATTTGACGCCTCATTTTGAAAAACAAATGCAATATTTTTAACAATAAATCGGAGAAGAATTTTTAGGTTATCCGCAGATGATCATGCATGACATGAGTTTGACAGTTGCGTTCCAGATGCATCTCATTTATTATTTTACAATTTTGAGCATAGATTCGATCTTGTGTACGAGTTTTTATTAGGAATTTCAGTAGCAGCCTTTTTTTTTTTTTATGGATGGGAAATCATCAAATGACCCCTCCCGCTCTGGGTGGAGCGAAGGGAGTGTCAGACTCTTACTGACTAAAACCCATCCGTGTTCCTTCCTTAGCCCTTTATGTTCCGGGGTAGCGGTAACCCTTTCGGACAATCCCGCACCCCCGGCAGGCTTCGGCCCTGGCAGGCCCCTTCCTTTATGCTGACATCTCTTTGAGGCGCGCGTGGAACACGTACGCGCCCCCCGGCACGGGCCTGGTCCTGATCGGACGGTGAGCTACCCATTACTCTCCGTCCGCAGGCCCGCGCCTACGGTGGCCGGGAGTCGTCACGCGGCTCCCGACGCCCGGAGCGTCTCCCGCGGCGGCTGGGGTGTGAGGCTCTCTCCCTCAGCCGTTCCGCCACCTCCTTCGCTAGCATGACTGCTTCGCAGAAGGAGGTGACCGCCTCCCACTCCCTCTCGCCCCGGACCATGGCTTGAACCAGGGCCGGACGCGAGAGGTCGCCGCCGCTGTCGATCGCCTCTACGAGGGCACGGCGGTGCTCCGCCCATGCGGGGCAGACCTCCACCGTATGCTCCACCGTGTCCTCTGGGCGATCCTCGCAGTGGTGACACCCGGGCGTCTCCTCCCGCCTGATGATGTGCAGGAACCTCCCAAAACATCCGTGTCCGGTGAGGAACTGCGTCAGGCGATAGGTGAGGGCGCCGTGACGCCTCTCTAGCCACTCCTCAAAGAGGGGTCTTATCGCCACTATCGTGGCGTGCCCTGCGCTGGGTTGCGAAAGTCGCTCCTTCCATGCCACCATGAGATCGCGCCGGAGGTCTGTCCGCTCCGCCGCGATTTGCCGCGGAAGCGGAGTTTCCCCCCGGCTTCAGTAGCAGCCTAGATTTTGGATTTATTTGTACCCGATTGATACCAAAAGGCTCGCCTCTTATTACGAATAACTTGTAATCCACGTTTTGCATAAACGGCTAAATGTGAGTGTACTAAAAACACCTCTGCCCTCCTCTTCGGAAAATACACGCGTGACGTTGTATGTATAATTAATATTTCTTCATATTAGCATGTCTATATGGCAATCTTTAAATAGACAGCCCAGAATTTGACTACGAACTTGGCACCTTCCGTAGCGCCCACTCTGTAGCGTGTAGACAACTAAGGGGCAATTTATTTATTTATTTAATACTTCAAGCACATAAATGTACAGAGGCGGACTTAATGCCATAGGCATTTTCTACCAGCCAACCAAAAAATCAACAATTCAATTCAATTAAAAAAAAAAAGCAAGGCAATTCTCGTAATTAGAAAGTTCAGTCTGATCTCGATTTTAATCTGTCAAAAAAAGGTGACGTATTAGTGAAAGTGACCTATTAGGGATAGCGACGAAATGGCCAATGTGACGACATAGCCGCCAAACCTCTATTTCCCTACATTTTTGACATTGATTGTCGCTGAGATGAGATTACGACAAAATTTTTAACATTTTTAATTACGGGAATTAGTCTTTGACACTCTGGGCACGATATTAAGTGCTCCATTGTTTGAGAGACTGGTGCACTTAGTACAGTCAGCATCAAAAGTCGATCAACACTATCATTTTTACATGTTATTAAATTGATCACAACTTTTTTCAATAAACTGATTTTTAGCTTTTCACATAATAGACAAGAGTATATCGCCGGGTTAAAGGCAAAACCGACTATCTGCGATTTTTTTCAGTTTTTCACTTTAATATACCATTCGAATCGGCATTTGATTCTTTATCTAATGGTAAAACCAACTAAGCCGTAGGACTTACCGTTCCCGAGTTACTGAATGTAAAAACCGATAATAAATCGAGAAAGTGTATGTTTAGAGAATTAAAAACCAAATAATTCGCAATAATTTGTCTGCAATATTTCAAAATATAGATGCAAAAAATACCAAACTTTTTTAGTGGGTTTTAGTCCTACAATAATGTCAAAGAAAGGTCTTAGTCACTAATGGAAAAAAATAATATATTTGATTGGCACATTTTTGTTCTTGAACATTAAAACTAAATAAACATTATATAAATATAGTCGATTTTACCATTCGGTTTCTTGGTTTCTTTTTAGCGAATTGCCTAGAAAAAAAAACAGATTAAATTATTATAGTTGGTACTTCCTCGCGCTATCGCTGTCCCCCTCCCGCTTTACGGGGATTTAGTCGAATCTTTTATAAAGTGCATTTTTCAATTTTTGTGTATTTTTACTATGTGCGTTTTGTGTGTTTGCTGAGGAAAATTATTGCTGAAGAATCAGAACCGACAATAGCTGCAACTCCATAAAGTAAGTACTTTTACAGTGTTAAAATGGTTTTGAATTCTTTATAGAAAAAAATCAACACAATTTAATCTCAGATATGCCAAAACTTCTTCTGCAAAACTCTGCGCATTTCTGCTTCAGTTATGATACGATGGGATTTTACTCTCGAGATTGTGATCCGCGAAGATGACATGAGCCCCAAAACATAACGCCGATAGAAAAAGATAAAGAAATCCGGCGTCATATTAAATCTTTCCCTACGATGGGAAGCCATTAAAGTGCGCAAAGATATTAAGCGCCAATATCTAGACTGTAGTCTGTCAATTACAAACATGTATGTATTGTATGTGGAGGAGTGTGAGAAGGAGAGCGTTACACCCGCGTCGGAGGCAACTGTCGAAATGTATTTTGCACAGAATTCAACTTGGGGTTTTTGTTCCCAAAAAAGACCGGTTTATTTTGTGCACCAAGTATCGTCGTTTGGATACCATAGAGAAAACTAAAATTGAACAAGAGTATAAACAGCAAATACAATGAAAAGATACATATAATAGCGAGAAACAAAGGGAGGAAAGGGGGAGAGCAGAAAAAGAAATGAACTTCACTTCGGCATCCTATGATTTGCAGGCAATTTTATAAATCCCTAGTGGAGATGTAGGTCTTTTGTATTATTGCAGGAAACTTACACTATACAACCTGACGATTGAGAGCGCTTTTCCAAATGAAGACGGAAATTAATGGCAAGAAAGGAAGCTCTGAGATTAGATCGATAATTTTAATTTACTTAAGCGAAATCCCCGATCATATCGACGAGGTTTTGTTATTTTCACACACATGTGGTGGACAAAACAGGAACCAATATGTGGCCGCTGTTTTGTTTTGGGCTGTCCATAAAATCTAAGCACGTCGAGCCAGTCCAAAAAGTTGTCACTGAACCACCACAAGCCACAAATGACCCATGTTTTCCACTGATACTGTACCCGTTATACCATTATGCATCTCAAAAGCCAAAAAAGCCAAACTATTGAAACTTCGTGAAAAAGGAGTCATTCCCGACAATCCCGAGGAATATCATGGATGGTTCCAAAGAATGAGAGCTGATGGACAAAAAGTGGATCGTATACCAGAGGGGCAATTCTCGTAATTTTAAGAATCTCAGTCTCAATCTGTCAAAAATACTTCTAATTTCTCTACATTTTGACAAGTTTTTGGCATTTTATTGTCGCCGAGATGATACTGCGACTAGATTTTGAACGTTTTAAATTACGAGAATTGGCATTCTGATGTTACGGTTCCTGAAGAATCAGAAGACTCGGAGAACCCAGATGAATCTGAGTGGTTAATTTTTTAGAATGAATTTTTAAAGACCAATTAGGTATTGTTTGTTTAGATTATAAACTTTTATGTATGTACGTACAAAGCAATAAAACAATAAAATAAATGCTTTTTCTTATTACCTGTCTGTTTTATTTTCTGAGTGCCTATTTCTCGATGTCCGAATAGCCACTACTTACCGAATAAATTCGAAAATGGAACAAAATTGTTTTTTTTATGGAATTTGTATGAAATTATTTGCCAAGTTAATAGGAACTTAATCGTAGGTGGTGAAACAGGCCCTTATAGTAGGTACACAATTTGAATGATTTAAGCAATGCAAATCAGTAACTTATAATGTTAGTACAATTTTGCATTCTAGATTCAAAGACATCTATTAAGAAGTAGAAAGGCAAAACCAACAATTTTTTCGTATTTTTTAAAATTGTTTCAAAACTAATGTTTCGACAATCAGCCTTACAGGTTAATTATCAAAACAATACTTTAACTCACGTAATTGCGAAGTCTGTTAGAAACAGGACAAGTACTTTTCCAGATATGCTTGTATTTGTACTATAAAGGCAAAACCAACTAAAAGGGGGGGTTATAATTTATTTTAATTTTTTTTTGGACAAATGAGGTCACTTTTTGTGTTTAGTATGTAACTGTTTGAAACTTAGATAGTTATAGAACACGCTCTTACATTTGCGACTGACATAATTTTATTACTAAGGACTTAATTTTAATAGCAAACTTTCAAAATGCGCTTACGGAAAATTTTATATTGACTTTTTTGGACTAAATAATTGGTTTTGCCTTTAACCCGGCGATATATTCTAAAAAAAAATTCTTCTGCTGCGTTTTTGAACAAATATCTTGCTCAATAACTAACATTAAATAAACTGAAATGTTAATCAACTGTTGATGCTGACCATACAATATTTTATAGTAAACGCTATTACTGACTTATAGAAATGAATGCCACCTAGTAAGTTACCTACTTATTTCAAACTCAAACTCAAACTCAAAGCATTTATTTCAATTAAACCATTTACAGGCACTTTTGAATTGTCAAGAAGTCAGTCAGTCAGAAAAAATGAAGCTAGTTGCCCATTCCAAAGCGTAGGTACCTATGGAGAAGAACGGGCAAGAAACTCCATGGACACTCTTTTAAATCAAAATAATGTGGTTACAAAGTCTTGGTTACATCATTCATGTTAAAAATTATACATGTGAGAACGATGCAGAACGTTAAAAGCGTCCATAATGAAAAGATGAGAAAAAACAACAATTCAAATAATAAATTAAAATAAGCCATGGCAGCAAAGAGATGACCAGTCCCTACTGACGGCGCCCGTTCACGAACATGACGCATGCATCAGCACCATTCAGCTCAACCATTTTGAAGGGAGCTAAATGATCCAACACATGCGCCACCATCAGCGAGACATTTGAGTGAGCATGATTTTCATACAATCTTATGGTTTTCATACAAGAAAATGCTTGCCTAAATGACGAGAGCCTGGAGATATAAAGCAACTTTCCAAGTAAAATAGGTACTTAATTTAATGAGCAGTATTTGTGGAGTTGATCAAATTGAGTGAAAGACAAAGGTTCAAATTAAAAACTTTATTCCTTATAACTATCCAACCATGGTTCTTTTCCTTCCTCTTGCTCTTACTTCCTCAAACTTACTTATTGTTTCTTTTATTTGCTTCTTACTTTGCTTCTTATAAGCTTCTAAAATCTCTTCAAACAGATGTGGGTAGTCATTATGGGTACTTATGATTGCTCTTTCCAGTACATACAAGTCAACACCCTTATCCTCCCCACTTGAACCAATGAAAGATAGACCAAAATCAATCATTACTATGTCCAATTCCTCATCCAGCCAATTTTCATCATCATTATTTGCTTTTGGAACAAGTAACATGTTAGATGTGGTCAAATCTCCATGAATAATATTGGATTCATGTAATTTCCTCACGGCATGCCCAATCAATCTACTTATTAACTGTAATTTCGTTTTGTCTGATTTACCTTTTACGTGATTTATAATAAAATCTTTTACTGTAATACTTTTTTCCAAATGTTCCATATAAATTCGGGATCTGTGGAAATCAACTAAGTATAATGCTGGAGTTCTGACCGAAGCAGCTTTGCACCGGACTATGGAACGCGCCTCGTTTTTCATCCGATCTTTGGTTAGATTTTCATCCAAATCTGGGTGCCGATACTTTTTCTTGAATCTCTCTTTTATCAATGTCGGCCTTCCAAGATAGTTGCAAATATACAGCTTTCCTTCGGCACCTTGTTTTAGTATTTTCAGGTCTTTCAAGTCCTCTCCCATGTTGACACAATTATATGTTCAAATGCTTTACCAGTCTTCCAAGTATAATGTATGTTAAGCAAGTAGCATTTGTTAATAAATACACTCCTAATTACCACTTTTTTTATCTTCAATAGGTGTAGGGGTTTGGTTTATTGACTTTCGGATAAACACGGCATGATCGGTGACAGTTGATTGACACTGTCAGACGTCAGTGGTGAACTGTTGATTTTTGACAAGATACGTTTAGTTTACTCGGTTGGTTGAAAAAAATCTACAGATATTTTCATGGATAAAAACAACTAAAACTTGAAACAATCTGGATTTAGAACTTGACCCAAAGTTACCATATTTTTTTATTTGTATCTCGTTTCAGTCTTGTTATTTGAATCACAATGAC
This sequence comes from Amphipoea lucens, assembly GCA_947508005.1. NCBI lineage: Eukaryota > Metazoa > Arthropoda > Insecta > Lepidoptera > Noctuidae > Amphipoea > Amphipoea lucens. Next base: position 17,692,758 of record OX382375.1, read on the forward strand.
AGGTTTCGAAGCAAATGCCAAATACGAATAACTCCGTGGTTATAACAAAATGTGGCGTAGACCTACCCTCCTTCGTATAACGGAACGTAGGAAATACTGAAAACGAAAATCATCGTATACAAGCCGCACCTTACATTTAACACGTAGGTAGGTATTGGGATGTTTATCTACTTTCTATGGCTATGTATCTGTATGTATTCACCTATATCAAAAAGTACTCTGTGGTATTCACTCACTGGAGACTGAGAGCGAGGGAGGCTGTGGGCGTGATATTAGTTGCTGCACCCGGGCCGACCGCCGGCACCACGTTATAATTTCATTCAAACAATAATTCCCATCAAATACTTAATGGAACAGTGATTTATCTCTGTAAGATTTAGTGCCGGTACGACGTTCGAACGCTCCGCTAGCTCTACATGAAACTATAATACCGTAGTGTGTTAAAACCGGTAAAAATACCAAAAATAATAATTTTAGTGTTCAATTGTGATTTAAAAAATTGTGAGAATGATGTCCGAGGGCTTAGAATACGAGACCATTGTGCAGAATGGACCACGAAAAGTAAGTGTTTTTTTTATTCCATTCGTGGCATGAAAGAACAATGTTGTGCCTCTTAGTCATGGCAAGCGTGCCTAAGTTATATATATCGCTAGGTTCGAATGGGGGGAGGTAGTGTCCTATAGAAATGTCTGGGTGCATTTTCGTAGTTATAGGACGCAGCCTAGCCGTCTCGAAATGCCGGCTGATGCGATTTCCTGCGTTCCCGTTTTAAGCAAAAACGTTGGCGGGAAATTACGTAGGTCGGGACTTTTAATATGCGGATATAAATTGTTAAGGAGCCGTATGCAACAATAAAACATTTTATTGCTTAATAAATATGATTTATTTTGGTCATAAATTTTGAATATTTGATTGCCAGTTTCAATGTGTGTTATATTCTGTTATTTGGAATCGATTGGATACACCTTATAGGATATAAAAGATTTATGTTTAAAGCGTTTGTTCATAATAATAAAAATAACGCACCTCTGATGAACCGAATTAAAATTGAAATTCTAATTAGAATCTTATTAGACAATCAGATATTTTATTAAGTTCACTCTAATTAACGCCAGCTAAGAAATTGTGTAGTTGAGCGCACCCTTTCCTTTTCCTATTGTGTCTATTCTGCATACGCAGGGTAAGGAGCGGAAAATTAAAAATGATACGTGTAAAAAGGTATGAATGCTAGGACCATAAACAATTTTATAATTTTAATGAAAAGCCGGAACGCATACAATCTCATTCTGTTTTCAAAATCTAATATACTTTGCTGATTAAATTATGATTCGGTGGCATGCCGCGCCGCGCCGTGACACGCCTTTTTTATAACAGTGACTTAAATTACGATTGTTTGAAGCCTTAATTTGTAGCGTGGGTGTGACATACCCCAGTGCATCTTTGAAGGTTTAAAGCTCTAAATTAAATAAATAATTAAAAGTTTATTGACCATAAGTTTAGGCTACAGTACACCGGTAATATCTACATTTTTACATAGTACATAGTATAGGGCACAATACTTACGTTCAACTACACTAAGTTAGAACTTATCTATAACAAGTAGCAAGGGGAGTAGAAGAACAGTTAAATTATAATAATGCTATCACAAGTAAAGCAATGGTTCACATACTTGTACTTGTTTTTTTTTATTTTATTTGATTAATTTTGAATTTACTGCGCTGATGTTCCCGGTAGCTTCATAAAAACCAGTGCCAGTTATCACAAAAATATAAAAAAAGTCTTTGGAATAAAAAAAAATTATATAAAAAAATTAAATTTTTGGAATGCTTATTAAATGCGCCACGCATACTTAGTAGGTACATTTTTTTCCAATTCAGTCAGTCAAAGTTTGGCAAAGTATTAATTTTGAATATTTGGTTGGGCAAAAAGTGACATTTAAATGCCGATAATTAAAAAAAAATACAGAACTTAGATTTTTTTTAAATATTTTTCTGATAACTATGTATTATGACCTGGCCGGGCCTATTACCCGATTCCGGCTTGACGACGACTTACGGGACACCCTGTATATCTATGTTCTTGTTTGAATTTCTCGAATGTCTTATGTTACACAGTGCGACATAAGAAAAAATGCTCCAAGTGCCTTAAGTTGGACAGTGACACTTAAGGGCTTGGTCAGGATTGGTCGCTAAATATCTGTAGTTGTGTTGCAAGTAGCAATATGTTCTGTATTTATATGAAAAAAATGGTTCATTCACTATTAATTTTAGTATGTTATTACCTTACTCGTAACAGCGTTGACATTGACGTAATGTGCGTGTACGGAGGCCGACAACCGAAAGGTTAAAATATGTTTAAAAATTAATTAATATGTGAGTAAAATTGTACCCAATTAAGGGTTGATTAATAATTATGTATGTAGGTAGGTATCCCCTTTCTCATACTTGCAGCTAATAGGCATATAAAAAAGCGGGGGAGTTGGGCTTGGGACTAGGGATCAGTTGGGACGAAGCCGGCTCTACTGATGCTAATCCGACACATTATTAAATAAGCTATAGGACGATTATACGAATGTAGGCTGTGTACATACCCACATGATATACTAAGGGATGAATATTATTGTAATATTTCAAAAACTATAAATATTCTCATCATTTTCATAATCCCGTGAGCTAAGTATAGTCTATTAGAGTAAGTAGGTCTAAGTATGTAGGTACTAGGTACCGGTAAGACAATAGAAGCATAGACTATCGGAATGATAATAAAGCCTACATGATCCGAATGCCATCATAATGGATATAAACAATAATATCAATAGACTATTATGGCATTATCTGTGATCCCACCATATAAAAATATTGAGGATGTTTATCGCTGTTGTCGATGCTTGCTTATCTTCTAAATTGCATAAAGTCATGTCAATACGCCTACCTAGCATTTAGAAAGAAAGAAAGAATATACGGTGAAAATGACGCAAAAAAGAACATAAACACAAAAATAAAATAAAAAGGTAGTGGGAAACATGCGTCACATCCACGCGAAACGGCTATCGCTCAGCATTATGCTAGTTTTGTTTGTGTTATGCATTGTGTTATGTTTAAGGTGGATGCTCTCAAAGTCCTGGGAGCATCAACCTTAAGGGAGTAATTCCGCAAGATTTTATCCCGGAATAAAGCTAAGTAGAGACTACGATCTTGCTTGAATCGTAATTAATTGAAGGTCAAACCAACGTTATTCTTGACATAACTTAATTAAATAGTCAATAAACTCAGACCCTGCCTAATTTGTAAGTATTACAAAGGCTATGATAAAACGATAACTCTACATAGCTAGATAGTAATGTCTGAAATAACTTTTGATAAAGGCTTTTATTAAACTTTGAATAAGTCTGAGCCGAACAAAAACCTCCAATTCGCTTACTTTCTTAAAACTATCGCTGTCTCGCCACATCAAGCGTTGTCTAGATAATATTGTCGATGGTCTGTCCAGTCCAGACTGCCAGTAATCACTCCAGAGGATGTATAATTTCAGCTGGTTGACTTAGTACCTATCGAGTAAAACAGGTTCCCCCGTGAATGATGGGCTAGCAACCTTATAATTGCATTACTTTTGAGACCTGTTTAGAGTTGTATTTGATTTCGAATGATTTTAAATTTTGACGGTTCAAGTTTGGAATACATTCGAGTTCCTGTACTCTAATGTACCACTACACTAATGTTACAAAGTGGTAAAGTTTGGATGTAGGAGGTAATCTATGGAAGTACCTACTGATCCGATTTCGAAAATTATTTCACTGGCAGAAAGCAACACTATTGCTAAGTATGTTTTTAGTTCTGAGCATAAGCTAGTGCAACATAAATCCCTCAATTTGATTCTAAAAATACTTATAAGTACCCTTTTTCTACGGCAACAACAATGCTGGAGATATTACGTCCTAACATGTACCCACAAGAAATTATTCATAACCCTACCCTACCCAACTGTCACCATGGAATACAGACCACCATTACAAAAGTGTCACACTCACCATGCCCATTTTTACCTATATCACTTGGACATTGCCACTAATTAACCTAAATTAGACATTCCCTGAAAAGGAACGTGGGCGATGTTTTTGTGACATAAATAAACACGCGAGTAAATATTTGAAAATGTTGTTTTTGTTTTGGAAATAGAATGTTGTACTCATTTCTTCCGTCTCTATGGTTGGATACAAAATGGAAGGCAATGGCCTCATCTGGAAAATTTTAGTTAGATACTTACGTGAAATCTATTTTTTATTTACTTTTACAACTTTAAATAAGACTAATTGCAATCATTATCCTCTTAGACTCCTAGCATTTACCTGTCACTTCCACTTGCTTCCAGTTCGACTGAAAAACAATATTGTCGTATCGTATGAAATTGAGACAGAAACATGGGTTTTTAACGATTTGTTTTCTCTTTTTAATGCATTGATCTATTTACTTATGCTCGGTTTCTATAAACAAAAACGAATCGTTTTGCTTACCAATGGTAGCATTTTTTATTACCACACTGGGCATATAAATAGATTCGTAAGCTTATTTTACCTGTAGCCACTTTCCTTTGGGACGGTCTATTATGCAAAGCTATGAGGTACCTATTTGCTTTATTATTGGTAAAGATACAAGAGTCTTAATTTTAACCAATAACGGTCCGTAAATTACAGGAATCGGCCATTACCATGTTTTAATGTGTACATAATAACGTCACACTCCCCTTTATTCAGTCAGGGGCGTGAAACCATCGTAAAACATATAAAAAAAATACGTGACAGAACTCAAGCGGAACCAGAGAAAATCATAGACTCATATAACAGTCTTGAGTCTGTATATTTTGAGGTAACCTCCCACATAATTCTTGTTAGTTGGTAACGGTATTAAAATAACCGTGAGATCTTACCGGTGTTGACTCACTGGTAACTGGGACAGGTTAAAATTAAAGATCAAAAACTAGATTTTAACTGCGCTCGGGTATTTAATCTTGTCGAATTTTAATGGAACATTCAACAGGGATATGGGAGGTAGGAGGAGAACAAAGGTAACCGACATAGCCCGAAGAAATTGCCTAACTTAAGTGACTGTTGGCAGGGCATATTGCAGAACAAGATGGCCGATATAGGGCCGAAAGTTTCTGGAGTGGCGACCGCGTACCGGAAGACGTAGTGTTGGAAGGCCCCCGGTGAACCGACGAACTTGTGAAGACCGCAAGAAACCGATGTACGCGGGAAGAACAGAACCGGTCGAAGTGGAGGTGCTTGTGGGAGGCCTATGTCCAGCTGTGGACGTCTTTCGGCTGAAATGATGATGATGATGATGGGAGGTAGATAGAGCTGAGGGTATCAGTGCCTCGTGATGTTCTAGTAGTGATCGTGAACACAACTGCTAAATGTAGTCCTCAGTTTGGGCTCCCAGCTTGGGAAAAGTACCATTGGGTATTTATTTCAATTGTTTTTTTTTTCCATTAGGAATTTCGCAATAGCAGTGTCTGAATTTTTACCCGGTTACTAACAATGATTGACTTTTACATAACCTAAGCTGTCTCTTGTTTCATCCTAACGTTAGTAATCAGCCTATAATATTCCCACTGCTGGGACACAGGCCTCCTTTCCTTGAGAGGATGATAGCTATAGTCAGGTTTGCAAGATGAGAAGAGAACCCTTCGAGCATTCTTAACTAAGTATTATAGAAAAAGCCAGGATTATCAGAATTAATTTAAGTGTTTTACAATGTTTTTTATAACTGTTTACAAGTGGTTAAGTGGGGTCACGGACGAGGGCAACGGACCTCTCCATTGATAAGTCTCTATCTATGACAAGAGCTTCTTTTCATTGATGTCACGGGAATACCAACATTATAAAAAAATATCTGAACCATCCATGGAATTAGTATGTACTGAGGACATTAAATAAATCTATAAAGTACATACTAATTCCATGGTGTGTAGGTCGATGGACTTATAAATGGTCCCATCCCATCTGCCTGCCCAGTATGACCATAATCGTCTAGGACGGTGCTACTTCCAATACGAATTCTCTTCTTAGAACCTTGAGGGTTACATTGCAAAAACCTTACTTATTGTTACTTCTTTATTCTGTAAGGAACATAATATACTGAACTTCCAAGTCACTGACCTCTATTATTACCACTGGACAGGCTGTTTCAAGCGTTTGACAGCAATTTTTTTGTGTCTTTTTGAAGCGCCACTAGCGAGTGTCCAGAGAACTAATTTTGACATATATTACATTTTGGTAGGGCTGTTCCAAACAATATAAACGAAACATCGAAGCAATGTGTGGGATACATAGCAGGTTTTGTGATTAGATTACTCTTTGGAATGGGCAACTAGCTTCATCTTTCTGACTGACCGACCCCTTGACAATTCAAAAGTGCCTGTAATTGGTTTAATTGAAATAAATGCTTTGAGTTTGAGTTTGAGATCTATCAAGAACAAAATGAACATGTATTGATTGTTTGAGCGCTTGTGAATCAATACCGTCCGATGCCATATCTGATCGACGAAACGATATCGCACTAATTATTCAAAAAAATAGAGGTGGACTAACTATTCCATCACAAAGCGTCGTTTCTATATTATGTTTGTTAGTGGAATCACTTTTTCGACAAGCATGCAAAAAGACCAATGGGAAGCCGCCGGTGGAAAAAATATTTCCGGCAGTTCTCACAGCAAATGTTATAGAAGATATAAATTATATAGATATAAGTTATAAATTAAATATATAAAACGTGTTTTATTTTACCTTTTCGACTGTTACTTAATACATTAATTACTCCATTATTATTATTCATTATTCCCTGTAAATTGTTAATATAAGTAGTAATTATGATGATACGTTTATTAATGTAAAAATATTATCAAAAGTTATCGATATTTGCTCGCTGATATCGACATCACTAGTTTTAGTACCACAGACACTCGCTACGGCTAACAGCGCCAAAATGGCGATTATCAATTAGGCACAAAAGCACTTTGACAGCCGCCAGTCCAGTGGTAATAATAGAGGTCAGTGTTCCAAGTCTTCAGTGGTTTACGGCCTGACTGTGCATTTTCGTCTTTCAACTAGTCAGCAGTATTTTTACCTCACGAAGCGACACACGCTTTACTTGTTGTTACCAAAGTGTATAAACACGCTGTGCACCTTTAGAATATTGATTCATCCATTCATCCGGTTTTCCTATTCCGCCATCTGCCAAAGCACATGGTACCAACATCAAGAAAGAAGCTTCTGTCCCACAGATAATAAAACTATTGAGTACCGTTAAGAGATTATTTAAATGTAATCAGGAATGTGTTTAATTAATGAGGTCAGTCCACCCGTTGCGGGTCGTTGCGGGTCGGTGCGTGCGCTCCTGAGAAATCACACTTCACACTAATCACACTAATATTATAAAGGCGAATGTTTGTGAGTGTGTTTGTATGTTTGTTACATCTTCACGCACAAACGGCTCAACGGATTTGGATGAAATTTGGCACACAGATAGTTTATAACCAGGATTAACACGTAGGATACTTTTTATCCTGATATTCCCACGGGATCGACACTTATGCAGGTGAAACTGCGGGGCGCAGCTGGTATTACAAATAATAATAATGTTATAGTAAGTTTGTTATCTCGTTGGTCTTTCTTTTTTTGTCGGGGGGAAACCTTCAAAAGGCACCAGACCTCCGGGAATGGAGGTCGGGGAGTGTGGGATTTTTACCTCAATAAAACCACCCCGGTAATCACCATCAGCACATAGGGGCGGTCCCGATTCCTCTTAAAAGACCAATTCCGGAACCCCCCGTGCAACGCCTGTATGGCACATCCCTGGGGAACTGTAATATCTCGTTGGTCTAGTAATCACAAGCACGATTGGTAAGCATGCGGTCCCTGGATTTTTTTTTCAGCCCAGGCAAAATGTTATTGGAGTATTCCATCTGGAATTTCTGAGTACAACCCGGAGCACAACCGGAGTGTGTTTATGCCCGGTTGTTGACAATAGGCTTGCCCCCTATTACATGGGACTTGAACATCTGGGGAAATGAGGAGTAGGTACAGTAGACTGGACGTCATTGGTAACACTCTGACCTTAAACTGGCCTAGAGTAGTCCGGAGTTTCAATAGATTAAGAGGTCAGCTTATACATAATCAGCCTACAACGTTCCCACTGCTGGGACACAGGCCTCCTCTCTGTGAGAGGGAGTGGGCCGTAATCCACCACGCGGGCCCAGTGCGGGTTGGTGGATGTCACATGTCTTCGAATTTTTGGTTCTAGGACATGCCGGTTTCCTCACGATGTTTTCCTTCACCGTTTCCACCGTCAGCTTATACTGCGGGGTAATTGCGCAACACTAACAGTAGGAATGGCTTTACTTTTGACAGTTCAACGACATTCATTGCGTTATTTACGTTGTTGAGCAAACAAATTTTTCGAACTTAAGAAGCAATGGATTAGCAATATCCTTCAAAATGTGTTACGCAATTAGGTTGTGGGTTTTGTTACCTCTGACATGTAGCCTACCTATTGTACCTACTCAATATCCATATAAGGGTAACCACGAGTGACATGGCTTTCTGACGTGTTTTCTGCCCACACCCTTCTAATCAATTATAAAACTTATAAGCAGGCCGTTAAAAGGCACTTTTGAACGTCAAAATGTATAGTAAAAGTGCGTGTTGCCCACCCCTAAATATTTCAAGTTAAACAAATATCAACTTTATTTCAATGTTGATTAAGTTGATTTCAGAGTGACTAGCATTATTTAAAAAATCATAAACATGTTTGAAGTTGTAGCCTAAACTGAACTTTATTGTGTATGAATTAAAGTTATTTTTCCATTAATTCCTATTTGTCTACATTTTTGGCAGAGAAATCGCGAACGCAGATTACAAGAAAATAGATTTTTTAATTCTAGTCGCCACTTCCAAAAGTTGTTTCGTATGGAGAAGAAACTCCAAAGTGACTCTCGTAGTTGCAGTTGTATTTGTAAACACATGTATTTGGATTAGAGTAGATATCTCATAAGTGCTCTTACAACACATAAACGACTAATAGAACAAATATGTAGTTACTTAATACTACAAGCACCTCTCAAAAGTGGCGTCTATTTGATGAATAAATACCATAACTCTACCAACAAACCTATAAGTGCTTTCACTACGCAACCTCCTCATCGGATACATTATCAGTAATCGAATACCCTTATCAGTGTACACTTTGTATATTAGCAATGAGCCTACTTACTCGCAATAACGGCTTTATTAGTCGATTCGCACGAATGTACTCGCCCGAAACGTGCGAAAACGTAGCAAATTGTATAGAATAACGGACATTAGCGCACAAGAGTGATAAGAAATACCTATTAATTGCATAAAATTCAAAATGTGCCAATAGCCTATTATTTATATTTCTGGAGTTATTGACTCGCCCACAAATAAATTTACTTCGTGCGAGTCACCTAAGTATAGAAAAAATAATATTTTTTTAAAGTGACGATTCGCCCGGGCGAGTAAATTTTTTTTTTTGGGCGAGTAAATTCGTGCGAATCGTCTAATAAACCGCAATAACATGAGGAAAACTTGAGGGGTAATTTATACAACGCAAGTAGATTACCTACTTAACTTAAGCATAAAAATATTACTTACGTAACATAATGTACCCATTGGGACCCTATTCCCTTGTTTCTCGAGGGAATTTCTCTCTCGAGCTAAAATATTAGCCAAAAGCCAGCACCCTAATTGCGTAACACACGATCAATGTCAATTTGAATCGTTTTGAAGGATATTGCTAATCCATTGCTTCATATGTTCGAAAAATTTGTCTGCTCAACAATGTAAACAACGCAATGCATGTTGTTCAACTGTCAAAACGAAAGCCATTCCAACTGTCAGTGCGTGTTCTCTATCACCCCGCGGGTCACCTATTACCAACTCAATCCTCTCGCTAAATAGATTAGTCAGCCAGCAAACTTAGTAGCGCAGCTAGGCTGACTGCCCAAAATGAGCAAAACATAAAGTATCGTCAAATTAAAGAAGATTAAAAAAAAACCCTTCTTTATTAGCCAACCAGAAGAATAAGCTGCAAACACCAATCAATTTCTCAACCGGCCTGATTTTCGCAAAAGCTATTCCTGTAATCTACGCATCTTTTCAGTTAAGGTTGAGGCCAAAAAGCGTAATTTTTTGAGTTGTGAGTCGCGTATTTTGAGTATCGCAATTTACGTTCAACTGAAATTCGGTTAGGCTGCGGACGGACGTAACCGCGTCGCTCGGTCGCATTCTGTAACATAACTGACGCTTGCCTCGCTAACCTCCTTCACCCCAAGCGCAATTCGGTTGAAATAACGCGGGTGAGCTAGCAGACAACTCATTTTGCGTCGCCGTGTGGTACAAAGAGTAGGTACTTTAGTATGAAACCGATTGCAGCGTAAATTCCGCGACTCATTTTACGCGACTCACAGCTCAAAAAATTACGCTCGTTTGGCCTCAGGCTAAGGCTCTACTAAAAGCTACGATCAATAAATTACCTACATCGATTTATTTTTTATGTGTACTAAACTCGTATGAATCCAGTCCAAATGTCTGACCTGACATAACAAGTTAATATTAGGTCCTTACATATGAAATTGGCGTTTTGTATGGAAGGAACAAAAAGTCGAATATTTTTTAATATAATATATTTAATTAATCAAAGTATGAACCATTGTTTTCAATGCACTTTTGCCATCTTATAGGTAGTTCATTGATCCCTTTACTAAAAAAACCAGTCGGACGGGAATCAATAAAATCTTTGAAGGCGATTTGGACTGCCCCATCGGAGTTGAATTTTTTCCCTTGCAAAAAGTTATCCAAATTGCGAAAAAAATGGTAATCTGTTGGAGCAAGGTCCGGGGAGTACGGAGGATGTCTAAGACATTCCAATTCAAGCTCTTCTAATTTGGTAGCCGTCTGTTGCGCAGTGTGTGGTCTGGCGTTGTCGTGAAGCAGCAGTGGCGTGGAGCGATTGACCAGCCTTGGTTGTTTAGCCGCTAGCTTTTCCATCATGGTTTGTAATTGCTGACAATAGACATCAGCTGTAATAGTCTGGCCAGATTTGAGAAAACTGTAATGAACAATACCGGCACTAGTCCACCAAACGCTTACAAGTAACTTTTTTGGGGTTAATTTTCGCTTGGGGCAGGATTTGGCTGGCTGGCCAGGATCCAACCATTGCGCTGAGCGCTTCCGATTATCGTAAAGAATCCATTTTTCATCACAGGTAATGATTCGGTTTAAAATACCTTCATTGTTGTGCCGGTTCAGTAATGTAACGCAGCAGTCGACGCGCGTTTGCCGGTTTGCTTCAGTCAATTCGTGAGGTACCCACCTTTCAAGCTTTTTAATCTTCCCAATTTGCTTCAAGTGAATTAAAACAGTTTTATCACTAACATCGAAGCCTGCAGCTAACTCGGACGTGGTTTGCGATGGGTCCGCTTCCACAATAGCCTTCAATTCTCCATTATCAACTTGGGTCTCAGGCCGTCCACGGGGCTTGTTCTGCAGGTCGAAATTTCCAGAACGAAAACGTTGGAACCAAAAACGAACTGTGTTTTCTTTTGCAACATGACCGCCATACACATCATTCACCCTTCGAGTCGTTTCCGCAGCACTAGTGCCACGGCGGAACTCGTACTCGTAAATAATGCGATATTTTAAATTTTCCATTTTGTAAAATGAGTGACGCAAACAGAAAAAACAGAAGAAAAAAAACAAATGAATGACGGTCATCGAAGCACAAATACATGAGTAAATAGCTGTACAAATTTGAATTTGGAATTCCTTACCAAAGAGGAGAAATTCGTGATTAAAGTGGCCAGTACGAAAAACGCCAATTTCATATGTAAGGACCTAATATCTAAAGTGATCCTATAAGATAGACTATGATACAATCCTAGACACGGAGGTCGTTGACCCCCACCTACGATGCGCTACCTATTGAACTAACAAATCCGGTATATTTAGGGTTCAGTAAGCACGCGGGGTTTTTTACGTTTATATTTATTATTCATTTTTCAATTTTGGAATTAGAAGACCGGTAAAGATTTTCTTGTTTAAACGTTTTCGACTCGACGTTTTTGCACAAAACATGTTTTTTTATTTTTTATTATTATTCAAGTTTTCTTTTTGTATGCACGTGTTTCTGTGAAAAATAAACCTGTTTTCTTTCTTTCATTAATAACAATTATGTCACAAAAAAGTAGCATTAGGTATTTTTTCAATCTATCATGGTTTGGGCCTCATATCGAGCCTTTTCAGGAAGAACATCGTAAGCGCCAAAAATCCCAAAAAAACTGTTTTTACCTCCGGACAAACCTATTGAGGTTTTTGTGATGTTTATGTTTGTATTTTGTTTTTTCCTTAATTAATAAACAATAAAAAAAAACTGATTTTGCATCTTATGTCACTTCTTCTGTAAAATGTGCAAAATGGCGGTTACGATCTTCTTCCTGAAAAGGCTCGATATAGAATCGCACATTTTGCACCTAGCATACATATAATATGCCCTTATCATCATCGAAAAATAAAATTGGTATAAGTAGGTAGATATTCTAAATGGGTCATTAGACTCATTAGCGACATTATCTATACAATATCAACTCTGAGATAATCTCGCAGATCAAGGATTCCCAGAATATCTCTACTATACGCTTAAAACCTTCTCAAGTCCCTACCTTTACCATTCACTGTAATAACGATTTATCATACCGATTTTGCATACCGTTAAGACGGTGAGACATGTAGCACTATGCAATGTTATGAACACCTTTGTAAACACCATGTTTCTGGCAAATAAATATTCTATTCTATTCCATCTTAATAAGTTTTTAGTGGACGATGTTAAATATTTCCCTAAAAATATTAACCAGTCAGCGAGATGGTGTCAAGGCTGACTGTCAAGGGCGCACCGGACGTACTTAAGTAGGTACTGTCGCTCGGGGAGGCTGTCTACTTTGCACCCCTTAATGAACTTAATAATGATTCAATAGACACTTTGTAATCCTATAGTAAACATGTTTTTGCTTGCGTCCTCACCCGCATGCAGGTCGGAAATTATCCCACGGGAATATACTCATTGTATATTTGTATATCAGGATTGTGCTGGAATTTATCAGACGACAGAGGTTTCCATAGAGAAAACGGATCTCTCAAATCATTTGTCATCAGAAGCGCATGGACTTTTATAAGTCCATGTGGATGCGACGCTCTGTTAGAGTGACTGTCACCAGCCAGTGTCACTCCTATCTGACCTTTTCGGTGATTCCAGTAACTTTGTAACAAAACTAGATGGCGCCACTTTCTGCGCCGTCATGTGGATGGGATCCACCGAGCTATGGGTGATGTTTATGACCTGTAATTGTTCTAAATATCCTTAGATTAGCTTCCTGCCAAAGCTGTTAGGAGTCAATTGAGATGACTCGACTAATGTGTTAATTGTGACGATGAAATGGCTTGTCACTACTCCAATTGAGATGTTTATTTAAACTGATCTTAATTGGTTACTCCACTGTCCATACCTACTCCATACACAGGGTCAGATTAAATCGATTGGCGAAACTACAAAGAAATGGCTTCACATCCTTTGAATTCTACGGAAGACATGCCTGTAAACCTTGAAGGGTTAGGCAAAGATGTATCTACACCCACATTTCACCAGTTATGTTTTTAAGTCTCAATGTAATAGGGAGCAAGCCGATTGCCATCAACCGGGAACAAATACAGATTTCTGGCTACTATTGACAAATTCCTAATAGAAAAACCCAATAACAGAATGCCTGACCTGGGACCTCAAGACCTCTCGATTAGGAGTAGCGCTTGAGACCGCTAGATCAACGAGTAGGACATTACTCATTCTAAAGTCAAAGTCAAAGCATTTATCAAAATCAAAATCAAAAGTCATTTATTCAAACTAGGCTGAGAATCAGCACTTTTCGAACGTCAAAATTACAAAAGACAGTCCCCCAAAACGCCCGCCCTTCGCCACTTCCTAGTGCTTTCGCTGGGGAGAAGAAGTGGCGGAACAAACTCCCCAGCAGCACAGCTGTCTGTTCAGTTATAAAATAATTAATTTTATACAATACTATGTATGCAAAGTAATTAACATTACAGGACACAGAACCTTAAATTAAATTATTTGCCATAGGTTAACTAGCCACGCCAATATACCAACAAATACAATAAACACTATACGTACTCAAGCAAAAAAATAAATAAAAATATAACCAAAAAAAAAAAAACTTACTGACCAAATAAAAGCCTCCAGGTATAAAGGGCGTGACAGCTTACATATGTATGCAATGCTGGGTTCTGTTTACATAGCTGTCACTTGAAGTCACAAATGATAAACTAGGACCATCGAAGTAAAATAAATAAACAAGTTATTACTACTAATAACAACAATAAAACCATGGTCAGCAAGACGACCAGTCACCACAAGCAGCACCCGTTCACGAGCATAACGCAAAGATCAGCCATTACCCCCCTCGCCATATTTGAGGGAAGGAGGCAACCCGACCCCCGACGCTACCGCAAGCAATGACATCTAAGGGAGCATGACGAACTTGCTGCCGGTTGCTCAAGCAAGAATAATAATATGATCATTCGTAGAGGTCGCTAGCTAACCACATATTGCAATCAACTCATTAAAAGAATTATTATATAGAGAATTATTATATTATATAGAATTATTTCAAATAGGCACTTAAAAGGCACTTTTGAATGTCAAAAATTATCTTAAAATAGAATTGATTCTAGTCGCCCATTCCAAAGGGTAGTTTTCGTATGGAGAAGAATGGGCAAGAAACTCCACCGTTACTCTTTTAAAATGTTTTAGGTACAATATTTTTCATGGTTACATTAATTATATAATAACATGTGAGGACGATGCACCTAAAATAAAATTACTATACCACAATAGGTAAAAGAATTAAAAATGAAACCATGACATATAAATTAATTATCTGATAGATACATGGTGCTCACATGGGTGCTCACTTGGGTGATCACTAAAAAGTGATCACCCAAGCATAGCTATGTTAAAAAATGTCTAGGTAAGGTAAGGCTGAGCTACCAACCTCTTTAACACTTTATTCTCTAATCTTAATAACTACAAGATAAATTACATCTTTTAACTTTTGGACCCTTAATAAGTTAAAGTGAAAGTATAATTAAATTCGGTCCAGTCGTTTTTATTAAGAGACCAAATTATTCAAATTGTTATGTGGTTCTTCTCGTTAGTTAAATGATCTAATCTTCACGCTTTTTTCTTACTTAATTTTCGGATCTTGGAGATGATTAGGATTACGTAAGACGTCTCAGTCTTATCTGTGATAATCAGCATGCAACGCTACTTCTAATTAAGTAATTGAATTTACGCAAAGTTAATAATTTTCGAACATCCTTAGCAATAATCCTTCAAAATGATTCAAATTATGCTTGATAGTGTGTTACGCAATGGGTGCTGTTTCTGTCAATCGCCTGAAGATGTTAGAGACAACGATGTTTTATTTAAATACTAGCTGCGCCCCGCGGTTTCACCCGCATAAGTGTCGATCCCGTGGGAATATCGGGTTGGTGCACATAATAAAGAGTATTCTATTCTATTCTATTCCTATGTCCTTCCCCGGGACTCAAACTATCTCCATAGCAAATTTCATCTAAATCGGTTCAGTGGTTTAGGCGTGAAAAGGTAACATACAGACAGACAGACAGATAGACAGACAGATGGATGTTTAGCGGGTGCAAGTGGGCCTAAATGCAAACAATTAAATCATTGTTGTAGTTAGAAAACCAACCAGCCTATCAAGTGAATTTCAAGCATCTTTTTTGAGTTGTAAATTCTTAACATAAAACAAGATTATTATGGTTTTGAATTTGTCTGAAAAATGTAGTAAAACCACTCTTACTTTCATTCTTTATGGGCTATGCTTTAGTTCTGTCAGTGTTTTGCGAATGAAACAGAGATTCAAAAAACAACATTATTCTATATACGGAACCCCAGCTGGTCAATTTTATTTTATCTGTAAGCGATATCTGGATCCAATGACATGCCTTAATGTATCGAAATTTTTATCGGACTAATTTAAGAGTAAGCATCAAATAATAAATTATGAGCTGTACGTCGTCGACTCATAGCTTCGAACCCAGACAGGCGCTTTTCTTTGTGTAAATTATTTCATCACCACTGCTCTCAAAACGGTAAAGGAAAACATTGTGAGGGTACCGGCATGTCTTAGAACAAAAAATTCGAAGACATGTGACGTCTACCAACCCGCACTGGGCCCACGTGGTGGATTACAGGCACGGCCCACTCCCTCTCAAGAGACGAGGCCTATGCCCCAACAGTGGGAACATTTATTATAGGCTGACTATGCTTTATGCAAATAAATAATTTGTTTTCTTTTATTTTATTAGTGTAGGGAAAGATACTTATTTTTCTGAGTTATAAGTTGATATTTAACTAGGCTTTCCTTACCGTTTATTTAAATTGAATAAGCATCAGAAAACGCTATTTTTTTATTTAATAGTGATTAATGGGTAGGAATGTGCAATAAACATTATAATTAACACGGTTTTTACTAACTCTGCCTGTTTTAATATAAATATTTGTCATCATAACTGTGTCATAGGGATTTATTTAGAATTGAGATAACACTTTATCCTGTTATTCAAGCTATAAATGTATTACAATTGCAATTGCAGAAATGTTGGTACTTACCTAATGGAAATCTTTTTTCAAAGCGTTGATTTTCCTCGAAAAAGACGACGTATCTATGACATGTACAGGGTGTTACAGAAAGGGTATATCAATACAAACGGGTTGAAAAGTGTATCTGGTCTAGAATCTCTGTACAAAATTTCGGCTCAAAAGCATTAACTTTGAAAATGCTTAATATTTTTTTATTTCGACATCACGGCGCTGCACTGGCGCGCGGCGGCGTGATGTGCGTGTACTAGACGCACAGACACACTACAGATAATGGATAATGACCCTCGTAGTGCGGTGACATGTTTGTTATGATTTCAATGTAATAAACTATCGAAATAAAAAAATATTAAGCATTTTCAAAGTTACTGTTTTTGACCTGAAATTTTGTACAGAGATTCTAGACCAGATACACTCTTCAACCCGTTTGTATTGATATACCCTTTCTGTAACATCCTGTATATTTATTTTTTCAGAACCTAAATACACTAATTTGAATATTTAAAATAGGCAAATTGGAATAACCCCCCGTAATACCTACTACCTTTTGCCGAAACTTGTTTTACGTGCGTAGTACCACGCGTGTCAAATGACGTTGGGAATATACTCGTAATTATCTCGGCTCGATACGCACATTTCCGTACGCGCGTACCTAAGTATTTAATTTGCGTATTTTGTCACTAGTCCAAAAATTTTATAGCTAGCTGTCACTGTCCATATATTTTTTTTGTAAACAAGTGGCTTCTTTTACGCTTAATTGATTAAAATGCCTCGTTGCCCAGCTGTTGACTGCAAAATTACGGAGACCCATGTATTTCCAAAAGCTCTTAAGAGGACTTCATGACCTAAAGCGCGGTCTATGTCGGACTGCATAGAAAAGAAAGAGAAGCGCGATGACACAACGGTGGTATTTATTGCAAAATATGAAGCAATGATCTATTTACGAAAAATCTATTGTTTGTACTAAAAAATTAAAACACTAGAGTTTTAGTATGTTGCTTTTAGAATAATCTGACAAAAAACCATAATGATTGTATGTATATTAGTATGGTTTTTATAGTAACAAAAAAAGTTTTTTAGAGGTATCTTCATGATTTTTTCTATCGTACCAAATAAGTTGTATTATGTTTTCAACACACTATCTACCCTAGCATATATCCTGAAGAATATCATATATTTTTTTGATTTTGTTTACTGTAGTCGATCATATACTTTTATTGTTTCTAAAACTTGCATTTTTTGCGTTTAGGTCCTGTAAGCCCCTTAAAAGACGAAAACTGCAGAGGAAACCTCTCCGAAGAAAAACTTGGAAACCCGATAATTACCACATTAATGAAAAATGTTAGGGACAAATTGACAAGTAACTAACGCACTTTAACTCTTAGTTAAACTCTACCGTTCCACGCGTAGTAGTTAAAAATAACTGTGGAGTAAAGCCGCGCTCTTAATTTTCAATTTAACGGCTTGTTGGGGCAATAATGTTTATACTTGTGCTGGTACTAACTGTAAGCAGTGATTGTGGTGTGTGAGGGTGGTTTGTTCGAGTGGCTTACTGTAGTCGATTTTTTATTAACTATTTTGCTCATCTGCTGGTTAGATGGATTTGTCTCTGGCATCGTAACCGCAGCTGTTGAGCGTGAAGTCCTGGGTTTGATTCCCAGCCTGGGAACACCTGGTCCACCCACTACAAACTGGACTAGGTAGAGCAGCAGGGTAATTGCGTAATACACTATCTGTAGCAATGGGTTTCATTTTGACAGTTCACCAACATTCATTGCGTTATTTGCGTTGTTAAGCAGACACGTTTTTCAAACAAACGGAGCAATGGATTATAAATATGCTTCAAATTGAGAGTAATAGTGTGTAACGCTATTAGGATGCAGTGTTGCAATTTTCTGTAAAAAAAAAACTTTTAGTAGCCACTAGGACAAACACTAGAGCCATCAGTAAGTGGTCTTTGATATTAATTGACTTAGGTACATAAATAGCACTTAGCACTAGAAACGTCAAATTAAATCTTAAATTTCTATTTGACGACAATTGATTCGTTCTTAAGTTTTTTTATATTCGAGTTTCGCTCTTGACCGCTTTAAAACGCAACAATGCAAGATAATTCTGCTCCCAAATATGGTTGCCCAAAAGGTAAGGAGATAGCCTTAAAGATTCCCTTAATAGGGCAACCGGCCACCAAGGTTGACTCGAAATATTTTATTTGTTGCTGATTTACTCAGTTGAAGTTAATTGTGCGTGCCGCGTATTTTCGTCAAAATGGCGCGAAAATTTGCTTTGTAGTAGGTAGGTGGCAAAGTACCAAAATCAGAATTTATAATAATATAGTATTTTTAGACCGACAACAAAGACATGACTTGAAAATTTTCAGGGTCATCGTCTTGAATATTTCTTTCAACTTTCTTTGTGTAATTCAAAATGAGAATCGCTTTTTTATACCATCTACCTACTCATTATTTGTGTACCAGTCATCGTGCCAGAGTTGCCAGACGTTCCAATATCAAAACTTGTGTATTCATGTCTATGCTTTAAGTGCAGACAAGTACGGTCTACCTACGCTGATTTCGATATGCAATCACATCTTTCCTAGAAGAGTATATAGATATACAGGGTGAATTTTTCAAGTGGGCGTGGATGGCCAAATCCGAAACTATGAGGACTAGCGAAAAGTACTCAAAGGAGACGCGGGCTTTATTTTGATGAAAACTAAAACTGCATCATTGGATTTTTGAATAATCAATAGCCAGGAATCGAACCTGTTGATTTTGAAAAAAAAACACATCCTGTATTATTACACCATTCGATAGTGTCGCTAATAAGGATCGAATTCTTGGAAGTAAAACTTGGAAAATTCACCCTGTATAGTTCCGTCTATAACGTAATGTAAAACAGTTATTTTTACAAATATTTGACATTTAAGGTGTCAAAAAACATTCTATATTTGGACAGCCGTTATTGAGTGATCGGCCACCGCTTTCTTAGGAAACCAAGGCTTATGTAAAAATGCTAAAGGGCAAACAAACAACAACAACAACGTCATGAAAAGGGCGAGATAATTAATCTACCGCAATTGTAATCATTATTCCGTCAGGTACTTTTGGTACCGTTTCTCCCTCCTGTTTATAAAACCACCTATTCAGCATTTCTATCAAATCATGACCTACGAAGAAGTAACATTTAAATGCCATTCCAAACACAAATAAACGACTATTTATAAGCGTCCACACGTATTCGCTATAATTAGAAAAAAAATGCATTGAATCCACACTGCGCTTTCACGTGTCCAGTACAACTAGACACTTCGGGGTGGCGCTGATTGTCAAGGAAAATGTCAACAAGCTGTCAAATTCAATACATTTTGAATTTAGTTCCATATTTCGCCGCAGCTTTACTTAAACTAGCGCCTTTTTTAGCGTTGTGACCCCGAACTACACTGCGTTTGGACACCCGCCAACACAGATTTATTATTAGAAATGTTATTAAAGGATCACTTTAGGGGAATTCGGTATTTCCAATGTGGAATGAGAGACATGTTAAGTAGAAGTAAATAGAGAACGAGGATTGGCTTTTATGACCGTGAAAAATATGGCGGGATAGAAATGGAGTGGATTAGGGAGTGTTTTATTGGGAACGGTATGTTCATTGTTATTTATATATTCGTATTTCGTAGACAAACCTCAACAAATGATCTTAGAAGGAGAGTTTGCGAACAGCATTTTAATGATAAATTCCCAACTTTTGCCCTGATGTCTCCCTTTGTCTTTGATGAATTGGAATGTGAAAAAAATGAAAAAAGACAAGATTGATATAATTAAAAGGGATTTATTCGATATCAGTAGGACACACAAGTGCATGACAAGACGAACAGTGCAAGAGAGAGAGAGAGAGAGAAGGACGTTGAAATAAAAGTGACAAAAGAAGATTGCGTTTTGTTTACATTTCTAAATCCTATCTTTAAGCATGTTAAAATCATTGCAGTGTTGGTCATGAGAAAGTAACTTTAAACAAAAGCCAATCTTGATTTAATTTTCATTCATTTCGTCGTAAACCCTACTTATGAACGTACAAACGTTCAAATCTACATGGGAGATAAAGAGAAGCTTTGTATTGCTGGACTAAGAACAGGAATGCTTTTCATCACAGAAAAAAAAACGTGTGTGGTCGGGGGACCCCAGTCAGGAACGTATTTCTTACACGATACTCGCACACACACTCGTTTACTGTAATATAATTCTTACTAAATAAAATAGAAAGAGACAGAGACATGCAGAGAGAAAATCGCAAGGATCTCATAACGCTTTTTCGTTACATGACGATTTTTACAGTTTACGACTACCGCAAGCTTCGTTTTAAAATATTTTTCTTCATAATCATTTATAAGTCTATAGACAAATACCAGTAACCCCAACTCCCATAGACAGTCATAGACATTCATTACAAACATAACTTTGAAAATCGAAGCCCAATTTCAAAGCACAAAAAAAAATCCGGAAGTGATGTCCCAGCCACATGTGTGGTTGTACAAAGCCACATTGTATCATTGGGCCACTGGCCAGTTATAGTCTGTTATGGCCACACATAGAGGAGTGACAAGCCAGTGCAATGAACCGAGAATAAAAATCATTGTTATGGATCATTCGGTTTGAGGATAAATTGTCATTCTGGTTTTTTTAAAGGTATTTTTAGATGGGTATTTGAATAGGTAAACGATTTAGTACTTACCTACCTAGTATGTCGATATATCGATGTTGGCAAAACTGTTATGTCTGAGTCCAGAGTTGGGCGTAATCAACTACTTTTGTAATCGGATTAATAATCTGATTGAAAGTAATCATGATTACATCAATCATGATTACTTTTAATCTTGATTACTTTCAATCATGACTACATTTGTAATCATTAGTTTTGATTACAATAGTCAGTAATCTTAATTACATGGGTAGATTTGATTAATTTTTTAAGCATATTTTTAATAAATGCGGTTCTATATTCAATCAGTATGTATCTTGTATGTCTGCGTTTTTCTAAAAACTTCTGATCCAATTTGGATGTCATGGACGTTTTGTACTCTTTCGTTATTTAAATCCTTAAGGTGAATGGGTAGTTGTAGCCCGCGAAATTCAATTTTTCTTACGTTTTTTGCAATTTTCAGGTCAGTGTCAGGTTGTATCTTGATCAAAATATGATTCGCGACTATAACCGGTATGTATTTACAGAATTATAATAATTAGAATCATTAATACATCTTTCTAAGTTAGATTTCTACCGTTAAGAACAAATCTCGTATGGAAAAGTGTTTGTGGTAGAAATCTAACTTAAAGAGATATATTAATGATTCTAATGACTATGATTCTGTAAATACATGTCTATTATAGTCGCGAATCATATTTGGATCAAGATACAACCTGACACTGATCTGCAAATTGCAAAAAACTTAAGAAAAATTGAATTTCGCGGGCTACAACTACCCATTCACCTTAAGTAAATTCGAAAAAGAATTTCTGCGTGCTCAATTGCATTTCGAAGATACGGCACGCGGGGTGCGGGAGTTGGGTGGGGTACGGGGTACGGCCGGTAAGCCAATCGTCCGCCGCCTGCGCCCCGCTTCTTGCCATAGCGCAAGTAGTCAGTCTGTATAATAGTGCGCAAGGATATAAACGTAAATTGATTCACGAGTCTAAACCGTGACGTATGGGCCTATGTGTTTTGGTGTTTAAACATTATTATTGTAAAATCAGTATTTATTGTAAAATGGCGTCAAGTTCTTTTTCGTCTTTATCTACTAATTCAGAATCTAATAATGATTTTATTTTTCGAATTCCTAAATGTAGTTAGTATGCATCAATCAAAAAAGTAATCAAAATAACGATTACAAACTAATAATCATTAATCACCGATATGATTACTTTCTTGATTAATTTCCGTAATCTGTAATCTTGATTGATGATTACAAAATGTAATCGTAATCCTTAATCATTAATCTGATTACAATTTGCCCAACTCTGTCTGACAACTGACGATCTTTGAAAATCTCATCGTTGGAGAAGTGAGTTTGAAGTGACTTGTCAATAGTGTCAATCCCTGATGGAGAGACAGCACACTTCACCTAAGTTTTGACGGTGAGATGTTTACAGAATAGACAGCTAACCTATCCATTGCTTCATATGTTCGAAAAATGTATTGGCTCAACAACGTAAATAACGCAATGAATGTTGTTGGACTGTCAACATGAAAGCCATTGCAACTAATATGACCTCATAAACTATCAGGGTTTTCCTGTGATTTCCATGTTTTCACTGCTAACTACAAAGTAAAGCGCCTGTCTGGGTTCGAACCTACGACCTACAACTCGTAAGTCGCGGCCGATACCACTGGGCCACCACTGCTCTAAATAATACAAAAAAAAAAAAAAATGTAAATATATGTAAATTATTTCATCACCACTGCTCTCAAAACGGTGAAGGAAAACATCGTGAGGAAACCGGCATGTCCTAGAACCAAAAATTCAAAGACATGTGACATCTACCAACCCGCACTGGGCCCGCGTGGTAGATTACGGCCCACTCCCTCTCACAGAGAGGAGGCCTGTGTCCCAGCAGTGGGAACATTATAGGCTGATGATGATGATGATGATGATGACTGCTAACTACACATCAGTGATAACAATTTGACATTGATAGCGCCTTTCTGTCCTAGCATAATCATAATCAGCCTATAATGTTCCCACTGCTAGGACACAGGCCTCCTCTTTTCGATGGGGAGTGGGCCACAATCCACCACGCGGGCCCAGTACGGGTCGGTAGATGTCACATGTCTTCGAATTTCTGGAGGACATGCCGGTTTCCTCACGATGTTTTCCTTCACTGTTTTGAGAGCAGTGGTGATGAAATTATTTACACAAAGTAAAGCGCCTCTCAGGGTTTGAGTCCACGACCAACTCGTAAGTCAAAGCCGTTACCATTGGGCAACCACTATCTTCGAATTTATGCTTCTTTGACATTTCTATTCCTTTCGAGGATTTTCTTCGCCGTTTTAAGTGCGCCTGCATGTTAAGCATAAATTACTTATTAAAACCGATCATATCGGTAATTAGTAATGAAATTAAGCAATTAATAAATATCGCAGCAGGTAAACAATGATCTGTAGCTATTTGAAAATTGGAAAGCGTTATGCGTTCCGCGTCGGAAGATCATTGTCTCGTGCGGTGCGGTGGGACTGCTACACGCGGCCGATTAGACGGGGAAATAATTATGCCCGCTACGCACCGCGATGCGACAAATCACTACAATTGATCGGGTGACATGACATTAGGGTCACTGACAGATGAAAATTCTAAATAGGTATCTTAGCTTTTACAAGTGAATTCAGAATTTCGACAGGGTTTTTGTTCGTCTCACTTAATGATGTGGAAAGTCAAAGAGAGTAGGGTTTTTGCAGTGGGATGTCGCATGCATTTAGGTAATATTTAATATAAATAATAATGTCGCGAAAAATTTACCTGATAGGTACAGACGCCAACACATCAACCTACCCGAAACTGTCACATTTTCCCAATCAACTTTGAACCTTATACTTTAGGAATAAAGTTGAAAATCGATTAAAGACATTTGACAGATTGTAGTAGGTTGATGTGCTGGCGTCTGTACATTGCTTAAGGAGTACCTATAAAGACAAATAATAAAGGTTTTTTGTATACCCTCTCACCTGTATACTCCGTATGTACCTGCTGATGGATTTTTAGTTGATGTGTTTTTACATGGAGTGACCATAATCACGTTTTCACATTCCTAGTGTAAAAGTTCAAGCCGTGAGGTAATTGAAACTGATTTCATAGAATACGTTTTCGTTGCTCATGCGACGACTTGCCAATCCTACACAACGCCTACAACTTTACCGTACACTACAAACTACAACTCATTTACTTAAATTGGCGCTAACAACTTCACGTGTGGTCCGGGTTAACCCATTTCTTTCCGTGGGTGACGACAAAAGCAATAAATTATTTGCCCGAGTGGATCACCTTTAGGTACACGAACCATTTGCGACTTTTGTCAATGAATATAACGATTACGCAGCTTTTTTGAATGACCGAGTGAAATCGCGTCTCAAAGTTCTTTGAGCGACACTTGGGTATCTTTATCTATCTTACAACTGCGTTCACCAAATGCACTTTTCTTTTTCGTGGATAACAGCCAAAGAGAAAGGTTGTATAGTCATTGATAACAGCCGACATATTCTGTAAACGTCTCACCGTGACTACTTAGGTGAAGTAAGCTCACCTGATGCTAAGGATTAACACTACTTACAACTAACTTCAAGCTCACTTCCCCAATAGCGAATCAGTGCGAACGGAGCTTGCATATAAGTTAATATTTGCTTTGCACATTGCATCGGAAAGCTGCCGATATATTCTGTAAAAATCTCACCGTGAAAACTTAAGTGAAATAAGCTGTCAATAGTGTGAATTCCTCGCATCAGAGCCCTGATTCACAACCATACGACCGGCTATCGTATCGAAAACCTGACATTTCGATAACCTGATTTGACTTCCCCTCAACAGCAAATAGCTGTTGGAAGAATAGCGGGCGTCTATTTTATTTAAACTGACAACATTTTCGGGTTTTTGACTTGTGAACAGCATTGAGAAGACTCCTACGATAACAATGATTAATGTTCGATACGATACGGAAGCATATCGAGTGTTTGTGAATAAGGGGGCTGGTGGAATGACAGCTCACTTCACTAGCCACTGAAAAGATCGGCAGTTGTGTCAGTTACACTGTTACACCTACTTAACGAACGCCTTCATTATAAAAATAACATTCACTTTATAACGTAACTAGCTTCAGCCCGCGACTTCGTTCGCGTGAAACTTCTTATTTCCCCCGAGCCACCCCGTCGTCGTATCGCATCACCCGCCCGCGCTATCACTTAACGTTTTTTTTTTACTTTTTTTTCTTTTTGCTCGGCTCCTAAGGGTCATAGCGTGATGTTAAATAGCCTATAGCCTTCCTCAAGAATTGCGCTATCAAATGCAACAAGAATTTTTCAAATGCGACTGGTAGTTCCAGAGATTACCCCCTACATACAAACTTACAAACAAACAAACTTACAAACTTTACCTCTTTATAATATTAGTATAGATAAGCACTCAGAGATCTAATCTACGCTAGCGACTCATCGCATAGAAATCCGACAAGTCGCCGGCGTGTGGGCGGCCTAACATCCAGCAATACATATCTCAAGTCATTACGAGAAGTTTCACTCATTACCGGTACCGTTTACGACGGAAAACTTAAATTAATAATAAACGTTATATTACAACGTTATATCGTTTTGAGAGAAAATAATAATTAATTTATTGTTAAACAGAAAATAGAAAGTTTGCACTAGTTACTAGTTTCATTTGATCATCGCGAAATGAAAAAGAAATTGGAGAATAAAAGATTTTTATTTCATTGTCAAAGAACGCTGACGCTTTGGCGTCATTATGGTTTCTTGTGACTTAAATAAGTCATAGTCACGATCAAACAAAGGCTTTGCTGCCAGAAAACATCACCAAATCAAACTGCTGGACCACGGCCTAAAATACGCTTGGTACCTAAAAATTACACACGTGACTTTATTGGCACACAGTCGAGATCAGATTATAGCCGAAATAGCCTGACAAATGTCATAGGTACCGACTAGAGTTTAGTACCGCAGGACCCAATTAGCACTTCCGCATATAGCTATTCACAACCACTCGATACGCTTCCGTACCGTATCGAATATCAATCAATGTTATCGTAGGAGTCCTTTAAACGCTGTTCACAAGATAATATTGTTACGAGCTTGGGGTTCGTGACAATAAAAACTGCCGATTTAATAACCAAAAATAGACACTTTAATTAAAGACAGCAATTACAACTTTAACACACTAACAATAAAACACAATCGCACTACAGATCACTTTAGTCGCACTTGAAGATCGCTTCGATGTTTTCGCTTGTATCGCTTATCCAACACTGACTCCGGCTCGCAGGCTCACCGGCCTTATATAGGCCTCGGATAGTTCCAGAACCTTCTACCGTAGAAACATCTAGAATGTTCGAGTACATACCGAACCCGACCGACCAGACGTCGATAGCTCTGGAAAGTTCTATCATCGAAGTTTCTAGAAGGGACCCGAATAATTATTAGTTCTGCTACTCGATACTAGATGGCGCTAGTAGTAGCTAATGTCGCCATCAAGTGTGGCGCGTAACACTGCCCCCTCCTAAGACATGCTCGTCCCGAGCATTATTGGCCCCATAATAACGCGCCAGTCGATCCACATGGACGATCTTAGGAGTACCTCTTGCACCTTTCTGTATCCGGTAGGTTACGTCATTGATCTTTGTCACAATCCGGTACGGTCCGTCCCATTTAGCTTGAAGCTTAGGAGATTTCCCTTTGCTACGGACTGGATTGTGCAACCACACTAGTGAACCTTCGTCGAACCCTTTATTGTTCGTTTTGCGGTCATAACGGGTTTTCATCTTTTCAGACATTTGCTGGCCCGATTGTCTGACGTGCTCATAAATGTCATTCATTTTGTTCCGCAAGTCATTCGCGTAATCGGTTATATTGCGTGGGGCATCAGGTGGTATTCCAGTAATCAGGTCTGCAGGCAGCCGTAATTCCCTTCCAAAGTTTGCGAAAGCTGGTGTCACCGATGTACTTTCGTGAACAGCACTTCGATATGACAACAAAAACGGTTGTATGTGCTTGTCCCAATCTCGTTGCCGATTTCCCACAACTTTTGCCAGGTATCTCTCCAATGTCTGATTAAATCGTTCTACCATTCCATCCGACTGTGGGTGGTAAGAAGTTGTTCTCGTTTTATGTGTACCCATTACTCGGCAAGTTTCCTGGAATATTTGGGACTCAAAATTCCTTCCCTGATCACTGTGAATTTCTAAAGGTACTCCAAAACGGCAAAAGACTTCATGGACTAATTTATCTGCAACTGTCGAAGCTTCTTGATTCGGAATGGTGAAGACTTCCGGCCACTTAGTGAAGTAATCCATTACAACCATGAAATACTTGTTACCACTCTCACTTTCCGGAAACGGTCCCGCAACATCTAGGGCTATCCTCTCCCATGGTGCACCAACATTGTACAATTTCAATGCACCTCTACTACGAGTCTGAGGTCCCTTTACAGCTGCACAACTTGTACATTTCCGACACCAGTCCTCGACATCGTCCCGACAGTGGACCCAGTAAAACCGTTCTCGTATCTTCAGTAGAGTCCGTTTTACTCCCAAATGGCCTCCTGAACAACCATTATGGTACAGCTGTAGAACATCCGGTACTTGAGCTTTAGGGACAACAATTTGCAAATGACAGCTGTCCCCCCGAGCATTTTCCCATTTACGGCACAGGACTCCATCCTGAATCACCAAGCTGTCCCATTGAGCCCAATAGCTTTTTGTGGTCGAACTCATCGCTGAGACGTCGCTCCACGTGGGCTTAGGTGCACTGGCCTTCATCCACTCGAGAATCGGCTTGAGGTCTGAATCTTCCTGCTGTGCACGCTGTACGCTTTCCTTCCACTCGTTGCTGAGGTCTGTCCTGAGCATCCTCACAGGTACCACTTCCTTACCCTCTTGCCTAGTACCATACTTGCAGTCTTCAGGACAAGGTCTTCTAGACAATGCATCTGCGTTGCCATGAGATTTCCCGTCATAGTTTTGTGTGATCGAAATCCTCGGGGCTCTTTGAACATCAGACAGCACCCGCCCCGCAGTCCTGGCTATTACTCGTTTTCCCTGCTGCTTCTGGGCGGTATTGTTAGCCGCACTACCCTCTGGAGACCAGCCATCTTCCCTTTCTGCAGTTCGCTTCGGGCAACTGGATCGAAGGTGGCCCCTTTCCCCACAGCCGTAGCACCGAGGGCTGTATCTTCTATTGCGGTCGCGAACTGTAGCCACTGCAAACTCTCTGACGCGATGGGAACGATGATCCTGCCGCACAGCTTCCACCTCCAGTGCATGGGCCAAGGCGTCCTTAAGGGTCCCGTGGTGACCGAGCCTCACAGCAGCTCTAACTTCAAGGTCACGGATGCCGTCGATAAATACCTGCACCAGGTTCCCATCAATAAGCGCAGGTACAGACTGGTATGCTTTCCGAACCAGCTTCTCAACTTCAAGGGCCCACTGCTGCAGGTTTTCATTATTGCGTTGCACGCGATCCTTGAGCTGCGCACGAAACACGTGTTCCAGGTGAGCGTCGCCATACCGAGCCTCCAATGCCTCAAGGAGCTGCTCGTAAGTCACTTCTTTTCCAAGAGCTTCCAGCACAGTTAAGGCCTGATCGCGCAGGCCTAGGGTGAGGGCAGTCATGGCCTGACTCTTATTCCACCCGTTCGCCTTCATGACAGCCTCAAACTGAATTTTGTAGGCTGACCAGGAAGAAGTTCCGTCGAACGGTGGCACTTTAAATCCACGTAGCGAAGGTGTTGTAGCTACGGGAGCTGCGATTCCGTCCTCAAGTTTAAGGTAATCCAGCGTTTTCTTCACGTCAGCCATTACGGTTTTCTTCACGTCAGCCATCACGGTTTCCTTCACATCAGCCATCACGTTGTCTACCCGATTATTCACTTGGTCGATTCGAGTTTCAGCTTCCAACAGGCGGTTGTCGTGTTGAGCAACCTTATCCTTCATCTCCTTCATGTCTTTCCCGAAGGTAGCGTGAAGGTCCTTCAGAAGGAGCATCTGCTCGTCCTTGTCCCGCTGGAGCTGTTGTTCCAACCGACGAGCCTGTTCCTCCTGTCGGCGGGCCTGTTCCTCCTGACGGCGAGACTGTTCCTGCAGCATCATCATTAGAGCAGCAAAATCTGGTGCTGATGATGCTGGAGCAGCTGTGGACGGGCCGGCCTCCGTGATCGGTAGTTGTCCCTCCGACGTCTGTGGCGCTGCTCTACCGAATCGCCTCTGATCTGTTTCTTGCTGGCGTTGACTCCGGGTACGGATACCCTCCGTGTCGTCCTTCGGTAAAATCGGCATAATCCTTGCTTCTGACACCAATTGTTACGAGCTTGGGGTTCGTGACAATAAAAACTGCCGATTTAATAACCAAAAATAGACACTTTAATTAAAGACAGCAATTACAACTTTAACACACTAGACTAACAATAAAACACAATCGCACTACAGATCACTTTAGTCGCACTTGAAGATCGCTTCGATGTTTTCGCTTGTATCGCTTATCCAACACTGACTCCGGCTCGCAGGCTCACCGGCCTTATATAGGCCTCGGATAGTTCCAGAACCTTCTACCGTAGAAACATCTAGAATGTTCGAGTACATACCGAACCCGACCGACCAGACGTCGATAGCTCTGGAAAGTTCTATCATCGAAGTTTCTAGAAGGGACCCGAATAATTATTAGTTCTGCTACTCGATACTAGATGGCGCTAGTAGTAGCTAATGTCGCCATCAAGTGTGGCGCGTAACAATATGTTAAATTTTAATAGTGTGATTAGCTAGGCTGGTTAGGTAAGTTGGGCTAGGCTAAAATGAATAAAATATCGAATTTACAAAATATAACAAGCTCATCATCTGCCTTTTCCTAACTATGTTGCGGTCGGCTTCCAGTCTAACCGGTTGCAGCTGAATACCAGTATTTTACATGGAGCGACTGCCTATCTGACCTCCACAACCCAGTTACTGGGTAATACGGTAACCTTTGGTAAGACTGGTAACTGGTTGTCAGACTTTTGGGCTTCTGACGACCCGTAACGACTGTCAAATATCCACAAATGACAGCCGGGACCAACGGCTTAACGTGCTTTCCGAGGCACGAGGACGAGGATGTAAAGATCATATTCTGTAAAACCTACCACCTAAGTTCAAATATGGAAGCAATAAATATATTAAGTATTGAGATGGTCACCCATCCAAGGACCAACCGCGGGAAGCGTAGACCCATGCGGCTGTAATGACTTAGCCACAAGCCCCTCAAAATATAACAAACTATTTCTTTTAATTCCAATCGTTCTACAACTTTCAACATTTCTTTGTAAAAAATAATTATTTCACCAAGTTTATCTTGATTTTCGTGGGAATCGTTAAATGTTTATTACTTTTTGTACAATTTTCCTTTCAATGAAACGCAATGAGTAGGTAATGTTACGGCTAATAATGTTGTAGTACAGGCAACAGTACAATATATCAGCGTAACACTCGTACCTTCCTCCTAAGAAAAACCTATCTATTCTGTCAAAATCACACTGAAAACTTAGGTGAAGCGAGCTGTCAAATGTAAATACCTTTTTTTTTTTTTTTGGATGGGAAATTATGAAATAACTTCTCCCGCTCTGGGCGGAGCGAGAGGGCGCGTCAGACTTTACTGACTAAAACCCACCCATGTTCCTTCAGTTGCCTGTGCCAGGGGCCACGGTATCTCTTTCGAACAACCTGCGACCCCGACAATGTAAATCCCTAGCATCATGACAGCTCACTTCAAACTCACTTCACCAAAGTTTTCACGTTGAGATTTTTACAGAGTAGACCCGCCGTTCTAACTGCAAAATGACATAAAGGCGCTGTCATTCTGTCAATGTCAAAATTGTTGATACTGTTGTGCGGTTTTCTGTGGGCTTACTAAGATAACTACGCTCTTAAGATCGCTCTTTTACGTCCTTAACAGCACCGTACTTGCGTAGATAACACACTATCAATCATAGTCTGAATAATTTTGAAGGATATTGCTAATCCATATTATGTTCGATTTTTTTTCTGCTCTACAACGTAAATAACGCAATGAATGTTGTTGAACTGTCAAAATGAAACCAATTGCTACTGTTAGCGTGCTACGCAGTTACCCCGCGGCACCCAAGTTTCATTTGAAATGAATCAAAATCAAGTCATTTATTCAAATTAGGATTCTTAAGGTGAATGGGTAGTTGTAGCCCGCGAAATTCAATTTTTCTTACGTTTTTTGCAATTTTCAGGTCAGTGTCAGGTTGTATCTTGATCAAAATATGATTCGCGACTATAATAGACATGTATTTACAGAATTATAGTCATTAGAATCATTAATATATCTCTTTAAGTGAGATTTCTACCATCAACACTTTTCCATACGAGATTTGTTCTTAACGGTAGAAATCTAACTTAGAAAGATGTATTAATGATTCTAATTATTATAATTCTGTAAATACGTACCTGTTATTGTCGCGAATCATATTTTGATCAAGATACAACCTGACACTGACCTGAAAATTGCAAAAAACGTAAGAAAAATTGAATTTCGCGGGCTACAACTACCCATTCACCTTAATCAGCACTTCTTGAACGCCAAAATTGCATAAAGATACTCCCCCAAACTAGAGTATTTTATTGTCTGTGCCCAAACTGCCCCTTTTTTTTTCCTAATGCTTTAGCTGGGAAGAAGAAGTGGCGCAACAAACTCCCCAGCAGCACAGCTGTCTGATCAGTTAAAAGAACTTGATTCTATACAATAGTATGCAAAGAGATTAAAGGAATGTGTCCACTCTTTATAATGCCGCGCTGCCTTACTTAGGAAACTTGAGGGACAGTAGAGTACACCTACCAATCGCAAGAATTTGCATATGCTCAGCAGGGGCTGTACTAGACCATCCACTACATTGCCTCGTCTCTGTGAAAGGGAGTGGGCCGTAATCTACCACGCGGGCCCAGTGCGGGTTGGTAGGTATCACATGTCATCAAATTTTTGGTTCTAGGACATACCGGTTTCCTCACGATGTTTTCCTTTACCGTTTTGAGACCAGTGGTGATGAAATAATTTACACAAAGTAAAGCGCCTGCCTAGGTTCGAACCCACGACCTACAACTCGGTAAGTGTCATTGTCCACACAAATACCGCTCCAGAATCAATAAAAGTGAGAAAATTAATGAAGTATCTTCATTCTAGGCGGAGACAAATCCAACAAATCAAATATCATAAAAATCGGTCCAGCCGTTCTTGAGATAAAAATAAAATGTAACTAACCCGACTTTGTTTTATTTATATAGAAGATGATATAGAAAGTGAAACTGTCAGTCTGTATCTACCTACAGTTTTAATGCAAAACTATCGAAACGATTTTTATTGATTTTGGCAGAGTTGCTGGCCTTGTGGGTGTCTGATTACTGCTTGATCCAAAACGTTTAGAAATTGAACTATAAATAAATTATTTACTGGCATAAACCGGGTTACAGAAAAAAAAATGAAATCCTGACTCCAGAAGTCCAGAGGTAGGTTATATCTATATTTCATGAGCTAGACTTCTTCCAGTCAACTTACAATTATAAGCAAGTATTTTACTTAGTTGTGACTTTGTGAGGAAACGAAATAAAAAAATTCGAAGACATGTGACATAGTACCAACCCGCACTGGGTCCGAGTGGTGTAGTGCCCACTCCCTCTCGCAGAGAGGAGGCCTGTGCCCCAGCAGTGGTCACATTATAAGTAAAGTCGTAGCACAGAGCTATATGCTTAAACCATTGACAAAGGCGTGGTACTACAAACAAGTACATTCCTTGTCAATTTCTTAGTAACCAATCGCTTCGATAGTACTAATAAAGAGTTAACAAATGACATTAAGTACCACAGATAAGATATTAAACTCGAGCGATTCCCGAGTAAGTATGAGTGTATGAAGATTAGTTGGTGAGATAACTAGGCTTGCGGTAAAAGTGACTGTGGTCTGTGATGATACCGGTATATTTGCTTCGGGAACTTATTTAGGGTGAGTTGGTTTTGGGTTTTGAAGTTCGTGCTAAAAAGTGACGTCCAATGTCCGTTTCAAGGTCCGTCAATAAACTTAAAAATTCTATATTTTATTATAAGTATTTTTTTTTATTTCTTTATTTTGAATGTTATATTTTATTTCTTTTTCAATTTAAATTGTGTTGTAGTGTTTGCGTACACGGAAACGGCTTCAAAAAAGCATATTTAATATAAGACGTACATATATAAGTACAAACATTTGTTTCGTATGAGAATCGAAGCTGCGACCATCACAGCCGCTGCGACCATGGGTTTGTCATTTACCAAACTCCACTGACAGATGCTAAACGCGAACCATAACCCATTTCACACCTACCCTTGTTAACATACTATTAATTAATCCACCAATCAAATCACTTAAAGAGTCTTTCATCCAATTATAAATTCCATTTCTTGTCCCACTACTCCATTTAAAGCCCAGTCCAGTCCAGACTACAGCGCATGCCCATCGGGAGATGACACCGGACCAAGGTTAACACTCTATGGATCTAAATAAAGTCAATGACGCATGCGCCGGAGTTGAACGAACGATCGAAGTTAGGTTCAACGTAGACGGGATGCTGAGAATGCACGTGTTGGTTGGTGAGCGACTTTTTAATAGGTTGAAGATGAGTAACTTTCTTATTCAAATATAATGTGGTTGTTTTATCTATCTAGACCTATATAATATCCATGCTAATATTATAAATTCGAAAGTAACTCTGTCTGTCTGTATGTTACCTTTTCATGCCTAAACCACTGAACCGATTTAGATGAAATTTTGTATAGAGATAGTTTGCGTCCCGGGGAAGGACATAGGATAGTTTTTATCCCGATATTCCCGCGGGATCGAAACTTATGCGGGTGAAATCGCGGGGCGCAGCTAGTTAATTTGTAAATTAAAGTCGCTTTTCGAGTCTGTGTGTTACTGCGTTGTTCTTCTGAACTACGCAACGGATTTTGATACGGTTTTCACCATCATTTACTTAGATAATTTACTTCGGAGCGTTCATGGGGGTGGGTGCGCATGTGTGTTCATGTGTGTTAATAGTTAACTTACATTTATAATAAATAAATCATTAATATTTTATTATTATTAATAAATAAACCTCGATGTTTTGTCAAGTCGTAAAAATCAATAAAATAAAATAACTTTCTTTAAAACGAGACGTCGTCGGCCCAACAGTGCGAAGTTAATTATTTTGTTTTGGTGTGACAAAGTTAACTGTGTATAAAAAGGCGCTACGGCGTAGCACGGGCGTAGCATGGGCGTAGCACGGGCGTAGCATAAGCGTAACACGGGCATGGAACATTAATATTTAAAAAAATAAATTATAGAGCTGCGCCCGATGATAGGTAAGTATTGGAAACTTTGTTACGGTGATCAAAGCTTAGTGATATATTTTTTAAAGTTACAAGTTACATAATCAACCTCAACCTTTTAACATATTAGTTACCAGCAACTTTTTGTCGCTAACATGCGATCTAAAGTTGCCCGTCTGTACAAAACCTTAAGCCGAACTGTAAACAATACATTATTCAGTTTTTAAATACACAATAATATTTAATTTGCCAGATGTCGAATGAATAACTAAATTCGTCTAAGAGCTTAAAAAATTAGAATAAACTAGCTGCTGCCCGCGACTTCGTTCGCGTGACATTAAATAGGTACCTTTTGATTTTCTTATTAATTATCCTAATTTAGCCAACTCATCTGCTTTCTGTGAGGTTAAGCGGACTTTAATCCGGTCAGTTATTCGATGGGTTTTTATTCGATTAGCGGGATATCGGTATCTATCATACCTAAGTATTAAGGTCAATATATTATTGATTGAGAATAAGTAGTATTTAATAGATGCCTTTAAAATGGTAGAATGCTCACTCAAGCCCAATCCGAGCAAAACCCAGTCTTAGGATCAAAGTCAAAGTCAAAGTCAATATCTTGGCGATACTCTTGAAGTCTTGACAGCGGGGCAATTGCGTAACAAGCTATAAGTAGCTATGGGTTTCATTTTGGCAGTTCAACAACATTCATTGCGTTATTTACGTTGTTGAGCAGACACATTTTTCGAACATATGAAGCAATGGATTAGCAATATCCTTCAAAATGATCCAGATTGTTGTGTTACGCAATTAGGGTGCAGGTCTTTAACATTCAGTAAAAATTGCTAGAACTTCAAGCAGAAGGTGCACACTCGCAACAGTCTTCTTCAGCGACTAGTCTCATCGAAGCCGAATTCTGGGCCGATTTCATTTAGATCGCCATTGAGTATCAACACGCTAAGAAGAAGATTGGTAGACTGACGTTTTTTTTTTATCGTGCAAATTAAAACAGCAAAAAATACTTAACTACCTAAGTACGTAGGTATTGCGTGTGAGTTCCAAAAAGAAAATTACCTATTCACGTACCTATGTATTTACTCAGCCCTAAAATAACATTCATTTTTTTCAAAACCTTATTTATATTATTCGTTAGCGTAAACATGAAGAGGAAACCCTGAATCCTAATTAATTCTATGAACTTAATTAATTAATATTAATTCTATACTACGCGTGTTAATTATTAATATTTTTGCCTTAGGTAAATAAGAATCGATTTCTTTCCTGTTTGTCTGTGGTCACGCAGTTATAGCGCGACAATGCTATTGTGGCGCGTGGCCAAAATCGGAACTAACGCCGCCATTTTTTTTTTAATACATTTTAAAGTGACATTTCACATGTTTACCAACAGCGCCCCCCTGTCAACGTCATTCGCGCCAAAAAATGTTTGTAGCAGTGTAGCCACCATGACAGATTATATTTTGACGTTAAAATAATTAATTACCAAGATTTTATTCCGTTAGTAACACTTGTTTTGTGTCCAATTAGAAGAAAAAAAATTACTCAAAAAAAGTGTCCAAAACGTTGGGTCCATTTAAATAACATTAAATATTACACGAGTGACTGAATTTTATATACAGGCTGTCCGGTTAATTAATATATTACCTATTATGAACAAATTTCACTACGGGACCTTACATGAAATCGCGAAAAAATATCTGCTGTGTGTATACATTTATATTCGCATAACTCGTGAAAATGAAAATGTAGGAAACTGCTGATTCTTTTTTCGCGATCGCAGGTTTGGTCCCATTGTAATAGTTGTTCATAATAATAAGTACAATGACCCCTGAAGAGGTAATCCATTAATTACCGGACACACTATGTCTGGTACACCCAAGTCAGCCCTACTACTACACTTCTGACGTAGTAATATTTTACCAGAAAACATAATATAAAATCAAAATCCATTTATTCAAATAAGGCTGAGAATCAGAAGTTTTTGAACGTCAAAATGGCATAAGACGGTCCTACAAAACACCCACCCTGCACCACTTCCTAATGCTTTAGCTAGGATGAAGAAGTGGCGCAACGAACTCCCCAGCAACACATCAGTCAGTTTTAAGGTGATAATGCTGTCCATTCTCTTGACATCCCCAATAATCTAGCTTTTACGAAACTGACGGAAAGAAACGAACGATTTATTAACTGTTAAAACACACTCCAGCGATTAAATCGTACAATACCGACCACTTTCTTTTGTAAAATAAGCGTTAATCGAGCAAATAAACTGTTGAGCAAACTTATGACAAATAAAAATATTTCCGTTTGTCATCTATACCTATAACACTTACTGACGGGTAAAAGTTTAAAGCGTCTAGCGATTTACAATCCTGCGAAACACAGGCCTCCCCTCTGTAAGAGGATGTGGGCCGTAATCTACCACGCGGGCCCAGTGCGGGTTAGTTGATGTCAAATGACTTCGAATTTTTGTTTCTAGGACATGATGTTTTCCTCACGAAGTTTTCCTTCACCATTTCGAGAGCAGTGGTGATGAAATAATTTACACAAAGTAAAACACTTGTCTGCGTTCGAACCTTCGACCTACAAGTCGTAAGTCGCGGCTGGCCATTACTATTGGGCCACAACTGCTCACTACTAACTTGCTATCATAGAAATATATAAAGCTTAAAAAGAATGAAAACGAATGACAAGTTTTGACCTTTTTCTGTAAAAGAGACCTAACTGAATTTAGCACTGAAAGAAACACTACAAAAGCGTATTTGGCTTTGACCTTTAGCCTTGACATCTACGACTACATACTTCGCGACCGTTTGGTCACACGTCACACCTTGGGTCAAGGTTAATAAGATTGGCGGGGGTGACCGAACGGTTGATAGCAAGGGCGTCGGCGGCAAAAGCACTTTGCTAGCATTCGATAAAAGTAAAAACACAAGTATAATTCGATTGCCCACCCAGCGGCAGACGCTATTCTTAGTTACATAAGTAGGTAGATACTAATACATGCTGCGTTGCATAATCAGCCTATAATGTTCCCACTGCAGGGACAGAGGCCTCCTCTCGGTGAGAGGGAGTGGTCCGTAATCCACCACGTGGGCCTAGTGCTTTTTGGTAGACATAATAATCGTGTCACATGTCTTCGAATTTCGGGTTCTAGGACACGCCAGTTTCCTCACGATGTTTTCCTTCACCGTTTTGAGAGCAGTGGTGATGAAATAATTTACATAAAGTTAAGCGGTTATCTGGGTTCGAACCTACGACCTACAACTCGTAAGTCGCTGCGTCGATCCCACATAAATTGGGAATTGGTAGAAGGACGATGGTGATGAAAGCAGAATTATATTCAAGTAGCTTCGCACGCGTGGAGGTCGGAAATTATCCCACGGGAACTTGCTACCGGGATAAAAAAGTATACATAATATATGTCTATGTTAGGACATTTGCAACACAGGTAGCCCTTGATTGAGGAGGACCCAGGCTATGTACTACCGGTGTACCTTTCATCGATCCGTTCAGGCGTGAAAGATAACATACAGACAGAGTTACTTTCGCATTTATAATATATTTGTGGATAGCATATTCTTTACGAGGTTTATCAGCAAGTGGCACCTTCTCAATTTCGTGCTAACTTAACAGTAAGAATGAGTTCTTTCCGTGGGTGGTGATTATCTCCTTAGTTGGTAGCAGAGCTGACAGATCAGAGAAGATATAAGTCAACAACTAGGCTTTGTAGCGGAGCTGACAGCCTAGGATGCGCTGGACGTATCGCCTGTCGCGGGTTATTTCAATGCAGCATGCATAAAAAGGCAGGATATGTCTGCCGCCGGCAGGACAACTGTGGGCCCAAATAACATATAACTGGTGCCCTGAGACAGTGAGGCGGGGTCGCGGCAGACCACGTAGGAGTTGGCGGGACGAACTAGATAGGTTCCGGGTTCCGACAAAACTGGAAGGAGTGCAGAGGGAGTGCCTATTTCTCAGAAGTGGGAAGGGCTGTTTAGTAAAAAAGAAGCTAAAACCCAAGACTTTTCTATCGTCAAGATCCTCAATTCTCTCATACCTTGCACCAGCCCACGTTTGCTCTAGTTCCTCAGATGTTTTCGCTCAAATGAAAGTGATCCGCGATCTTGCCGTGTAGCGTCGCGCTCGGACGCCCGTGCCGTGCTGTGATTGATAAACTTTTTTGCAAAATAACAGTTTTTTTCCCGCGCTTGTCTGCAAGATGGCGTCGGAATGTGTGCAACGGTAATGCGATGAAAGTTTTCGTTCTTTTTAGGGTTCCGTATCCAAAAGGTGCCATGAGACCCTCTGTTAGATCTCCCGTGTGTCAGATGTTCGTCTGTCCGTCTGTCACAGGCATAGATTTATATTTCTATGGTCATAGGGCTCTGTATCTTTTGAACCGTAATAGATAGACCCTTGTGTGTGTCTACTATGGCCGCTATAACGACAAATAAACTAAAATAAAACAACGTTTACAATTTTAAAGGGTGTGTCCTCATACAATAAACTTTTTTACCGCGTTTTTTGCTCTATAATTATGTAGAAAGAAACTAAGAAATGGCGGTGTCAGTCATGTTTTTAAACTGACATGTTTTTGGTCATTGCTCTCTGTGTAAATATAGGTGTACTGTCCTGAGGGCGCTGTTGCAAAAATAGATTGTTTTGTTTGTCTTTCCTGTTATATTTTGCGCCTATTCTGTTACGGTAAACGAACTTTATATTTTTGTCATCTACCTGCCTACCTACTAGCTTCGTTTAGCTTTTTTTTTTATTTGAAATGGGCTTGCTCTTGACTCTAGCCTAGGTCAAAGGTGACAGAGACAAAGTCGACGATGGAGCGAGCTTACCCAGAAGAAGCCTGTTCACTCTCACTTTAAAGAGATTCGGGTTGTATGCGCTCGGAAAAACAGACGCAGGTAGAGAGTTCCACTCTTTTGCTGTGCGC
The DNA here is from genome assembly GCA_947508005.1 of Amphipoea lucens. NCBI lineage: Eukaryota > Metazoa > Arthropoda > Insecta > Lepidoptera > Noctuidae > Amphipoea > Amphipoea lucens. Next base: position 17,732,579 of record OX382375.1, read on the forward strand.
ATTATTAACGACATTTGCAAACGCTTAGTGCGAAATATTTCGTTAAAGATAAATATTTTTTTTTAACAATTGGTGGGCAGAAAGATGGAAGGGGAGGCCTTTGCCTTGCAGTAGGACAATATAATCAGCCTATAACGTTCCCACTGCTGGGACACAGGCCTCCTCCCTGTGAGAGGGATTGGGCCGTAATCCACCACGCGGGTCTAGTACAGTTTGGTAGATGTCACATATCTTCGAATTTTTGGTTCTAAGACATGCCGGTTCCCTCGCGATGTTTTCCTTCACCGTTTTGAGAACAGTGGTGATGAAATAAACACAGGCTTATAATATGGATCGCTTGAAGACGTTACAAAAATCAAACCAAAAAGTTTCTGGGTCTTAAATGAGTAACGATAGGTACTGGCCCAAAAAAAAACGACTGTAAATAAAAAAATACTAAGCCCGAGTGTCAAATGTGATAAAATCCCCGAAACGAAAAACCGTAAAACTCATCATTTAAAATATGTACAAATTCTGAACCACAGACTACTTTTTGATAGACTGAAATTCTGAACCCCTCAAGCAATTTTTCCTCTATGCCTCAAGAACAGTCGAATATGGACGGGGAGGAGATTTACCATGTAGAAGTCAGCTACAAGTTATTGCAGGACCACATAAACAAGTTGACAGAAAACCAGACCCAGATCATTGGCAAATTCGAAGTTTTGAACAAAAATGTGGACGACCTGCGGAAAACTTTGGCGCACTTTTCGGAGAAAATTGTAGCTTTAGAAGAGGCTTCTACTGACAGGAGAAAGCTCAGATCTGAGGTTAGGATACTGAAGGGCCGGATAGATGAGTTGTATACGATCGTGAAGGATGGGAAGGAAGACGACTCGTGTCCCGATATGGATGGGCATGAATTCCGCACGGAGGACGTCGAGTCGTGCCATTCAGGATTCTCCTGCTCATCTAAGGTACTGGCACATAATAGATAATAGTTGGTAATGGTTGGAGTCTCAGAGATACGAGGAAATGTAGGTAACTGTTGTATGCTGGCTAGTTTTAATTGGTTCTGATTTTAGTGCGTTTTTTACCGACTCAAAAAAAAACGAGGAACTATCAATTCGACACGTATGTGTGTAATATTATTGGAACTGCATTATATTCACATATTATGACAATCTATTAGGGCTTCTAAATAAATATACAAAATTTTATAGATGTGTATGTATGTATGTATATTTGTCCACGCGTTTCTCCGCAACTATTAATCGGATCGTGACTATTTTTTTTTTATTGGCTTACGTTTACTTCAACTTAGGGAACAGTGCAGTGATATGGACTAATACGTGTACTTAACTCTTGTAAGGCTTGGCTTATAGACGTCGATTTAATTTTCTGTTTTTTTTTTTTGCCGTTTTATTGGCTCGCCAGTACCTAGGTAAAGCTAGCTGGTATATCATCGTAAGACCGCGAGATTGTAACTTTTGAGCTGATGAGCCAGCAAGACCACTCTGGCGAAATGCCAAATATTTTCATCATTAGTTTCATTCTAAAACTCCTAACCAAATCTTGATCTTCATAGAGATATTTTAACTGATCCATCACATCATTACAATACTTAAAGTTGCTTGACCAACCAAACCACCGGGCCTCGCATCTCTACATCCGCGTCAAAAAATAATAAGGCGGTACCCCGACCAAAACTGCGTTTTTCAATGTTATTCAGAGGCTATTAACTCAATAATTATGAGAAATAAACTACATCTGAAAGCACATTATTAATGTTCGATATCCTATCATCACATTGCACGTTATTATTTGTTTTTATATGTTACTAATACATTTAAAATTTCCTTTTAAAAAGTGACTACAATTATTGATTGCATTCATCTTTTGCTAAAGTAATTTAAAAATCGAAATAATCCACGTTTTAATTTATTTAAAAGGATCGCTATTCCGTTTTTATTAAAATAATTCCAAAAATTGTGATAATGGGGCGTGCGCAGGGTGCGGGCGGCAGTAGGTACGCTGCATCCTTTTCGTGTCGCTCTCTGTCTCTGTCGCAAGAAGGGAACGAATGCTCAAGGTTATTTGGTCGGGGTACCACCTTAAGGAAATGAAAAAGATCGAACCGATTAAACTCGAATAAGATCTGAACAGACTCCGATTACTTACAAAAGAAATGGTTCAACGGTTTATTTAATCGATGTCTCTCGTTTATCGAGACCGCAAGTCTGGCGAGTCGGTTCGATATCGTATTACAAAATAACGTAGAAACCTATATTTGTGTAGACGGTAGATATAAGTCCATATCAATCTATTGAAACGTTCAAAATGGAAACCAATTTCACGGACTTTAAGCTTTTAATCAAATAAATCTATGATTGGGACACTCTAATTTAAATGACTGTAATTCAATTTACACTTAAATGTTGTGTTTTCACAATTACACGCTGATTGCATTGCAGCAGTCCGATGATTCGACTGCGGTGTGGGTTTTAGCGGGCCTGTTCGTCTACCTTCAAACTAATTTTTAAATAAATGAAATTTTATGATTTTCGCAAGAGCAGTGGTGGCCCAGTGGTAACGGCCGCGACTTACGAGTTGTAGGTCGTAGGTTCGAACCCAGGCAGGCGCTTTACTTTGTGTAAATTATTTCATCACCACTGCTCTCAAAACGGTGAAGGAAACCGGCATGTCCTAGAAACAATAATTCGAAGACATGTGACATCTACCAACCCGCACTGGGCCCGCGTGGTGGATTACTGCCCACTCCCTCTCACAGAGAGGAGGCCTGTGTCCCAGCAGTGGGAACATTATAGGCTGATTATGATGAAGCATGGGTTCAATATACACATTCTACAGATAACTTCGAAAATTCTAATTTGCCTGCATTTTCCTGTCACCTAGCCTACTTTCAGAATTAATTGGATTATTGCAGAAATCAGCACAGTGATGTCATTTATTATTATGAAACTCTTAGATAAGAGGACATTGTTCGCAGAATTGGGCTGTGACAGTCGCAACGGCTTGTTTTTTTACTTTTTCTCGAACAAAAGTGTCCACTACAGAGCATTTTAGATACGATTGCAAAAAGACGAAAGCGTAGCGGTCTAGGCAGCAAACAGGAACTTTTTAATGGAAGGATTGTTCTGAAATCGTCGAGTTTTTTTTTTCTTGGTTGACATGTTGGTTTACAAAAATGCTTCTTCCTTTTGCTCTCGTACTGATACGAACTTTTAGAGAATATGCGCAAATGCTGTGGTAACTATACGAATGAAATTCGTTAGCGTAACTCCGGAGCCGCGTGATCCATTTCTTAACATGATAAATTAATTTGATGATTTTTTTTGTGGGGTTATCGACCGTAATCAGTGTAGGTATTCACTTGATATTATCAGTTTAAAAAATCGTTTTTTGTTTTTTTATGAAACCTTTTAGTGCGTTTGGGCATTTTTTGAGATGGGAAAAAACCATTGAATTCGTGCCACTGTAACCGTAACCGACACCGCTCCGGATGTGTTCGGCTGTCCTCGGGATGTACTCGGGTTTTAATGTAAGTATATCCGATATATGTCAGTGAGTGATGGCAAAGTATTCTGTTTGTGTTTTGTTTTCACTTCTGTCGGTACTCCCGGAGTGCCACTGTAACTACACAGACGTGATTGGTATCAATATCGAAACACGACGAAACATATTTTCTCAATTCATACTTCGAGTGACAACACTGACAGCGGTCAATCTATCAATCAACTCAGCCTATCGCAGTCCACTGCTGGACATAGGCCTCTCCCAGACTGCGCCACAGCACCCTGTCCTCCGCCTTCCGCATCCAGTCTACCCCAGCCACCTTCTTTAGGTCGTCTGTCCATCTAGCTGGGGGGCATCCCACACTACGCTTGCCGGTACGCGGTGTCCACTCCTGCCAGCGGTCGTTGACCCCTAAAAAAGAAACATTCAATCTTTTTAATTGTACCGTGTTCTGCATAGTTCATATATCTATGGTGTTCTGATATCGACACCCATACCGCGCGGCGGGGCGGTCACCTCCTTCTGCGAAGCAGTCATGCTAGCGAAGGAGGTGGCGGAAACGGCTGAGGGAGAGAGCCTCACACCCCAGCCGCCGCGGGAGACGCTCCGGGCGTCGGGAGCCGCGTGACGACTCCCGGCCACCGTAGGCGCGGGCCTGCGGACGGAGAGTAATGGGTAGCTCACCGTCCGATCAGGACCAGGCCCGTGCCGGACGGTGCGTACGTGTTCCACGCGCGCCTCAAAGAGATGTCAGCATAAAGGAAGGGGCCTGCCAGGGCCGAAGCCTGCCGGGGGTGCGGGATTGTCCGAAAGGGTTACCGCTACCCCGGAACATAAAGGGCTAAGGAAGGAACACGGATGGGTTTTAGTCAGTAAGAGTCTGACACTCCCTTCCGCTCCACCCAGAGCGGGAGGGGTCATTTGATGATTTCCCATCCATAAAAAAAAAAAACCCATACACGTTTGCAGAGTTTCGTTAGCTAATTTAGTTTGACCCAGCATTAGCTGGTCAGCAAGATGAGTGTCCATGGAGTTTCTTGCCCGTTCTTCTCCATAGAGATCTACGTTTTGGAATGGGCAACTAGCTTCAACTTTCTAACTAATCGACTATTTAATTTTGAAAATTATTCCAAAATGGTTTAATTGAAATAAATGCTTTGAGTTTGAGTTTGATGGAAGCGGAAATGTCCCAGCACCCAAATTGCGTAACACACTATCAATCGGAATCTGAATCATTTTGAAGAAAATTGCTAATCCATTGCTTCATAAGTTCGAAAAATTTGTCTGTTCAACACGTAAATTACGCAATGAATGTTGTTGAACTGTCAAAATGAAACCGATTCCGATTGATAATGTGTTAAGCAATTGCCTAGGTCAAACCATAGATAATATATTAGTAGGCCAAACATAGGTACGGTTAGCAACAAAAACTTGAAGAAACCAGGAGTTCAGAATAAAAGTTTGTAAACATTCTTTCCTGCTAACAACGTTACTATAACTTACAGGAAGATACTTCCAACTTTCTAATTAGGGACCCAAATTGAGCTACCTACCTACTCAATTTCCAAGAAACTTTCGGGAAGGCGACGTCTACCTGAGACCGTTTTTGGTCCAATAAGCAATGTATTATGTTTCCGAATGAAGGTCAATCAACTAAGGACTTATTTGGGTTTCCAGGACCTAATTATAGGTACAGCGAAAAGTAGGTACCTACCGTACGAAGGAAATAAAAAAAAAAATTTAAAAACTAAAACCCGACTGCTGAAAAGAATGATACAAGAAAGTACCTTCCCGGAGTCGCATGCCGCTGTAATAACACACATATAAGCTATGATAGTATGTGACCACGGGAAGGTACTTTCTTGTGTCATCCTTTTCAGTAGACGGGTTTTATTTTTAAACTTATTTATTATTTGTTGTTTTAATGGCAAACAACATCGCGACAGACCCAGACGGAGATGGCGGAATGACCTGCCCCCTTATTCACAAACAGTCGATATGCTTCCGTATCGTATCGAACATTAATCATTGTTATCGTAGGAGTCTTCTCAATGCTGTTCACAAGTCCAAAACCCGAAAATTTTGTCAGTTTAAATCAAATAGACGCCCGCTATTCTTCCAACATCTATTAGGTCCTTACATATGAAATTGGCGTTTTGTATGGAAGGAACAAAAAGTCGAATATTTTTTAATATAATATATTTAATTAATCAAAGTATGAACCATTGTTTTCAATGCACTTTTGCCATCTTATAGGTAGTTCATTGATCCCTTTACTAAAAAAACCAGTCGGACGGGAATCAATAAAATCTTTGAAGGCGATTTGGACTGCCCCATCGGAGTTGAATTTTTTCCCTTGCAAAAAGTTATCCAAATTGCGAAAAAAATGGTAATCTGTTGGAGCAAGGTCCGGGGAGTACGGAGGATGTCTAAGACATTCCAATTCAAGTAATGTAACGCAGCAGTCGACGCGCGTTTGCCGGTTTGCTTCAGTCAATTCGTGAGGTACCCACCTTTCAAGCTTTTTAATCTTCCCAATTTGCTTCAAGTGAATTAAAACAGTTTTATCACTAACATCGAAGCCTGCAGCTAACTCGGACGTGGTTTGCGATGGGTCCGCTTCCACAATAGCCTTCAATTCTCCATTATCAACTTGGGTCTCAGGCCGTCCACGGGGCTTGTTCTGCAGGTCGAAATTTCCAGAACGAAAACGTTGGAACCAAAAACGAACTGTGTTTTCTTTTGCAACATGACCGCCATACACATCATTCACCCTTCGAGTCGTTTCCGCAGCACTAGTGCCACGGCGGAACTCGTACTCGTAAATAATGCGATATTTTAAATTTTCCATTTTGTAAAATGAGTGACGCAAACAGAAAAAACAGAAGAAAAAAAACAAATGAATGACGGTCATCGAAGCACAAATACATGAGTAAATAGCTGTACAAATTTGAATTTGGAATTCCTTACCAAAGAGGAGAAATTCGTGATTAAAGTGGCCAGTACGAAAAACGCCAATTTCATATGTAAGGACCTAATATTTGCTGTTGAGGGGAAGTCAAATCAGGTTATCGAAATGTCAAGTTTTCGATACGATAGCCTGTCGTATGGTTGTGAATCAGGGCTCTGGACTCCTTTAAATTGCTTTCCATGAGGCGTGATCGAGGTCAAGAGCGTGCCCATTCTGCAATAAAAAAAAAATAAAGATTGGTCCTTGGCAGCTCTGGACAGAAATGGTGAAAAGAGAGTAGGAAGGCATTTGCCCAGGAGTAGAAAATTAATGGCTAAAAAAAAATTTGTTATAGCGGCCATAGCACACACAAACAAAAACACGAATATGCACATACTCTGTGATTTAATGTGTTACCCAGATTACTAATCTGTGGTATTACGGTTCAAAAGATACTGCCCTGAGGCAGACGGATCAAAGACTACAATAGTATACTGGCTATGACGGACAGACGAACGGACGGACAGCGGAGGCTTAGTAGGGTCCCGTTGGCACCCTTCGGGACTTGTACTATTATCAAAGAATACTTGATAGTAAGTACTATTATTCTGTGCTTCGGGTACGGAATCCTACAAAACACGCGGGGCGTGTCATCAGCACTGAAAGTGTTCATTCGATGACGCACAACCCTTTCGTTTGGTGTAATTTTGTAATTCATCAATCATCCTTATAAGTAAAACGTTATCGCGTTTTCTATCTAATTTCCTCAAATAATAGATTAGGTTTATTGCAGAAATGATTTCTTAAGTAGTACAGTCTTTCACTTAGTGCGGTATCGACGACACTCAAGCCGATTAAATTCAATGAATAAGTGAGTTTTAACAACTTTGGTAAGATAAGAAGCATATTAATGACTGCAGTCCTCGCTGTTTGCTGTGGTCATAATTTTTTTGATTCAGCCCTCGGCCTCATAGCCACGGACTGATTTGCACTTGATTTTCAGCACTCTGCTTAGCGCCGAGGGTTGAAAATCCAACAGTATGTTTTTTTGTCGCGCTGGGATACGCGTTGTTGGATTCTCAATGCTGGGCTCAATACAGAGTGTTGAAAATACAGTGCACCATAAAAAGACGCCCGTTCTTTATGAAGGAGCTCGTCAGGGACTTCCCCTTCTGTACTATACTTATTACTGCCGCCAAGCCAAGCAGCGTTGCTGTGTTCCTATTTTAAAAGTATTGGTGGGATTTTGTTTCTGGGGATGGCGTGGCGATGGGGGATGTATTGATGTATTGTATTGTGTGGAACAGTCTAAAGAAACTACGAAACGTGTACCTAATGGCGGCTATCGCTGTCTCGCTTTGACATGTGCAGTCTGTGCATAGTCTGTGTCATTTTTGTCATGTTGGTATTCAGTTTTAGTACAAGTTTCATACAAGCGACGTTTTTTTATCTTTTTCTATGGGACTCCCGTCTCTTCTTACATAATATAATGAACATTACTTAGGTACTCTATGGTGTGTAAAACTATTACTTCGAAGCAAAAGCCAACTGGGTATTAATCGTGGTATTGAAGCCATTTTAACGTGTATTTGATAAGGTCCAGTTGACCGATATTATGATTTGTACCGTGATGTTTTACCTAAAAATGTCTCACAGGAGTCGGTGACCCACTTAACATCGGATGGGCTGTTTCACCTGCTCATCTATGATCCTGTTTCTTTATTATTTTATTTGGATCCCCAACAGAGGTTACACAATTTCATGCAAGTTTACAAGAACAGGGACAAAATAATACTAGTGTGCGCTTCCAATTACAGGAGACCGCATCGTTCTCTTATAATCTAGAATCTAATATATTCTTTCTCTTTTTGTTGTTATTAAATATCGCTGTCCGTTTGTTTCAGGTGACAATGACGACTGGACTGGACAGGGACACGATACGGGCCGCATACGAAGATGTAAGATCTGACACATCGCCCACTGAGTGGTAAGTTTTGTAAATCTATCTGACGGGGGACACTGCAGAGTTTGTGTCTTCTGGCATGTGGCCAAAATCAGAACTAACGCCGCCATTTTGTTTTACCAACAGCGCCCCCTGTTAACGTCATTTGAGCGCCAAAAGACCCTTGTACAGACGCCAGCACATCTACCCGAAACTGTCAAAATTTCCCAATTAACTTTGAACCTTATACTTTAGTAATAAATTTGAAAATCTATTAAAGAAATTTGACAGATTGTAGTAGGTTGATGTGCTGGCGTCTGTACCTAGAACTGTTATTCAACGGGTGGTGCGCGCACCTCGACTATTCTACACTGCACGATGTAGAACGAAGGCGGCCGGACGTATGCGGCCGGCCTCAGGTCTCCGAATCTGAATTCCTGATCAGTAAACCGGATGTATGCAGCCAGTCTTAGAATTGTAGGGGAAGACCAAAGAAACGCTGGATGGACTGTGTGAAAAATGATATGGCTAGAAAGGGGGTGACTATACATATACTCGTAGGAGGGCGTCTAGAGAAGTATGGAAGAAGACATCTTACGCCGACCCCAAATAAATTGGTACAGACAGCGTCAGAGAAAAGGAACCACCCCAAGACTTCTTGATGTCATTACCAAAGGGAGTTCCTTTTCTCTGAAGCTGACTGTACAAGGGCAAGAGAATGAAGATGATATACATTGTAGCAAAGTACCTAATGTTATATATTCTATATGAATTCCTCAGGGCGGTGTTCAAATTCGACGGTGCCCGCATCGTGTGTTCTGCGCGTGGCTCAGACTTCCCAGAGTTCCGCACCCAGTTCTCCGATGACGACCGCGCCTTCGGATATCTCAGGTTAGTTGACATTGTCTGTTTATACGGGGTGAAATTGAATTCATGGGCATCCTTTTAAGGGGTCATTGTAATCATCATTATGAACAACTTTTACTATGGTGCCAAGACTGAAATCGCGAAAAAAAATCAGCTCTTCTATACATTTTGACGAGTTATGTGAACATAAATGCAAGGAACAGCTGATTTTTTTACGCGATTTTAGGCTTAGTCCCATAGTAAAAATTGTTCATAACGATGAATTTAATTTCAACCTGTATAAGGTGTTAAAAAATTAACCCGACAAACTTTAAGAGGTGCTTTAGAACATCGAACTGAACAACTTTCAGTATGGGACCAACTCTGAAATCACGAAAAAAATAATCAGCTGTTTCATACAAAAGTTCAATACTTACCTACTTGACCAAAATGTATGAAACAGCTGATTTTTTTTTTTTTCGTGATTACAGAATTGGTCCCATAGTAAAAGTTGTTCACTTCGGTGTTCTAACGCACCTCTTAAAGTTTGTCGGGTTAATTTTTTAACACTGTGTATAGTAGGTACAGAAAAAAGAAAACTGTCGCTGACACACGTGGTTACCTACGAGAACATACATATGCATTTAATTAGAGGCTTTGACTGGCAGTAATCTGGCCCAAATGGTAAGTTTTAGAATCAGTAGCATAGGTAGTCGGTTTACTTAAGGTATCATAAGTGCACATCATAAGCGAATAGCCGATGGCTAGTGGCTACCCTAATAAGCACCCAAAAGCAACCTCCTCTTGAAGGACAAAAGACTTCGACCTCCTGCCAGATAGAAAGACTTCAGCGTCTTCTAAGCGTGTCGAGGCAGAGTCTGTCTAGAATTTAGCCAAGAAGAAGTACCAATATAAAATAACATTGCTGAAAAACATTCAATAGGTACCTAAGAATGTCTGAAATTATATTGTGGCCTAATTAAGCAACTGCATTTAGCTAACAGGTGAGGCAAGCGGTGTAACGCGATTAAATCACCAAGTGGTGACCGACCTACCAACCGTGACCGTACTGGTGACACAATTTGTAGACATTGTTGCCGATTCCCTTGCTCACAAACTAAACTAAATTTAAGTTCAGTGCATCTTTTTCTTTCTATTTCATTAAGAAAAGGACAGAAGATAAATATTAGTTTAGTCAAATTAGTCAACGCCTGACGTAATAGACGTATTTTTAGTAGGCAAGTTTTTAATGGCGTCTAAACTTGTCTATGGAGTAACTTATTTTGACAGGACTAAACTAATATTTATGTTCTGTCCTTTTCTTAATGAAATAGAAAGAATAAGATGCACTGAACTTGGTCTACTTTGTGAACAAGGGAATCGGCGCCATTGTAGTACCTATGTGTCTAGCGGTCTACTAGATTTCTCTTACTACCTACTGAAGAAAAGTGATCACTCGAATTTCGGGGACAGCTTTACCGAGGTCTGCATTGGAAAATCGGTTTTTCTAACTCTTCCAATCTACATAAAGTAGGAATTATCACGCTATATTATTTCAGTCGTAGTTATGAGAAGAAAAGGGATTTTTAAATGGCATCGTAATAGCGCCATAATGGTTTTAGGTTCCACCACAGAATACTTAAAGTACTACGTAGTTCCACAAAGAACCTAGCTTACGCATTGGAATTTCTTAAGAGACACTAGAGCTGTCCCTATATATATTTCTATAATCAATCTCCTCAAATAGCACAGGACTACTCCATTACACTATGTTTAGGGTTCCAAAAAAATAATGCGAAAGTTTTAACATCACTTTTTGTCCATCTGTCACAGAAGTTTTTCTCGAGATCTTTACAACAACGTAGGGATTTGAATTTTGGCATAACGTTTATTTATTTATTTTATTTACACGGTAGGTATTTATTTCACTTTTTTATTTATGTCTCGGTGACGCGTGTGTCCGCTCCTGGCCTGTTTATTCTATCCTAGCTGCGTCCTAGAGCAAGTAAATAATATAATAAATTATGCCCAGGGTGCAGATGGGCGACGAGATGTCAAAACGTAAGAAGTTCCTGTTTGTCACGTGGGTGGGGCCGAACGTGTCGGTCATCAACCGGGCCAAGATGTCCACCGACAAAGCCATCATTAAAGACATCATCTCTGTAAGTACCCGTTTTTATACCACCTATTTAAGTTCACTATAACTATACAAACATCATGCGTCATGCCTGTAATCCTGAAAGGAAAGGCAGAGTGGTGTGTGTGGTCTGCAACAAGAGTCGATAAACACTTCTTAAATCTTAAAACCATTAAGCAAATCATCATCTGCCTGCCTTTTCCCAACTATGTTGGGGTCCGCTTCCAGTCTAACCGGATGCAGCTGAATACCAGTATTTTACATGGAGCGACTGCCTATCTGACCTCCACAACCCGGTTACTGGGTACCGGATGCAGCTGAATACCAGTATTTTACATGGAGCGACTGCCTATCTGACCTCCACAACCCGGTTACTGGGTAATAGGTACGACACCCCTTGGTAAGACTGGTAGTCAGATTTTCAGGCTTCTGACTACCCGTAACGACTGTCAAAGATCCACAAATGACAGCCGGGACCAACGGCTTAACGTGCTTTCCGAGGCACGGAGGGGCCTTTGTATGTAAAGATGGTCACCCATCCACGGACCAACCGCGGCAAGCGTAGCTTAACCTGATCGATCGACCCGTGCGGCTGTTATTACTTAGCCACAGCCCCTCTAAAACCATTAAGCAAAATGTTAATTTAAATTACATCTGTAATATTTAAAAAAAAATTATTAACCCTTAGCTATTAAATGTTAAAGATACAATACAGTGATATGATAATAGACTTTTGTTGCTGGCTGTACACCCTTATTGGGTCAAAACTATTGAGTAATTTTTTATCTGCACCATAAAATATTAAAATACGATAAGTTTACGGTTTTAAAACTTTATGCCTACAACCATTGTTTATACTTACTATGCTACAACTTAACTCCTTCTAACGTTATCGTTTTGTCTAGTCGGTATCGATGGCAACTTCAAATAGATTTTATAGTATCTACCTATCGATAAAATATTTTTTTCTTTTTTTTTTTAGTTTCATTCGGCAGAGCACAGACTTATAAAGTCTAGCTTACATAGAGAAGCTAAACTGTGCAGGCAAAACTGCGTCAATTTGGCCTGACAAGTCACAGTGAGACTGTTTTGCCTTTCGACGATTTTCTTGTAGTAGGTACCTAGATATTCCAGCTGCCGATTGTGCGTAGACTGAGCGTTTTTTTCGCGCCATCAACATACGTATACGACTATACGCAACTATAGCGTTCTGGTTTCTCAAGACAGTACACGCGCCGTTGACATGCACGTGCACAGCAGTCGACGCGAGTTGCATTGCATGGAACGCGCGTATAAAAAACGCCGTGTGTTAGACCCTTACAATAATGACGATTATTATATGGCAAAATTGCTATTTCTGATCTGCATAGCTATTCACAAACACTCGATACGCCTCCGTATCGTATCGAACATTATATACATATCATTGTTATCGTAGGAGTCTCCTAAACGCTGTTCACAAGTCCAAAACCCGAAAATTTTGTCAGTTTAAATCAAATAGACGCCCGCTATCCGTCCAACAGCTATTTGCTGTTGAGGGTAGGGCTTCCAATACCGGTATCCCCGTATTGGCTAATACCGGTATAGTATTGAAAGCCCAATACCGGTATCCCCGTATTGGCTAATACCGGTATTGAAAGCCCTAGTTGAGGGCAAGTCAAATCACAGGTTTTCGATACGATAGCCTGTCGTATGGTTGTGAATCAGGGCTCAGGGCCGTAGTTGTCTATGACACAATGAACGAAACCGCGCGAAATCAACGCGAGATTGGCGGGATTATTTAAGGAATTGACGTGCTTTCGACGCAAGGAATCGTTAGGTACCTAAGTGGTTATAGTAACTATTCAATAACCTCCTTTGCATGGACATACAATATAATAAATACGCATATTTTTTCGACTCCAACTGTGGACTAACACTTGACATGTTTTCTAACACATCAGGTAAATTAAATAAAGCTGGAACACTACGGATGTTTAAAAACATTATGGATAGAATTAAAATTGATATGAAATTGTTCCCTGTGGACCGCCCACTAGACGATAGCACAACTGGGCAAAATTCTCAGCTTTTTCGTTCATAATAATTTAGATAATACCTTACTAATAACAATTCTACATCAAAATATAGCCGGAGCCTTAAACAAACGTGATGAAATTTCGTTTGCCATCTTAGATTTGTTAAATAGCGAAATCAGAGTAGATGTACTGTGTCTTACTGAAACATTCTTGCTTGAAGGTACTGAAAAAAACTTTCGCCTAAAAGGCTTTACGACTGCAGCTTACTACTCAAGGAAAACTTCAAAAAGAGGGGGCGTTATTATTCTTATAAAAAACGAAATTGAATTTAAAATAATACAGGAAATACAAAAAATAAGCGAAACATGTGTATTTGAATGTTGTGGTTTAGAATTAACTAAATACGGTATATTAATAATATGTGTATATAGAACCCCTTCGTCAAATGCAACGATCTTTCTTAATAAACTTGAGACTCTACTGAGGACATTGTGTCGTAATACAAGAAAGAAAATTATAATATGTGGGGATACAAATATCGATATTTTAAAACAGTCAAAGGAAAGTAGGGAATATAATTACTTGTTAACTAGTTACAACATAAAACATGCTATTTTGACACCTACTAGAGTAACAGAAAAGACAGAAACTTGCATTGATCACATCATAACCAACATAGAAAAATGGGTTGCAAAAGTACATAACTTAGGTTTATCGGATCACTCAGCCCAATCATATTCTTGGGCTGTTACAAAAATACATCAACCTGTTTTAAAATGGTGGTATCAATTTAAACGAGACTATAGTCATGAAAATAAGGAAAAATTTATAAACTCAATCTCATGTCTGTCTTTTAGTGACGTATTTGAAGAAAACTCAACAAACGAAGCATTCCACAAATTTATCGATACATTTCTACTATTTTATAACTTATGCTTTCCTACAATTCGAGTAAAAGTCACAAATAAAGCATTAAATAAATTAAAATGGCTTTCTAAAGGTATAAAAATAAGCTGTAAGAATAAAAGTAAATTACACTATAAATTAAAATATAAAAATAAGGAATCTCATAAAAGCAAGTACAAAAACTATTGTAATTTATTGAAAAAATGCATTTTGACGTCTCGGAAAAATAATAATACCAAATATATAAACAAAGCTCAAAATAAGTGCAAGGCAGCGTGGAATGTAATAAAAAAGCATACCGGCGCAGATTTAAAACGCTCCTGTATTTCAAAAATTACTATTGACAACGGTGACTGTATAAGCCCTGATTCTATTGCAAATCACTTCAATAATTTTTTCATTAATACGGTTACCAAGAATAATAACCTTGATAATGGAGAAGATTCAAGATTAAAACAAATGGATCATATTGAATCAATCAGTAATTCAATATTTTTGTACCCACTGGATAGTAGTGACCTTAAAAAAATTGTGATGTCTCTAAACGATTCCAAAGCTAGTGGTTATGATAATATTCGCACTGACATCATAAAACTGGTAGTCAATGTAATTCTAGAGCCACTTTTACATGTTGTTAATCTCTCTCTAGAACAAGGAATATTTCCCGACTTATTAAAGATATCAGTAGTAAAACCAATATATAAAAAAGGGGATAGCACTCAAATGGACAATTACAGACCCGTGACTTTGATACCGATATTCTCTAAAATATTTGAAAAGGCTTTTCATAATAAATTAGCAAATTTCATTGAGAAGCACAAGATTATTAAGGATGAACAAAATGGGTTTCGTAAAAATAGAAGCACATCGTTAGCAGCCTTTCAATTAATAAAAGAAATAACAGATTGTATTGACAAGAAGATACCTGTTACAGTTTTATTCATGGATATGAGTAAAGCTTTTGACCATGTCTCTCATGAACGATTATTGGAAAAGGTATCCAGATATGGAATCAGAGGAACGGCATATAACTGGCTGGAATCTTATTTGTCCGATAGAGCACAATCAGTGGAAGTGACAAAGTATAACGACCAAACTAAAACGTTAGAATCGCTCCAATCTACATTTATGTATAATAGATATGGCGTGCCCCAGGGCAGTATTTTAGGGCCACCATTGTTTTTGCTCTACATAAATGATTTTCCAGAAGTTATAAATCATAAATGTGTACTGTTTGCCGACGATACTACAATTATAATCAAAGGACAAGATAAAAATTCGTATGAACAAGAAATAAACATTGCTCTGCAAAAAACTATAGGGTGGCTAGAGGCTAATAATTTAAAAGTTAATATTAATAAAACAAAATTTATGCAGTTTCATACATGTAGATCAAAACCGCTGGCCCTGAATATATCTTATAAAGGGGTCGCCCTGGCAGAAACTGACTCGGTTAAGTTTCTTGGAATAAATTTAGATAAATTTTGTTCATGGAAAAACCATATTAATGACATTTGTACTAAAATAAATAATTTTATATACCCTTTAAGGCGTATAAGTTGCGAGGTATCTAGAAATGCGGCAATAACGGCTTTCCATGGCTATATAACCTCCACTCTAAGGTATGGTATTATCCTGTGGGGTCGTTGTGTGGAGATTGATCAAGCATTCGTTATGCAGAAAAAGTGTCTAAGAGCTATATTTGGATTGAAGCAAATAGAGTCATGTCGTCCATTCTTTAGGAAATATAAAATATTAACTCTGCCATCTATTTATATATTAGAATCCTGTATATTTGTTTCTAAACATAAGAGACTTTTTCAGCAAGCGACAAGCTACTATGCCCCACGATCTATGTATACTAACAAGTTATTTCAGCCGAGGACTAATCTCGCATTTACAAGCAACAACAGTTATATTATGTGCATAAAATTGTACAACAAAATACCAAATTCTATAAAAACGCTACCATTTTCTAGATTTAAAAATAATTTGACGAGGTTTTTAATTGAGAAATGCTTTTATAGTGTACATGAGTTTTTGGATTATAAATTGTAAGTTTTATAAACTGCACGATTATTTTAAATTATTATTGTTATTCTTATTACTATTGTGTGGCGAATCTCTTCCATTATTGACATGATTATTACTGACATTTATGATTATTATTATTTTTTTTTTTTTTTTCATTATTATAGTGACATTTATTTAAGTCAAAGATACAAATTTAACGGGATTATCTGTTTACTGACTGCATGGCTATGAGTAATAATTAAATTCAATAAAGTATGTAACCTTATTTTATATTTGCACGCCGAAATTAAAGGCAGAATAAGAGAACAATAAAATTATGTACCTACATTTTACCAACCTTCTGTACCTTATTTATGCAAATAAATGATTTTTGATTTGATTTTTTGATATAGTGAATTAGGGCCCAGTATTATGAAATCGTTCTAATTTAATTAATTGTTTTTATCACTGGCCTAAAGACGCTCCATTATAGTCTTTTTTTACACAACGCCAATAATGGCTTAGCTAGTTGGATTAGGGTTGATTTTTCCAACGCCAGATAATTTTATCCGAGGAATAATTTTGAATTTTTGACAGTTCTTCCATACAAAATCTGTCAGACGTCAATTTTATTCCACGAATAAAAGATGTCTGTCGATTGAAAAATCAGCCCTTATTGGAATGGCTCGTCAACTGGCATCGTGTACAGACGCCAGCACATCAACCTACTACAATCTGTCAAATTTCTTTAATAGATTTTCAACTTTATCACTGAAGCATAAGGTTCAAAGTTGATTGGGAAAATGTGACAGTTAGGTGTAGGTTGATGTGCTGGCGTCTGTACCTAAATAGTCCATAACACAGAGCCATAGAGTAAGTCACAGAGCCCTTGACTGTCTCGCAGATATGCGTGTGTCATTCGGCATTCATACAAATTGTTTTGGCAATAAATAAAATGTGAATCGTCATGATTCATACCCCGGGAATGACTGGGATAGGCAGATTTACGAGGCGTTCTTATTAGTAGGGAGAGGTCAGTGGTAACGTGACTAACCTCTTTTATTGAGGACCTATAGGGATGCCATTAATTTTGTTCTGTGTTTGAAATGTAAAAAGATTAAGTATTAGCCTCTTTTCACATTATTCTTCTTTATAATTATGTGCCAGATTTTTCAATAGTCAGATAAATTTTATCTGAAGAATAAATAATTATGGTGGTTTTACGTATCCATACAAAAGCTGTGAAAACACAATTTTTATTCCCTAAATAAAATATATCTAACGAACAGAAAATCGCCCCTTAATACAATAGGCCATATTAAAGAGTAGAGAATTAGGATCAGGTATTTTATAATAATAGTAATAAAAAATAAACATAAAAAACGATTAGGATGTACAAACATTGTATTAAAAATGCAATAAATAAGTACACAAAACATTCAGATCACATAAAATCATACAAATACTTCCTAACATTAAAACCAACAGTTTGAGCGACCGCCGAGATAAAATCATAGCCAACTATACATTTGTACTTTGCTGTATCCAAATCTATCTCTTTGCTGCCAGCAATCAGCTTCAGTTCAACTAAAGTGGCTATTTGAGCCAGCAGATTACTTGTCAAACCAATTTTTTCTTCCAATATTGCATAAAATATGGCCAGTAATCGGTCTAGAGTGAAGACTTTTGGCCCAAGTTGCGTGTTTAACTTCTCAGTAATCTTTGCATTTGCTCGCACTTGCTGCAACCGCTTTCGTTGCTTTCCATGATGCTTCATGAACAGTCTTTTGTCTTCCTTTGGTGGGTTGTAACTGGCTAGGTAAGCGGCAATGAGTAGGAATTTAGCATAGTAGGGTAGTTCAAAACTCTGTGCAAATGTCTTGGTTGATGTTAATTCTTCTTTTAATGTATTTTCGAAGTTGTGCATTGGTATGTTGTCTGTATCACTATTTTCTTTTCCAGGTGATGGTTTAGTAGGCTTGTAGTTACTAATACGTAGGTAAAGGAGTTCTAAACTTGATTTGAGGATAGGCGATATGTGGCGCCAGAGTCTGGATAAATCGGAAGCATTTATTTCATTTTTAATGATCGGCTCGCAGTATTTTATAAAGTTGACACATGCCATGTGCTGCAATTCAATCAGATCGCGACACGGTCTATAAAATACGCTCAAAAATGCATTGAGAAAGTTTGCAAATAACTCTGGTTTCTCTAATTCTTCTTTAATATCTTCATCTACTTCATAGGTTACAAGTAGGTGGTGTATAAACCGTTTTTGATGCAGGAAGATTATTTTGAACAGCTCCTCTTTGTTGTAATTCGGGAAATACAGCTTGATGGGCTCTCGAACACCCATTTTGAAGTAGAAGTTCTCATAAACCAAATGTGTGATGAATATAGTACAAATGTTGCGGTTACAAAGCTCTTGGAGTCTTAAAAATGAGCTCATTATGTTGTGGTCCATGCTACGCAGCCTCTCAGCCCTGTCGAACACTATTATTACCGGCTCATAACCTATTTGTGTCTCTCGTAGCCTATTCAAACCGTTTGTTAAATCCATCAAAGTTTCACATTTAACATCGATTTCCTCATCTTCTAACCCCGACAGGATACTCTCGAACATTATTTTAGGTGTATAGTACTCGATACAGTCAATAACAACATGTTTATACTTTAAACTTTGTAGTGCAGAGTTAACGCATAAAGTTTTTCCCGTTGCCATACTGCCACTGATAAATATAGAACAGGGCAAACATTCGTCACCTTCGCCGAGTAAATTAAACAAGTCATTCAACTGCACTTCTCTACACGGCACTTTGTTTTGTAATTCTTCCATTTTTGGTTATTTTTTCGGTTATAACTACAACAACATTTCTTTCGTTTTCGTTGTTCACTTCTATTTTGACAGTTGGCTATTTTGGCGGTCGAGTTGATGACACATGACGTTTGAATTTGCGTTCCGTTTTCCGACTCGTACGGTGCGGTCTCACTACGTTAATTTTATGCATTCCTCAACTCAAATACTCGATACTGTACACGGGAATAACAATTAATTTATTACAACTTTTGTTTTTCTTTTACAGAATTTTGCAGTGGAGTTACAATTGGAAAATCAATCCGAAATAGACATCGATCAATTCAAAGACGCCTTGAATAGGGCAGGAGGAGCAAACTATGGGACGGGGGTTAGGGATTTATGAATTGCACAATAAAATATCCGCCTATAACCTAAAACCACAGACGTAAAAAGAGTAGCAGACCAAACATTAGCTAAAATTTGTGAAGTCATTACACACACATATGAAAAATTGTCTAAACAGGGCCGGACTAAGTCCGGTATTAGTATTATAGGACGTTATAGATAGGTACCTACATGTTATCAAACTTATCATTTGCAATATACGTTGGTAAGCATTCTCTGTGACCTTCTGTAACAGTCACAAATTTCAGTAGTGTTGCGATGACACACTTACACAGGAGACTGACAGACGCAGTAGCACATTAAGAATTGTAAGCAGTGTTCGGAATACCAAGTGCCATTTGGGGTTAACAACCTGAAATATTATATTAGTGTATATGTTACCGGCCAAACCCGATTTCAGGACAAACTAGTTTAGCCTAGGCTAAACTAGTTCCGTCGACATAGGATGCAAGGGCGAGCGAAGGGCACCCCGAGGTTCGGTTTGGTTAGGTTACTTTAAACCCTTTACATAGAAATCCGTCGACATAAGATCCAAGGGCGAGCGAAGGTAATCCTATCGCGTATAGGAAGAACTAGTTTAGCCTAGGCTAAACTAGTTTGTCCTGAAATCGGGTTTGGCCGGTAACATATATACGCCTGCGGGAATGCGAAGTTTCAATGCATTCATATTAGTGAATGCATTGAAACTTCGCATTCCCTGTAACCCCACACAAGGACTCAAAAAGGAAACAAGTTTTATTGACTGCATTTCTTCTAAGGTTAAAAATAAAACACGTTGTTTATATTATTTTTTATTTGACAATGTAGGTACGGAATGTATTGACCCTATCGCACAATAACATTTTTCCAGAACGCTCTTTTAGGGGTTACTGCGTTAGTAGTCAAGTTCGTACCTTTTGTTACATTTTTTCGACATGGCTTGTTTGGATATTAATATTTTTAGACAATATTCATATTTAATGTAACCTCAGAGAACTTGTAAACCTCGGAAATCGTGCATGCATATCCATAATAATATACCGCCATAGAATCCCGCAAAATGGCACGAACCGATTCGACAACTGTTTATTATACTAAATGACTATGGTACAGTTCCAATTAGTCGTTTCATATGGAGAAGAACCCGCAAGAAACTTCTTGCGGGTTCTTCTCCATATGAAACGACTGTTTTTTTTAACTAACTTACTCAACGTGTATACCCGCAAGAAACTTCTTGCGGGTATACACGTTGAGTAAGTTACACGAATACTAAAAAAAAAAACAGTTTACAATAGTAATACGTATGCAAGGGGGTTTTGGCGGGATTTTTCGATTTAAGTTCAGTGGCTATTTTAATTATTCGCAAATTGAGTTCTAGTGCATATTGTGATGTAAAATTGGTGTAGTTTTGTATCTCAAGTACCTACTCAACTGGATAATATGTGGAATCATTGAAACAGACAGGATCTCGGTAAAATGGGGCTAACAATTTTATTGTAGTATAGACTAATTCAGTGAAGCTTGCCGAAGAAACTGACTCGATACATTTGCAAAATATTGTAGTTTTTGCGCAATACTGCAAAACCATTAGAATGTACACCCGCATTCTAATGGAAAACAAAGTGAATGTATTATGTATCAAAATCGAAATAAAAAATGTTTTTTTTTCTAAACTTGACACTCGCTAAATGCACAAATCGTGCGAAGACAAAAGGAAAAAAAATGTATGTAAGGACAGTGTAGACCAATCAACATAAATACCAAGTACCAAAAAGTACAATAAAATATTATAAATATTTATCTTTTACTTGTTTTGAAATAAAACAATTTTTTTAAGGAAGTTTCTTTGAGAGATATTTGTACCTTTGGATGCCTGTTTACATCTTAAATCAATGTAAAACTTAACAATAATTTTTACAATTAAATGTACATGACTTCTATCATGTTCAGGATTGTTTGAATCAAAAATTGAGAAATCGACATAATCAGACACAAATTTAATTAAACTATTAAAATCATTACCTTTGTTGATTTTAAAACACTTTTCACAAATTTGCACAACTTTGATAAGAGCTTGTGACGGATATATTAACCCGCCTCGGTCTTTAACAGTTATTAAAGAGGACAATAAGTTTTCTTTTTCGCCTATCATTAACAACTGACATATTGAACAGTTAATTTTCTTATGAACTTTCCGTGCGATAAAGCCCGCTACATATATAGTAATTTCTTGTGTGTATTCATCTAAAGGTGTATTAATTACGTCATCCAGAAAAAAAACAATAGTTTCTTCGTCTATATCATGGGTCTCCATAATATTTTGCTCAAAGGTGGGAGTACTATCGTTAATAACTTTTATTGGCTCTGCGGTTGAGGTCACAGTAAGGATGGGCAAATCTGATAAGCTTCCTTCGGAATGTAATTTTAATTGAAAGCGAGTAATATTTTTTTTATAAGCTGTACGAAATTGCACAACATTTGGATTGTCATTAAATCCCCCTTTTGCTCTCATAAGACCAAAAAACATCTCTAAATGATCTTGACTAACTTTATACAGGGGCAAAAATCTTAATTTTTCTTCTGTAATCAAATCATTAAACATATTAATAGCACTTCGAAGACCAATAATAAATCCAGTAAATCCAGTTTTGCGACCAGACTGTACTACCAAATCTCCATTTGACAGTTTTAAATTACAAAAGTATTCTTCTAATTCTTTGGAGAATACAATACATTTTTGAATATTAGCAGCACATAGAGCTTTTTTAAATCCTGGTACATACGTACATCGGCTGTTTAAAATATCAAAAGCGTCATTGATCATACTTATAAATTTAATAGTGGCAGAACAATCACGAAATTTATATAATTTTAAATTATCTTTGCAAAATTGAAGTGCATCTGCGACAGATCTACTCAGCAACTGTGTGGCTAACTTTACCTTCATTTTTTGTTTGGTGTAACAAATATGAGCTTCTTTAATTTTGTTAGCAAGATGTAAACCCTTTTGCTGTTGGATGTCATGTAATAATTGTAAATAATCAAACCTAATTGTATTACCATCTTTGTCAGTTAAAATGTTATAATCACCTAAAGTATTTCATGACATGGATCATAAAATACATTAATTCTCGTATTATTTAATGTAAAATATGGCTTTAATGATATTAAATTCAAATCACACCCCAAACTTGTTGCCATGCTAATATTACTAGCAGCCCCATCAAAAGTTAAACCACAAACAATAATTTTGATGTTGTAAAGCATTTCTACTGCTATTTTTACAAGACTAGCACGTTGTTCACCAGTCATGGACATAATAAAAAAATATGCTATGGGGAACTTCCATGAAGCGTTTATTGCAGTTACTAACATTACTAAGGCTTGTGTCGCAAGCGGTAGACTATCATCTGATACATCAGTGCCTGTATCAACATACCCTTTGTACTTGTTTATGGAACCATCCCATACCAATCCTTTCCTTATGGCCATTTCGTCTATGCACAGATTGACATAAATAGGATATGCACTACTTCTAGACAACTTTTCTAATGTGTCAAATGATTCAGATGTGAATCCTGGTTCCGCATTGACTTTTTTATACCAGCGTGTAATTGTAACTGGATGAGGCAAAATTGTGTTAAATGTTTCTCTTACAAAATTATATGCCCTAGGCGAATAAAAATGAAGTTGTAAGGCGAATGACCTTAATTGTGGTGAGTATGCTTTTTCAAATGTAAAACCCTTTGCTTTTTTTAGATATCGGACAAGAAAGTCTTTGTTATTACCTGGAATATTAGTTAATATATGAATATCATCTTGATTTAATTTATTCTTCAATTCTGCAATTATATCCGAGAACTGTGATACCTTTTTTCTCAATCGTCTACGTTGTTGTTGTAATAACTTAATTTTTTTATTTTTAATAATCAATTTTCTTCTTAATTTTTGCTCTTCATGTTTGGTTGCAAGTATTCGTTCTGTAGAAGGCATAACTGGAGGTATTGAAGGCGGCGTACTAATGTAATTTGAAGGGCCAGGTAAATTTTCTTCATCCTAAAATTAAAACATTTTATAAAACAACAATAATTAAGCTCAGCTAAAGAGAGCAAATTTTTAATAGATCCCAATGCTTTTTTGCCCACTTTTCTTGCTACCTTTTATACACATTAGCCAAATTAGCCATAAAGTTCCAATTGACGACACTTTAAATCCTTGTAGAAATAACCGGGGAAGTATTCAATATTACATCCATACAAAGCAGGAACTACATGCCCACTACAAATGTTGTTAATTGAATTGTGGTTGTTTATCTTTAATTTATTTGTATCACCTACAGATACAAACTCTACTTACTGCCTACAATGTTAAAAGATAATACTTACTATTACAGTAGTTATATTTGATGCAGAAACAGCAGGTATTATTTTATGTTGTACTTCTTTGAGTACAGGAACAATTGTCCCGGCAGCAGTTCGTTTTATTGGCAAGGATTTTTGGAGGTTAGTAACATTTTCCTTATCCTGTAAACAAAAGACCAACAAAATTATTATGAAGACCAGCATAATATAAAATAATTTGTTGCTCATTTGTTGTTAGCATACTATTACATACATGCATAACCAGAGGCAATTCGTTAAATAGTGTAGGAATTGATCCAGGACGTAATCTTGTTCGAAAGGCGCTGGCATCTATCAAGTGTTCCTCAAAATGCTTCGAACAAAGTACACCAGTAGGCTTGGGTTGGAGCTGCATGTTATTAATCCAGGCTTTATTTAACTTTTCATCTTTTGGAAACCTGGAACAAAAATATTACTATTATTTTATGAGTTATTATATCTCAGAACCCTGGGGTCCTGAATCTTTAGTTCACCAATAAACTGCCTTGCGGATTGTATCTCTCATAGTCTGGCCCCTGACCCTAGGTATGTTACGGCAAAGCAAACTACCAGTACAGACCTAGGGTTTATTGGAGCGCGCAAGCCCCACCACGACGTCAACGTAGGTATACGACGATGGGGCTATTATTTTTATTATTATTATTTACAGCACCAAAATATCAAAGAAATATGAGTAGCATAAAATATGTGTATAACCTATGCCTATTTCATATCAACATTGAATTGTGATAAATTGATACATTTATAGGTGTTACATATTATGCCAAGTTACTATTATAAAAAATTAAGTCTGTTGGATTATTTAACTTTGTGGTAATTATTAAGCCTATGCACCTACAATAAAAATGCATTAACCCAATATGTAAACAATGATAATTAATATAAAGATTTAACATTTCGCAATACTAAATCCGTCCCCGGTTAACTCAACAAGTACTTGAGCTGTCATTAATTGGAAATATAAGACAATTTTGTTTGTTTCTTATTTTTGTTCGATTTATTCTATGTAAGCGTATTGGCAAATTGTATGACAGTAATGAGGCTACGATAAAAACGATTAAACTTCATCGAAACAGTTGATTCATTTCGAAAAATCGACAAATTGTTTCAGTTTACAACAACGTAAATAAAAACTTACCGATGAAAGGTTAATCCAGGAATTTTGTTAGAACTATCACTGTCACACCGGTACGCACTGCACTTTACCATTTTATTTTACTTTTTTCAAGTCTTAAGTGGTGCAAACAACTAATATTTTTTCACTTAACGTGATTGACACCGTAGAGCGTTGTTGTAGGTTATAAATTTATTAATATGGCGGCGCAGAATAACAAGCTTCATGTCAAAATTTGTCTATGTGTGCGGCAGTGTGGCTACAGGTAAAAGAACGAGACGCCATTATTAAGTTGTTGCTTGATAGAACAAGGATAAAGAACGATGGCTATCTATATAAGTATAACTACGAATTAATGTTTGGTCTGCTACTCTTTTTACGTCTGTGCCTAAAACATATCAGTACTTTGATTTTAATGTCTGTCTCCTTCACTTGCAGCGCAGAAAATATATCTTTAGTTAAAATCAAAGTTATGGTAATTTTTTATTAATTAGGCCATCATCAGGCCCAAAATTGATTTTTTATTAAGTAGGAATGTGCTTTTTATTTTTGAATTTTTATACTGGTGTGATTAAGTTCTGCATTAGTCATTTTACGCTGTTTCGGTCAAAAAAATACCTATTTATTTTTTTACAAAATTAAAATTGGAACTTATTTTTTATTTAGGGAAATTGTAAAATTTCAATAATTTATTTTTTTAAAAGTCAATTGTGCAATTTATACTCGATAATGTAACGTAAGGATTTGCCAAAAAATCTTAAGTGAATGTTGCCATGTATAGGGCGCGTTAAGTGCATTTATTTTTTATCTACCTGTATTTTACTGAGACGAAATTTTACAATGTATTGTATACAAAAGTATTTGGATTTTAAACTGGCTTTTATATACATTGACTAGTGTTTTTACCCAGCATTATTGGTAAACGAATGAAGTAAATACATACATTAACCAAACGATCATAGTTTGTTTTATTTATCCTTACACATTAAGCTAACACAATAACAATAATTTTATGAAATCATTGGACTGCACATATTGTTTTTTTTTTACATGGTAACTATTTTCAAACGTCAATATATACGTCCTTGATCCTTCCTTTCCGTTTCCGCCCGTCTCACTTGGCCAGCCAGTAGGTATGTCGCTCTTTTTATTTTCGAAAAACGTAACTTTGATAAATGAAGAAAGTTGTGCGGTCACATGGTCATCTTAGGGCGGGTTGGGCGAATGTTGTTAAAACGAAAAGAATTAAGTGAAAAGCAGACTTTTTTTCTAAGTGAAGCAGGTATGTTAATCTACCTACATCATAGTTACAAATTTTACGATATGTAAAATGTATTTGTCGTAAAATAAATAACCCATATCATATGTTTTATTTATTTATTTAATAGATAATCCTGAGAAAAGTGCCAATTAACGTACTTACCTAAGAATAATATGGAGAAACAGTAAGGGGCAACTAAATTTAGAAGAAATTCTTCAATAAGAGGGACAGTCAGACAGAGGACACAACGTTTTACGTAACGTTCCTACAGCTAAGTATAATTTATTCAATTAACAGACTGTTTAATCAAAAATAAAATAAGTTCAGAAAAAAATCTACCTACCCCCAACTAATAAAAAGTTAATCACATTTTTTTCTCAATGAAAAATAAAATTTGCAACATCCACCCTAGTCACAATATAAAAATCAATTTTACAAAAATTTCAGGTATAATATTGTGTAATTTAACATTTTAACCACAGAGTATTGTAGGAAAAAGATTACAGTCTGGCGGGCGACGCGCGACGTCTTGGAGCGTTATTTTAGGTACTTGTCGGTTGGAACTAAAATCACTTGATCCACCCTAACGGCCTGGCCACGACCTTGCCGCTATCAGCAGCAGCATAGCGCGGGGCGGCGAGCGGCAAAAACAAATATACGTATGAACCGTAGAAATGTAAAAAACTTTCATAATAAATAATTAAATGTCTTTGCTTTCATATAATACCTATCTATGGTATGAACCATGCCGCGACGCACCGCTCGCAGCGTCAACGCTAGACAAAAGAAACCGCGCCGCTTGCTACTAAGCCAAAAGTCGTGGCTGGGCGGTAACTCGTCGAACAGCTAATAACATCATGTCATAATGTGAATTAAAGGAGTGGAAATTGTACCAACTGTTATATTATCATCATTTGTTGATCTCAGCGTTCCCTTAATAATTAGGGTAAGTGCTCCAGTGAATGAACACCCCCCAGTGAATGAACAAAACACAGTTTTATCCAAAAAATAAGAAATCTGAACGTTTCTACCATGTGTAGTATTTTTTTTCATAATTGCAACTCTATTTCCCATTTAAGTGGTCACATTCACGTTTAATGTCATAATTCATTTCAAAATGGCGAGTGATTAAAGTTTAAGTCGATAGTGAAATTTTTATTTGTTCGGGCTAGAGTTTAGGACTGAGGTAAGTGGAATCTTTTTTGATTTGACATTGTAATGTAAATAACGGTATTTTTGATGGGT
The DNA here is from genome assembly GCA_947508005.1 of Amphipoea lucens. Taxonomy (NCBI): domain Eukaryota; kingdom Metazoa; phylum Arthropoda; class Insecta; order Lepidoptera; family Noctuidae; genus Amphipoea; species Amphipoea lucens. Next base: position 17,760,108 of record OX382375.1, read on the forward strand.
TATTTGTTTATTATCGTAGGATAGTAGTTTAATATTGTGTTTCAAATCCATTTATTTGCGATTTTTGTCAGTTATATTAAATTATTAAGTGTCCCAGCATTGCATCAAAAAATCGTTTAAATTCCAGTGAATGAACGGGTGTTCATTCACTGGGTAATCGTAAAAATCACGTTTTGGTTGAAAAACATAACTTACGCTAATGCTATAAGGTTCATGTTTTGGGAGCTATTTCTTAAATAGATTTCCGATCTTTTGGCCAGTATTGGGACAGGTATGTTCATTTACTGGTTCATAAAATCCAGTGAATGAACACTTCATATTTTAAGACAGATTTCTCAAGAAATTTGGTATTTCTACCTGTAGGTAAGTAGGTATTTACCTACAGGTAGTAAAATAATATGGAAATCGTTTAAAATTGTTCATTTTTCTCTTGTCCATTTAGATTACCATGGATCATCACAAAAAGAAGTACAATAGGTTTCAATACAGTCAACAAGCACTTGAAGCAGCTCTTAAGGGGCTGTCTCCACGAGCGAGAGAATCGCGGCGATAATATCGTCGTGCCACGTATTTCTATACACTCTCTATGAACGCGTCTCCACACGGCGATGTTATCGCGGCGATGCGACGAGTGGCAATGTGCGCGCGTAACGTCGTCGTATCGCCGCGGTATCGTCGCTACTGGTGGCGCGCACGCCGCGCGCTCGCCGCAGAACGTGGCGCTCTCGCAGCGAGCGCGCGGCGGGCGCGCTGTCAAAGTTTCTTGAAAGTAAACTTAACAGTTCATCGAAAACCGGAATTGACATTAAATATTCATCTTCAAGCCAATCTGCATGATTTCGATATTCTTCATAATTCACATGGAAATGTCCATGACTTTCTCGACGTAGTAACATAGGATGTGTCCACCAACGGCGCGTTTTTTCCTTTCTTAATAACAATTTTACAAATATATTATATTCACTAGCGTACTTGCACAAGCACCCCAGAACACTACATCCATAATAAATAATTAATTTATTGACTGAGACACTACTTATTTCGCTCTCGTCTGGCACCTAACTGAACTCTTTCAACAAAACTATTGCACAACGCCTCGTCGCGGGCACGCGGCGATTCCGTTACGAGTCGTCGCGGGCACGCGGCGATTCCGTTACCAGTCGCAACGATACGCTGGCGGAATAATCGCTCGTTCGTGGAGACGACCCGACGATAGAAGCGCGGATCCGTTGCGATTCTCTCGCTCGTGGAGATGGCCCCTAAGTCAATTGCTAATGGAGAATTAAGTATCAATAAAGCAAGTAATGTGTACAAGATACCAAAATCGACTTTACATAATAAAATCACAAACAAGGTACCTTTGCAAAGAAAAATGGGCCCTCAGTCCGAGCTTACTGTAGATGAAGAAGCTAAGATTTCTGACTGGATTATAAATAAAGCTAAATTAGGTTTTCCAATGCACCCAGAAGAAGTTTTCGATACTGTTGAAAATTTTATGACCACTAATAATAGGAAAAATAAGTTTACCGGGAATAGACCAGGAAAAAAGTGGCTTAGTTTATTCTTAAAAAGGCATCCTGAGATTACAAAAAGGAATGCGGAGATTATATCCAAAGGCAGAGCCGCAGTTACTGAACAAGCTATCAGAGCTTGGTTCAAGGAACTCGAAGAGTTTTTAACAGAAGAACAAGCATTGGATATAAAAGACGACCCTAGTCGCATATTTAATGCCGACGAAACAGGTGTAATGACCTGCCCGAAAACCGGAATAATATTGGGGCCCAAAAATTACAGAAACACTTACGAGATTTCGGGTGGGAAAGAAAAAGAATCACTTACAGTTCTATGTAATTTTGCAGCAGATGGGAGGGATGTTCCTCCATTTGTCATATATCCTTACAAACGAATGCCTCCGGCTGTGATACAAAATTTTCCAGATACCTGGTTTATGGGGCGATCAGACAGTGGATGGATGGTGTCCAACACTTTTTTTTCATACATACAAATGTTTTACGATTGGCTGGTTCAGAATGAAATACAATTACCGGTTTTACTTTTTCTTGATGGCCACAAATCTCATATAAACCAGGAAATGTTTACGTTTTGTCAGGAAAAGCGAATATTAATATTCTGCTTATATCCGAATGCCACGCACATATTACAGCCCTGTGATGTCGGCATTTTTGGCCCCATAAAAAAGTGTTGGCGGAAAATCGTGCGCAAAAATAAACAAAATTCTACAGCATCCATAACAAAACATAATTTCGCAATAAAATTTAAAGAAGCCTACACCAGTGGATTAAAAGTTGAAACCATAAAACATGCTTTTAGGGCATGTGGACTATATCCTTTAAATGCAGACGGAGTTGACTATTCAAAATGCATTAGCACTCGAAGAGAGGAAATTAATGGGCAAATTGCTCTTAATCGTGATAACCGAATTCTAGAGGAGAGAAAGGACGATATGAGGAGCACTATTAAAATAATTGAAACAGAAGTAGGTCAAAGTATCAGAAACGAATTCGTTCAGGCTTACTTGACCAAAAATACGCATCAGCATGCATATTTTTCACTCTGGTTCAAATGTCGCAAAGAACTCGATGGTGTTAGAGATGTGTCTAGAGGAGCATCAATGGAGGCACCAGATGCTAACAATTCCTCCCAAAATGCTCCTCTCGATTTATTCAATACGTCGACTTCTATACTTCAATCATTATCTAACACACAATTATTGCATGGAGACATACAACCCGTCATTTATTCCGAAGCAGACCCGTGCTCCAGCACATTTCATGACCAAGATTTGACAAATTTTATCGTTCCTAGTCTGACGGATTTTAATAATATTTCTAATTGTTCAGAATATCTTAAAGACTATACGGAAAATCTATATGAAACCACCGAAATAGTAGAGTTTATAATTAATAGTGAATTGAATCCACCAACCGTAATTCCTCTTCCATGGTATGATACTCCACAAGCTGGTACATCGTTAGACATTAGAACTGAATTGTTTCTAAGCGATGGACCTTCTACATCTTCTACTCCTACATTATTTATTGAAAGTAATCCAGAAATTGAAAACAATAGTTCTATGAATGTGTGTACAATCACGGAGGACGATATTCAGCCAGTTGTTAACTCAAATAAAATCGACAGCTTTCTGGGGTATCCAAAAATCGCTTCGGAAAAAAAAGCAGCTAAAGTAAAAAAACCTAATCCCAAGCCGTTTGGATTAACAGGCCAACGATACAAAGCGTATGTAGAAAAGATACAAGAAGAAAAGAGATCAAAAGAAGAAGACAAAATCAATGAAAAAAAAAGGAAATTAGAGGCAAAAGAAAATGAAAAACGAAGAAAACTGGAAGAAAAAGAAAACAAAAAGAAGGATAGAGAAAAAAAGATTTCACAAAAACGCAAAGAACAGAACAAAACTGAGAAACACTTACAAACACCTAGTCCGAAAGATAAACAAAATGATGAAATTGGAATGAATGACTTACCAGTGACAACTAAGGATCTACACGGAAAATATGTTATGGCCAAATTCAAAACTGATAAAAGAATACGTCACTATGTAGGCAAAGTCCTTATGGTAAACGATCAAGAAAAGAAATGTAAGATAGATTTTCTAAGAAAAAAAGCGGTATGTGATAACATTGTTAGTTTCGTAAAACCAAATGTACCTGATGTGTCTGAAGTAGATTTTGAAGACATAGAACGTGTATTAAGTGAGCCTGCTTATTCCAGACGTGGATTGATCTCTTTTAATAATGTAACATTTAGAGATATAGAATAAGTAAAATAATCAAAAAGATGTCTAAGGAATCCTAACGTCAATAAAGTTAAACGAATTAAGACTGTGATTAGCTTATATTTCGACTCACTTATTGTGATTTTAGTTACGTATGATGACTTGTTATTTACGCAAAGTTTCAATACTTCAGTGAAGTTAGTTTGTACCTGATTATTTAAATTGAAAACTGATTAAAGTTTAAATTTGTAAAAAACACATGACCAAGAAGTTTTTAGTTACCTTGTTAATTAGGTATTAGCTTAGTAAATATTGTTTTTACTTTGTAATAAAAGATTTTAACGTGCCTGAGAGGTCTATGAACGTTTGTAGAATTAAGCTAAGATTTAGAGGTTTTGTTTTGAGAAGATTTTATTTTTATTTTTTCTATTATGACATTGAAGATTTTTAAAGAAATGTTGATTTTTTCACCGCATTTATTGCAATAATAAGACTGTAATAGTGTAATTAATAAACGAAGAATTTTGTTCATTCACTGGTTTCATTTCGTTCATTTACTAGAAAACGCCGTTCATTCACTAGAGTTTTGGGGTATTTTCCGATTTACTGCTTATTATAATAAAACTGTGAATGTTATGTTGTAAAACGTACCTAAAAATGATTTTTGAATATATTCTTAACACTGTAAAACAAATTTCGGCCGCTTTCATTAGTGATAACCCACAGTAAATATTTTTTAAAGTTCGCAAATTGCTTAAGTGTTCATTCACTGGTGCCATTACCCTAGTAAGTCTATTTATGTGTACATTTAGACTTATAGTCCCGATGTGGCTACTTAATTTTTATTTTTATTTCATTTGTTGATCTTAGTTTTCCCTTAATTATTAAAATCTTGTACCATTGTAATGGTGCCCAAGACACAGGCTGTGCCTAGTTTGGGACCAACAATACCTCGATATTGTAATTTAAAAATATGGAATAAACGATTTTACTTTACTTTTACTTTACTTTACTTTAAGGTAGTCTAATTTTTATTATTTATGTTATTTTAAGGTTGGAAGATGTTCCCAATTTTCTTCTTCCATCGAGAGTGGAAGCCAGAGAGAAAAGCAATTCAAAATACAATACCATAGATAAAGCACAGAATTACCAAACCAGGGGCGGACTCGGTGAAAACTGACGGAGCTCCTTACAAACACCTTCTGTGCTTACTGCCCCAGTTGACACCTCTGCGGCCTAGGTTGCATGAGGAACAACATGGGTACAGGCACAGGTCTAAATGTAGCGAGAACTACATCCAAGATAAAACATGCAACTAAACAACGAGGACCACACAGGGTAACACCAGTGGCGGTCCTCGTCACTAAACAACCGAAGCTGGGTAAAACCGGTAACGGTCCTAAACAACGAAGACCACACAGGGTAACACCAGTGGCGGTCCTCGTCCCTAAACAACCGAAGCTGGGTAAAACCGGTAACGGTCCTAAACAACGAGGACCACACAGGGTAACACCAGTGGCGGTCCTCGTCACTAAACAACCGAAGCTGGGTAAAACCGGTAACGGTCCTAAACAACGAGGACCACGACACCGGGTAACACCAGTGCTGGTCCTCGTTCACAAACATTGCCACTGGGTAAAACCAGTAGGTACTTATTCCCTATCCTCTTTCCCGATACTCGAGCTTCCTACCATACGACGAAGACCGCGACAGTAGTCCCACTGCTGGTCATTGTCTCTATACAACTAGCGCTGGATAACACCATTACAATTCCTCCTCCTCAAACCAGCGCTGTGTAATACACCGGGGGTCTAATATGACGTATTAATGCCGCGATTTTTCTAGTGTGAGAGAGAGACGGAACTATAAAGGGGCCGATAGCACCATCCCGTTTTCGCATTGGAATAATGATGGCATTAATACTTCATGATACGGCCCCAGTAGGTACTGGTTCCAATACTTACAAACAATCAGTACCAATAATTCTCGTCCTTGACCCTCCGTCCATTCCTTATTTTTTTGTAGACGACCGTTTTTGGTCAGTCAGTCGGTCAGTCTCCGCCGCTTAAAATAATACAACTTGTGTGGTAGCCGACCAGTATTTTAAAGTAATGATTTTTTTATGAATTTACTGTATCTAATTAATTTAATTTACGGTTCATTATTGTTTTTTTTATTTTTTTATTTCCATAATGTAACATCATGCCTAGCTATAATCTGCGAAGTGTAAGCCAGAGGTGTAGTGTAGCTGTAGTACTTACCTACACCTACATTTTATCAGTTACCTATTTTTAATGAATACCGATCTAATTGGTTTTGTTATTATTCTCAAATTTTCATTTGATTTTCTATATTTAAAGTTAACAACAACGAAAGCTAACAGTTTAAATTATTCATTGCCAAGAAATTAAACTTTGGAATAAATGTTTGTATAGAATCACTAAGTTCTTCAAACTGAACAGACAGCTGTGTTGCTGGGGAGTTTGTTCCGCCACTTCTTCTCCCCAGCGAAAACACATAGGAAGTGGCGAAGGGCGGGCGTTTTGGGGGAGCTGTCTTATGTAACTTTTGACTTTCAATAATATTAAATGATTTTGATTTAAACTACCATGTGTTTTTTTTTCTGTTTCCATTGATCCCAGTGGGGTAATTGCTTAACACTCTAAGGGCGGCTTCGCACTACGTCCGATCCGAATCCGAGAAATAGTCCATAGTCCTATTTGTTCGGATCTAGTGCGCAACCCCTCATGCAAATAGGAAAATGGTCACTTCAGACCGGCATTTCTCGGATTCGTATTGGACGTAGTGCGAATCCGCTCTAAGAGTGAGCACACACGAGCCACCGGCCACAACCACCGGCACCGACCACACTTGTGCGACGAATCAATACAAAACTTATGAAAAAGCACGTGAACTGCTTGTTACTGGGCCACCGGTGGCTCATTTGCGTCTAGCCTAACAATAGGCTTTCATTTTGACAGTTCAACAACATTCATTGCATACGTTGTTGAGCAGACAAATTTTTCGAGCACCTTCATAAATTTTCGAACGCTAAATTTGCCAAAGATGTAAACAGCTAAAACCTAAAACTAGACAAAAACAAACATTACTTCATTGTTGTTTATCATCATCATCAGCCTATAATGTTCCCACTGCTGGGACACAGGCCTCCTCTCTGTGAGAGGGAGTGGGCCGTAATCCACCACGCGGGCCCAGTGCGGGTTGGTAGATGTCACATGTCTTTGAATTTTTGGTTCTAGGACATGCCGGTTTCCTCACGATGTTTTCCTTCACCGTTTTGAGAGCAGTGGTGATGAAATAATTTTACACAAAGTAAAGCGCCTGTCTGGGTTCGAACCTACGACTTACAACTCGTAAGTCGCGGCCGATACCACTGGGCCACCACTGCTCTCTATTGTTGTTGTTTATATCTTTGGCAAATTTTGCGCGGCCGGACCTTATGTAGGACAACAATAAAAAACCAGTATATTCAAATACAACTTTATTTAAAAAAAAGTCAACACTTTCGCTTACGAATACATTCTATTGACGTTTTATTCGTTTCAAAATGAATAAAAACCCACAAGTTAGTATTTTTATTGCATATTGAAACTAAATGCTAGATTATGTAGTAAGTATAAAAATATTATGGCTTATGTTTTGGCTCAGAACGAACACATTTTTAACTTATTGCTAAATGTTTTTAGATTTCTAGCGTGATTGTAAAATAAATAGAGCTTCAAGTTGTACCGATTTTTGTTCAAGTTGCAGTAATTAGCTGGTCCGATAGACGTTGCTTTGTCCACATTTCAATTATCATAGAAAAAAGCACTTAGTTTTTCCCAAATTTTCAAATTTTCCGGGCAACTTTTGCAATATTTTTTTTGTAAAAACCTTATTTGGACTATTACGAATATTTTTAAATAAAAAAAGATAGCCAAATTGGTCCAGCCGTTGTCAAGTGATGCGCTTACCAACGAACAGTTTTCATTTTTATTTAGAGATAAGATAGCTTCTTCAACGCATATAATATAAATGCTTATACTTTGCTGTTGCTCTCGGTACAAACTGAAATCCCCATTTCACAGTAAATAGCGGACATATTAATAAATTATTGCTGGATAATAATGGTGTAACAATATAAAACATTTCATAACTGCAACTATATATTTATACTAAATGAATTGCTAATATAAGGCTTTGCTAGCAGCTTGTAGAACAGTTATATTGCTTGTGTGGCTATAAACCTTTCGTTAGAATACTCTTTGATTGACAACGACAGATGTATATTTTCACGACAACATAACTTCACGACTATATTCCGCGAAGGGCTAAGCAGAGGTGTACGGTACGCTCACATTTCGCGAGTTATGTTTAAGTCCCACGTAAAGAGGGCGAGCAGGAGCCGTATTATGACGATTTAATGCCATCATGATTCCAGTGTAAGAGAGAGAGAGAGAGACGGAGCTATACATGGCCGATAGCACCATCCCTTTTTCGCACAGGAATCATGATGACATTTTACGGCCCCTGGACAAATCCAGACTTCGGGCTGCGACATACAGCCATGGAAATTATTGGTTAAGTAAACCTAACGACCAGTGGTCCACTTTAGCCCTGGATCGAAACAGCTGGAAGTCATGGGGAGAGGCCTTTGCCCAGCAGTGGGATGATGCAGGCTGACAGTAATACAACTTCATTTTTTATGAATTGCTGAATGGGCCCGCTCTTGACCTCGATCACGCCTGATGGAAAGCGATGGATGAGGTTTATGATGAAAATGCCTATTCACTCTCTTTGAAATGCAGAATTTGCCGTGTTAGGCCGGCCGCATACGTCCGGTTTCCTGATCAGGAATTCAGATTTAGAGACCTGAGGCTGGCCGCATACGTACGGTTTCCTGATCAGGAATTTTTCCGTCCGGAAAATATAAGAACGTTTGCGCTTAGAGACGATTTTGTATGAAATGCGTGCTTTCAGGATCTCCGAATCTGAATTCCTGACCAGGAAACCGAATCAGGAAATGAACTTGATGAAAGAATTGGCAGTTGTGATTAGAATATACGGACAATTTAAGTTGGTAATCAATTAGCTTCATATAATTCTCCGAACTTATATCATGAAATATTAGTTGTTGTCACAAAAACGAAGGTTGTATAGCGGACGGTATTACTAATATTATTATAATATTGTCTATTTGTCTGTAACAGGTAACTGCAAATAACATTAACTTTAACATTTATTATTGTACATTATTTATTGCTTCTATTTAGATTTAGCATGCGTTATACTTGCAACATGGTTAAGGGTTGTCAAGAAATCACTTTTGACAGTTGTCTGGGAGATCTCTTTATAAGACGGTGAGAAATTTTGGTCAGTGTCAATTTTGCTCAATCTGTGTGGTTCTTTCCTCAAAAGACCATTTCAGACACCAATCTACATGGTCTTCACATGGTCTGACCAAGATTTTGTTTTGTTGGACTTTAAGAGAGACTGTGACCTCTGAGTTTGTTTCGGCCTTTCTTCTCAAAGTAGTCAGATGGGAAACGCCGACATCATCTAGCTTAAAAAAATATGATTGACGTGTAAAAGTGTTTGTACAAACCTGCTTATAGAAAATAAATCATTTATCATTTAATGTTTAGTGAGGAAATTGGAATACAATGATATTGAGTAGGTGTTGCAAATAAGAGATGTATGAGAAGCCTTTGAGTTTGAGTTGGATAATACCACACCCCGGACACTCCATACAATGCTCGCAAAATAATTACCTACTACTACTACATTCAAAAATGACGTTTGTACACGTATGAATGTGTGCGTGAGGTACTTGTGTTTGCGAGCGCTCTTGTTAAAGAACTGCGACGAATACGCCGAAGTGCGGGGTGAGGTGCGGTAACTGATGTTAGTGCGGGGAAGGGAGTGGCCTTTCTGTACGTAGTACTTTAAGTATTCTGTGATCATACTAAGCTGGTAATATTATAGCAAATAACATGTAATCGGTATCCAAAAAAGATTGATTCTGTGGGCCAGTTCCACAAATGAAAATGATGACAAAATTAATCTGACAAATTGCCAAACCCACATAAACTGCTGCGTTTGCCCGTTGATATATCTTTCAACAAATCGCAGCAGTTTACACTCGTTTGACAATTTGTCAAATTATTTTTGTTCAAGAAACTGGCCCCTATGACTTATACTTTATCAAATTAGGTAACAAGCTGGCTTCATTGCAAATTCCCCTAATTAACAGTATTCCATACAAAGCAACATGCTCAAAACAGATTTTTGACAACCCTGCCCATGTAAGGCAAATTCTAGTAACTAAATTAGTCCTAGATATATAGAAAACTTTGTTATAACAATATTATTTCTAGTTAATAGCCATTACATCTATTATTCGGTTATATAAAGGTATAAAATCTTGTATAGGGCAGTTGTAATAGATAGCCACAATATTATTATTATTATATTCAGATTTCATAATTATTTTTCTAGACAACAGTTATATTTAAATCTACATTTTCTATCCAACACTCGACAAAAAAAAAAATTAAAGATCTCATTTAGTCTAAAAAAAAAATAAGAAAAAAATCTAGTATTCTTTGTTATTACCTAAAAGTTATACTTAATTTTCTACGAGGATTATTCAATATAATTAGGGTGTAGTTATAAGCACACTTGCATAAGACATTGTTTGTATAAATCTTTTCAATTAAAAATGCTTTTTGGTTACCTTACGGCTTCAAACACAGAAAACTTTGTACCTAATTCTAAGATCTTTTTTCAATATAATTTGAAGGGTAATTCCTGTATTAAAAAAAAATCACATCCAGGTCTTAATCTGTCAAAAATACCGAGCTTCCCAACCATTTTTTGACATTGATTGTCGCTGAGATGAGGTTGCGACTAGATTTTGAACATTTAATTAAATGTTCAAAATCTAGTCGCAACCTCATCTCAGCCCGTAATTACGGGCTAATTGCTTGCTGATGTTAAATATAATTTGATTTGATCAGACAGGGTGAAGTGTTATCCTTTGTATCGTCAAAGGAACTCCATTTAGGTGTATTTATCAATTATTTATAGCCTAGTGTGGGACGCCCCCCAGCTAGATGGACCGACGACCCACAAAGGGTCAGACTGGATGCGGAAGGCGGAGGACAGGGTGTTGTGGCGCAGCCTGGGAGAGGCCTATGTCTAGCAGTGGACTGCGATAGACTGAGTTGATTGATTTTTTATAAAGTTTCATTATGTTTAGACTTTAGAAGCCATAAGATACCAAATCCATGTATCTAGCGATTTACTATTGTAGATAATATTTATCGAAATGGAACTTATGTAAAGGCTGTTTTAAAGGCTGGACGTCCACTAATTTAGAGAATGTTGGATAGATTCTTCTTGATTTTAGAGCGGGATTCCATCTCCGATTTAGTGGACGCCTGGGTTTCATATCTGTGGAATAAAAAAAATTTTTTATTTTCGTTTATTCAATAACATTTTTTACTAGTACGTAGAGGCAAGAAAAATGATTAGTATTATATTATTATCCCATAAGATAATATTACAAAATAAACGTTAGTGCAAGCCATAATAACAACACAGGAAGATTTTTTTTATCACCATCCAAATTTTTACAGGTTGTTCTATTCATGAATATGAACAACTTTCACTATGGGACCAACACTGAAATCACGAAAAAAAAAGTCAGCTGTTTCATATATTTTGGTCAAGTAGGTATTGAACTTTTGTATGAAACAGCTGATTTTAACAACAGAGCCTGAATGGGTATAACCAAATCCAGTTTGTTTGTAGACAAAAACATGGCAAACAGATAGACTTATAGAAAATCAACTAATATTATGCTAACTTTCTAACTAAAGTGAACAGGCTGATTCCAGAGTTGCAAACTGCACACTGACGGACAGGTCCACAATAATTCTTTTCTCAAAAAGTGCTTGCACTGCACACTGACTGGACATGGACACATGGACAGGTCTAGAAAAATTCTTTTCTCAAAAACCAGACTCAAAGAATCAGACAATGATCTACATGGTCGTCACATGATCTGACCAAGAATATGTTAGAACTTTAGACCGAGACGAGGCATTGACCCATTTTTTCTCAAGGATAGTCAGATAGGAAATACTGACTCCATCTAGCTTATTTTTTTTTAAATATGACGTGTAAAAGTGATTTACTTTTCTCTTTAAGCTTCGTTAGAAAAAATAAAATAAAAAGATACCTTATTATTTAGTGACGCAGGTGCTGTAGCGACATCAGAGTACATGCGCGGGCGCGAGCGCACGCAGCAGGCGCGACTGCGTGTGCGCACCGAACAGCACGCACAGCAGCGACACGCCGTAGCCGGTGGCGCGCTCGCCCTGGGACGTACAACACAACGGATTGTTTTAAAAATATTGAAACACTAACCCTGTTATTCATAATCCTATTTTATCTCTATTTTAGCTAAAATAGGTTTATAGAACGTTTGTCTTTATCTGTCACGTTGTCATTTCTGTGTGTAAGAAAGAGACAAACCCCATTTTAACTAAAATAGGTTTGATAAGTTTTATGAATAAGGGGGTGAATAAATAACGTAAAACATTACCCTCCTTTTTAGATTCCGCATAGTTGCATTAAGATTTCATCATCATCTGCCTAGTCTTTTTCCCAACTATATTGGGGTCGCCTTCTAGTCTTACCGGATGCAGCTAAATACCAGTATTTTTCCCAAACCATTTACTGGCGATAGCCAAAACTATCGGGCTTCTGACGACCCGTAACGATTGTGAAAGATCTATTAATGACAGGCGAACGGCTCTACGTGCTTTCCGATGCACGGAGGGGTTTTGAGTATGTAATGGATGGTCACCCATCCACGGACCGACCTTGGCAGACGTAGCTTAACCTTAGATCGAGGCGTGCGTCTGTTATTACTTAGCCACGAGCCAAAACCTGGTTGTTCTCAGAATATGAAAGCTTCTATAAAGGAAGGTAACTTACGCAGTGCGCCGGCGCAGCCATGTCGATGTGTAGCCAGTTGCCGGGGAAGTCGAAGCCGAGGTGCGACAGGATGAACAGGCCCGCGCAGGACGTCTGCGCGTTGTTCCGGTCCTGGAAGTTAAGGATTTTAGGATTACTACATATGTTACTTGAAAGTTCTTACATCATTGCGCTATTTTTTTCGAGCCTAACTGTTTTGATAATGTAAAAATACAGGATGGTATCGTGCTTATGCTAAATTAGGTGCTTTTTTTTTAAACTGAACGTAATGATAGTCATTAACAACTTGGCTCTATTTATTTATCATTGTTTCGGATTCGTTTTAGTATTACCTGGCTTGATCAGAGTTCACCCTATAAGGGTTGATACGAAAGAATGCATAATAAGCCTATAATGTTACCACTGCTGGGACACAGGCCTCCCCTATGTGAGAGGGAGTGGGCCGTAATCCATCACGCCGGCTCAGTGCGGGTTGGTAGATGTCTTGTCTTCAAATTTTTGGTTCTAGGACATGCCGGTTTCCTCATGATGTTTTCTTTCAATGATGAAAATTATACTGGCCGCGTTACTTACGAGTTGTAGGTCGTGGGTTCGAACCCAAACAGACACTTTACTTTGTTTAACATTGTTTGAATGATAGGTACATGCTTAATTCTTAGATTCATAAGCCTAATTGAATCTTGATCATCTGTCAATTACAATCCCATATCTCATACAGTTATTTTAACTGATCCAGCACATTCAAGATTTAAATCGACGACGAGAGAATACAAAACCATTATTGTTGTGCTCTGTTACGTTTGTGCACTTGTACAGAATGCGTAGTTGACAGTTATGTAATGGGTCTAGTTAGACTTGTATGTCTAATCTGCGTTCATGTAATAAAATATTAATTAATAGAAAAATAACTTTAATTCCTACACAATAAAGTTCAGTTTACATTACAACTTCAAAAATTTTTATAAAATTTTCAATAGTGCTAGTCACTCTGAAATCAATTTAATTATCATTGGAATAAAGTTGATATTTGTTTTACTGGAAATAGGGTAGGGGTGTGCAGCAATGCGCAGGTTGAGTATACGTACCGCCACGCTGTTCTTCATGTCGGCGACGCAGCTGGTGAACTCGGTGAAGTGCAGCTCGGGCGCGAAGGGCAGCGCGTGTGCGAGGTCCCCCGAGCGCAGCCCGGCGGCGACACACTGCGCCTCCAGCCGGCTGCTGTTGCACACGATGGCCGCGTGGTACTTCCCCGTCGCCGTGCCCTGGGCAAGTAATGGGACACGTGAGCGATCCATTTATTGTCATGTTTACATTTTATACCGACCGTTGCGTTTTAAATTCATTTGTTTCTTACTTCATTATATTTACATGTTACACTCTACCTTCATTTTGCTCCGCCACGACCAGTCCTCAGAGGTATTATTTAAATTTGAAGAGACTTAAGGCAGTTAGGTCAAGAGCCAATGCTAGGTAGCAGGTATGTTTTTACTTTAAACCTTACCTAAATTCCTTAAATATTATTTCCAATGCCAGTAAACCACTTTTCACTTAAAAGCCTCACAAAGGAGGGATAGTATTAAAAAGATATAGTAATTACAAACAAAATGAACATTATATTTCAACTAGCTGCGCCCCGCGGTTTCACCCGCGTAAATGTTGATCCCGTAGGAATATCGGGACAAAAAGTAACCTATATGTTAATCCAGGGTGTCAGCTACCTCCATACAAAAGAAGAAGTAACAAACATATAAACACACACACTCACAAACTTTCGCCTTTATAATATTAGTGTGATAACAAAGTCTTAACGCCCTGTCTGACGTCTCATTTATCTCCACGAATGTCACGTACCTGTGCCCCGGTCAAAGTGGCGACATCTACAATGGTGTCAGCTTTCAGATCTCTAGACGCGTACACCACGCCGTCGCTAAGGACCAGACGACCTATAGCGGAAATTAAAAAAAACATTCATTATTTTGTAGCGGTATCTACAACGCCACATGCGGACAACACGTCATACTGACGTCATGAAAATCCTGCATCTCGCAAGCAGAGTTTACCGCGCAACTAGCATAGATACAACAGCCCAAGTCATCTTTTACAAGTTGATGTAAGATTTGACAACAAATGAAATTAAAAAGAAACTGATTTGGCTAACCTTCAGCATCCGTGTTGTTGATTTCCACAGTGCGCCCGGAATACAGAGTGTGGATATCATCAGGTCTGCAAATAGAAATAAACATAATGTTAATCATCATCTGCATAATCTTTTCCTATGTTGGGGCTGGCTTCCAGTGTATCCGAATGCAGCTGAATACCAGTATTTTACATGAAGCGACTGCCTATCTGACCTCCACAACCCAGTTACTGGGTAATACCCCTTGGTAAGAATGGTTGTCAGACTTTCGGGCTTTTAACGACCCGTAACGACTGTCAAAGATCCACGAATGACAGCCGGGACCAACGGCTTAACGTGCTTTCCGAGGCACGGAGGGGTCTTGGTTTGTAAAGATGGAAAATAAACATAATGTTAATGTTATCGTGAATATTTAACATCTTAAACACTGCTGGTGTCAATGACGATGATTCTGTTAGTAATGTAATTCAATGAAATGGCATTTGAAACAGCAAAAATACATGCAAGAAAATTCTTTTTCTGTTTTGGAACGGCAAAAAAATAGTACAGACGCCTGCACATCAAGCTACCCGAAACTGTCAAATTTTCCCAATCAACTTTGAACCTTATGCTTTAGCGATAAAATTGAAAATCTATTAAAGAAATTTGACGAGGGTACTATTTAAGTCACACGTATGGTATACTATTTTTTAGCTCGTGTGACCTAAACCCGCACTTAAGTAAGTCACGCTTTTCTGTGTAAAAATGGACTACTGTGACGACTTAAGTTACAGAAAAGCGACTTTAGTGCGGGTTTAGGTCACACAGCGCTTTAAATCCATTTCCAAATCTTTGACGCAGATGCCTATTAGTTCTTCATCCTCACCTGGTAGCCAGTGGTCCCACAGCATTCTCAGCGAGACACAAGACAGCGTGCAGGTTGACGGTCGGCTTGGACTTGACGGCGAGCGCGAACGCGGCCAGTACAGCCGCCGCGCCGCCGCAGTCGCCCTTCATGCCTACCATGGACGCCTGTTGGGGACGGAACATTATTTATCAGAAAGAAAGATAGAAAAATTGTGGTTCTGTTCTATGTCAGAGGGTTTGATTTTCAGTGGACCATTGTGCGTGGGCCATAGCGGCCGTCGGTAGCTATCCCAACCACCTCCCTCCAAAAGTTGATCACATCTCCTGATCTGTTAAGAACATTTGTGTAACATCTGGGTGCCCTGAGGGTTTCTGTTCTAATCTGGGTGACGTCTGTGCATTCAAAGAGTAGGTACTTGCGCAAAGGCATCCTCATCCTCCGAGGCACGAAGTGGTCTCAATATGTAATGGATGGTCACCCATCCACGAACCGACCGCGGTAAGTGTAGCTTAACCCTGCGACCGACCCGTGCGGCTGTTATCATTTAGCCACGGGACCCTCATCATTTAGCCTCGAAGTTTTCCAATATTAGTGAATTTATGTATCAAGACCACATTTCAACGAAAATTGCAACCTAGAAAGTTTTAAAAAAAGATGTCTTCATTCGCGTGTGCAGTTAGTTACATTCCAAAAACAGTACACAATGGCGCCGATTCTCTTGTTCACAAACTAAACTAAATTTAAGTTCAGTGCATCTTTTTCTTTCTATTTCATTAAGAAAAGGACAGGAGATAAATATTAGTTTAGTCCTGTCAAATTAGGATACTCCATAGACAATTTAGACGTGATTAAAAATTGGCTTTAAAAATACGTCAATTTACGTCAGGCACGGACTACTTTGACAGGTCTAAACTAATATTTATCTTCTGTCCTTTTCTTAATGAAATAGAAAGAAGAAAATTAAATTTAGTTTAGTTTGTGAACAAGGGAATCGGCGCCAATGTTAGATCAAGAAGCAACTTAGTAAGCAGGTGCACACCATGATGAGATGTATCTAGGATTAGTACCTATGGTGAAAAGTATGGGTTTCGACATGTATGAGTCGTGAAAACAGAATATTAGAGCATGTTGGCAAAAGACAAACACACAAGTGCAAAATGATTAAACTCCCCTCTCCCCCCCTCTCTTCCTTTTGGCTTATTTACTACCACAAGTTTTGTTTATATTAAAATACTAGCTGCGCCCCGCGGTTTCACCCGCGTAAGTGCCGATCCCGTGCGAATATCGGGATATTAAGTAGACTATATGTTAATCCAGGGTGTCAGCTACCTCCATACAAAATTTTATCAAAATTGGTCCAGCCGTTTGAGCGGCTCAAAACGGTGAAGGAGAACATCGTGAGGAAACCGGCATGTCCTAGAACCAAAAATTCGAAGCTCATGTGACATCTGCCAACCCGCACTGAGCCCGCGTGGTGGATTACGACCCACTCCCTATCACCGAGAGCAGGCCTGTGTCCCAGCAGTGGGAACATTATAGGCTGATTATGTTTGAGCGTGAAGAAGTCATCATCATCTGCCTAGCCTTTTCCCAACTATGTTGGGGTCGGCTTCCAGTCTAACCGGATGCAGCTGAATACCAGTATTTTAAATGGAGCGACTGCCTATCTGACCTCCACAACCCAGTTACTGGGTAATACGATACCCTTTGGTAAGACTGGTTGTCAGACTTTCGGGCTTCTGACGACCCGTAACGACGACTGAGCGTGAAGAAGTAACAAACATATAAACACACATACATACACACACACTCACAAACTTTCGCCTTTATAATATTCGTGTGATGATATATGTTTAGGTTTTTATCTATGGGCCTTTGTTGCCTGAAATAAATTTATTATTATTTATTATTAATTTATGAAATAACCGTTGATTATGTAGACCTATTCGTAATGTATGAAAATACTATGTAATGTGTTTCTGGCAAATATTACTTTAACGATCCAGTGTTTCTCGAGTGTCGCCTCAATCAGTGATTTATGTCGCTATAGTCAGAAACCTAGTTCTTTTCTAGCGCTTAGGTTAGGCCACCAAGTCTTTTCGGCAGTGCCTAAAAGGCTTGGTTCGTAACTTACGCTACTGCCCTACGCTAGACAAGCCTAATAGGTACTCCATATAAGAACTCTAATATTTTTCTAGCGTTAGAATTATTTTGAAGGGTCCAACAGTCAGGGTATTCCTGGACTCGCAATAAAAGTAGTGTTTTTATTTGTATTTTTTCCCGAAACCCGAAAAAGAAAAGAACAGCCCAATCCCAGAAAACGACAATCAAATCCCAGAAAATGACAACCAAATCCCAGAAAATGACATTCAAATCCCAAAAAATGACAATGAAATCCCAGAAAATGACATTCAAATCCCAGAAAGTGACAATCAAATCCCAGAAAATGACAATGAAATCCCAGAAAATGACATTCAAATCCCAGAAAATGACATTCAAATCCCAGAAAATGACAATCAAATCCCAGAAAATGACATTCAAATCCCAGAAAATGACATTCAAAACCCAGAAAATGACATTCAAATCCCAGAAAATGACATTCAAATCCCAGAAAATGACAATCAAATCCCAGAAAATGGCATTCAAATCCCAGAAAATGGCATTCAAATCCCAGAAAATGACAATCAAATCCCAGAAAATGACATTCAAATCCCAGAAAATGACATTCAAATCCCAGAAAATGACATTCAAATCCCAGAAAATGACAATCAAATCCCAGAACATGACAATCAAATCCCAAAAAATGACAACCCATCTCCCAACCAATTAATGACACCAAAAAGCATGAGGAACCGCCACAAACTCACCCTTGCCTTAATACTGAGACCACCGGTGTCGTATACGATGCCCTTCCCGACCCACGCGACGCTCTCCGCGGCCCCTTGCGGTCGCCACGACAGGGAGACGAGCGCGGGCGGCACCTCGGCGGCGCGGCCCACGCCGTAGATCCCGCCCATGCCGCGCGCTTTAAGTTCTTCGCCCCGGATAATTGTGGGCTCCGGAATGTCTAGCTCTTTCGCTACTTTGCATGCCTCCTGTTAAGAAAAAAAAAATTATAAAAATAAATCCTGTTTAAAATAAAAAGAATCGTCTAATTCGAAAAGTCTAACAGTTGGGAAGTACTGGAGAAATAAATTACTTACATTAAAATAAAATGTGAAATACAGTCAAATTGAGAACCTCCTGCTTTTGTAGAAATCTGTTATAAAAGAAAATCTTTTGGAGTTTTTACGTATGGCCTACTTTGTGTATTTGCACACAATATGTAATGTCCGTACATTATTTTGGTTTCGATTATTGCCTAGAAACATACAGCTTAAAATATCGCCTACACCCGGATAATTTTCGGAATTTTTTTCTTAAAAAAAAATCATCATCTGCCTAGCCTTTTCCCAACTATGTTGGGGTCAGCTTCCAGTCTAACCGGATCCAGCTGAATACCAGTATTTTACATGCAGCGACTGCCTATCTGACCTCTAAAACCCAGTTACTGGGTAATATGAAACCCCTTGGTAAGACTGGATGTCAGACTTTCGGGCTTCTGACTACCCGTAACGACTGTCAAAGATCCACGAATGACAGCCGGGACCAACGGTTTAACGTGCTTTCCGAGGCACGGAGAGGTCTCGGTATGTAAAGATGGTCACCCATTCACAGACCAACCGCGGCAAGCGTAGCTTAACCTGATCGATCGATCTGTGCGGCTGTTATTATTTAGCCACGAGCCTCTCCATTCCATTCATAAAAAAAATATACTTACAAAAAAAACGAGTATATTATAAATATGAAAACCAAAACAATTCATATTTAATTAAATTTCAAAGATACCGCCGAATCTCTCACTTACCATAAAAATTTTTTCACATAACTAACAAAGCTAAATTCAACCCTATTCCCTTACAAATAAAACACAAATCTCACCTCAATAAACTTATCCACATTCATAAAGTTGGCGGGTGTGTCAGTGATCCTGGCAGCTAGCCTGGTCGCGTCGGCCGCATCTTGTAGGGTTTGAACCTCTTCAGCTGATAACGTGTTGTCACATAACGCAGGGTCCAGGGCACCAATACCTTCGTCTTCTGATTCGCCGTCTGAAAGACGGCTTTAATAAGAAACTAGTAGTATCTGGATAGATGAAAACCGTGGTTAATGGCGTGTGATTGGAGATATACAGGGTGACTGGAAATTAGTGGCGGAGCCGTTAAGGGGAGGTAGTCTAGGGTTTTTCCGACAGATATCACTATGAGACCTACCGTCCTTACTTAACCCTTTCCAAGATATTCCTACTTAAAGAGATAGTAATAAATCCTAAAAAAAAGTGATTTTGGCCTACTTTTTTTTGTTTTGCAACAAAGATATTCTAAATAAGTAATATTAATTGTAAAATTTCCGCTACTGTCATTATTTTATGCAAAAACTGCTAAACAAAAAGTAGGAATATCTTGGAAAGGGTTAAGTAAGGACGGTAGGTCTCATAGTGATATCTGTCGGAATAACCCTAGACTACCTCCCCTTAACGGCTCCGCCACTAATTTCCAGTCACCCTGTATGTACCATCGTAGCCTTTTCCGCCTGATCACTTAAAATTTTTTTCGCCTAAACCCTGCGTCGGCGCCAAGCCACGCCCCCTTAAAGTTGTTGCCTATTAGGAAAGCGATAACGCAATTAGTTGCAACCTGCACTGCGCAGCTTAGTGACGCATCACGTGTACTCCTTTTGTGAACTTTACGGACGAACTATTTGACTTTGGCGCGCTTACTAGAGAGCGATTCTATTTTTTGAGTGCAAGCAAAAATGAACTTAGTGGTGGTCAGGCTGAAAAGTCCGCGATGGTACAACAGTGGACTAGTATGGGCTGGTGATGATACATTAGTGACAGTAAGCAAGGTATAGCCAGCTAGGGGACCAAATTTGTCAGAATACATTCTGACACCCAGAGTGCCAACGGGACCCTATGACTAAGAGCGGTTTCGCACTACATCCGATCCGAATCCGAGAAATGTCGGCCCGAAGCGACCGTAGTCCTATTTGTATGTCGCACTAGATCCGAACTCTATCCGTCCTAATTTAGAAATGATAAATGATTTTATTTTTGTAAGTAGGTTTGCACAAACACTTTTACACGTCAATCATATTTTTAAAAACTAGATGAGGTCGGCGTTTCCTATCTGACTACTCTGAGAAGAAAGGCCGAAACAAACTCATAGGTCAAAGTCTCTTTTAAAGTCCAGACATAATGTTGGTCACGTTATATGAAGACCATGCAGATCGATGTCTGAGATGGTCTTTTGAGGAAAGAACCACAGATTGAGTGGACCTGTCCAGTCAGTGCACGCGTTTGTTAGAAATCGTGCAGAACATTCCCAATTCGGATTGAAGTCGGATTTTTAATTCGGATTCGGATCGGATGTAGACCGAAACCGCTCTAAGGCTCCGCTGTCCGTCAGTCCGTCTGTCACAGAGCTGAATCTTTTGAACCGCAATACGTAGTCACTTGGAATTTTCAGTTTGTGTGTAGGTGTCATGTCTGCCGAAAGACAAATGGTCGTGGTAGATAACCTGAAGAAAACGTTAAAAAGGCAACACAGTCAGAGATTTCGTGACGTTTGTTTGCCTTTTTCTTTCTCGGGTGTGTTGCGGAGCGGAGCGAGCTTGTAACGTAACACTCACCCTGCTTGTCCTCTTTGAGCAGATGTATCTCGACGGCCACCGCTCTGGTGTTCTGCGGAGTGGGAGCGGTGCTGAGCGGAGCGGCGGCGGAGCGAGCTTGGAACAGCGGGTACGAGCGCGCGATGCTGACAGCTGAGGCTAAAGCGTCGCGTTTGCGGCATACCAGCTGTCGGAAGAAATTGTGTATTGAGTCATTGGTGAATTGGAGGGAGAAAAGATACCCTTTTCGTCATCAAGAATAAAAAATGTCTAAACTATTTGCAATAAATAAACCCTTTGGCAAATCAATGAAGTGATTGAAGGGGTAAGTGCTTTGGTTGTTTCGGTGTTTCTTCACAGAGTAATCAGTTAGGAAAAACCGACCTCTTTAGTTTTTATTTTTATGCGGAAATGCCAATTCACAGAAATAAAATATCATTTATCAGGGCGGACGTTTTAGAGGCTGTGTTTTAACATTTGACGCATCTTTCGATTTTAATTTGAAGCACTTTTAGCACTTTTTAATTTTAATTTGAAGCACTTTCAGCACCTTTTGATTAAAATGAAACATTTCATTTTAGCTGTTTTTTGAAGGCATTGTTTGATTCTTACCACGATGGTCTCATCGCTGGATCGCTGCGTAGACCTCACTATCTTGGCGAGGGCATAGCCCCTGGCTGGCGCGGCGTGTCGGGAGCGTCGAGCTGGTAGCGACGCTAGTGAGACGGCGCGGGGCCACAGCTCGCACGAGTCGCCGGGCGAGGAGGTCACGCACTGAAGACCGCGGCGCCAAGCCTGGGGGTTGAGATGTTTGTGATAGTGAAGATGATTTTCCAAATAAACTTATTTTACGATGAAATTCAGTGTGACTACAGATATAGATACACCCAGTGACGGATTAAGACTACTTGATGCCCTAAGCAATCCACGCCTGTGGGCCCCCCTATCCGTATGTCAACTAGAATCGGTCTTTAAACCTTTACCGCCTAAAAACATTCGTTTTTTGTAAAATAAGATAAATCGCCAGGCGGGGGGCCCGCGGGAAGGGGTGGTTTGTGATTGGCTGATCGCAATTCCGGTACATTCGAATTACCGCAGCAAGTGGGCAAGCGGGCGGGGTTATGACTAGGTCGGACTCTATGTCAACTTAAAACGCGCGAACTTTCAAATTAGTCCTAGAAACTTTTTTTGGTGTGGTTTTTGGTGACGTGGAAGTGAGACGTGATGCCCTAAGGACGGATTTTTTTTGTGCTTCTTCTGGTGCCCCCCCAGACGTGATGCCCTAGGCAATTGCTTAATTTGATTAAGGGTTAATCCGTCACTGGATACACCTAGATAACGCAAGAGCAACTACTTCGCGTGCCAAAAATCGCACCAGCTTATGTTCGAAAATCATAAGCCGCCACTTTCGCGCTCAGTCAGGACTGAGCGCGAAAGCCAGCAGTATGCAGGCATACTGCTGGCTGGGTGAGCGTGAGCGAGAGAGCGCGAGCTTGTGACGTCATAGTAGGTAGTCAAAAAGTGGCACGCTTAGTTTTCATACAGTTCGTGATACTTGCGTCATCTAGGTATATCTATATCTGTGAGTGTGACAGTAAAAGAGAGGGCTTGAACAGTTTGAAGTCATATAGAATTCGAGATAATTTTTTTATCTGCACAGAAGACAAAATATGAAGATTATGATTCATGAATGTAGTTTATTTATTTTTGTTCCAGATAAAAACGAAGCTTCACTGATTGTCTTTTCAGTGGATGTGCTAACTAATATTACAAACTCGAAAGTTTGTGAGGATGGATGAATGCATGTTTGTTACTCTTTCACGCAAAAACTACTGAACGGATTTTTTTACAGATAGTTTATAACCAGAATGAACACATAGGATACTTTTTATCCCGATATTCCCACGGGATATATATTTATGCGGGTGAAGCCGCGGGGCGCTGCTAGCTATATATTTACTAGTTTCCAGGCCAATTCTCTCTGAGTCCTAGAAACCAGAACCAAAATGAAGTTTAAAAGGTGTAAAAAGAAATCTATCACTATATGCACTCACCTCCTCACTGACTCTCGGCTCCAACTTGCACCGTACATCATCCCAGTTTAAGGCACTGAGGTGCGCAGCCTGCCCCACTATGAGCACCGGCTGCTGTTCAGGGTCCGATGGGGTCAGACCGCTTCGGAACTTTATGCTCACTGCGGCGTTGGACATAGTGCGAACTGGGGGGAAAACAAGAAGATTTTTTTTTTTTTTTTGTTTGATAGCCAACGAAATATTTTTATGCGAAGGATTCATGGTTACAGTTACCAAGTTTGATGTCCTTACCACCATGTAGTTAGAAAAAAAAGTTATGCAATAAGACGGGACCAGATTTTGCCGGCTGCTGCATTAGGGCCACAAGAATAAAAACTCTATCAAATTCTAGTTGCACTTGTTACAGTTTCAATTGCACACTCTCACAATCCATTCATTTTGCACTTCCTATTGCACAACTTCATCATCATCTGCCTAGCCTTTTCCCAACTATGTTGGCGTCGGCTTCCAGTCTAACCGGATGCAGCTGAATACTAGTATTTTACATGGAGCGACTGCCTATCTGACCTCCACAACCCCGTTACTGGGTAATACGATACCCTGTGGTAAGACTGGTAGTCAGACTTTCGGGCTTCTGACTACCTGTAACGACTGTCAAAGATCTACGAATGACAGCCGGGACCAACGGCTTAACGTGCTTTCCGAGGCACGGAGGGGTCTCGGTATGTAAAGATGGTCACCCATCCACATACCAACCGCGGCAACCGTAGCTTAACCTGATCGATCGACCTGTGCGGCTGTTGAATAAAATGCAAATGTTACACAAGAATAACCTACTAAAAATCAATTAAGTAAACAGAATAGAGACCTTCTTTGTAAACCAAATCCATCTGCTTCAGTTCACTTAAACAACATTTCTGTCACAAAACGTTAAGCAACATGATAAAAAAAGCTATTTAAACACATCACAGACAATACATGCTTAAACGGACATAAACATGTATTTTTACGATGTATTGATGCAGTTGCTACGGCAATTTGCAGCTGGCTATGGGAAAAGTAATGACTTCAGAGTAACGCATGATGTACACTGAGTGTTTTTATTGTGCGAGGTGACTTCCTGATCTGTTTAAGAAGATTATTTGCATAGTGGAAGAAAATTTTTTGTATGTTTCGCCAATGTAATGTGTTTTGGTCGTTGCTGAGGTCGAATTCGGCAATAGGGATGATGAGAATTTTTTAAACTCATAAATTTTTGTTTGCAAATAATGTAAACAATACTACAAAAAGTCTAAAAGCTTAAAAAATTGCCAACTATAGAAGTGATATCACGACTACATGACTTCATACTAGCACCATACATTGTCAGTACTGCGCGACAAGGACGGGAATAATCCCCCCAAAAACTTTTAAAGCACGTAGCTTCTCCAAATTTCCATCGATTTTACTGATTATCTCATTTCCATGAAATTACATTATTTGTTAGAACATCCATACTAATATTAAAATGTGTCTGTTTGTTTGTCTGTTACCTCTTCACACTTAAACCGCTGAACCGAATTAGATGAAATTTGGTATAGAGATAGTTTGAGTCCCGGGAAAGGACATAGGATAGTTTTTATCTTGATATTCCTACGGCAAACTTATACGGGGGCGCTGCTAGTTTCTAATATTAGTCATCATCCCTATTATAATTTTTTACCATGACGGTATAGCATTGGCTCAGACATTAGCCTTTGCTTAACAAATCATAACTGTTATTCCACCACAACACAAGTTGCATATTCTTCAATTAGTTTTCTAGGCTTGGCTAACATATGTCAATCATTTTATTCGGTAGAATAGAATATATAAATCTCCCTGCTGTAGGAATTCCAATGGTTAAAAAAAATTGTAGATGAAGACAATGCTTGGTAGAGATAAACCATTCTAAAAATGAATGCCCCTCCACTATAATTTCTATAAAAACATTTGAAGTATATTATGTCTTCAATAAAACACCAAATATAGTAATTTGTGTATTGAGCTAAGTATCCTAGAAATACAAGTGGATAAATCATAAGAGTAGGGTAGGAACAACAATATGATGGAGGGTAGACTCAAAGCCCAATAACCATAAACTTATAAACTAGGAAGTATGTAGGTACCTATATACAACAAAATATATATTGTCGTTGTCAAACCAAAATCTACTATGTGCCGTTTCTTGAGATTTCAAGATTTTGACAAAAATTGATTGATTGATTGATGTTTGATTTTCGTCAAAATCAGTGGTGGTGGGCATTCATTTTTAAAATGGTTGCTATAGTAGTTGGTGGTAACACATGAGCATGTCTAGTCATAGTCATAGTATGGAGTTTCAAAAGCATGCAGAACCAGCTTAAACTTGATTTGTTACAACTGACATGCTGTCTATTGTACAAAGAGAAATAGAAAACACTTTCATTGTTATAAGAGAAAGAAATTGTCTTTTAATTAGTTACCAGCTCATATTTCTGAAAGTCTAATTTACAATTATAATGGCAAGCATAAAAGTTGATTGACATTTGTGATTAGATTGCATTTTTATTAAGAAATGCGCAATCATTGAATGAGTATGGAAGAAGCAAGTGAGTCAACGGTTAAATAAAATTAATTCAATTTTGTACTTCTTTTGTTTTTAATTTGGAACATGAATGTGAGACAGTTTTTGGCAGTCATTCAGATGTGTTTGTGGTTGTTGTTTTTTGCAACGTTAAGGGATATTTTTAATCATGATTTTGGTAGGAATGTACATGTGTTAAGTACACTTGTTTTGTATGTTTAAAATGTGTAAGTAATTTTACAAGATAGTTTTGGTAAAACATCTAATCTGGAGTATATGAAACTAAGCCAGATCTCTTTATAATATTATATTTCTAGCTGTTTTTCAGGTTGTATTTGCTACTTTAAAATGAATTCATTATTAACAATATAAAATACGACCAATATCATCAGGTTTTTTTTATTTTATTGCAAGCAAGCAGGTTATAATCAAGCAGTTGGATAGAAGAGGGTAAGTTGTATTTAATAAATAAACTGGGTTTATGCAGTGGAACAAATGGTTTCGATAAGCCAGTCTTGATAGCAGATGCCCTCTTTGACATCAATTAAGTATATACACAACATATGCTTTATTTTATTAGCACTTGTGTTGTGCATCATGACATACAGTCACGATTTTAACAAAGTTTTAAGCAGTTTCATTCAGAAAACGATGGAAAACGCGGTATCTGTGTCACTATTTCCCAGATTAATAACAGAATATTAATAATACGTGTCTAAAAATACGACTAATAGAGCAAACTAGTAAAAACGTTTAGGTCATTCACCTGCCACATAAGTAGGATGTTTAATTACACTTATGTACGTATTAAATACTCTTAGCAACAGCATGATAGCTTATATAACACTAAAACATGACAATATACAACACAAACAAGGTTTTTGAACATCGAAATCGGCTCGAGCGGACGAGCGCTAACTTTTAAAAACACTCACCGTTTTTTACGTCCACTTCTTTTAAGAGATGTTTTATTGTCAGAAATACATTTGACAGTGATTAAATCGTGTAAAAGACTTTATTTTGTTTAATTACAAACGGTTTTTTGTTTACTTTCGTTATAAAGAAAGTGATAGCAGCAATTTCTTGTAACTCCAACTTGCCAAATCATTGGATCTTTTCGTTCTGTAATGAAATGGAACGTCATCATCAAAATAGTGATTATTAAAATTTACAGGAAAATAATTTAGTATTTATTATTGAAAATAGAACATATAATGTGTCTGAGTATAAAAATGGTAGATGAAATTTGAATCGGCATAATATTTTGTAAAATCAAGGCACTCAGCACTGCCTAATAAACTAGTCCGTTTCCGAACGAAGAGAAAGTTTCTTTGCGCTACGTTCTACGCAGAATTATTGAGACTGTACTACAAGAAACTCTTGTTATCTTTTTGCTATCTTACGACCCCTTTTTTTGCTGATTACGTTTTACTAATAATTTCAGTGTTTTTCCAAGCACTAAAGTCTATCAAATCCTCTGAGTCACTCTTTGAATGCGTTCCGAAGTCAAAAGTATACAAAAATTGAATTTGGCGACATGAATGTCATGCTTGAAAGTCAATCAAGCATGACATACATGGCGCCAAATTGAAAATTCAGTTGTCTTTATTTTAAATAGAAGGATTTGCAATCAACGTTTTTTGGTGAAAGAAATAGCCGCATATGTATATCAAAACATTGACTCTGAATAAAAAAACAGGTAACTCTTTCATCTTTTTTACTTAAAAAGTTCGTTTCATTCATTCATTGAAAGTTTTAGATTGTTGCATTCAACAACAGCAAACAAATTAATTATTGTTTCAAGAGGAAATCGAACCTTCGTGAATAATTTTATGCCTGTTTTAAGAAACTACCCTAATCCAACCCCCAACCAAGATCGGATAACTTACTTTTTAGCCCGGAATACAATGAATAACCCAATGCATTGCCATAGTATGCTTTGTTATGCAGTCGCTCACCAGGTGCACGACAGAATAATCTAGCCCTCACTTGATTGAATATACCTATTTTCTCTTGTCTGCCTCGCCCTAATCCTCCCTAAGTTGACTCAACAGGAGTTATACAGGGTGTCCGGTAATTAATGGATAACCTCTTCTGTACTTATCATTATGAACAACTATTACTATGGGACCAGTTTACGTAAGCATGGGAGGGGGGAGAGCTTTGTTTATTTTTGCAGGCGAGGGGGGTGGGGGGGTTAATAATTGCAACAAATCTGCTTACATAATACTTGAATGGCCCCTTAGTAAGGCGGTAAGTATATATTTTTTTTTTGCCATCTGAGTATGTACTACATTTTTATTTTCATTTAAAATACTGTATAAAAAAGTTGGCAACCCACACCCCACAGTGGCCACAGTGCGCTGCGTCAGAGGAGAGGTGAAATTCAGTAAAACAATTTCTTTAAATCGAATTTTCCTTTAATAACTTCATTTCATTATCAGCTACAGAACAGAACCACATAACAAATGTCAACCGTAGCACTTTGCGTTAGCTTATAATTATATATTAATAATAAGCTTCAGGTATTTAATTATCTATACAAACTTTAGAATTGTTGATGACTGTACTGCCTGTATTGCGGTGCAGAAAGCCTGGTTGAAAAATTAAAAAAAGACCTTACGTTTTACCAAATTAAGTTTATTTTTGCGTGTAATGGAAGTCAGTAAAATGTGTGTGGTAAAAATATGTACAGTCAGCGTCAAAATGAAGTGATTGATCTTTGTACAACATTGATGAATGTAATTTGTAGATTTTTTAAAGAGAATATTTAAGGAGTAGAAGTACATTGAGTATAGTACGAGTACCTTACATAATATACTGCAATGAGTAAGTAGAAAATAACACATTCATTCATCGTTTGGCGTCCCATTGGGCCACATAGACAATAATTTTATATAATAAATTCTGAAAAACTTTAAAGAGAAAACAGACTGCTTACCGTAACATTTTATTTAAACTTCCATTACAAAGTCACAAATACTCGAGACAGTCCTAACAATAGTTTTGAATAAAACAATTAATTATCAATAACTTAAGTAATGTACTTACTTATAATTTAACTATGGAAGCGCCTCTTTGTAATTATCGATGGCTTAACATTAAAGTGTAATTTATGGTCACTACACCGCAACCCATATTGGTATTAGTAAAAATGGTTATTTTCACTGTTTCCGAGATCTCAAGAGACTGATGTCTATTAAAAAATAACATTGTGACAACATCCAGATAAAAACTAAGAACTTAGTTGGAAATGGAGAAGCATTAGACAAAAAAAATGCGCGTGTTCACACGACATTTCCAGTATTAGCTGACCTCGCATTGTATACGCATTTCGTATGTACAGACGCCAGCACATCAACCTTCTACAATCTTTCAAATTTCTTTAATAGATTTTCAACTTTATCACTAAAGGTATAAGGTTCAAAGTTGATTGGGAAAATGTGACAGTTTCGGGTAGGTTGATGTGCTGGCGTCGGTACAATGAAAGTCAGCTTATATTGGAAATGTATAGCTTTGATACCCTTTTATTTTATTTTTGCATGTTTACATTGTCTACATTTCAATTGCATAAGATAATGAAAAGTGTCTCCTAATACAAACAATCCCTTGCTAAGGTGATCTCCAAGAACATGTATCGAATTGCCCTTTGTAATTGAAATAAACTTTTTTTTTTTAATTTTTGATACGTTGTGTTGGTACACGGCGTATCAAAAATTAAAAAAAAAATGTACACAATATAGAAGTGAAAATTCTTAAAAGTAAAGACTGAGAGAGAATTAGTGTGAGAGAAAGAGAGAGTTATATTTTTCTTCTCTCTTATGTAACGAAGTGTGCCTAAATGTGACACGTCCTTGAAATTTCACCCTAAATTCTCGTGCAATTATCGAATCGTCGCCTAAGTTTCACATCAAAAACAGACCACACCATAAGGTTTCCGTTACCTACCAGCTCGATGTAGAATTTCGAAAGCCTTTTTCTTACTTTGTTTCCTATTTCAGATTTAGGAGCGTTTAAGGTGGATGCGCTTAGGCAGCCCGTGAAATTCATATTTCCTTACGTTTTTTGCAATTTGCAGATAAGCGTCAGGTTGTATGCTGATCAAAATACATATGATTAGCGACCGTAACGTGTATTTACAGAATTTGTATAACTCTCTAAGTCAGAATTGGCCTAAAATGTCACGATTTTATGAAATAGTTATTCAATTACATGTTTTTTAATCGAAAAAATCGGTCTCTGTATCGTCGTGTCATGAATTAGGTAATTAAATTATTTTACAGTCCCTTGAGATCGCAATATTTGACATACATATTGACAGAAGCATGCGAAACACTAGTTGTACAGTCAGCTGCAAATAGATGCAGTCTCTTGTAAGTATTTTTTTTAATAAACTAATTTCAACACCTACCTATACTACCTGTGAACATTTGATGTAAAATAAATGTAAGACATTTTCTCTTATTTAAATAGTTTGTACAATCAAGATTTAGCTATAACAACATTTATGGACGATTATTTTTTCATAAACTTGATAACATTGTAGTGTCAATATGTATGTCATAAATGTTGTTTTGTAATGCATGAAGCTTCGGTTTCATAGATGAGCGGCGGACGACACATAGCGTCCTTAATTTACTGGCCAATGACGTCATAATCAGCCTATAATGTTCCCACTGCTGGGCCACAGGCCTCCTCTCTGTGAGAGGGGGTGGGTTGTAATCTACCACGCGGGCACAGTGCGGGTTGGCAGATGTCGCACGTCTTCGATTTTTTTTTGGTTCTAGGACATGCCGGTTTCCTCACGATGTTTTCCTTCACCGTTTTTGAGAGCAGCGGTGATGAAGTTATTTACTTGCACAAAGTAATGCGCCTGTCTGAGTTCGAACTTACGACCTACAACTAAGTCGGGGCCGTTACCACTGGGCCACCACTGCTCTCAATGACGTCACTGAAAGTTATTTTTATGAAAGTTGGTGTGTTTTCCTAGAGAATGTTTTTTACCGTAAAGTCAAACCCCGCTGCCATTATCTTCATGACGGCCGTCACTGCGGCCGTAATGTGGCGGTCATCCTCACCGCTTTTCTAGGAAACCGTAGCTTTAAAGATGAAAATGATAAAATATTTTTTGCTAAATGCAACTGTCAAACTGTCCATTAAAATCAAACAGCAGGCAAAGGCACTTATATACTGTGTAATAATTTTTAATACATTACTGTAAAAAAACTTGTATACTCTACAAACGCCAAAATTAATAAAGTCACATGTGAATTCTATTATAAATATTTAAACTACGATTTCCTTACTATTCTAGTAACTGGTACAGACCAGTTAAAAAAGTTAGTTATTAAAAAAAAAAAACTACTAAAATATAACTAAGTTTTATTAACATTTCAACGAGATTTTACAATTTTTGTTTATATTTTAACAAAAATAAAAGAATACGCACCATAACAAAGCAAAATAATTAAATAAATACGGATTTAACTAAATTTTAAGTACATTACAAAATACCAAGAGTAATTATATGTAAAAAAAAACAATAAAAACGATAGCCCGATTCAAGTACAGTTAGCGGCATAAATATATTATTTGTGACGAATTTAACTAAATTCAGTTGATAGCTAACTAAAATAACAGCTATGACGTATATAGAGTAACATTGTGATATAATATACATACCACACTCAAGAGACTTGTTTCAGTAACATATTTGCGTAGCTGACTGTACCGTATATGTAAAAAGCGTGCATCACCAAAATAATAAGCACTAACAAGATTTTGTTCAAATTAATTGTAAAAACCGAAAGTCAATAATAAACAAGAGAATTTTAAATTGTACTTTTAGTAATTAAAACACTTCTAGCCCCCCTATACATTAAATTCACTAGCCACGATTTTATTATTCAAATTGTTAGTTTAACTATAACTAATGGATTTTTTTTTTTAAAAAAAGGGGAATTTTTACTGACCAGAAAAATTCAATGACTTCATCACACTCATCTTAGGCTAAAGTCCATTTTTTTTCTAGTCAGGCAGTATAATTATTATACTTATGCTACATAATTCAGTATTTTCTTGGGTCAACACGGTGACATTTTAAGCGTTGGTTAGACACTGCGCAGGTATGGTCAAGAAAATACTGATCACAGCTGATTGTGGTATTATCAAAGTTATAAAGATGTACAGACGCCAGCACATCCACCTACCCGAAACTGTCACATTTTCCCAATCAACTTTGAACCTTATGCTTTAGTGATAAAGTTAAAAATCTATTAAAGAAATTTGACAGATTGTAGTAGGTTGATGTGCTGGCGTCTGTACGAGGATTTTCTAGCGCCGTAGCCAAAATCGGAACTAACGCCGCCATCTTGTTTTGTCAATACAATCTCACAAAACCATATTTCACAAATGTTTACCAACAACACTACAATTAGAACCTAGAAGAGCGGTGGCCGCACTTAACGGCCGTCGTGACAGCTGTCATGAAAATGATGACGGCAACAAAGATTTAAATCGTTAGATTCGCTTTACCGTGTCAAAAGATTGTCGCCTCTCTTTTTAGTTTTGACGCACAATGACGCAGTGCTTGATTGTCATGGAAACGCTATTTAATAAAGTGTGAGCTCACTCTCCCCAGTATGGACACTGTTTTGCGTAACTAAGAACGGTGAGAGGAGATCTAGCGATTTAAATCTTTGGGCAGCGGGGCTTCTTTTTTACGACGGAACCGCTTTCCTAGGATTCTAAAGCTGTGTGTCATTTGAGCGCCAAAACGCAGCCAGGTTTGAAATATCAGATGTGTAAGGTTTTATTTGGAGATAAAATAATACCTGATTGGACGTAAAGAGAGAGATGGTAAAATTGATTGACTTTTGAATACCCCAAGGGTCGGGCCACATTTATCGACGGCCTTTCACACTTTGCCTATTAAAAAGGAGCACACATGCTCTCTTTTTGTATGGATAAACCGTCGAACGCCGTCGATCGCCGTCGATGCGAAAGAATGCGTATGTCGTTCCATACTTTGCTCCCTTTTTGGTTGGACAAACCGTCGAACGCCGTCGATCGAGCCCGACCCTTACGCGACGTCTAATAATTATTTCATACAGATATACATAGTTGCAATGGTTACAAATAAAAAAAACCCTTTAAAATTAATTTGTTCTGGGTCTTAAATAATATAGTTAAAAGTTAAAATTACATTGTTAGAGATCTTATACAATAGTTATTTCTTTTCGGGCATTCAAATGTTAAAAAAATCTCCAAGATTGGCAAAGAGTGAACTACTTTCAGCTTATATTAACTAAGCGAAAAATAACGGACACTTTTGCTTATAAACAGAACAGAAAAAATGGCAAGTGTCCTTTCGTTACGTTAAATTTTAATAGTAACATTTAATTTAACAATAATAATATTTACCCACAAAAACATTATTATTTATTGTCAATTTGTTATTTTTTGTTTGAAGAAAATGGTTTACAGTGTTTTTTAGTTACGTTAACATATTTCTTTACCTGCAAGTACTGCAATTGCGATTAATTAAAAAAATATAAATTACACTTATATTCAAACAATTCATTACTCATTTTTCATAAAACATTGGCGTTAAGAGCCATGATGAAATACTTTGATTCAAAAATGTAATACCTACCTCTCTTCATAGTACAGTCACGTCTAAAAGTATGCATACACTTGGCTTTATTCAAAGGCGATTTTCTCCTTTATTTTTGAATGAAATTTTATGTTATAACGAAAATAGTATTTTCGAACCCATAGGTTTATGTTAAGTGTCGTATTTCAACGTTGCATTCGTTATTTCACGAAAAAATCGCAATTGAAAATTGCCAAGTGTTGACATACTTTTAGACGTGACTGTACACTTAAGAGGTACAATAATTCACATTTTTTTTTAATACCACGGGGTAATTATATTAATAATTTATTTATTAATGTAATAAAAGCTACCTTTGCGAAACGGCTTCGATGCCCAATTAATTTATTTCCTAACATTCAAAATCTAAATATTTTTTTTCCTACATAAACCTACGGTTACATGGGCACTTATGAAACCTCAGAAGCTAGGCACTGTACCAATTCGTCGCTTCCACTCAACATAGCAGTATCATAGTGTACAGTTATTTTTGTAAGCAACTGTACATGCACGCCTAAACATTTTCTTTATAAAATATTAAATAAAAAGATCTTTTACTGTACGATATATTGTATTTCATTTTCTTGTTAATACGAGTAACGCATAAACGCAAAAAGAGAGAGAGAAAAAATAGCAAAGTAAACGTCTGTCTAGCAGTATCTACCAGATAAAATTAACAATTGGACCAGAATTTGTTGTTTGTCTGTTCCATATGTTAATTTTTCTTACCAGAACGTAGTGAAGCCGCCCATAAATATTGATGTCAACACTATAAACCATTTTCATGAGTTGATTAGATAACACTGTGACTGGATTTCACTGGATATTGTTATAATAATTATTCGTAAACAACCAAAACACCCGTATGGTAACTAACCCCCTTATTCATAAAACTTATCAAACCTATTTTAGTTAAAATGGGGTTTGTCTCTTTCTTACACACAGAAATGACAACGTGACAGATAAAGACAAACGTTCTATAAACCTATTTTAGCTAAAATAGTGATAAAATAGGATTATGAATAAAGGGGTAAATATTTAATTATAACATACTTTTGTGTCACATAATTTTTCTTTCATATTTTTTGTGGCAAACGCAATACTAGTTATTTGCAGTAGTAGTACATTATCAAAAGCTCTGCATTCACAACCAATCGACAAACTATTGTGTCGAAAATTACACATTTCGATTACCTGATTGGCCTTGCTCCCAATTGACAACATTTCATATTTTTAACCTGCATGTATTATTACGTTATATAAAAGTAAATTCAAATCTAGGGCACCCATATTTTTTCGTTTTTCGAAATTATGTACTTTTCATTCATAATTTTAACTTTGAAATTCGGTGTATTCTAAAAAGACGTAAGTGCCAGATGACGGTAGAATGGCGATATTACCTTTGCTTTATTGTGACCCGTCAAAAAAACTGTTAGATGTCACTTGTCTCAGTCGTTGTTTTGGTTCCGTCATTGGCGTATATTTTTCATTGGGATCCATTTTATTGGCGAAATATCAATAAAAAATTGATAATATTAACAGTAAGCAGCGTGTCGAGTTGATAGGAAAAAATATTGTTGAATTCAATTCAGTTTTTTAGTTGTTTTCTAGTTACACTTCTTAGGTGACATTGACATGTCTTGTTTGATATAATGTTTTCAATCAAAGACATTGGAATGTGCAAAGGTAACTACCTCATTCCGCCGTTTATGTGACGTCATCACGTGTTTTTTGATTTTTATTTTTTTTCTCTGAAATAAAAAAATAAAATAAAAATATATTTGAACTCAGGATACTTAAATAAAGAAATAGTATTTTTGTTTTAAGGTCGTGTCAGGTTTGAAATGTTGTCAATTGCAAACAGCTGTGGGAAGAATAGGGGTCGTCTAGTATAATCTAATCAGCCTATACTGTTCCCACTGCTGGAACACAGCATAGGCCTCCTCTCTTCGACAGAGAGTGGGCTGTAATCTACCTCGCAGGCGGGTTGGCAGATATCCTATGTCTTCGAATTTTTGATTTTTGGACATACCAGTTTCCTCACGATGTTTTCCTTCAGCGTTTTGAGAGCCTTTGGTTGTCTATTTGATTGAAACTGCCAATATTTTCGGATTTTCGCTTTGTACACAGCGTTTAGAGGACTCCTTTGATAAAATTGATTGACCTACGATTCGGCACGCAAGTGCATCGAATGTTTGTGAATAGCTATGCTGGACACCTGACCACTGAAAATGTAAAAGTTACGACGAACGTTTAGGCTGGCTTCACAGCTATCCGGGAGACCCGTACGGGCCGACCGTACACGGGAGACCCGTACGGGTAGTACCCGTTGTGCTCTGAAACGATGATTCAGTACGATACGGTTGCTAGCAGGAGACAGATGCGCTGTACGGGCTCAACCCGGAGCGGGTCGTGTACGGATCAAGCCGCGTCGCTGTGAAACGATGTTCTAGCGCCTAACATGTGCTCCCGCTCCGGGCGCCAGTACTGACAGCCCGTACGGGTCTCCCGGATAGCTGTGAAGCCAGCCTTATACGACATAAAAGCATTTCGGAATTAACGAAAAATAATGACCACCTTCGTTACTAGACTTTCTTCAACAATCTCGCGTTTTCATGCCAATTTTATACTGGACCCCATTAGCTACGTTTGGAAGGGAAAACGTCAAATGATACTTTGGCAAAGGCCAGGCGAAAATAAGTATGTACTTTACCTCGGGAGCCCAGTGCGGGTCTATTCATTTCAGAAAGCCTAAGCCCTCGAATCCACGAACGATTTTTTTATCGCGCATTGAATTTTCAACGCACTGCTCAGCGCCGAGGGTTGAAAATCCAACAGTGTATTTTTGACGCACTGGGATGCACTCCGTTGCATTTTCAATACTCGGCTCAAGACTGAGGGTACAAAATCCAGTGCGCGATAAAAAGTCGCCGTGCGTAGCTGGGCTTACATAGCCAATATATAATTTCATCTATATACAAATATATCTAACACTAGCCAACGACACATACAGCTCACAAAGACATGCGTTAATGTTACAACAAGCGCTATCTTACTTAGACGTAGCTCTTTTTTTTTTAGTTTATACAACGTAATGAGAGTTTTACGAAGGATTGTCGTGGTGAAGATGGCAACTGGGAAAACCTGGGATATCTGTATGTCTGCCCGGTAAGTGGCAATAGCCTTGGCCCACCTGGGACTTATGTTTAACCGCCTGACTTTATATCAGTGGGCATGACCCCAGCGCCCGAAAAAAAAAAATACAGATTAAACGAGCTGTGATGATGTAATAATAATACAGATTAAACGAGCTGTGGTATTTGGTCGTATATTATACGACCCTCGCAGAATGGACACGGAAATATTTGTCGGATTAATCCGGCGTAAGCGGTTAAAAGGTTAATTGTCGAAATGTAGGTGTATGGCGAAAGCCTTAACGAGGTCATTGCAGTAATGAAATAAAAATGCTCCAGGTACACAGGACGATTCACAATTACAGGGCGTAATGCAAATCATAGACATAGATATTTCCACGATGACTTGCGTGGATCTACTTTCCAGCACACAACGGGTTAATTAATGGACTTCTCTAAGATTAATTTACATACATTAACGTTTTTATTCTCCGGAAATTTATTAACTTTTGATTTTTTAAGCAATATTAAATAACATAACATCACGCCTGTAATCCTCAAAGGGATAGGCAAAGGTGTACATACCTTAGTACACCCACATTTCGTCAGTTATCTTTCACTTGCCTTTATGATTCCGAGTCCCAAAAATATCTTGTTAAAAACCCCAGACGTTGCCAAGTTCGATTAATTCCCATGTAATAGGGGGCGAGCCTATTGCCATCAACCGGGTACAAATCCAGACTCCGGGCTGCTACTGAGAAATTTCAGATAGAAAAATAAATACCACTTTTCCCGACCCATGAATCGAATCTAAGACCAGCATGCTCAGCAGTAGCACTAGCGACCACTAGACCAACGAGCAGTTTTTTAATGCAATCTTCAATGAATATCTAATTATTCTATCTTTTCAAACGAGTTTCGATATTTTTTTCCGTCGGTGCTCCATGGACCAATTGGAATTTGACCAATTGGACTATGGGGAAAATGACATGTTTCCATCGTCCAAAAACCAACTGGACTATGGAGCACAATGGACGTAAACCAAAACTATGCTCCATTGTAACCCTGAGTTCACACCAGTTTTCTATAATTTCGGTTCAAAGAAGCTTTTGTTATATTATATTTTTTGGTTTACATCAATTCATTTACCAACTGGCAACTTCACCACGAGTTTAAATTTTAGATTTTACAACAATAAAAAAGATTTTGTCTTTTACGTTTCGCAAACCCGTAATAACCCCTCAACCACACGTTTTAAATTTTATTTTATTTAACAAATTATTACTTATTGTGCTCCTCCGTTATGTGCAACCATACTCCACTCCCTATAATAATTGACGAGAAATTTTCAACTAAAAAGGTTTCAGTAAGTTGTTTTTTAGGAAAAGCATTACTACCCGATTGCTTTAGTTTGTGACTTAAAAAAATAAGTTGTAAGTAGTATTATTTTATAATTTGTAAAAATAGGTGTTAGTTCATTATGATACAAAAAATTAACACATTTTTCATTGTGGGCGTAACATAGTAAAAAATAACGAAAAAAAAAAAAGATTTTTTTGGAAATGGAAACATCTCACAGCCAAAAATGTTTTCAAAGCGTTTCAATTTGATTTTCTTTTAAATCAATGTTTATTTTGTTCTTTTACAAATAAAATACCAGATTCAGAATAGGGATAGCCTTAACTATACTACCTTCAGTTTTTATATAAATCTAAACCACCTCGCAGACTATGCAACTGCGACAGCTTGACGAGAAGACCCTGACTTGTCACATGCGACTGACGTCTGGTGTGCGTATAGATGCTGCGACAAGTAGCGAGAGCGTGCGTCTCCCCTAATCTGTCTTTGCGAACTCGACCCCAAGTGTGCAGAGCCTTGAACAAATATATGAAAATTGTCGTTGCGTCTAGTCGATGAACTGTCGCAGTCGCATGTCACATAGTTTGCGAGGTGGATTACAAAACGCAACTCAACTGAGGTTAGTTTGGCAGCAAAAAAGTCCAAAATTTCTTTAGCTTGTTCCTATTCTTACTCTCGGGGGACATAATAACCCAACATATTAAAAAGAAAATGTACCTCACAGGTACTGCCTACTCAAAAATAACAACAACATAATAAAAAGTAGTACAACATAATATCTTCGTTAAATATCGTATAGGGACTGACAGGAATACCGACTCGATACTGTTCTTATTTACATTGTTCTCTTATTATAAAACTACGCGACAATCGTTGATAGTTAGCCTACAAACCCTTTTGCTTTGGCACACACGATAAAATCTGTATCTAAATGTACAGGTAAACCAAATAAAGTATGCGCTTCGGTAATAGTCGTGCTTCCGAATCGGCACAAACGTCACACGCGAACTACAGAGTAACTCTTGGCAGATTGAGATTGTCATCTGTCACTAGAATCGCATAGAGTTGTTGATATATAATTTAGTAACCATGGTAATACAAATGAGGCTTAGTACTTCCATGGCCGCAACAACTCTATATTAGATCTTATCGTCGCGCGTTCTTATTTCCGATGATAGACAATGGTTCCCGAAGCGCATACCTTTCTTAGGACATCTCTGGCCTCATAGTAATGTAAATAGTCTTACGACAATTCCGCAAGTCATTGTAGGCCCGTATCCGTCAGAAATTGTCACGTAATCAACACTTTGTTTGTTCTGTATATCTTAGGCGCCTTCTCCACGAGTGAGAGAATCGCAGCGATAGTCTCTCCGTGCCATCAAATTCAATAGAAACTCCATGAATCAATCTCCACACGGCGATATCATCGCGACGATAATTTGATGGTACCGCATGACTATGGCTGCGGTTTTCTCGCTCATGGAAATGGCGTCTTAGGGCTTGTAAAACTACTTTCTGATAAGAATAATTACGTATTAATAACTTTTCATAATCAGAAAGTAATACAAACCCTCTCAGTTACATGTTCATAAAAATAATTGTATCTCACAATGTATAATTAAAATCTTCTGTCAAAGTTATATTTATTTAGGTTTTTATTTTGTACTAATGTCTCATATTTCTTATGTGTTTCAATATTTAGGATTCACAGCACTGTCCTTTTATTGCAGGTATCTATAGAGTGTATCAGAAAGCTGTGGTCAAAATGAAGGGTTTGGTATGGCCATCACACCAACCAACATTGTAATCGCGAAAAAATAATCAGTCGTCCCGTGGATTTGGGTCGAGTAGGTATTGAAGTTATGTATGGAACGGCTGATAAATTTTTTCGCGATGACGATGTTGGTCCCGGCTGTCATTCGCGGATCTTTGACAGTCGTTACGAGTACTGACAGCCAGTCTTACAAAGTGGTATCGTATTACCCAGTAACTGGGTTGTGGAGGTCAGATAGGCAGTCGCTTCATGTAAAATACTGGTATTCAGCTGCATCCGGATAGACTGGAAGCCAACCCAATACATAGTTGGGAAAAGGCTAGGCAGATGATGTTGGCCCCATGGAGAAAGTTGTTCAGTTTGATGGTCTGTACCACACCCTTAATTAATAATAACCCTTAACACTTATATATTAACCCTTAATTTCGACCACACCTTTCTGGTACACCCTGTGAGCTTACAGCATTGGGCGTATGGTACGCCCGGTTTCGATTCCATACGAACTATAATAATAATTTTTCTATGGTTTTATGGAAGAAAATTGCCCGCCAAAACCTTTATAAATACACCTTTAACAGATTACAGGTACCTGACGCATATTTTTATAATATTTCGAATAATTATCATATACTTAATTGTAATTTCTACTAACCAACCTCCTTTGTTACACATTAGGGCCGTATGTGCGAGAAAAATGCGCGGGAAACATGTGAAATTTGAAATTGTCCTTTATCTATGTCTTATAGTTTGTCTATAGCCTGTGGAGGTCATTATTACCTGTCAAATTGTAATGGATATACGTGAGATTGATAGTTCAACTAAGTAACTCATTTAATTTTAATATTATCTGGATGACACGTATAAAAACTTTTTCGTAAGTACTGAAAGAATGAACACTCAATAAACCAACATTAGAAGGCACAGCCTTTTTTTGCTGATGGGAATACCTCTGTTGGATACCCTCCGTCTGTTGAGAACTGTTTCTTACCCTACCATGAATCAGGGACCCGGGAGATACTTGTACATTCGCGTGTACAGTCAACAAAAGAGATAAGTATGCAGGATCGTCGGATATAGTTGAAGTTTACTAAGAAACTGATGGATGTTCTCAAATAAAATTTAATTTTATTAATAGAAAACAAACAGCTCATTTATCAAATTCAATTTCAGTTGACAACATCCATCGGTTTCTTACTAAACTGCAACTATATCTGCCGTTCCTGCATACTTATCTCTTTTGTTGACTGTACCTTCAGCCCTAAAATAAGCATTTGGCATGTGCCAATGAACTGAGTATAATTTACGTTTTTTTTCGCTGTAAGTACTTTAATTTCCCGCACAGTTTTCTCGGCCATATCAACCTTCCACCCTAAAACATTGTCAATTAAATAGCTATGTATGTAGTAAATAGTTACCCATCTTTCATCACACAATCACGACCAATTACAGAAGGCTATTCCCGTGTATCTGAATGCTTATTGGACGAAATCTCATGTCAACTTATATGATTGGTTTTTGTTATTTTATTTCGACCAATCACAGCAGCTCACACGAGATTTGACATAAGATAGCACAAGCTTTCAGACACGTGGGGGTAGATACATTATTTAGCGATAAACATTTCATTTTCTCTCTCTTTCTAGCGCATTTTTATGAAATAGCGTTGTCTCATATCGTTTTTGAATGTCATCGTTAAATAGTATACCAGTTTCCAAAGATGGCGCCTTTCAGATGACAGAACGAATTTAAACCATTCCCTAGTTTTTAAAAAGCTCTCTATTATACCATTCATAGTAATAAAACCAGTCATCCAATCCCCCCGTCAACATTTTATAAGCGCCATCCGTAAAACAATTAACCTGTGATTAACATTTAACTCTAGTTAGCCCTCACAACAATCAGAGATTAAAGGCTATAGTAAAACTCTAGTTAACACTAAGCGGGAAGCGAGACACAACCATCTAGCAGAGCCATTCGCACTGCGGTATACGCTGTAAGAGGAAACATTGGGAATAT
Organism: Amphipoea lucens; assembly: GCA_947508005.1. Lineage (NCBI taxonomy): Eukaryota > Metazoa > Arthropoda > Insecta > Lepidoptera > Noctuidae > Amphipoea > Amphipoea lucens. The sequence goes on from OX382375.1 coordinate 17,802,115, forward strand.
TAGTTATTTATTTATTTAATCATTCATGTTATATCGACTGAAAAAATAATAAATGATTTTATTTCTGTAAGTATACATACCTATGTGCAGACGCCAGCACATCAAGCTACTACAATCTGTCAAATTTCTTTAATAGATTTTCAACTTTATCGCTAAAGCATAAAGGTTCAAAGTCGATTGGGAAAATTTGACAGTTTCGGGTAGTTTGATGTGCTGGCGTGTGTACAAACACATCAATCATATTTAAAAACTAGATGAAGTCGGCGTTTCCTATCTGACTACTCTGAGAAGAAAGGCCGAAACAAACTCAGAGGTCACAGTCTCATCAAGTCCAGACATAATCTTGGTCAGATCATGTGATATATCAAAACCATCACGCCCGTAATCCCCAAAAGGTTAGGCAGAGGTGTGCTCTATTTATAGAACACATTTCGCCAGATATGATTAATTCCCATGTAATAGGGGGCCAGCCTATTACCATCCGGACTCCGGGCTGCTACTGAGAAATTAATTCCTGATGGAAAAACCCAATACCACTGCCCGACCTGGGAATCGAACCCAGGGCGTCATGCTCAGCAGTAGCGCTTGCCACCACTAGACCAATGAGGCAGCAATAATGGACTCCTACAGTCATAACCGAATTTCCTTCAATCCTTATCGATTTATCATTTAAAACACAAATCACAATTTGGACAAATCTGACAGGTAGGTAAACCAAAGTGATATCAGCCGGCATACATCAAAAAACAAAACTCTCTCTCTCTCGCTTTGATGTAAAGCAAAACTACGGGCTGATTTTTCAACAGTCAGATAACTTATATCTACAGAATAAATATGACAGTTTGACATAATTCCTATACAAAAACTGTCAAACCGCAATATTTATTCCACAGATAAAAATGATTTGACTGTTGAAAAATCAGGCCTAAGTCTTAAAAGAGTAACTATGGAGTTTCTTGCCCAATCTTCTCCATACTTTTGGAAGGGGCGCCTAGAAACCATTCTATTTTATTTTAAACTAGCTGCGCCCCGCGGTTTCACCCGCGTAACTTTCGATCCCGTGGGAATATCGGGATAAAAACTATCCTATGTCCTTTCCCGGGACTCAAACTATCTCTATACCAAATTTCATCGAAATCGGTTCAGTAGTTTAGGCGTGAAGAAAAGACAGACAGACAGAGTTACTTTCGCATTTATAATATTATAGTTTAGATTTGGACTTTCAAATTGCCTTTTAATGGGCTACTCGAAATAAATAATTTGATTTTGTTACTTACAAGTATGAGTAGACGTGGTCACCAGATCGCGGGCGCGACGTCGTCGGGGAAGCCTGCTTCCCGCGCCTTCCAGTACTCCCCGTTGAACACCCACGTCTCCTCGCCGCCTTCCTGGGTTTTCCTGTGAAAAATACATACATGGTACTATTTTGTATTCTGTGGCCACGCTAAACTCGCGCTAAGGGTTCCACAGATAAATCCCAAAGGATTTGATAGAGGTGTAATTGTAGTACACATTTCGCCAGTAACGTTTAAATCCCATGTAATAGGGACGAGCCTATTGCCATCGTCTAGAGGGCACAAATCCAGACAGAAATTCCTGGTTCTCGTAAAACTACAACAAACTTTAACATTTTTGACCCTTAAGGTTATGACCTTACTACACTGTGGTGTGCTATGGCACCCCACAGTGTTCCATTTGATCAAAAAATTTCCCTCTGCTGTTTATGGTATTTATCGATCAAGGGATGCATTTATAATGCACGAGTAAAACACCCACGTGTCCGTTTCAAATACTTTTTTTTAAATCATAAAGTTTAGGTGATCTTTTCATTTAAAAAATTAAAATAAATTCTGGAAACGTACCTAACTGTCCAAGATATTTATTTTATATAAATATAATCTGATAGAGCATCTTTGGGCGCATATTTTTCAGTTTTTATTTTTGGAAAATCACCTCCGGATACCGAGCAATAATTATTTCTTTTTTCTCCCTAAAAACTCAAAAGTGCGACTTGACACTAGCACAGAAATATTGCTCGTAACAAAGCCTATCAATGATAAAAAAAATCACGTCGCACTATCGCGGTTATTAGAAGGAATTGAATTTCAAAATATAGTATTGCGTTGTCACTGTATTTGACCTTAATTCATTATACAGGGTGCCAGGGAAACGCTTCCGAAAACGAAGACAGGTGATAGGGCTAGTGATTCTCGATACAATACCATCAAAAAATCAGGAAAAAAAAATGAACAATTTTACCAATTTTTTTTAGCATTTTTCGTACACTATGCTGTGAGAACAGTTAAATACAACCATTATTTGCGATTAAACACATTTTTTTTCTTTACAACTCTAACAAGCAATGTATTCGTAAATAAATGTCAGCTGACGCTCGCGCATGACCTCGGGTTCAAAGTGCGCGCGCGCTCGCCGGCGGCAGCGCGGCCGACGACCCCAAGTCCACGTGACGCGCTACACGACGGCTGACGGCTACTTTAAGGCCTCATTTACGGAGACGCGGGGCGTCGTGCGTTGCGTTGAGCGGCGCGGCCCGCACTGAATTCAAATATATGGCGTTGTATGAATGCGTTTACGGAGAAGCGATTTTAGACGCGTTTGTTTGAATTAGGGCGTTTTTTGCGGCCGAGCCCGCGGATGGCACCGACGCGTCCCACGCGGCGTTTATCGCGGCGGCGCACGCAGCGGCAATTCTCGATGAAGCTATGTCCGAGGCGGAATCTTCTGTCAGTCTTATTTAGAAATCGCGCAACACAGACGAGTCACCGTCGCAATGGAGTATGATATGATCATGCTGCAAGTTGCGACACGTGCGCTCCCATCTCTCGCCAACATAAAACTAGTCGATTTGATCGAGGCGAGCGTGCGCCGCCGCGATGCCCGCCGCGTGCTTCGCTACACGCTAGAGGACTCGCCGCGGGCGCCGCGGCGGGCACCGCCACGCTTCCCGTCTTGCTTCTCTATGAACATGGTCGTATATTGCTATAAGTTTGTGTTTACGCGTGCGATGATGCGTGCCGCTTCACGCGCCGCCCCACCGTAAACAGAAAAAACGTCCGACGCGCCGCGAGACGCCACGCCACACGCGACGCGAGACGTCCCGCGTCTCCGTAAATGAGGCCTAAGTCGTGCAGCGCGGGCGGTGCTATGTGATCCTATCCTCATGAACTCCCTAACTTTTACTCGATCGCTTGAAGCAAATGTCTTTTCAGTTCACTTCTACCACACCCCGGACACTCCATACAACGCTCGCAAAATAATTACATACTACTACTACATTAAAAAATGGCGTTTGTATACGTATGAATGTGTGCGTGAGGTACTTGTGTTTGCGAGCGCTCTTGTTAAAGAACTGCGACGAATACGCCGAAGTGCGGGGTGAGGTGCGGTAACTGATGTTAGTGCGGGGAAGGGAGTGGCCTTTCTGTAAGTACGTAGTACTTTAAGTAGTCTGTGCTTCTACCTAGTTGTGGGATATGTGCTTTCGGATTCCATTCATGCAAGGATCGTAATGATTTTCCCCTTGAACAGGGTTACAATTTTATTTTGATCGGAATGTTCGCAAATTTTGCTTACAAATCAGAAAAATCCAGTTTACTTTGCTTAATCTTGAGACCCCATATCGAATTTAATTAGAAACCTACTGTGATTGAGAAAGAAAAGTATAAAAAGTTGATTATGTACAAATACATTGACTTTACAAGCAACTTTGTTAATTCGTCCATTAAAATTTTGCACAGCAACACAATTGAAATTACAGTTTACAGAATGAGTAGAAACAAGCACTAGGAAGATACAGTATCAAGAATTAGAAGAGAAAACTGAGATTTAGGTACACTAGATTGCGAAACGTAATTATTAATTTAGAAAATTTGCGCGTGCATTCGCCTTTGGAGTAGGCAATCGACTGCCGGTGGCGGCGCGGGGTACGCGGGGCGAAACGGTGCGTACTGGCGGCGGTATCGTTTGTCGGCCGGCAACACACGCAGGCGGCATGTTTGATCTTCTTAATACTTCTTTAGTAATCTAGACTGTAGGTTAGTACCTTTCCGACTCAGCTCGTGAGCGAACGTGCGCTACTTTTAATCGATCCATCGCTATTGAATCGTATTTAATACTGTTTTGTTTTAGTTACGTTATTAGTGCTGTTTTATTGTTTTTAATTTTATAAATGGACATTTAGAAGATATGCTAGATAATGTATCGCTGGCTGAATTTCGTCGAGCATGGTTCCAGCACGATGGCGCTCCATCGCATGTTACGCGCCCTGTCCGCGAGCGTCTCACTGAGCTTTTTGATAACCGCTGGATCGGAAGGCTGGGGCCGCACGCCTGGCCGGCTCGTTCACCCGACTTAACACCTCTGGACTTCTTTTTGTGGGGGTATGTGAAAGAAAGAGTGTTTGATCGGGAATGTGACAGTGCTGACGAAATGCGGGGCAGAATAGTGAGCGTTTTTAATAAACTACGCGAAGAATGTGTTGAGGACCCCTACACTAATGCCTCGTGTTCACCGGTCCACACAGCGACGGGCCCAGCTGTGTATTGAAATGAATGGAGCGCAGTTCGAGCCAAACCTCATAAGGTCGCAAAGGATTTAGACAGGTACGTAAAATGCCTCTGTCAGCTTTAATGTTTAACAGTGGGCTACGAATGCGGTTAAAATTCATAATTTTGTGAAGTGTCGTAGGGGTGGGCATTTTGAAAGTGATATTTATAAATTCCGTATAAATCCCGTGACTCGGCCGTACGGAGCGCTCGGCGCCCGCGACGTGCGGGCGCGTGGTCAGGTCACGTGGTGGCGCGTCGTCGCTTTGCGTGTCAGTGACCTCACGTTTTGTACGGTTTCCATTGCGCGTTTACAAAATATGAAGTCTTGCAAATAATCAATTTAAAGCGAAAGGTTATTGGTATTCGTTTGCATATAGGTTGTATATAATGTACGTCCAGGCTTCGGAAGCGTTCTCCTTACACCCTGTATTTTGTTTTGAACTATATGTTTTTCTATATAACAATAGCTTCTCATTTAGGCATAAAATCCAATGACATGCTTGGAAGACCTTTTCTTTAATTTTTTTTTTATGTGTAACATCTTGACTATCTGGGAGTGATTTATTTATTTATTTATAGGAAAACCAACAGCTATAATAGAAGCATAACAATATTATATGAGACATATGAGGGGAGGTCCAAAAGTTCGTGGAATGAAAGGGTTTTAAATAAAATGAAACAATAAATCTATTTTTCCTTTTCAATATAATCACCCTTAAACTGAATACATTTATTAGATCTATGAATTAATTTTTCTAAACAAAAAATCATCAAAAAAATAAATCACTGAATTTTTGTGATTTTTTTGGTGGTATTATATACAGGGTGAATTTCCCAAGTGGGCGTGGATGGCCAAATCCGAAACTATGAGGAATAGCGAGGATCGAATTCTGGGAAGTAATGACATAGGGCAAACTTAAGGAAATTGTTGGATTTCAATAAACTGCTTCTTTTTACATAGGTTGTTCGAAATGATGCTCAATATTTTTACTAACAAAACACTCGTAGCGCAGTCACCTTCACAAAATTATGTTCTAAATTCAAATTTTTAATTGCGGTACAATCCTTGAGACGTCAAATCCAGCTATGTATTGAAAACAATTGTCATAATTTTGAACAATTAATCAGTTAAGGTTTAATAGGTAGGTAACATAAGAAAAATAAAAAAAGTATTTTGTTAAAAATGAGCTCTTTCCTTTAGTTTGCCGTATGTCATTACTTCCCAGAATTCGATCCTTATTAGCGACACTATCGAATGGTGTAATAATAGTGTGTTTTTTTTTCAAAATCAACGGGTTCGATTCCTGGCTAGAAATATTGATTTTTCAAAAATCCAATGATGTAGTTTTAGTTTTCATCAAAATCGAGCCCGTGAGTCCTTAGTAGTTTTCGCTATTCCTCATAGTTTCGGATTTTTGGCCATCCACGCCCACTTGAAAAATTCACCCTGTATATCTTGGGTCTTGTTCTACCGTTCCACATTATCGATGATTCAGTTGGTTTTCAAATTTAAATTAATTTCTTCACATTTAAATACAGTAAATACAATTGGTGGTTCCACATGTTACATTATTTGGTCTTACATTGTATTTAGCTTTTTCTGGTGTAATTATCAACAATTTCAAGTACTCCGTCTCTAATAACATTATAGTTATCTCTTAAATGTTTGCTCAATGCTTTTTCTTCTTTCTTTTGCATAATTCGAAAAAGTTTAGTTATCGTGGTTATCATTCTATATTCCTTTTGTCGTTCAGACAAATCAAAAATTTTATTATTATGAGATCTACTTCTACCGCATCTATTTCCAGTACAGTATATGCCTCTTTCATTATCATATTTATTTCTGCCGCATCTGTCCCCAACGCATCGCGACCTAGTTCTGTCATCTTTGCCACCATCTCTGTCTCGGCTGCATCGGTCACCAATACAAAGCAAGGTATCTCTGCGATCATCATCATTTCTGTTTCGACTACATCTATCTCCAATACAGCGGAAGGATTCAATACTATTTCTGTCACTATCATCTCTGTTTGAACGCAAAATATGGTTGATATCTTTGTTAAAATCACCTTCATTGATTCTGACGTCATTGTCGTCGTCATCTCTGTCATTCGTTTTTCTACTGCACCTGTTTCCGTAACATCGCAGATTATTTTTATAATTACTATCGTCATCATCTATATCTATGCTGCATCTCTTACCGTTGCAGCGCAGATGTCTGTCATAATTCTCGTTGTAATTATAATCTCTGTCACCGCTGTCATCTCTGTCACTGTTGCGATTATCGTCAACTTTGTTTACGTCACAACCGTTACCATAGCAACGCAGTTCTATGTCGTTGTTTCCATCTAGTTTTAGAGTTTTTTCGAGATCATTTAGGAGGTTCAGAACATCTTCGTTTGCTGAATTGTTTCTTGTCTCAGTATCATCATCTTCCTGCCCTTGTCCTACGTTACTTCTGGTTGATGTTTTTGTATCAGTAAAGTTCCAAGCTAATTCAGTACATATCCCCCATATTTTCATACAGTCTTTTGTATCATCATTATTTTCTTTAGTTTTTTGAGTTCCGGGCTTGTTTCTAAGGAATAAATTTAAGTATTGTAGGCTTGGTGGCTCTCCAGGTACACCTTGGTACTTCTCTGCATTACAGGTTTCCTCACTGTAGGAATAAGGTTTGCCACCACAAGTTATTTCCTCATGATAAGTCTCCTCGCGATCTTCGTGGTGATTTAACATTACATGAAAGAAGAAAGAAAGAAAATACGTTTATTTGCGGTGAAAATGACGCAAAAAGAACAAAAACACAAAAAATAAAATAAAAAGGTAGGGGGAAACATGCGTCACATCCACGCAATCGTATTTACCTTGTTTTGAAAGCTCCGAAATCAACGTTTTGAGGTCATATTGAGGTTTTTCATGATAAGAATCTTGTCTGTAAGCTAGGTTCCCATTTGTAAAGATTATTATTCCGAAAACAATAAAACATGAGATCTTAGATACCATTTTTTTTAAATTCTTGGTACCAAACTGTTATCTACACGAAATAATAACAAAAACACTTCATTGTATCGTTTGGTTATAGGGTAGGATAATTGATTGCGAAATTAGTTAAAGATACACTACATAACTAAGCTTGAAATCTGAAATTAAAAGCAAGTGGTGTGCGTGTCATCTGATAATTATTTATCTGCAAACAAAATTGGTTACTACACTGCTACGAAGATATTTTGGCGCTCAAATGACGTCAGGGGGCGTTGCTGGTAAACATTTGTGCAATTGTTTTGTGACTCGGAAAGCACGTTAATAACATGAAACTTAATAACTTATTAACCGATCTGCCTAGCCTTTTTCCAACATAGTTGGGGTGGACTTCCGGTTGCAACCGGATGCAGCTAAATACTCACCTGCTTATTATTAGTTGTTTTATTGATTTGTCGGAACTGGACTGTTCACACTATTTGTGACCTTTAGGGTTTGGTGGACGGCCATTTTGCTGGGCGGCATAGTTATTAAAGAATATTTCGGAAGATATACATTACAGTATGTTATTTTACATGGAGCGAATGCCTATCTGACCTTCACAACCCAGTTACTGGGTAATACGATACCCCTTGGTAAGCCTGGTTGTCAGATTTTCGGGCTTCTGACGACGCGTAACAAATGTCAAAGATCCACGAATGACAGCCGGGACCAACGTACAGTCACGTCTAAAAGTATGTATACACTTGGCTTTATTCAAAGGCGATTTTCTCCTTTATTTTTGAATGAAATTTTATGTTATTACGAAAATAGTATTTTCGAACCCATAGGTTTATGTTAAGTGTCGTATTTCAACGTTGCATTCGTTATTTCACGAAAAAATCGCAATTGAAAAGTGCCAAGTGTATACATACTTTTAGACGTGACTGTGCAACGTACGTACGTTTTATAATAAGTCATTTCATTTATTCACTAACAATTTACATTGTGTATGAATAAATGATATAGGTGTATCTTTCGTTGTGTCAGTCTATTATAACTTACTCCATTACTGCATGGGGGGGTGCTTCCAAGACTGTTCTTATTCGTTTAGAACGAGCGCAACGTGCTGTTCTAAAGGTAATGAGTCATAGGAGATTCAGATACCCCACTTACCTGTTATACTCGGAATTATCAGTCCTTACAGTAAGGCAACTATTCATCAGAGACATAATATTAACTCAACACAATAATACACCTGACTTTACGGCAAGAAGAAGGCAAGATATTGTTTACTCCGTGCCTTACTGTAAAACTTCTTTTGCAAACAGATTTTTTAAATTCCTAGGACCATTCATGTATAATAAAATATCAAAACAAATCCAAATTCGTAATCTTAATAGTCATGCTTGTAAGATTGAAATTTTTAAGTTTCTTAACTCACAAAATTACGATAATACTGAAAAAATACTGAAAATTACAAGATAATGAAATAAATCACCAAACCACACATACCCACATACACACACACATACCATACACCTACACACACCTACATACACCTACATTACACATTTCACGTCACTTCACACCACCGTACACTCTCTACAGATTTAAACAAGATAGTATAATTATGACCCATACGGTACTTTTAATTCAATTCTGACTCTAAATTACTTTGCTACTGGTTTTAATAATAAACATACATTATTATAATAAAAATTACAACCAAACACTATGTAAACAAACATAGCATCTAAATATTTTGCATATACTATGTCAATTTTAACATCCACCTACAAGTTTACAAAAATGAAGTTCACTTTTTTTTTTTTTATGTTTACCTTCCCTAATTTTACTTATGCTTTACTTTGTTGCTTTGTTATTAAAAATCCTTTTTTGTTATGAGAATAATAATTTTGTCACAAGTCTGCTACTATAAGTACATTAATTTGCCGAGAACGAGGAAAACTGTTCCACCGTAATACAGTTTAAACTAGTACGGGGAACAGAGTGAATCTGTTTGTGTTAACAACCAAAATAAGTAGGTACTTACTGACCGAGGCTATCGATACATACCAAACAAAAATGTTACCTACCATTACTGCTTATTTGTTGCTTAAATGAATTGTGCAAGGTTTGTTATGATCATTTGGATAAATAAAGATGTTTTTTTTTTTGTGATACATTAAAAAAAAAAAAGTCGAATATAAGTACAAAAAAAATACACTATCTCAAAAATTCAAATCATTTACCTAAAACTCATTAAAATGTTTAAAACGTACAGAGTAGATATACATACCGGAACCAAGCAGCCTGGTGTAGCGAGCTGTCCCGGCGTCTGTCTCGCTGTGACTGTTCTAGCTGATGCTTCAACTGTTCTGCCGCATCCACATCGCCTTCTTCTAACGCACGCTGGTCGGGCCTAGATATATATGGGAAGTTAGTTTAATAGTCTCAATTTATGTTATAACGTGGCAATAGGGATATCGGAGCGACCCCACTAAAGATCACCATCAAAGGTTAGGTAGATAGATGTGTGCAGTCTAACCCGATGCAGCTGAATGCCAGTAGTTTTTTTACATGGAGCGACTGCTTATCTGACCCCCACCACCCTTTTACTGGGTATCACGATACCCCTCGATATCTATACTATCCATACTATCTATATATATAAAAATGAAACCCGTTTTCGGTTGTCACGACATAACATGAAAACGGCTGGACCGATTTCGATGAAATTTGGTATAGAGATAGTTTGAGTCCCGGGAAAGGACATAGGATAGTTTTTATCCCGATATTCCCACGGGATCGACATTTACGCGGGTGAAACCGCGGGGCGCAGCTAGTAATATTATAAATTCGAAAGTAACTCTGTCTGTCTGTCTGTATGTTACCTTTTCACGCCTAACCCACTGAACCGATTTAGATGGAATTTGGTATAGAGATAGTTTGAGTCCCTGTAAAGGACATAGGATACTTTTTTATCTCGATATTTCCACGGGATCGAGACTAATGTGGGTGAAACCGCGGGGCGCAGCTAGTATCCACATATTTAATTCTAGAACAAAAGCAGAAATAATGTCCTAAAAAGTTAATAACATTTTTTATGAATGAAAATCGATAATATAGTTCCAAAATCATTAACTACCTAAAATAAGAGAAAAATAATAATATTGCTAGTACCATCTGAAGTTTCGCGAATGCGGAAGGAAGAAAACTGTCAAATTACATAAGACCGCCCATTGTAACACCCCTTTTAAAATTTCTACATTTATACACCGTGACACTTTAATCACCGTTTTCCTCTTAAGGGGTCATTGTACTCATCATTATGAACAACTTTTACTATGGGACCAAACATGAAATCGCGCAAAAAAAAATCAGCTGTTCCCTACATTTTGACGAGTTATGCGAACATGAATGTAGGGAACAGCTGATTTTTTTTTTCACGATTTCAGGTTTGGTCCCATAGTAAAAGTTAACTTTACTTTGACAAACACCCAGCCCTCTTTCGCGGTGAATAAGCTATTTCAGCATGTATTCTAACATCTGGATAAGTTATATGTATTGGTAACTTGGTGCAGGTCGCGGAATTCCTCTGGAATCCTCTGAATCGAAAAGCACAGGACCGATCAATATAGCGACGCTTGGGGGAGGCCTATGTCCAGGCTGACGTCTTTTGGCTGAAAGATGATGGTGCAAATAATTGTGCTACACATATTCAACCAAATGCTGAAGGACATTCCTAATCATTTGCTTCATATGTTTGAAAAATTCGTGGGTTCGACAACGCAAATAAACCAATGAATATTGTGGAACTGTCAAAATGAATAACATTGCGATTGTAAGTGTGCTAGGCTACCTTGCTGATGACGCTTACCTGTGTCTGGTATCTGTGTGTGGCAGGGTTTCTCTCATGGATGGCTCCATTTCATTCAGCTCCATCGCGAATCGTGTGAACCCGTAGTACATCTCATGTTCTGGCGGCATTGCACCTGAATAACACCCAATGATAAATTATAAATAAAGAGAGGTAGATTGCTACCTACCTACGCAACATTCGATCTTCAAAAACGGCACACTAACGTAAGGTCCGGCCGCGCTAAGCTTGCCAAAGGTGTAAACAACAATGGCCGCTCGAAATCGATATAAGTACAAGAACATTTATTTTAATCTGTCAAGCTCCGCTAATGAGACACAATTGATTTTCTATTGTTTCGTCGCCGTATGATAACGCTAATTATTACTTCAATCTTAGTTAAAAACAGCAAAATTATTCCTTAAACCGGCAAAAATAATTGAAATTGGGCTTTAATTAGTCACATATAGTCACTCTTGATGGTCGATGCTGACTAGTAGGATATACAAAACTTTGTGGACCAAAGCCGAATACCATTTTAGGTACAGCCCGATTCAAACTTTATGGCGGGTCGGAACATGAAGCAAGTCGTTGCGCAGTAACTAATTCATGTGTCAGCGGGGGTGAGGAGGGAGGTACTGCACAGCGAGTAGCGCACTTCAGAGTCGCCATGCAGTTTGAATCGAGCTGTATACCATAGAGTAAGTAATGTTCATTATACAGGGTGTCCCTGGAAGTATGGATCAAATCGAATAGGGGCGTGGGCAAGGTCATTTCCAAACTTTTTAACCCTGAGAACGTCAGTGGATTTTTTTACGGTTCAAAAGTTATGACCGATTTTTTTTTTCAATCACTTCGCTTAGTGCTCAAAGAAAATAATCATAAAAAAAACTATCAGGGCTATCTAAAAAAAAAAAAAAAAATATAGCCCTGATGGTTTTCACGAATTAGATTTTTCTTCTTCTTTTTTTTTGTATTTTTTTTTTAATAAAACGTTTGGAAATGACCTTGCCCACGTCCCTATTCGATTTGATCCATACTTCCAGGGACACCCTGTATGTAAGAAGAGACGGGAGTCCCATAGAAAAAGATGAAAAACGTCGCTTGTATGAAACTTGTACTAGAGTGCGTTTCAACAAATACTTCCTTTGCCGTTATGTTGGCAGGAATGTATACTACTTCTTATTCTTCACCACTCCTTAATGTTTTGGGCATGATTCTAATCATCTTCCCATATCTACTATCTTGACAGACATGGGCACAAAACACATAATATACTCCTAGCGGAGGACAGGGGAGCCAACATTATAACATAGGAAGTATTGAGTCGATTGGTATCAAAATTGGTCAAATCCATGATAAATTAATGGATTTGGACCGGTTTTGATACCAATCGACTAATTTGTTGAAACATACTCTAAGACTGAATATCAACACAGCAAAAATGACACAGACTATGCACAGACTGCAGATGTTAAAGCGAGACAGCGATAGCCGCCATTATGTTTAGTACACGTTTCATAGTTTCTTTTTATTAGACAGTTGTGTTAGACTGCTGTATATTGTACTAAGATTTTTTTTTGACAAAATGGGTCAAGATCTATGATAGATATGGGATGCTCACACACGTGCGTAAGCACTTACCATCAGGGGCTGCTTGCTTGTTTGCATCTTATTCACATAAAAAAGAAATATATTATTAACTAACTACCCGCCCCTGCTTCGCACGGTTTTAACGACTTGATAAATCAGCGAAACTTCTTTATTATAATCATGTTAGTTTAATATATTATGCACATAAACCTTAAACCTTTCGGAATAAATTCTCTAAGTGATGGTAAAACCGCATCAAAATTTGTTGCGTTTAGGAGAACAACGCGTTCACACAGACAGACAAGCAAAGCGTCACAATGATCCTTGTACGGTCAGCAACAAAGGTCGATTAACACTTCAGTTTTTTAATTTCAGTCATTGAGAAAAATATTTGTTCAAAATTGCATTATCAATTTAATAACTTGTAAAAATTATAGTGTTAATCGACTTTTGTTGTTGACTGTACCGTTGTAGTTTCAACAGTTTCCAAACATGTATTCATGTTCCACGCACCAGGTCGCCACAGACACCGCGCGGCGGGCGGGTCCCCCGCGTACAGCGCCTCGGACCAGCGCCCCGCCAGCCGCAGGCGCGACCCGCCGCCCGACACCACGCCGCGCACCTCGTGTCGGCTGCTCGACCACGAGCTCGCCTGCGGGACAATGTAACTTGTATTACTATTCAAATAACAAATTATGATATTACATGTCCTTTGGAAGGCGTACGAGGGGCCGAAGCCAACTCGCAGAGGCCCCTTAGGAAATTTCAATGAAATGCGACACCAATTGCAACCGTATATAAAAAAATAAAATAAGAAATTATTATTAATTAACTTATTACATTGCAAATTCAGCGTTAGACAGAATTTGTCTGACATTAATGCTAAAATTAACCCTTTTGGCGTATCCGTGACACACACATTATTGTTTGTTTTTCAATTTTTTGTTTTGTAACTTGTATTTTATGTTTCGAACTGTCTAAATAAACGTTATTTTCTTTCTTTCTTTTTCAAAACACAAAATGATAGATAAAAGACGTTCGTCTAATTTGCCTGTAATTTTGGAACAAATTTATAGCCAGTAACATGCTGATTGAAAGTCTTTATGGCCGCAATATTAAATAATGGCCAGTTTTAGAGATATAGCTATTTTTATGCTGAAGCCAGTAATATGATTTTCTCTATACGTGAATTTGTAATTGTTTATAAAACAAATATCTTCTATAGTAACATCTTTTTTTTTTAAATAAAAAAAATCTTATAATTACAATATAATGCATAATGGAGTGTCCTACCTTAATAAAGTTAAGTTTGCAGGTGATATCAGTTCCATGGCAGGTGATGTGCATGTCTCCATACTGATCTACCCACCGCTGGCCGCCGAACAAGTTGTGGACGCACGTCGTCACCTGTGAACAATGCAAAAAGTACCTAGTAGCTAAAGCCGTGTCTCCTGCGCGTGTTTTTTCGAAACATTACACAAAAAGCCTTAAACATAGACATTTGTTTTCATATACAAGCTGTCTCCTGCGTATTCAATTTCTTTTAGATTAGTGTCAACTATTCACAAGACTAAACCTCAAAACCTGTCATAGCCCAGTCAAAATAGACATTTAAGTTTACAGTACCCGGCGATAAATATTGCACATCGACCTTTGGAAAGAAACAATCGGCTTATTTCGGCTTCGTAGTGCGTTATCTCTGTCGCACACTACCTATGTGACGTTAACTGACGTTTTGTCAGTCGTTGTTCAAGTGTGATAGAGTGCGGTTGCGTCCAGTTCAAAATATATATCTAGAGTTGTTAACACCCCCAAATTTAAATAATTTAAAGTTGTACTATGGCATCTTTAGGAAAAATAGGGGAACCTTTTTATTTTACCCCAACTAAAGCAATCATTTATAGAAAAATTTGTGTATTTTATACAAAGAATAAAAAGAATTATCAAAAGAAGCAAATCATAATTGTTTTAACAGCTCCTAATAGATACCGGACTGTTTGTATTTCGTGCGACAGAGATAACGCTCTACGAAGCTGAAATTAGCCGATTGTCTTTTTCCAAAGATCGATGTGCAATATTTATCGCCGGGTACTGTACATCAATTCGCATAAAGCTGAAAATTGGTATGAATGTTGGGAAAACCATTAGAAATAAATTGTCAAAAGTCCCTATCGATCCGACGTGTGCAAAAAAATATATTCAAGGTCAAATGTTGCAAAAATCGGTTTTTGCATTTTTCAGCTAAACGGTAGATTTTATTATAAAAATAGGTAAGACAAAATTGTTCAACATGCAATTATCTACAAAAATTGTTTTTACACTTTTTCCTAAGAATCACCATTTCGGAGATAGACAATATTTTATTTGTAATGGTGTTCCTAACATTTATACCAATTTTCAGCTTTATGCGAATTAATGTAACCTTACCCCTATTTTTGAAGCTAACTTGACCGGACTATCAGTTGGAATTAAGCTTTCAAAATGCTAAATATGCGAGGTGCGCGTTGCGGGTGATAATGAAACAAACCTTCTTCACCTGCGCGGGGAATGTTTCAACTTTTTTTTGATTTTTATTTTTACATGGGTGTCGTTTTCATGGATTTCAAGGGTGCTAAAGCCTATAGTGAGGTCAAAATCAAAATCCAAGATGGCGGCTGTAATTAAAAAAAAAAATTCTTCATGGGTGTCGTTTTCATGGTTTTCGAGGGTGCTAGAGCCGATAGTGAGGTCAAAATCAAAATCCAAGATGGCGGCTGTAATTTTTTTAAACTTTTTCATCCATGTGTGTCGTTTTTATGGTTTTCAAGCCGATAGTGAGGTCAAAATGAAAATCCAAGATGGCGGCTGCGAACATTAAAACATTTTTCTTCATGGGAGTCGTTTTCATGGTTTTTGAGGGTGCTGGAGCCGATATTAATGTCAAAATGAAAATCGAAGATGGCGCCTGTAGTTTTTTTTTTAATTTTTCATCCATGTGTGTCGTTTTTATGGTTTTCAAGCCGATAGTGAGGTCAAAATGAAAATCCAAGGTGGCGGCTATAATTTTTTTTTTTAATTTTTCACCATAGGTGTCGTTTTTTGGTTTTCAAGGGTGTTAAAGCAGATCCAAGATACAACGTACCTTATTCCAGCTGTAATGGTCTCCCGTGCTGAGTAGCCGCACATGCACGCGGCCGGTGGGCTGGAACTCCATGGACTTGCCCCAGAACTTGGTCTTGATGCGCGCCTCCTGCCAGAAGCACCAGCGGCTCGACTCCGCGTGGCACGCTGAGATTGGTGGGTGGTGCGACACCTGCGAGGAAATATATGTTGGTTATTAATATTAGCATCCACTTTACTTCGTATAGCATTTATATCTAACGAAGACGAGCGTGAAGACGAGTAGCGTCAGCACATAACACATACATGCACACACACTTCCGACTTCGCCATTGTGTCGGACGGTACTGATGAACACTCGGGGACTGCCGCGGTAAAGCTATTGCATAGCATTTTTTATCAACTTATGCAATTATAATATTTATGCTCGCGTTACGCGTCCTTGTCCTCGTGCGTCTAGTTGCACGCACACAAACACCGTGCCAAAGTCTGCCGAACTGAAACGACGTTAGACGATGCACGGCTTTTAACGCCGCACCGCTGTGCCGGTCGCAGTGGGGGGTGTTAGGTTTATTTTCGTTACGGAATTTCTTGATTCGGTCGCCGCGCTCAAAGCCCGCGATAAAAGCTATGCAATAGCTTAAAATCTTTTCGAAACTTCCTGAAAAACAAACCTTGGCTTAATTTACTGACTGACCTGCTCCGCAATAAACCGGAAGCCCTTATCGTCGCGCACGCACTCGTAGGTCTCGGCCAGCAGCGGGTTGAAGGGCTTGGAGGCGGCGCGGTGCGCGGACGAGGCGTACGCACTGACCGCGAACGCGGCCACTAGCGACATGCGTTCTATTGCGTTCTTGCACTCTGATGCCGAGTTCAGCAGTTCCGAGTATTCTAGCTCTTCGCATAGTCTCTGTGGGAAAAATTTGTATTAAAATAACTTTTACATTCAAGTCAAAATGTCTTGCTGTATGGATGATAGCACAGTTTTGAAGAAAAAATACTAGTTTTTATTTTGTACAGGCTGTTTTTGTTATAAACGTGGAACAAAAACTATAACAGGACAATATTTTTGAGAAAAATAACACAATATAAAAAAATGTCCAACAATGTCAAACACATGTAGGAATTACTTTTATACCAATTAAAATGTTCCTAATAAGAAAAAATCCACAAAGGATTTGAATCTTACGTGTCGCAAATCAAAGGAAATGGCAATTATTTTTAACAAATACCTATTAAAACATTAGTTCTTACCTGCAACATATTCAACGGCTCATTAATAGTGACCGGCATGGATATCTGACTCAAATCCTTGCCGATGTTCTTGTACAGCAGGTTCCACAGACTGGGCCCCCCGGGCGTGGGGCGGGTCGAGGGCAGGCGCGTGCGACGCGACCAGCCCGCGTTGGCGCTGGGGTCGCTCGCGCGGAGGGTCACTTGTTCCGCGGACACTACTGGCGGATGACGTGGTCAGTAAATATTATCGTTTTTTCGAGGAAGGCGGGAGGGGGTGTTTGACTTCGGTTAAAATGGCTAGGAGAAAGTTAGTATCAATGCTTTTTGTTATTATTATTCATGGTTATTTTTTTGATGTGAGTTTATTGACAATAAAATCTCTATTTTTCTTTTATGAAAATATTACTATGACAAAATACGATGAAAGGAAAAATCTATGATGTTTTTGTAAAGGTAACGTCAACTTAAAGTATTCTTGTCGACGTCTAGAAAGTTATATATTTTTTAATATTTTTAGTTGCTGCTTTTTTTAAGAGTTTAGAGATATTAAGGAAGTATTGTCAAACACCCCATTAAGGACTATGACAAACTAAGGATGTCTACATTCAGCAGGTTTGTGGGATTGCCAATTGAAATGAAGTGAGAGGTTTTTAGTAGATAAGGGCTGAGAAAGAAAGAAAATATAGTAGTTTTAGATAGAAAGGTACTATGGCAACTGGCTTCCAAGATCAGTGGAAATGGACATGGATACAAAAGGGATGATTGAGGGATCAGTGTCGACTAGAAAAAAGACTTCAAAAATTTCGTGATGCTTTCAATAAGGCCTGTATGGTATAAGAAAAGTCGAAGATAAGGCATCTAAGGCTGAGGCTACATTAGGCCGCGACGCGACCTGCGACACATGAGCGATTAAAACAAATAAATGAATGCTCACGTATATGGCTACACCGCACATCAAATATTACTAGCGATCTTTGATTTCTTTATGCGATAGGAACAACATTACTGTAATTACGGCATCGGCTACATCGACATATCAGCGAAATTGAAGCGAATTTATTAGAAAATTTCTCACTTGCACGACTAGTTCAATAGTGCTACTAAATATGCGTGTGGCTACATTATGCGTATAGTAAACCGCGATGGATGATTTGATAGCATGTGTACTGTAGCCACGTTATCGCCGAATATACGCCGGATTTTCGCTTATAATGTAGCCATACCATGTTTATCTCGTTTCGCTCTTCCAGTCGCATCGCAAATCGCTGCCTACTGTAGCCTCAGCCTAACAGAGATAATTAATTTCCATATTTTGTTGGAATAATAAAGAAGATGGGTAAAAAACATTACTATACTCCATTTGTTTACGTAATTAAATAAAGGTAAACAAAAAAACCACGTGCCGTGGTTATCCAACTAAACGTAATACCAGTCTATTCAGTTGTCATGCTACGTCACAGTTGTACTCTTCAATTTAGCAACGTTATAATTCGTTAATAATATTGCTAAATTGAAGAGTACAACTGTGACATAGCATGACAAGTGAAGTGAGTGATATTACGTTTAGTCGGTTAACTAAGTCACGTGTTTTTTTTGTTTACCTTTATTTAATTACCTAAACAAATGGAGTATAGAAGTTAACGTCATAAGGTCTCATTTACCGCTTTACTCACGATTTCCGTTGAAAAGCTCGCTTGCTATTAATACAGGAACAGTTAGTGAAGCTACACACACAAGTACAAACTCACTCGCACCATCAGAGTTGTCGGAGCTGGCTGAACCTTCTTCGCTGCTGAGGGAGCCGGCTTCCGATGAGGAGTCGCCTTCTAACTCGATGACCCCAGACTGAAATACGTAAAAATAACATGGTTTATAATCTGACAAGTAACCAAAGCGACAGGGATCCTTTTACGGGGTCCCATTAAAATAGATGGACAAATTTTACCACAGCGCTCGTACGTCTAACCAAAGATATCCAAGCAAAAAAAAAAAAGCACTGATTAAAGTGATTTTATTTTGACCTTAAATAATAAATTGCCGGCACATTAGTGTATTTTCGTTAGCTGATTATTTTTCTTGTAAGTATCTAATGCGGTTTTCTTATATATTTTTTTACCATCGTCCTTATTTTGGTGGTCTGAATTATTTTTTAAAGTTTGTCCATCTATTTTAATAGGACTTGGATAGGACATAAGATCATTTTTATTCAGATATTCCCACGGGATCGAGACTTATGCGGGTGAAACCGCAGGGTACAGAACTTTTTTTATAAGCCCGTTTTGTCCCATTGCACGGCAAATGCATCCCTACTCTCCTTCCATCCTTTCGTCCATTCAAATGTCTAAACATCTGAGTAAAACCCTCACCTCATCAGCAGCAATAATTTCCGTGGGCTTCAAGTCCTCATGCTCTTCCGCATCGAAGAACTCAGAGGCGGAGACACAGGAGGAACTGTAGCTCAACGACTGCTGAAACGGACGGTTGTTCACCTGCCGGGGAGACATAGGAGTTAACTGTAACAAGAATATTTGGTAAGATGACAAAAAAAGAATTTGCTTTTTGTAGACTAATGAAAAAGGACTCCGACATGGTATGTACAGACGCCAGCACATCAACCTACCCGAACCTGTCACATTTCCCAATCAACTTTGAACCTTATGCTTTAGCGATAAAGTTGAAAATCTATTAAAGAAATTTGACAGATTGTAGTAGTTTGATGTGCTGGCGTCTGATAAGATAAGAAATAATAGCAGGGAGGGACGTCAACGCGCAAAACTGTAGCCATGAATTCAGCACATGATTCTGAAGATTCTGGCACGGTATAATTATCTATACAGTATTCTATCTTCATATACGCTTGCCGCGGTTGGTCTACGGATGGGTGACCATCTTTACATACCGAGACCCCTCCGTGCCTCGGAAAGCATGTTAAGCCAACCGCGTTGGTCCCGGCTGTCATTCGTGGATCTTTGACAGTCTTTACGGGTCGTCAGAAGCCCGAAAGTCTGACAACCAGTCTTACCAAGTGGTATCGTATTATCTAGTAAGTGGGCTGTGGAGGTCAGATAGGCAGTCGCTCCATGTAAAATACTGGTATTCAGCTGCATCCGGTTAGACTGGAAGCCGACCCCAACATAGTTGGGAAAAGGCTAGGTAGAAACAAATTCAAGTAGGTTGATGAAATTAAAATACTGTAGGCGGGAGCCCTATCGCATGTTTACGGACCGCGCATCGCGTATCGCATGTTTAGAACAGGGACGAGTCACAATACAATACTGTAGATAAAATTATACTGTGACCCTGGGATGAAATTTTTCGTCGTTTAAAAAAAATAGCTGTTCATGGGTAATTTTACATTATCACAAGAAGATGCAATCTGTTTGACCTTAGACATTATTGTTATGTTAGACACAACAGCTAATTAGCTGATGCGTGTGTATCGTATAGCTTGGATATATTTAATCCGCCACAACATTTTCCGGGAGCCTATTCCATGCTGTTACAACTCGGTTAGACAAGAATTGCTTCAAGGGCTTTTTTTATGAATTTTCCCTCATAGAAAAATTACCTAAGCAAAATTTACAGAACAGCAAATTTTCTATTGTCGTTCAGAATCATGTATTGAATCCATGATAATAGGTTGCACGTCGATGTCCTTCCCACCCTGTAAAGTAACCGGCCCCCTTAATAATAAATATTGTATAACGTCTGTATAGTTACGAAACGCTTTGTCTTCTTCTTTCGAAAGTCAAATTACTGACGACTGAAAGAGAGGAATCTTTGTGTAACTATTCATCTGATATAATACGTTTATTAGTAAGAGGGTAAAAGTTTAAGGCAAATTGTCAAGTAAACTTACAGGATCCGAGTTGGCTCCGACGGAGGAGATCTCAGCGAGGTCCGACGCGTCGTGGATCCGCGACAGCCGCGTGCGTAGCTCTGTGCGGAATACTTCACTCGTCATTATTTACGTTAGGATTGTGATGATTGTACTAGCGGCTAACGATATGTGTTGGCGAGAAGATTAAGGCCCTTATTCACGTCAATTCCTTAGCTAAATTACGACATTTGCTAATAGCGTATTCTCTAGTGCACAACGAACGAAACCGCGCGAAAAAATGCGAAGTTAGCGCGGTTTGAACCGTCAAAGTACCTTTGACAGACGCCAGCACATCAAGCTAGTACAATCTGTCAAATTTCTTTAATAGATTTTCAACTTTATCCGTAAAGAATTGGGTTCAAGGTTCATTGACCGACCTTATCTAGTTTATAAAAATATGATTGACGTGTAAAAGTGTGTGTAAAAACCTACTTACAGAAATAAAATCATTTATCATTAAGTCGAAACCTATCTACGTTACGTATAATGCAGTCTCACCGGAATTTTGCTGCAGCGCCGTGCTGAGGTTGGTGCGCAACGCCGCCATCACCGCGCCCGGCGTCGACGCCGTCTCCGCCGCGTCCATCGCGGCGCGGAGGCGGCCGCGCTCACATATCTGTGGGAAAGGGTGATCGGTGATGAATACTTTTATTATATAACTAGCTGAGCCCGCGACTTCATTCGCGTGCATGACGGAAAACGTTTCATTTTTTTGGCGCGGAACCCTTATCCTTTTTCTAAAATAAAATTAGCCTAAGTTACTCCTTATTACATCAGCTGATGGATTTTCCATACAAACGTAGAAGTGTGAGAACTTCACTATTTGATGTTGTACAGTGAACAGCAAAAGTAGATGATGAACATCAGAAATTAAATACTAATGAGAGTTCGCGTCAGAACTGTGTGGCGTCGATGTGATTCAAAAGTATGTGATAGTAAATTATACCAAACATTTACTACTAGTACAGTTGCCAGTTCTGACGCGAACTCCGTTCATTAGTATTGAATTTCTGATTTTCATCATGTACTTTTGCTGTTGACTGTACAACATCAAATAGTGAAGTTCTCACACTTCTACGTTTGTATGGAAAATCCATCGGTTTTAACTAGCAACATTTAAAGGAAACATTTTTTACTGTGAATATTTTGCCACCAATAATTTTTTTTTCATTCCACCCGTTTCAAACGGTTTTCAAACATATTCCGAACTAAATGCGAAACTCACCAGTGTAGACACAACAGTCTTCAAATTCCCGACTAAATCTTTAGCCAGAACCGTGAAGTCCTCCCTCAGCTGATGATCAGGCGTCAGACTGGTCAAGGAAGCAGGTCCTGGTACAGTGTTCAGGGTTTCAGCACCGGGAAGCGACTGCGGTCGAGCAGCCGCGCAAGCTGTAAGTCAAGAGAAAGTGAACTTATGATGGTGATGGAATGGCTGAATGGATTGAGTGAAGTTTTGAATTTTAGATCGATTCGTTTGTGGGCTGTGTTGTGATAGCTAGAAAAGAGATTTTGGTAACGTGCTGCTGATGCTGTGTTGCACTGCGGGTCAGTGTAGAAGAATCATAAAGTTTACGCAAAAACTGAGCTTTTAAATTACAGTACCCGGCGATAAATATTGCACATCGACCTTTGGAAAAAGACAATCGGCTAATTTCGGCTTCGTAGAGCGTTATCTCTGTCGCACGAAATACAAACAGTCCGGTATCTATTAGGAGCTGTTAAAACAATTATGATTTGCTTCTTTTGATAATTCTTTTTATTCTTTGTATAAAATACACCAATTTTTCACATTGTAGATAATTTCGCGTGACTGACCTCGTAAAGGTTTCCCTCTTTTTCGTGAAGATGCCATAGTAAAACTTTAAGGGGGTGTTAACAACTCTAAATATATATTTTGAACTGGACGCGACCGCACTCTATCGCACTTAAACAACGACTGACAAAACGTTACATAGGTAGTGTGCGACAGAGATAACGCTCTACGAAGCCGAAATTAGCCGATTGTCTTTTTCCAAAGGTCGATGTGCAATATTTATCGCCGGGTACTGTACTCGTGTGGAACTTTAGCACATGGCTTGTTCCATTTGTTGTTGCGCGGAGCACAATTTCTGCGCAAACAGGACACAAAATTGCACAGCACAGCTCTTGTAGAAAATTTAATCAATTTTTATAGCACTAACTGCGTAACACACCTTTAATCACAATCTGAATCATTCTGAAGGATATTGTTAATTCGTCCGCTCAACAACGTATGCAATGAATGTTGATGAACAGTCAAAATTTAAGCCATTGCTACTGTAAGGGCGCTTTCAATTTAGACGTTTCGTGTCGGACCGCTGCGGTGCCGAAGCGGTGCGTTTGTCGTATTGCGCACGGACGGTCGTTTGTTTTCATACAAAGCGCGCGATGCGGGTTGTCGAGCGTTCGCAGTACCGACACCGCATTGTTGCGCAATACGACAAATGCACCGCTTCGGCACCGTAGCGTTCAGACACGAAACGTCTAAATTGAGAGCGCCCTTAGTGTGTTACGCAATTACCCCGCACGTCTAGACAAGTAACCCCCTTACTAATAAACGTTGTATAGCGTCTGTATAGTTACACAACGATTTCTCTCTTTCAGTCGTCAGTAATTTGACTTTCGAAAGAAGAAGACAAAGCGTTATGTAACTATACAGACGCTATACAACGTTTATTAGTAAGAGGTTAGTATTTAGTAAATAATAATGAGGTAAATGGCATCAATTTACAATATTTAAGTAATGTGGGGCTAAAATTACGCAGTAGCGGAACTCGAATGTAGTATATTACATGTCGGTACTCAAGAAATACTGTAACATATAAAATTGTAGAAGCATATCTTTGATTGATGAAGCAACACATGCGACAACAAGGTTTTGAAATGGACGTGTTCTTGTATTTGAATTTGAATATACAGTTTGAAGATATGAAATGTTTCAACTACTAGGATGGTGGATTATCGTGATTTATAAATCCAACATCTTTTTAAAATCCCATGCGTTATAGAAAAATCTTGATAGGACTTATATCAGACTAGCTGCGCCCCGCGGTTTAACCCGCATAAGTTTCGATCCCGTGGGAATATCAGAATAAAAAGTATCCTATGTCCATTCCCGGGACTCAAACTATCTCTATACCAAATTTCATCTAAATCGGTTCAGCGGTTTAAGCGTGAAGAGGTAACGTGCATAACAGACAGACAGACACACTTTCGCATTTATAATATTAGTATGGATGCCCTAAAAAAAGCCCGAAGATTTCGGTCGGAAATACCTAGCATATATTCTTTAATGGGTGCTATTAAAGACAGCTTTTAACATGACGTGAAGCTGACTTTCAAAATATGAAAGCTCACATCAATTTAAAAGCACTGTAATACAAGGTGGCAGGGACATCGACGAGCTAATTGTAACCATGAAGTCAGCACATGATTCTAGACTAGACCCGGCCGGCCGGTTGGTTGGTTTGAAATCTGCCGTTTCAAAGAAAAGTGCAATACCTATGCAGTCAAAATGTATGGAACAGGTGTTCTTTTTACATAATTATGTGCCTTTTTCAAACTAATGTCGAGCGTTCTTAAAGATTTATATGTCAAGCATAATGATAAGCTAATGCTGAGAATAAGATCTAGCACTAAGGTGCCGTCTCCACGAGCGAAAGAATCACGGCGATGTTATCGTCGCTGCTAATGCTAAAGCTTCTATACGTTCGGTAGATTTTAGCTCCGCATTAGATATTTCGACCTATACAAACTATGCTCTACTGCCTATCTCACCCGCTGTGCCCCAAAACATGCAGCCAAAGTGACCTCTGCGCTGCCACCGATAACGCGGTTGAAGTGGCGAAGTTTTAGGCCAGCAAAATTTCAATAACTGTCGTGCTCACGACACGAAGAAGAAGATTTCGAGCTCCCTATATATAGTACATACTGAGGACACGGTGGAGGTCTGCCCCGCTTGGGCGGAGCACCGCCGTGTCCTCGTAGAGGCGATCGGCAGCAGCGGCGACCTCTCGCGTCCGGCCCTGGTTCAAGCCATGGTCAGGGAGTGGGAAGCAGTCACCTCCTTCTGCGAAGCAGTCATGCTAGTGAATGAGGTGGCGGGATGGCTGAGGGAGAGAGCCTCACGTCCCAGCCGCCGCGGGAGACGCTCCGGGCGTCGGGAGCCGCGTGACGACTCCCGGCCACCGTAGGCGCGGGCCTGCGGACGGGGAGTAATGGGTAGCTCACCGTCCGATCAGGACCAGGCCCGTGCGGAACGGCGCGTACGTATTTCACGCGCGCCTCAAAGAGATGTCAGCGTAAAGGAAGGGGCCTGTTAGAGCCGAAGTCTGCCGGGGGTGCGGGATTGTCCAAAAGGGTTACCACTACCCCGGAACATACAGGGCTCAGGAAGGAGCACGGGTGGGTTTTAGTCAGTAAGAGTCTGACACTCCCTTCCGCTCCACCCAGAGCGGGAGGGGTCATTTGATGATTTCCCATTCAAAAAAACTATAGTTGCTTTGGTAGTATACAAAAAGTCACTGTTGACGTATAAGAAGGTCGGAACCTAGTGGGCGACACTGTACGACGATGTAACACACAAGGGGACGCGTATCTACACGAACGGAGCTTGCATACAAATTAAAATGTACTACGATTTGCTTTACATGTTGCATCGCATAGCTTGTGCCGTCCGAAGTGAATCGAAAGTGCTAACTAATTAATGATACCCAATTTTATATTCCCTTGACAAAATAAACTTGTATGAGTTCGAGAAGGGAATCAACAGCTAACTGTGCTAACAATCAATTAATGATTTCCAATATACTGTCAAAGGAAACCTACTCGGGTATGTAAAATAAAATACAAAAAAATAAATGATCAATAATTATATACAACTGTATGATTTTACATGAAATGGCTAATATGTAATGTGAGATGTTATACATTTTTGAGTCCCTCCTATATTTTAGCAAGATCAATTTGCTGAGCCTTTTCCACATATGTTGGGGTCTGCTTTCAGTCGGACCAGATGCAACAGGAATACCAGTATTTTACATGGAGCGATTGCCTATCTGACCTCCACAACCCAGACTCAAACTCAAACTCAAACTCAAAGCATTTATTTCAATTAAACCAATTACAGGCACTTTTGAATTGTCAAGGGGTCGGTCAGTCAGAAAGATGAAGCTAGTTGCCCATTCCAAAGCGTAGGTACCTATGGAGAAGAACGGGCAAGAAACTCCATGGACACTCTTTTAAATCAAAATAATATGGTTACAAAGTCTTGGTTACATCATTCATGTTAAAAATTATACATGTGAGAACGATGCAGAACGTTAAAAGCGTCCATAATGAAAAGATGAGAAAAAACAACAATTCAAATATTAAATTAAAATAAAATAAGCCATGGCAGCAAAGAGATGACCAGTCCCTACTGACGGCGCCCGTTCACGGACATGACGCATGTATTAGCACCATTCAGCTCAACCATTTCGAAGGGAGCTAAATGATCCAACACATGCGCCGCCATCAGCGAGACATTTGAGTGAGCATGACATACTCTCAGCCGCCAGGGCACATTCAGTCAATGAAAGACGTACCCAGTAAATGGTAGCTTTATAGTATGTACATAGTACTCAACATGTGCTATGCAATTATACAATACTAGGAGATTGAATTTATACAATGCAAAGATAGACTTACAATCTTCAGCAGCTCCAACAGTATTTTTAAGTGTTAATCAAATAGTTGTGGTTGTGGAGCAGGACCAGCATTGAGCCAGGCATTTTTATCCGCGATGTAATCCCCTAACTTATAATATGCCTGTCTGCATAGTGTGCGTTTAATACAAGACTTGAATTTTGTCTCATTCAGTTGCAGAATGTGGGGAGGTATTTTATTATAACATTTTAAACAGTACCCCATAAACGATGAGTCTACTTTAGCTAGTCTAAATCCTGGTTGAACTAATAGGTCCCTATTTCTAGTACTATAATTATGTCTTTCACCTCTTTTACTAAAAAGATGTAAATTTTTCCTTACATACATGATATTTTCGTAGATATATTGACAAGGTACCGTCATGATGTTAATTTCTTTAAACCGTTCCTTTAGAGAATCGCGCCTGCGGAGATTATAAATGGCTCTGATAGCTCTTTTCTGCAGAATAAAAATAGAATCGATGTCTGCAGCCCGTCCCCAAAGCAAAATACCGTAAGACATGATACTATGGAAGTAACTAAAATAGACCAGTCTCGCGGTATCTACATCAGTAAATTGACGGATTTTTCTCACAGCATAAGCTGCTGAACTTAGCCGTCCTGCAAGAGCTGTTAAATGCGGACCCCATTGTAGCCTTGAGTCGAGCGTGATCCCTAGGAAAACAGTTCTATCGACGAATTCTAGTTTCTCTTGATTCAATATTATCTCACAATCACTACCTTTGACATTTGGTAAAGAAAATCTTATGCACTTAGTTTTTTTCCCATTTAATACTAAATTATTAGCAGTGAACCAATTTTGGACCTGCAGTAGGGCGTTATTTACGTCGTCAATTTACGTCTATTTACCTTAAAAATTAAGGAAGTGTCATCAGCAAATAACACCATTTGTGGTTGATTTTTTAATAAATGGAGTAGATCATTTATATACACTAAAAAGAGGAAAGGACCCAAAATCGAGCCCTGTGGCACACCCATTTTTACAGTTAAGCCATGTGAATTGACACCATTTATTTGAACTTGCTGTTGTCTATCATTTAAATAAGAACTAACTAATCTGAGCGCAAGTTTTCCAAGTCCGTAATGCTCAAGTTTCAAAAGCAAGGTTTCGTGATCGACGCAATCAAATGCCTTGGAGAGGTCACAAAAGATTCCTATGGCGTCTTGGGCCTCTTCCCACGCGTTAAAAATGTGTTTTAATAAGGTTACACCGGCGTCGGTCGTACAACGTCCTTTGGTAAAACCATACTGTTGATCGTGAAGGATTTTATTCGTGTTAAAATGATTGAGCATCTGATTAAGCATTATCTTTTCAAACACCTTGCTGAAAACCGGCAACACGGATACGGGTCTATAATTATTAGTGTCTTTACTGTCCCCGGATTTGTAAAGTGGTATTACCTTACTGTATTTCATTAAATCGGGGAAGACTCCTTGATCAACACACAAATTAAATACTAAGGCTAAGTAAGGCGCAATAGTCTCAATTGAGAGTTACTGGGTAACACGATACCCCTTAGTAGGCTGCGTTTTCACCGGAGATGTGCGAGGATGCGTAGCGAGGGATGTGTGTGAAACAAACCAATAACATCGCTTCATTTTCATAGTTTGAAATATATTTTTATAGTTATTGGTTAGTTTTACACACATTCCTCCCTACGCATCCTCGCTCATCATTTAAGTATAGGCCGCTATCCCACTGGCGTTTTACGAGCGTTGGCGCTTCTCCAACGTCTGCGCAGCGCCAACGTTGAGCAGACGCGACGTTAACGACGCGAGTTTCAGTGGTAAACTCCACCCGCGCCCACACAGATAGAGCGGGACGGCGTGATTGTACCTGTTGCCAAAAAACGCAACGAAAGTCGCGACGTTAACGTCGCGTCTGCGCAACGTTGGCGCTGCGCAAACGTTGGAGAAGCGCCAACACTCGTAAAACGCCAGTGGGATAGCGGCCATACATAGACATATCACGTTGCAGTGTAAAACTGATTTACATCCGTCACCTGACACATCAGGTCCAGATGAAAACCAGCGTCAGGCACTAGTTGTCTGGCATTATTGCTGAACTGCTGGCATGAAGAGCAGTGGTGGCCCAGTGGTATCGGCCGCGACTTACGAGTTGTAGGTCGTAGGTTCGAACCCAGACAGGCGCTTTACTTTGTGTAAATTATTTCATCACCACTGCTCTCAAAACGGTGAAGGAAAACATCGTGAGGAAACCGGCATGTCCTAGAACCAAAAATTCAAAGACATGTGACATCTACCAACCCGCACTGGGCCCGCGTGGTAGATTACGGCCCACTCCCTCTCACAGAGAGTGGAGGCCTGTGTCCCAGCAGTGGGAACATTATAGGCTGATGATGATGATTGCTGAACTGGACCTTTTTGGCGCAGCCGTGAAGCACACTTTCCCGCCAATTACTTACATCGGACTTTACTTTACTTTATTTGATCTTTATTTTTTTATCTGATGTATCTGGTGTATTGTGTGTCTTTTAGTCTGTGCTAAATAAATGTTTTCTTTCTTTCTTTCTTCTTTTCTCAACTCTGGTGGAAACGCAGCCTAAGGCCGCGTTCCCACTATGTCGTGACGACAGATTATCGTGTCGTTCAAAGCGTCGTGGTTTGTGTATTTAAATGGACGTGTTCACATATAGGACTACACGATTAACTGTCGTCCACGACTTTGTTTTGCAGTGACGACAGATTGTTAAATCAATGGGAACAGCTAGCACGACAGTCGTAAAACGATAAAAAAAACGTCACGATTTAGCGTGACGACAAATCATGTGTCGTTATTGCGACTATTTATCGTAGCCACATATCACACACACACGTATCACACATACGGTACACGCGTTCATACCACTACTGATGTTCAAAAGAACGTAGAGGCGACTAATGTGCAAACGACAAGACGACTGCCGTGAACAATAAAAATGTCGTCACGATCCAATGGGAACAGCTATATACGACAATCGTTGAACGATAAAATATTTCGACGACACAGTGACGATAAACAGTCGATATAATGGGAACAGCTAGGGACGGCAGTCGTCCAACGATAAATTAATCGCCACGACATAGTGGGAACGCGCCCTCAGACTGGTTGTCAGACTTTTGGACTACTGACTATCCGTAACGACGGGCAAAAATCTACGACATGATCTACATCCTAGCAAGATAAATAACAAAAATTAGACTCACAGTAACGATGCATCTCTTCTCTTATAACTTGCACAATGTATTTGCAGATGATTCTGGCTAGAGGCACAAACAGACCGTCACTTTCTTTAGACATTCTTATGTTTTCACTTTATTTATCAAGGAAATGTAAGGTATTAACACTAAAGGCAATCATAAGCCACCAAGATGTTCACTAAGATGTAATAACAATACAATTTCTATTGAGTCTCGTTCAGTGTCCTTCAGCCGATTAAATTGTTCGATCTAATGATAGCACAATTTTCTCAATATAATAATAAATTATGTCACAGGGAGCATAATACTTGTATCAAGTGTTTTATAGTAAATTTTTACTCATATTTTGTTCACATTATGTTTAAAAAATGATACTATCTCCAATGATATTAATTCACAAACTATTTCACAATATTGATTACAACACCATTGTTCTATCATCACGGAAAGTACTGTCGTATTATGATGACAAAGCGACCCACTTAGATTTTATTAAACTCCACGCGAAAGTATACTGTATCTTTACAACATAAAGTTCATATTGCAATGCTTATCATGTACTAGGATGTTGTAGGTATATTCAGATCATTGATAATCTGAGATTCTGTGTATCTACGATAAAGGGAAACGAGAGATAATATTGTCAAGGCTATTCGTTTAAAATTATATACTTTGAATCTT
This sequence comes from Amphipoea lucens, assembly GCA_947508005.1. Taxonomy (NCBI): domain Eukaryota; kingdom Metazoa; phylum Arthropoda; class Insecta; order Lepidoptera; family Noctuidae; genus Amphipoea; species Amphipoea lucens. The sequence goes on from OX382375.1 coordinate 17,832,919, forward strand.
ATACCTTGAAATATAAGGTCGAAAATTGGTAATGATGTTTTCTATGATTAGTTTTATTATGTTTCTGTATAATTTGGAAGGATGAGCAGAGATAATTGACGTAATCTCAGATTTTCTATGAAGGTATAGGATATAATATGATTTCTTTCCCTTTCTGACCGACATGGAAATTAAATCCGGTTCGTCATCATTTTTAATTCTTCTTATCGCGTCGGATCTGCTGTAAACTCTTTTGTAATTTGTTCCGATTGTCTTTATCAAAATAAAAACGATTTCAGCAAGCTAAATCGAATAAATCTACTGCAAATTTTTTTTGAACGAAATAATGACAACATTGAGATGAGATTTGACACAAGAGATAACATAGATAACCCTTTTTTATCCTTCTAGACTCCCACTTATTATGATAGCATAATTTAAGAAACTGCGCCGTTTTAGACCTCGTTCTAACAAAAGCGTTCGTTGCGCAAACACGCAACAGACGTGTTCATTTTGTTCGGTGAACCTTAACGTGTGGGCCGACAGAGGGCGCTTTTCGGTTTTCCGAACAAATAATTGAGATGAACGCGACGACCGCGTTAGTGCGACCGATCGCTTTGGTTCGGACGCGGCGTTACTCTTTCATAACCCAATGTGTTTTCTACTATCTTCTCCTTCAAACGACCATATTAATAATGTTATAAGTGAGGCACATCCATAGCTCCATCAGCTAAAACCATGCACTATAACGGGTGTAAAAAGACGCTTAACGAAGCCGAAAGTCACTTGTACTCCCCGCCAATGTTATATTTTTTTTGTACTGGACCATACCTCGCCTTCAGGTTAAAAACATATTGAAGGTCAAAGTTCCACCTATTTTCCACGAAAATAAATTGTGTGTTATATACTGGGTGTAATTTTATTCACCGTTATCCTATTAAGGGGTCATTGTACTCATCATTATGAACAACTTTTAGAATGGGACCAAACCTGAAATCGCGAAAAAAATCGGCTGTTCCCTACATTTATGTTCGCATAACTTGTCAAAATGTAGGGAATAGCTGATTTTGTTTTCGCCATTTCAAGTTTGGCCCCATAGTAAAACTTGTTTATAATGATGAGTACAACGACCCCTTAAGAGGATAACGGTGATTAAAATTACACACTGTATAACTCAACTTCTAACAACCGCACAACTCCTGCACCGTTGCATGTTCCCATAAGCACAATGCTTTTCGTGCATTACATTGCGCGCTGCCATAAACAGCGATTTTTCACATGCATCAAAAATAAAAATTGTATCCCATTAATAATGTTACTTGGTTTGATGTACAGAATGCGTACATAACGGCTATGTGATGGGTCTTTTTACACCCTATATACAGCTAGCGAAGTGAGCGTTGTATAATATACAGACAATGCAATGCGCTCGATTAGGAACAAGGGGGGTCCAAAACGTAAAAAAAACAGTCTTACGAACTAAGGTGGATGCCAGAAATGTTGAAAGAAACGCTGGAACGAGAAGAGAAGAGAATTTATTATGTTGTCTTTTGGGAAGTGCGTTTTGTGATGACTGCTAGTTATACAGGGAGATTTTTTTATCACCATCCAAATTTTTACAGGTTGTTCTACCCATGAATATGAACAAATTTCACTATGGGACCAACTCTGAAATCTCGAAAAAAAATCAGCTGTTTCATACATTTTGATCAAGTACCTAGGTATTGAACTTTTGTATTAAGCAGCTGTTTTTTTTTCGTGATTTCAAAGTTGATCCCATAGTGAAAGTTGTTCATATTCATGGGTAGAACACTCTGTAAAAATTTGGATGGTGATAACAAAATTATCCTGTATAGTTCTCCTAGGGTTAGTATGAGGTTATGATGATTTTAGATATTATAGTTTATAGAGCGTATATTTTAGAAGGTTTAGAAGTTATATCAAAGTCAAATAGCTCTTGTATGTAATGCTTATTTAAGACATAGTTCAATTTCGTTTTATTGAGAATAAACTTAATCGAAGTTTGTTTTTTTTTTTTTCCACTATTCTGAATCAATACAAACAGGAGCCACATATTACGGTAAGAGAGGTTTTATTAATTCTTGTTTATTAATTTTTGATTCATCATTTCATGCTTTAGTTTTACAGAAACAAATCAGCGAAATAGCTCCTTGCAAGCTAGTCGTAAAATGCATATTTTCCATTCTCAATTTTCGCTGTAAATAAATTGTTAGCAAGAAAGCATGATAGCCAGTTTTCATAATTTAGGTTCACTTGCATTACAAATCCCAAAATGCATTTAACGCTAATCGTACCTATTTAAAACCTCATTCTGTCTCTGTCATCTTCAAAAGATTGATCGAAATAGAAAGATGTTTTAAATTCGTTTAGCGCTATATGCAGTTAGTGATTTGTGGTGCAAGTCGGTATACTAAACTTTAATGTTTAAGTCATTAAACAGATGAAATGCTTGTAGCACCAACTCTACGGGGAGAGCCTGACATGCCTAGCTAATGTCAATGTCAACGTGCAAGTGATAGGCGCCATCTTGTTTTGTTTTTTTTTTTTCAGAGCCATGCCAAGGCGGCGCTTCAGTTCACAACTTACCAATTTCGTAAAATCCTTGCAAAGACATAAGTTTTAAAATAATTATTGTTTTTGTGAACAAAAAAAGTTAAGTTTTATTTGAACAATTTACTTTACAATACAAATAATAAGAATAAAAAAACATGATTTTGTATACAATATAGGTAGGTATATAATGTACATCTTTATTAAAAAAAATTCTGATTAATTCTCTTGATATTTTTCGGTTAGGGAGAAACAAGGAGTGGATTCATTGGGATTCCTAAAAATAAAATGTTTTATCACATTTACAGTTACTTTGTTTGAGAATATGCACAGTAAAAGACTTATAATAGTTCCATATTTTTTATTCTATAAAATACTTGACAGTTTTTTCTATCGTCATCTGTAAAGCCTTTTAGTCGGTTCCCACTTTATCAAAATAAATATTTAGTTTTGTTTGGTCCATTTTAACTTCAATTTCATAATAATTATAATCTGAATAAGTTTTAAGCACAGATATAGATACACCTAGATAACGCAAGAGCAAGTATTTCGCGTGCCCAGCTAACGTACAAAAATTGTAAGCCGCCACTTTCGCGCTCAGTCCTGTGTACTGCTGGCTGGGTGAGCGTGAGCGCTGGCGCGCTAGGCCCCGGAAGAGAAGGGGGGGGGGGGGGGGGGGCGAGACTGGTGCCGCACGCGGCAGCGTCTTTGAATTGATTTGATTTTCCCATCAATAAATAGTGCTTGTGACGTCATAGTAGGTAGTCAAAAAATGGCACGCTTGGTTTTCATACAGATCGTGATACTTGCGTTATCTAGGTCTATCTATATCTGTGGTTTCAAGGCATACGCAAATATTAATACAGTACTTTTACTGTCCAAATCCTCAACAAATAGCATGAGTAAGCGACTAATACACGCAGTTCTAACACTTACACATGTACACATATAACATAATACATAAATAAACTATATAGTACATAATATAATGTGTCTTACCTATGGGCAGGGAGGCGGCAGAGTTGGGCATTGAGGACGCACCGCCGCCGGGTGAGGGGGGCGCCGTTAGAGCTGATAATGCCTGGGGAAAGATAAGGAAACAAAGTTAGAGTTCAGAGTATTTTTTTAAATGTAGATATATCTTGGTTAGATTATGTTGAGGACCATGCAGATTAGTGTCTGAGATGGTATTTTGAGGAAAGAGCCACACAGATTAAATAACTTACCATATGTGAGCTGGACGGGTCTATGTGAGTGTGTGACGCTTGAAGTTCCACTGACGCACACTTGCTGTTCGACTTCTTCTTCCTAAGGCCGAACTTGCGCCGGTCTTTCTTTACGTTTGGAGAGGCACCTTCCAGTGATACCTGGAGAAAACACAACGAGGGATTAAAAAAAAAAAGATTTTGGTAAAAAGAACCACAAGACAACAGCGGACAATAATTTTTGTCACAAGACAACAGCCGACAATAGTCTTGATGTGTGATTTTGGATTTTGATCTTTCAAGTGATTTTAAAATCCAAAATCCATAACCCAAATTTTTGTACTAGAACTGTCTGTTCCAAATTCTCTTTTTGAAAGTATTGAGTTAAAATGTACTGTTGCAAATGATGTTATTATGTTTTACCATGAAGGGCTTATTGCCATTTTTCAGACACTGTCTAGAACGGAATAACACGAAAATTGACATCAGAAGGCCAATTCCCGTAATTTAAAACGTTCATAATCTAGTCGCAGTCTCATCTCGGCGACAACCAAATGTCAAAAACTTGTCAAAATGTAGGGAAATTAATTTAGGGTATTTTTGACAGATTGATACCGAGATCAGACTGTGAACGTTCTTAAAATTACGAGAATTGCCCCTCTGGGTTATTTGAGAACATTATCTATAACTAGGGTTGCCATCACCTAAATTACGGACCCCGGATAAAAACTTCAAAAGCCCCGGATATTTGGGTGAAATATATAAAAAGCCCCGAACTCCGAAAAAAAAAATTACAATAAAACAAAAAAACACCGTTAGTATCATTTTTTTTTTCTTATTTATGGATTATCAACATAAACCTCAACAATACAAAAAAGAACGCTTAATTTACTACTTAATCAATTATACAGTCTTCTCTATGTGAGAGGTATTCTGGTAAAAAAAGTAATTAGGAACGCTCTTCTTTTTGGAAACAATGAAAATTAAAAAAAAATGTAAATCAAAAGCAAATTATGAATTGTCACGAGCGCACGGGTATATTTGCCGCGTCGCTAATTTTTAACTATGATTTATGTTTTAATTTATTTATTGCAAATCATTCGAAGTCGGATTTCCCCTAACACAGAAAGTGTCCGGGTTAAGAAATCCGCCCGGACGCTCCTCGGATACCCACCAAACTAGGACAAATCCGGGGAAACCTGGACGGATGGCAACCCTAGCTATAAAGACCAATCCGTTCGCCAAGGGGGTACTTTGAACAAAAAATAAGATTACTAACAGTGATGAAATATATACATTCTTATAAGCATAGTTTCACGGACGTCAACACATAAATAGGACACCAATCTTAACTTGCACATTCACCCCCTGTTAAACATACACGGACCTGTAATATTAAATAAAATTATATTTAAACTACCTACATTTCTGTAAATCCAATAAATAAAATGAATTAATTATTTAAGTATTTATTTATTAATAAGTAAGTATATATTTAGAGAACAGTGGTGGCCCAGCGGTAAAGGCCGCGACTTACGAGTTGTAGGTCGTAGGTTCGAACCCAGACAAATGCTTTACTTTGTGCAAATTATTTCATCACCACTGCTCTCAAAAACGGTGAAGGAAAACATCGTGAGGAAACCAGCATGTCCTAGAACCAAACATTCGAAGAGATGTGACATTTATTATTTTATTTGAAATGGCTTTGCTCTTGACTCTAGTCTCGGTCAGAGGTGACAGAAAAAGTCGACGATGGAGTGAGCTTACCCAGAAGAAGCCTGTTCACTCTCACTTTGAAGAGATAATTCCTAAGAGGGGCTCGTGACTAAATAATAGCAGACGCATGGGTCGATCTTTAGGGTTAAGCAACACTTGTCGAGGTCGGTCAATGGATGGGTGGGTGACCATCCATGCAATACCGAGCACTTACATCTGTATCGTGATGCAACTGCTGCTGCAACTCCAGCGCATCCAGCAGCCGCTGCAGCTGTTGCACGGACAACTGTGCCTGCCCCAGCTCCCGGGACGCAGTGTCTAGTGGGCCACCTGACTCTGTGGATTGAGAACAGCGTGAAGTTTAGAGGAATCTTAATTTATTTGGATATCTTCATCCATATTGGAGGCTATAGGCATATAGACGTGGTCATGGTTTTTAGAGCCTCCTTGTTGCATCCTTGTAACAGATGGTCATATTTTTTCCCACCTGGTGTGACGACACATTTTGCAAATTAAAATTAAATAATTCTTTAGATTTATACATGTGACGTCATGAAGCTTATGATTCGTCCCCCCCTTGTCACATTTTGTTGACTCCCTCCCAGAACATACTTGCTACTACTACTCTGGTGATCCAAATGTTTTTATAGGAGAGCTAATCTGTTTTGTAACTGACATAATATCTTTAACACCCTACCATGTCTTGAATTATTTATTTACTAATCTAAAGCCTGCTTCGTTGGCCTAGTGGTCGCAAGCGCTAGTGCTGAGGTCCTGGGTTCGACTCCCGGGTCGGGCAAAGTGTTATTGAGTTTTCTACCAGGAATTTCTCAGTAGCAGCCCGGAGTCTGGATTTGTGCCCGGTTGATAGCAATAGGCTCGTCCCCTATTACATGGGGCTTAAACATAACAGGCGAAATGTGGGTGTACTATAGGTACAGACGCCAGCACATCAACCTACTACAATCTGTCAAATTTCATTAATAGATTTTCAACTTTATCACTAAAGCATAAGGTTCAAAGTTGATTGGGAAAATTTGACAGTTTCGGGTAGGTTGATGTGCTGGCGACTGTACCTACATCTCTGCCTAGTCCTTCAGGGATTAGAGGCGTGATGTTCAGTTAATCTAAAGAACACATTAAGCATTCTAAAACATTCTATGTCATCTAATTCTAGACCAGCGTCGAAGTTTCTAAGGGCAAAATTCATAAACCACATTTTGAGATTACTAAGTAAGCGTCTCAAACGAATATGAACTTTATTTGTAATTTATTAATGTCCATAACCTTATGGAACGCTTACTCATATTCGCATATACGAATACGAACATTATTTCCACAAAAATAAGGTTCATAAACGTAAAATCTTAGACAAAGTGCAGTTTTTGAAAACTAGCTATAAGACTATTTCTTCCAAAGTAATTCAATACTTGTGCAAAGGCAAGCAAGGTCGCTTTTACTATTTCCTAGAGGCATGTGCTAGGCTACACATGCAAACTACCTATCGAACCATGCTTCACAAACAAAATAATCTATGGAAAACCATTCATGACGCATGTCTTTAGATGGCTAGTTTATGTTTTACATGCATAAATAAAACAGTCATTTGGTATGAAGAGGAAGAGTGATAAAAACATTGAAATTCTGGGTGGAAACGAAGTAATTTTCTTTTTACATGAACGAGCTAAGACACTGAGATTATGTAATAAAAAAAATATCCGTATTTTTCTTTCCTGGAAATAAAGATATTAGTAGGAGTTCGTAGAAGCCACGTATTTAGAACACTTTCATATATATATTTTCTTTTTCCTAGCCTGCGCTGTCTCCTGGGCAAAGGCCTCCCTCCACTCCTTCCTTCAGTTCTGACGGAACCTATCCAGCTTGTCCCGCCATCTCCTACGTGGTCTGCCGCGACCCCGTCTCAGTGCCTCAGGGCACCAATTCTGCGCTATGCCCAGTTTGTCCGGCATGCGGCAGACATGTCCTTATTGTCTCAATTAATCATAACGCTACAAGGTTCTTAGGCGCGTGGTCATATTATTGTATCAATTAATTGCAACGCTACAAGGATCTTTAGGCGCGTGGTCATATTACTGTCAATTAATTACAACGCTACTAGGTTCTTTAGGCGCGTGGTTATATTACTGTCTCAATTAATTACAACGCTACTAGGTTCTTTAGCCGCGTGGTCATATTACTGTCTCAATTAATTACAACGCTACTAGGTTCTTTAGGCGCGTGGTCATATTACTGTCAATCAATTACAACGCTACAAGGTTCTTTAGGCGCGTGGTCATATTACTGTCAATCAATTACAACGCTACAAGGTTCTTTAGGCGCGTGGTCATATTACTGTCTCAATTAATTACAACGCTACAAGGTTCTTTAGGCGAGTAGTCAAATTATTGTATCAATTAATTACAACGCTACAAGGTTCTTTAGGCGCGTGGTCGAAATCGAAGCTAAGGCCGCCATCAGCGGGATTGTCCGAAAGGGTTACCGTTGCCCCAGAACATAAAGGGCTAAGGAAGGAACACGGGCGGGTTTTAGTCAGTAAGAGTCTGACACTCCCTTCCGCTCCACCCAGAGCGAGAGGAGTCATTTGCCGCCATCTTGTTTTGTCAATACAATTTCTGTGACAGTTTCACAAATGACAAATGTTTACCAACAACGGCTCCCTATTTATGTCATTCAGGCGCCTTATGATCCTTGTAGCACTTTTTTGAGTAGTTATGGCCTAACAATTACATAGTAACTTTTCTATAAGTGTGCGAAATTGCGTACAAAGGTTCTGTTATGGTTTTAAAAACCAGTTTTGGTTGCAATTTTTGTCTTTGAATGAAACTTGCAGAAACGTTTACTTGAAGGAGTTTCTTGCCGGTTCTTCTTCATAGGAACCTGCTATTTGGAATGGGAAACTAGCTTCAACTTTCTAACTGACCGACTCCTTGACAATTCAAAATTGCCTGTAAATGCTTTAATTGAAATATATGTTGAGTTTGAGGATATTTTAGGCGGATACTAGTTCCAGATATCTCTATCTCAACTAAATAAGTGTATTGCAGAAAATATTCCTGGAGTCAGCGTTCAATCCAAATACGCAGCTTCGTAGAACGTCAGGGGTGTTACATACCTATAATCCATCCGGCGAGGCGTCCGCCCGGCGTGCCCGACACGAAGCCTGCTTGAGGGCCCCTGATCGGTCCTGCGCTGGGACTCAACAGCCCTACAGACCAGACACGTCAATGTGGGGGAGAGGGGACCAGCGTTTTGGAATATATTGCGCAAAGATTCATAAAGCAGAAGGCTATGTAATTGGCTAAATGTGGGTGTACTGTACACCTCTTTCCCCCTTTGGGGAATACAGCGTGGGGTAAAGTTAGTCGAAATATGAAGTTTTTTGTTTCATTGTCGCGGCTGCAGTGAAAGTTGAAGTGCATAGCTCAAATCACATAGTGGAGACATACAGATGTTTTTTTTACTGGTTCCAAATTTTTACAGAGTATTCTACCTATGAATATGAACAACTTTCACTATGGGACCAACTCGAGAAATCACGAAAAAAAATCAGATGTTTAATGCAAAAGTTCAATACCCTTGACCAAAATGTATGAAACAGCTGATTTTTTTTCGTGATTTCAGAGTTGGTACCATAGTGAAAGTTGTTTATATTAGGTCCTTACATATGAAATTGGCGTTTTGTATGGAAGGAACAAAAAGTCGAATATTTTTTAATATAATATATTTAATTAATCAAAGTATGAACCATTGTTTTCAATGCACTTTTGCCATCTTATAGGTAGTTCATTGATCCCTTTACTAAAAAAACCAGTCGGACGGGAATCAATAAAATCTTTGAAGGCGATTTGGACTGCCCCATCGGAGTTGAATTTTTTCCCTTGCAAAAAGTTATCCAAATTGCGAAAAAAATGGTAATCTGTTGGAGCAAGGTCCGGGGAGTACGGAGGATGTCTAAGACATTCCAATTCAAGCTCTTCTAATTTGGTAGCCGTCTGTTGCGCAGTGTGTGGTCTGGCGTTGTCGTGAGGTACCCACCTTTCAAGCTTTTTAATCTTCCCAATTTGCTTCAAGTGAATTAAAACAGTTTTATCACTAACATCGAAGCCTGCAGCTAACTCGGACGTGGTTTGCGATGGGTCCGCTTCCACAATAGCCTTCAATTCTCCATTATCAACTTGGGTCTCAGGCCGTCCACGGGGCTTGTTCTGCAGGTCGAAATTTCCAGAACGAAAACGTTGGAACCAAAAACGAACTGTGTTTTCTTTTGCAACATGACCGCCATACACATCATTCACCCTTCGAGTCGTTTCCGCAGCACTAGTGCCACGGCGGAACTCGTACTCGTAAATAATGCGATATTTTAAATTTTCCATTTTGTAAAATGAGTGACGCAAACAGAAAAAACAGAAGAAAAAAAACAAATGAATGACGGTCATCGAAACACAAATACATGAGTAAATAGCTGTACAAATTTGAATTTGGAATTCCTTACCAAAGAGGAGAAATTCGTGATTAAAGTGGCCAGTACGAAAAACGCCAATTTCATATGTAAGGACCTAATATTCATGGGTAGAACAGCCTGTAAAAAATTGGAAACGGTAAAAAATCATTCTGTAAAATATAAATAAATAAAATATAAATTACGAAATATAAATTATTTGAATTGATGCCAAACAAAAGAGCAAATTCGAAATTCGGACTGGAGTGCTTTTGAAGATGAAAGGGAATTGAAATGACGATAGCTGACGCGTTCTTCAAGAACATGAGAGATTTTGAGCAGTTCGCTTGACAACTTTTTCTTTTTTAAAGGATTCGTTAAGGGGCACTACGCATGCTAATGCGGAGTTCATACAAACGTAATACAAAAATAATTTGTAAATCAAACATATTCTTAATGTAGTGTGTATTTATTCCCATTGGATTACAGAATATCTAGGTTCCCAAATATATATTTTGAAAGGACTCTGATATAAAGACGAGATATGAGGAATTTAAAATTTCTATAGAAAACTTATTTTTCTCATAACTCGTGTCTTTAAATCAGTGTCCATTCAAAATATACAGGGTTTCCCTGGAAGTATGAATCAAATCGAATAGGGGCGTGGGCAAGGTCATTACCAAACGTTTTAGCAAAAAAAAAAAGAAGAGAAATCGAATCATTTTAGAAACATCTTTAAAAAAAACTATCAGGCCTATCAATTTATTTTTTTTAGATAGCCCTGATAGTATTTTTTATGATTATTTTCTTTGAGCACTATGCGAAGTGATTGAAAAAAATAAAATAAAAATCGGTCATAACTTTTGAACCGGGTCAAAAAGTTTGGAAATGACCTTGCCCACGCCCCTATTCGATTTGATCCATACTTCCAGGGACACCCTGTATATTTGGGATATTCTGTAATCCATCATCATCATCATCATCAGCCTATAATGTTCCCACTGCTGGGACACAGGCCTCCTCTCTGTGAGAGGGAGTGGGCCGTAATCCACCACGCGGGCCCAGTGCGGGTTGGTACGCGGGCCCAGTGCGGTTCTGTAATCCAATCGGAATAAATACACACTACATTAAGAATATGTTTGATTTACAAATTATTTTGGTATTACGTTGGTATGAACTACGCATGCTCCGCCGGCCCCTTAAGGTACCCCGATAAATTAAAATTTTCTTACGTTTTTTGGAATTTGTAGGGCGTCAGGTTGTATGTTGATCAAAATATAATTCGCAACCATAACGAATGGGCAACTAGCCTAATATTCCTGACTGACCGACTCCTTGACAATTCAAAAGTCTGTATTGAAATAAGTACTTTGATTTTGGAGTTTGGGTTAGCAAATATGTATTTACGGAATTATTGTCATTAGAATCATCAAAAGAACTTTCTTAGTTTTGGCCTCTAATGTCGGGATTTCATGAAATAGTTATCCAATAGGGGAATTTGAACTAAGAGAATTGTATTAATGATCTGAATGGTTATATTTATGTAAATACATATTTGTTATGGTCGCGAATCATATTAAGGTGAATGCGCAGTGGTAGACCGCGAAATTCAAATTTTCTTACGTTTTTTGCAATTTTCAGGTCAGCGTCAGGTTTTATCTTGATCAAAATTTGATTTGCGACTATAACAGGTACATATTTACAGAATTATAATCATTAATACATCTTTCTAAGTAAGATGTGTACCATAACAACAAATCTCTTATGGAAAATTGCTTATGGTACAACTCTAACTTAGAAAGATGTATTAATGATTCTAATTATTATAATTCTGTAAATACGTACCTGTTATAGTCGCAAATCAAATTTTGATCAAGATAAAACCTGACACCTGACACTGACCTGCAAATTGCAAAAAACTTAAGAGAATTTGAATTGCATTAAGGTGAAAGCGCAAGCGCAAGCGCAATTGGATCGTAAATAAGCCGCCGTCCACCTACCAGCATTGCAAGGCCTGGCTGCATTTTCGTGTTCATTTTTCTAGTGCGAAGCCATGTTTAGTAGGTGGTGATTTTTTTTATTCTCTTAAATATCTTGGTTTTCTTTTTCCAATATATTCCATAACACTGCAATCACATACTTGGATGGGGGAGGGTGCATAAGTCAAACTGTATGAATGACTAACAGTACTTTGTTAATTAACTATATTACTGTATTTTCAAGTCTTATCATGATAGGCGTAATTTATATAACAATTTGGTGATAATTTTTGTTGATTCCACAGATATAGATATACCTAGATAACGCAAGTATCACGAACTGTATGAAAACTAAGCGTGCCACTTTTTTACTAGGTACCTACTATGACGTCACAAGCTCGCGCTCTCTTGCTCACGCTCACCCAGCCAGCAGTACGCAGGACTGAGCGCGAAAGTGGCGGCTTATGATTTTCGATCGTAAACTGGTGTGATTTTTGGCACGCGAAGTAGGTGCTCTTGCGTTATCTAGGTATATCTATATCTGTGGTTGATTCATTAACATTTTATCTGTTTACTCGACCGATATTGGTTTTCCCATTATTCAGGAATTGTCAATGAATCAATTAACAATTTCTTGAATGAATCAAACAAATCAAGTCGATGAAACATGACTTATGATTACGATTTTTTTAAGAATTCAAATATAAATCTGTACCTACTAACTGCGTTTAATCGATTTTTCAAAATGAGGCTTTAAATCTTATTAATTCCAAGAATAGAAAATAAATAGAATAATGAAAATGAATAGAATAGAAATTGTTATATTGAATAAAAATAAATAAGAACTAAACAATGCATTGTAAAAAAAAAAACAAAAGTAATTGTTTTGTATCAAGAAATGTAAATGAGTTATCGATTTATACTTGAAACAAGGGCATTTCTCACGTAGAAGTAATCAGTACTGTTAATTATTCAAATAACATAAAAGAAGAAAAATAAACAAAACTCATGCAAATACTAGGAACAATTACACTATGGGAAATCTTTTCAATACTTTACTATGAATAACTCCTGCTATACTAACTATATTCCTTCTGAAATATTCTAATATAAATCCTACATATTTACTGCACATATTTTGTAATCTAAGCGCTAACATTCAAATAATTTTAAAGGAACTCTAAACCTGAAGGCTTATTCTCGTAATTAAAAACGTTCAAAATCCAATCGCAATTCCATCTCAGCGACAATCAATGTCAAACATGTTTAGAAATTAGAGGTATTTTTGACAGATAAGACTGTGAACGTAAATAAATTTTGAGAATTGCCCTTCTGATTCTACAATACGATTTAATTGCCTGTGGCATACAATAAGTTGAAGCAACAATAAAAGCACGTTTAAAAGTGTTTGAACGATGCAAGTCGTATATGTTGCTTCAATATCACAGGGAAGAAACTTGCATCATGTAAAGGACGCTTTTTCTTGGAAAATATTATTATTAGATTATTATTCTTCTATAAGTTCTCTTACTATATGTATAAGTGGACCAATCAAATGCTAGCAACAAGCATATAGAAAACAAACGACTACACTTTTGCATACACTATTTTAAATTTAGAAAAATACAGAATGTGTCAGAAAGGTATGCTCATAATTATACAGGTTGAAATTAAAAACATGCGACAAATCGAAATGGGAGGTTGTACTCGTCATTATGAACAACTTTTACTATGGGACCAAGCCTGAAATCGCGAAAAAAAATCAGCTGTTCCCTACATTTTGCGAACATAAATGTAGGGAACAGCTGATTTTTTTTTCGCGATTACGATGTTGGTCCCATGGAGAAATATGTTCAGTTTGATGGTCTGTACCACACCCTTAAATTCGACCACACCTTTCTGATACACCCTGTATACGTATAAGAATATTTCCAACAACTTATTATGGAATATTACATTATAAACAAAACAGTCTAACCGGAACAATATGACGGATAACTTGTACAGCGATACAAGCTCTTCAATTCATCGCTCGGGTTCATTTCTACGTTCGATTCAGTCAGAGAGCTACACCTCGTGACATTGTACTTATTACTAAGATACAGCTGGTACACATTAAACTCTTTATCCACCACCCTTTCTCTCGCAAAGCGTATCATCTTCCTATCCGTCTGCGATTGAGTTGAGACCTTAAACGCAGGCGATAACAGCGAGATCGCATCGTCCAAATCTTGGATCTGTTTCAGAGGTTTTTTTTTTCTAACCATCTGCTCTTTTATAGGTAGTTGTTTTTGCAAACCAGCGATTTGTTTCTTAGTATCTATCATATACTTTATGATTGTCGACATGGAGCATTCCTTGGTGTAGATTTTGTGAAACCAGTTGGGGTTGGAGGTGGAGTTATCAACAGTCCGTACATCAATATTCGTCAAGCTCAGACTGTTTATAGAACCAGTTTCTTCCATATTCTTCGTCAGAGACGTGTTTGTGCACAACGGTGCTTCGTGTTGGCGTTTCATCAATAACTGTTCAGGTTTAGACAACGTTTGGACTTCTGAATTCTTCAGCAGTGTCAAATCTATGGCGCTGATGTTTGCGTCTTTCAAGCTTTCCTTCTCTCTTATCTTTGCACTACTGCATGTGTTTACAGCTTTCTCATTGCTGCTGATTTCTTTGTTGGCTCCAAGACACGGTACGACGTCCCATTGGGTCTTCGCGTCTTTTTTACTTGGTCCACACGACTCTTCGTTGTAAATCTTACCTAACAGACTCAACCCCTGTATATTGACACAGCTCTTCAAAATTTTCTCGTGCTTTTTTCTCAACTTCGTGTACAAGTTATTGATTTCTTTGTGTAAACTTGGTATATTTTTCGATAGTAGTGATAAATTTTCCAATAACAGCAGTATAAACTTTTCATCGATAATCCTCGGGGCAGGCTTTTCGAATATTGACATCTCAGTGTGCCTGATAGGTGATCGCCGTGGAGATGTTACTCTCGGAGACAGCAGTGTACCGCCACACTCTTTAAGCTTCGTTTTCTTTCTCGACTGAAACTTTGACGTTAAAACCTCTTTCTTGAATGACATCATGTAGCAAGATTGGGTGCCTTTATTTTCGAAAGACTGCTCCATGATTGAATCAGTTCGGAACGAGTTACTACTGTTAAATGATAGGTCCAAAGAATGTTCGCTCTCATGAGTCACCTTGTAAGCCTTTGATGTGGCGTCACTGCTGCTCGAGTAAGGTTTTAAATCAAACTGTTTCGGGCAATCAACAAAGGAATTATTAGGATATTTAGGAGCCTTATTTATTGGAAATATCTCATTAGATTTAATGTCTGTCGGGTGAATATACTTTATCCAGTTATCATCAACGGCATATTCTTTTTTGGATTCCTTTTTCAGACGTTGCGCCTCCGCAAACTGCAGGCTCAAGTGTGGGCGTTTAGTTTCGCCAATAGTAGCAGGTTTCTCCTTAAGTTTTATACTTATTGACATAATGCCTTGAATAGCTGGATCACTGAACATGGAAATATGCTCCAAATCGAATTTAGTAAGATCAATCACAACTGATTTCTCGTCGAAGTTTTCGTAGATAAGATTCTTCCCAGGGTACTCCTTTACAGGTCTGCCCAATTCATCTTTTTGTTCTTTCTCTTTTAAAACACCTGATATGTTGTTTGCGTTAGATTTGTTATTTTTTCTATTTTTCTCATCAAGTTGCTTCATTTTAGAGAATATCGTTGTTATTTTGTCCAGCATATCTTTCAGATACATCTGCCCTGGTTTTGCGGCTTCCACTGAATTCACCTCGTGCTCTAGAGGTTTGACAGTAGTGACGTTCTTTGACACTTTTTTAATCACAGCTTCGGTTTGAACTTCACACGAGAGCTCTTCTTTAGAAACGAACGACTGTTCACTGGACTGGGAGCTGGTGGTCGTGCTTATACTCTCATCTTTGAGCAGCACGTCCAAGTACGCGCCCAGCAACTCCTTCGCAACGTCCGGAGATATCGAAGTCTCACTTATAAGGTGGTTTATGGTATCTTGTATATTCTCAGTAGAAGAGTTAGAATTATCATTGCTAATGTCAGCAGGATTGTCTATGCCTGACTTTTGAGATGCCTTCCCTATGTTATCGATCAAAGTTTTTGTTGTTTTGATATCTTTTTGTTTGTTGGGATAATTTCTGATCGAGCCACACATGTAGACGGTGTTTTTAAGCAATCGTTCGAGTTCTTGTATCCTCCTGTCTTTCTCAAAGCTATTTTCGTGTCGTGTGGAAGTCTGGTGCGCGCAAGGAGTGTTGGTCTCATCTTCTGACACTATGGTTGAACTTTTCGCAATGGGTTGCTGTTTCTTGTACTGCACCAGCATCTCACTAATCCCGTGAAACTGAGTTTGTTTAGTGACTTTACTGATGTAAACACACGAAAGATTTTGATCTTTTGTGAAGAAATTATTCGACTGTCTGTCGATTGATTCGGACTGTTTCATGACGGTTATGACAGGTTCAACGGAAGTATTCTTTAGCCAATACTCAAGAAGACTCCTAAAAAGTGCCTTCACTGGATGCACGTCTTCGAACTTGAAGTCGTATAAATCTTTGACTACTTGTTTAATGTAATGCTCCGCTTCTTCAGTCTGAATGTTTTTGTGGTTTTGGAATAAGGACAGAAGTTTTTCCGTGATGTTGTCATAGTCTAAGCACGTCACGGCGTCCTGTAGCGACTTGTTATCCAAGATCGTGACTTGGACTTCGTGACTCTCCTGCTGTATAGGGTCACACGCGAACGAGCAATCTGTGCTCTTCTCAATAGCGGAATGTCTCAACACTTTAATTGTATGCTTGCCTAGTACCATACATTTACCAAAAGGCCTTTTCAAAGTAGGTTCGGCCATTTGGTTTCTATACTTCACTAAATTCGTTGACTTATTGCTCTTTTTCATTGAAGAAGTTCTGCTTTGGGTCTTATTTTTGCACGAGAGAAAGAAGCAAGCTGTATTGGGGTCGATCTTGTCAAGGCATACTGGTCGTTTCGCGTCAGGCGATACGGGTGAATATCGGACGGGTGTGCACTTGCTGTTGACCATAACTTCGACCTCATTGACAGTTTCTATAGTTCGTATAGAATTGATATCAAGATCGGTGCTATGTATTTGTTTCTCAGCGTCCGTGCTGCCGGGAGAAACGGTAGGAGATTTCCTTCTTTTTAAATCCTCTTTTGTAAATCTGGCTACACAATTCATAGAACATAGACTCCTGTGGTTAGTTAGCAAATCTTTTAAGTCGTAGATTTTGGAATTTTTTGGGGGATTGGGCGGGTTGAAGGTGGATTGCCAGAAACGGAATCTATCGTTACATAATTCGTTGGGGAGATTCTCCATGGGGTCCGGAAAGGCGAACTCGTCACTTGTACTTAATGTGGAAGATAGGATGCTGTCGTGAGACGTACCTTTGGGAGAACGGAGGTGTGAGATATGGAAGGATATTCGGTAAGGAGGGGGGTTATTGAACTACAGTCCTGGTCATATTATCCTTTAAGAAAACATATTTGAGATGTTTCCCTATAATTTTTTTCTTAATACTGAGAAATAAGAGACATCGGCGAAATAAGTTTTAATATTAAGTGGGTTTCTTCCCATTTGATATTAATAACCCTAAACTATTCATCATCTGCCTAGCCTTTTCCCAACTACGTTGGGGTCGGCTTCCAGTTTAACCGGATGCAGCTGAATACCAGTATTTTACATAGAGCGACTATCTGACCTCCATAACCCCCTTACTAGGTAATACGGTACCCCTTGGTAAGACTGATTGTCAGACTTTGAAAGAGCCCTAAACTATTATAATTATTGTGTATAATTTTTACCCCTAAAAGTTCATAATAATTTAGATCAATTAAAAAAACAGTAATACGAATCTACACATTCCTTAAAAACCTACAAAATTTCACTCAATCATATCAAAAGCCTCCAAAACATTCATAAAACATCTCTATACTAACACGGTACGCATGCTGCACAGCAAATAATAATAACATAATAATACTATTATTATAATAAATCATAGTAGACTTACGAGACGAGTTGTCTGTGGCAGGTAGATCGTCGAGCGGCGCGTGGATTTTTGGCACCGACTCCCGCGCACCGAATGTTAGCAAGTGTTGGCGGTATAACCTGGAGAAAGATAGTAGTCATCATCTGACTAGCCTTTTCCCAACTATGCTGGGGTCAGCTTCCAGTCTAACCAGATGCAGCTGAATACCAGTATTTTACATGGAGCGACTGCCTATCTGACCTCCACAACCCAGTTATTGGGTAATACGATACCCCTTGGTATGACTGGTTGTAAGGCTTTCGGGCTTCTGACGACCCGTAACGACTGTCAAAGATTCACTAATGACAGCCGGGACCAACGGCTTAACGTGCTTTCCGAGGCACGGTGGGGTCTTGGTATGTAAAGATGGTCACCCATCCACGGACCAACCGCGGCAAGCGTAACTTAACCTGATTTATCGCCCCGTGCGGCTGTTATTTCTTAGCCACAAGCCCCTCGTGCCAAGCCAAGAAAGATAGTAGAGTGTGTATTTAAAATATATGATAACAATCAAAGTTCAACTTAAGTAGCTTTCGCATAAACTTCAAAATGGTTTAATTTGATTCTTAAAATAATGAATGTTTGTTTTAGTTGACCAATCAGGGGGCTTTTCAGAAAAATGGGTGTAATGTATTTCATAAACTTCGATACTGTACAGCAGTTTGGGACGACTTGATGAATCTTCGACACCGAGCGATCGGAAATATTTGGGCGTCTTCGGAGACCGTTTTATCCGTTTAAATACTGACCTATGAGCTTTAAGAACGTTAAGCCACGTTCGGAAGACATCGGGCGTCTTCGCTCGCAGGTGGTATATGAACTCGTCGGCATCTATATCGATCCGTCGCCGTCTCGCCTTAGCCGATATGACTGAAAGGCCAACGTCCACGGAGCCGTGTAGGCGGCCGCGAGCTACGTCCGTTGGAGAACGCGCATAGACCAGTATACCGCCGTCTACTACGAAGAAACGCTGGAAAATTAGAGAAAAGGATATAAAAAAAAATAAATAAATAAAGGAGCATGGGCGCTGACATAATTAATGACAACAAGTATGACAACTCCATGATTATTTTAGCATTTTAAAAATAACTTTTTAATTTCTGTTAACTTTATAATATGCATCTCATTTAAACAATTTTTCATTCTTTCCTTACCTTGTGCCACCCCTTTAGCGGCCATTTCCTCTTCTTGTGCAGGTAGCCGTTGAAGACGTCAGGCCTCTTCTCAAACCTCTGACCGTCTTTGAGTCCCTCTAGCACCTCCCATTCACTGCCCCGACGACGGCTGCTAACAAAAAGAAGGAATGTCAGCACAAATACGTAAATATAACAAAAAACCGAGTGTGCTTATGACCACACGATTGAAGTGAAACTTCAAACGTATTTGGCTATGAGAGGAAGAGAGAAAGAAAATGTGCGCGCGCACTGCTTTGTCTTGCTTATATCCCCCACTCAACTCCCGTTCGCCTCGCCCGATCACACTTTTCGTAACGCTTACGTCACGCGTTCGCCAGCTTACTCCCCAAGTCAAGCGTGCGTAAAGAAGTTTCATTTCAAAACATTTTTTTTTAAATTAGCCATGTATGTCCCACAGCTGAGCAAAGGCCTCCCTATTCTCTTTCCACCTCTCTCTGTCCAGGGCTGCCAAGGACCAATCTTTATTAAAGGAGTCCAGCTCATCCCGCCATCTCCGTCTGGACCTGCCTCTCATCGTTTGCCACATGCTTGCGTCGTTTGATACATAGACTCCTAAAAACATAACCCTTCCTTTTGCTTTTGTTGTAGTCGGGTAAAAAGAAACAATACTAGAAAGTGAGTATTTTTAGTTGCATAATATAAAGCATTAGCTGCTGCGCGCGACTTCGTCTGGTGTATTCTGTATTTCCCCATTTTTTAACACAATTATCCAGGCTGAAAAGTAGCCTACGTCCTACTCTAGGTCCTAGGCTACCTATTTGCCAAATTTCTTTAGGAACGGTTGAGTAGTTTAGGCGTGAAAAGTTAACAGACAAACAGAGTTACTCTCGCATTTATAAAATTAATAATTTTATAAGTAACTAGCTGCGCCCCGCGGTTTCACCCGCGTAAGTTTCGATCCCATAGGAATATCGTGATAAAAACTATCCTATGTCCTTTCCCGGGACTCAAACCATCTCTGTACCAAATTTCATCGAAATCGGTTCAGCGGTTTAGGCGTGAAAAGGTAACATACAGATAGACACGAGTTACTTTCGAATTGATAATGTTAAGTATGGATTAGTATGGATGATAATTAATAAATATTTTGAGATGCCTCAACGTTCTAAATGTATTTGCTGGTTTGATTGACTGTTTGGATTGCAAGTGGTGAAGATAGCAAACAATAAATTAACGTTGTCTGTCGACAGCACAAAACTATTTATCAAAACAGAACAAATAGCGCTCTGCGAGAGCGAGGCACATTAGACAATTTATTTTGGTTGGCTCATGCCAAAATAGTAAGCTGCATTATTTTATAATATGTACAGTCAACAAAAGAAATAAGTATGCAGGATAGCCGGATATAGTTGAAGTTTAGTAAAAAACCGATGGATGTTGTCGACTGAAATTAAATTTGATAAATGAGCTGTTGTTTTCTATACTTAAATATAATTAAATTTTATTAGAGAACGTCCATCGGTTTCTTACTAAACTTCATCTATATCCGACGATCCTGCATACTTATCCCTTTTGTTGACTCTACTAACTAATGACAAATTTTTACCTGTCATCATAAATTATCAATGATTTTTATAAAGTGCAATACCTATGTGGTCAAAATGTATGGAGCAGCAAATTTTTTTTTTTATAACCGACGTAAAATTCGAGTACCTGCCACCATGTCCAGTTTGTCACACTAATATTATAAAGGCGAAACTTTGTGAGTATGTGTGTGTGTTTATATGTTTGTTCTTCACGCTCAATCAAACGACTGGACCATTTTTGATAACATTTTGTATGGAGGTAGCTGACACCCTGGATTAATATAGGCTACTTTTTATTCCGATATTCTCACGGGATCGACATTTACGCGGGTGAAACCGCGGGGCGCAGCTAGTATTTTCTAAATCATAGGATTATTTCGGATAACGGTTAATGTATGTATAACTTTTAAAATAGACCCCAAGTGTGACCCTTTTCAAAGTCTGCGAATTAAAAAAGGTTCGAACATGTTAATATTAGAAACGTCCAAGTTTTAAGTTAAATGTGGAAGCCTGAAAAGGCCATATTTAAATAAATAATGTTATTTTTGGGTTTGATCTAGAAAATGTTGTCATTGTTTATATTACAAAGGGTATTGCCCAGTAGATTGTGGAGGTCAGATAGTCAGTCGCAGTGGCGTAACTATAGGGGCAAAATGCCACGGGCCCCCAGCCAGAGGGGTTGTTCCACTGCGCTCCAAAACCCATTGTTCTCATAATTTTAATGTTCATACATTGATTCCACTGCGCTCCAAGAAATGTTGAGTAGAGTTAGCAAAAAAATAAATTAAGCATGACACATTATATTAAATATCATAAAAAAATGCATATCAAATATGTTTATTCAGTCACACTAGGGCCATAAAGTGCGAAATGGCTTGTGAGCATTTTTGACACACGAGATGAATCTACGGTAAAAAAATACTATCGATATTTATATTTGTGTATAACAAACAACTTATGGCTTGCCTTTTGTGCTGACTCTACATATTTTATTTTGGAGCGCAGTGGAATGCATTCCTGGAGCGCAGTGGAACAACCCGCCAGAGAGGGCCCCCGGCTCGAGAGGGCCATGAGCACAGGAGGATCTTAACATAAGGACAGAAGCAGTCAGGTGTTAAAGTTTTTGCACGAGAAAATATGGGCGACTAGAATCAATTCTATTATTATTGTAATTTTTGACGTTCAAAAGTGCCTTTTATGTGTCTAATTGAAATAAATGCTTTGACTTTTTGATTTTGACTTTATGAAATGTACGCGGAAGAAGTCGCGGAAGACGTTTGGTTGAGCTTCTTTACACTGAGGGAGGGCCCGACCCTTGAATTTGCCACGGGCTCCAAACGGTATAGTTACGCCACTGGTCAGTCGCTCCATGTAAAATACTGGTGTTCAGCTGCATCCGGGTTTAATGGAAGCCGATGTCAACAAAGTGGGGAAAAGGCGCCTGCCTTTTCCCCACTTTGTTGACATCGGCTTCGACAATTTACAGTCTAATTTAAACATCATCATCTGCCTAGATGATGATGTTTAAATTAGACTGTAAATTGTAATGAACCAATTACATAGATTTTTTATGGAAGTAGGTTACTGTTGACTTTAAGGTTGATTGACTTGTCTATTTCGCAACAGTTTTTATAAAAACTTATTACGGATGACGTCATTTGGGCGAGCCGCATTCTTTTAAAAATGCTCCTACATCACTTACGTACATTTTTGTATGGACAATCTGCAGGCGGGTAGCATCACGCTTTTTTCTGACGTTTCATAAGTGTGTACATCTGGGGTTCTGTACCCAAAAGTGCCAACGGGACCAGTGGCGTAACTATACCGTTTGGGGCCCGTGGCAAATTCAAGGAATGGGGCCCTCCCTCAATGTAAAGAAGCTCATCCAACGTTATAGTTTTTTTTTACTAGCATTTCTCCCGCGACTTCTTCCGCGTAGATTTCATATTTTCTCCTAAAAAATTTAACACCTGACTGCTTCGTTGGTCTAGTGGTCGCGGGCGCTACTGCTGAGCATGAAGTCATGTCGAAATGTTCAAAAGCTGAATGTTGTCCTCTGTTGCACATTTTCAAAAAAAGTTTGCATTTATAAACTTATGCTAGGATCCTCCTGTGCTCATGGCCTTCTCGGGCCGGCGGCCCCCTCTGGCTGGGGGCCCGTGGCATTTTGCCCCAATGCCACCCTATAGTTACGCCACTGAACGGGACCCTATAACTAAGCATTGCGCTGTCCGTCCGTCTGTCTGTCAACTAGCTGTATGTCATAAACCGTAATAAGTAGACAGTTGAAATTATTTCAGTGTATATTTCTATTGTCGCTATAACAACAAATAATAAAAATAAAATAAAGTTAAAAATGAAAGGGGATCCCTATACAAGAAACGTATTTTTTTTTTTAAATATGCAATGTTAAATATTCTGCAGTGATACGGAAACCTTCGTGGTGTGCGAGTCCGAATCGCACTTGGCCGCTTTTTGTAGCCCAACGACGCGGAAGTAATGTACGCTTAGCTTGAAACATCGTTACTTTTGGGTTCGATTCTACCAAATTTTGTGTCATTGTTTAAATTAGACTGTAAAACTGTAATTAACCGATTACATTGATTAGTTATGGAATTAGGTTACCGTGGAATGGTCAAGTTGATTGACGTGCCATTTGCCTATTTGTGTATGTTTTTGGGACTTTGTTAAGTTAGAGTGCGGCGCCGGAGTGCACCGTACAACGCCGTGTGGCTACAACACATTTTTGTATGTAGAAAACCGGAGCGGTAATGCTCAGGCGCCGCGCCGGAGCCGCACCGCGCTGTGTGGTTTGGCTCTCACGACGAGTGCGATAACAGGCATATTCAATGACCTGTATCAGAACGCGTCATGTCGACGTGACCCCCCAGCTAGGTAGCGTTGAATGTGGATGAATTTAGGGCAGATCCACCCCGAGTACTACTTCACTGCGTAGAAACGGACTCCCCACTTAGGGTGGTAGTGGTTTAGTTGGTAGGAGTCCGACATATTCCTCCTTTCAACCGGAGGGTCATCTATGAGGATTTCCCAAGTAAGAAAACACAACATGAATGCTGTTCCTTACCCCCTATTCTTCCCCACGCGTTGCGGCTGCGGCAGCGGGCGCACGGCGCGGTCGCCGCTGTCGGCCGATAGGGACGCCGTCTCGCCTGAGCAATCCGAATCGGAAGGTGCACGACGTAGTGCGGCCGCGCGACCAGCCGCGCCGCGACGTCGCTCACCTGCAAACAAGAGAAGGATTATATTAAAATCTGTCATTTTCTTAGCGTAGCATAATGACAATGACCTTTGAGGTAGTTTGTACGTCACACTCATTTATGCACATCCATTTTTCCTTTCCTTTAGTACCTGAATAAAGATTTCGATTAAAAGCCTATACTACCTCAGCTAAAATTCACTCTTTATCTCGCTCATACGATACTGCTCGCGGACTGAGTGAGAGCGAGACAGAGTGCGGTGCTGGGCGGCAGGCAGCGCCAATAGTTTAGGTATTTGCTGTTTACAGTGAAAATAATGGTAATTATAAAAAAGTAAATAACATAAGACCTGCTTTAAAGTAAGTTCAGTTAGTATGCAAAGTTTCATGATCTAATTTGAAGTATTTTTTGAATACCAGCGGTTTATTGTTCGGGTTAGAGATAATTTTGGATTTTTTTCTATTGAGAAAATTTTATGGAATCGTGTTTTCGTCTAACATTCCTCAACTTTACCATATATTTATTTCAAAATTAATGGTGCAGTATTTTCGACATAACGGAGGATCACGCTAAGCCATTTGAGGTAGTATAGGCTCTCAACATTTATTTTTGGGTAAAATTATTGTTTGTCTGGTCCGCTAGCATACCTTTTATTATTTTGTAAGTGGCCCTAGGGAAAATTGAGTTTAACACACTTGCACCCTAATTGCGTACAGCATAACACACTATCAATCACAATCTGAATCATTTTGAAGGATATTGCCAATCCATTGCTTCATAAGTTCGAAAACCGGCCAAGTGCGTGTCGGACCACGATCAATGAAGGGTTCCGTAGTTGGAATGAATTTATCCCAAGAAAGAACTTAACATTGTAGTTGAAAATCATGTTCTCCCATACATTGCAACTGCAAATTTAAGTTGGTCGATTATTACTCGTAAACTTGTAAAGCCTACTTAAGTTATATACATATAGGTACTACTGCCGTGACATTTGAATTTCTAACTACAACCGTTTAGTTGGTAGAGGGGGGGCCTCTTGACTCGAACGAAAATTGGTACTTTAAAGCTTGATAAGTCACGAACGGTTTACTTAATAAAAACGGCCTTCCCAAATCCCTAATATTTTTGAAAGACCTATATCGAACGATATCCCACATTATAGGAAGGACGAAAAAAAAAATATCATCCCTACTTTACATGTAGGGGAGGTAACCTAACTAATTGTTTTTTTCAAAATTTTATTTTATCACTTTTTCGGCGTCATTAACGTGTATACTTATGCCAAATTACAACTTTCTAGTACCAATAGTTTTTGAGCTAAACCGCGGACAGACAGACAGACGGACATGGCGAAACTATAAGGGTTCCTTTTTGACTACGGAACCCTAAAAACGTGTCTGCTCAGCAATGTAAATAACGCAATGAATGTTGTTGAACTGTCAAAATGAAACACATTGCTACTGATAGTGTGTTACGCAATGACGCAACCATATTAACGACCGCATACTGTAACTTCTACAGTAACATACGGACGTTTATTTATACCAATATTATGCACAGAGTTCAAAAACCTACATAAAAATAAAGAGCATAAAGTTAATTTTAAATAAACCGTGAAGTTCATTCACGATTTCGCGCGGCAATTAATCACAAAGGCAATCTCTTGAACAAACGACATCATAACCATTTGTTTGATCAACTTGTATCAATATTGGTTACGGCGCCGTTTGAAACAAACAGATGTCTTATACTTGCTTATAATTTTCAATGATTATTAACCAACTTCAAATAAGGAGGAGGTCCTAAATTTGTATTTTTGTAGTGAAAACTTCTTTAGCGGCGTTGCACACTTTTTTGTAATGGGTAAAAAATGTTAAACTCGCGTCAGGACATCGCGTCAGGACACGTGACCGTCAGGAGAGACTACACACAGGGGAGAACTACTACTCCTAACTACTAAGTATCCCCGTCTCTTTCTACGGCGGCGCCAACCGAAGTGAACCAAGTGTCACACGACAATGGATGGATGGATGGATGGATGGATGTGGATGTGGGTGTGGGTGTGGGTGTGGGTGTGGATGTGGATGGATGGATGGACGGATTTATTTCAACGTTAATATTCAAGTTTTCACTTCTGCCGGCACTCCCGGAGTGCAACCCGTCTTTTTTTTATGCTCAGCGATGTTTCTTTACCACGTTGACCGATTTAGATGATTGTTTTAGTCTACACTCGAGAACCTGGGGTATTCCTCGAAACGCCCCAACTTTGAAACACACCAAAAGTATTCCTCAAAAAAAAAAAGTAAATATTACTTAATCAAAATAAAAATATTAAAATTTTATTCCTCTAAATGCATTAACAATTAAACATAGAGAAGGGCATGAAGGATTCGTAATAAATGATATCGATAGACGTTTTTTTGTGCGTTTCAAAGTTGGTGCGTTTCGAGGAATACCACGAGAACCTATTCTCAACCGTGGTCCGGATCTAATCACCAATGATTCCTAGACAACGTAGCAAGAATGCGACACCATCACACTTAGGGTCGGTTCCCATCTGACGGAAAATGCGTCGGGCGTAACTTCGATTGCGTCTATTTATTCGACCGACGCACTAACACATCATTAGTTGAGTCTGAAAGGTTGAATGTTTTATCATATGTTATATCATCCGTTCTGGCGTTAGGCGACCGATAATACGCTACGAATTTTCCGTCAGATGTGAACCGACCCTTAGAAATAAACTAGATTTTCCGTTAGCTTGCTTCGAGCTAGGTAATCAATTTGCGCCGGTTTACCGAGACAGCTGAAGGCTGCGTTAACTAATACAAAGTGCTTTCCCTAAAACATAGTAACTTCAGCCTTCAACCCTTCATAATTTACCTTAGATTAAAACACAACATCACGCCTGTAATATCCGAAGGGTTCGGCAGAGGCACACACACATTTCGCGACTTATGTTGAAGTACCATGTGATGTAATACGGGGCGCCGGGCGAGCCTATTGCCAACAACCGGGCACAAATCTAGACTTCAGGCCTGCTACTGACCCGCGGGAGACGCTCCGGGCGTCGGGAGCCGCGTGACGACTCCCGGCCGCCGTAGGCGCGGGCCTGCGGACGGAGAGTACTGGATAGCTCACCGTCCGATCAGGACCAGGCCCGTGCCGGACGGCGCGTACGTGTTCCACGCGCGCCTCAAAGAGATGTCAGCATAAAGGAAGGGGCCTGTCAGGGCCGAAGCCTGCCGGGGGTGCGGAATTGTCCGAAAGGGTTACCGTTACCCCGGAACACGGATGGGTTTTAGTCAGTAAGAGTCTGACACTCCCTTCTGCTCCACCCAGAGCGGGAGGGGTCATTTGATGATTCCCCATAAAAAAAAGGCCTGCTACTGATATATTTTTGATGTAAACAACTCACTATAATTGAAATCGGAATCTGACTATGATTATCAAATGTGGAACTACAAACTCAATGACATACACAGCAGGATTAAAATTCTATTAAAAAAAAAATCCGTATTCCGCTGAATCGTGAAGTAGGGATGAAATGTAAATTATTTATTTATTTATACAATCTTTTACTATCTGAGATTAAAAGTTCAAGTACCTAAACTAATTATAAGTAAACTCTCTAGTTTAAATTGTCTTATTGTAATTTTATTTTTCTTTCTGTTATTGATTCTGTCATTAACAGGCTTTGTATGTTTACACATAGACATGAAAGAGGGAGGTCTTCTGTTACAGGTATCTCTATACTTAAAAGAAGACCTCTAAAATGTATTTATTAAACTCTGTTGATTATGAAAATAAATAAACTTATTAATAACACTTTGCCCGACCTGGGAATCGAACCCAGCGGACAATTGCGTAACACTTTATCAATCGGAATCGGTTTCATTTTGACAGTTCAACAACATTCATTGCGTTATTTACGTGTTGAGCAGACAAATTTTTCGAACTTATGAAGCAATGGAACAGCAATTGGCTTCGAAATGATTCTGATTCCGATTGATAGTGTGATACGCAATTAGGGTGCTGGATCTCATGTTCAGCATAGTACAGCAACAGTTTTGCTCAACATAGTATCAAGTATAATTAATTAAGTTTCCCGCCGTCTTGAAGCAGGTAATCAATTTGCACCGCCTCAGTCGCCTCACCGAGACAGCGGAAGGCTGTGTTAATCAACACAAAGTGCCTTCCCCATAACATATCGGTATGGAGGAACATCAGGTATCCTTATAGAGGTATGGAGGAACAGGGTGTAAAGTTCACTCATACTCTATAGAAAAGGGAGGATCCTTCGACCAGACGGGTGTTGTGTCTGGCGGGCAACGGGCCGATGATTCATGTCGGACTGTTGTATCTATGCTAGTTGCGCGGTAAACTCTGCTTGCGCGATGCAGGATTTGCGTGACGTCAGTATGATGCGTCGTTCGCATGTGGCGTTGTAGATACCGCTACAGCCTAACTAGACTAGTTTACCTTACAGGGTTAGTTTTCAAAGAGCAGCCAAATTTAAGGGTGTACAGACTATCAAACTGAACAATTTTCTCCGTGGGACCAGTATCGTAATCGAGAAAAACTTTTTTACAAAAAAAAAAACAACCGACTTCAAAAAAAAAACTACAAAGTTATAACTAGCTTTAATTTCGGAAGTCGGTGTCGTTGGTTTCGCATTTTCGTTTTTCGACACCAACTTCCGAAATTAAAGTTATTTATCATTGCATGGCCCTTCAAAAAATACAGGGTGAAATTGGGGCACCCTTTTAAGGGGTTATTGTACTCATCATTATGAACAACTTTTACTCTGGGACCTTCTTAAAAGGATGCCCATGAATTTAATTTCACCCTGTATAGCCTTATGCTCTATGTACCTATATTCAAACCAGCAAACTTGCCAAGACATAAACTCATTGGATTACAAACAAAAAGTTTACATTATCAGGTCAGGTGTACGTGGCGCAGTGCGACGCTGAACTAGTGCAACATAATGCGATTGTGATCATGGGGCATAATGGCTACGAAGTTATCACGCGAGCCAAAATTTGAATAGTTCTTGTATTGACATGACCTACATCTGGGAAGTCTAGGATGCTCCTATACGCCAGAGCTTAGCCGTTAAATTGTAGAACAAAAGGCCAATAATTCCTGTAATTGAAAACAAAATCTAGGCGCAATCTCATCTTAGCGACAATCAATGTCCAAAAACTTGGGGGGAAATTAGTGATATTTTTGACAGATTGAGACTGAGATCTGAGGGGCAATCTCGTAATTTTAAGAACGTTCACAATCTGATCTCAGTCTGTCAAAACTACCCCTAATTTCCCTACATTTTGACAAGTTTTTGATATTTGTTTGTCACTGAGATGAGACTGCGTCTAGATTTTGAACGTTTTATTAAATTACGAGAATTGGCCTTCAGGCTGTGAAAATTCTTAAAATTACGAGAATTGTCCTTCTGACCTCCACAGCCCTGTCACTGGGTAATACGATACCACTTGGTTGGTACGACTGCCAACTAGAACTAATTGTCTGAAATCGTCAACACGCACCCGGTTTCTTCACAAGTTTACTTTCAAACAAATACCACTAATTTCCCACACAATTCCACGATGAGGTAAGTAGTACTTACTGCTTACCCAACAGAGGTAATAAGCGTGTTGATAATATAGTACAATTTAGATTCACCATGACCGAAGTGATGAAATGTCTCCTTGTTACAAGTGGAAATTCCAAAATTATAGGTTTGTTTCTATTGTGAAAGCAGTCAGTGGCAGCTATACGAATGAAGACACCAAAAACCAAATACGAATTATGGCTATAGGTTCACCTCCCATTGCAAACTTTAAAATTGTGTCAACTGACAACAATGTACCTACAATGGATGAATGGGGATGCAAGGGTGAATCGGGACGAAATTTTAAAATGGATTTTAACGATGAAATAATACAGTTTGTTGCCAACAAGGGCACTTAATCGTTAATTATAATACAGTTAGCACATTGGAGTCCTTTTTGGAAACAAATTATAATATATCAATGTTAAAATCCCTTTTAAAGTTTCATCCACATATATAGATAGACCTAGATAACGCAAGTATCACGAACTGTATGAAAACTAAGAGTGCCACTTTTTGACTACCTACTATGACGTCACAAGCTCGCGCTCTCTCGCTCATGCTCACCCAGCCAGCAGTACGCAGGACTGAGCGCGAAAGTGGCGGCTTATGATTTTCGAACATAAACTGGTGCGATTTTTGGCACGCGAAGTAGTTGCTCTTGCGTTATCTAGGTGTATCTATATCTGTGGTTTCATCCCAATTCACCCCTGCATCCCTATTCACCCCGTATGACGGCAGCGCCAGTCCTGTAATGAATGACTGAATCACTAGCCTCAAAATACAGGCCCCAGGCCTAGTTTCGGAGTCAGCATCACATTTTCGCAATACATATGTATTTTGCTTGCTTTGGAAGCAGTGGTGGCGAAGTGGCAACGGCCGCGACTTACGAATTGTAGGTCGTAGGATCGAACCTAGACAGGCGCTTTACTTTGTGTAAATTATTTTTTCTCAAACATGCTTGGAAATTTAATCATTGTTTTGATAACCTTCTTCGAGATAAATCGAAATTGCTGTACTGGCCAAATACCTACTAGCAGCGGCCGGCAAAAGTTGTATGAAAATCCATATCTGTCGTGTTTTGCGGCCAAGTAAATTACATAGTAAACTCATATCTGTTGTGTTATTTAAAAAATAAAAACTTTTTTACAAAAAAAGCAACCGACTTCAAAAAAAATACAACAAAATGATAAATAACTTTAATTTCGGAAGTCGGTGTCGTTAGTTCCGCATTTTCGTTTTTAACCGACGAAAAAACGGAGGAGGTTATTAGATACCGACTTCTGAAATTAAAGTTATTTATCATTTTGTAGTGTTGACTACATCACTGTTTCAATCAATCAATCAACTCAGCCTATTGCAGTCCACTGCTGGACATAGGCCTCTCCCAGACTGCGCCACAGCACCCTGTCCTCCGCTTTCCGCATCCAGTCTACCCCAGCCACCTTCACCATCATCACTGTTTAAATACTGTCATTTCTGGTTTTGGGTATATACGTGGAAAAATGCAACGTTAACAGAGAAGTTTTCCCCGGGCTATTAGTAGGTTGAAGTTCAAGAGACATTTATGAGCTCTTAAGTAATATTAAGATCAACTTTCGGAATTCGAGAACTGGAAATGTTAAATTATAATGAACGACAAGCCATGTGCCTGATGGGATTTCCTATCGGAAAAAATGACGAACTTCTACACACATAAACATTCCCCGATGAGGAATAAGAAGGAAAGGTAGGTATGAGGAACTCTTATGATGAGAAAATGTCTCAAGAAAATCCCAGCACTTTAGGATGTGCGTCGACTCAATAAATGATTGTTTTTTTTTTAAATTAACAGATTTGATAAAGATACGTGGGTGCACGAGAGCTCTTTGTGAACAAGATCTCCCAGGAAAATGAACCGCCATCTACAGGGTGGTCCAAAAGTCGTGGATCAAATGAAGTAGGGGGATAAAGGAGGTCATTTCCAACGCTTTTAAAGTGAGAAATAATTTTTGTAACGTTACAAAATTTTTGAAAAAAAAATAAATTGCTCTTGAAAAGAGATGGCTAAAAAAAAACCCAGAATCGCCAGAAACATCATATATGCCATTTTTATAGGCATAATATGTACAACAAAAATATATAATAATATACTGCAAAAACGACGTGGTATACTAGATATACAGGGTGAATTTTTCAAGTGGGCGTGTATGGCCAAATCCGAAACTATGAGGACTAGCGAAAAGTACTCAAAGGAGTCGCGGGCTCGATTTTGATGAAAACTAAAACTGCATCATTGGATTTTTGAAAAATCTATATTTCTAGCCAGAAATCGAACCTCTTGATTTTGAAAAAAAAAACACTGTATTATTACACCATTCGATAGTGTCGCTAGTAAGGATCGAATTCTGGGAAGTAATGACATACGTCAAACTAAAATAAAGAGCTCGTTTACACAAAGTAAAAAAAAAATCATCCTGTATAAAGATTATTAATAATAAAACATATTAAAAGATGAAGGGTATATTTTTTACATTATTTTAATATATTATCATAATTATACTAAAGAGATTGTGATAAAATAAAAGTCGAGTAATCAATGTAAGTATGAATAACATAAACACACAAAGTATAATAACTTTTATACTATATGGTTTAGGAAGCTGATTTTTTGAAACCGTACTGGGTTTACTATAGTGAACCCATTTTTATACATTTCGTTGCTGGCGATTCTGGGTTTTTTGTCTATGAACTTTTAGCCATGTCCTTTGATACTCAGAGCCCTAATAGAACTTTGTAGTGCTGATACATTATCTAGTAGTAATACAACACCATTTGTTTTATTGTTTTATATCACATTTTTTTTTAATTCGTCTAATTGTAAAAGAACTCGGTATACACAAAATTCATAACTTTTAGGGCAATTGAATTATGACCATGCTGTAAAAAGATTTTTTTGTTGGAAATGACCTCCTTCATCTCCCTATTTCGTTTGATCCACGACTTTTGGACCACCCAGTATATCAGCGTCGCTGTTATTAGATTTGTAGGAAGATATACGTGCTGATGGGTAATTTTAGAAAAATATATGCCATAAAAGGTAATAAAATATCTCACGTTTGTTCTCGAGGCGCGTCGGCTCTGTAACGACATTCTTCAGTCCTCCTTGATTCATGACTTTGCCGTTACACGCGCCTAATAGTAACCATCTTAATTCAGCTGAAACAGAGGAAAATACACCATTCATTAATATACTCAAATGCTGATAAACTTTTAAGACACACGATAATGACCAACTAGGTAATTAAATAAAGGTAAACAAAAAAACCACGTGCCGTGGTTAACCAACTAAACGTAATACCAGTCTATTCAGTTGTCATGCTACGTCACAGTTGTACTCTTCAATTTAGCAACGTTATAATTCGTTAATAATGTTGCTAAATTGAAGAGTACAACTGTGACATAGCATGACAAGTGAAGTGAGTGATATTACGTTTAGTCGGTTAACTAAGTCACATGTTTTTTTTGTTTACCTTTATTTAATTACCTAAACAAATGGAGTATAGTGTTTCTTAGGTTCGATTTTTTTTCCCTTAAGTTTACATTTTATTGTGTAGAGAACTATTTTTACCCAACTACGGCGAAGCAAAAAGGAGGGTTATGATTTTGATCGGTATGTATGTATGTATGTTCATCTGTTCTCTCATAACTTCTAAACTGCTTGTCATAATAGGACAAATGAGGTATCGTTGAAAGCGTCTTGATCGTCCGCTGGTTATAGGCTATGCGACGTCACAATAAATTGAATATGGCGCCCTCTAGCGGACATAAAGTCATGACCTAAAAGATTTTTGACTCATGCCGTGTTGGGTATCAAATGAAAGGGCTTAATTAGCACATTTCAAAAATATAAATATTACTGAAATAAGCCCCAAAATAATTAAATAAAAAATAAGTTTAAAAACTAAAACCCGACTACTGAAAAGGATGAAACGAGTACCTTCCCGTGGTCGCATGCCGCTGTACTAACATACAAAGCTATGGTAGCATGCGACCACGGGAAGGTACTTGTTTCATCCTTTTCAGTCGTCGGGTTTTAGTTTTTAACCGACTTTAAAAAAGGAGGTTCTGTATTCGACCCGTATGTATGTATGTATGTTTGTATGTCCGCGATTATCTCAAAAACTACTGAACCGATTTTGATAATTCTTTCATTAGTGTGATCTACATACTTTCAGGAAGGTATAAAACATTAGGTAATTATTCTTATGTACGAAGTTATATGCATAAAATTAAATGTACTGCATCTCCGGCATTTCTATGGGAATTTTTTAAACTTATTTTTTATATATGGTTAAGTTGGCACTTTAAACTCTCATAATTATAGTGATCTGTAACTTTGGTGCCGCTGGGTTTCGTTTCCTTGCTTGATCTAGTAGAGTTAAGGTCTAACCCAGAAATTCTGAGTTCTCCTGACACTACGATTATCATCATCTGCCTGCCTTTTCCCAACTACGTTGGGGTCGGCTTCCAGTCTAACCAGATGCAGCTGAATACCAATATCTTACATGGAGCGACTGCCTATTCTCCCTTCACAACCCAGTTAATGGATAACACGATACCCCTTGGCAACCCTGGTTGTCAGACTTTCGGGCTTCTGACTACCCGTAACGACTGTCAAAGAATAGAAAAGAATGACAGCCGGGACCAAACCAACGGCTTAACGTGCTTTCCGAGGAAAGAGGGGTCTCTCTTTATGTAATGGATGATCACCCATCCACGGACCGACCGCGGTAAGCGTAGACCCGTGCGGCTGTAATTATTTAGTCACAAGTCCCAGAAATTCTGATAGAAGATCGTTTTGGCTACGTCTGTACACTCAATAATGGATTGTTTGAATATGCAACAGGTCAATCGACAAAGGAACAAGGCTTTAATTTCTGAGGTATCGAAAATGAGACATTGCTTAGTGCCAACCACAGATATAAATAGACCTAGATAACGCAAGTATCACGAACTGTATGAAAACTAAGCGTGCCACTTTTTGACTACCTTCTATGACGTCACAAGCTCGCGCTCTCTCGCTCACGCTCACCCAGCCAGCAGTACGCAGGACTGAGCGCGAAAGTGGCGGCTTATGATTTTTGAACGTAAACTGGTGCGATTTTTGGCACGCGAAGTAGTTGCTCTTGCGTTATCTAGGTGTATCTATATCTGTGGTGCCAACAAGCTTTGTTGGCTGGATTTGGCGGCTGATATTCGAATACTGACCATCGATGATGGACCAGACTTTACTTACATAAATTAATCCAAACATCCTTCGCATGGAACCTGAAGAACATTCATTATCATCATTCACTGGCAGTTATCCCAATTTATTTGGGTCGCCGCAAAATGTCCTTTTCCTCCATACTTCTCTATTAGTCGTCATCTACAGAGCCCGCCAAAAGTTAATTGACAATTTTTTCCACTTAGCTGTGATGCCACATTATTATTTATTTTAAAGTCATCATCATTCTCTTGCCCTTATCCCAATTTATTTGTGGTCGGCGCAACATGTCTTTTTCTTCCATACTTCTCTATTAGTCGTCATCTCGGTAGTCACCCCCTTTCTAACCATATCATCATTCACACAGTCCATCCATCGTTTCTTTGGTCTTCCCCTACTCTTATAGCCATCGACATTAATACTCAAAACTCTCCTCACGACATTTTCCTCATTTCTTCGTAACACATGCCCATACCATGACAACCGATTTCCACACAACTTTTCAGTTACCGGTGCCACTTTCAAACTTCCTCTTATGTACTCATTTCTTATTCATCCACATTCGTGTAAAAAAAAATAATCAGGTGATCTTAAAGGATTATATTTTTTGATTATATTTTATAAGTCATGAATGGGTAGTTATTAGTCAATAAAAACGTTATAGTGTAACGTTCAATAATTTGAAACTACAACATTAAATCATAATTTATCATCAATTTATCACAGCTGAAGTGGAAAATGTCAATTAACTTCTGGAGGGCACTGTACGTAGTCTCCCTCTCTGGCTATTATCTTTCACAGAGTCCATTCATCGTTTCTTTGGTCTTTTTCTACTCAGCCATCCCACATACAAACTAAAGAACTGAATCAGCATAATAATCATATCCCTCAAATGAAACTATGATTCCCACCTATCCTAACTAATATTATAAATGCGAAAGTAAGTTTGTTTGTTACCTTTTCACGCCTAAACCACCGAACCGGTCATCCTGAAAATTTGCATATACGTTGTCAGGAGTACAGAAACGGACATAGAGTACCTTTCATCCCGAAAAAAAGTGCTGTTCCCGAGGATAATAGATGGCGCCACGTGTATTGTTGTTTTCCTCGGGAACAGCACGTTTTTTTCGAGATGAAAGGTACCCTCTACGTCCGTTTCTGTACACTTGACAACGTAGGTATATGA
Organism: Amphipoea lucens; assembly: GCA_947508005.1. NCBI lineage: Eukaryota > Metazoa > Arthropoda > Insecta > Lepidoptera > Noctuidae > Amphipoea > Amphipoea lucens. The sequence goes on from OX382375.1 coordinate 17,868,921, forward strand.
AAAATTTCAGGATGATCGGTTCAGTGGTATAGACGTGAAAAGGTAACAAACAAACAACTTACTTTTAGTTAGGATAGGATTTCACGCAGACGAAGTCGCGGGCAGCAGCTAGTAAACGAATACATAAAAGGAAAACATTTGCAATTCTGAAGTCTAACAAACAGACTATGACGTAATCTCGAACTTAAGTATTACTGCACATCTGAGATCACCCATCATACTCTCGATAATCGTTAGTGTTTGGCCAGACTGGGGCGCGGGCGCGGGTGCGGGAACGCGCGCGGGCTGCCTGTCCGCACTGGAGCGCGGCTACGTTCTGCGTGTTGTCGCGTCCAGTGTTTGTCAAAATATAATATGGATGAAGAAGATTTATTTTGACTAGAAAAAAGCTCGAACTAGTTTGAGAGCCCCGGTTTCCGCGCGGGCCCCGCGGCCACGCCGCGCCCCCACTGCGGCCAGTTGTATGAACGAGCTTTGGCGTGTATAGGTAGGCAATCCACCGGGTTTAAACCCGGTACTTTTGGTAAACATCCGATAAACACCCAATTATCTGGGTGTTTACGGGTGTTTATCAAAAGGGTTTTAATCAGGTGGATTGCCCATCGGCGTGAGATGCCCGCGCCGCTCACCGCGCCCGCGTACCCACTATGGACACTCAAAGGAAGTTCATATTTGAGTTCGCCGCGCCGCGCTACCAGTCTGGCCAAATACTAAAATTACCTATTATTCACGGTAATTATGATTTTCTGTCATTAATGGTGTTATGAAGGAACAAAGACTATTCAAAGCTAACGGAAATGCGTTTCATAAATACTCGGACACTTGGCGCATCCTGCGGGGCAATTGCGTAACACAGACAAATTTTTCGAACATATGCAGCAGTGGATTAGCAATATCCTTCGAAATAATCCAGATTGTGATTGATCGTGTGTTACTTGCTACTTCTTCGTCGTATCGATGATTCCACATATCTATACAAGGTCATTTTAATTAGTAAGGCTATTTGAAGTATGTTAGTTTTTGTTACCTATCTATACCTGTTCTGTGATGTTTATACAAAAAAGAACTGAGTTTTTAAACTAATATTTCAAGTAGATAATTTAGATGCGGTCATTGACCTCCTACCTCCATACAAAATTTTATCAAAATTGGTCCAGCCGTTTGAGCGTGAAGAAGTTACAAACATATACAATTTTATTATGCGCACAGCCAAAGTGTGGAACTATCTTTTAATTTTTTTTATTACTAAATGGGCCCACTCTTGACCCCGATCACGCCTGATGGAAAGCGATAGATGAGGTCTATGATGGAACGAGCGTGCCCAGAAAATACCTGATCACTCTTCCTTTGAAGGCTGACGGGTTACAAGTGGAAGGGAACACAGACGCTTTAATATAATCGTAATTCGCTCAACGATAAACTACACAGTCAAACGAAGTGATTATTATTCCCTTCACATTTGAAGGGGTCCGAGAAGGGAGCTAATATAAGGAAGTACATAAACGTTTATTAGAGCTATCCGATTGACGTGGAACCTCACCATACGTCAGATGATATTTGGGAATATACCAATGATGAAAAACAGTCGCATAAATTTTTTGGAACGAAGTTCTTTATCGCGGCTTGTTGTAGGAGTAAAACTGGCAGAAAACGTCACGTGGCGAAAAAGTATAATGCCCAAAAAGTGGAGTATTCCCGCGAGAGCACCTATTTTCAGAGCACCAAAGTTATTCCCACTAGAGCACCAATCAATATTTTACCATGGTGCTCAAAGGGGAACAATAAAAAATATTCAACTTAATTCCCTTTAGAGCACCTACGGTAGCTTCTATTGATGGGGTGTATAATAAAACATATCGATTAGTTAGCAAGCTAAAAACTATGCTAGATCATCACCTGCCTAGTCTTTTCCCAACTATGTCCCGGATGCAGCTGAATACCAGTATTTTACATGAAGCGACTGCCTATCTGACATCCACAACCCAGCTACTGGGTAATACGATACCCCTTGGTAAGACTGGTTGTGAGACTTTCGCGCTTCTGATGACCCGTAACGACTGTCAATAAGACCAAACCTCGAAGTGTCACGTTTCCGACATTATTAATTAACGTTTATACTTGATCACATGGCATCCATATTTTTTGCTTAGACGTTTGAAATAATCACATGAAAATTTAAAGTAATCAAACATCTAAGCAACAAGATGGAAGCTAGTGAAATTCAATTTGTTTCCCGACATGCACGCGAACGAAGTCGCAGGCACAGCTAGTATCCTACTACTATCCTACTAATATACAGGGTGAAATTTTAATCACCGTTTTCCTCTTAAGGGGTCATTCTACTCATCATTATGAACAACTTTTACTATGGGACCAAACCTGAAATCGTGAAAAAACAATCAGCTGTTCGCTACATTTATGTTCTTATAACTCGTCAAAATGTAGGGAGCAGCTGATTTTTTTGTCGCGATTTCATGTTTGGCCCCATAGTAAAAGTTGTACATAATGATGGGTACAATGACCCCTTTAGAGGAAAACGGTGATTAAAATTTCACCCTGTGTTATAAACGCGAAAGTTTGTGAGGATGGTTGCATGGATGTTTGTTACTCTTTCACGCAAAAACTACTGAACGGATTTCGATGAAACCTTAGTCATATAGCCTCCTGAGTCCCTGTGGCCGTTATAACGGAAAAATTATCTTGTACGTCATAAAGTTCTGACATTATTCACGGTTGCCATTTGTAATAACCGGACGTACTTTGTAACACACATTAGTTTTTCGTTAAAAAATCGGCTAACCTGATTTCGTCGGTTTGTACGATAATTTGTCCGTTATAATGACCACAGGGACTCAAGGAGGATAGCTTCTACATCAGAATAACACATAGGATACTTTTTATCCCGATATTCCCACGGGATCGACACTTATGCGGGTAAAACCGCGGGGCGCAGCTAGTTCAAAATATAAACAAGAATTTTCTTTTCACAAAACTTAAACTAACATTTCGTGTGCACTGTATATTTCGTCGGAAACTCCTAATGAGTGCTAGATTGAGCAATGCGACACGATGCAGTTACAGAAGTAGGCCGCCCGCCGATTGTAAAACAAACACGATAACAAAACAATATCTACGTTATTATATCTGATATCTTCAAATTGCAATAACAATAATATCTATACGTATCTCTATCTGTACATGCTATAAATAAAACAATGTCGTTTTTCATGTCTGCCTGTGTGATCACAGAGGCAGACATGAAAAACCGGCCAAGTGCGAGTCGGACTCGCCCATGAAGGGTTCCGTAGCAGCAAGTAACATAATATAAAAGTTCTTATAGTTCGTTGTTACTTTGTGAAAGGTAAATTGCGGTTTTCGATTTATGACGTATTAAAAAAAAACTACTTACTAGATCTCGTTCAAACCAATTTTCGGTGGAAGTTTACATGGTAATGTACATTATATATATTTTTTTAATTTTATCATTCTCTTATTTTAGAAGTTAGAGGGGGGGGGACACACATTTTACCACTTTGGAAGTGTCTCTCGCGCAAACTATTCAGTTCAGAAAAAAATGATATTAGAAACCTCAATATCATTTTTGAAGACCTATCCATAGATACCCCACACGTACAGGTTTGATGAAAAAAAATTTTTGGAGTTTCAGTTGTAAGTATGGGGAACCCCAAAATTTATTGTTATTTTTCTATTTTTGTGTGAAAATCTTACTTTTTTTTTTTTTTTTTTTTGAAATGGGCTTGCTCTTGACTCTAGCCTAGGTCAAAGGTGACAGAGACAAAGTCGACGATGGAGCGAGCTTACCCAGAAGAAGCCTGTTCACTCTCACTTTAAAGAGATTCGGGTTGTATGCGCTCGGAAAAACAGACGCAGGTAGAGAGTTCCACTCTTTTGCTGTGCGCATTATAAACGACATTTGCAAACGCTTAGTGCGAATTGGTGGAACAGCAACCAGGTAGGGATGGTAACTTGCAGTGCGCCTGGATGTCCGAAGATAGAATGGGGCCGGTGGAATGAGGTCGTGGAGTTCTTGGGCACACTCCCCGAAGTACAGTCTGTAGAAGACCGACAGGCAGGCAACCTTGCGGCGATGAGCCAAGCTGTGAAGCTTGGCATCCACCAGTTTTACGTCGCCAATGAGCCTCTTAGCTCTGCGTTCCACCGAGTCAAGCGCGGCAAGTTGGTATTTCGCTGAGCCATCCCAAAGGTGGCTGCAATACTCCATGCAGGATCGGACTTGTGCTTTGTATAGGGTTAAAAGCTGTCCAGGCGTAAAGTATCGTTTCACCCTATTTAGGATGCCCAACTTCTTGGCCGCAGTTTGGGCTTTGTACTCGATGGTGGCGCCGAAGTTGAGACTAGATGTCAACTCCATGCCTAGAATCTCGAGCCGATCAGTTACAGGAACAGATGTACCCCGAAAAGTAGGAGACTGGTCAAAACGACTCCTTTTGGCGGTAAAAAGACACGCCTGTGTTTTGGTGGCGTTAAAAGAGACCAGATTGTCATCACCCCACTGGGAGACCAGGCTTAAGGTCAAATCAGTCCGCGGTTCACAGAATACATCTACTTACCAAGTTTCAACAGTATAGTTCTTATAGTTTCGGAAAAAAGTGGCTGTGACATACGGACGGACGGACAGACAGACAGACATGACGAATCCATAAGGGTTCCGTTTTTTGCCATTTGGCTACGGAACCCTAAAAACGACATTGCTCAGATCTTCTAAACCTTACAATGGATTTTGATGCGGTTTGCACCGATATTTAGGGCATTTTTTTTTGGCCAGTTCGTACCTACGTAATTTTTTTTATCAAATAATAGCTCCCCGTACTGCTATCACCGATATATTTGCTAAGAGCGAATTGGCAATATCTTTTGCTCTGGTTCAAGGTAGGTGTTTAAAGATATTGGGAGACCTTTTTTTATGGATGGGAAATCATCAAATGACCCCTCCCGCTCTGGGTGGAGCGGAAGGGAGTGTCAGACTCTTACTGACTAAAACCCATCCGTGTTCCTTCCTTAGCCCTTTACGTTCCGGTGTAGAGGTAACCCTTTCGGACAAACCCGCATCCCCGGCAGGCTTCGGCCCTGGCAGGCCCCTTCCTTTTTGCTAACATCTCTTTGAGGCGCGTATGGAACACGTACGCGCCGTCCGGCACGGGCCTGGTCCTGATCGGACGGTGAGCTACCCGTTACTCTCCGTCTGCAGGCCCGCGCCTACGGTCGCCGGGAGTCGTCACGCAGCTCCCGACGCCCGGAGCGTCGCCTGCGGCGGCTGGGACATGAGGCCCGGACGTGATATTGGGAGACCTACGAGTATGTTAAACAATAGAACGACTCCTCAAAAATATTGTTTCCTATTTCTATACAACAATAGCATCAAATAAAACTCCTTTGGCAAACGAAGACTACTTAGTTGTGTAGTAAAGCTACAGTTTCCTATAACCAACATTATTCTTATGAAACGTCTACTAGATTGCCAACCGAAAATCGATGCCCCACTGGCCATACCATAGCCTTCATTAATCACTTCAACCGTCACGTAACGGGGTAGCTTACGAGGTGGTTTGACATTAAATAATATATTGATAATGCACAACCCTTTCAACCTTGCTGCGATAAATAATTAAAAAGATAAGTGTTAGTGGGTTTTTCTAGGGGCTTATGGCTAAGTAATAACAGCCGCACGGGTCGATCAATCAGGTTAAGCTACACTTGCCGCGGTCGGTCCTTGGATGGGTTACCATCTTTACATACCAAGACCCCTCCGTGCCTCGGAAAGCACGTTAAGCCGTTGGTCCCGGCTGTCATTCGTAGATCTTTGATAGTTGTTACGAGTCGTCAGAAGCCGAAAGTCTGACAACCAGTCTTACCAATGGGCTTCGTATTACCCTGTAACTGGGTTGTGGAGGTCAGATACTGGTACTCAGCTGCATCCGGTTAGACTGGTAACCAACTCCAACATAAAGGCTAGGCAGATGATGGGTTTTTCTATATGGAATTTCTCATTAGCAAACCGGAGTACAGACTCCGGTCATATTTACCTATCTCGCATTCTCGCCCCATATTACATACAGGCGAAATGTGGGTGTTCTAAAAGTAAACCTCTGCCCAACCTTTCGGGGAAACAAAGCGTTATGTTATTACTAGTTGCGCCCCGCGGTTTCACCCGCATAAGTTTCGATCCCGTGGGAATATCTGGATAAAAACTATACTATCTCTATACCAAATTTCATCTAAATCGGTTCAGCGGTTTAGGCGTGAAAAGGTAACATACAGACAGACAGAGTTACTTTCGAATTTATTGTATTAAGTATGGATGAAGAAAAGGTTAATAATATTTTTCTTTCTTTACCTATTCGCACTAGGCTGAACGGATTTTTCACTTTCATCGTTGTAGCACAGCACTATTATGTAGTATTGTTTTCCAATTCAACGGACAATGAAAGCAACAGTCCCATAAATAATGTTTATTTTATTACTATTTCATAAGAAATCCATTTAAAAATTACACTAATACACTTTCATCACTAAACTGCCGTAATAAACACATTTAATTTTATTATTTTCCTTTAAATGATTACGAAGCAACACAGTATGACTAGTCATGTACCTGTATTGTACTGTCGCTTTATCTATAAAATAATAAAAAACGGTATCAGCTTTATCGGAATTATCCAAGGGTATCAATAAAAAAACACAAGAATTATCTACCATTATCTGGCGAACACATAGATTACTCATCTTTTATCTTGAGGAAATGCGATGATTACTCTGATAAAATTATGGTGTTAACATTATATAAGTCTTTGTCTCGAGGGGGAGTATGGGGGAGACTGAATACGTGGGATATATGGTAATCTGCATTCGCGATTTACTTGCCAAACATGTAAACAATTATGAGTTTATGGAAAAGGAACCTTAATTCCTACAAAATAAAGTTCAGTTTACGCTACAACTTCAAACATTTTCATAACTTTTTCTATTAGTCCTCGTCACTCTGAAATCAAATTAATTAACATTAAAATAAAGTTGATATTTGATTAACTTGTAATAATATTAATTTGAAACATAAGTTTGAATAGACTTTTGATATTCCTACTGAAGTACCCCCTGTAGGAGTTACAGGTAACAACAATGCTAACCATGATAGGGTCCGGCGTTTCTAAATTTGCCAAAGATGTAAACAACAATGGCCGCTCGAATTGAATAAAATCGATATACAAGAACATTTATTTAAGTAATGTTTGTTTTCTTCTAAATCTCCGAGCTAACTAGACCGTTTTCCCCACGATGCTTTCCTTCATCGTTTTGAGAGCGGTGGTGATGAAATAATTTAGACAAAGTAAAACGACTGTCTGGGTTCGAACCAACGACCTACAACTTGTAAGTCGCGGCAGTTCCCGATTACTAATATTATAAATGTGAAAGTGTATGTGTCTGTCTGTTTGTTTGTCCGTCTTTCACGCCTAAACCGCTGAACCGATGTCGATGAAATTTGGTATAGAGATAGTTTGAGTCCCAGGAAAGGACATAGCATAGTTTTTATCCCGATATTCCCACGGGATCGAAACTTACGCGGGTGAAACCGCGGGGCGCAGCTAGTTTATTATAAGCCTGTGTTGTCCCACTGCAAGGCAAAGGCCTCCCTTCCCTCTTTCCACTTTTTCCTCCAACTCCCGATTAATTAACTTTTTCGGACTGGCATAAACACATCGGGAGTAAGGTCAACTGTCAAATCATGTTGCCGTTCATTCTTATTTCGGACCTTATACTAGTCTTAAGTCCGTAGGTGATATGGTACTCCATACGCCTGCATACGCCTGTAACTTTGGCCGTAACTACGGATGCCGTGATTAGAGTGTATAGACCTCCTAAAGCTAGGAGATCAATAAGTCGAAGTGTTATTATATAAAAGGATCTTGCAAAAGCCGAGAAGCTATAAAAGCATTTCGAAGCGATGATAAACGAAGTTACATTTAGTATTCCAAGGCAAGGAGGAGAGAATTGTATAAGGAAGCACTTTCAATTAAGTCAAAGTTCATACTGCTTTAGCATAATGCCACAGAATACTTAACAGTACTACGCGACGCGACGTACAGAAAGGACACTCCCTTCCCCGCGCTCATTTCAGATACCGCACCTCACCCCGCACTTCGAGGTATTCGTCGCCGACTCTTTAGCAAGGGCACTCGCGAACCGCAGCACTGTACTGCTGACACGAACACACAATTTTGCGATTTAAAAGTTTTATTTGAGTTTTAATCACGATGGTTGGATATTGTGATGCTTTTCCGAATTCGTATTTACATAAACTGTTTGTAAGATTTCGCATTTTTAATACCATGCGATTTAATAACCGATTATTTACAGATAAGTCATTTAAACTAAACTATTTTAGTGCTTTTATTTCATTACGAACCCAACTATATAAATAAACAATTGAACTACAAGGTCACACATATTAATGCACACGTTGGGGCAGCGCCGTCGTCGTTCGGTTCCCCGACACTTTTCACTTTTCACTATCGGTATGGCTTCCAAGGCGATAAGTTTCATGAATGTTTGCTAGTATTTTATCGTACAATCCAAAAATACAATGGATTTGGAAAGATTACGTAGTAGTATGTGTTATAGGGACATTGACGCATGTGCTGATAGAATAATTTAAAGATTATTTTGTGTAAACATATACAAATGTTTGCCTTTCTTAGAACTAGACTTTCAAAACAATAGATTGAGTTAATTCAATGCTAAGATTCCGGTCAGAATCTTTTTCCGGGAGATGCTTCGAGACTGGCAGTCCGAAGTTATCATATTACTCGAAACATCTTGGAATTCTTGGCTATCTCTAGATATATTCTTGAGAGACGAAAATTTAGATCATTTGCTCCATCGATTGCGTCAAAACAGTCGGGATGCCGATGAGAATCGAATACAGTTCGGAACTTCGCCGGAGGGGAGCGTGTAGGAAGCGGATGGACAAGGGAACTGAATTGTCGTTCGGTTAGACTGGAAGTAGGCACATATACATAGTATGGAAACGGATCCAAATAATGTTGCTCCATTTATAAATTAAATCATATTTATACTGCACGACTCATGACGCGAAGCATTGGAGAGCGCTTTACGATCGTAAAATTTTTTTGCCTCCTTTTTGCAACTGTTTTTGTTGATCTAGTACACATAACCTATTTAATTTATATAAGTACCATTGTATAGATAATTTAATGGAGATTAATTCTGTACTTTTCAAAAATTGATTTAATTTAGTAGAAACTTACGAGAATAAATATTAAAATGATTTTACGGACTTGTCAGAATGACAGCCGGAACCAACGGCTTAACGTGCTTCCCGAGGCACGGAGGGTTCTCGGTATGTAAAGATGGTCACCCATCCACGGCCCGACCGCGGCAAGCGTAGCTTAACCTGATCGATCGAACCGTGCGCTTGTTATTAATTAGCCACGAGCTCCCCCCGTGGGGTTATTACTCAGCCACGCAAACACTTAAACACTACCAAATATGGCTTGTAATTAAATATAAGCCATATTTGGAAGTGTTTCAATATCAAACGTTCTATCACTGCCATAGTTTCCCTCCCCAACGTCACAGAAACAGTTTACTCATTGTACTGTCCTACCAACTTTGTTCATTAAACATTTGATTCACGCGATGTGAGCCGTGCAAATGTCATGATAGTGACATCATCGTCTGGCGTTATGTTTGCGAGCGAAACCTGTGTGTATGGCTGTATAGTGGGTCAAATCTGAGGTGTGAATCAAGGTCCGGCTAAAAATAGTAGCACTTTGGATCCTTTTGTTGTGTTATTAGCGTGTTTGAATGCTTTATGGCTTCGAATTAGCGAAATTGTAAGCAAAGCCTTATAAACACATAACTTGGTTGTTAGTTTCATAGCAATATTCGCAAACTTTGTCACGGGCAGTCCACAGCTAGTTCATCATCTGCCTAGCCTTTTCCCAACTATGTTGGGGTCGGCTTCCTGTCTAACCGGATGCAGCTGAATACCAGTACTTTACATGGAGCGACTGCCTATCTTACCTCCACAACTCAGATACTGGGTAATACGAAACCCCTTGGTAAGACTGGTTGTCAGATTTTCGGGCTTCTGACTACCCGTAACGACTGTCAAAGATCCACGAATGACAGCCAGGAACAACGGCTTAACGTGCTTTCCGAGGCACGGAGGGGTCTCGGTATGCAAAGATGGTCACCCATCCACAGATCAACCGCGGCAAGCGTAGCTTAACCTGATAGATCGACCCGTGCGGCTGTTCTTTATTTAGTCACGGGCCCCGCAGTCCAAAGCTAGTTAATCTGTTCAATTTAACTTTGGGATTTGGGCGTGACCAAACCATTTAATGGGGAGGGGACGACCTACAGATCACGGGGAATCACAATTTGAATAATTTTGAAGGATATTGCGAATCCATACGTTCGAAAAATTTGTCTGCTCAACAACGTTTATAACGCAATGAATGTTGTTGAACTGTTAAAATGAAAGCCATTGCTACTGTTATTGTATTACGAAATGATCCCGCTAGATGAGCCTCGCACAGACCAGGGAAGCATGGCACAAAAGGACGAAGGCCTTTACTTAGCAGTGGGTAGTCCAAGCCTGCCTGCCAATGATAATGATGAAACATTTTGATAGTTGTGGAAAAATAAAACGACATTATTTCGGTTTACAATACCGAAAATCAGCAACATTAATTGGGCTTTTTGAAGGTAGTCCCGCCTTTACATTTGGAATCTAAAGATTTCCAGAAGGCTCTTATCGAATTCAAAGCCCAACTATGAAAAGAACATTCATATCGAGTCTCTATGGTTTGCGCCTTCGCCTGATAGCCGACGAGTCTTAGCATAGAGCGACGGGTATTTGGGTCAAGGTTGCGACACTTTTCGGGAGATTCAATGTAGCTCTAGCTATTCACTGATGCTTTTCATTTATCCATTGACCGTATCTTGAGCATAATACGGAGTCCATCTTTTCTTAGAAGCGGGGAAAATAGTGGCAGTATTCAATTCAATCACAATGACGAGAAAACTTCTTTTTATTTTTTCATCATCCTGCGATCTATCGATGCGACATTTAACTGAAGATTATATACTTGATTATAAACGGCTCTCACACGGTGAAGGAAAACATCGAGAGAAAATCGCCATAGAAACAAAAATTCGAAGACGTGACATCTACCAGCCCGCACTGGGCCCGCGTGGTGGATTACGGTCCACTCACTCTCACAGAGAGGCCTTTGTCCCAGCAGTGGGAACATTATAGGCTGATTATCTATACTTAGATCGTGCATGGAACAATATGGATATTGTTCAATGGATCCATTGATATGCCCGTAAATAGTTATTTAGTATGGCATCTTATGTCGATATAAGATCCTGTGGTGATCTTTCTTTAATCTTTAGAATGTTGTGTTTGGCAGTTTGTCCATCAGATTATTTGCTAGACAAAACTTGGGTACTAAAATATAATAATTGTAGTTTCTTAGGACCCTAAGAAGCGTTCCCATTCCTTATCCCTTACACGCTTATTAATAAACCAAAGGCCTTGGGGAGGATCCCAAAAGATATGCAAGTGTAAGTCTACTGAATTTCATAGTCACGCGAAAACCAACATTTTCCATTACAACAAAAACTATCTCGTGCTTTTTTCGATTCAGCATCTTGGGAACTATTTTAGGAAAGGTAATTCGTAATGAGGTTTTAAAGGGGTTGGTGGATTAAGGTGAACGCAAACTTATCCTAGCCGAACGCATCGAACAAAACGAATTTTAGAATGCTGTACATATGAAATCTTGTGAAACCTCGTACACTTGCACTTTGGACGATTCGACGCGGGCAAGTGTGAGATGTGTGAGATGATGATGATTGAGACTGAGATCACATAAAATGCAACTGTTCTTAAAATTGCGGGAATGCCCCCGGCGGGGTAATTGCGTAACACACCACCAGTAGGGAGTGATGGCTATAATTTTGACAGATCTTCTTCTTCTTTCCGGCGCACCCTGGGCAATGAGCGAGTTACCCACGCTGATTGGCTAATCCTTTCACCACGATGGCAATCCAAAGTCCATTTTGACAGATCAACAACATTTATTACGTTGTTGAGCAGACAAATTTTTCGAAAAGATGAAGCAATGGTTTAGCAATATCCTTTTTCGAAATGATTCAGATTATGGTTGATAATGTGTTACCGTGTGTGTTCTCATTATTTACATACTCGTTTTGGAAATGCTGACAGAATTACTAAGTAGGTACTGTTTTGGAAATAAATGATCTTGAATCTTGTACAACTTACAGCGATTTCTGGGATACGACATCCTGTTTTTGCGAAATAATCCGAGCTCTAACCTCTAACACATAGGGAACCCCACAATCTCACAATCTTTCCTATTTTACAGATGAGAGGAAAATACAATGAATGAAATACACGTCATTCGAGGAAAATTGTGAGGAAACTGGTACCTATGTTACCCCAGCGAAGGTAAACAATTAAATGTTGCATGTACCGAATGTTAGTGCTGGCCATGAATAATAGAATGACAAGAGTTCTAGAGCTAATGACTTCATCGACAGTCGACACTAGAACGAAAGAACGCGAAAATCCATACTAATAGTTTAGTCTATCTGTTTGTTACCTCTTCACGCTTAAACCGCTGAACCGATTTAGACAAAATTCGGTATAGAGATAGTTTGAGTATCGGGAAAAGACAAGATAGTTTTTATCCCGATATTCCCACGGGATCGAAACTTATGCGGGTGAAACCGCGGGCCGCTGCTAGTACAGACATATTTTTAAGACATGTAATAATTGAATTATATATCATAACTTCACGACTTGTTTCCGCGAAGGGTTGAACGGAGGTGTACCTATAGTACACCCACATTTCGCGAGTTATGTTTAAGCACAGGTTTAAGTCTCATTTAATAGGGGGCAAGCCCATTACCATTAACCGGTCGTAAATTAGAATCCCTACCTAAAGGTTCATTAGAAAAACAATGTCAGACAGCATGTCTGGCAATAATGCTGAAATGGATCTTCTCTTAGAGCAGCCGTGAGGTACAAACTGTCGAGCCAACAACAAAGGTGCCAACGGGACCCTATTACAAGCCTCCGCTGTGCGTCCGTCCATCCATCCGTCAGTCTGTCAGCGGGTGAGCGGGCTGTATCTTTTGAACCGTTGCTGCTATAACAACAAATAATAAATATAAAATAAAGTTAAAAATTAAAGAGGGTCTCCATACAAGAACAGTGTTTTATTCGGCGTTTTTTACCTTCGACCCGACCCTTCGTGTCCGACTCGCACTTTCAGTTTATTTTATGTTAGATCTGTTGCCAAATAAATGTTATTCTTTCTTTCTAATCGATAGCTTCTATATGTATTCTTTTATTCAGTCACAGTTACCTTAAGCAACTTTCCAATTAATTAGGATCTAGGACGATCATAGTACTCTTAGGAGTAATACTAAGTTAATAGTTATCTAGAAATTCTCCACAATTCCCAAGTGTGTCGTCGAGATGTGAGTGGTTTAGAATAGTTTAGTATTATGCCAGAACTCTAAGTAGATGGTGCTGAACTGCTTACCAAGAAGTTATCTTGTGGAAACAGGCGGTGAGCTTTAAGACTACCAAGTATTTTGGAAAACGTTTGATGTACTTTCAGTACCTGTTATCCGTCAAAAGAACGAGGTGCGTGGTATAGTATCACACTAATATTATAAAGGCGAAAGTTTGTGAGTGTGTTTGTATGTTTGTTACTTCTTCACGCAAAAACTACTGAATGGATTTGGATGAAATTTGGCACACAGATAGTTTATTTCACCGTTTTGAGAGCTGTGGTGATGAAATAATTTACTAAAAGTAAAGTGTCTGCTTGTGTTCGAACCCACGACCTACAAACTCGTAAGTCTCGGCCGTTACCACTGGGCCACTACCTACTCTTAATACGATCTACCGTCGCGGACAAATTGTCCATAGTATTTGCTTTTGTTTTAGTACAACTGTAGTATTGTAGTATTGTACAACTGTAGTATTGTAGCGGTATCTATAACGCCACATGCGAACAACGCGTCATACTGACGTCACGCAAAATCCTGCATCTCGCAAGCAGAGTTTACCACGCAACTAGCATTGATACAACGGCCCGACATGAATCATCGGGCAGTTGCCCGCCAGACACAACACCCGTCTGGTCGGAGGATCCTCCCTTTTCTATGAAGGTTAAGTGAACTTTAAACCCTGTTCTTCATTGTCTATAGTATTATTGTGACATTTGTACACAGAAAAATAAATATCGAGTTAGAGAAAATTAGGACTAACGATCTTGGTCTACTTGATCATTTCAAATAATATCAATAGAGATAGATACTTTTTAGCCACTGATTTAATTTCTAACAAGCTTTTGACGTCCGATATTACTTTGACAGGGACTTGAGTGATAACGCTCAAAAAAAAGATATGTTGAGTGGTTTATTAATGGAGGCCTTAGATAACTAATCTGCTAGATAATGAGGAGATTATCTAGACCCGATTCTTTTACGGCGGCTCTGAAGTGAGCCACTCGTTGCGCAGTACCTCATCCCTCACTCTGCTGACGGGAGAATTTGTCATTGAGCAGCGACTCGCATCATGTTCATATCCGCCATGAAGTTAGAAATTTTGAATCGGGCCCATCATGTTCATAGCCGCCATATAGATAGAAATTTTGAATCTGGCTCATCATGTTCATAGCCGCCATAAAGATAGAAATTTTGAATCGGGCTCATCATGTTCATAGCCGCCATATAGATAGAAATTTTGAATCGGGCTCATCATGTTCATAGCCGCCATAAAGATAGAAATTTTGAATCGGGCTCATCATGTTCATAGCCGCCATATAGATAGAAATTTTGAATCGGGCTCATCATGTTCATAGCCGCCATAAAGATAGAAATTTTGAATCGGGCTCATCATGTTCATAGCCGCCATATAGATAGAAATTTTGAATCGGGCTCATCATGTTCATAGCCGCCATATAGATAGAAATTTTGAATCGGGCTCATCATGTTCATAGCCGCCATATAGATAGAAATTTTGAATCGGGCTCATCATGTTCATAGCCGCCATATAGATAGAAATTTTGAATCGGGCTCATCATGTTCATAGCCGCCATATAGATAGAAATTTTGAATCGGGCCCATCATGTTCATAGCCGCCATAAAGATAGAAATTTTGAATCGGGCTCATCATGTTCATAGCCGCCATATAGATAGAAATTTTGAATCGGGCTCATCATGTTTATAGCCGCCATATAGATAGAAATTTTGAATCGGGCTCATCATGTTCATAGCCGCCATATAGATAGAAATTTTGAATCGGGCTCATCATGTTCATAGCCGCCATAAAGATAGAAATTTTGAATCGGGCCCATCATGTTCATAGCCGCCATATAGATAGAAATTTTGAATCGGGCTCATCATGTTCATAGCCGCCATATAGATAGAAATTTTGAATCGGGCTCATCATGTTCATAGCCGCCATATAGATAGAAATTTTGAATCGGGCTCATCATGTTCATAGCCGCCATAAAGATAGAAATTTTGAATCGGGCTGTACCTACCTACCTACGTCACGATGACTTGCAATATTGCAGATAATAAATCTTCTATTAAGTCTCGAATCACACAAATATTATAAAGGCGAAAGTTTGTGAGTGTGTGCGTTTATATGTTTGTTACTTCTTCACGCTCAAACGGCTGGAACAATTTTGATAAAATTTTGTACGGAGGTAGCTGACACCCTGGATTAACATATAGGCTACTTTTTATCCCGATATTCCCCCGGGATTGACATTTACGCGGGTGACACCGCGGGGCGCAGCTAGTTTTAATATAACTCTCTAATAATTTTGAGCCTCGAGAGGATTATTTAAATCTATACTAATAATAAAGCTTCAGAGTTCGTTTGAAGGCGCTTATCTCTGAAACTACCAAGCTGCCAGTCGGAATTATTTTTGCTATGATAGCCCAATTCTTGAGGAAGGTGTTTGGCTATCAGACATCACGCTATGACCCTTAGGAGCTGAGCAAAAGAAAAAAATCTGAGAGAACGCTAAGCAAAAAATATATGATTGGTTGCTCACCCGATTGGACGCCTGGTGAGATACCCACCATAAAGCTGATATAAGCCTTATATCTCACTGGGACACCATGGTGGCGCAACTAAGGTGGTCTTGCCCGCAAAATATACATATAAGTATACAGCTTTATGGTGGGTATCTCACCAGGCGTCCAATCGGATGCGCAATTACGCAGGCACTAGTTGTCTGGCATTATTGCTGAACTGGGCCTTTTTGGCGCAGCCGTGAGGCACACTTTCCTGCCAATTACTTACATCGGACTTTGCGCTTTTTATTTGATCTTTATTTTTTTTATCTGATGTATCTGGTGTATTGTGTGTCTTTTAGTCTGTGCTAAATAAATGTATTTTCTTTTTTTCTTTCAATTAACCATAGGTACATTTTTTGGCAGTGTGACCATGGTTGCGACACCAATGCTATCCTAGTGAGATAGGGCCCTAACATCGTGAAGCAACCAGGGACCAATACTAGCGGTAACCCTTTCGGACAATCCCGCACCCCCGGCAAGCTTGGTCCCCTGGACTTATGTTCTCAAATGGCTTAGTGATCAAAGCTCAACTGCTCATTCTTTCTCTGATATCTCTGTATGTCTCTCGGCTTCCAGTCTACCCGGTTGCAACTAGGGTTGCCAACTTTTTCTAGAAGAAGTAGAGTATATCTGATTTCATAGAGGATAAATAAAGAGTACAGATTAATAAAAAAGAGTACCATTTATTCAAATTAAAAAATGTATTATTTAGTAAGTACTTTGTGCGGTACCTACATAACAATTTTAATTGTTTTTAAAAGAAATGTAGGACTCCAAAAATCCAAATTCTAAGTGTGAATAGATCAGGAGCTTATTTTTAATCAAATTCAGTAAGTCAGTTTATGTAAAAAGAGTATTTTAGCGTACTCTATTAGTGTTATAGATTATAGAGTACATCTACAAGAAAAAGAGTACAATACTCTATTTTAGAGTACGGTTGGCAACCCTAGTTGCAGCTGAATACCAGTACTTTACATGGAGAGACTGTCTATCGGACCTCTACAACCCAGTTACTGGGTAACACGATACCCCTTGGTTAGAATGGTTTTCAGACTCAAAGTCAAAGAATTTATTTCAAATAGGCACATAAAAGGCACTTTTGAACGTCAAAAATTATCTTAAAATAGAATTGATTCTAGTCGCCCATTCCAAAAGGTAGTTTTCGTATGGAGAAGAATGGGCAAGAAACTCCACCGTTACTCTTTTAAAATGTTTTAGGTACAATATTTTGCATGGGTACATTAATTATATAATAACATGTGAGGACGATGCACCTAAAATAAAATTACTATACCACAATAGGTAAAAGAATTAAAAACGAAACCATGACATATAAATTAATTATCTGATAGATACATGGTGCTCACACTTCCGAGACTGGACTTTCGAGCTTCTGTCTACCCGTAACGACTATCAAAGATCTACAAATGAAAGCCGGGACCAACGGGGCCATGTCTGCATGCTATTTGCATTGAATAATACACTTTCAGCATTCCGATTAGAAACTGCAAAGATTTGCTTTCCAGCTTGACTTTGCCGGATCCAACCAGCGATAACAAGTCATTATCAATTGATAACACGCCCTGCATCCAATGCCTTATTCAATCATATATGCTAAATTAGCGGAAAGATAACGTGCCGATGTTCATCGCTAATTAATTACGATAATGGCTGGGCATTGTTTTCATTTTTACTAAACATCTAGCTGCGTCCCGCGGTTTCAACCGCATAAGTTTCGATTTCGTGGGAATATCGGGATAAAAACTATCCTATGTCCTTTCCCGGGACTCGAAACTATATCTATACCCATCTAAATCGGTTCAGCGGTTTAGGCGTGAAAAGGTAACATACAGACAGACAGACAGTTACTTTCGAATCTATAATATTAGTATGGACTAGCGGCCCGCCCCAGCTTCGCAAGAGTGCATTTTTTTCCGAAGTTCCTAAATTTTCTTTCATACAAACCTTGACCTGGCAATACCGAACACAAGGATTGTAAGGATTTTCTTTAATTTTTAGGAAAAACCAAATTAATACTTATAAGTACTTAGACGTTTTTATTTATTGTTTAATTAGGGACTTTTATAACCGCAATGCGAAACCGGCATGTCCTAGCTAGAACCAAAAATTCGAAGACATGTGACATCTACTAATCCGCACTGGGCCTGCGTGGTAGACTATAACCCACTCCCATTCACAGAGAGGAATCCTGTGTCCCAGCAGAGGGAACATTTTAGGCTGATTATGCTATAACTGCAATGCGTAAGACAGTACCATCATTCCCTAAATACACACTGCTACGGATTACATTTGGGCCATGAACCAGAGCAGACTCTTCGCATCAACACCTGGTTGAAACAGAATTTTATGAAAGGTAAAGTCGGTTCATCATGAATTGTAAAGATTAATTATAGTTAGCATCCTTTACGGCCTGGCCACGAACTCACCGCTATCAGCGGCAGCTTAGCGCGGGGCGGCGAGTGGTAAAAACAAATATACTAAAATGTATGAACCATGCCACGACATGTGCATTCTTCCCACCCTCACCTACGGAGCGCAAACATGGTCTCTTACAAAGCGTCAAAAGTCCACCCTTGGAGTCTGCCAACGGGCTATGGAACGAAGTATAGGTGTCAAACTCACTGACCGCATTAAGAACTCTATACTTCGTACCAAAACACAAATAGCGGACGCTGGCCGCACAGCTGCTGGATTAAAGTGGAACTGGACTGGCCATATCTGTCGCATGTCGGAGCAGCAATATGCAAAAGCCACCACTCAGAGGATCCCCAATGGCAGGAAACGACTGCGCGGCAGGTTCAGAAAGAGATGGCGGGATGAGCTGGACTCCTTCTTAAAGGATTGGCCCACAATCGCGATAGACCGGGAAAAGTGGAAAGAGGGAAGGGAGGCCTTTGCCCTGCAGTGGGACAATACAGGCTTATAATAATAATAATGCTACGACGCACCGCTCGCAGCGTGAACGCTAGACAAAAGAAACCGCGCCGCTTGCCGCTAAGCCAAAACTCGTGGTTGGGCGGTTAGCGCTTACATGCGGGCTAAAACGTCATGCGACTGCTAAAACATGAATGAGTTGGACATAATTTCAAACTTATCAAACGCCAAACTGAAAAAATCACATTGGTACTAGCCCGGATTTGAGCCCACAACCTTGTACATGAGAGGCAAGACCTTAATCACTGGGCCATCACGAAAATAGGAAACAGTAAGTACCAATATTAAAAACTAGCTTCTGCCCGTGGCTTCGCTCACGTGGATGTCGGAAATTATCCTACGGGATTGTGTTACCGGGACAAAAGTAGTCTTATGTTACCTACTCCTAATAACATCAGCTATCTGCCAGTGAAAGTCCCGTCAAAATCCGTCCCGCCATTTAGGAGATTAAAAAAAAATTGTTATAAGTACCGAATATACTTTAATAATAATTATGCATTTATTAAAAAGCAGTTATTGTAACATTGCAAACAGACACCTAAATTTTATTTATTTGTATTGATAACAACAATACTCGTAATTTCAGCCGTGTTACAACAATCAGTAACATGAATACAAGTTGTAAAAGGTTAGTAAAATCTTTCCTAAACAAAATAACGACTCATTTCCTGCAATTATTTACACACAGAGCTAACTAAATAACTTTCGGAGCACGTAATATTTTATAGTGGCAACACACTCTTTAAAATAACTACAATTTAAGGCGAATGGGTAGTTGTAGCCCGCGAAATTCAATTTTTCTTACGTTTTTTGCAATTTTCAGGTCAGTGTCAGGTTGTATCTTGATCAAAATATGATTCGCGACAATAACAGGTACGTATTTACAGAATTATAATAATTAGAATCATTAATACATCTTTCTAAGTTAGATTTCTACCGTTAAGAACAAATCTCGTATGGAAAAGTGTTGGTGGTAGAAATCTAACTTAAACAGATGTATTAATGATTCTGATGATTATAATTCTGTGAATACGTACCTGTTATAGTCGCGAATCAAATTTTCATCAAGATACAACCTGACACTGACCTGAAAACTGCAAAAAACGTAAGAAAAATTGAATTTCGCGGGCTACAACTACGCATTCACCTTAATACGCCGCAGTTAAAAGTGATTGTCCAAATATTTCAAGGACAACTATTTAAAATATCGTTTTAAACGTTTTTTATCACGCACGTGTGCGCTTTATTGAAATAGGTAGTATCTTATTAATAAATTGGTTGTCTGCTTTTTGGAATGTGTAATTTATTAGATTTGCATCTGTTTTTGTGGTCGCCATTTGGGTCGCACGCGCAGCTTCAATATAATTGGTGGAAATCCTGTCAAACGGCACTTGCGCAGCGCATGCGTTCTCAAACAACACAGAAGTTCTGTGTCGCTGTAAGAACTGTACTACATAGACAGTTGAATACCAGAAACTGCTTATGGCCGATTGCTATAATTTACGGACCGTTATTGGTTAAAATTAAGACTCTATCTTTACCAATAACACAGAATACTTAAAGTACTACGTACAGAAAGGACACTCTCTTCCCCGCACTAACATCAGTTACCGCACCTCACCCCGCACTTCGGCGTATTCGTCGCAGTTCTTTAACAAGAGCGCTCGCAAACACAAGTACCTCACGCACACATTCATACGTATACAAACGTCATTTTTTAATGTAGTAGTAGTAGGTAATTATTTTGCGAGCGTTGTATGGAGTGTCCGGGGTGTGCCAATAATGAAGCAGAGACTTTATCTGTGCATAGTAGACCCTCCCATACGGAAGTAGCTATCACAGGTACAATTAGCTTACAAATACATATATTTATATGCCCAGTTTGGCAATAAAACATTCTACCATCGGTAAGCAAAACGATTCGTTTTTGACCTACTTCAAAAATGGATGGTTGGACCACAGTTGGACTGAGGGAACAGTACCTACCAAATGATTCAGTGGTTATCGTGGAGAAATTCTCATGGATATATATACTCCATCTTGGGAGGCAGGAGAAATATTTGCACAATGCATAATCACCCCTATAATGACTGCTGGGCCACAGGCCTCCTCTTTGTAAGAGGGAGTGGGCCATAATCCATCACGCGGGCCTGATGCGGGTTGGCGGATGTCAGTTGTCTTTGCATTTTTGCTTCTAGGACATGCCGGTTTCCTCACGATGTTTTCCTTCACCGTTTTGAGAGCAGAGGTGTTGAAATAATTTACACAAAGGTAGAAGGTAGTTGTAGGTCGTGGCCATTACCATTGGGCCAACACTGCTCCTCACGAAGGAATACTTATGATAGCGGAAATCCTAAACTCTCAAAGTGCTTTGAAACGTGACCTTTAAAACAGGAAGTCAAAATTACCACCTTCAGGTGCGAATTGGTAAATGGATGCAGCATCTAGTTGGGTTCAACCGTTCAGTTTACAAATAATCGTTTCGTCGCCACTTACAACGTCCGCAGGACGACATGAAGACTGCAATGACGTCTATTCTGAGATGGATGGACCACACAGCGATCATTACGTTCTTAAGTGCCATCATCATCTGCCTAGCCTTTTCCCAACTATATTGAGGTCGGCTTCCAGTCAAACCGGATGCAGCTGCATACCAGTATTTTACATGGAGCGACTGCCTATCTGATCTCCACAACTCAGTTACTGGGTAATATGATATCCCTTAGTAAGACTGTCAAAGATCCACGAATGACTGCCGGGGCTTAAATCAAACTCAAACTCAAAGCATTTAAGTATTTCAATTAAACCAATTACAGGCACTTTTGAATTGTCAATGGGTCGGTCAGTCAGAAAGATGAAGCTAGTTGCCCATTCCAAAGCGTAGGTACCTATGGAGAAGAACGGGCAAGAAACTCCATGGACACTTTTTTAAATCAAAATAATATGGTTACAAAGTCTTGGTTACATCATTCATGTTAAAAATTATACATGTGAGAACGATGCAGAACGTTAAAAGCGTCCATAATGAAAAGATAAGAAAAAACAACAATTCAAATATTAAATAAAATAAAATAAGCCATGGCAGCAAAGAGATGACCAGTCCCTACTGACGGCGCCCGTTCACGAACATGACGCACGTATTAGCACCATTCAGCTCAACTATTTTGAAGGGAGCTAAGTGATCCCACACATGCGCCACCATCAGCGAGACATATAACACATACAGACACACAACATAACACAGACATAACATGCTTTCCGAGGCACGGAGGGGTCTTGGTGGTCACCCATTCACGGACCAACCGTGGCAAGCGTGGCTTAACCTGATAGATCGACCCGAGCGGCTGTTATTACATTATCCACAAGATGTAAACAATAGAATTAAATCATTATACAATGTTGTAAAAAAAAACTAGCTCTAAATAAGGCGTGCAGCCGTTGAAACCGGTTACTATGATAACTAATAAATATTATGCGAACAACGTAGTTCCGATAATTATATTTTTTTTCTATTTGGAGTGGTTTATAGTATTATTGAATGATATCATCATCTGGCTTTTTACCCGACTGCGCCAGAAGGAGGGCCCATACCATTATTATAGTTTCAAACTCAAATGGGTCCCGCCTGCTTCCAACTTTTATTTAATTTTAAATGGGCTTGTTTTTAGCTTTTCAGTTAGTTTTAGTATAAGATTGCAGTCGGGTTTTTTAATTACTTTTTAAATAGATCTTCCACACGCGACCATAACATTTTGGCAGGAAGTAGCTGCATTTTTATAAAATACTAGCTTTTGGGCGCGACTTCGTCCGCGTGAAATTTCACCCTACCTCCATTCACCCTCTTAGGGTTGGAATTTCGAAAAACACTTTCTTAGTGGATACCTACTCTTCACAAAGAACACACCCTACACGTAACCTACGACAAACTTATTATTTGCGGTTGGTACAGTAATCGGGTCTAGGGATCGAACCGCAAAATTAAGTTTGTTTTTTATTGTATATACTTTTCCGGGATAAAAAGTACCCAGTGTGGTGCCCAGGATATTAAAGAATAATTATACCAAGTTTCATCGTAATCGAACCGGTAGTTTTTGCGTGATGCCTGAACAAACAGACAGACAGACAAAATTTTTTTTAATCACATTTTTGGGTTCGGTGTCGGTCTAGTAACACCCCCTGCCATTTATTTTCTTGATATTTTCAATGTACAGAATTTTCACTTCTACAGATTTATTATAAGTATAGATAAAGCAATGGATTAGAAATATCCTTCAAAAGTCTCGGACTGTGATTAAATTGTGGTACTTGTTGTCAAGACAATACTGTCCTCCCATACCTATTAACACTGTAATTTGAAAACATTGTAAAAGCCAATTATTTTTAAAAGAGTAACAGCCCTTTCACACGGCAGTCCAGTTTTTAACAGGATCCCGTTTTCTGCAGGATCCCGTTTGATGGCGAATGTGTTTATATGCTAGCGTTCACACGAGCATCCCGCATGCGGGATCCTGCAAAAAACCGATCCGGTCGAATTGTGCCGTTCGGTTTTGTCACTAGAAACTGGATCCGAAGTCCAGTAAAAAGCGGGATCCCGTTTAATCACACATATATTTCAATAGCAGTGTTCACACGGCAGTCTAGTTTTGCGGGACCAGCTTTTTACTGAATCCTGCAAAACTGAACTGCCATGTGAACACAGCGTCCAGTTTAGCAGGATACCGTAAAAAGCCGATCCTGCAAAACTGGACTGCCGTGTGAAAGGGCTGTAACCGTGGAGTTTCTTGCCGGCTCTTTTCCACAGGAAACGACCAATTAGAACCCTGCATCTATCTTCATATGTGCCCACATTGTAGGTTTATGTGAAATGGTTTCATAAGTTTCATGTAGGTTTATATGAAATGAAATATTTCGATTCATTTGATTAACGCTAGTGTGGTGTGGGGACTTTGTTAAGCAGTTCACTGCAATAAGGAGAACTTGATTTTAGCAATGTTAGGCTTTCATGATTCTTGCAATCCTTTTTGGCTCGTAAAACTAAGCCTAGCTATCCGTCAGGCTTTTATTTCAAGAGTCGGGAGTGCGGTCAATGTACGAGAACGTATTCTCCCGGGCCCCCGATTCTTGGTAGTGGAAGGATCAGTCGGATAAGAGTCCGAAATAACCCTCCGTAGTCCCCAGACGGACGGTATCCAAGAGGATTTCCCCACATAAAAAGGCAAAAGGCTTTTTGAATTCATTGTTTGACCAACGAAATGTAAATACATTGGCGCTTTGAACAAACCGTTATTGACCGATACTGAACCATTGAACATCTTGACAAAAAACGGGATATTGGGCTGCGTTCATCCTGTTTTAAATCAAACCAGGGCCCGTATTCTCTATGAAACAATTAACGAAACCCCGCGAAATGAACGTGGAATTGGTGTGATTAACTAAGGAATTGACGTGGTCATAGTGAATTAGGGCCCAACACTAGTACTATTAGGTATATATTCTGTGCCAGCACCCTAATTGCGTAACACTTTCATTCACAATGTGAATCATTCTGAAGGATATTGCTAATCCACTGCTTCATAAGTTCAAAAAAGTTGTCTGCTCAACAACGTAAATAACGCAATGAATGTTGTTGAACTGCCAAAATGAGAGGCATTGTTAATGATAGGTTCCCTACAAAATGGTTGAGCTGGATGGTGCTGATCCATGCGTCATGTTCGTGAACGGACGCCGTCGGTTGAGACTGGTCATCTCTTAACTGCCAAGGCTTATTTTTAATCTTATTTCTTGTATTGTTTCTTCATTTGTGTGTTTTTTTTACATTGTTCTCACATATAGAAGCAACAAGAATAATGTACCCAGGATTTTGTAATATCTTGATTTAAAAAGAGTGTCCATGGAGTTTCTTGCCCGTTCTTCTCCATAGAGATCTACGCTTTGGAATGGGCACCTAGCTTCAACTTTCTGACCAACTGACCGACTACTTAAATTTGACAATTCAAAACTGCCTGTAATGGTTTAATTGAAATAAATGCTTTGAGTTTGAGTTTGATAGTGTGTTACGCAATTACCCCGCGGCTATGAATTGAATGAGCATTCTTCTATTCGCTCGTATCACACAAGTTACGTTAGCGGATCATAGCGAGGTGAAAAGATAATCCATTCAGCAAGGTTGATACCTCGACTGGAAGCCGGCAAGCCGGCAACAGCCCCCACGGTCGCATGGACGTAAAAATATCGTGGCGGGATTATATCGCGCGCTGGATTGAACTCTCGGTGTTGAATGGAGCGTTGAGAATCCAACGGAGCGCATTACAGCGCGTCAAAAAAAGACACTGATGGATTTTCAACTAGTCGCTAAGTAGTGCGATGAAAATACAGTGCGCGGAAAAAAATCGCGGCGATGCGAACCTGGGCTTAACTAAAAATAAGTAGAATAGAATAGAGTAGTTACCGGAGAGCCATAAATCATCATCATCGTCATCATAATTTCAGCCGAGATGTCCACTGCTGGACATAGGCCTCCCCCAAGCACCTCCGCTTCGTCCGGTTTTGTGCTTCTCGCATCCAACGAGAAGAATGCTGCTTGAAGTAATTATTAAAAGGCTGAAAGTCACCCAAAGGGAGAGGGCTATGCTTGGAGAGCCATAAATACTTGAATAAAATAAATAGGCACGTCTAATATATTCTATACTCAGGTATTAACTCCTCGAAAAGGATAACAAAACTAAAAGTATTCAGCAGGGAGCTAACAAAGTTATTCAAATTGATTCCTTTGTGTAGTTATTTAAATTGTTGTTGAACACTTTTATGCTTTATTCGATTGAGCAATAGTGTTGCCAGGTGTTGGACATGTTTGGGAATAATAGTGGCCTGAGTGGTTTACACAATGGTTTGTAATGGAACATGTTATAAGCTTCAATTTCTTTGGGAATCCTTTGATGAATGCGACTTTGGAAGACATTATGAGCGACTGTTATAGAATTGAGAATGCCTTCAAAATGATTTAGATTGAGATTGATAGTGATGTGTTACGCAATAAGGATGCTGCTCATAAAATATGGCTCATCATTAACCCCTAAACTAGATAAAGGCAAAATGCCAAGTTTGGGGGTCACAGTCTAATCTGCGCTTGCACAATCGATTAAGTATCAAACCATTAGAGAAAAAAAATGATTTCTGTATGCTTGTTTGTGACGCTTTCACTCTAAAACAGCTTTAGATGAAATTTGTCACATGGGTAAACCATGACCAGGATTAGGAGATACAATACTTTTTATCCCGATATTCCCACGGGATCGATACTTATGCGGGTGAAACTGCGGCACGCGATTTCACGCAACTAGTTAAGAAATAAAGAAATTGATATTGAATTATTTGTAGCAGGTTTTACTGATGTAGGTTCGAATCCATACAGGCGTTTTACATCACCACTGCTCTCAAAACGGTGAAGAAAAACATCGTGAAGAAATCGGCATGTCCTAGAATCAAAAATTCTAAGACATGTGACATCTACCAACCCGCACTGGGCCCGCGTGGTGGATTAGGTACGGCCCACTCCCTCTCACAGAGAGGAGGCCTGTGTCCCAGCAGTGGAAACATTATAGGCTGATTATGCTGTGCTATTATAAACACTCTGTAAGTTTGCGTGCGAGTAACGCGTAAGGAACTTCGTTCCTGACAACACACGACCGCACACGTTATTATTATCCTCAAGTCTGTTGTTCTTGTGAATGCCCATTATGTAGGTACGTATGTGCATACGTGACAGTAAATGATCGAATACATGACTGACTCAAATTACACAATCGTCACCAACACCACCATATCCAAAGCCAAAGATTATTTACAAAATCGGCTCATAAATATTAAAACTAATTTACATGTCTAGTATATGAATATCGACGTAATGTATTAACTGTATAATTTGTAGTTAAAATTGAGTATTGCATAAATTATTGAGCTCTTTTGTTTAGATTAGAGGTTATTTAAAGTATATTCAAAGGAGAGTTACGGTTACTGGTTAGCAATTTAAAATACTTATTAATATTTAAAATGCTCTTCAAAATGTGAATGGCAGATGCAAGGTTGATAAATACCAAGATATTTGATTAGTTTACTTACTTTGTTTATTTGGTACAGCACAATAAGTAAAAATCGGTCAGATGAGTGATATGACATCACCATGAATGAGTTGTATCATTCTAGCTACGTTGTTTTGCATATTCAGCAACCCAAGTAGGTTTTAATGGCGGCAGTCATCATTCAAAATAGACAGGATTACACTTGACTCACATGTGAGAAACAAGCGAAACTATGGACACTTGTTTGCAGGGTGTACAATCTTAGAACATTTTAGCATGCAACTGGGCGAAAATAATGATACCAAATTGAAAGAGCATCGTCATCTATTAACAAGTCCTACAATTAATGCCTTTTTAATTTTGTTGTATTATAAAACCATGTTATTCCCGTTTGTAGATACAGATGTCGCTTGTTGCTGTTAGCCGACTAAATTGAAAGTAAGGTTTCCGTTCATTACAGCTGTAGTGATGAAGTGACCATTTTATTCTTGAATCATTATAATCCGTATGGTGGATGCTAAATGTTACCATTCAAAAAAAAAAAAGCTTTTTAGTGTTATATGTTTTCTTCATTAAATTAATTAAATTACAAATTTTTTAAAATATTTTGAGATAAGATTTAAACAAATAAATTATAAAAACTGCCATAATTTTAATGCAATTTAAAAACGGTAAAATCGGACCTAAAGAATTAACAAAATGTGTGACGTTGACATTTGTTGACATTTGACATTATTATGAATTTTTTACAAGATTTTTTTCGGTTGATGTGTATGCGCATAGCCTGTTAATTTTCTTGTATTTTCGTGTTTTCACGGTTTTATTTTCTTTCGGTACGTTGAGTTGAACTTTGTTCCTACAGCCTTACGTGTAGATTGCCATAAAAAACTAATCGTGAACTTTTACTCGATAAGTCTACGATGGCTCAAAGGTCTTGTTGTGTTCCCGGCTGTTCCACGAAACTTGGAGGCGGTAAGTTGTCTCATTCTGAGTATATTTTTTATACGTATCACCGGCAATGTGTAGAATTTCGACATTTTATAGAATTCCCGTTTTCCGACCGGTCAAACACCGCGCGTCGCCTATTGGCGACGAAACAATAGAAAATCAATTGTGTCTCATTAGCGGAGCTCGACAGATTAAAATAATATCACTTCAAAGTTGTTTTAGTTGAATCTTACCACATAATGCTGAAACTACCCACATAAGTACTACACACAACCACACCACATAAGTAGTACTTGTAATTCTTACTGATAAAATAAGTATGTAATTGAGCAACAAACATACTACTTAACCAATTCTTAGATCCCTACTCCTGTTATTCTTTGTCCGCTTAGTGATTGGAAATTACACTAGTCAACAAAAAAACAACTTTTGCATGTAACATGAAAACTTTTGTCTAGTTATGTTTAGGACAAGGATAAGGATACTAGAAATACTACATACTTTCAGGAAGGTTTTAGTATATAATACATTAGGTAATTATTCTTATGTACGAAGTTATATGCATAAATGTACTGCATCTCCGGCATTTTTATGTGAATTTTGATGATTCTTCGAGTCGTGTCTTCAATGCACTAGTGTTAATTGAATTTGTGTGGGGTGGGTACAACTAAAAAGTGAAAAATAAAAACTTTTTTACAAAAAAAACAACCGACTTCGAAATCAAACTTATAACACCCCGTCGTTTTGCGTCGGGGGTTAAAAAACACTACAAAGTGAAAAATAACTTTAATTTCAGAAGTCGGTGTCAAAAAAAGAAAATGCTGAAGCAACGACACCGACTTCCGAAATTAAAGTTATTTTTCACTTTGTAGTGTTTTTTTTGAAGTCGGTTGTTTTTTTTGTAAAAAAGTTTTTATGTTTTGTGAACATCTTGTACCTAACAAGTTTTTAATTAACATGTTTCAGGATTGCTGTAGTGCTTCTAAGTGACATTACCATGTCTAGTAAACGTTGTTGTGTTCCTCAGTGTGTGGAAGTCGAAGGTACGTAACCAGACTGTTTCAAATCTGATACCAAACCAGTTCATACGCCGTCTTTGCACTGGTGCAATTTGAAAGTAAAACATGGGTCAGTGGGTCGTCTTGGTCTTTTGAAAGTTATGTGCGTACAGACAGGCTTATTTCAATACTCAATACATTTATTGCATTCCACAAAGTGAACTTAAGCGGTAGGTACATAAGGATTTACATTAGTTTTGTAGCATTATTGGCCCTGACGAGCATAACGACCCACTGACCGAGGGCATGGTTAGCTAGTAATGTAATTATTATTTTTGCATTACATGAGCTTGAAACTTCTCTGGGCGTCATTATTTTTTATTAAGAAAGAGGGGTTTGGGGTATGTACAGACGCCAGCACATCAACCTACCCGAAACTGTCAGATTTTCCCAATCAACTTTGAACTTTATGTTATAGTAATAAAGTTTAAAATCTATTAAAGAAATTTGACAGATTGTAGTAGGTTGATGTGCTGGCGTCTGTACGTAGAAATATGACTGCGACATATTTTTAGAAAAGTACATAAATAGTCTCTGTGCATTAAAACTGTCATATAGAAATATAATGGAGAAGATGGTCTTAAAAATAATAATTGAAGTAATTCTATATGATAGGTCTGTCACAAGTTTTTTTTTCTATAAATGTAATGCTTAAACTCCTTTTTTGCAGGCTCTTACAGGAGTTCTTCATTGGTTTCCAAACCCTGATAAGGACATTGCTCGTTTCCGAACATGGGTTCATGCTATTAGAGGAGAAATTTTGAGTCTGAGCAATGAAAATATTTATAAACTTCGTCGAGTATGTCATGCTCATTTTGAAGAGAAATATTGTTGCCGTAACAACAAAATTTCTAACATGGCTGTTCCAACATTACTTATGCCAGGTTGGTAAACTATGTAGCTAGATAATTGTCTATTATATGTATAGTAGCTATAAGCTTTTAATGTGTCATAATTATGGCACCATATCGCACACCCAGAACAACACTGTATTATGTCGAAAAATCTTAAAATCGAGATTTTTTTTAAATAGATTAGCCAAAAATTTTCCGCGCTAACCACGAAGACAGGCGTATTTATATAATACTGATACGCATTGGATTCTTCATATGCAATATTCAGGACATTCGCAATAACTTTGACATAACATGAAATAATGGTTTTTCCGTCCATTCTGAAAAATGTGCTATTTTGACTTAGTGCAGTGTTGATCTGGGCGTGCGATATGTTATTGTCATCTAACATTAAATTGAAAATAAATATTGCATGTATTGTATTTAGTAAAACATTTGCTATAATTTAGAAAGTTTCATCATAATTAACCTGTTCCTTTCAGGAAATTTGAATTACAATTTCGAATGGAAGATAATATTTGTTACCCTTCAGATTTAGATAATTATATTATTCAGTTTGTTCTTGAATTAATTCAATGTGTTATTTAACATTTAAACAACAGAGAGGTTGTTTCTTTCGTTTCTACAGTTTGGTAGAGTGTTTGAATCAATCTTATTAAAATTGCCTACATTGTTGTTACAGGACCTATATCAAAATTTATCTGCAATGATAGAAAACCATTCAGGGAAGTTGAAAATTTACCTTCTACATCAAAAGGTCAGTACACCTAAACTTCACATAAAGGTGCTCACAGCAGTTGTGTAATGAAAATGAAACATTCTATAATCTTATAGAATGTTTCATAACACTTGTTGTCTGAAAGTTTCAAGTTGTTTTGTAAGAAAATCTTCAAAATTATGTACATTGTAACATAATATTGACATGTTACACAATGTTTGATAACATTATAACTGATGTGTCAGCACTTCAAGGAGATTTAAGGAGATAATGTTACTTAGCATGTCTATCTTACACTTGTAATTTGACCAGAACTGCCACAGTGACTGAAATAATGCTCAGCCAAAGTAATATTATGTATTTGTAAGTGCATATACTATTTTTGCATGTTTTGTTTTACTATGACCTCTACAACTTTTAACCCAGCTGATAATAACTTGGCTTAGGCCCATGCTATCAGTTCCTGGCTACCTCAAAAACAATTAAACTTCCTTAAATATCTTGTTTCTCCAAGTGAATTCAGACATGCTGTCTTAGGATTAATTAAACTACTCCATGAGGTCAACAGATACCGACATAGTTCACGACATGCTACAATTAACTTGGTCTCTGGGTACGGTCTTACTCATTCTCCTTTGTAGTCTTTTTTTTAAAATAAAAGCATATCTCAGGTACTACTTAGGGTATATTTTGTTTTGTATTTTTTTCTGAACGGCCATAAGGTCTGCCATAAGCTATTTCAAGGTTATCCATTAATTACCGGACACCCTGTATATATATTTAATGCAAGTTTATTTCATGCAACAGCAAGCAGCAACATAAAATCATTTATAACAATTTTCCTATTATGCTTGTTTCAGGACCACTATCTCTTCGAGATTCCCAAAAACCATTAAAAGAAAATGAAGCACCAGCACAAGGTTGGTATCTAAATAATATAATCCTAATTTTTCTTACTATTTTGCTAATTGCAAATTTTTGGTGCTAAATAATAATGTTATAACAATTGTTTTACTTTATATCAGTTCAGCAGCAAAACACATTAATAATAATAAATTTATTTGTTAGAATATTGTTGTTACAAGGTCTTACATACAATTTTACGTCCAAAATATTCTGCTGTTTCCAGCGTACAAATATTTTCAAGAAATTAAATTAAATTAAAATCAATTGTTAAAACATACAATGTCAAGGATAAGGAATACATTTACTGTTATCAAATACGATTTCAAGGGATCCTAGATATAATGTCAAGAATTATTACATACAATGTCAAAGCATACTAATTAGAATGAAAAGAGTTATCAAATACAATTTAACAGAATACTAATTATGTCAGGATGCAATGGCATGCTAAATATAATGTCAAGAGTTATCAGATAAAATGTCAAAGAAGACTAAATATAATGTCAGGAATTAATAAGCACAATGTCAAGAATTAATAAGACCTAAGGTTGACTGGTAGAAAATGCCTCAGGCATTAAGTCCGCCTTTGTACAGTATTATTTTTTTTTTTACTTGTGCATAAAGTTTTAATAAATAAATAAATAAATAATAAATACAATGTCAAGAATTATTCAATACAATGTCATAGGTATTAGATTCAATTCAATTATTAGGAATGTAAGGGCAAGTCGTCGTCCAATTTAAATTTAGAATCAAACTTTTCATTTAAAAACTCATCCGTTGAGTAGTAGCACTTAAACAATAGGAAGTCAAATAATTTCTTTTTAAACGTCATGAAGTTAAGATCTTTAAAAACATTAGGTAATTTATTATATACACGAATTGCCATACAGTAAACATTATTGGAAAATAGTTTAATTCTTTGTTGGGGTACACATAATTTGTGAATATCTCGACTTTTTCTTATAACAACATCATTATATACTTTAAATAAAGCTATGTTTTTATGTACAAAGATACAAAGTTCGAATATATATAAAGACGGGAGTGGTAATATTCTTAAACTTTTAAAGAGCGGGACACAGCTATCTAATGGTTGGGCTTTGGTTAATGACCGAACACATTTTTTTTGGGCTCGGAATGCTTTAATAATTTCAACAGAATTGCCCCATATGATAATACCGTAGCGTAGGATTGATGCTACATAGCCATGATAAGCATAAAGTGCTGCGTTGATACCAGCTATTCGAGTTATTCTGCCTAAAACAAATACAAATCTGTGCAGTTTAGAACATAATTTGTCAATATGTGCTTTCCAGTTGCAATATTTATCTAACGTTATACCCAAAAAAGTAGCATTTTCAACCTCTTCTATAGTGTCACTTGCATATCTTCTTTTTAATCTGTGATGTTTGCTATTGTACGTTTGAAACTGTATTAGTTTGGTTTTACCAATATTGACATGTAAATTGTTGTCTTTTAACCATCCTATTATTTTATTTAGTGTGTCATTGATCTCTTTTTCGTATTTGGTGATATTTTTATCAGTGAGTTCAATACTAAGATTATGCAACTTATAAATATTATAAAAGTACTTATATAGTTTTAAAACTATAAACTTAATTATAACTTTCGTATTCCAGCTACTGTTGAACCTGATACAATTGTTGAGAATCTTGAAATACAAGAATACAAATTGGAGGATAAATACGGTGAGTGGCCCTTACTTAAATTTTAAAGAAAAAAGAAATAGAAACCCAAAGATAGAGTACTATGTTCATTTCCACTGCCTTTATCTTTCACTCTACAACTCTTAAGTATGGTTGAAGCCATGGGGCACAGCAGTGTTTATCACATTTGATCTGAATTCCTTTAATATAATAATAGCTAAGGTAGCATGTTTTTAAAAGCTTAATTTTATTTGCAGGTCCAAACACTGCTAAAAAAGTAGTTACTCATATGAAAATGACCAAAAATGAGCGATACTTATACCAAAAATTGGTAAACATTAGGATTAAATTATCGAAATGTCGGAACAGAGCACAGAAGCAATCCCTGCAATTAAAAGCAGCCAAAAATTTTATGAAGAATAGCAACTTTATAGCTACTATTAACAATATGCCAAGTGCTGCTAAAGTTTTAACCATGTTGCAGTTTAGAGAATTTAAAAAGAAAGAAAAAGGCAGAAGATTTTCTACGGAAGAAAAAATATTAGCTTTGGCAATGCTGAAGCAAAGCCCCAAAGGCTATCGCTTTCTGCGAAGAATGTTGGTTTTGCCTTCACAGCAAATACTCACTACATTTTTGAACCAAGCCAATATAAAGCCTGGTATTAACAATAACATGTTTGAACAGCTGAGAAAAAGAGCGAATAAAATGAAGCCAGCAGACAGACTCTGCATACTAATGTTCGATGAAATGTCTCTGAAACCTAACTTAACTTATAATGAGAGAAAAGATTTGGTGATAGGTTTTGTTAACAATGGACACGAAACAATACAAGAATTCGCAGACCATGCACAGGTTTTTATGATCAGGGGTCTGATTAAAAAGTATAAGCAACCTGTTGCTTATACATTTGCACAGGCGGCCACTAAAGGCCCAGAGCTGGCTTTGCAAATTAAAACTATTATCCAAACTCTACAAGAAACTGGGTTCAACGTAGTGGCTACAGTGTGTGACCAAGGCACTAATAATAGACATGCCTTAAATCTTCTTTTAAATGAAACCAGGGTACATATGCTGAGAAGTGGAAAAGAAGTCAGAGAAGACACAAAAATAATTATAATTAATGACAAAAAAATTGTTCCACTATATGATCCCCGCATTTATTAAAAGGTATAAGGAACAACCTATTAGAGAAGAATTTAAGGTATAAAACAGACAGAGAAAAGACGGCTAAGTGGGATCACATAAAACAAGTGCATCAAGAAAATCCCGCATATAAAGGAATCCGATTAGTGCCTAAGTTGACTGATAGCCACGTTGATCCGACGAGGACGAAGATGATAGTTAAATATGCCAGTCAAGTGTTCAGTAGATCTGTCTCTTCTACTATGGGATATCTTGCAGGTAAGATCAAGAGATGTTTTTTTTGTAATGGCCAACTATACTTAGTGCAACAATATTAGATTAAATATCTGCATGAATATAAATATTTCGATTATATTTCATAATTGTTTATTACAATTACCTGGGTTCAGTTACTCTGTAAATTAAAATGTAGGTTTAATAGTACACCACAATGCAAACACATATTCCAAAGCAAACCTAGGTATACCTAAATGTATCTACAATTTTATACACATAAGTGTACATTATGTGTACAGAAATCTTAAAGCATAAATGATCTAAATTCTAATATTGAATTGTTATTGTTTTACAGATAACGGAATCCTCCCAGAAGAATGCAAGGAGACTGCAGATGTGCTGCTTTTTTTTGACAATCTTTTTGACTCTGTAAATGGCAGCTTTGTCAAAAATAGGTTTTCAAAACCACTCCTGGGACCCGTAACACCCAATTCCAGACACCACGAATTTTGGAGAGAAGCGAAAAAAGTTTTAAAGTCCATGAAATTTATCACAGATAAGAACAAAATTGCTAGTGTACCTACCATTAATAATTGGGTATGGACACTGGAAGGCATAGAAACATTAGTTAAAATGTTAGCCATTGACTACAATGTTACTTCTATATGGATGCGGCACCTAAACCAAGACCCAATCGAAAATTTCTTTGGGGCTATAAGAAGCCATGGGTGCCGTAACACAAATCCAACACCTGAAAGATTTCAGTCAGCCTTAACAACGTTATTAGTCAATAACCTATCCAGTGTCCATGCCCCTGGAGCAAATTGTGAAGAAGATCAATGCAATGCACTACATGCCCTCATCATTACTGAAAATAAGGAATCTACGACGACTGGTGATATGTCTTTAGACATTGTTAATGAGATTACCCTTACACCTTTAGAGGAAAAAATTCAGCCCCAAATAATGGGGCCTCTACAGTATGTATCGGGATATTTTTTAAAAAAGACGAAACATAAAATATTTAGGTCTTGTGAGGTTTGTAAGGGTAATCTCTATAGTGAAATTGAAAATGATTTTATACAAAGAAGAGAATTTGCCAATCGTCGTTGGCTTTCCACCCCAAGCCCAGCATTTTTGGAATCAATCTCTAACATGCAAGATATAATAAATACAATAATATCTAATAATTTAAAACAAAAATTTGTAAGGGAAAATATAAAAACGATAATTCTTTTAGTTTTAGACTTTAATTTTATGACATGCTCTGAACACAAAGAAAAATTAATAGACTTTTTAATTAATTTAGTTAGTCGATTTTTTTTGTTTACATATTGTAAAAATATAAATAAAATTTTAACAGGCAAAAAAAAATATAGACAGCAATGAGGATGCAATGCAGTGCAAAGCACAAAAATATTTTAAAAGATGTTTTAAGAGGAAAATTTGACATTATTATAATAATGCATTGTACCAGCAATGCAATGCAATTATTAAAATAATGTCGAAGGAGGGTGGTCAAAAAAAATCCAGCTTCGGCAGAAACGAATTGTACTTTAAATTAATAATAATATTGTGTAATAAAATAATAACCGGGTATGATAGTCAAAGCATCAAAGTCAAAGCATTTATTTCAAATAGGCACATAAGAGGCACTTTTGAACGTCAAAAATTATCTTAAAATAGAATTGATTCTAGTCGCCCATTCCAAAAGGTAGTTTTCGTATGGAGAAGAACGGGCAAGAAACTCCACCGTTACTCTTTTAAAATGTTTTAGGTACAATATTTTGCATGGGTACATTAATTATATAATAACATGTGAGGACGATGCACCTACAATAAAATTACTATACCACAATAGGTAAAAGAATTAAAAACGAAACCATGACATATAAATTAATTATCTGATAGATACATGGTGCTCACATATTTACAAACATGGTACAAGCAAAACGATTTTAATTAAAAAACAAAATACAAGTAATAAGTCAAGGTGTGAGTAATAAATGTAAAAAAAAAGAATAAAAAAATTTACAATTAAATTAGCAACCAGTTTGATTTTGTCTAGACTCTAGATTGTCCTATGGAGCAGGACCAGCATGTTTCCAAGCGTTCTTATCTTGGATATAATCTTCTAATTTATAGTATGCTTGTTTACAAAGTGTACGTTTAATGTGAGTTTTAAATTTTCTTTCATTTAATTGCAATATATCACAAGGTATTTTATTGTAACATTTAACACAGTACCCCATAAAAGATGTATGTACTTTGGCTAATCTGAAAAATGGTTGATGTATTTTATCTTTATTTCTTGTATTAGAGTGAATTTCAACAACTATGATGTTTACCTAATTTTGGTGGAAATTTTTGTATTTGAATTTTTAATGAATATAAGAATTTCATATGCAAGAAATATGTATCCAGTTAACGATACGCATTTCTTGCATATCAACTTCTTATATTCATTAAAAATTCAAAAACAAAAATTTCCACCAAAATTAGGTAAACATCATAGTTGTTGAAATTCACTCATTAAAGTTATGTTTATCGCTTATTTTATTAAAAAGGTGTAGATTTTTTCTTACATACATAATATTTTCATAAATGAATTGGCAAGGTACCGTCATAATATTAATCCTTTTAAATAGTTTTTGTAGTGAGAAATAAACTATTTTGATTATCATAATATGGTTTTATTTTCTGCAGCCTAATTTGAAAACAGTTGAGTTTTGTTAATTTATTTATTAATCCGGTAGGTAATTTACTCAGTCAATTTAGTAAACGTATTTTTACATTGACTATGAGTAAATTACGGGATTAATAAATAAATTAACAAAACTTAGTACAAACAAGGCTCAAAGCAGGAATGATAGTAGATCTATAGCTATATACATCGCAGGAAAGTTGCATGTTTGTAGTTACAGATGGCGCTGCCAATCACTTTCCTCCTGAACCCGCCGAGTAAAGCCTCTATACCTATATCAAAAAGTACTCTGTGCTTGTTTGCTAGTGGTTTAAAAACCATGTTAATTTGCCAAGAGATTTTTTTTTTCTTTTCACTTTTATGTAATAAACATTACTATCAGGTGTTATCCTTATTATTTTATTCAGTTGAAGGACACTGAACGAGACACAATAGAAGTTTTACCCCCTGACTAATAAACATATTATATCAGATGAATAGTTACACAGCAATTTCTCTCCTTCACTTGTCAATAATTCGACTTTAGGCCGCTATCCCACTGGCGTTTTACGAGCTTTAGCGCTTCTCCAACGTCTGCACAGCGCCAACGGTGCGCAGACGTGACGTTAACGTCGCGAGTTTCTTGCGTTTTTTGACATCAGGTACAATCACGCCGTCCCGTTCTATCTGTGTGGGCGCGTGTGGGGGTTACCACTGAAACTCGCGACGTTAACGTCGCGTCTGCGCAACGTTGGCGCTGCGTAGACGTCGGAGAAGCGCCAACGCTCGTAAAACGCTAGTGGGATAGCGGCCTAAAGAAAGAAGAAGACAAAGCATTGTGTAACTATGCAGAAGCTTTACAACATTTATTAGTAAGGGGGTTAATCATAGATTGGGGTTAATGTTTTAACCTGTGGGGGTGTTAGGTGTCCCGCAAAGTGTTAAAAATCTTTAAATTTTATCTCAAATATTAAGCACAACCGTGCCAATTTCGAATAATAGATCATAAAATAACTGAATAAAGTTTACTAAAACATTTATTTTTTATTATTTTCTACATGGGATTTCTCAGTAGCAGCCCGGAGTCTGGATTTGCACCCGGTTGATGGCAATAGGCTCACCTATAGATGGGCAATCCATCCGATTTAAACGGGGCGCTTTTGATAAACACCTGTAAACAAACACACCCAGAAAATTGGGTGTTTACCAAAAGCACCGGGTTTAAACCCGGTGGATTGCCCATCTCATGGACTGCTCACCCCCTTTTACAAGGGACTGGAACATAACTGGCACAACGTGGTTGTTGTACTATAGGTAGGTCAAACCCTTTTGAGAATACAGGTTTGATGTTATGTTATTTAAACAATTATGAGGTGTTTTATTTAATACCTAGTGTCCAAGGTCCAATTCTCTACTATAGGTTTGAATGACCTTCAATTAATACCGAGATTAAGAAGCATACATATACTTCCTCATCACGAGTACATCTGTTGTAAAACTACGTTGACTAGAATTTTAAGTGGTTTGACTGTAAATTACAATGGTATAAGTATTAGGTTTTTAATTACTGTCAATACGTTTTCTATGAAACGTTTTCATAATTTATTATGCTATGGGTTTATGCAATGGTAATGTTTGCTATAAAATAGTTTCTGCGAAATACAAATAAAAGTAATTTAGAGACCATGAGCTCATTAAAAATCCAGGCATTGTGATGACAGAATATTGAGGGCAATACTGACTGTATGAATTGTTGTTTGAGAAATGAGGTAAGCAGATGTGTGTGGACTGGCTACAAAAATAGTGTAGCTCAGAAGAAATAATCATTCAATCTGCCTAGACTTTTCCCAAACTATGTTGGGAACTACTTCTAGATAATTAAATAATAATAAGACCACCCATTGTGTCACCCCTTTTAATATTTCTACAATTATATCTGTAATTTTAATGGTGAACATAATAAAGAGTATTCTACATACATTTTTATTTATCTAATAATAAAATTATGATGGAAGAAGAAGAAGAAGTAATGACAGAACATAGTACTTGAGACAGTTTTAATTAATTTATTTAAAAAATCCTCAAGTATTATACAGGATGAAATTGAACACATGCGACAAATCGAAATGGGAGATTGTGTGATTTCAGGTTTGGTCCCATAGTAAAAGTTGTTCATAATGATGAGTACAATCTCCCATTTCGATTTGTCGCATGTGTTCAATTTCACCCTGTATTCATTATTAAATTAAATATTATAATTATAATATTATTATATTATAATACATATTTATTATGAATTCTATTAATTATTAATTAATCATAAGTTTTAAGCAAAAATAAATTCTATCAGTATTTCTTGTGACTGGTTTGGCTGCATATGGCATTAGCAAAAGGCTGAATTGTGTTGATTAGGGAGAGGGAGGTCTTTGTCCAAAATTGGAAGATTACAGGATACTTAGATTAGATTTCTTCTGAGCCACACAATTAAGGGGTGACTTATTATTTATCTAGAAGTAGTCTGTAGGACAAATATTTTTGGCTAACACACAAAGAAAATTGTTACCAATCTTAGAATGTTCTTAAGCATTTCAAATCATTCCCAGTTAATTTATTTATAAAGCCACTTTGATGTTTTAATAGTGCCTAATAAAATATTTCCGAATATAATTTATATTTCTGGCATTATTCCAACCATATGACTTAATAGATTTTGTTTTGATTTATTAAAAGTTTATTTCATTCAATTTACAAAAGATAATCCTGCCTAATAATAAAGACATTGGTTCAAAAAACATATTATAGAACAAATCAATGACCTGTGACACTGAACGATTCTATGAATAAACTCTCATCAATTACGTTACTATATCAAAAATGTTCTCAGTGCCAAGTCAAACCGCGGCAGGAAAAAATACGGCTTCTTACTGGTTACTCGTTGCTAAGTATAAAGCACTCTAGCCTTCGACGATACCAGCAAACAGGTTTTATCGCACTGCAGACACTAATAAACCGTAATTACCTTCATAACAAGCACTAATGCCGCCAAAATTGCAAGGAAAAAGGGGTGTCTTCCGCGACAAAATTTAATCTATTTAAAAAATTTATCACTGGCACATACGTAAAACTTGGCACTGTCAGCCCGCAACAAACGTGTTTAATAACATAAATATGCAATATACTTACGTAATACACTCTAAATAACAGTCAGAACACAAACATCACAGAGGTAATTGATTTTGGATATCGCCGATCAGATTTTTTTTTTTCACACACAATATTGGCTAATATAATTTATCACAAAGAATTTTTATTTACAGTAATTAATGGTGTTCACTTCTTACACGAACAATTTGCAGTTCATTTTAGTAATAATTGATATAATTTAGAAAGAAACTCGTTAGTATGAAACACCATTTTGAAAGATTGAAGAAAAGATCGTCAAGGATTTTTCCCCTTCTTTCATGTCAACTGCTTGCGTCATTGCGGCAATTTGACGTTTGCTCCACTGGTGTTACCAGAAACTATATTAAAATTTACCATCTGGCAAAATATTTAAACTTCAAGTTTAGTGTTAGTTTGTACTATATTGAATTAAGATGTTAAGTTATAAATTAAAATAAATTAAATAGTCAAATCCCATTATTAGCACTTATTTATTTCTTCAATCAAAATGGCATTTACACTATTTTTTTTTGTTTTCTCGAACGGTGATAACTGAGGAAAATAATTGCATAGTCCACCCTAATTGCGTAACACACTATCAATCGGAATCAGAATCATTTCAAAGCCAATTGCTAATCCATTGCTTCATAAGTTCGAAAAATGTGTCTGCTCAACACGTAAATAACGCAATGAATGTTGTTGAACTGTCAAAATGAAACCGATCCCGATTGATAAAGTGTTACGCTCATATTATTTGAATAGTGTTTGTTCGAAGCATAGTAAACTAGTTGAAATAAAAATAAAGCAATGTTTGTAACAATATTATGACGTCATCATATTTTTAATTTAGAAATAGTTTGATTTTAGTTTATCTGAGAACCTTATTTTAGTTTTTCCTACAAAATATTTACTTCTTCGTAAAAGGGATATTTATTATGAGAGCAACATTATTTCTCCCCCATATTATTGAAGTTGCGTTCGTAAATTGTAATTTTCATGACAAAGTTGCGTTCACAAATCATACAGTGCAGCAATAATATTTTAATACCATGTAATTTTATATTTTGCAATGACGAAGTGTACGGCTAATATTCCATACTTAGTTTATACATAGTAATTTATTACTGCAATAATAAAATCGTAAATTACAGTTCTAACTTCAGTTTTCATAAACTCTGTCGGAAAAATGTTAGAACGTCTCACGAGTCACGACTGCTTATTTCAAGAAACCGGGTTAAATGTTTCAAATTATTTACAATGTAAACAGCATTGTGGATGTAGTTTATCTTAGAAATCGTGACATAACTTGTGTGTTGAAAGCTGAGGTATGTCACGAAATTGGAGATAAGCTCATCAGCAGAATGGTTAAGATTTTCATCTTGACAATATCAGCTCCTCGTTAAAACAATATTTCGTGTCTATTTTCAAACTATGTAACGTTGACCTTAAAGATAATTTTGTTAGTCTTAAATGTTGTGTCATCGTCAGTTGTTATAGAACGAAGGTAGGGCCGCAGTCAAGGCCTGGGAAGGGCCTAAATTAAGTAGCCACCATATTGTGTGATTAGATTTACATAAAGTGCTATGACAGCATTTTTACGGAAGGCTAGCTGGGTAGGTAATAATTTTATAGCTTTATGAATTTTATTGTTTTAGGTAGGTACCTACGTACTATTTGAATAATAGTCACCTATTATGCCTAGGGTATGCATTAGTAAAGCAGTGGTAGCC
This sequence comes from Amphipoea lucens, assembly GCA_947508005.1. Taxonomy (NCBI): domain Eukaryota; kingdom Metazoa; phylum Arthropoda; class Insecta; order Lepidoptera; family Noctuidae; genus Amphipoea; species Amphipoea lucens. The sequence continues at coordinate 17,911,246 of OX382375.1, forward strand.
CAGTGGTAACGGCTGCGACTTACGAGTTGTAGGTCGTAGGTTCGAACCACGACAGGCGCTTTAGTTTGTGTAAATAATTTCATCACCACTGCTCTCTAAACAGCGAAGGAAAACATCGTGAGGAAATCGGCATGACCTAGAACCAAAAATTCAGACATATGTGACGTATCTATCAACCCGCACTGGGCCCGCGTGGTAGATAACGGCCCACTCCCTCTCACCGAGAGGCTTGTGTCCTAGCAGTGGGAAAATAATTATAGGCTGATTATGCTATGTACCTATTAGTATCGAGTAGCCTAGTTCACTACTGGACATGGGCCTCTCTCAAGTTGCACAGCAGACCCGGTTTGCACAAAATGCATTACTTTTATTTGTCTGAAGGAAGAAATTTTTTATTGTAAAATTAATAAGAAAACGTCATAATTATGTGATTTCCAAAAATATTTATTTATGTCTTTTATTAAATAATTTATTATACAATATTAACTTAGTAAATACCTACCTAAGTAGTTAATACTTTTTTGTATTTAAACATTAGAAGATACTTACAAAAACTGCCTTAAAATATAGGAGGTGGTAATAATAAATAATAATTATTTTACATCCTATTAATATGCACTACAATCTTAATAGAGCATCTAAGAAAGACTACGCAGAGTCACAATGTACGCTAAATTCGCTACGTCATACAGGCCTACGCCATTACGATACCTATGTAATCGTAATGGCGTAGGCCCGTAGGGCGTAGATGTAGCGTAGTCTTGTAGAGAGATGTAGAGTACTTTTTGTAACCCCTCTCTCCTGCAGAAGTAGATAAGTAGAACTTTCTTTTTTTAAGCTATAAGTACAGTCAACGGCACATCAATGGTAACCATAGAAATATTAAACAACAGTTATTTCTTATATCTATGGTGGTAACACAAGCACTATGAAAATCATCCTTACTGCTACGATATAAAGGCGCTGGCAATGACAAATTTTTACTGTGTCGGCTTCCAGTCTAACCGGATGCAGCTGAATACCAGTATTTTACATGAAGCGACTGCGTATCTGACCTCCACAACCCAGTTACTGGGTAATACGATACCCCTTGGTAAGACTGGTTGTTAGACTTTCGGGCTTCAGACTACTCTTAACCACTGTCAAAGATTCACGAATGACAGCCGGGACCAACCGCTTAACGTGCTTTCCGAGGCACGGAGGGGTGGTATTAAAGATGGTCACCCATCCACAGACTGACTCAAGACACAGCCAAAGTGTTACATGAAAAGATGAAGCAAATCTACAAAACATTTCACAATGCTGGACTATTTTAACAAGTACCCATGATAATGTGTAATACGGTATCTACTTATAAGTTGTATCGAAATCGACATGTGGCATCTGTGACGAGTGACATGATAACTGGGAACTGTCACATTGACGCACAGAACGTGTTTTATTTAGATCACTTGTAGATATCGTTTATTGTCGTTGGATCCCACTTTTGAATCCCATTTTTTAGGTATTAACGATGGATCCCGTTTGCTATTTCCGTTGAATCCCATATTATAACAACATGTGTACATTTCAGAAGAAAAGTGATTTACCTTTATCAAACAATAAAAATAGATTATTTTTTAGTGGGGTACCCGGAACCGAACTAGTTAGATTAGGTTAATTATTAAAAAAAAAATCAATGTTAGGTTAGGTTAGGTTAAAACTGTGACCCCTACGCACGAGCCGAGCGAGCGAAGCGAGCGGTGCCGCGGCAGCGGCCGGCGAGTGCCAGAAACGACTAGATTATATAGAAAATGAGTTGTTTGTGAAATAAATAGTATACGAAACGTTGGTTGTAAACTAATTTGTCAATGGAGTTTTGGTGAAACATTAGTGAACGCCTCATTTTATTATAAACAATTTTGTTGTTGAAAGTACCCGCATTCAGATTTTTTAAGCATTCGGGATCCAACGGAAATACTTTTCGGGATTCAACGACAATAAAACGTAATTATCTTGCATTTTTTAAATTCGGGATCCAACGGAAATACATAATAATGTTTTGCGGGATCCAACGCCAAAAATATTAAAATGGGATTCAAAAACGGGATCCAACGGAAATAAATCGTAGATATTTGGTTGTTTGAAATAGCGTCATTTTCGACAGTCAACATAATGTTTGCAGCTGTTTCTTTGAATCTAAAGGAATAAACATTTATTTACAAAATAAATGTTTATTTCTTTAGATTTAATTTCGTTAACACAGACTTCCAACCCTTATGAACTTTGATTTCTATAAAAATTAGGATTTACTTTGAAATAACAATATTTTGGTCCTCCTTCCAATCATAGTTAGAAGAGGCTTCACAAGTACCTAAAATACACAATAATTCGGCTCTCCGCTGGGCAACCAGTTGCACCCCTTGCTTGCTGTCCACCTGCTGGTTAAACTTAACACAACGACATGAGCTGACCTCATAGCAGAACATAGCAGCCTCAAAGAGATGTCAGCATAAAGGAAGAGGCCTGTCAGGGCCGAAGCCTGCCGGGGGTGCGGGATTGTCCGAAAGGGTTACCGCTACCCCGGAACATAAAGGGCTAAGGAAGGAACACGGATGGGTTTTAGTCAGTAAGAGTCTGACACTCCCTTCCGCTCCACCCGGAGCGGGAGGGGTCATTTGATGATTTCCCATCCAAAAAAAAAAATGAGCTGTCCTCATAGCAGTCCATGCCAGGCCCTCAGACCAAATAAAAAAGTCAAGACATAGCGCTGCGAACAATACAGTGAAGCATGTCAAAACTACACCTCCGCTCTGTGCATACACGCTCACACGCACACATTTACAACCATTTACAAATTAAACTACACCTCAGTAAGTGCACACATGTTTACGAAACCGGCTTCATTTTATTGTTGACAGCCCTCTGTCTTGGTTTTTTATTTGGTCTGAGGCCATGCCAACACGAGTCAAAAGAGAAAACGACAACACCCTAATTTCGTAACACACTATCAATCACAATCTGAATGGTTTTGAAGGATATTGCTAATCCATTGCTGCATATGTTCGAAAAATATGTCTGCTCAGCAAGGTAAATAACGCAATGAATGTTGTAGAACTGTCAAAATGAAAGCCATTCAGCCACACAAAACCACAAATAGAAGCTGTTTGTGTCACGTAATTACCCCGCAGGAGTGTGTAAGAAAATGCAGTTTTCACAAGTAAAACCACAATTTTGTACAATTCTTGATTACGTATAGATTTCTGTGTCATCCCCACTATTAACATCAGTCAATCTCTTCCAATGAACATTCTCCTCCTTCAACCCTTTGGCCCCCAAATAGAACGGGTACTCCATTGTCGTGGCCAAATAGTAAATCCCCCTTTTTCGTCTATCTATACCCAACCCCATAACAATGGTTTCCATAGGAACGTTGCTGTAACACCCAGAGTCCCTCGCCTCCTGAATATCCTTACATTTCATGCTGATAAATTTTCTAGGATTCTTTAAAGCTGATACCCATAACGGCAGGACCCTAAAGTGACTGCAGGTCGTCGTGCATGGGTAGATGTTGATATCCGAAGGCTGGTACTCTCCTCCATTCACGTAGATATCCACATGACCCATAGGAGTAGCCATGCCATAGCCGTCAATATTCGTATGAATGACTTGAACGAAATCTGCGTCAGAAGCGTCGAGTCGGTCTTTTGGTCCCAAGTTTCTGAAACATGGTCCTGAAGGTTCTAATGCGGCTATGGTGGATATATTTCGGCCTGTCATTGTGTGGAAGTGCTTGGCTATGAAGCTGGCTGTGTGGCAGCCTAGACTGAAACCTAGGAGTTCTAGTTTGGATGGGTCCAGGCCGTATTGTGTGAGCTGGACCAGAATTTCCGCGACGTGTTTGCCTACTGGACGCATGAGGCGGGTTGCCCTGAAATGAATAATACCAAATAATAGTGATAACACTTTAAATCGCCAACCAAATTGTTGTAGCAAATAATACCTACGTGACGGATTAAAAGGATTGCTAAAAGACTGTCTACATATTTCTTCAAATTCTAGTTTAATTTGGAATGACTGTGGAAACAAAAGACCAGCTCTTACTGAAAACTGGTCCTTTGGTACCTATACGCAAATGAAATCAAGGTATTTTTAAGTTTTTTTCCGTTAGTCCCATATTATGGACTCTTTAGTCTGCATGCAGACAATAGTCTAAAAGGTTAAAATTGTGAATTTCAGAACATTTTCTATTTAGTACTTACAAATGATAATGCACAGTAGCAAATCTCTGGTTATCTACTAGGATGACGTTGTACCCTCGGTCTTCATACTCGTTGGCAAACATCGCTGATATTGGCAGGTTGGGGCTGTCCAGGTAACCGATGGCAACCAACAGCGTCCTCCTAAAAAGCGTACAATTTATTTTATGTTAGAAAGTCAAAGTCAAAGCATTTATTTCAAATAGGCACATAAAAGGCACTTTTGAACGTCAATATTAGTAGAAGAACCTCGTGTTTATTTTATCACCTACATATTTTACGTTTGAAAATGTCAAGAAGTCCAGCAAAAGATAGTTCATAATTTTTTATGAGGATTTCATAAAGGTTTTGAAGTGAAAGTCAAATCGTTTATTTCAATCCAAGAAAGTTTTGAACGAGATTTACAAAAAATAGAATTACCCTTCCAAAAGGAAATTTTGTAAGGAGAAGAATAGGCAAGAAACTCCACCGTTACTCTTTTAAAAGGTTTATGTTCTATCACGCAAGCTGTGAACAGCTATTAAGGATTTTACACCATCATACTGTGACTATGTATCTACCTAACCAAACAGATTGACTCGATATACTCTAAATAACATCGAGACGATCAATGTTCAATGATAAATTTCCGAGCCCCAAGATACAAACTGTCTAGTTTGGGGCTCACTAGTTAATAATATATTGTTACCTAGCTGTAAGTAATAAGTATTTTAAGCTACTCATGTCGTCTTAACTTGCTGTTAACCAGTGAACTTGCTTACTGTATTACCTGGACAATAAATATTTTCTATGTCTATTGATCCTAAAAATATTAGGAGGTTCCTGTTAGCTCTATTTACGTTTCTCATTCAGAATACTCACCTCTTAAAATTAATCCTAGGATCCTTAGCAATGTTCCTAGCGTTCCAATAGGAATACTTCTGCCTGCTTCTTCCGTTGCCCTGCACCACAAACGACAGGTATTTCAACTGGCTCTTGGGTATAACTGCCGGTTTTGTGGAACCGGGACCTGTAAACAAAAATAATGAGCTTACTTTTTGACGTGATAACGTCTATCGATGAACGCCGGCTGCACGCACGAAAAAGCACGACTCAATGTCACGTTCCGCCTGAGCCGAGCATGCAAGCGAGAGCGCGGCACAAGCGATAGAGAGGCACGATCAGCCTAAGCGTTCGGCTGTGACGCATTGTTTTCTTATGACGTTATCACGTACAATTATCGTCCGTAAACCGACTTTACAGACAACCAATTTTTTATATTACTAGGCAAACTAGCAGGTGTCCGATGGTCACCACTGGCTGTGGACATCTGCAATACTAGAAGCATTGTAAGTGCGTTGCCATCTTAGAGACAAAGCTATTAAAATGTCTCATGTGCTTGTAATTACTACACTGGCACCCACAGCCTTCAAACCAGAACACAGTAACGCTGCTTACATAATCAGCCTATAATGCTCCCACTGCTGGGACACAGGCCTCCTCTCTTCGAGAGATGAGGGAGCTGTAATCTACTACGCGGGCCCAGTGCGGGTTGGCAGATGTCACAATGTCTTCGAATTTTTGGTTCTAGGACATGCCGGTTTCCTCACGATGTTATCCTTCACCGTTTTAAGAGCATTGGTAGTACCGCTGCTTGGCGGTAGGAAAAGTTATGGGGGCAGTATTTCCCTGGACGAGCTTTCTCACTATAGAGCTCTATCATCATCTGCCTAGCCTTTTCCCAACTATGTTGGAGTCGGCTTCCAGTCTAACCGGATGCAGCTGAATACCTGTATTTTACATGGAGCGACTGGCGAAGGTGGCTGGGGTAGACTAGATGCGGAATGCGGAGGACAGGGTGCTGTGGTGCAGTCTGGGATAGGCCTATGTCCAGCAGTGGACTGCGATAGGCTGAGTTGATTGATTGACATAGAGCGACTGCCTATCTGACCTCCACAACCCAGTTCCTAGATAATACGATAAGTACCCCTTGGTAAGACTGGTTGTCAGACTTTCGGGCTTCTGACTACCCGTAACGACTGTCAAAGATCGACGAATGACAGACGAGACCAACGGCTTAACGTGCTTTCCGAGGCACAGAGGGTCTCGGTATGTAAAGATGGTCACCCATCCACAGACCAACCGCGGCAAGTGTAGCTTTACCTGATTATGTAGCCACGGGTCCCTCTATCGAGCTCTATATACTACTAATATTCACTTACACAAGTGTTCCCAAAACATAATTTTAATTGAATCATTACTTCAATGTGACTTTATCAAGGAAACAGCGGAGCATTTCATTAAAAAAGATTGCCTATCATTTAAAAAGTAGCGCGGTACCGCACTGTAATGGGTTACTGCATAAGAAATGTGGCTTAAAATGGAATGGTGCAGAAGCATTTTATACCACCTAAGTACGTTAACAGCGGAATAATTGCGTAAAACACTATCAGAAGGTAGCAATGGCTTACATTTTGACAGTTCAACAACATTCATTGAGTTGTTTACGTTGTTGAACGGGCAAATTTTTCGAACATATGTAGCAATGAATTAGCAATATCCTTCAAAATGATTCTGATTGTGATTTATAGTGTAATACGCAATTAGGGTGCTGGTCTAGTGTTTAAATAATGTCTGGCTTCTGATACTATAAACGGACTGTTTCATTTACTTCTTCTCGATTTTCTTCTTCTTAGGAAACAAAAACATAAAAACATTTTTCTTAGGTGATGTTGTTCGAAGATGTATTTCGAACAACAGCCTTGTTTCCAAATAGATTAGAGACCGACGACCTCAAAAAGGTGGCTGGGACAGACTGGATGCGGAAGGCGGAGGACATGGCAGGATGTTGTGGCGCAGTCTGGGAGAGGCCTATGTCCAGGAGTGGACTGCGATGGTCTGAGTTGATTTATTGATAGGATCCAAAGAGCTGATCGTGTGATCTTACAATGTTTAAATTATTAACCTTTTATGACGTTATTTTCTTTTGGCGTCGAGTTAGTTTACAATAGCTCTCAAACGCTTCCTCTACATTATGTAGCAAAACTTTCCAGTTTACGTGTACAGTCTAAAAACTAACTAGTACAGTGATGGCGGAAGAGTTATCTACCTAACGAGCGACATTAAACACTGGCTTGCTTGCATCACAGACATGTGACAGACACCCCGGCAGCATCTCTTGTGTATTCAACTAGGTTTTAGCAGCGATTTTGTGGTTTGGAGTTAAATTGACAATGATATTTTTCTCTGGGACAATATTTTTCCTCATGATGTTTTGCTTCATCGTTTTGAGAGCAGTGATGGTGATGAAGTTATTTATACAAAGTAACTGCCTGGGTTCGAACCTACGACACTGAATACTTAATAGTACGATATCTAAAAACGATAAGACACATTTTCTCAACTCATACTTCAAGTAAAAACTACCAGCGGTCGTTGACCCCTAAGAAAAAACTTCAAATCTTTTTTTATTTCATTGTGTTTAGATATCGACACTCATCAAATTTGCAGAGTTGCTCTAGCTAATTTAATTTGACCCTGTATAAAAAAAAAAAGACGGGTTGCACTCCGGGAGTGCCAGCAGAAGTGAAAACTTGAATATTAACGTTGAAATAAATCAATTATCAATTGAATTAATATCTCATTTTTTTTTTCACTATTTCTGCGTCACTTTTTTCATTAATAGATGCACTTTGTTCAATTTCCATTTTTTGAAACACTTTATATACACGAATTTTACGAATACACAGCAGTGTGGCCACTACACAGACGGTCGAGCCATCAGCTGTCACCATCCACGTCCGCGTCCACCATCACCATCACATCACATCACATCACCATCGCCATCGCCATCACCATCGCCATCACCATCGCCATCACCATCGCCATCACCATCAACATCAACATCGCCATCGCCATCGCCATCACCATCACCATCGCCATCGCCATCACCATCACCATCACCATCACCATCCATCCATCCATCCATTATCGTGTCTCACTGTCTCACTTGGTTCACTTCGGTTGGCGCCGCCGTAGAAAGAGATGGGGGGGGGGAGAATCTCTCCTGACGGTCACGTGTCCTGACGCGAGGCCCTGACGCGAGTTTAACATTTTTTACCCATTACAAAAAGTGTTCAACGCCGCTAAAGAAGTTTTCACTTCAAAAAAAAAAACAAAAATAAAAAACATTTATTTCAGACAAAAATGTCCATTAGGCAAGGCAAGGTTGTTAGTAACAAGAATTCATTGCATTTTCAATTTTGATGTTATCCTCTGAATGAAAATTAAATATCGACTTTGAAACCCATAACTCAAACCGATTCCAGTAACAGTGACACTGTAGGTGACGTTAAGGAAACAAACATAATGTCAGTAACAATACAAATGACTATTATAAACTAGTATAGGTGCGTGATTGAAATTACAACGTGAAGGAGAAGGAAAAAAAATATCAATCGAGGATTGCCTGTTGTTGCTGAGCTGTTGCAAAGAACGATATGTGTGCTGCTGCTAGAGGTTCCAAAGAAATTGATTTTTTCTAGATCTCTTTAGCATAGGCAGGATTATCAAAACAGCCAGTGTGATGTGATGAAAAAGGTTTTAATTTAGGCTTCATTATTTCTAACTATAATAAGCGTCGATCCCGTGGAAATAAAGTCAAAGTCAAAGCATTTATTTCAAATAGGCACATAGAAGGCACTTTTGCGACATAAAAAGTATCCTATGTCTTATTCTGATGTATAAGCTATATTACTGTAAAGTTTCATCAAAATCCGTTCAGTAGTTTTTGCGTGAAAGAGTAACAAACATCCTCACAAACTTTCGCCTTTATAATATTAGTGTGAAGTAGTGTGATAGTGTGATTATATATATATTTTTTTGTAAGTTAATATTTTTGTTTATTTGTATAGATATATATAAATAAATATAATATTTAATATAATAATAAATAATTCAACTCTCGGATTCCACAAACCTTAGAGCCCTCTCCGCATCCGAAACCTATAAGTATTTGGGTATGTCGGAAGCGTTAGGTATCAATGTTACTGACATGAAGCAATCGTTGAAGGAACGCTTCTTTGGCCGCCTGAAAAAAGTACTTAATAGTCTTCTATCAGGCGGAAACAAGGTGCGCGCCTTCAACGGTTGGGTCATGCCGGTTTTGATGTACTCTTTTGGCATACTCAAATGGACTCAAACCGAACTCGACGCCCTGGATAGGAGGGTCCGTACACTGTTGACTGCAAATCGAATGCATCACCCACGGTCATCGGTAATGAGGTTGTATATCCCGCGAAAGTGTGGAGGTCGAGGGTTTTTAAACGCTAAGACCCTCCACAATCGCGAGATATGCAATCTCAGGGAATACTTCCAAGAAACCGACGTGGGGATGCATCGAGATGTAGTCATAGTGGACAAGGGCCTCACCCCGCTCTCCTTGGCTAAAGAGAACTGGCGCAAACCAGTAGTGCTTGACACTAATGATCGCATGGAGGTATGGCAGAGTAAGGAGCTTCACGGACGCTTTCTCCGGGCCCTTCATGGACCCGATGTAGACCTACTAGCGTCCGTAGCCTGGCTACGTTGCGGTGATCTCTTTGGAAAAACCGAAGGTTTTGTGTGTGCAATTATGGACGAAGTTGTGATGACGAACAATTACCGGAGATTTATTGTGAAAGACGGCACGGTTGACATCTGTCGGGCATGCCACCGGCCGGGAGAATCAATCAGGCATATTATCTCCGGGTGTTCTCGTCTAGCTAACGGAGAGTACTTGCATAGACACAACCTTGTAGCCAGGATAATCCATCAGCAACTTGCTCTGAAATACAGCCTTGTGGAATCGGAGGTGCCGTACTACAGGTATGTGCCCGACCCAGTTCTCGAAAATGGAAATATCACATTGTACTGGGATCGATCCATCATCACTGACAGGACTATTGTTGCCAATAAGCCTGATATAGTGGTGATGGATCGATTAGAGCGGCGCGCAATGATTGTTGACATAACCGTCCCGCATGATGAGAACCTCGTGAAAGCCGAGAAAGATAAACAAATAAAGTATCTTGACTTGGCTCGCGAGGTTGTCGACATGTGGGATGTTGACTCAGCAATCATTGTGCCGATAGTCGTCACAGCCAATGGATTGATTGCCAAGAGCCTCGACCAACACCTGAGGAGGCTCACGTTGGGCAGCTGGATCAAGGGCTTGATTCAGAAAGCGGTACTTCTGGACACGGCTCGCATTGTCAGGAGGTTCCTCTCTCTGGAGCCCTGACCGCCGGTAGCTTGGACCCTGTTCCCGATACCGGTGGGCTACTATTTTTTATATTTTTAAATGTTTTATATATTTTTTATACTAATATTTAAAAATATAATTTATATGTATATAGTTAAATAAAGGATATAATAATATTAGGTATAATAATTAGTAGTAAGTAGGATTAACGAACCCGCACTGGGCCAGTGTAGTAGATTACCCTTCGCATTGAGAGGAGGCCTGCGTCCCAGCAGCAGTGCAAAAGGAACATTATAGGCAGATTATACATTTTTAAAAAGTGATCGTTGTTTGACAAGTCGAGAAATTATAACCAACTTATGGGAGATGAAGGGAAAGCCTTTTGTTCTTTTTTTCGAGTCGAAGGAACTATTAAGATTATTTGGGCCCAGAAGGTGGCCGTGTAGTAGCCCTTTGACAAAGAAGTTTGAGAGTACTCCACAAACGCGAAAAAGGGGAAATCTATAATCTTTTGGAAGAAAGACGTTACCAAAGTAATCCAAAATAATATAATTTAATGATTAGGCACATCTAATCATTTATAATAATATTGAATTGCTACTAGCACTCTTCCTCTATCCTAATTTTTCTGTATCCGACAGGGTCCATATTGATCTTTTACTTTGTAATACCATCTATGTAATACATATATGGAATGCAATAAAGAATTGAGTATTGCAAGTATTCTCCAATGTAAATCAATGACTAAGATAAACAGCGATCCTTCCAAAACTCGTACAGAATGCTATTGTTTTCCTGTTTTTAACCTTTGAGGTCAATGTCAGCCAATTGTATGAATAGAATACAACTTCGCAAATCCTTCGATTGTATTGTAAGACTTTATTTAGAAGGTACCTTGATTATGATTTATTTTAAGACCTATTGTTTGTCTATATTCACGGCTGTTTCCCGCTGTAGATATAAACAGAACTGTCGAGTTTAGACTTACCCCCTTATTCATAAAACTTATCAAACCTATTTTAGTTAAAATGGAGTTTGTCTCTTTCTTACACACAGAAATGTCAACGTGACAGATAAAGAGAAACGTTCTATAAACCTATTTTAGCTAAAATAGAGATAAAATAGGATTATGAATAAGGGGGTTAGTGTTAACAAGTTAACACTGATCTTTTAGATAAGAGATTTTAAACACACAGACAGACCACACGGACAGGCCTGATGGTCTAGTGGTTAGTGACCCTGACTGCTATGCCGGAGGTCTTAGGTTCGATTCCCACCCAGGACAAATGTTTGTGTGATGAGCACGATCATTTGTTCTGTGTCTGGGTGTAATTTATCTATAATATGTATGTATTTAGAAATATATAAGTATGTTTATCAGTGGTCTAGTACCCATAACACAAGCTCTGCTTAGCTTGAGACTAGATGGCGTTGTGTGATAGTTGTGGAATATTATTATTATTAAATAAAATCCGGAACTCATTATCATCATCATCTGCCTAGCCTTTTCCCAAATATGTTGGGTTCGGCTTCCTGTCTAACCGGATGCAGCTGAGTAGGTACCATTATTTAACATGGAGCCATTGCCTGTCTGACCTTCACAACCCAGTTACTGGGTAATACCTTTACTTGCCCTTACCCTTGGTAAGACTGTTTGTCACACTTTCAGGCTTTTGACGACCCTTAACGACTGTCAAAGATCCACGTGCTTTCCGAAATAAAATCCGGAACTATGAATTCTAATCTGGTTACTGAATTTATAGTGTAGGTATTCCTTTTTCCTGTATCTTGGGCGAGTTTACGAACACGAATTCTGTTTGGCCATAAACCGCCTCGGGCCATATTCATAAAAAAAAAAAAAATAGAAATCTAAACAATGTCATATAAATATGTGCTTAATATAAAAGTCAAGAGAAATTCCATAAGAATCGAGTATTGCCTCATAAGGAGGCTATAATTGTATTGCAAATCATCACACTTTAGGTCATTTTACAAAGTAAGAGGTAATTTATTAATCTACTGCGGATAGATCGGTAATGTGCTTCCTTCCATCAACTAGTAGTGCACGAAGAGATAAGTAATTTAATAATATAGAGATCTATCGAAGATTAGTTTAAGCCTAGAATAACTTCCTCTAAAGACTGTGAAGGAAAACATATCGTGAGGACCCCGGCATATTACACACATCAACACGGTCTAGGGATATTTTTAAAAAAGCGAATTACTATCAATGTGTTAATTATTTATATGACATGTATATATTTAAAAGATACGTTATTTAATATTCTACCATTTTTTAATAATGGTTAAGGTACTTAGATTAAAATTTCAGGATTTTATGGAAAAAAAATGAAGCATAGACGGAAATCGTATATCAATGAACTTTTAATTTGTGAGTAAAAACTGAAATAAATAGAAAAATCATTTAATTTGTGTTTATAAACTTGAAGTTAGTAGTCTGAGAAAGCGCCCATGATGTTCATAACACATCGGCAACGATTCGGCATGCTCAGAACAAGGTTGTCAATGTCTTGCTGCGGAATATTGTCCCATGTCCTTCTGAGGTGCGCAAAAAGTTGATCTTCTGTAGCCAGATTTTCAGGAACTTCCTTCAGAGCTCTTCTTTGCAGCATATCCCACGCATGCTCAATGGGATTTAGATCTGGCGATTGAGCAGGTAAGTCTAAGGCCCTAACATTATGTGTATGTAACCAAGCTGCTACCGTTCTCGCCGTGTGTGCCCGGGCATTGTCGTGCATGAGCAGGAAATCTTGCCCCATTTGTGTTCTGTGGGGCAAGATTACGGGCCCCAGCACCTGTTGGACGTATCGTTCTGCCGTCATATTGCCCCGCACCCAAACGAGATCCGTCCGTCCTCCAAGACGAATTCCTGCCCAAACCATAATTGTTCCTCCTTGGTATGGGTGAACTTCCTGAGGGTTCTGGAGACGGCTCCATCGTCCAGGAACTCGCCAAACACGCGTCCTTCGTGAATCTGGATGGAAGCCGAACCTGGATTCATCCGTGAACAGCACATTGGACCATTGCTCACGGCCCCAGTCCACGTGGTTCCGAACCCATTCTAATCGTCGTCCACGATTGCCTCTCCGTAAAGGTGGGACCCGGAGTGGTCTACGAGAGCGTAGATTGCTTTCATGCAGTCGCCTTCTTACAGTTTGGTCACTCACAAGCACTTGGTGTTCCACTCGCAGCCTTTGGACCAATTGAGTCGCCGTTGCATTTGGTTGTGCACTTGTGCTCGCGCAGTAATTTGCAAAAATCGGTCTTGTCTGGGGGTAGTGATGCGACTTGGCCCCCGGTGCCTCTCCGCTACTTCACCTGTGGCACGATAGCGTGTCCACAATCTTGAAATTACATTTTGATGGGTCCCTGTGGCCTCAGCAACATTACGCTGAACAGATCCAGCTTCCAGCATTCCCACAGCTCGTAACATCTCCGCCCTCGTCAAATGTCGGCGTTGCATGGCTACAATACCTCAATTTTAACTTTATCTTTCGTTTAAAAATGAAAAAAAACTGTAACTAAACGTAATTCGTATAGTTTTCTAAATTTCGCACAAATGAAAATTCCCTCTCCTATACATCAAGACATTTTTTGCCACCGAAACAAAAGAATTTTCAAAAATTTAAATTTGGAATTAGTCTGAGATAAATTACAAACGACTGAGACTGGGACTGCGACTGGGTCGACTGGATGCGGAAAGCGGAGGACAGGGTGCTGTGGCGCAGTCTGGGAGAGGCCTATGTCCAGCAGTGGACTGCGATAGGCTGAGTTGATTGAAATTACAAACAAATCGGTGTATAAAAGATTCCAATGCGGCCAGTACTTTTCGAGTTATTTAATTGAGTATGAAATATCCCTAGACCGTGTTGATGTGTGTATTATGTTAGAACCAATTTGAAGACATGTTACTTCCATTACAGTTCGGCCGTTAAGAGAATGCGTTCTTGAAACCTGTCATTAACTAATGAAGATCTGCAAAGCATTTATTCATTTGTATGAACTTGACAGCTGTCAAGAACGCATTCTTTGTTAGCACTGTAGGCCCACGTGGTGCATTACGGCCCTCCCACTCTCTTTCTCTCACAGAGGGGAGGCGTGTGTCCCAGCAGAGGAAACATTGTCTAAGGCGCAGTTCCCATTTTTTATTAACATTCCCGTTTTAATCTCAGTGTCAATATGTCAAAAATGCCTCTACTTTACTTACATTGACATTGATTGTCGCTGGGATGCGATTGCGACTAGATTTTCATCTTTTTTAAATACGGGAATTGGCCTTCAGGTATCGCGGGAGGAAACGCCCGGGTGTCACCATTGTGTGGATCGCCCGGAGGACACGGTGGAGTATACGGTGGAGGGCTGACCAGCTTGGGCAGAGCACCGCCGCGTCCTCACGGCGGCGATCGGCGGCGGCGATCTCTCGCGTCCGGCCTTGGTCCAGGCCTTGGTACGGAGCGAGAGTGCATGGAAAGCCGTCACCTCCTTCTGCGAAGCAGGAGGAAGGAGGAGGAAGGAGGAGGTGTAGCGCGTGAGGGAGAGGCAATCTTTGCGCCCTCACGTCCCTAGTCGCCGCAGGGGACGCCTTGGGCGTCGGGAATCGACAGCTGATTCCCGGCCACCGTAGGTGCGGGCTTGCGGACGGCGAGCAATGGGCAGCTCGGCGTCCGGTAAGGACCAGGCCCGGGTCGACAGCGTGTTGTTTTCCACGCGCGCCTCAAAGAGATGTCAGCACTAACTGACGGGGTCTGCTAGGGCCGATGCCTGCCGGGGTCGCGGGTTGTTCGAAAGAGATACCGTGGCCCCTGGCACAGGCAACTGAAGGAGCACGGGTGGGTTTTAGTCAGTAAAAGTCTGACACGCCCTCTCGCTCCGCGCAGAGCGGGAGAAGTTATTTGATAGTTTCCCATCCAAAAAAAAGGTACATATATACAGTCCGTTCACAGTTATTTTACCTCGGACAGCAGCAACCTAACAGCAACCTTATTGTAATGAGAATAAAGATCACTGTGATTTGGACAGTGATGCAAAATCAGAGATAAAATTGCTGTGGAAGGGGTGTAGGGTGGTTATCTTGGTCTCATGTTAACTTTGGAACGAAATTCTTTAAAACGCGTCTTGTGGTAGGAGTAAACTGGTTGACATCATCATGTAACGACAAACTCGAAAAAGCGTTATGCCCGCGTCTCTCTAAAGTTTAAATTATGGTTTTCGAGGGTGCTGAAGCCAATGGTAGGGTCAAAACAAAAATATAGATAAGATGGCGAAAATTTTCAAATAGTGAGGTCAAAATACGTATTAAATTCACATTTTCTCTCTCTTTCTGTCTCTGTCTTTAATATAACTACTAGCTGCGCCATCCGGTTTCACCCGCATAACTTTCAATACCGTGGGAATATCGGGATTAAAAGTAGCCTATATGTTAATTCAGGGTGTCAGCTCCCTCCATACAAAATTTAATCAAAATTGGTTCAGCCGTTTGAGCGTAAAGAAGTAAAAAAACATATAAACAGACACACACAGACACAAACTTTCGCATTTATAATATTAGTTTGATGAGTGTGTGTGCGTGCAAGTATCGCATAAGGAACTTCGTTCCTGACGGGGTTCCCCTACCGCATAAGTTTTTTTTAAATTGTGTGTGAGGTGTCAAAAAATTGGCATCCAGCCAATCATTGTATATTGATTGACCAAACTTTTATTTTATATGGCATCTCAGCGGAATATAATTTCATGGAAATAGCGATAGCCTTGTCGATAAGCCAAGAAAGTTTTGGTGGGAACCCAAGGTTGCGGCGCCATATTGCTCAGTATGAATCATAAGGTATAAAGAGGGGGCTTTCTTGGTGACAGCTAATTATAAGATACCATTAATCTCCTTTTATGGTTATTTTTTGTTATTATTAACTCCTGTTAAACAGAGCACCTGCCATCTTCCGAGTATCTATCTCTTCACCACCCTTGGTTGACTGGTAGAGAATGCCTAAGGCATTAAGTCCGCCTTTGTACCTTATTGTGTGCGAGAAGTTTAAATAAATCCACAGATACTAATATTATAAATGCGAAAGTGTGTCTGTCTGTTGCCTCTTTACGCTTAAACCGCTGAACCGATTTAGATGAAAAGTAGCTATAGAGATAGTTTGAATCCCGGGAAAGGACATAGAATAGTTTTTATTCCGATATTCCCACCGGATTGACACTTATGCGGGTGAAACCGCGGGGTTCTGCTAGTTAACAAATAAATCTCGAATATCCAGGACAGCTATTATAAAATCAAGATTCCTTGGTAGAATGTTTTATCCGTACCTATAACTACCGATTGTCACATAAATACCAGACATGGTTAGAAAGTTTCGGTCTACCTTTACAGCGACGTACGCTTTAGTTGTGGAACCCAAGTGTAAAAACGCGCTGTAAATGTATGTGTAATTATATCTCCTTCCCCAGGATGCCATCTATCTCCTTGCTAAATTTTATTGAAATCTTTTCAGTCGTTTAGGCGTGAACATGACAGAGTTACTTGAAAATTAAGTATGCATTCTAACTTCAGCTCTTCATTAGTAGCTTTTGTTGACATGTCTATACAGGGTTATTAGAAAAACACCAACAACCTCTTAAGAGGTCATTGTACTCATCATTATGAACAACTTTTACTATGAGACCAAGCCTGAAATCGCGAAAAAAAAATCAGATGTTCTCTACATTTTGACGAGTTATACGAACATAAATGTAGGGAACAGCTGATTTTTTTTCGCGATTTCAGGTTAACACTGTAATTTGAAAACATTGTTATTTATGTGACATTCGATAGTTATAGGTAGACCCCTCCGTGCCTCGGAAAGCACGTTAAGCCGTTGGTCCCGACTGTTATTCGTAGATTAAATTATTTTCAACAGAGTAACCGTGGAGTTTCTTGCTGACTCTTCTCCATAGGAAATGACCAAATAGAACAGGGCACCTAGCTTCTGATGTTTCATAAGTGTCCATGTAGGATATTGTGAAATAAAATAAATGTTGAATTTGAATTTAATTAGAAATGAAAGTCATATCAACTATTAGCATTGGAAAGGACACGAGGAGAGCAACGCTTTTACCTTGAAACTAGTAACTTTGACTTAAGTAACATTTATTTTATGTAAATTATCATCTTATGTAATTAATTAGGATTCGCTAGTATATGTGAAATTGTAAACCTGTAGATACTTAATTAATTATTCGCTCATCTACCTCATCATTGATTTTACAAGATTTTTTATCCAATATTTTATTATGACACCCCTTCGTGACTCGGAAAACACGTTAAGCCGTCAGTCCTGTATATCTTTTACAGTCGTTGCCGGTAGCCAGAAGCCAGAAAGTCTGAAAACCAGTCCAGAAAGCTTCAAATAGAAGTAGGTACCTAAAGAAGACCTAGAAATAGGTACCTAACTGGGTTGTGGTGGTCAGGTAGGCAGTCGCGAACGGTCTTACCAACGGGTATCAAACTCAAAGCATTTATTTCAATTAAACCGATTACAGACAGAGAGACAGGAGCAGTGGTGGCCCAGTGGTATCGGCCGCGACTTACGAGTTGTAGGTCGTAGGTTCGAACCCAGACAGGCGCTTTACTTTGTGTAAAATTATTTCATCACCACTGCTCTCAAAACGGTGAAGGAAAACATCGTGAGGAAACCGCATGTCCTAGAACCAAAAATTCAAAGACATGTGACATCTACCAACCCGCACTGGGCTTGCGTGGTGGATTACAGCCCACTCCCTCTCACAGAGAGGAGGCCTGTGTCCCAGCAGTGGGAACATTATAGGCTGATGATGATGATGATGATGATTACAGACGCTTTTGAATTGTCAAGGAGTCGGTCAGCCAAAAAGCCCCTAATCCTAGAAGTAGGTACCTAACTGGGTTGTGGTGGTCAGATAGGCAGTCGCTCCCTGTAAAATACTGGTATTCAGCTGCATCAGGTTAGACTGGAAGCCGACCCCAACATAGTTGGGACAAGACTAAGCTAAGATGATGCTGTTTTTATTATGACACTAGCTGCGCCCCGCGGTTTCACCCGCTTTAGTCTCGATCCCGTGGGAATATCGGGATAAAAAGTATCCTATGTCCTTTCCCGAGACTCAAGCTATCTCTATACCAAATTTCATCTAAATCGGTTCATCGGTTTAGGCGTGAAACGGTAAAATACAGACAGACAAACATATAGAGTTACTTTCGATTTTATAATATTAGTATGGATAAGATGATGCAGCTAGATATTTCAACAGGATTAGTCTTCGTTATTAGGATTTTAACAGAAAATCCTAAAGACGAAGTATTTTATTAGGGAGTCAAATCTTGGCCCTTAATTTGAGCCGCTCATGCTCAAGTTTATACCAGATGATAAATAAAACTTGAAGAAGAATACATACAAATAGACATCAAGCCAGCTGGATGTCCGTAAACTGCTCTATGGTCATCCGCCACACTAGGATACGAAACCATAAACAAGAAAACACTGGCACGAAACACAACCTTTAACATTTTCACTAAATAAACTTTAATAAAACACTCACTTTATTTCAGTTCTAATTAAAATACTTAACAATAAAATTGTACTACCAGTGACGAAAATAATACTTTCTGTTTACTTTTGTAATAATAGATTAGTAAAACTTTTTTATTTTTCATACTAATTTTGGCGCGTAATGTTTTTTTTTTTTTTAATGTCGTTGCTTGGAGCAACGGCCGCGCGCTTTTACAGCCTCTTCAACACTGGCCGGTTGGATGTAACTTTTTAAGAGCGCAGCGGTAAGAACAGTGGAGACCTATGTTGTTGTGAAAAAACGAAGGAATTTTTGCGATAATCTTAGAGATAGTCTCTATAATGCTTGTCCTTCATTGTTTGTAACTCGTAGGGAGTTCATGAATTACTGTAATAGGTAGGCTAGTGTACCTTTAATACTAAACTTCACCGTTTTATACGAAGGGAAGAAGTCGTGAGTTTATCTATGTTTAATGATAAATAAAGTCATGGAAATTTATTGTTAAGCAATTTAAATAGAACAAAATATGAAGTATTTATTGTCCAGGTAATACAGTATAAGCAGTTTCACATGAGTAGCTTAAAATACTACCTACAGCTAGATTACAATATAGGTATTATTTGTCGGTGAGCCCCAAACTCAGTGCCTGATTTAGAGTTCTGACAGCCCCAGGCTAACTATGCCCCCCCCGGGCCTGTTCTGCCTAGCTTTAGCAATTCAAAATCAAGTATTTAGGCGCGCATTTTCAAATTACCATATTTTATTCTGTAATAAGTGGTGCTGTCAAGAGCAAACTGAGTGCCCCCTCGGTCCTTGCGCCCTAGGCTCGAGCCTAGTTAGCCCGTGTGGGTAAATCAGGCCCAGCCCAAACTAGACAGTTAGTTAGTGTATCTTGGGGCTCGTGGAACGAATTTCTTCCAAAAATTGATTACGAACTTAAATTGTCTGTTTAATCAAATCACAAAATAGAATGTCATTCTTCGGCAAGTTCTCTATGAAATGGTTATAATACAGCATATTGACGCAGGGTTTCAATTTGCCTAAAAAATAATTCTTGTTTGTGCCCTTAACAGAATTTGCCATTAAACCAGCGGATCAATTGCGTAGGTAACACATTATCAGTCGGAATCGGTTTCATTTTGACAGTTCAACAACATTCATTGCGTTATTTAGGTACGCGTTTAGCAGACAAATTTTTCGAACTTATGAAGCAATGGATTAGTAATTTGCTTCAAAATGATTCAAATTCCGCAATGAGAATTAAAAACTCCGATAGATCTATAGTGTGTTAAGCAATTAGGTTGCAGGTTTTCAATTGATTCAAGGCAATTGCCTTTATTTTGGTAAGAGATGCGCTAGACAGAAACGGGTGGAGGCGGATCATCCGCTCCAGATGCAACTCTGAAGCTGACCACGATCCTCAGACATGAGGGACCGACTACAGAGAGAAAGAGAGAGATTTCAACATAAACCTATGTTCAATAACCTACAACAACACAACCTATGTTCCTATAGAACTGATAGATAGATAAAACGTTTATTTATCTATCTATTTATGAAAAATTGCGAAGACGTAGGTAGGTAAGTATCTAAAGAGATTTATTGCAAGACGAACTTTTTATCACTTACTTACGTAGAAGATGACACACGAAGGCAAACGTTTAAAACTGCTTTATTATGTAAATGTTATGATCAGACAATATAAACTAGAGCTGACATAAAAGGCCTTTCTTTCTCGAGAGATATATTATGCTGACTAGGTAGCAGTGGCATGCACTGGTTTTCAGAATAGGTAGGCACTAGGCCGGGTCTAGTCTAGGCAGACACAGTCACTAATCAGAAAAAAAAACGTGTCGTCGGGGGACCCCCGGCAGGAACTAAGTCCAAAATGAAAATAATTTTGTAAATTTTTTAATTGTGGGGCACACACATTAAAATGTAATTGACAGGCTTATGTTGATATATCGAGGTAGGCACTGCTTATATGCCTATATGCAATGCACGCCACTGGTAAGTAGGTAGGTAAGGTTATTTGAGATATTATTATTATTTGAGAGACTGACTCAGCTGGGCTACGAAATATCCTCTGAAATATCCTAAAAGTAACTAAAATGTAATTACAATCCCGAGCGAATCACGCAATTTCACGATTTCGGTATTTTTTTCGCGTTTTTCGCGATTTCAGCAGAATTATTCCGCTTTTTACGAAACAATGAAGTGAAGTGCGTTTTGGGGGACTGTCTTTTGTAATTTTGACGTTCGAAAAGTGCTGATTCTCAGCCTAGTTTGAATAAATGACTTTTGATTTTGAATCTTCATCTTCAGACCAATATTTAGATTAAATATAGAAGCCATTTTCGAGAGATTTAATATTGTGTTGATGTATTATGTACGAATAGCTGCGCCCCGCGGTTTCACCCGCATATGTTTCGATCCCGTGGGAATATCGGGATAAAAAGTAGTCTAAATGTTAATCCAGGGTGTCAGCTACCTCCATACAAAATTTCATCAAAATTGGTCCAGCTGTTTGAGCGTGAGGAAGTAACAAACATATAAACACACACACACACTCACAAACTTTGGAATATCGGGATAAAAACTATCCTATGTCCTTTTCCGGGACTCAAACTATCTCTAAACCAAATTTCATCTATATCGGTTCAGTGGTTTAGGCGTGAAGAAGTAACAAACATATAAACACACACACACTCACAAACTTTCGCCTTTATAATATTAGTGTGATTAGTGTATCGGGATAAATAGTAGTCTAAATATTAATCCAGGGTGTCAGCTACCTCCATACAAAATTTAATCAATATTGGTCCAGCTGTTTGAGCGTGAAGAAGTAACAAACATATACACACACACTTAAAAACTTTCGCCTTCATAATATTAATGTGACGTTCTTCAAAAATGTCAGGTGGCAGGACCGGTATGAACATGAACGAAGCTCAAGGAGTATGTAAGAATCATTGCAGATGGCGATCTGTAGTGTCTACCTACCCTATAGGAAAAAGGCATGAGTTTATGCATGTGTGTGTAAGATGTACGGCGATTTCAGTACACTTTGGAAAAGGTGGTTTTATTGTAGTTGCACAAGGTGTGCACCATGAATCTAGTTTCGTAAAGGTTGCAGGTTAACCGGTAGTTGCTCTGCTCTAAACCAGAATCAGGTTTGCCAATAATATTGGATCATGAATTGCTTTACTATCACAGTATAAGTAATAATAACTATAGCGACTCTGTAAAGCACATCAAGCTGTCAATTTTCTTTAATAGATTTTCAACTTTGTCGCTAAAGCATACCGTTCAAAGTTGATTGGGAAAATTTGAAAGTTTCGGGTAGCTTGATTTGCTGGCGTTTGTACCTTCGAAGACCAGCACCAGCACCCTAATTGCAAAACACATATTGGCTATTGCTAATCCATTGCTTCATATGAATGAAAAATTTGTCTGCTCAACAACGTAAATAACGCAAGAATTTTGTTGATTTTTTTCTTAGCGTGTCGATAGCAATCTAAATGGACTCAGCCCAGAATTTGGCTACTTGTTTGGCGCCATCACCAGCGTCCACCAGGTCTTGTAACGTGCAGCTGACAGGACACGCAGGACACGATACTAAGTGTCTCATCGTTTGTGGAACAGCACATCGTTTTTAATTGCGTAACACATATAAAATGACAATCGATCGCAATAGGTTTCTTTTTGACAGTTCACCCACGTTATATTATCTGTGCCCACGAGTATTATATTATCTGTGCCCACGTTCATTGCATTGTTACGTTGTTGAGTAGACGAACTAGTTGACCTGTCAAAATGAAAGCCACTGCTACCGACAGTGTTACGCAATTACCCCGCAGAGGGTCTAAACAAGTGACAATCGCTTTCAAAGTGTGACGTATTTCTACAACGACTCAATAGGATTGATGTATGCTATTCGGTAGCTTATGTCAGTCTCATTTAATAATTTTGAGTTTTCCATAATTGTTAGCGCTGATACAATGCAATGCAATGTCATTTTTAACCGACTTCAAAAAAAAAGGAGGTTCTGTATTCGACCTGTATGTATGTATGTATATTTGTATGTCCACGATTTTCTCAAAAACGAATCAACCAATTTTGATAATTCTTTCATCAATGTGATCTACATACTTTTAGGAAGGTTTTAGTATATAATACATTAGGTAATTATTCTTATGTACGAAGTTATATGCATAAATTCACTGCATCTCCGGCATTTCTATGCGATTTTTTATGATTCTTCTAGTCGGTGTCTTTAATTCTTCAATGCACTAGTGTTAATTGAATTTGTGTGGGGTAGGTACAACTAAAAAGTAAAAAATAAAAACTTTTTTACAAAAAAAACAACCGACTTCAAAAAAAAAACATTACAAAAAACTTTTTAACAAAAAAATTAAACCTCCGAAAAAACTGAAAAGCAAAAAATAAAAACCTTTTTTATTTTACCTTAATAAATAAGTTCTTAAACTAATGCAAGTATACCGAAGTAATTTTGAGTCGGCGCCAAACAAGCAACTTAATATCGTTGCGAGTGGTCGTGCCGAGAGCGCATTTTTTGTTTGGAATGTTATATTTATCGCTGGAGATTTCACGTTGCATTATTAATTTGATTTGGTTATTTCTTTAAATTTAAGGTAATTTAGTGATCATTGTTCATTGATTGTTTGGCGCCGACTCAAAATTCCATAGGTATACTTGCATTAGTTTAAGAACTTATTTATTAAGGTAAAATAAAAAAGGTTTTTATTTTTTGCTTTTCAGTTTTTTCGGAGGTTTAATTTTTTTGTTAAAAAGTTTTTATTTTATAATTTTTTGAGGCTATAATTTACTAATTACTACATGCATAATTTTTTATTACTTTTAAAATAGCTACCTACCTTACTTTAGATATTAACTGTTATATAATCCTACTTTAATTATTCTTTTTTATATAATAAAATACTTAAAAAAACAGGCTTTATATACCAACATAGATAGGCCTTTTATTTTAATTGTAATACACAGCTCAGCATTAAAATCTGTGAATGAACAATAAATCACCCCTATTTTCCCACCCTTAGGGTAGGATACTTTTTCCAAAACATGGGACCAACTTCGAGGTATGTCCTATCCAATAAAAAAAGAATTATTAAAATCGGACTATTCTGTTAAAAGTTATGTGTGGTCATACATTACAATCAGTGAGTGAACAATCAATCATCCCCTGTTTTCCTACCCTTAGGGTTGGATTTTTTTTTCCAAATTTATATGGGACCAACTTCGGGGTATATTTATTTATTTATTTATTAAAACTTTATGCACAAGTAAAAAAAAAATAATACTGTACAAAGGCGGACTTAATGCCTGAGGCATTTTCTACCAGTCAACCTTAGGGTGATGCAGAGACAAAACATGGCAGGTGCAACATATAGGAGAACTAGCTAGGAAATGAATATAAAATACAATATATACACAGATACATACATACATACATATAAACCAGATGAACTCTCAGGGGAAAAATGATCGGTAGAGGAGAAAACGAATCCAGCAAATCAGCGCTGGGATGTTACGGCCAACTTCTGCCGAATATGTTCACGTGCCTTCACTTTAAAAGATAACCGACTGGTTGCCGTCCTGATGTTCAGAGGGAGCGCATTCCATAGAAAGACCGCCTGGACAAAGAAAGAAGAATGAATGAAACCAGAACGGTGAGAAGGACATCGTAGAAGGCGATTGTTGGTTGAACGAAGATTTTTAGTATGGGCAGAGCATAAATATTGAATTTGAGAAGTCATGTAAGAAGGGGCAGTGGGATTGTCAAGAATAGAGAACAACGTAGTCAGCGCCCTCAACTCTCTGCGCTGGCGAATGGGTAACCATTTTAAAAGCCGCCGGTGCTCGGAAACATGGTGGGTATATCCTTTCCAATAGAAAAAAAATTATCAAAATCGGACTGCTCTGTAAAAAGTAATGCGTGATCATACATAAAAAAAAAAAATATATACGCGTCGAATTGATAACCTCCTCCGTTTTTTCGTCGGTTAAAAATGAAAAATAACTTTAATTTCGGAAGACGGTGTCAAAAAACGAAAATGCGGAACCAACGACACCGACTTCCGAAATTAAAGTTATTTTTCATTTTGTAGTTTTTTTTTGAAGTCGGCTGTTTTTTTTGTAAAAAGATTTTTATTGTCTATTTCCGACGGCCTACAGAAGCTAATGCTTACTATGATGAGATCGAAGATCGAACCAAAGGGCCCGATCTTTTCAAAAATATTCTTTACATTTGGTGGAGTGCGTCAATTACGCCGGATGTTACACTAAGGATCATCCTGACGGTTATATATGCCCCGTTGTAACGAAACCATAGCGAGATCTAATTCGATCCCAACGCCATCTATCGAGCTCAAAGACAACTCTCATCAGCGGGAGATGTCAAAACCGTTTTTTTTACTACGTTTTTTATACTTACTCGCTTTTTTGTAAACGAAAGTACCTAATGCATCAATAATACACAACGATACACGTGGCGCCAGCTATTATCATACTAACGTTATACGTTGTTTGTACCCTATTTCCGTTTCTGTACTCCTGATAATGTATAAGCAAATTTTCAGGATGACCGGTTCAGTGGTTTAGGCGTGAAAAGGTAACAAACAAACTTACTTTCGCTTTTATAATATTAGTTAGGTTTAGGATAGTTAGGGTTATTAATGTAGATTTAGTATATAGATTTACAGTTTAATTGGACCAGACAAATGAGGATAAATTAAACACACCTAATTGATAAATTAAGGTAACATTTATTAATTTAATATGATTCATATTTATTTAATCAAATAATTTTATTTTCCTTATGTCACACACTCATACTAATAGCGTTAAGAATATTTTAACGTTAATTCAGTCTTTATTAAGTACAGGTAAATAATATTATTTACATACGGAGATGCCCGTGGCTAAATTATAACAGCTGCAGAGTTTGATCTACGCTTGCCGCTGTTGGTCTGAGGATGGGTGACCATCTTTACATACCGAGACCCCTCCGTGCCTCGGAAAGCACGTTAAATCGTTAGTCCCGGCTGTCATTCGTGGGTCTTAGACAGTCGTTACAGGTAGTCAGAAGCCCGATAGTCTGACAACCAGTCTTAACAAGGGGTATCGTATTACCCAGTAATTGGGTTGTGGAGTTCATATAGGCAGTCGCTCCATGTAAATTACTGGATCACCGGGTTAATTGCATATTGTAATACACATAAAATGACAATTTGACAGCATTGGGTTTCATTTTGACAGTTCAATAACATTCATTGCGTTATTTACGTTGTTGAGCGGACGAACTTTTCAAAGTTATGCAGCAACGGATTAGTAATATCCTTCAAAACTCATTTAGGGTGCAGGAAAAGTTTAGTATAAAGCCATCCTTTAGCTGATTCCTTTTTGTTTATGCATTCTCAAAGTCTTAAAGGTTTAGCATACTGGCAATCTTCACACTCGTTTACACTCAAGACCTTGGTCCTACAGACTCCTCCTTTACAAGGGTACTCCCCCTTCCTGGGATACTCCTGGGGCTTGTCGGGCGTGAACCAGGGTTTGTGCAGCTTGTTCAGCATGGACAGCTCGTATTGGTGGAGGTGGTCTGTTGGAGCTGGTGTGGAGAGGCTGATGGTGGCGGAGAGGATGATGACGGCGAGCTGGAAAATAAAAAAGATATGTATGTTATAAAGTCTCTGTGTATCAGAAATGGATTTTCACTTGTTGCTTAGTGTCGCAAACTAATTTTTTAAGTGAAAACTTCTTTAGCCGCCGCTAAAGAAGTTTTCACTTCAAAAATTAGTTTGTACACTTTTTTTGTAATGGGTAAAAAATGTTAAACTCCCGTCAGGACACGTCACACTGATCGAAAATTCGTAAGACGGATGCAGAATAGACAGCCGGCGCGGCGTAGGAGAGGAAGTATCCCCATCTCTTTCTACGGCGCGGCGCGGCGAAAATGTATGCCTGCTGTTTCGTTTAGGCGGCGCAGGGCGCTTGCGCGAATGTTCGTGTGTGTTTATGTTACAGTCTGTGTAGTGGCCACAATGCTGTGTATTCGTAAAATTATTATAAAACAAAAAAATTGCTACTTTACTTTAATTGTGTTGTTTGTGTACGATAGTGCAATAAATAAATATTGTATTCTACCACATAAATGGTAGTACTTTTATACTGATAATTAAAGCAATTCGTGCCAAATTATTCTCTAACCATTCCAAAAAAAAAAAAAAATTGATGATGATTCCAAAATATCAAAAATGCACAACTTTAATATTCAAGTTTACAATTCTGCCGGCACTCCTGGAGTGCAACCCGTCTTTTTTTTTTGGGCTTATCCTCACTGATAACCAACGTCTGGGAAGAACGGAGGGTTATGTCGGACTCCGACTGATCCTTCCAGTACCAGTTTTTTTAAATGTCGCAGCATCATGCCGAGATCGGACTTACAACCCTCTAAGTTCATATAATCCTATTTTTGGATATTTTAGTATTGCAACACCAACATTAAAAAAGTAATTCAATTTGTTTTCTTTGGCAACACGCCCCTTCCAAATACGACATTGGTCGAATACTTAAGACTTAAGACCACAGATATAGATATACCTAGATAACGCAAATATCACGAACTGTATGAAAACCAAGCGTGCCATTTTTTGAATACCTACTATGACGTCACAAGCTCGCGCTCTCGCTCATGCTCGTCCAGTCAGCAGTACGCAGGACTGAGCGCGAAAGTGGCGGCTTACGATTTTTGAACGTAAGCTAGTGCGATTTTTGGCACGCGAAGTAGTTGCTCTTGCGTTATCTAGGTGTATCTATATCTGTGCTTAAGACTTTGTCCGCTGTTTTATTTAATTTTCCGTGGCACCACGTTACCAGCACTTCATCAGCACCCAACACCATTACACCGCTGCACATCTATGGAATGATTATTTTTCATGAGATATCAATCTCCCAATCAATACAAATCCCTCTTAATCCTAATCGTCAAAATTAACACAGACATGTGCATGAGTTTTCAGCGGAAATTACTCACATTGATAAGGTTGGATGTTCCAGCGATTATCCTTATGAAGTAGGTAGGTACGTGACTTATGATGATTCATAATTAATACAAATTAGGAGAATTTGACTTTTTCCATGGGAGATTATCTTGGAGACACATCAATTATTAATTGACAGACACAATAATAAGAAGTTCACACGAAAACTATAGATTTTTTTGCCAAATTGCATCTATTATTTGATGTATTGTTCGTTGATTCCTAATGAGTTAGCCAAAAAGTTAGTCAAGACTTAGGTAATTAGCGGTATATTTTTGTCACAAATGTAAGTGCATATTATATTTTTCCGAATAACTTAAAAAATACCTAATAAAAGTGTTAGAAAATTAGATTTGGATAAATCTGGTTGAGAATTGCACATACCAGGAAAGCATGGCACAAAGAATAGAATAGAATACTCTTTATTATGTACACCATATAAATTACAGACTTAAATATAGAAACTTTACGATGGGTGACACAATGGGCGGTCTTATCGCTAACAGCGATCTTTTAAAGACAACCTTTGGATGGATTAAAAACGGGAAGGACAGACAAATACTGTAGGTAGTCTGTGGTGTACCATTTACACAATACAATAAATACGTACAAAAAGTAACTTTCCTTGATAAATCCTTTACTGTCCAGGCCGCTCGTTTGTGGAATGCGTTGCCAGTTGAAATAAAACGCGCGCAGTCGTTACACGTGTTCAAAAGACTTGTAAATGAACACTACTTGTCGTTGTGATTTTGTCCTAACTGCTATCATCTACTGTCTTATTTTATTTTCGGTGCTTATAATTATTTAGTATGTATATATTTAAGTATCTATAATTTTGGATATGTATTTATCTGTGTATCTATTTTATTGTATTGTATGCATAATATTTGCACCAACGACAGCCCCATTTTATGTCCAGGGAAATCACTGTCCATACCAAGGTTGCCTGGAAGAGATCGCAGAAAGCGATAAGGCCGCCCATTGTATATTTTGTAGTGTTTAATGTGTTTATTTCATGTTATGTATTTTTGTGGTGTACAATAAAGTATATATAAATAAATAAATAAAGTACTACTAATCTAAATAAATATAAACATTATACAGGGTGTCCCTGGCAGTATAGATCAAATTGAATAGGGGCGTGGACAAGGTCATTTCCAAACTTTTTAACCCTGAGAATGTCGGTGAATTTTTTTACGGTTCAAAAGTTATGACCAGTTTTTATTTTATTTTCAATCACTTCGCATAGTGCTCAAAGAAAATAATCATAAAAAAAAAACTATCAGGGCTATCTAAAAAAATTAAATTCATAGCCCCGATAGCTTTTTGTTACGATTTTTTTAAAACGATTCGGTTTCACTTCTCTTTTCTTTTTTTTGTTTTTTTTTAAACCTTTGGAAACGACCTTGCCCACGTCCCTATTCGATTTGATCCATACTTCCAGGGACACCCTGTATATATAATTATAAACATGAAACAGGAGCAAAGAACCCAGAACCCCTATGTTCAGTACGTAAAGGCTGCCAGTGATAATGATGATTGAAGGAAGGTTTATCAATGCGACATAATTATGCTCACAGATACACCTAGTTAGTCTTTGCTTTTCGTAGAGGTTTAAACTCTCTCAATCTCCATTTCAGTAGATAAAAATATGAATTAGATCAAACGCCAAGTTAATTGGCGTTATTTCAGCGATACACTATTATCTATGTAGTCATTAATCACAGTCTCAGTAAAAATCCAACACTAATCCTCGATTTAATCCACGAATTACACAAAAAAACACAATTTCACTCACCAAAATATTCATGACTGCGTCTGTATTGAATTTAACACTTAAAATGCGCTAAAATTAAGCCGTTTTAGCTTTAAATACTAAAGAGAACCGCTCTACGTCCCAGATCGGATGTTTGTAAATCAGCTGGGAACACCGTTATCTGTTTGATATAAAAACTGAGTTGTAAAGGTGTGGCCACAATAGCGCTCGAGTAGTGGTACAGCTAGTTTCTCGAACGAAAATTATCGTAAAACTAATGTGACAAATTGCCAAGTCCGTGCAAACTGCTGTGATTGTATGGACTTAAAATAATCATGCAGAAAATACATACATCCTTGGATAGGTTTATATATATTTTCTGTATGATTATTTGTTTGTGTATTTGATTATTTGTTGTGATTTCACATCACACATCAGAGTGCTCCGGTTTTCTAGCTTGCTTCGCTCGCTCTTGCAATTGTGTTAGTATGGATAACAATCATCGGACTTTACCCTTTTTATTATTTGATTTTTTATTTATTTTTATCTGGTGTATTATGTTTCTTTTAGTCTGTGCTAAATATATGTATTTGCTTTCTTTCTTTCTGGATGCATTTTTTTAGTACAGTCAGCAGCAAAAGTGAAGATGTCAATCATCTTCACTTTAATGGATAATGACCCTCGTAGTGCGGTGACACGTTTGTTATGATTTCAATTTAATAAACTATCGAAATAAAAAAATATTAAGCATTTTTAAAGTTAATGCTTTTGAGCTGAAATTTTGTACAGAGATTCTAGACCAGATACACTCTTCAACCCGTTTGTATTGATATACCCTTTTCGTAACACCCTGTTTATACAGGGTGTTACGAAAAGGGTATATCAATCAACGTTGATAGGGTTATCCCTATCAACGTCGATGTATCAAAATTAAACTCATTTCTGTCTAGTGATTGTTTATAATTCAGCCAAGCGTTTGTCAATGCTTAGCGAGCTTTGGTATTGATTTTCATTTCAGAAAACGGATATTTTTGATCTCGTTAGTTAAACGATAAAAGTACGATGCCTCAGATAAATAAATGCCCAAGGCATTAAGTCCGCCTTTGTACAGTTTTTACTTGTGCATAAAGTTTTAATAAATAAAATAAAAAACTACTGAGTTAGCGATAGTGTGACCACGTCCTAACATCGACCCGAGAATCATCAATGAATGAGTGAGTCAGGCTCATCCACACAACAACAAGTATTAGTAAGTCAACGCCTGCGCACTATTTTGGGCAGAAAGTATATAAAACAATGTACTCTAATGTGTGTCAAATGATTCATTCTCTTGCTTGTCCCACTACGTAAAAGTGTATTGACTTCCCTTGGTTAAATATTTACCTTCGTTATTTTTGTGGGTCAATTTGAGCAAAAGTTTGTTGTTTAAGCAGGTACCTATGTGCCTTTTTTCAATACCGATTTAATGTAGTTCTTTGTTCACCTAATTGGGTTATTGTACATTCGCCACAAAGCAAGTTCGTCACGGAAAAAAGTATGTGTAAATTTGCCACAGCTCTAATTTCATAAAGTAAATTCGTCATAATAGTAATTTTGATTATTTTAAATCAGTCAAATTGTTTATTTCCGCACAGACAGCAGAAAAAATCAAACAATAATAAGAATCAGAACTTTATCTATTTATTTTTAACCGACTTCAAAAAAGGAGGTTCTGTATTCGACCCGTATGTATGTTTGTATGTCCGCGATTTCCTCAAAAACTAATAAACCGATTTTGATCATTCTTTCATTAATGTGATCTACAGACTTTCAGAAAGGTTTTAGTATATAATACAAGAGGTAATTATTCTTATGTACGAAGTTATATGCATAAATGTACTACAACTCCGGCATTTTTTTGATGATTCTTCTAGTCGGTGTTTTCAATTCTTCAA
This sequence comes from Amphipoea lucens, assembly GCA_947508005.1. Taxonomy (NCBI): domain Eukaryota; kingdom Metazoa; phylum Arthropoda; class Insecta; order Lepidoptera; family Noctuidae; genus Amphipoea; species Amphipoea lucens. Next base: position 17,943,018 of record OX382375.1, read on the forward strand.
TGCACTAGTGTTAATTAAATTTGTGTGGGGGTAGGTACTACTAAAAAGTGAAAATTAAAACTTTTTTACAAAAAAAAAAAAAAACAACCGACTTAAAAAAAAACACTACAAAGTGATAAATAACTTTAATTACGAATTTTTTAATTTCGACCCGTATGTATGTACATACATAAGTACATACGGGTCGAATACAGAACCTCCTTTTTTGAAGTCGGTTAAAAATGTGACGAATTTACTTTGTGGCTTTACAATAACCCACCTAATTCACTACTGCCTCCCACACAAGTTGATACACATCTACTTTCTTATCGCAGTATGCTGAAAGGGATTTCTTTAGAAATAAGCATCACCTTTGTATTTATGTTTCCTCTGGTCTGTTTGAGTGGTTAAATAAAAAGGTATATAATAGGTTAGAAATAAATAAATAAAAGGTTTTCATTTCCGAACACATAATCAGCCTATAATGTTCCCACTGCTGGGACACAGGCCTCCTCTCAGTGAGAGGGAGTGGGCCGTAATCCACCACGCGGGCCCAGTGCGGGTTGGCAGTTGTCACATGTCTTCGAATTTTTAGTTCTAGGACATGCCGGTTTTCTCACGATGTTTTCGTTCACCGTTTTGAGAGCAGCGGTGATGAAATAATTTACACAAAATAAAACGCCTGTATGGATTCGAACCTACGACCTACAACTCGTAAGTCGCGGCCGTTAACCGACTGTTTATTGTTATGTTTATTAAACGGTGAAAATACGATGCCTCAGATAAATATGAACCAATACTGATTTAGCGATAATGTGGCCGCGTCCTAACATCGAACCGAGAATCATCAATAAATGAGTGAGTCAGGATCATGCACACAACAACACGTATTAGTAAGTCAACGCATGCGCACTAATTTGGACAGAAAGTACATAAAACAATGTACTCTTATGTATAAATTATGTATATATATGTGTGTCAAATGATTCATTCCCTTGTCCCACTGTGTGAAAGTTTATTGACTTCTCTTGGTCAAATATTTACGTTATTTATGTGGGTCGATTCCAGCAAAAGTTAGTTGTTTGGGCGTGTGTGTATTCTTCTATATTTTATGTAGTTCTTTGTTCACCTACATAACAAACAATCACGCCTGTAACCTTCGAAGAGTTAGACAGAGGTGTAGGTACCTATAATACATCTACATTTCGCCAATTATTAACCTTTTGACCGCTTGTGTCACATTTATGCGACACATATTTCCGTGCCCCTAGCACATCCCCTAGCGCTCGTGTTGTATTTCTGCGACAGAGAACATGCATGATTTCTCGTTCTATTTACTTCCTATTAACTGCGTGGTACAACTAAAACTATTATTAAATACTTAGAGAAAAAAATTTTTGACTATTATTTAATCGACACAACGACTTCTCCTTATTTATTGTAGGTATTATTTTATCTTGATTTTATCGATGTGTAGCCGCGCGCTAGGGGTACGACAATTGATATTTAGCCAAGCGCTTAAAAGGTTAACTCCCATTTAAAAGAAGACGAGCCCATTGCCATGTACTGGGCATCCAATCAGAAAAACCCAAAATAACACTTTGCCCGAGCTGTGACTCGAATCCAGGACCTCATGCTCAGCAGTAGCGCTTGCGAAGTAACAGGCATATTTTAATCAATTTTGGGAGCGTTTACTACCGCAAACCTTTAACGTATGAATAGGTCATCATCTGCCTAGCCTTTTACCAACTATGTTGGGGTCGTCTTCCAGTCTAACCGGATGCAGCTGAATACCAGTATTTTACATGGAGCGACTGCCTATCTGACCTCCACAACCCAGTTACTGGGTAATACGATACCCGTTAGTAAGACTGGTTGTCAGATTTTCGGGCTTCTGACTACACGTAACGACTCAAACACCCACGAATGACAGCCAGGACCAACGGCTTAACGTGCTTTCCGAGATACGGAGGGGCTCGGTATGTAAAGATGGTCACCTATCCACAGACCAACCGCGGCAAGTGTAGCTTAACCTGATCGATCGACCAGTGCGGCTGTTATTATGTGGTCTCTTTACGTATGGGTAGGTATGTAAATGATATTAGCCGTATCAACGGATCGCCGTGATTTGGCATAAAGATAGTTTCCGGGCCGGAAAGTGAAAGAACTTTTATCCCAAAAAAAAAATAAGGATCCTGTAGAATTGACCATGGGAGTGCAGCGGGGAAAGCTAGTCACGAAATAAAACAATAACAATTTCGTTTAGTGTATTGGTAACAAACAAAAACAAGTGACGGATAGCTGTCAAATTATTACCAAATATCCTGTCTTTGGTATTGTTCGTCGCATCGTTGAGCGCCTCAAGTTCTGAGTTGAGCCGCACGGTTTTTTTTTTATTTGATATGGCTTGCTCTTGACTCTAGCCTAGGTCAAAGGTGACAGAGACAAAGTCGACGATGGAGCGAGCTACCCAGAAGACTGTCACCGACACTGACTGTGACTGTGTTGCCTGTTCACTCTCACTTTGAAGAGATTCGGGTTGTATGCGCTCGGAAAAACAGACGCAGGTAGAGAGTTCCACTCTTTTGCTGTGCGCATTATAAACGACATTTGCAAACGCTTAGTGGGAATTGGTGGAATAGCAACCAGGTAGGGATGGTAACTTGCAGTGCGCCTGGATGTCCGAAGGTAGAAGGGGGCCGGTGGAATGAGGTCGTGGAGTTCTTGGGCACACTCACCGAAGTATAGTCTGTAAAAGACCGACAGGCACTGACAAATGCGTGCACTGACAGGTCCGCTCAATCTATGTGGTTCTTTCCTCAAAAGACCATTTCAGACACCAATTTACATGGTCTTCAAATGATCTGACCAAGATTTTGTCTGGACTTTAAAAGAGACTGTGACCTCTGAGTTTGTTTCGGCCTTTCTTCTCAGAGTAGACAGATAGGAAACGCCGACCTCATCTAGCTTATAAAAAATATGACTGATGTGTAAAAGTGTTTGTACAAACCTACTTACAGAAAATAAATCATTTATCATTTTATTACCAAGGCATTGGCCAAGCCTGGTGATTATAGCCCATTTGAATAGTTACTGTTGACATAAAGGCCGACGATGTGATGATACCAAGCTTGCCAAATGTAATGATTACCTGCGTACAATGTTTCCAAAGAGCTCCTGTGTCTATTATTTGTGGTAATGGACTTTCCATAGGAAATCGCCGATCTTTGCACAATCATCACACTAATATTATAAAGGCGAAAGTTTGTGAGTGTGTGTGTGTGTGTGTTTATTTATTTTATTTTAAAGAAGGCTTACAGACTAACAAACCAATGACATAATGTAATATTAAAAAAATGCTAATAACAAGCCTCCACATATAGTTATATTTGTATGTTTGTTACTCCTTCACGCTCAAACAGCTGGACCAATTTTGATAAAATTTTGTATGGAGGTAGCTGACACCATGAATTAACATATATACAGGGTGTCCCTGGAAGTATGGATCAAATCGAATAGGGGCGTGGGCAAGGTCATTTCCAAACTTTTTAACCCTGAGAATGTCAGTGAATTTTTTTACGGTTCAAAAGTTATGACCGATTTTAATATTTTTTCAATCACTTCGCTTAGAGTTCAAAGAAATTAATCATAAAAAAATACTATCAGGGCTATCTAAAAAAAAAAAAAAAAATTAATAGCCCTGATAGTTTTCACGAATTCGATCTTTCTTCTCTTTTTTTTTTAGTATTTTTATTTTTGCTAAAACGTTTGGAAATGACTTTGCCCACGTCCCTATTCGATTTGATCCATACTTCCAGGGACACCCTGTATATAGGCTACTTTTTATCCCGATATTCCCACGGGATCAACATTTACGCGGGTGAAACCGCGGTGCGCAGCTAGTCTTCACTATAATTTCTTTAAGTACTTTTTTGTTATGCGTCGGAAATGATACTCCAAGCTTCAATGAGTAAATTAGTAGAATTATCAGCCTATAATGTTCCCACTGCTGGGATACTGGCCTCCTCTGTGTGAGGAAGTGGGCCGTAATCTACCAGGCGGGCCCAGTGCGGGTTGGCGGATAGTATACAATAAGCGGTGTGGGGCATCGACGCGCAAACTGGTACAGTCAGCATCAAAAGTCGATTAACGCTATCATTTTTACGTGTTATTAAATTGACAACAACTTTTTTCAATAAACTGATTTTTAGCTTTTCATATAATAAACAAGAGTATATATTGTAAAAAAAAAATTTCTGCTGCAATTTTGAACAAATATTTTGCTCAATAACTAAGATTAAAAAAACTGAAGTGTTAATCAACTTTTGATGCTGACCGTACCATGAATTCAGGGACATGATTCTGTAGATTGCAGCCTTGGTTATCGACGGTTATAAAAAAAAAATCTGTTCCATAGGTACTGTCAACAAAAGAGATAAGTATGCAGGATCGTCGGATATAAGTTGAAGTTTAGTAAGAAACCGATAGACGTTCTCTACTAAAATTTATTTTTTTTTCAATAGAAAACAAACAGATCATTTATCAAATTAAATTTCAGTCGACAACATCCATCGGTTTCTTACTAAACTTCAACTATATCCGACGATCCTGCATACTTATCTCTTTTGTTGACTGTACGTTTTGACCATGTAGGTATTGAACTTTTGTATGAAACAGCTGTTTTTTTAGGGTTCCGTAGTCAACTAGGAACCCTTATAGTTTCGCCATGTCTGTCTGTCCGTCCGTCCGTCCGTCTGTCCGTCCTCGCTTAATCTCTGTGACCGTTAGCACTAGAAAGCTGAAATTTGGTACCAATATGTATATCAATCACGCCGACAAAGTGGTAAAATAAAAATTGGAAAAAAATGTTTTATTAGGGTAGCCCCCCTATATGTAAAGTGGGAAGTGATTTTTTTTTTAATTTCAACCCTAATGTGTGATATATTGTTGGAAAGGTATTTAAAAATGAATATGGGTTTACTCAAATCATTTTTTGATAATGTCAATAATTTCGGAAATAATCGCTCCAAAAGTAAAAAACAATGTGTCCCCCCCCCTCTAACTTTTGAACCATAAGTTTAGAAAATAATTATGAAAAAAATCTGAAAAGTAGAATTTATAAGGACTTTCTAGGAAAATTATTTTGAGCTTGACAGAAACAACAGTTTTTGTACAAAAAAGACAAAAGTTGTACAAAATCATTTCTGGACTAAGTTTGTAGTATAATCGTATATGACACTCAATACAGGTAGTCCGAAGCCCAAAAAGTCTGACAACCAGTCTTACCTGGAGGTCGGATAGGCAGTCGCTCCATGTAAAATACTGGTATTCAGCTGCATCCGGTTAGACTGGAAGCTGACCCCAACATAATTGGGAAAAGGCTGGGCAGATAGATTGAAAGAAAGGTAGGTACTGTGAGCGTTAAGTACGGGAGGTGCCCTTTTATTTAACCGGTCAAGGACCGCGGTCCGCCCATTGGCGACGAAACAATAGAAAATCAATTGTGTCTCATTAGCGGAGCTTGACAGAATGAAACTCCTATCGGATTTCATAAGATCATATTATTTTAGGAGTTTTCATACTGACTACATGACCTAAAGCGCGGTCTTTGTCGGACTGCATAGAAAAGAAAGAGAAGCGGGATGACACAGCGCTCGTAATTTATTGCAAAATATGAAGCATTTGTCTATCTACGAAAATCTATTGTTTGTACTAAGAAATTCAAACACTAGAGTTTTAGCATGTTGCTTGTAGAATAATCTGATAAAAGAAAATAATGATTGTATGTACCGTCAAACGGGGTGAATAGGGATGCAGGGGTGAATTGGGACGAACGAAACTTTAAAATGGATATTAACGTTGAAATAAGAATTATATTAGTTTGTTGACATTTAATTACAGTAAACACATTAGGGTCCTTTTTGGGCACAGACTATATTATTTGAATGTTAAAATCCCTTTTAAAGTTTTGTCCCGATTCACCCCTGCATCCCTATTCACCCCGTTTGACGGTATATTAGTATGGTTTTTATTGTAAAAATAAAGTTTTTAGAGGTATCTTCATGATTTTTTTCTATCGTACCAAGTAAGTTGTATTATGTTTTCAATACACTATTGTATACCTAGCATATATCCTGAAGAATATCATATATTTTTTTGATTTTATTTACTGTAGTCGATCATATACTTTTATTGTTTCTAAAACTTGCGTTTTTTGCGTTTAGGTCCTGTAAGCTCCTTAAATATTCGTAAATAAAATTAGCCCATCTTATTTATTATACGTCAAATATACAACTCATTCAATGACACACGCTTGAACGTTCGAATGGAACATGCCTTCAAATATGACCGGCCTGTATTTCAAAAGAGTGAGAACCTTTACAGTACTGTAGATAGTCTTTCTGACTCTACCGGGGTTAACTACAGATGGGAATTATTTTACTGAATTAAACTCCCATTAGACTTTTATAGGGTACTAGCTGCGCCCCGCGGTTTCACCCGCGTAAATGTCGATCCCGTGGGAATGTCGGGATAAAAACTATCCTATGTCCTTTCCCGGGACTCAAACTATCTCTATACCAAATTTCATCGAAATCGGTCCAGCCGTTTTTATGTTATGTCGTGACAACGGAAAACAGGTTTCATTTTTATATATATAGATAGACTAGCTGCGCCCCGCGGTTTCACCCGCATAAGTTTCGATCCCGTAGGAATATCGGGATAAAAAGTAGCCTATGTCCTTTCTCGGGACTCAAACTATCTCTATACCAAATTTCATCTAAATCGGTTCAGCCATTTGAGCGTGAAGAAGTAACAAACATATAAACACACACACACAAACTTTCGCCTTTATAATATTAGTGTGAAGTGTGATGTGATTATTCAGGAGTCTTTTATCATATTTATGTAATTATTTCATCTTATTTTTTATACGTCAAACCTAAGACTCTCTATGACACATGCTTAAGAGTAAACTAGTCGCGAGCTCGAACTCACTGGTGGTCATGGCCAAAATCACGCTGTCTAACTTGGCTTCGTGTCTGACGGAGCTAGTATCAGTGATGAGCAGTTAGACGCTAATCTACACGCACAACATCTAGTTCTCACGCACAGAAACACCGTTCCGAACTGATAGGCGCATAAAAATATTTGAAAAGTGCTTTGGAAAATCGAGTTCTATGAAAAATCCACTACATAAATCAATCAAAAATAAAGTTTTTTGAACTCTTTGATAACTGAGCTTTGTCGGTACGGATTTAATTTTTAATATTTTTCAGTTCTTTTATTATTTACACCCAAAGTTACGTTAAAAATAGCAAGGAAAACGAATCTTTGTTGGCTCATAACTTTTTAATGGCTTGTTATTTTACAATTCTGCTTCCGTACAGACACAATTAATAATTAGACAAAACAATAAAATGTTTAACTTTGGATTTACAATATCAAACAGTGGAGTAATACTCTCCCGAAATTTGTATGGAAAAAATATCGAATAGTGGCACCTTAAACGTTCGAATGGATATGCCTTCAAATATTAGCGGTCTGTCTCGCAAGGAGGTCAAAACCTATCAAAGAGGTCTCTACAGTACTTACTACTATTCTTCCGTTCTTCTTTTGTCATAAATTATTACAGAGTAGCTACGTCGACATGGTGATCGTTGTCGCCGCCATCTTTCATCATTATAACTACTTAAGTACTAACATTGCGATATCATCACGCTACTTACTTTTCTAACGTAAGCAGCCTCATTATGTGGCCAAGGTTTAACACAGTTATTAATATTATTGTAACATAACATAACCTCACGCCTGTATTTGACAAAAGGGTACGCAGATGTGTATTTGTGACTTCAAGTGACAGCTATGTTAACAGAACCCAGCATTGCATATATAATTATGTAAGCTGTCACGCCCTTTATACCTGGAGGCTTAATTAGGAAGTAATTTTTTTTTTTGTTTACATTTTTAATTGAGTACGTATAGTGTTTATTGTATTTGTTGGTATATTGGCGTGGCTAGCTGACCTATGGCAAATAATTTAATTTATTGTTCTGTGTCCTGTAATGTTAATTACTTTGCATACTTAGTATTGTATAAAATCAATTATTTTCTAACTGAACAGACAGCTGTGCTGCTGGGGAGTTTGTTCCGCCACTTCTTCTCCCCAGCGAAAGCACTAGGAAGTGGTGAAGGGCGGGCGTTTTGGGGGACTGTCTTTTGTAATTTTGACGTTCGAAAAGTGCTGATTCTCAGCCTAGTTTGAATAAATGACTTTTGATTTTTGTACATATAGTACACCCACATTTCGCCAGCTATGTTTCAGTTCCATGTAATAGGGGGCGAGGCTATTGCCATCATCCAGGCACAAATCCAGACTCCGGGCTGCTACTGAGAATTTCCCGATAGCAACACTTTGCTCGACCTGAGAATCGAACCTAGGACCTCATGTTCAGTAATAACGCTTGCGACCGCTAGACCAATGAGGCAGTAATATTATTGTCTAGATACGAATCCATACTAATATTATAAATGCGAAAGTGTGTCTGTCTGTCTCGTTACCTCTTCACGCTTAAACCGCTGAACCGATTTAGATGAAATTTGGTAGGGAGATAGTTTGAATCCCTGGAAAGGACATAGGATAGTTTTTATCCCGATATTCCCACGGAATCGAGAACTTATGCGGGTGAAACCGCAGGGCGCTGCTAATAACAATGATATAACCGATATAACCAAAACGAGCTTATCTCCCATTGATTTCATTAAAATAATCAGTTTAATGATTAAAATGTTACTAACTACTACCCAGATTAGCTGAAATACTGTTAATTGTGAGTTTTATCTAATTAAAATGAAATGTTAGGTTGAAGTAGTACCTAAGGGTGCATGCTCACTGACGTGAACCCACCTCGAACAGACTAAATTGATGGAATCGTTTTATAGAGGTACATAAAAAACTGTACCTAGATTCAGCATAGGACACCAGAAAGACATAAATTTTCATTTTATTGGGGTGGTAAATTCACGAGCCGAGTCGAGCGAGAGTCACGGGGGAAGTGCCAGTCTGAAATAAAATTTTAATGTCATAATCAGCCTATAATGTTCAAATTGCTGAGACACAGGCCTCCTCTCAGTGAGAGGGAGTGGGCCGTAATCCACCACGCGGGCAGATGTCACATGTCTTTAAATTTTTGTTTCTGGGACATGTCGATTTCTACACGATGTTTTCCTTCACCGTTTTGAGAGCAGTGGTGATGAAATAATTTACTCAAAGTAAAGCGCCTGTCTGGGTTCGAACCTACGACCTACAACTCGTAAGTCGCGGCCGTTACCACTTGGCCACCACTGCTCTTAATGAATGAATGAACTGGATGGTGTAAAGTAATTATTTATTGTAAAAATATTAAAAAACTAGCTTCTGCCCGCGACTTCGTTCGCGTGAAATTTCTTATTCCCTCGACCCATCTCGTCGTATTGCATCACTTGCCGGCGTCTCCTGCTCTATCACTTCGTTTCCCGATAGCGCTTTTGCTCGGCTCCTAAGGGTCATAGCGTGACGTTAAATAGCCTATAGCCTTCCTCAAGAATTTGGCTATCAAATGCAAGAAGAATTTTTCAAATCCGACTGGTAGTTCCAGAGATTACCCCCTACATACAAACTTACAAATAACTTTTACCTCTTTATAATATTATAAGTAATAAGTATAAGTATAGATGTATTTAATATGTGAGAAGTTTAATATACGGAGTAAAATAATAATTATTTTTCATCAATATTCAATAATATTCTAGTATGCACGCGCCTTAATTGGCACTTTTTCATTATAAATAATGGAATTTCGCAATAATTGTGTCAATCCATCATTAGAGATTCAAGATGGCGGCCCTTCCCGCCACTTTAGTTCTGTTTTTATTTTTCGCTTTAGCTTCGGGCTACACTTTATTGCGTAAGTTTTTTGCTCTTCATATTTTTTAGTTTTACTATTTGTTTAATTAAGTCCATTTTGTATTTCAATTTTAAACAGCCTAACTTGTTTTATAATTTACTAGCGTCTGCCCGCGACTTCGTCCGCGTGAAATTTCATCCTCCCCCCATTTACCCTCTTAGGGATGGAATTTCGAACAACTCTTTCGTAGTGAATCTTCACAAAGAACACATGCTCCAAATTTAATGTCTCTAGGACCAGCGGTTTAGGCTGTGCGTTGATATATCAGTCAGAATTTTGTATATAATATAGATTCAGAATCAGTCATCATCATCATTTCAGCCCGGAATCACTCACTATTGGGTTTAAGCCTCCCCTTTCCTCTACCATACTTCCCGGTTCCATGTGTCCCTCATTCAGGTGTTTCCCGCAACTTTGACGATATCGTCAACCCAGCAGAAATTAGTCAAAAATCTCCAGATTGCTTCGCTCTTTAGCATAGGTCCCCAGGTTTTCCATAGCTCATGGTCGTGATTCATTTCTCCTCTATGTCTCTCCTGCAGTAGTTTTCAAGTCGACATCCCATCTGTGAAATGGTCTTCCTCTTTTCCTCTTTCCTTCTCTGGTATACCATTCTATTACGTCTCTGGACCATCTTCCGTTGTTACCCCTGATAACCTGCTCACTTCCATTTAGTTTTATACAGGGTCCCATTAAAATAGATGGACAAATTTTAACACAGTGCTCAGTACGTCTAACCAATGATATCCAAGCAAAAAAAAAAAAACACTGATTAAAGTTATTTTATTTTGACCTAAATTAATAAACTGCCGGCAATTTAGTGTATTTTTATTAGCTGCTTATTTTTCTTGTAAGTATCTAATGCGTTTTTCTTATATATTTTTTATCATCGTCCTTATTTTTGTGGTCTGAATGATTTCTAAAAGTTTGTCCATCTATTTTAATGGGACCTTATATTCTGCAAGTCATGTTTGCTACGTTTGTTTTTTTTCTTATAAGTTTAAGATTTACTTTGCCTTTTTTTATGCTCCTATGTTGTAACTATACCTATATCAACTTGTAATTTTCAAAAACCTTAACATACGTTAACAAAAAATTACACTGGTCAACAAAAGTCTTATTTCCTTTATTTTTTTTTTCTGTTATTGGGTATTTCTATGGTCCTGACTATGAAAAAAAATACTGGGAGATGGCTAAGAGCTTTACTTTTTGAAATATACAGTTTTATTATATTGACAAAAAAATATTATGTTAACAAAATTTTAATAGAGGTCGTTGAGCAGAAGATTAGTTAGAATATGACCACTTATTTCGATTTCCAGGGGTAATTCCGTTTATTTTCACAACGCAGAAGTAGCAATCGTAGCAATCGATTTCGAGCTTCGAAAACAACAACATAATATATTTCAGTGTTCAATAAAAAACGCAAATCTAAGTAAAAATAGTAAATGAGGTTAGTTAGCTGTAACTCAAGAACAAAAGCTGTTAGAGAAAAATTGTTGCCATATTTAAAAAATACGCGTCAATTTGAGATAGGAACAAAAAAAAAAAATCACAGGTAACAAACAATTTTATTTCTTTTGTTGACCAGTGTTATCAGCCTCAATAATTCATTTGGGTCGAGCAGGTATTGAAGTCTTGTATGGGGCAGTCAGTTGATATTTTTTTCGCGATTACGATGTTGGTCCCATTCAGAAATTTGTTCATTTTGATGGTCTGGATAGTTTTAGTTTGATAGTTTGATGGACCTTTTAATTTGACCACATCATTCTGATACATATTCTGTATTTAAAACCAGCGTCAGGCACTAGTTGTCTGGCATTTTTGCTGAACTGGGCCTTTTTGGCGCAGCCGTAAGGCGCACTTTCCTGCTAATTTCTTAAATCGGACTTTACACTTTTTATTTGATCTATATTTTTTTATCAGATGTACAGTCACGTCTAAAAGTATACAGTATACACTTGGCTTTATTCAAAGACGATTTTCTCCTTTATTTTTGAATGAAATTTTATGAATACGAAAATAGTATTTTCGAACCCATAGGTTTATGTTAAGTGTCGTATTTCTACGTTGCATTCGTTATTTCACGAAAAAATCCCAATTGAAAATTGCCAAGTGTATACATACTTTTAGACGTGACAGTAGGTATGTATCTGGTGTATTGTGTGTCTTTTAGTCTGTGTTTTTAGTCTTTCTTTTCTTTCTGTATTTTTTCGTAGGTATTTTCTAACACCACCACCCGACCTCTGCTTATCGTTTGCAATTAGCGCTTACAGGCGTGATTTGTTATATGTTTTTAAATACAAATGATTGAGTATTATATTGTTTGTATACAGGAGATGACGACAATGAAATTGTATGGCCAAGCGAATACCACTTCAAGGGAGAGAAGCTCAATTTCAAATCATCTCTGAAAGAAAACTTTGAAATGTGGTAAGTTATTCGGTCACAGTAAAAAAAAACTATACTAGATGTGTGTGTGTCTATGTTTCTGGATCGCAAATACTTAAAAGGCTTCGTTCCAAAAGTCGCCCAATAATTTGATGTCACTAATTTCTTAATGTTATTTTGGCTTCATTTCTGAATATTCAAATTGATGTAAGGAACGACTCAGGTTTCGACCTTAGACTGAGGTTTTTTCATTTAAGTATTTATTAATGTACACCAAGAGCTCCTATGTATTATATATCTTAAGTACTATTAGGTTAAATACTACTAAGTAATCTCTCCCGCTTTCACTAGAACGAAAGCTCATGGACATGTGCATTCTTTCCACTCTCACCTACGGAGCGCAAGCATGGTCTCTAAGGCGCGTCGCCCACACGAGCTAGAGTCGATGCGGCGACGAGGCGCGGGCGCACGTTTTCTATAGGAATAAATATAGGTATGTATGAACAGGCGACATACCTATATTTATTCCTATAGAAAACGTGCGCCCGCGCCTCGACTCTAGCTCGTGTGGGCGACGCGCCTTACAAAGCGTCAAAAGTCCGCACTTGGAGTCTGCAAACGGGCTATGCAACGAAGTATACTAGGTGTCAAACTCACAGTATACTGGCTACCCGTAACGACTGTCAAAGATCAGTCAAGATCACAGATCAATGGAACTCCCACGCATCGACGAAACACAGCAGGCTGCTTGACGCCGGACTCGGTGGTCGCAAACCAGGCGGGCGTTAGCCCTACCACAGCAAGGCAAGAATTGGCCAGTCAAATAAGATTCTATGGGGGACAATCGCAAATAAAAAGTTAAAGATAGGATTGAATAAAGTTCGAACTGTCATGTGTCATTGCTAACAGGGGGACAGATTTTTTGATGGCAGTTCGTCAAATGACCCTCTGATCTGTCCCCCTTAGGGCACTAAGCAGGTTGACACATCGGAATAATTCGAACCAATTGGCACGGGCACTTTTGAGTTGTCAGGGGTCGGTCAGTCAGAAATAATGGAGCTAGTTACCAATCACTAACCGATGGATGCTCTTACTTGATTGTTTCTTGTACTTCTAACCTAAACATGCTTGTTCCAGGTACAATGCCGACCTGAACCGTTCCCGCATTGACTTCTACGACGGCACCGTCAAGAAATGGTACTACGGCGACACTGGATTCGCTTATGCGGTATGACCTTTTTACATATATAAATGTATACTGCATTCGTGATTTATTTGCCAAAAATGAAAACAAACATGAGTTTATGGAAAAATTACTTTAAACAATCACTAAATTATCTTAACTTGAAAAGTTTTCTTTCAAGTTAAGGTAATTTAGTGATCTTTGTTCATTGATTGTTTGGCGCCGACTCAGAGTTACTTAGGTATTAGGTATACATTAGTTTAAGAACTTATTTATTAAGGTTAAATAGAAAAGGTTTATTATTTTTTGCTTTTCAGTTGTTTCGGAGGCTTAACTTTTTTGTTAAAAAGTTTTTGTTTAACTGAAAATAACAATAATTAGAAACATACATTTGAATAGACCTTACATATACATAAACTCTCGCTTTCTTCCGATGGGCGGAGATAGAAAGTAAATAGCGCCACTTGCTAAAATCCATTTGTTAGGTTCGCGAATCATATTTTAATTTACATTCAACATGACACTGACCTGCAAATTGCAGAAAACAAAAGAAAATGAATTGAATTTCGCGAGCTACGGTAAACGTAAGGTAGGACGCCCTCAGGCTAGGCTAGGTGGAGCGCCGATCTTCGCAGGATGGGTGTTAGTAGCTGGATGAGAGTTGCCGAAAATCGAGTTGAATGGCGCGCAATAGGAGAGGCCTATGCCCAGCAGTAGACTGCTATAGGCTGATGATGATGATGGGCTACCCTGGCGCTTCTCCCTTGATACTTGGTACTAAGGCCCCAGGACTTTAAAAACTTCCTTTTTCAGAAACACCCAATCACCAATGAAGAGGTGACCAATGAAGAGATTTGCATGAAGAGGTTTGCAGAGGATGAGCAGATCGACTTCCTTCCGGACGTGTCTGAACTGACTTATACAGGTAATACCTAATCCATACTACATATATACCTATATCTACTACATCCATACTAATATTAACAATTCGAAAGTAACTCTGTCTGTATGTCTGTATGTTACCTTTTCACTACGATTTAGATGAAATTTGGTATAGATATAATTTGAGTCTCGGGAAAGGACATAAGATACTTTTTATCCCGATATTCCTACGGGATCGAGACTTATGCGGGTGAAACCGCGGGGCGCAGCTAGTAACATATAATTTCGAGAGCTATTTTGATGTTTTCAATGATTATTAGGTATTTGTTTTACACCTACGTTTTGACTTTGATTTTGATTTACATGTAGGTACGTAATATTTCGTTTTTACACCCCGTTCGTAAGTTTCATAGACGTATTTCACAGGAGACGCTATGTCCATGCCCATGTCATGAATAGTGCGCAATGCGTCACCATCAGAATATATTTTACAGCGCTGCGGTCACCGCAGTGGTAACGCCTAGGAAAATTACTATCCAATCGCTATCACGCGGCTTTGTTACGCATTGCGCTGGAAAACTTGAGCTACAAGTTGCTATAGTGTCATAATAAACTAGCTTTTGCCTGCGACTTTGTACACGCGAAATTTCACCCTCCCCCATTCATCCCTTTAGGGGTGGAATTTAGAAAAACCCTTTCTTATTGGAAATCTACTAGGACCAGCGGTTTAGGCTGTGCATTGATATCAGTCAGTCAGGACTTTGAAGTTTATATTATAACTAGCTGCGCCCAGTGCAGCGGTTTCATCTGCATAAGTGTCGATCCCCGTGGGGATATCGGGATAAAACGTTTCGAGAACATCGATCGGTTTCTCACTAAACTTCAATTATATCCGACGGTCCTGCATACTTATCTCTTTTGTTCACTGTACATGCTTTTGGTGTTTTTTTTTTTTTTTTTTTTTTTTTTTTATCTAGCTTGCGCTGTCCCACTCCTGGGCAAAGGCCTCCCTCCACTCCTTCCATTTTTCGCGAGCCCGCGCGTCCTCCCTCCAGTTTTGACGGAACCTATCCAGCTCGTCCCGCCATCTCCTGCGTGGTCTGCCGCGACCCCGCCTCACTGTCTCAGGGCACCAATTCTGCGCTATTTGGGCCCACAGTTTGTCCGGCATGCGGCAGACATGTCCTGCCCAGTCCCATTTAAGTTGAGCAGCCTTTTACAGCCAACTTAAATGGGACTGGTTTTTTGTTAAATAAATAATAATAATAATATATTATTTTAAATCTTCCTCAGGCCAGACTATGACTCTCTACGACAAGGTGGTCGACATATGGACCAGCACCGATCAATTTGACGATAAGTTGATTCGGGAGACGACGTTGTACGTCTTCAAGACTGACTCCGGCATCGATCTACCTGTCCAGTAAGTTACCAATGAAATCTAAACCTTACCCCGTGGCCATAAGCTTTACGGGTCTTGCGACAGCAACTGCTGAGAAAACAAATGAAAGAAGTTGTTTGGAGATCACGTATGGTACCCGGACATCAAAAAAAAATCCTAAATTAATTTTGTAAAACATGAAACGTTTATTTTCACTTGACTGTACTTACCTGTCAAAAAGAGTAAACTAGCATAAAGTGGATAAGCCAGAGATTAAAACAGAAGAAGAGTTCTTCTTCTGTTTTAATCTCTGGCTTATCCTGCTAGTTAACAGGGGATCGAGAGGGGGGGAGTGGAGGGGGGGCAGGGGATCATACACACGAGTGACAGGCGTCGACTGCAGAGGCACCTGCAGCCGTCGATGTGTGCGAAAAACATAAAAAAAATATAAAAATAGTAGCCCCGCCGGCATCGGGAACAGGGTCCAAGCTATCGGCGGTCAGGCTCCAGAGAAAAGAACCTCATAACAGTGCGCGCCGTGTTCAGAAGTACAGCTTTCTGAATCAAGCCCTTGATCCAGCTGCCCAACGAGAGCCTCCTCACTTCCTCAGGTGTTGGCCGAGGCTATTGGCTATAATCCATTGGCTGTCACGAACTCACGACTATCGGCACAATGATCGCTAAGTCCTCATTCCACATGTCGACAAACTCGTGAGCCAAGTCGAGATACTTGATTTGTTTTTTTAAGTTATTATTATTATTATTTATCGACACGATGAGAGGCACCGGCACCCTAACTGCGTAACACACTATCAATCGGAATCAGGATAATTTCGAAGCCAATTGCTAATCCATTGCTTCATAAGTTCGAAAAACTTGTCTGCTCAATACGTAAATAACGCAATGAATGTTGTTGAACTGTCAAAATGAAACCGATTCCGATTGATAAAGTGTTACACAATGGCCCTGCTGGAATCACACAATAAAGTCAGCAGACACATCACTCATTAGACTCATTACTCTCGTTTCTCTGCAGACTTGTGAACAAGGCCTACAACACCGATATCGGACAGGTGGAGGCCCATACCATCACCAACTTCTTTGACTTTAAGGATACCGTCTCCGAGGAAGAGGTCAGCGTTGATGATGGTAAGGATCATTGTCATATACAGGGTTACTGGAAACTTAACCACTTCCTTGCAGGAAGGAGGTGATAGGGGAGCTAAAATGTGACAAATTTAACCCCCCATATGTATGGCCGGAAACTGATACTTTTCGAGTTATTTAACATTTTAAATTACTCCAGACTAAACTTTTAATAAAAAAAAAACAAATCATGTTGATTGGGTTTATTTTTATTTAAGTATATAGTTAACATTCTAACAAAGCTGATACAGCAGTAAAATTTCTAAAAATATCAAACAATTTCAAGGAGAAATTTTTGTATTTATTTGTATGAGGAGTTGCATAATTTTTTTTTTAAATAACTCTAAAAGTATCAGTTTCCGGCCATACATATGAGGGGTTAAATTTTCACATTTTAGCTCCCCTATCACCTCCTGCAAGGATGTGGTCGAGTTACCAGTAACCCTGTATATTATATATTTTTTAAATTAAGGCCTAGTATTGTCTCTTTTGGAGATACGAGGGGTGCACACGGCTACACATCAAGCTGTAACCAGTACTTATAAGCTGACTTGTGATCGTACGAAAAACCCATAGAATGCGAGGTCAGCTAAACCTGGAAATGTGTAGCCGTGTGTACATACAGGGTGAAATTGAATTCATGGGCATCCTTTTGAGGGGTCATTGTAATCATCATTATGAACAACTTTTACGATGACCCGAAACCTGAAATCGCGAAAAAAAATCAGCTCTTCCCTACATTTTGACGAGTTATGTGAACATAAATTGCAAGGAACAGCTGATTTTTTTTCGCGATTTTAGATTTAGTCCCATAGTAAAAGTTGTTCATAATGATGAGTACAATGACCCCTTAAAAGGATGCCCATGAATTTAATTTCACCCTGTATAAATGCCGAAAATGCATCGCGATACCTCGCGGTTGCGGCCTCGCTATCTCGATGTCACCTCCATGTAAAACAAATGCATGCTAATAGACACGCATCACATCTTTGGCATGTAATTACCAGTGATCGGAATAGGCTGAGTATATTTACCTAAACTTCGGAGAACAGAGACAGAAAGTGGAGACTTCCTTACGACAACATTATTTTTCTCGGAATTCAGGAAAATTTTTAAATAAGTTGAAAAATGAGCTTTATTTAAGATGGGTAAAGGCTATTTTTACCTAACCTAAACTTGCAATTACCAAATTTTCGGGATTTTCACGTAAAATCCCGAAATAAATAGTCTAACTTTAATTCGTGTTTTTAGAGTACGATTGCGATTTTATGTGGCTCGGGAGGGACTTCCACAAGGACATAAAGTTCTTCCACCCTGACTTACCCTCGGAGTTGGACCTGGCTTTCGACCTCTACACCAACCACCACAGCAAGCAGTACCAGGACCACGAGCACCAGATGAGGAAGAAGATCTTTGAGGAGAACTGGAGGTAGGACCACGAAGACCGCGGGTTTATTTCGCTCGAGGGACAGTTAAGTCAATCTAGATAGATTGACTTAACTGTTCTAAACCTCCCGAGCAGTGACATACGGACGTCGAGAAGAGGAGATCCTGTGCTCGACGTCCGTATGTCACTGCAGCACGCCTAGCATGACCGCCGTAGAAACGGGTTTTGTTGACGAAGAATAGACAATATTACAGATTATAGAAATATTAATTGTACGCATTCTACACGTCTAAGCGTGGCAATGTGTCATTTTGTCTATTCTTCCGTCGACAAAACGGCGTTATGCTACGCGTGCAGGTTTCTAGCAGAATATCAGCGTCTGGGACACATGCTGAGCTGGACTCCCATTTGGTGCAACTTGGGACGCACACCGCACTTTGTATATTTGTTATTTTGATCTAAAGTATGTTATAGTGTCACTTAATTTCTATAAGTAGGTACGTTTTTATTTTTTTATTTTTTGTATGTTTGGCACCTTGTTTTTATATGCATGTAATTTGTTAGCATTTCATTGTGCTATGTCTTCTATGTGCACTAAATAAATGGTATATCTTTGTATCTAAAAAATGCATACACACTGCTCTCAAAACAGTAAGGGAAAACATCGTGAGGAAACCGGCATGTCCTAGAACCAAAAACTCGAAGACATGTGACGTCTACCAACCCGCACTGGGCCCGCGTGGTAGTTTACAGTCCACTTCTTGTCGAAGAGAGGAGGCCTGTGTCCCAGCAGTGGGCATTATTATGGCTGATTATGCTATACTTAGTCGCTTAATATTTCGAGCTGGATTACTATCTATTGCTCTACATCAATATGATATTTCTTAAAATCAGGAATACCTCAATGCAGCATAATGGTAGGTATCACGTCTTCGAATTTCGGGTTCTAGGACATGCCGGTTTCCTCACGATGTTTTCCTTCACCGTTTTTAGAGCAGTGGTGATGAAATAATTTACACAAAGTAAAGTGTCTGCTTGGGTTCGAACCCACGACCTACAACTCGTAAGTCACGGCCGTTACCACTGGGCCGGCTTCCAATTTAATGAAACATCCTGATACCTACTAAAATCAATCTAACTTGGCCTAATCTCCCAAAACCCAGGATGATTGAACAACACAACCGCAAGAACGCAGGGTTCAGGGTCGAGCTGAACAACTTTTCCGACCAATCGGACGACGAACTGAAGTACCTGACTGGCACCTACATCTCGACACACGAGTACCCTGACATGATGGCTTTCCCTCACACCCTGACAGAGATTGATGACCTGATGCAGGAACTACCTGAGAACTTCGATTTGAGGATGGAGGGAGCCGTTACTCCAGTTAAGAGTAAGTTTTAGTTTCGGTGATTGTACCAAGTTTTTGCGTCTCTAAAACAAAACCTTTTGGAAGGGGCGACTAAATCTACTATTTTAAGGTAATTTTTGACGTTCAAAAGTGCCTTTTGTGTGCCTATTTGAAATAAATGCTTTGACTTTGAATCCTTGTGGTGCACAAGACTGAACGATTGAGAATGTAAATAATGTTGTGTTGTGTTATTGGCTTAAGGACAGGTAAACTGAAATATTCATAGTACGGCTCTTTTCTTCAGACATTTGGCTTCAATGTTGCACTCACATTCCTGATCCATAAAGTCTGGCCTTCTGGGTTGAAAGAGACTTGGCGTCTTCTCAGGTCATCACATAACAGACTACTGCAATCTAGACATTTCAACATTCAGGCTGTCGGCTAATCACCTTGCTTTTTTACAAGCCATCTTTTTTCTTTGCTGGACAAAGGTTGGGCTAAGTCTCCTTCATACTTTTGTAGCGGTATCTGCAACGCTAGCATGGATACAACGGCCCGACACAAATCATCGGACAGTTGCCCGCCAGACACAACACCCGTCTGGTCGGAGGATTCTCCCTTTTCTATAGAGTATGAGTGAACTTTACACCCTGTTCCTCATACCTCTATACTTTCATAAGCCTAATCTTTCTTTTTCCATATCTCTAGACCAGGGTCACTGCGGTTCTTGCTGGGCCTTCTGCACAACTGCTGCCGTCGAGGGAGCCGTCGCCAGGGTCAACGGAGAGAGGTTACTGGATTTGAGCGAGCAGTCTCTTGTGGACTGTGCTTGGGGGTGAGTGTGCAAAACATAGGCTTTAGAAGTATGAAGTTCTTCTGAAGTAAAATAGTGAAAGGGGAGAAAAGAGTAATTTTCGGATTAACAGACTAGAATGTCAAAACAGAGGAAATTGGTACTGGCTTTGACCCGGCCCCACCCTTTTTGGGACTACTTGCATTTTTTTCCGTTAACCTATATATACTACCCCACTGCTGGGCAAATATCTCCCCATATTTTTCCACATTTCTTTTTGCTGTACCTCCTTCGTCCAATCGCTTAGAAACGAGTACAAATTGTCATGCCAGCGTTACTACTTGCATATCCTTCGATTTTTCTGCAATTTTACTAAGAAACCCATATCAAGACTGACTATTTCGTTATCTGTATAATACACTTACTAAACGAGAAATATAATAAAGCCAAAAGAAATCTTAATATCTCCAAATATCTCTCTCTCTTTCGCAAGTTAATTTCACGAAGTAAAAAAAAAACTTGAAAACAGTACTATATTGCAGATAAAAACCTTATTACATACTGACCTGTTTGAAGGCATGGTTTTAATTTCGTAAACCCACTTTTAGAGTAAATTGTTTTTTCTCCAAATGGCCATAATATTTCGTTCTTTTCATTTTTTGTTTTTTTTTTTGTTTCAAATCAAATCAAATCAAATTATTTATTTGCTAGAATGCAGGTAAGTACAAATAAGGTCGTGAAGAATTGAAGTTGAGCCATACATTCTGCCCAAGATTCGACATGCAAAATTTAAATGAATGGATAGGTAACTAATAAAAATAAGAAAATTTTAAATACAATTATCAGATAAAAATAATAATAACCGTTCAATACAATTAATAATACATAATAGTCAAAATACACTGAAAATGTCAAAATGCAATTGAAATGTCAAAGTACAATTTAAATGTCAAATTACAATTATGTTAAAATATTATTCAAATGTCAAAATACTATTAAAATGTTCTATTTGGTATTCTTTTCTGCGTTATTAAATACATTTGAATGTTGCTTTCACTTCCAGAAGCTATCTTGCGTGGCTTCGGAGATATTTCATGACAACTTATTGGGTTTTTTATATTGTTTTTTTATTTCCTTTTCTTTTGTATGACTTCCATGAAATTTAGCAAAACAGAACCGCGTTAAGTTTTCTTCATCATCTGCCTAGCCTTTTCCAAGCTATGTTGGGGTCGACTTCCAGTCTAACCAGATGCAACTGTGAACTAGTATTTTACATGGAGCGGCTGCTTATCTGACCTCCACAACCAAGTTACTGGGTAATACTATTTATTACCCTTTGGTAAGACTGGTTGTCAGACTTTCGGGATCCACGAATGACAGTCGGGGCCAACGGCTTAACGTGCTTTCTGAGGCACAGTGGGGTCTTGGTATGTAAAGATGGTGACCCATCCACGGGCCAACCGCGACAAGCGTAGCTTAACCTGATCGATCGACCCATGCGGCTGTTATTACTTAGCCACAAGCCTCCTGATAAGTAGCTGCTTGATCCCTTGAAGGTATTAATATTATTTATTTCTTTGCAGTTTCGACAACATGGGCTGCAGCGGAGGCACTCTGGATGGCGCCATGAAATATGTCCTCACCCACGGCATTCCTACTGAGATGGACTATGGTCTCTACTCTGCCAATGTGAGTTATACAGCGTGGCGGTGACCCTCAAGCGTCAAGTGTACATAAGAGAAAGTGGTCGAAACGTCAACGGTACACCAAGCGTACACAACAATGTCATTGTTGTATTATCATTGTCATTGTTAAAACAATAACTTTACTGCGCCCATTCAACTACTCCGACGCGTGGGGTGTTTAGATAGGTAGGCGGGGAAACGTGTGAGAGTTTAATGGCGACATTAATTTAACAATTATACGGTTTCGCGTTTTCGTTTTATGAACATACTAGCAGCGCCCCGCAGTTTTACCCGCATAAGTGTCGATCCCGTGGGAATATCAGGATAAAAAGTAACCTATATGTTAATCCTACCTCCATTCAAAATTTTATCAAAATTGGTCTAGCCGTTTGAGCGTGAAGAAGTAACAAACATATAAACACACACACACACTCACATACTTTCGCCTTCAATATTAGTGTGATGACTTTTTATTTTTATCACCTAATATTTTCTGCCATTTTTAATCGTTTAAATTTTATCCATTTTTATGTGACTCATAATTTTCATTCTATTTCAGGACGGCTTATGTGAAATCCGAAACATGACATCTCCATACAAGATCCGCGGTTTCGCCCGCGTCACCCCCAGAAACCCTAACGCCTTGAAACTGACTCTCTTCAAATACGGACCCGTCACTGTCGCCATCCACGCCAGTCGGCTGATGAAACACTATTCCAACGGTCTCTTCTACGACTTCTCTTGGTAAGACATCTTCACCGTCATCATGTTCATCATCTTCACAGCTCTTTCCAAATATGGGCGGTTCACTGTCGCCATCCACGCTAGTCAGCGAATGAAACACTATTCCAGCGGACTGTTCTACGACTTCTCTGGGTAAGGCACCATTAATATCTTCATCATCATTATAACTCTCTCCAAATATGGGCCGGTCACTGTCGCCATCCACACCAGTCAACTGACGAGGCACTACTCCTGCGGACTCTTTTATGAGTTCTCTTGCATACCAAGAACATCTTCAATATCTTCATTATAATCATCATCATTATAGCTCTCTTCAAATATGGGCCGGCACTCACACCAGTCAACTGATGAGGCACTACTCCTGCGGACTCTTTCATGACTTCTCTTGGTATGGCATCGTCAATATCTTCATTATAATCATCATCATCACTATAGCTCTCGTCAAATATGGGCCGGCACGCCAGTCAACTGATAAGGCACTACTCCTGCGGATTCTTGTATGACTTCTCTTGTTAAGGCACCATTAATATCTTCATCATCGTTATAGCTCTCTTCAAATACGGGCCGGTTACTGTCGCCAGCCACACCAGTCAACTGATGAGGCACTACTCCTGCGGACTCTTTTATGACTTCTCTTGGTATGGCATCATTAATATCTTCATTATAATAATCATCATCATCGTCATAGCTCTTGTCAAATATGGGCTGGTCACTGTCGGCATTCACAGCAGTCAACTGATGAGGCATTACTCCTGCGGACTCTTTTGTGATTTCTCTTGGTATGGCATCATCAATATCTTCATCTTGACCAAGTATATTCCGTAAAGTCTAATACACACTTCTTCTCCATTTTAAGTGAGGACGAGCACCCGAATCACGGAGTGACGGTCGTCGGCTATGGAGTCCGTGACGGAGACGACTACTGGGTGGTCAAGAACTCTTGGGGTGAGGACTGGGGAGAAGACGGCTACATCCTGATGTCTGCCAAGAACAACAACTGTTTCGTCCTGGACTCGCCTTACTATCCCATCGTTTAAGTTAAAATAATATAGAAATAAATTCCACGTGCTGTTGATACTGGTTTGTTTTTTAATTTCCAAATCGTTTTACAGCCTTAAAGTTATTGTTGTAGAGCTGACAAAGGGTAGGTAGTGGTAAAGGCGATTAAAGACCATGGACGAGTCTTGGACAGCGTCATCATCTGCCTAGCCATTTCCCAACGATGTTGGGGTCGGCTTCCAGTCTAACTGGATGCAGCTGAATACCAGTATTTTGCATGGAGCGACTGCCTATCTGACCTACAAAACCCAGTAACTGGGTAATACGATAACCCTCGGCAAGACTGGTTGTCAGACTTTCAGGCTTCTGAAGACTCATAACGACTGTCAAAGATCCAAGAATGACAGGCGGGACCAACGGCTTAACGTACATTCCGAGGCACGGAGGGGTCTTGGTATGTAAAGTTGGTCACCCATCCACGGACCAACCGCGGCAAGCGTAGCTTAACCTGGTCGATCGACCCGTATGGCTGTTATTACTTAGCCACAAGCCCCTCGAGTCTGGACACTTGCATGATTTATTATCAATACGGTGAGTCTGGACATCGTATTGATAATAAATCATGCATGTGTGAATTCTGAACCAATATTATTATCATTTTCAAACGTCGTCAAGTTTTTTAATCAATTTTCCGGATACGCTCTTGACACGCCGAGTATGTTGGAGTTCGGAGTAGTTGAGTACAAAGTGTATGAATGGTCCTCGTGTTTTTTTGTGATAAGAGTGTAAAAAACGAATGTAAGTATTTGCTGCAACAACAGCAAAACAGCAAATACATTCTTTATTATGTTACAACTGGTTATATCAATGTGATATTGTTACAAAGGTTGTCATACTAAATAGTCACCGATTCCCAGACCTAGTGCGTACGTAAACAATAACAGTAGCGACATCTGTTGACATTTTCCAAATACAAGAAGCACAAAGACACGCCACTCTTAGCAATAACTAAAAATAACGCCATCTATCGGACTTTTCCTGTACTATCCAGGTAACAATGTAAAATGACTGCTACAAACGCGTTTATGTCTTCGTTTAGCCGTTAAGTTTTTTATTTTATTTGACGCATTAAGTTTTATGACAACATTTTTATTACATGATGGGTTACGTGAATGGTTTTACAAAATAATGGTTCACTTAAAATACATAGCATGCATGCTAACAAAATACATTTTGTATGAAAATATTATCATAATTCTCAGACTGCCTAATCAGCCTATAATGTTCCCACTGCTGGGACACAGGCCTCATCTCAGTGACAGGGAGTGGGCCGTAATCCACCACAGATGAAGATGTCACATGTCTTCGAATATTTGGTTCTGGGACATGCCGGTTTCCTCACAATGTTTTCCTTCACCTGGTGATGAAATAATTAACACAAAGTAAAGCGCCTGTCGAAAGACGCGGACGTAGCGTTGGAAGGCCTCTCACAAGGTGGACCGATGACCTTGTGAAGGCCGCAGGAACTCGTTGGATGCGAGAAGCACAAAACCGGTCGAAGTGGAGGTGCTTGGGGGAGGCCTATGTCCAGCAGTGGACGTCTCTCGGCTGAAATGATGATGATGATGATGAAAGCGCCTGTCTGGGTTCGAACCTACGACCTCTAACTCGAAAGTCATGGCCGTTACCACTGGGCTACTATTGCTCTCCCAAACTTAATACATAATTATAAATGTTTAGTTTCCATTCGCTTTATTTTTAGTGCCGAGTATGGTCTGCCTTCCTGGAACCTGGATTCGATCCCTTAGTCAGGCAAAACGTCTCTCTCTTTTCGGAAATTCCCATTATCCGCCTGGTCCAGACTGGAATCTATTTGGAAAATAATAGTCTCGCAATTTCTATGGAACTTACCTGAACAAACATAACTGACGAAAATAAACTGGCCTGATGGTCTAGTGGTTAGTGACCCTGACTGCTATGCCGGAGGTCGTAGGTTCGATTCCCACCCAGGACAAATGTTTGTGTGATGAGCACGATCATTTGTTCTGTGTCTGGGTGTAATTTATCTATAATATGTATGTATTTAGAAATATATAAGTATGTTTATCAGTTGTCTAGTACCCATAACACAAGCTCTGCTTAGCTTGGGACTAGATGGCGTTGTGTGATAGTTGTGGAATATTATTATTATTATTATTATTAAACTTAACCTATCCTACTTTCGGAGAATACAAATACAGCAGGATCATATTAAACTAGCTAGCAAAACTCTGCAGATGCAGAATATCGATATCAAAACACTCTAAAATATCGATATCAAAACACTCTAAAATCAAATTTGCCCGGACAGTCGTTTGTCTGTCTAGAGAGTGGTCACTTTTGTGTGACTAACGCTCAGTCCATTTTCTGTTTATGATCAAATCAGGGTTATTGGAAATCAGTAAGAGTCTGACACTCCCTTCCGCTCCACCCAGAGCGGGAGGGGTCATTTGATGATTTCCCATCCATAAAAAAAAGGGTTATTGGAAAAACACCAACCTCCTCTTGAGAGGTCATTGTACACATCATTATGAACAACTTTTACTATGGGACCAAACATGAAATCGCGAAAAATAATCTGCTGTTTGTTTTTGTTGTTATTTTGACGAGTAAGGGTCAGTTCACACCGCGACGCGATGCGGCGCGCAGTTTTCAAGATAGCAATACAATTATAGACCTTGGGGCCTAAAAAGGCCACTTTGGCAGAATCATAAAAGGATAACATTATGAATCATAATAAAAGTCTTAAAATGGTCACAAACTGACAATTCATTACATTATTTGACATTAAAGCAATTCATATTTTGTGAACCATTTTACGAATCTCCGTACAAAACTGTCAAACAGATGAATTGGGTGATATGAAATTGTACGCAAATAATATTATGAATTGTCAGTATGTGACCATTTTACGACTTTTATTATGATTCATAATGTTATCATTTGATGATTCTGCCAAAGTGGCCTTTTTAAGACCCCTTATCTACTACACAAAAAGGTACACATCAGTGAGGAGGGCCGCGCGGCATAGCTCGACGTAGTAGACACACAGAATTATGTACTTTTTTGTGTAGCAGTTAAGGTCTATAATTGTATTACTATCTTGAAAACTGCGCGTCGCGTCGCGTCGCGGTGTGAACTGACCCTTATACGAACATAAATGTAGGGAACAGCAGATTTTTTTTTTTGCGATTTTACGTTTGGTCCCATAGTAAAAGTTGTTCATAATAATGAGTACAACCTCTTAAGAGATTGTTGGTGTTTTTCCAATAACCATGTATAGATGTCGCTAGTTCCTCTTAAGTTCCCAGACATTTGATTTTATGGGCACTAACCGACAATGCCTACAGCGGGCACAGCTGCGCTTAACATAGTCACTTACTTACGGTTTACGACTATGCAGGTGATGGTAGTTTCGTAGTTTATTCCTGGACTGATAGTATATGGGAGTTTGTTGCGCCACTTCTTCTCCCCAGCGAAAGCACTAGGAAGTGGTGAAGGGCGCGCGTTTTGGGGGACTGTCTTTTGTAATTTTAACATTCGAAAAATGCTGATTCTCAGCCTAGTGAATATAAATGACTTTTGATTTTGATTTATGAACCTATATTTATTTACTTATTATTTATACTTTATTTACATCAGAAAATACAATACTTGTGGCTAAGTTATAACAGCCGCACGGGTCGATCGATCAGGTTGAGCTACGCTTGCTGCGGTTGGCCCGGGGATGGGTCCATCATTACAGACCAAGACGCCTTCGTATTTCGGAAAGCAAAGCTGTTTTCACAGAGTACTTTTAGTTTTCCGAAATACGGTCAGGTCCCGGCTGTGATTTGGGGATCTTAGTCAGTCGGTACGTGTAGTCAGAAGCCCGAAAGTCTGACGACCAGTCTTACCAAAGGGTATCGTATTACCCAGTAACTGGTTTGTCAGATAGGCAGTCGCTCTATGTAAAATACAGCTGCATCTGGTTAGAGTGGAAGCCAACCCCAACATAGTTGTGAAAAGGCTGGGCAGGTGATGATGATGAAAATACATACATTAAAAAAATACATTTAACACTACAAAACATACAATAGGCAGCATTATCGCTTTCTGCGTTCTCTTCCAGGCAACCTTGGGATGGACAGTGATGGCGTGGATATAAAACAAAACTATATAAACTTTTTTGTCTATTATCTTGTAGGTATACATGCCATTTTGTGGCTTAGTCTGGACAAATATTAACTTTGTAAGTGGGATTTGCTTCTGAAAATTTGAAACTATTTTGTGGGTTCATGTTCCTGGATAGATTTATTTATTTAATTCGGGAAAACAAACTGTTACACAAACATCGTAATAAACATGTAGTAAGAAAAAAAGACATTACATATGTGTAGCTCACGACGTTATCCACACCCTTAAATACTACAATATTATTATGGAACTTTTCAAAAGTCCGACGACAACCAGGCTTACCAAGGTTTATAAGTATAACTGGGTTGTGGAGGTCAGATAGACAATCGCTCCGTGTAAAATACTCGTACTCAGCTGCAGCTGGTTAGACTGGAAGCCGACCGCGACCTCAACATAGCTGGGACTAAGACTAGGCAGATGATGAATGAAGTCAATTGAATTTTGTCATGTTACAAAGAGGTATTGTACCTATTTGTCTTACCAGGCTAACATAAAACATGATTTCAAATGTGATCTTTCATGATCCTACTATCAATTCTGTGTCGAAGGTACTAAACAGTATTTTCTCTAATTTATTCTACTATTATACCGTTGTAATTAGGTACTATAACCTAATTACGTAAGCCCTATGACTACGCGCGTGAATAATTGACTTTTAAGGCTAGTGCAGACAGACGCGACGCGACTCCGGTAGAACAATTTGATTTGATTTTTTGTAAAGTCCTCCAGACCGTATTTCAGCCACGGCGGCCAATCTCAACAGAGCCTTTGGGCGGCAGATATTATAGTGTACAAGTGTGCGCGCAGACAATTGCACTCCCTCTTCCCTCACTCTCATAGTCCGATGGGACGGCAATCCAAGATGACCGGAGAGAGATCAGGCGCAGGTGCTTTCCGAGGCACGGGGGTATCAGACCGCCAACTTCCAAACTCCGGGCTGTTACTAAGAAATTCCTAATAGAAAAAATCAATAACACTTTGCCCGACCTGGGAACATACATTTTGGGGATTATGTCATTCCTTTTTTTTTTTTTTAACTTGGAGAAATGCTCATGCATTCTGCACTACCACGGGGAGATAGTGCAGTTATGTGGGACTCCAACCCACTAAAACTCCACGGTGTCCTCCTCTGCCGCTTACGGCGGGAACACGGGCACGCGTTAGCACTCATCCGTGAACCCGCCGCGGCTGTCCGTCACCGGACCCTCCTCTGGGGAGTATTCCCCATCACCGGCGCACCAGAACACATAGCACGCCGTGACCACCCCAGGGACCAAACCAGCACATGGGCGCCAGACGACCCCGTGTCTGGGCACCCTTGGTCCCCCTGCGACGGGTCAGGTCATTGGCCCCGCCGCCTGCCAATTTTCGGCCGCAGAGGATAGGGAGAGTGGCCAACGTCATACCAACACTCCTCTTCCTCTGCGGCCCCACCGCGTCCGCCATCGGACGGTGGTGACCCCGTCAAGGCCGCGGAAGGTAGGGAGAGCGGCGCACCGCAATACCGGCACTCCTCTCCCACCGCGGCCTCCAACCCTCAGCCGCGATGCCTCCGATACGACATCGCGGCCCGCCTCAGCTGCGATGTCGCTCAAGCGGCACCGCAACCTACTTGTTGGCCGCTACGTCGTCGGCTTACCGGCAAAAGCCCTGACGAGCGGCCCCTCCTCGGGTTCCACTTCGCTTCACCGTGGGTGTCCAAGCCACGGCTACTGAGCCCCCCCGCCTCGACAATGCGGGAACCCACCGGGGGGGATTATGTCATTCCTGGAAAATCATTACTGATAACGGTCTAGGACCAGCGAGAAGGCTTGTCTCCGTTGAGATTGGTCGCTATAGCAAAAATTCGGTCTGAAGGACTTTACTTAAGATGCGAACTGTCTTTCAAATTAAAAAAGCCAGAACTACAAAATGACGTAGATTAAAGTCTTTTCCAGCGAGTAAAAGAAAACAGAATGAGGTTTCTAAGACAATTTCATAAAAACATAAACGTAAAGAAAATCCTTCGTTATAATATTTCCATTTTCCCTTCGTATTTATAAATGGATACGGACAGGAAAGCTTTTACGAGAGTTTGTTTTGTATACAATTTGATACGGAACCCGGAATTTGTAACTTTTGTAAAGTCACCTTTTTAAGGTGACCGACACAAATTTGCGATCTCTATGAATCCAGAAAATGACGATCCAACAGAAAACTAAAGTAATCGATATTTTTTTTATTATGATTCAAAACAAAATGACTATACATATTTTAATTATTTATTTCGCCAAGCGGTTAGTCGACTCTTCACGTGACCAGAGGGCTCGCCTATTTCTTGGCCAAAGAATTAGCATTGCCATACAACGTGGCGTACCCGTATGGGGGATAAACTGGTTAATGTGAACAAGTAATAATGTGTGTGTAATAATGCTGCCAGCCTTTTGGGCAATGTTCCTGTTGACAGCGATGTGGAGGAATCCTTTGATGCCCTATGATTATTTTTTCATATAATTGTACATATTATTATAGTTTATATGTTAGCTCATATTATGTAAACATCTATACAAACAAAATGTGAATAAAATAATTTCCGACGAAAGTGTCCGGATCTAACAAAGCGTAATTTGGTAATTTCATAAAGAATTTCTGAGTAACAGGCTCGTAGGTGTATTATCTAAATTTGTTCCCGGTTGATGGCAATCATCTCCTTTTTGATCAAGTGCTTCTAACTGAACAGACAGCTGTACTGCTGGAGAGATTGTTGCGCCACTTCTTCCCAGTGAAAGCACTAGGAAGTGGTGAAGAGCGGGCGTTTTGGGGGACTATCTTATTATCTATAAAAGTGCTGATTTTCAGCCCACCTTATGTACATATATAACATTCAAAGTACTGACTGATTGATATATCAACGCCCAGCCTAAACCGCTGGTTCTAGAGACATGAAATTTGGAGGGTGCGTTCTTTGTGTAGAGTAGGTGTCCACTAAGAAAGGGTTTTTCGAAACTCCACCCCTAAGAGGGTGAATGGGGGGAGGGTGAAATGTTACAGTTCCATGTAAGCATAAGCATTATCAGCCTATAATGTTCCCACTGCTGGGACACAGGCCTCCTCTCTGTGAAAGGTAGTGGGCTGTAATCCACCACGCGGGTCCAGTGCGGGTTGGTAGATGTCACATGTCTTCGAACTTTGGCTTCTAGGACATGCCGTTTTCCTCTCTATGTTTTCCTTTACCGTTTTGAGAGCAGTGGTGATGAAAATAATTTACACAAAGTAAAGCGCCTGTCTGGGTTTGAACCTACGAGTTACACCTCGTAAGTCGTGGCCGTTACCACTGGGTCGCCACTGCTCTAAGTAAGAGTAACATCTATAATGGCGCTGATTCCCTTGTTCACAAACTAAACTAAACTTAACTTCAGTGCATCTTATTCTTTCTATTTCATTAAGAAAAGGACAAAACATAAATATTAGTTTAGTACTGTCAAATTAGTCAGCGCCTGACATAAATTGACGTATTTTTAGTAGGTAGCCAATTTTTTAATCACATCTAAACTTGTCTATGGAGTATCTTGATTTAACAGGATTAAACTAAAATTTATGTTCTGTCCTTTTCTTAATGAAATAGAAAGAAAAAGATGCACTGAACTTAAATTTATTTTGTGAACAAGGAAATCGGCGCCAATGTCTACTTAACAAAGAGCCATAGCTAAGTAAAGCAACTTAATGCCATAATTAAAGTGGCACATTAAACCCGATACGGTTAATGTCGCCTGAACCTCTGCTTATCATGTGAGGGTGTACGCGTGCCTGAGACACACGGCCCGCAACGATATAGAAAGCAAAGAGGAATTATGTTACTCGATTTACTTTCACTGGCTTGCGAACTGTGCGGCGTCGGCTGCGTACAAAATACGTTACAAACGTTCGACGTGTTGAGTGTTCAACTGAATCAGAATCAGATTCAGAACTTTATTTGCTATGAATGTAGGTACAGGTATAAGATGTTGTACATAAATTAAAGAGATCAGCTACAGTCTACCTTACGGTGTGCAAATTATTACATAATTCAAAATAATACAAATGTACAATCAAAATAACGTCAACAAAACAAAACAGAAATTATAGTAGTCAATTAATAATATTATAGTCAGGTAAATAAGTCTTACAGGGTCAATTTTGGAATTAATTATAGCAATCTTATCTGGATTTAAAACAAAGATAGTTGACGTGGCTCAAAAGGCTGCTCAACTATGGGACTGGGCAAGACATGTCTGCCGCATGCCGGACAAACTGTGGGCCCAAATAGCGCAGAATTATTGACCTTTTTTTTATGTATGGGAAATCATCAAATGACCCCTCCCGCTCTGGGTGGAGCGGAAGGGAGTGTCAGACTCTTACTGACTTAAACCCATCTGTGTTCCTTCCTTAGCCCTTTATGTTCCGGGGTAGCGGTAACCTTTTCGGACAATCCCGCACCCCCGGTAGGCTTCGGCCCTGGCAGGCCCCTTTCTTTATGCTGACATCTCTTTAAGGCGCGCGTGGAACACATACGCGCCGTCCGGCAAGAATTAGTGCCCTGAGACAGTGAGGCAGGGTCGCGCCAGACCACGTAGGAGATGGCGGGACGAGCTGGATAGGTTCCGTCAAAACTGGAGGGAGGACGCGCGAGCTCGCGAAAAATGGAAGGAGTTAAGGGAGGCCTTTGCCCAGGAGTGGGACAGCGCAGATAAGTTTAAAAAAAATCTTATCTGGATAAATTCATATCATTTAAAAAGTCTTTCACTGAGTAATAACATTTGCTCAAAAGTAGTGTAGTAGTAGTGTAGTTCTGTTATTGAGGATTAGTCCAGATTTGTGTATTATCCTGCCCTCTGGGTCCCAAGATATGCGGTCAAACTAACTTCTATACTGCCACCGATAACACCGTGAAAGTGGCGAAGTTTTGGGCTCTTATTGCCAGCAACACGAAGAAGAAGAGAACTACCCAGATTCGAGGATCTGGAAGTTTCAAGAGCTCAGGGGGCCTACCACCACCTCTCATAACAGTATTATTTAATCTTGCTTCAGTTTGGGAAGACACGGAGACACTATGCGTCGGCCTCCTGTCCATCTCTTTCCTACAATGAGGCAAGATTAAAATTATACTGCTGTCAGAGGTGCTGGTATGCCCCCAGGCCTAGAATACTTGGATGCAATATGCATAGAGGAACTTCCATGCTATTAAGAGTAAGTTAAACTACAGGAGTTGGTTGTCACTTGAAAAGTCAAAGTCAAACCGGCGAACTTTGTACCTCCTCAGATTGAATAAAAACGAATGTATGAGAAAATTAATTATCTTTATTTATTTATTTATTTTTTTCGTGATTTTGTCCTATGTTTTAATATTCTGCTATTCGGGGCGGAGACAAATCCAACAAATCAAAGATCATCAAAGTCGGTCCAGCCGTTCTTGAGTTATAAATGGTGTAACTAACCCGACTTAGTTTTATTTATATAGAAGATAGGCATATAAAAGGCACTTTTGAACGTCAAAAATTACAAAAAATAGAATTTGACATAATAATAACATGATTTCGGGCCAAAAGAGTGCTTTATACTTATGTTTGTACCTTAGGGCTTTGAGATTTCTCTGGTTTTTTTGGTTATGATTCAGATGAGACTTCACTACGCTATCAGGAAGTTCAGAGAGACAGAATAAATCAGAATGTTTCTTAGGTGAATCTGTAGTAAATACTTCAAACAATTTCCACACCCCGCTTTTCAGATTTTCCGGCCGTATGTCCTATCTCCCAGGGCTGTAGCAGGGAGGGGATCAGGGGACACCTCAGATCGCGTCGAACCGCCGCGAAGGACAGACGCGTTTATAAAATGGTCCTCTGAGCGTCCCAGTGCCGAGACAATGGTGAAATACAACGTATTATTTGCTGTCACAATCGCCATCTCCCTGGCAGTTGGTAAGTGCTAGATTTTATTACGATTTTATTGGTTCGTTTTAAATGTACTGGTTGAATTTTCGGTCCTTTGATTCGTGTTTTTGGCTCGTTTGTTTTTTTTCTTCTCGTATTTTGTCAAAGGGTAATTAAATGTTTGTTTTCTTTTGTGTTCTGGAGTGTTTTTTTTATTTGATTCATATCTTTGGTGTAATTTAACATCGGGTTTTTTTTGCCATGATCTATTTGTTCTTTCGGAAAAAATTGTCGGAGCTGTTGTTTGAAATCAGTTGTTCTCTGTATATAATGTTCTACTAAAATATGTCTATTAATATTTTTTTTAAACGGAACACTTTATTTTGCTTCATCCTCAATTAATGCGTATATGCCTGATTAAAGTAACGTTTAATTAAGATTATAGAACATTTTCATCATAAATATTATCATCAGCTGTTTCTGATGAACGTAAGCCTTTTCTAAGCAGGACATAAAGATATCTAAGTAAAAGGCGGATAAATTTATCGACGCTATATTTTAGTTTATGAATAGTTTTAGTTAAGTTAGGCTATAATTTTTAGTTGTTGTATTATTATTAGTTATTATTTACGTACATATTATATTTAATTTTGAATTAAATCGTAAAGTGTTAACTCAGTAAAAGGCCATTAAATCATTATTTGATAGCCTTTTATACGAGAGTATCCTTAAGGACACTCTTCCTGTACGAGTCTTAATAAATACTTTTTCTTTCTTTCTTATTAGGTTATACTTACACATGTAAGTGTGACCTAATGAGGATACTCTCATATTAAGGCTCTCGTATTAAGGCTTTTAGGACGACATCGTCCTTGACTAGAGCCGAACACCTTTACTATCTTTACTATTATACTTTTATTACTGTTTTTTTTTATTGCTAAATGGGCGCGCCCTTGACCCCGATGGAAAGCGAAAAAGTGAAAAATAAAAACTTTTTTACAAAAAAAACAACCGACTTCAAAAAAAACACTACAAAGTGATAAATAACTTTAATTTCGGAAGTCGGTGTCAAAAAACGAAAATGCGGAATCAACGACACCGACTTCCGAAATTAAAGTTATTTATCACTTTGTAGTGTTTTTTTTGAAGTCGGTTGTTTTCTTTGTAAAAAAGTTTTTTATCGTGTTAATATTGTTTTAATAATATATATTTTAACAGATACGTCACTACGTGAGATCTTAGTTTTTATTTAGTTCAGAATATATGATCAGATATGATGATATGATATGAGGATGATATTCTCATAGCATGTACTGTACCTATGTCTATTTCCTGTTTAGTATAATTATTCTATCACTTTTAAATTCAATTATCTTTCTTTAAGTATCTACACTGTACCAGTACAGTGTTTTAATAAATATTTGCTGCATCGGACGACGTCATTACGTCAGCGCCGGCTGTCGCTGAAAACCAGCGCTGGGACTCTGTCTTGCATAGGGTCGAGCGATAGCCGTTTTGCGTGGATGTGACGCATGTTTCCCCCTAACTTTTTATTTTATTTTTTGTGTTTATGTTCTTTTTTGCGTCATTTTCACCGCAAATAAACGGATTTTCTTTCTTTCAAATTACTATAGTTAGGTCGGCTTAGTCAAAAATGTCAGATACGTCAGTTAATTAGATTAGCAACGATATGCCTCTCCTATTGCACGCCCTTCAACTCGATTATTGGCAACTCTCATCCAGGTGCTACCAGTCAATTATGAATAAACTACTTTCAACACTTGTGTTTATTCTGTTATACCTTGTATACACAATCGCACGACGTTACTCGCGTAGGAAAATAAATATTAAAGTAAATAAATATACTTAAGTTATTGCACTTTCTGCTCCACTTTTCGTAAAACTAATTGAACATTACATCTTCATGCTTTCTTTCACTTCTAAATAACTATGTTTTTGTAACACGAATAGAGGGTATTGACTGCTTCGTTGGTCTAGTGGTTTTTTGAGCGTCGGGTCCTGGGTTCGGGTAAAGTGTTGTCGGGTTTTCGCGGACAAGAGGACCTACAATCTATTGCACGGCAATTTTGGATGGAAGAGTGGTAGGTGGATGGTAGAGTGGTGGTGAGCTAGTATGGCCTTAAGGCTACCGCAAACAGGCGCGATACGACTTTAGTAGAACAATTTTTATGAAAACTTCATGGAAATTGTTCTACAAGGGTAGCATTGCACCTGTCTGCGGGAGTCTTTAACATTACCGTGGCATGACCACTAAACTATTCTTTTATACATACCTACTTATGCCCGTTTTCACTAACAGTAGCATAGGATGATTATCCTATAATATTCCCACTGCTGGGACACAGGCCTCCTCTCGACGAGAGGGAGTTGGCCGTAATCCACCACGCGGGCCCAATGCGAGATATAATAAATATAATATATTAGTAGGACAGGATAGTAGGATGTAAAAGTGATTCTGAATCTATTTACAGAATAAACAGTTTAATTTCATGTCTCCCTCGTCTGCGCAATTTCATTCAAGAGTTTCGGCAAGCCAAAGTTCGTCCTGTTCGGGATTGCCTGACAAACATTAAACTTGGTACAGACGCCAGCACATCAACCTACCCGAAACTGTCAGATTTTCCCAATCAACTTTGAACCTTATGATTAAGTAATAAAGTTGAAAATCTATTAAAGAAATTTGACAGATTGTAGTAGGTTGATGTGCTGGCGTCTGTACATTGATATTGTTGTCTGCTGTTATTGTAGAACAACTTAATTAGTTAGCTAATTAGCTTGTTTAATTAGAAGCAGTGGCTCGTGCAAGAGGGGTCGGTGGCTAAGTAATAATAGCCGCACGGGTCAATTCAAACTCAAACTCAAAGCATTTATTTCAATTAAACTAATTACAGGCACTTTTGAATTGTCAAGGGGTCGTACAGTCAGAGAGATGAAGCTAGTTGCCCATTCTAAAGCGTAGGTACCTATGGAGAAGAACGGTCAAGAAACTCCATGGACACTCTTTTAAATCAAAATAATATGGTTACAAAGTCTTGGTTACATCATTCATGTGAGAACGATGCTGAACGTTAAAAGCGTCCGTAATGAAAATACGAAAAAAGAAGCAATTTAAATATTAAAGTAAATTAAAATAAGCCATGGCAGCAAACAGATGACCAGTCTACTGACGGCGCCCGATCACGAACATGACGCATGCATTAATTGATCAGGTTAAGCTACGCTTGCCGCGGATGGACAGTGGATGGGTGACACGAGCACGTTAAACTGTTGATCCCGGCTCTCATTCGTAGATCTTTGACAGTCGTTACGGGTAGTCAGAAGCCCGAAAGTTTGACAACCAGTCTCACCAAGGGGTATCGTGTTACCCAGTAACTGGGTTGTAAAGGTCAGATAGGCAGTCGCTCCATGTAAAATACTGGTATTCAGCTGCATCCGGTTAGACTGGAAACCGACCCCAACATAGTTGGGAAAAGGCTAGGCAGTATTTTCGGCTAACTAAAGTTACTCCCATTCGGGATAGTCCGACAAACATTAAAGTTGGTACAATGATATTGTTATCATCCGCTGTTGTTGTAGGACAACTTAATTAGTTAGTTTGTCTAATTAGAAGCAGTCGCCTTCAGTTAAACGGTCGGTATATTGTTCGTGTAATTGGAATTGAAGATTACAAGAATTGGGAGTTAAATCACACCCCGGACACTCCATACAACCCTCGCAAAATAATTACCTACTACTACTACATTAAAAAATTACGTTTGTATACGTATGAATGTGTGCGTGAGGTACTTGTGTTTGCGAGCGCTCTTGTTAAATAACTGCGACGAATACGCCGAAGTGCGGGGTGAGGTGCGGTAACTGATGTTAGTGCGGGGAAGGGAGTGTCCTTTCTGTACGTAGTATTTTAAGTAATCTGTGGTTAAATGTAGAACAATGTCTGAGTGATAGGTTGAATTTTGCTGAATTAGATGTATTAGGTGCCCTATTGAATACAACAATAAACTAAAAATAAAATAGTCAATAAAACAGAAAAAAAAAATAGTCTTTTAATAATAAACTTGCTAATAACAGACTATGCCATCAATGCCACATCTAGTAAAAAGCAAATTCATACATCCATGTTGTGCTTGGTTAACGATCGAGTTTATGTTATCTGTTTACCCACATTTCTTTTTTTGTCTTTGCTATTTTGTTTTGTTATTTTATATACGTACATATGTGCGCTCTAATTATTAATCTTAGTTTAGATATTGTTTCTCAGTAAGTGAATTATGTATGCAATTCTTATGAGAAATTAAGTTGCTCTTAAACCTAAATACAAAATGGTCCGCTTCAGGTTTAAATCTAAATGACCTAATTTTACTTAAACCAAGCATGTCATTATGTTATGATTGAATATGTGCTACTATTATACTACCATTGCAAGAACATTCGTATCGATATTTATCTGCAAATAAATCTTTGACTTTGACTTTGAATGACTATTTCAAGAAATTAGACATTTGAGGCCAATTCTAACTCAAGGAGATCCATTGTTGATTCTAATGATTTTAATTCTGTAATGTCTTATTTGTTACGGTCGCGAAACAAATTCTAATCAACACTAGCTGACCCGGCAAATTTTGTAGCGCCTCAGAATCAATAAGAATGAATGTATGAAAAAATAGAGAAGAAGAAGAAGAGACCAGACGGCAGGGTTTCTCATGTTTCAATAGTTATTTTGTTATTCGGGGCGGAGAAAAATCCATAAAATCAAAGATCATAAAAATTGGTCTTTCCGTTTTTGATTTATAAATGGTGTAACTAACCCGACTTGTTTTATTTGTAGATTACAACTTGATAATGACCGGCAAATTGCAAAATACTTTAGAAAATTTGAATTTCGTAGGCTGTCCTGACGCTTTCGCCTTTTAATATAAAGTGTATTGCGCAATACCTACAAACGGGGTGAATAGGGATGCAGGGGTGAATTGGGACGAAACTTTAAAATGGATTTTAGCGTTGAAATAATATAGTTTGTTGCCGACAAGGGCATTTAATCGTTAATTATAATACAGTAAACACATTAGAGTCCTTTTTGGCAACAAACTATATTATTTCAATGTTAAAATCGCTTTTAAAGTTTCGTCCCAATTCACCCCTGCATCCCTATTCGCCCCGTTTGACGGTACCCCGCCGATATTTCACAGACAACCTTTATATTGACTACTTAGGAACGGTTTACTGTCTATGGTAAGTGTACTTACCTATCC
Organism: Amphipoea lucens; assembly: GCA_947508005.1. NCBI lineage: Eukaryota > Metazoa > Arthropoda > Insecta > Lepidoptera > Noctuidae > Amphipoea > Amphipoea lucens. The sequence goes on from OX382375.1 coordinate 17,982,253, forward strand.
TAGATGGAGCCACGAGCACTACTAGCAGATATGACTAATAAAAGTTTTATTAGCCTTACAACAGAATCAATAATACCAACACAAGTTTACTCAGGATATTGATTCTTTATAACGGTATCAATAACTTCTGCGGAACATGACGTGGGGCGATAGATATTTCCCTTGGGAATCGGGTGGCTAGTTCAAAGTAACTCGTATATCGATAGGTAATACATAATATAATGTTCATAACTTTACTACGTAATAATATTGAAACATAATAATAATATTGAACCCTCGGGCCTTGGGGTCCGAGTGCTCATGGTCTTTTTAAGGAAGTTTCAAAACGGCTGGTTGACACTTCCCGTGACCCAAGGGCTGGCTTTTACCTTGGCCAAAGGCTAAGCATTGCCATACAACGTGGTAATGCCGTCAGTCTTTTGGATACATTACCAGTCGACAGCGATGCGGATGAACTTTTCGACGCTATATTTTAGTTTGTGTATAGTTTTAGTTAAGTTAGATTTTAATTTTGTTATTTTTGTTAATTAAGGATATTTAAGTAAATAATATTGAAATATATGTTGGTATTGTCGATCGAAGAAATACATAGTCATAACTAGTTGCTGCCCGTGACATAGGATCTAGTGACATTAATACCTTTTTAACCGACTTCAAAAACGGAGGTTCTGTATTTGACCCGTATGTATGTATGTCCGCGATTTTCTCAAAAACTAATGAACCAATTTTGATAATTCTTTCACTAATGTGATCTGCATACTTTCAGGAAGGTTTTAGTATATAATACATTAGGTAATTATTCTTATGTACGAAGATATATATATAAGGTGTAAAAAAATTAACTGCAAGAACTTTAAGAGGTGCTTTAGACCATCGAACTGAACAACTTTCACTATGGGACCAACTCTGAAATCACGAAAAAAAAAATGAGCTGTTTCATACATTTTGGCCGAGTAGGTATTGAACTTTTGTATGAAACAGCTGATTTTTTTTTCGTGATTTCGGAGTTGGTCCCATAGTGAAAGTTGTTCAGTTCGATGGTCTAAAGCACATCTTAAAGTTCTTGCAGTAAATTTTTTTACACCTTATATAAATGTACTGCAACTCCGGCATTTCTATGCGAATTTTGATAATTCTTCTAGTCGGTGTCTTCGATTTTTCTAGTGTATAATAATACATTAATATTAAATTTACAAATAGGTAATACAGAAATTGGATGATTTTTCAAATACTAAAAACCGTTTGAAGCAGGGACGGCTCACTAGATGCTAAATAAAAAATAACAACGCTTAGTTTTTGTAAAAATCGCTATTCGCATGAATTCGAAATTGGATGTTGGAAAAGAATGTTTTTTTTTTAATTCGCGCAGGAATGTCGATTGAAATAGTAAAAAAATAGATGGGTATAGAATTTATTTGTTCTATTTTTAAAAGCAACTTTTTGTATTGATTCTTTTTTATTCGCGCCATTGCTGACTTAATCATAGATGCTTAAAATGTCTTTATTTTTTAAGGAAACTTTTTACAAGTCACGTTTATATCTTTGTGTTTTTTTTTTTGGCCAATAATGTCCCACTGTTGTGTAAAGGCCTCCCTACTCTATTTCTATCTCTCTCTGTCCAGAGCTGCCAAGGACCAATCTTTATTAAAGGAGTCCAGCTCATCCCGCCATCTCTGGGCCTGCCGCGATGTCGTTTGCCATTAAGCGGGACCCACCCAAGTTAATTAAAGAAGATTAAAATAATTTCCTTTTTAAATGAAAGCATCAAAAACATGAAAGACAACATACTTTATTAATTAGTTCCATTAATAAAATTATCTTTTTACTAATTTACTTAAAAAATATCACAGAAAAACTCCATTGAAATTCTCAAAGGAAATTGATTCGTTAGCCTTACTAACAAGTCAATTTGGGCCTCGCAGTCACGAGACCTACCTATAAAAATAGCTCCATTCATAGGTCGCACCGTTTTCCGGACACAGCGATCTAATAAAACAAGTTTAGGAAAACTGAAAATGAAGAAAGAAAAAGCATTTATCATGGTAAATGGAAGGAGTTTTTGTTATCATACTTATTTAGTTTCAAGTTTTGTTCCAAGTCTAACCAACGACATATGTTATTACTATTAGTTGTTGTACATACCAGGTTCTATACTTTTTTGCCCATTGCCCTTTACGAAAGTTAACAAACAGACAGATGTGTTTTCGAATTTTTATAATGTGGACACAAATAAACACGCTTTACAGAATAATGGAAGTACTAGCTGCGCCCCGCGGTTTCACCAGCATAAGTGTCGATCTCGTGGGAATATCGGGATAAAAACTATCCTATGTCCTTCCCCGGGACTTAAACTATCTCTATACCAAATTCCATCTCAATCGGTTCAGTGGTTTAGGCGTGAAAAGGTAACATACAGACAGACAGGCAGACAGACAGATAGACAGAGTTACTTTCGAATTTATAATATTAGTATGGACAGTATGGATAGTATATAGTATAATTATATTGTATTATATATAGTATATTATAGTATATAGTATGGATTATGTACCTACTAGCTTCTGCTCGCGACTTCGTTCGTGTAGCAGTCGTAAGACAACACAATACACTAAAATAACAACCACATTTTTATGAAATTTCCCTGTATAGGTACTAAATTTGTAGTTTTGGTCTGAGCAGCCAAAATATACTCGTACATCAGCGGAATCGTCCGAAAGGGTTACCGCTACCCCGGAACATAAAGGGCTAAGGAAGGAACACGGGTGGGTTTTAGTCAGTAAGAGTCTGACACTCCCGCTCCACCCAGAGCGGGAGGGGTCATTTGATGACTTCCCAACCTAAAAAAAAAAGCCAAAATATACAGAAGGTCAAGACTAGTGACGCAGGAGCAAGAGACGTTCAGTTGTTCATGTGAGAAGCACGGAGGGATCTCCCTTTGTAACAGATGGATACCCATCCAGGAACCGACCGCGGCAAGCGCAGCTGAATCTACGACCAACTCGTGCTGCTATTGTAATTGTTTTAATACCTATGTATAGATAAATGCTGTGAAAATCTCTTAGCCTAATAAATCATGTCAAAATGCAGAATTTAATCAGTGCGTACAAAGGAACCTTTAACAATAGATTTTGCCATAAAAGAATTTTCTCAGGTCACTTAGTGCAATGTATTGAATTGGATTTCTTTATATCAGACGTCACATTCTAACCCCCTTATTCATAATCCTATTTTATCTCTATTTTAGCTAAAATAGGTTTATAGAACGTTTGTCTTTATCTGTCACGTTGTCATTTCTGTGTGTAAGAAAGAGACAAACCCCATTTTAACTAAAATAGGTTTGATAAGTTTTATGAATAAGGGGGTAAGTATTTAATCTAAAACGTTTGAAAAGTACATTTTTCTCATACATTATGCGTACTTTTCACAAACATTATTTATTACTTGGCAATCTTATAATGTTTATAACTTTAAACATGGCTGTTACTTAAATGTTTACAATTTTTTTATGGGAATGAAATGTAATCCGATATACAGGTTCGGATGCAGATAGTCCCAAACTTTGTATATTGCAAAAAGTCATTATGTAGTGTCATATCATTATTAAATTTTTTTATATCTGTTCTTATTTTGGTGAATACATTAGTAAGTAAAACGACGCATAACACGAGGCTTCTGTAACGTTTCCGGCGCTGCGGGAAGTGCAGCCCCTTCGCCCTTACGTAACAATGGATAGGCACCCATTCTTACAACCGCAGCTTCGGCTTGCTGCTCGCCTCTGGCGACCAGCCTCAACCACTACGGCTCGCACGGGTCCCTATGCTTTGTTACAGCGGGCGGGTGCTGCTCTCCCTCCGCGCCTCCGGATTTTTATATACATTAGGGGTAGCAGCTAAAAAACTACGTGGAGTCGGGGTGCCCCGATTCGGTTTTCGGACAGATTCGACCTATTGTTACTATATTGTTATAAAAACAAATAAAACAACAAAACATTCATAATGTCACTGACACAAGAAGACGCAAATGGCATAGTTTTATTTTACGTTCCATCCGTTTCATCGATTTTGCACGACATTTTACACCACAGACAATATACTAGACATGTTTTGTATAAACGGCCTAAGCATCAGCCAGCCAATTCATTAAATGTTGTAATTGGTGGAATATCATTTAGGCCGCTAGTTGAACGGCGCCGTTTAGTTAAAAGGCTAGGCAGTTAACTGAACGGCTAATTTAACCAGTTGGCTGCGACATATAGATAAAATGGAACAATGTCCTTTATTTTTCCGCACCGTATGTAAATGCTGTGTGTCTCTGAGGTATACGTTTTCATATCGCGACCGACCGGCGACAGTATTCTAATGTTGGTACACTTGACTTAAACATGAGGTTTACCTATGTGAATTTAATGACGCATATTTTATTTTAGGGAGCGGAGCGTTGGGACCTTAGTTCTGGTAGAGATTTTAAGAACTGAAATACTTTTTCTTTTGAAGTGAAACTTCTTTGCGCACGCTTGACTTGGGGAGTAAGCTGGCGAACGCGTGACGTAAGCGTTACGAAAAGTGTGATTGGGTGAGGCGAACGGGAGTTGAGTGGGGGATATAAGCATGAGAAAGCAGTGCGCGCGCACGTTTTCTTTCTCTCTTCCTCTCATAGCCAAATGCGTTTGAAGTTTCACTTCATTCGTGTGGTCATAAGCACACTCAGTTCTTTTTTACTAGCTTGCGCTGTCCCACTCCTGGGCAAAGGCCTCTCTCCACCCTACCTATCCAGCTCGTCCCGCCATCTCCTACGTGATCTGCCGTGACCCCGCTTCACTGTCTATATGAAATACTTTACAAAGTTCTATGTAGCCAGTTCACGTTATCCACCCAAACCCATTGTCCACTATCTTTTCTTTTCCATATCCTGTAATAGTCCTGCTAAAAAAAACAGCTGTTCCCTAGATATTATATTCGCATAACTCGTCAAAATGTAGGAAACAGCTGACTTTTTTTCGCGATTTTAGATTTGGTCCCATAGTAAAAGTTGTTTATAATGATGATTACAATGTCCCCTTAAGAGGATAAAATCGCACCCAGTACATTAAACACAGCTGAACAACTGTAGGTACTTTTTTTAAACGCAGCTGAACAACTGTAGGTACTTTTTAACCGACTTCTAAAAAGGAGGAGGTTCTCAATTCGGATGTTAGTATTTTTTTTAATGTTTGTTCGCGCATAACTCCGTCGCTTGCCAACCGATTTGAAAAATTCTTTTTTTGTCGTAAAGGGTATTACATACTTCCCTAATGGTCCCATGAAAATTTTATCGAAATCAGACAAGCGGTTTTTGAAAAATGAATAAAAATCTAAAAATTTATCTACATTGTCTACATTAACGATCTTTTCGTTTACTTTTTTGTGGGGTAGGTACAACTAAAAAGTGAAAAATAAAAACTTTTTTACAAAAAAGAAACAACCGACTTCAAAAAAACAAACACTGCAAAGTGATAAATAACTTTAATTTCGGAAGTTGGTGTCAAAAAACGAAAATGCGGAACCAACGACACCGACTTCCGAAATGAAAGTTATTTATCACTTTGTAGTGTTTTTTTTTTGAAGTCGGCTGTTTTGTTTTTTCGTAAAAAGTTTTTTTTAAACACAGCTTTTTTTTAATAACCAAAGAAAACTTTCTACCCTAGGGCCGCTAGAGGTCTAGAATTATGTGTTGAATTTATGGTTACAGTTTACGCGTTGATATTTCACCACCCTGTAAGTATAATGTGGTGTCTATACTTCTACTCGTACCCTGCCCACGCCTGCCTATTGTATGCATACTGAAAGCTTTTATTCAGGAACAATAGAGAGATGACCTTGCGAACTCGGCTGCAACGCGCTGGACCGTTTGAATTTATGATTTCACATAAAATATCGTCCATGTAGGTCACATTTATTTACATAGGTCATTAATGTTATGACTTTTATGTCTCAGTTTAGATCGTAAAATAATAATAATTAATGTAATACTGCAATGGGTTGGTTATTTGGTTGTAAAAAGTATCACACTAATATTATAAAGACGAACGCTTGTGAGTGTGTGTGCGTGTGTTTATATGTTTGTTACTTCTTCACGCTCAAACGGCTGGACCAATTTTGATGAAATTTTGTATGGAGGTAGCCGACACCCCGGATTAACATCCGGGGTGTCGGCTACCTCCAAAAAACAAAATACAAAATACCTACAAAATTTTACTGGTCCAGCCTATATGTTAATATAGGCTACTTTTTATCCCGATATTCCCACGGGATCGACACTTACGCGGATGAAACTGCGGGGCGCAGCTAGTCTTATAATAATCCTGAAAACGTGTTTTTGGAAATAAGTAATTTTGCATATTAATATTTCTGAAATGGGACGTTTTATATAACATCGGATAACTGTTTGTGTGGAAATAGGTTATTATGGTATGGGTATGTGATTCGGAGAAATGAGGAAAATGTCGTAAGGACAGCTTTGAGTATGAATGTGGATAGCCATCTATATCATATTTTCGCCTACTTCCTACTATCCTAGTAATCCTATCCTACTAATATTTTAAACGCGAAAATTTGTGAGGATGGATGAATAGATGGATGTTTGTTACTCTTTCACGCAAAAAATACTCAAGGAATTTGAACAACATTTGGCAGACACATAGTTTATAACCCGGATTAACACATAGAATACTTTTAACCCCGATATTCCCATAGGATCCAAACTTATGCGGGTAAAACCGCGGGGCGCAGCTAGTATAGCCATAAATAAGATTGGAATGGACTGTATGAAAGATGATATGGCTAGAAAGGGGGCTACCCATGATGACTAATGGAGACGTAAATTAGGATCTGAGGCAAGATTTGACTTGAGGTTTTCGTTTGTGCTTACTTTACGGGTCTGTGATGTAAACATAGGGACTTGTTTACAGACACAAATCACTGACCCGGAAAATCATCCCTAGGCCGTACCAATATTTTGATCCATGGGACGGTCGAGGAATCGGAATCCAACACGACCTGCAAAAGCCAATTTTTTCTTTTTTTTTATTGTTGAATGGGCTCGCTCTTGACCTCAATCATGCCTGATGGAAAGCGATGGATGAGGTCTATGATCGAACGAGCGTGCCCAGAAGATGCCTAAGGCACTGGAACTCCCACGCATCGACGAAACACAGCAGGCTGCTTGACTCCGGAGGAAGGGTGATCGCAAACCAGGCGAGAGTTAGCCCTAGCATCGCAAGGGAAGAATTGGCCTGTCAAATAAGGTGTTGGGTGTGACTGTCCAGGACGCGCCGAGCGCTCGGTTCAGATGAGTAACTGGCGGAACAAACTGCGCGACACGAGGCGGCTTCTTCATGCATCCCAAAAATTCCAAAATCACTCAACCACTGCGTAAGTCTATATTATAAAAGCACCAAAAAGATCTCACATTTACACATTTTTTTAACAACAAACGTCACTTGGCACTGGCAACATACACCTAAAAACTTCAACTAAAAACTCCTTACTGAAACGACCTACCAGCCAGCTTTTACTGTAAACATTTTTCTATTATTATTCCATTAGATAGAAAAGAAATCATTCTTCGTTCGCACCTTAGTTTGACATTAAAAAGTTATATATTTTCGTCTGGAGACGCCTTGCTGCGAGTCTAGACGTTATCGATGAAACAGCGGGCTTGAAATCCATTATGTAACACGGGAGATGTGTTCGGAATATTGTTTAAAATTTCTTAGGTTATTTTTTGTTTGTATGGGTTTATTGTGATGTAAAATTGATTTAGGTGGTTAAATTCCCGGGGATTTTTAGTTCCTACTTACAGCAAAATGTATTAAGTACTAGCTGCGCTCCGCGGTTTCACCCGCGTAAATATCGATCCCGTGGGAATATCGGATAAAAAGTATCCTATGTCCTTTCCCGGGACTCAAACTATCTCTACACCCATCTAAATCGGTTTAGCGGTTTAGGCGTGAAAAGGTAACATACAGACAGACAGAGTTACTTTCGAATTTATAATATTAGTATGGATAAGGTATATCTTATTATATTTATTGAGTGACTGAATAATACTCGGTGACATTTTTTTTATCGGGTTTCTTTTTGTGCATTATTTTTCATTGAAAAAGAAAAAGCAGAAAAACTTTTCTTTGAAATTCAAGCTCAGCTTTCTTTGTACACTTTTCTCTTAATATTCTAGTTTCAGTTTTTACTTAAATACATATACCTAATCAGCCTATAATGTTCCCGATGCTGGGACACAGGCCTCCTGTCTGTGAGAGGGAGTGGGCTGTAATCCACCACGCGTGACAAGTCCGGGTTGGTAGATGTCACATGTCTTCGAATTTTTGGTTCTAGGACATGCCGGTTTCCTCACGATGTTTTCCTTCTCCGTTTTGAGAGCAGTGGTGATGAAATGATTTACACAAAGTAAAGCGGCTGTCTGGGTTTGAACCTACGACCTACAACTCGTAAGTCGCGGCCGTTACCTCTGGGCCACCACTGCTTAAATCCCTTATCAAAATTTCGTTTCAGTAATATCTTTAAAAAATCTTCAAAGACTCGTTCGCAGATACCTATTCGTAACTACTTTAATTTTACGTAAACAGCCAATCCGATAATTTTCACTTACGTAAAAGTTATTCTATCTTTCCTGAGTGTCGTAAGAGGATTAATATCGTATCTCTGTAACTACCGTAATTTAATAAGCCAGATAATACCAAACCAAATCAAACCAAGTAAAAGTACTTAACACTTTTCAAGGCTTATTGCCAAAGTTTGTACACGGGCAGTCTATGGGTCAATTTACTAAGAGATCGCTGGATGGCGCGTCCAGTACAGGGTGTCACTGGAAGTATGGATCAAATCGAATAGGGGCGTGGGCAAGGTCATCACCAAACTTTTTAACCCTCAGAATGTCAGTGAATTTTGCTAGGGTTCAAAAGTTATGACCGATTTTTATTTTTTTTTCCTTCACTTCGCATAGTGCTCAAAGAAAATAATCATAAAAATATACTATCAGGGCTATCTAAAAAAATAAATTGATAGCCCTGATAGTTTTTTTTTAAGATTTTTTTAAAACGATTCGATTTCTCTTCTTTTTTTTTTTCGTTTTTTTTTTGTTAAAACGTTTGGAAATGACCTTGCCCACGCCCCTATTCGATTTAATCCATACTTCCAGGGACACGCTGTATAACAATGCTTTCAGGATGTTGTTGAGGCTGCCTCGTTACTGTAGCGGGTCGAACATGTTTGCGCAAGCCTGCACCGACGGCTTCTATGCAATTATACGCAAAAATACGGCGTCACTTCTGAGGAGAGTGAGGGGCAGTCATACCAGCATCCTGAAAACTGTAGCCGAGAGTTTCGGCTCTCCGACTGTACAGCAGTTTGTGCGGAGGTTGATTTTTACTAACACTAGGCAATAAGTTATTTTTTGTTTTGTTACTAACACTATATGGATATTTTGTGTCCGAAATAAAGCTATTCTATTCTAATAAGACCGTATCAGTAAGGTATCCGGTATATTCAGTAAAAATTTCACCGTAAAAATGTGGTGAAGTGAGCTTGAAGTAAGCCTTCATTCCATCTAATGCTCGGGATTGACACTGTAGTGACATCTACACCACCACATGCGAATTACACATCACACTGACGTCACGCAAAATCCTACATCGCGCAAGCAGAGTTTACCGCGCGACTAGCATACATACAACGGCCTGACATCAATCGTCGAGCAGTTGCTCACCAGATTAGACTGTCTGATCGGAAGGTCTTTCATTTTCTATGGAGGGAAATTTACACCCTGTTCCTTATAGCACTATTGACAGTTCACTTCATGCTCACCTAACCACTCGCACCCATTCGGGTACATAATCAAACATGCGACTGAAAAGAACATCCTTTTGACAGCTTAATTTAATTCAAATCGATACTAATGTTATAGCTGAAGAATTTGTTTGTTTACATAATCAGCCTATAATGTTCCCACTGCTGGGACACAGGCCTCCTCTCTGTGAGAGGGAGTGGCGTAATCCACCACTCGGGCCCAGTGCGGGTTGGCAGATGTCACATGTCTTCGAATTTTTGGTTCTAGGACATGCCGGTTTCCTCACGATGTTTTCTTTCACCGTTTTGAGAGCAGTGGTGATGAAATAATTTACACAAAGTAAAGCGCCTGTCTGGATTCGAACCTACGACCTACAAGTCGTAAATCGCGGCCGTTACCACTTGGCCACCACTGCTCCAACCATTCGGGTAACCACTGAAAATCAGCGCTGTGCTGTGGGTCCCCCATAGCACAGCATCATCCTGAGTGGAAGCCTTCTTGTCATGTCACAGTCATGATGTGCAGTTGTCGATTTTTTTCGACTCTTTATGTTTTGTGCTCGTGATTAAAGTTACTTATATTTTGTTTTTATTATTTTTTTTTATTAGAATTAATTATCTTTTTGTATGCACGTGTTTCCATAGGGTCGCAGTTTAATGCTGAGCGATAGCCGTTTTGCGTGGATGTGACGCGTTTGCCTTACCTTCTTTTATATTTTATTTTTTGTGTTTATGTTCTTTTTTGCGTCATGTTCACCGCAAATAAACGTATTTTCTTTCTATCTTTCTTTCTTTCTAAATAAACCTATTTTCTTTCTACGTTTTCACGGAGAGATTTTTACAGAATAAATCGATAAATCCATACAACGAGCGAAAACACACGCACATAATTATAGACATAGCTAAATAATCAACAGCCGCATGGTCCGTTCGAAGGTTAAGTTACGCTTGCCAAGGTCAATTCGTGGATGGATGACCATATCCATTACATACCGAAATCTCTCCGTGCCTCAGAAAGCACTGCTCAGTAGTACTTGCGACAACAAATCAAGTTAAGTACCTAATTAATCAATTACTAACATGATCAAGTTTTTGCTTCGAGCGTACTTCGCTTTCCTCCAAAGGCCACTCCGAAGTTTTTATTTACTTACTAGCTTCTGCCGGCGACTTCGTCCGCGTGAGAAATTTCTTGTTCTCCCGACCGTTCGCATAGCATCACCTGTCCGCGCTACCACTTCGTTTTCGCTTAGCGTTCCTTCTGACTTTTTTTCTTTTTTCTCGGCCCCTAAGGGTCATAGCGTGATGTTAAATAGTTTGTAGCCTTCCTCAAGAATTGGGCTATCAAGTGCAAAAAGATTTTTTCAAATTCGACTGACAGTTCTAGAGATTAGCGCGTTCAAACAAACGAACTTTTCAGTTTATTATTAGTAGTAACTAGTAGGAATAGATTTCTTTCCAATCCATTACCAACCAGCCAGAGGTAACTTAAACCTCTATTGTCAGAACTAGCGACCGGAGCGACTCAATAACCGTAATTTATCGTACGCAATCCGGCTCTCAGCGTATCGACAGCTCCCCGGTCCGAACCGTACTCCTGCCGGACAGCCGGATGCACGGACGAATTGCCGATCGATACGATACTTTTCTGTTATAGCTATACGATACAGGAGATGTAATGAATTGAGATTATTGGCGAGGTTGACTAAGGGAAAAAAGAAAAAACCGGCCAAGGGCGGGTCGGACTCGCGCACCGAGGGTTCCGTACAAACCTGTTTAAAATATTTTTATTATTTATGATGTAACAAAAAATTTACGGTTTTCGCAATTTTTCCTTTATCTGTGCTATAAGACGTTGCTTCGTACCAAATTTCAAGATTCTGAGTTCACGGGAAGTACCCTGTAGGTTTTGATTCCCTTGCGAGTGTCGAAAATTTGCGGAGGTACAGCCGTTTATGCCGAAACGGCTGTACCTTTTGATTGCGTTGGCTTAGAAGTTGATTTTTTCACAGCTCCAAGGGACAGTAGACCTGAGTACCTATTTGATATAAATTTCAGCTTGATACCTCCACGCGTTCCTGAGAAAAAGGGTCTTGACAGACAGACAGACAGACGGACGGACGGACGGACAACAAAGTGATCCTATAAGGGTTCCGTTTTTCCTTTCGAGGTACGGAACCCTAAAAAGTATACCAACCTAATGTTGTTGTCCTTTATTTGGCAATAAAATAAGAACGAGATGGGGTGGAATTAGAACTGCCATATTAAGTTGAACCGACTTCGGAAAGCCAATTCTCGTCCTTAAAAATCGTTTTAAGGCTGCTTTTGGATTGCCGCTGGTGCGGGCGTTTTGGGGGACTGTCTTGTGTAATTTTGACGTTCGAAAAGTGCTAATTCTCAGCCTAATTACCCGACTAAGGCGAAGCAAAAAAGAGGGTTATGATTTTGACCGGTATGTATGTATGTATGTTCATCTGTTCCCTCATAACTTCTAAACTAGTTGTCATAATTAGACTTATGAGGTATACATAGCCTATAGGCTATTTGACGTCACTGTACTAACATGCATAAGCTATGGTAGCATGCGACCACGGGAAGGTACCTTCTTGTTTCATCCTTTTCAGTAGTCGGGTTTTAGTTTTTAAACTTATTTAAATATAAATGACTTTCGATGTTGATTTTGCTGAGATGGGATGGCGACTTGAATAAGGCTGCATTTCCACCAGAGATGAGCGAGAATGCGTAGCGAGGGAGGTGTGTAAAAGTAACCAATACCAACGCTAACTTAGTTCAAGTTATAAAAATGAAGCGATGTTATTGGTTGGTTTCACACACATCCCTCGCTACGCATCCTCGCTCATCTCTGGTGGAAACACAGTAGCAATGGCTGTCTTTTTGACAGTTCAACAACATTCATTGCGTTATTTACGTTGTTGAGCAGACACATTTTTCGAACATATGAAGCAATGGATTAGTAATTTCCTGCAAAATTGCAGCCTTATTCAAGTCGCAATCCCATCTCAGCAAAATCAACGTCAAAAGTCATTTATTTAAATTAGGCCGAGAGTCAACACTTTTCGAACGTCAAAATTACATAAGACAGTCCCCCAAAACGCCCGCACCAGCGGCAATCCATGTCAAAAATGTAAGTAAATGCCACACTGGATTTTCTTTCGGAAAGATAAGGCCACAGAGTATTATGTAGGCTTTATAAAGGTATACTAGCAGCTCCCCGTAGTTTCATCCGCATAAGTTTCGATTCCATGGGAATATCAGGATAAAAATCCTATGTGTTAATCATGTTTATAAACTATCCGCGTGCAAAATTTGATTTATTTTCGTTGGATCCCGCTTTTGAATCCCAGTTCGATATTTTTGGCGTTGGATCCCGCAAAACATTATTATGTATTTCCGTTTGACCCCGAATTTAAAAAATGCAAGATAATTACGTTTTATTGTTGTTGAATCCTGAAAAGTATTTCCGTTGGATCCCGAATGCTTAAAAAAATTGTTTATAATAAAATGAGGGGTTCACTAATGTTTCACCAAAACTCCATTGACAAATTTTTAGTTTACAACCAACGTTTCGTATACTATTTATTTCACAAACAACTCATTTTCTATATAATCTAGTCGTTTCGTGCACTCGCCGGCCGCTGCCGCGGCACCGCTCGCTTCGCTCGCTCGGCTCGTGCGTAGAGGTCACAGTTTTAACCTAACCTAACATTTTTTTTAATAATTAATCTAATCTAGTGTTTGATAAAGGTAAATCACTTTTCTTCTGAAATGTACACATGTTGTTATAACATGGGATTCAACGGAAATAGCAAACGGGATCCATCGTTAATACCTAAAAAATGGGATTCAAAAGTGGGATCCAACGAAAATAAACGCAAAATTTCATTCAAATCCGTTCAGTAGTTTTTGCGTGAAAGAGTAACAAAAACCCATCTATCCATCCTCACAAACTTTCGCGTTTATAATACATACTGTATTAGTAGGATAGGATAGAATGAATTAAGCCCCTCTGGAAATTATTGAATTTGGAGGTCAAATGGCCGCCTATATGAATTACTAACGTGGAATCGCTACTGGTTAAAATGGAAACCAAAAGCAATTACTGCCCAAACAAAGACTTGGTAATTACTAATTAATGGGCTTACAATTAGTCTATTGGGAAAAGGGTTCTGTCAGGTATTTGGACAACGATTTTGCAAACTCGAGTCATGTTAGGTCCATGTCTAGACATGGATCTAACATTATTGGGCAATTAAACAGAAAAATTTTTGAAGTGAAACTTCTTTACGCACGCTTGACTTGGGGAGTAAGCTGGCGAACGCGTGACGTAAGCGTTACGAAAAGTGTGATCAGGCGAGGCGAACGGGAGTTGAGTGGGGGATATAAGCAAGAGAAAGCAGTGCGTGCGCAAATTTTTTTCTCTCTCTTCCTCTCATAGCCAAATCCGTTTGAAGTTTCACTTCAGTCGTGTGGTCATAAGCACACTCGGCTTTTTTTGTTATGAGGAATGTTTTGAGTACCTATAAATGCCGATGATTATAAGAGTAGGCGAAGACCAAAGAAACGATGGATGGACTGTGTGAATGATGATATGGTTAGAAAGGGGGGTGACCACCGAGATGACGAATAATAGAGAAGTATGGAAGAAAAAGACATGTTGCGCCGACCACAAATACATTGTGTATGGGCAGGAGAAAAATGAAACGGAATAACTTTATGTTCATAATTAACTCAGTTAAATATAGGTATATTTTGATTAAAACTTTAATTTTTATGCCAACTTAAATTATGATATGCAATCTTTAGACGATTGACAACAATTTGACAAACGTCTTGACAGCATATTTTAATTATATGGCAACAAGTAGAAACACACGTCATCGCGGCAGGCCAAGACGAAGATGGCGGGATGATCTTGACTCCTACCGTAGGGACTGGCCGGCACTCGCAAAAGGCAGAGTTGTATGGAGAAGGGAGAGGGAGGTCTTTACTCTGCAATGGGACAATACAGGATAGTTAGTTATTACAAACCCGATGACCACCTCCACAAAATTTTAGCAAGTCATTGAAAACCACAGCCTGTATTTTATCATCACTCGTGTTTAAATCAGGGTCCGAAAATCACACACATACCAATGTCGACCACACACAGGGATGATAAAAACCCTGCAAATGTTCGGTCCAGCCAGCCATACACCACAGAATAAGTAGATAAGGGTACAGAAGGCCAGCTTCGTACAATGAGCAGAAACGCACGCTCACATAGACACATAGCTAAATAATTAACAGCAGCACGATTCGATCGAAGGCTTAGCTACGCTTGCCGTGGTCGTACCTTACTGCTTCGTTGGTCAGTCGCAAGCGCTACTGCTGAGCACGAGGTCCTGTCCAAAAAATTAGACAAACAATGGGAAAAAGGTACAAAATGTTCGAAACCTGAATGATGTCCTTTGTTGTTCGGTCGGTGCACATTTCCAAAAAAAAGTTTGCATTTATAAACTTTTTTTTTTTTATGAAATAAATATTATTTATTTGCTCACAAACTAACTACGAGTATATACACTAGATACTAAAATAAATGACTAACTATAACTTACAATACAAATATATAAAAATAAAAAAACAAAGGACACTTAGACGTCGAAGTATTCATCCGCATCGCTGTCATCCGGAAACGTGCCCAGAAGACTGGCAGCATTGCCACGTTGAATGGCAATGCTAATTCTTTGGCCAAAGAACGACCCAGCCCTCTGGTCACGTGAAGTATCGACCAGCCAGCGAGAAATTTCCTTAAAAAGGAGACGCGCGCTCGGGCCCCATGACCCGAGCGTTTCGACCCCAAACGGCTCATTTTATAAACTTATATTAGGATCCTCCTTTGCTCATGGCTCTCTCGGGCCGGGGGCCCCCTCTGGCTGGGGGCCCGTGGTATTTTGCCCCAATGCCACCCTATAGTAACGCCACTGAAGATATGGACGACGATGAGATTGAGAACTCGGTACTTTTCGCTCGTCATATGTAGCTGGTCTTCTGTAGCCTATCTATGTTGTGGTAACACCCCTTTCGAGTATCTACCCCTACTGTGAATACGGGCGGGTAGGGGGTGGCGTTTATTTTATTACCACTTCGCACCCCTATTAAGTGGTATCAAAGTTATGCCCGACTTGATGCTGAGGTCTTCATGTAAGGGTTTTGGGTGAGGTGGAAATGGCTGAGTGGATAATATGTAAAGCTGGATTTGAATTTTGGGAATAATTGTCGTCTGGGATACGTAGATATTGGTGGCCCGATGACCTTGTGAAGACCTTAGGAATCTGCTGGATACGCGAAGCACAGAACCGGTTGAAGTGGCGATGCTTGGGGGAGGCCTATGTCCAGCAGTGGATGTCTTTCGCATTAAGCTGAGCGATCGCCGCTTTGCGTGGATGTGACGCATGTTTCCCCCTACCTTTTTATTTTATTTTTGTGTTTATGTTCTTTTTTGCGTCATTTTCACCGCAATTAAACGTATTTTCTTTCTTTCTTTCTTTTAAATGATAATGGTTGGTACGTAGTTATTAAAAAGTTTAGGTTGCAGTAATTTTAATGGGATGCTTCATCAAAATGTATTCTTCGGACACGTGACCTAATTTATTTCAATCTGCGTTCACAGATTTATATAAAAAGGTACGGTTATCAAGAAAACTTCGACTCTCAATGGACCAATCGTATTTTTTTAAATTACCTAATTTGACTTTGTAACAATTTCCACAATAATTTTGATGGTATCACACTAATATTATAAAGGCGAAAGTTTGTGTGTGTGTGCTTATATGTTTGTTACTTCTTCACGCTCAAACGGCTGGATCAATTTTGATAAAATTTTGTATGGAGGTAGCCGACACCCTGGATTAACATATAGGCTACTTTTATCCCGATATTCCCACGGGATCGACATTTACGCGGGTGAAACCGCGGGGCGCAGCTAGTACATAATAAAGAGTGTTCTAACTGCACAGAGTCAAATTAAATTAACAAGCAAAACTTTACCCACATGTTGGGTATCGATATCGGAAATAAATAAACAAAAAAGAAAAAAAAAAATTTTTTTCATCATTCCAACTTCGTTAAAAAAAAAAACGAATTTAAACCACGAAAAATTTTCCTTGATTTAAATTCGATTTTTTTTTAAATTTTGCTAGCTAATTTATTTGACTCAGTATTCTTTATCGAATGAAATAAGGTCCTACAGTTTTTAACTGAAGTTACAGCTCTTTTATTTATTTATTTGTAGATATTTACGTAATATAAACTAACATATCGAGCCTTTTCAGGAAGAACATCGTAAACGCCAAAAATCCCAAAAAGCTGTTTTTATATTAACCGCCAGATCAACTGATTTTGCATCTTATGTCACATACTTTAGAGTTCAAAGTAAAACACTAAGTAAAAATTTTAAATAAAATTGATGCTATAAATATTCTGAGAAATATTTAAAAAAAACCTTCTCCTGTAACATATGCAAAATGGCGGTTACGATCTTCCTGAAAAGGCTCGATATAAACTATAATAATTTGTACAATTATATGCTATATTTTTAACTACTAAAATATTAAACGAAGCTTTGAATCCACGGTCCAGCTCAGTCATAGTGCAAATTCGTATGGGATCAATATATACCGGTATATCCTATAGTTCTTAATTAAGCGGATATTGGAAAATCGAAGCGGATATCAAAGAAATTTCTGCTTGGTTTAATTAAGAGCAATTAATATGGCCGGACCTGGCGGATATGCGCGGATATGTGTGCGATATTTGAACCAGAGGTAAACCCGTTTTGCAGGTTCGATATCTACAGGGTGTTACAGAAAGGGTATATCAATACAAACGGGTTGAAGAGTGTATCTGGTCTAGAATCTCTGTACAAAATTTTTATTTCGACATCACGGCGCTGCACTGGCGCGCGGCGGCGTGATGTGCATGTACTAGGCGCACAGACACACTACAGATAATGGATAATGACCCTCGTAGTGCGGTGACACGTTTGTTATGATTTCAATTTAATAAACTATCGAAATAAAAAAATATTAAGCATTTTCAAAGTTACTGCTTTTGAGCTGAAATTTTGTACAGAGATTCTAGACCAAATACACTCTTCAACCCGTTTGTCTTGATAAACCCTTTCCGTAACACCCTGTATATCCTCTTTGTGCCTAAATAAAAACTATAGTAAGTAGTACAGGAAAAATACAGGATTGTAAATAATATGTACTTTCTCCCAATATAAATGAAAGATAGAAAAAAAAATACAAAAAAAAAAATGACGCCTAAAGAATAAAAAAATAAAGCACTCAAACACATTATGAACAGGTTGAGGGATAATATGCGTCACATCCACGCAAAGCGGCGATCGCTCAGCATAATGCTGCGCAAAAAGCGGCCAAGTGCGAGTCGGTTTCGCACACTAAGAAGAATAATATGTAACACTACTTTTTTTCTTGTAAAGAAAGAAAGAAAGAAAAAGTATTTATTGCGACTCGTACAGGAAGATCACAAACTAAACTAAACACAGTAAAAAATAAAAAACCAAATTATATAAAAAAAAGCAACAAAAAGAAAAATAAAACAGAAACTCCTATACGAGGCCAAAAGGCTCCTATCTCAGCATGATGCTGCGACTTTTAAAAAAGAGAGAAGAGAGTCCCCGCTCTCTTTAATTTTTAACTTTATTTTATTTTTATTATTTATTGTTATAGCAGCCAAAGTAATACACACTCTGTGAACATTTCAAGTGTCTATTGCGATTCAAAATATACCACCGACAGATGGACGGACAGACACCGGCACCCTAATTGCGTAACACACTATCAATCGGAATCAGAATTATTTCGAAGCCAATTGCTAATCCATTGCTTCATAGGTTCGAAAAATTTGTCTGCTCAACGCGTAAATAACGCAATGAATGTTGTTGAACTGTCAAAATGAAACCGATTCCGATTGATAAAGTGTTACACAATTGCCCCGCGGAGCCTTAGTGATATTGTCCCGATGGTATCCTTTGTGTACGAAACGCTAAAAAGCAATGAAAAATGATTACGTTTCATTCATACAAATATTCTCGTGCATTAATATTAATCCCAGTATCCAACCGTCATCACTCACCGAAAATATCCGCAGAAATAACAACTTAATTATTTGGTGGCCATTAATAAGGCGCGACAGATATCCGCGGCGGATATATTCGGATATTTCAGTTATTGGAGGTGACAGCGCCACCACTATCAATCATGACTGATCCATTGTCTGAGTGGTTTGAAAGCGATGCGATGTAAACATAGTTAATTGCTTCTGGTTGAAATGTTGATGAAATTATTCTTAGTAGAAACAGAAGTAAAAATAAAATAATATTAACTTTTAGCCATAATTTTACAAGGTCAAACTAAGGTAACGAAACTCTGCAGACGTGGTGGGTCGACATCGAAATACGATAAAATAAAAAATTATTGATGTATTGCTTTGGAATGGGCAACTAACTTCATCTTTCTGATTACCGACCCCTTGACAGTTAAAAAGTGCCTCTAATTGGTTTATTTGAAATAAATGCTTTGAGTTCGAGTTTGAATTTTTGTATTTTTCACACAAAAATTGGAATACGTTATTAGTTTTCTAAGTATTATAAGAATAAGAAAAAATTTTGTTCATAAGTTCACATATAAATTACATAAAAGTTACTTCATTACATATTAATATTATGAAGAAAATGCCTAAAATAAATCTAGTGTATAACTTATATATATGTCGGATCAGGAGTAGGTTATTGGCATCTAGTTATTATCAGGCATATTTGATTAATTACTGTGGGCATACTGTGGGTAGTGTTGGTTATTGCGCAATAGAAAAACCGTTTGGAGTTCAAATCAAATTATAATATCACGAACAAATTAATCACACTAGCAAAACACACACTGTAGGTACACGACACAACTAGATACACAGTAAAATAATTATGTACAGTAACAAAGTAATTGCGAACAAATCGTATGATCGATTACTGTTCGTATAGTGACAGAGCCACCCAAGTAAACCGACAGGTTTGTCGGGAGCTAGTGCTCTGTCAGGAGTCGAGTCCGAACACCGACGGACTCTCACTGACTGTCTGTCACTGACTGTGACCGACTGTCACTGACTGTTATTGACTGTCCAGCACAAACGAGTGCGCTCAGTTATAAAGGTTTGTCCCCACTACGCACTCGCCCCACAACAACTCTGTCCAAATGGCGTACGGAAATACGTCATCGTGTTTACTTGATACAAAACATTAAAATGTGCTAAATCTAATAAGACTCACATTATAAAGTAATCGAATAATTCAACAAGAATAATTGTCTTAAATAAACAATAGTGATTTCACAAAGTAAATCATTTTAAAATCAAAGTAACATGTCATCAATTGTTTTGAACAAAACCATCGGTTACAACTATCAAAATAAGTTGCTAAAATCAATTAGCGCGTACACTGAGTACTCAATAAATTATGTTCCGAATTAATAGACAATAATTGATAGTAAAATCACTTAAATTAATAATAAGAAAACACATCATAACAAATTCTGTTGACTACCCACAAATGTAGTCGACAACCGTCTCCTACACGGCCAAAACTGACGTTCTACACGTCCTCGTGTAATCTTGGGATAAAAAAAAATCTTTAGGTGAATATCGATCGGCCTCTCTGACCAACAAAAGCACAAATCACAAAATAAAAATCCTGAATTAGTCAAATAAAATTATCATCAAAAGCAGTTGCATCGCAACAATTTAAAAATGACCATACTGTTGCAGACAATACATAGCTCAGTTAAAGTAGAGACAAAGTCTCCCAGCCGAAATCACACCATGGGATTCGACAAGTAATTTGGAGTCAACCAAATCCTGGCGTCAACATAGACAACCAACATAGGCGTCAACCAACACAGGCGTCAACATAGACAACCAAACAAGAGTCAACATAGACAACTTGTCAATTCAGCTATAGTATGTCAGCAGCAGATGAATCATCATCATCAGTGTCATCATTGACATCATCATTAACAGTAACTAGACATTCAGGCATTTTTGTACATGGTCATGTGAGTACTTAATTCAAACAGAGCCATGTTAACAAAATTTTAATAATAAACTTTTGCTATCAAAAATCATCTACAAGAGCCATGTAAACAAACTTTGATTATCTAATCAAAGCGAAAATCATCAACCAGAGCCATGTACCATCGTTATCCATATTAACAACCATCTTTTTCACTAAGAGCCTTAGACACTTGGGATCCCACACACGAGTAAACCACTCTAACGCCACGGCTCTCCAGCCAACCAGCAATCACATTGCTGTCACATATCCAGCACATGGATCCGTATGCATCACCCTGTGACTACACACAACATTACTACGGCCGATAGAGAACCCCTACTCACGTGGTTCCACTACCTAGGCTTGCTCATCACCACAGTGATCACCATCTACTTTGACTGGTACATGACCTACTGGCATCATTCTTAACTTATCGTTAAACCAGATTAGGCTATAAGTAACAATGTTACCATTTTTGCTATTGTTTACCAGGAAAGCACTCAGTACCAGAGTCAAAACAAAATGAAAACGACTCACCAGATTCGGTAGACAATAGATCTATAGCTAGCTTAATAGTACAGACATCCAATCGCTGTCACCGTTTCCTTGGCAGAAGTTGTTAAACTTCTTGCACGAAAAGCACCGTCCTTGATCAGCGATTTTTCATACAGGAGATCCAAAGAGTGCAGCGCTGTCTGACACTGCCATCCTGCTTGCACACGTCCTTGTGTGTTAACCTGTAACCAAAAAAATCAAAAGCAGTACATATTCCACTCGGCCAATTCTGACCACATGGATAAAAACAATAACAATCATCGATAACAAAAGATTCCTCTAAGCCTTAGTAATAATTGATCAGAAACTTACTAGTAGATCACATACAACAATCATGGGCTTGCTGCCGCAGCAGCTAATGATAGTGTTACAAAGGACTCGAGCTCTCATGTAACATTCAAAAGCTCATAGAGAATTTAGTTCTCTAGTCTTGGAGTCCTCTTGTAATGAGTAGAGTCTTGTAATTCTTCACCCGAGTCCGTTTATATGGGACTCGAAGACTTGAGCTCCTTGCGACACTAGCTAATGACACTTATGCCACCCATATTGTCATCACCTCAAGTGATACGATAAGTGATAACCCTTAAACGGACCTCTGAACTTCCGATCTAACTTAGACTGATAATCAGATTTCGCTATTAGTTCTTTAATAACACGAAATCGCCAAACCTAAATTTTGTTATATGTAGTTGCGTATGTCGCATCAAATGGAACCTTGTTATTGTTAACTGAAAACTAATTCATCGCAAGAACTTTATGTAACAAAACTCTGTCGCAGTCATATAATCAGAAATAGGCTAGGTTCAATTTTTCACTTACTATCATAATATTACTTTGCAAGTAAATTTCGGATAGAAATGTAATAAAATCTCAATTTGTTGATCGCTAACCTCAATGCTACATATGACTTGTTCTGTGCTGAGTACACGTGTTTGACAAATACAATGTCAACACAATAACGTTATTAACTCGGTTGCCACTTAACCTCTGCTAACAAGCATTCAGCACCACAATCTAAACAAAACAATACAGCTAAAATAAAATCACTTAAATTAATAATAAGAAAACACATCATAACAAATTCTGTTGACTACCCACAAATGTAGTCGACAACCGTCTCCTACATATATATATTGGTTAAAGGCCTAATGAATACAATGATGGACGCTAGTGATGGCGCCAAACAAGTGGCCGAATTCTGGGCCGAGTACATTTAGATTTCCATCGACACGCTAAGAAGAAGAAGAATACAATAGCGACCTGCCTGATGTAGGTTTATTCAAACCTGTGTTTCAGGCCATCACTTAACAACGCTGAGTGCTTTATTGGACTATTAATATGTAGGAGAGCCACTATTCAAAAATAAAACCAGTAAAGTAATTCCGTAACACACTATTAGCAGCAATTAATTGCGTTATTTACGTTATTGAGCAAACAAATTTTTCGAACATATAAAGCAAGGGATTAGTAACATACTTCAAAATTAAGGTATTAGGTTTCTTACTTTCTAATTCTCAAACGACACTTATAGACCTTCTATACTCTCATTCTGTTGCTAAAATATACTTTAAAGTGAAAGAGACAGCATCAGACAACGAATGCCTTAAAGTTGCGTTTGTGAATGCCTTTAAATTGATGCTAGTGGTCCCAGTCAGTACTTTATTATATGGGCGTCAGGGCATATAATGCAGCTGTTCAGAAAATTGGAATATTCCTTTTACCCAACGACGTTAAAATATGGATGCAGCTAAAACTTACGAGGCACCCAGCGCTCGCCCGTCCGACGTCTGCGATTACCAATTTTGATTTTGCTTTACATAAGGCTTTCGTATCGTGTCGTAAGCGAAATTAAACCGCACTTGTGCGCAGTCATAATCGAATTTATGTTAGAGTACCTATCTGTCAGTTAAAATTATGAGATGGGCAAAATTTGACCTAAGGGTTACCTTAAATTATAGGTCTAGGTGTCAGAAAGGCAACAAAGAGCGCGCATGGATCTTGAAATAAAGAAAATAAATGCGTTTATTTAAAAACACAAAAAAGAACAAGTTAGGGAAAAATATGCATCCCAACACCCAAAACGCCCATCGCTCAGCATAATGCTACGACCCTATGCGAGAAAAAGCCCCAGTGCTGGATTTATTTGAATGAGATTGACCTCGAGGTCTGGCATTGACTATTTTTCTGTAGAACATTTTTAGAAGCCTCATAACACCTCATAGGTCAGTCTATAATGTTCCCACTGCTGGGACACAGGCCTCCTCTGTGAGACTAGTTGGCCGTAATCCACCACACGGGCCCAGTGCGGGTTGGAGGATGTCACAGGTCTTCGAATTTTTGGTTCTAAGAAGCAGTTTGGAGTTATTACACACTAGCTGCGCCCCGCGGTTTCACCCACGTAAATGTCGATCCCGTGGGAATATCGGGATAAAAAGTAGCCTATATGTTAATTCAGGGTGTCAGCTACTTCCATACAAAATTTTACCAAAATTGGTTTAGCCGTTTGAGCGTCAAGAAGTAACAAACATATAAACACACACACACACACAGTTTCGCCTTTATAATATTAGTGTGATGTGATTACCCTGGTAATGGCATAAGACCCAATACAGAAGTACAGATTACTTAATAGTACTACGTACAGAAAGGACACTCCCTTCCCCGCACTCATATCAGATACCGCACCTCACCCCGCACTTCGAGGTATTCATCGCCGACTCTTTAGCAAGGGCGCTCGCAAACCGCAGCGCTGTACTGCTGACACGAACACACAATTTTGCGATTTAAAGTTT
Organism: Amphipoea lucens; assembly: GCA_947508005.1. NCBI lineage: Eukaryota > Metazoa > Arthropoda > Insecta > Lepidoptera > Noctuidae > Amphipoea > Amphipoea lucens. The sequence goes on from OX382375.1 coordinate 18,006,564, forward strand.
TATTTGAGTTTTAATCACGATGGTTGGATATTGTGATGCTTTTCCGAATTCGTATTTACAAAAACTGTTTGTAAGATTTCGCATTTTATAATTACCATGCGATTTAATAACCGATTATTTACAGATAAGTCATTTAAACTAAACTATTTTAGTGTTTTTATTTCATTACGAACCCGACTATAAAAATAAACAATTGAACTACAAGGTCACTTCATAATAATGCACACGTTCGGGCAGCGCCATCGTCGTTCGGTTCCCCGACACAAATCGCTTTCCGCGCCATTTTTTTTACGCTACGCACGATAGCCAACCCTACTAGATTTCACGCACACATTTGCACGTATACAAACGTCATTTGTTTATGGAGTAGTAATAGGTAATTATTTTGCGAGCGTTGTATGGAGTGTCCGGAGTGTGATATTAGTGTGATGTGATTACCCTGGCAATGGCATAAAACCCCATACAGAAGTATGGAGGTGCAACACATACTCTGTGTACCCATTCGCGAAATGCAGGTTTGATGTTATGACTATGTTAGAACACATAATTGTATGTGTTCCCGACCATTTCCATTGCCGACCATTGGGTCGGCATAATATTGTTCTAAGTATCAAAAAAGGTCTGTTTATCGGTCCATCATGAACCGTTCAATGAGCGCGAGCCTGCGTAAGCGTTAATAATGGCTGCGCGGATACCGATCAATGTATGGTTCGTAATAATGAACAGAATATACTGGTAGCATAATTTTGGAGACTGTGTCGAAACTGTATCGACGAGTTTAGACTATGTACAGTGATGTTTATGTACACACTAGCTGCGCCCCCGGTTTCATCCGCATAAGTTTCGATCCCGTGGGAATATCGAAATAAAAACTAGATCCTACGTCCTTTCTCGGGACTCAAACTATCTCTATACCAAATTTCATCTAAATCGGTTCAGCGGTTTAGGCGTGAAAAGGTACCATACAGACAGACAGACAAACAGATAGATTTACTTTCGAATTTATAATATTAGTATGGATAGTATGGACTAGCGACCCGCCCCGGCTTCGCATGAGTGCAATGTAGATAGGCACTAGGCACACCCCGCGCCCGCCGACCGCTGCCTACCTTACCTTTAATCTAAATCGGTTCAGCCGTTTAAGCGTGAAGAGGTAACAGACAGACAGACACACTTTCGCACGCACAAAGACTTAGTGCAACTAAGTGATACTAACATTGTTTTTAAGTTTTATTTACTAACAAAATTGTTACTATATTATTATGACGTATACTATCTATGGGTCTTTGTTACCTGAAAATAAATGGTTTATACAGGGTCCCATTAAAATAGATGGACAAATTCTAACACAGCGCTCAGTACGTCTAACCAAAGATATCCATGCAAAAAAAAACACTGATTAAAGTGATTTTATTTTGATATAAAATAATAAATTGCTCGCAAATTAGTAAATTTTCGTTAGCTGATTATTTATCTTGTAAGTATCTAATGCGTTTTTCTTATATATTTTTTTACCATCGTCCTTATTTTGTTGGTCTGAATGATTTCTAAAAGTTTGTCCATGTATTTTAATGGGGCCTTATATATTTATACATATATACTTATAATATTAGTATGGATTATGAATAGCTCATGCCAGACGCGGCGTTACCTACAGGGTCAAAAGCTAGCGCAACTCCACAGATGTGTTGGGTACATATCGATATCCAAACGTGAAAACATTCGATATCTAAAGTTTACTAACTGAAAGAGCATGTCGGCGCATCAGCTTTTCTAGACTGTCAATTGACTTCTAACACAAATGTCAATATCAAAAACGAACACCGAGCACTGGTGAGGCGGCCATCTTGAAAGACAAGCAGTTGACACGAGATCGCGGGTAAAAGCGCGCACGCAACCACGTGCTCGGTGGACGTTATATTTTTGGTGTATCTTTCGTGATCTAAGTGATCCATAATAATTTTGTGAAGTACTGATTGAGTTATCGAGAATTATAAGTGAAGTGATTGTAACAAGTGTGATTTTATTGAAATACTGCCTTCCTACCCGATAACCCACGCCTACCTGAACATGGAGAATACCATAGATAAAACTCGAACCACTTCAAGCATATTACAGTATAGCAGAATTTATGATATCTTAGTTTTTAAGATGACAATGTTGTATTTTTTGACATATTATTGTAATCCTTTTAATTTTTAATCTGGAATTGAAATTTTTAATGACAGTAATTCATAATTTTATTAACTAATTTATTTAATGACTACTATGATTTTATTTTAATAATGATGAATTAAATATTGATGAATATTATCACGGTTTATGCACCATCTCTTCCTACCAATTTGTACGCCACGATATGCGGCTGAACATGATTGAACTTTTATGTACCCCATTATTATCCTGCATGCAATATATCATGTACACCATGTTTAAACAAATAAAATTTACTTACTTACTTACTTACATTATTGGTGTAAGTAGTCATTAAATATCAGTTTAAAAAAATAGGTTTATTTGTGTATAATTTTCATAGACGTGATGGGTGGGTTTCTCAACTCATACTTCAAGTAACAATATTACCAGCGGTCGTTGATCTATAAATAAAAAATCTAATACTTATTTATTTTTTATTTTACTATAATTTATTTTGGTTAGATATCGATGCCCATAACGTCTGTAGAATATCGCTAGATAATTTAATTTGATCCGTTAAACCCATCAATTATTGGTAGCAATTATTAAGTAATCAATTACGCGGGCCTAGACAGTGAGATTCTTCGATAACGTTGATATAGAAGTTGAAATATTCGACAGTTTAACAAGATTCATTGCGTTGTGGAAGAGACGAATTTTTCAAACGTATTATGAAGTAGGTAATGGATTAGGAATTTCCTTCAAAAACTTTCGGATTGTGAATGAAAATGTGTATTTATTTGTGGTTATTTTTATATCGTCTCTGGAAAGGAGAAAATGCTAAAGCGCCATTTGGGCTAAAATCGTTGGATTAGATTTTTTTTTAAACAATTTTCAACACATTACTTTTTTAGAAAAATGAGCCAATTAAAATTTGCTCAGATTGTCTTGAGACGCAAAAAAAATCTATTCTAACGATAGATATATTGGCCCAAATGGCGCTTTAGCATTTTCACCCTTCCAGCGACTATTATGCAATTAGGATTTATAGTTTTAATAGGTTTACCTATGCGTGTCTTTATATTTATATTTAAAATATTTATTCCTCAATTTGCATGTTTGCACCTACTACTGTTTGTCTCTGCATCACCCAAAGGTTGACTGGTAGAAAATGCCTCTGACATTAAGTCCGCCTTTGTACATTTATGTGCTTGAAGTATTAAATAAATAAATAAATGTGTTACATAATTGGGGTACCGTTGAAAGTCGTTGTAGAAGTTCGAAACGCTTTGAAATCGATTGTCATTAAATGTCAAAAATAATCACATTTTTTTTTTGACATTTCAATTTTGTTGAGTGAACCTTGCCCTCACCACGGTAAAATATTAATTGGTGCTCAAATGGGAATACCTTTGGTGCTCCATGCATATGTGCTCTAAAAATAGGTGCTCAAACGGGAATACTCCCCTATACTCGTAACCACCCGAAGAATTGAAGTTGTCATCTTTAATCTCGCGAAGGGCGAATCCCAGATAAGAGATGGGGAAAATGACGGTTAACGCGTGTCTAAATCCTTTCTGATCACATTGACATTTGGATAGCCGAGTTGAATTATTGCCACGCGGATAAGGAACGTTCGAGCGATATGCAGTAATCTAAGATCGGAATGGAGATACATTATTAATGTCGGGCGTTGGACAGGGAGCAAGGTGGTAGCTCTCTACCACTGACAGCCCAAGTTACACCAGAGCCCTGATTCACAACCATACGACAGGCTATCGTATCGAAAACCTGAGATTTCGATAACCTGATTTGACTTGCCCTCAACAGCAAATAGCTGTTGGAAGAATAGCGGGCGTCTATTTGATTTAAACTGACAAAATTTTCGGGTTTTGGACTTTTGAACAGCGTTTAGAAGACTCCTACGATAACAATGATCAATGTTCGATACGATACTGAAGCATATCGAGTGTTTGTGAATAGCTATGCAGAAGCACATTTTACAACACTACTATACTGCGCAAGGGATTTAGTTTCTAAACATGTAAACATGTGTACTCACATGTGGTATTGGAAAAACACTTTTAATATCCACTGAGTAAAAAAGTTTGGTTAACGCTAAAGTTTGAAAAATTTTTTTATGATTTTTATTGAATTTGTGTGTAAAAAATCATTCGCGGGGGAGAGTGTTTAGGTAATTGACAATAGCGCATCGCGGCAACCGATAAGGTTCAAAACAGCGATGCGTTTGGTGTTAGTTGAATCGAATCGAATGATCACCAAAATAAAAGCCAACTGATTGGTTCTTAGAACGTCAATATCGTTTTTATTATCTACCTATATTTACCAGCAAATAAGTAACTAACTACATATATACACTAGATACTAAAATAAATGACTAACTAACTTACAATACAAATGTATAAAAATAAAAAAAATAAAACAAAGGACACTTAGGCGTCGAAGTATTCGTCCGCATCGCTGTCATCCGGAAATGTGCCCAGAAGACTGGCAGCATTGCCACGTTGAATGGCAATGCTAATTCTTTGGCCAAAGAACGACCCAGCCCTCTGGTCACGTGAAGTATCGACCAGCCGGCGAGAAATTTCCTTAAAAAGGAGACGCGCGCTCGGGCCCCATGACCCGAGCGTTTCGACCCCAAACGGCTCAAAGCTGTAGTTGCCCACAAGGTTACAGTATTTGCGCCGCTTGAGGGTCTCAGCAGCTGCAGCAGCGGCGCCAGCACAGCCCGCAGTGCTGGCGCTGCTAAAAATAAAATAAAAGTAATTTTGCAGTTTTAACTCGATTTAAAAATAAATGCGCGACTCAGTAGAATAATTTTTAGGTATTGCTTTAGTAGTTTAGTTGATTAAATTCCTTTTATTATCATTATATATAAAATATGATAGATTACGCTACAAAATTTTGAGAATTATGCGACGAAAAATATTTTTTTTGAACTCTATCTTACGATTGTTTCGTCATGATACTATTTTAATTAATGAATTATTTTTGAGATGGCAAATACATTTATTTGCGGTGAAAATGACGCAAAATAGAACATAAACATACAAAATAAAACAAAATAAAAAAGGTAGGGGGAACTTATTTATGTATTTGTGTACCTAATTTTAAGTTTTTTTTTTTTCATTGTTCCTCTCAACCAAAGCACCTGCCATCTAATCTCTTCACCACCCTTGGTTGACTGGTAGAGAATGCCTAAGGCATTGAGTCCGCCTTTGTACCTTTTTGTGCGAAAAGTTTAAATAAATAAATCTATCGCTCAGCATTATGCTGCGACCCTATTCAAGACAGAGCCCCAGCGCTGGTTTTCAGAAGGGTTTTCTTTGAATATTTGAAAATACACTCAACTTTTTTCTGACTTGTAATAAAAAAAAAACAGCACACAACGCTGTTCACAGATTAACGATAGAATACAATACAGTGAAAATAATCGCTAGGGTTACAAGTTCAAGTCCTTTGTTCGGATAGCGCCTTAACTGTATAGGTACCTAATTTATAAATAAATAAAATAAATAAATAAATAAAATTCGTTTATTTCAGGCAAGTTTTTACACATACACCCATAGTATCAAAAATAAAAAGAAATTAAATTAAATTTGAAATAGATATTAAATTAAATTAAATTAAATTATTATTTAGATAAATTATATTATAAATTATAGTTTTCTTATAAGTAGGTAAATGTCAGGTAGGTTATATTTAGTTTTAAAAACAAACAGTCATACTAAAATAAAATGCTTAGTGGTCATGTAAATGGTGCGGAATACTGTAGTCACAATGTTGTTTTTACACTTAATCAGTCTCAGATGAAATGATGCTTTAAGCCTACGTAATACAGCATAAAAATCGTCAACCCTGTTTTCGGCAAACATACCAGACGCGCTACACCGCCAGGGCAGATTAAGCATGGCCCGGAACGCGTTGTTGTATTGTACACGAAGAGTATTAAGTATAGATACTCTTCGTGTACTTGTACCAGAGTTGGCCGGTGTAGAACGCCTGGCAGTATGCCTTAAACAGGGTCACTTTAGCCTGCCCTGAACAATACGCAAATCGTCTGGCGAGCATATTACTTTTACAAGCAATGCTTCGCCTTTGCCTTTCAAGATCAAGATTATCACTTAAGTCATCGGTAACAATGTGATCTAGATATTTAAAGTTGTTTACAATTTTAAGAGGAGACCCACACAAGTCAATAGGTAATACCTCTTCTGGCCCTTTTCCATATTTAAAAATCATTATTTCTGATTTATTTACATTATATGTCAGACTATGAGCGGCGGCATAGCACTCGCAGATCGCAATAAGTTTCCTCAATCCGCCAGCAGAGGGGCTGAGCAGAACCATATCGTCAGCATAGCTAAGGTTGTTAAGGCATTCACCTCCTACATGGCATCCGACTCTGGTTCGGCTCAGCTCCTCCAGTAGCTCGTTCATATATAAATTAAAAAGCACCGTGGAAGTCAACCCACCCTGTCTTACCCCACAGGCCAATTTATATGTTTTAGATAAACTACTACCCCACTTAACTTGGTTTATTTGGTTTGAGTACCAATATTCCAAGATATTTACTATGATTGGCGGTACTTTTGAATTTCTTAACTTTTCCCATAGTATTCTATAATTAATTGAGTCAAAAGCACGGCTCAGATCAAGAAAGCAGGCAAAAACAGAGGTGTTTCTTCGAGTATAGCTTCGTACCGTGTTTTTCAGTGCAAATATTGCGAGATCAGTAGACAAGCCACCTCTAAAGCCGAATTGAGCCTTACTTATTGGAATATTATCTTCGCCCAAATAACTATTAATTATACGTTCAAATATTTTAGATAAAATTGTTGCTAGGGAAATGGGGCGGTAATTGGACAAGCAGGAGACGTCACCGGTTTTATTTTTAATTACTGGTACCACATTAGTTTTCATAAATTGTATCGGCAGGTAGCTGTGATCAATACAAGTATTAAAAAAGTAAGCAAGTTTTTCATACAGCAATGGCCCCGCATACAATATGTGTTCAACGCTAAGCCCGTCGTGACCCGGGGACTTGCCTCGCTTCATTCGCCGCACGTGATCTAATAAATCATCAGATGAAACATGATATTTACTAGTATCGCAAGCGATTGACGCGTGCGCATTAATAGTCGGCGCCGGCATCGAGTCGCCGCCTCCACCCTCACCGGCCGCAGCGCACAGCGACTGTGGTTCACACGACAACGGCGCCGAAGACGGGGCAGACCCCGCGTCACCACGGGCCCCACATCGCTCACCAGCTCTCTCCAACGGGGGGCAGAACTTACTCGCAAACATGTTAGCAATTTCTACAGGATTCTGACTATTATTAACAGATAAAGGAAGACATGCCCTATTTATGTATCTGCATACAGCTACACAGTAATTAATCTTGTTAATCCATGTTGATACATGCAACGTTTTCATTCAGCCCAATTCGGATACGAGTAAAATATTTTGCAACGTTTAAAAAATCACTGCCTCGAATTAAATTAAAATCAATTAGCAAGGCCGTGTATATCCGAGTGGCGGATATTTCGGATATATTCGGATATATGCGGATATTTGCGGTCACAACATGCGGTTTGCATTCGCGTAATGGGTGTAATATGAAGAGCTGAATGGTACATTGGTGAAGCTCGCCTTTGAGCTTGTGTTTTGTGAAAGCGTTTCTTTGGTCTAGTAATAGCGCATTGCTACAGCCGATTTTGCGGTAGTTTCATTTACATGTTCGTGAACGGGCGCCGTCAGTAGGGACTGGTCATCTCTTTGCTGCCATGGCTTATTTTATTTTAATTTAATATTGAATTGTTGTTTTCTCCCATCTTTTCATTATGGACGATTTTAACTTTCTGCATCGTTCTCACATGTATAATTTTTGACGTGACTACGTCTTATAATTCGATGGAGCCGGCTGCACGCACGAAAAAACATGACTCATGCGGCGTTACCTCGCTCTGAGGCGTTCCATTCCATCAGTATTTTCTTATGACGTTCTCCCGTTCAACTATCGTCAGTAAACCGACTTTACAGACAACCGATTTTTTAACATACATGACGTAACCAAGACTTTGTAACCATATTATTTTGATTTAAAAGTGTCCATGGAGTTTCTTGCCCGTTCTTCTCCATAGGTACCTACGCTTTGGAATGAGCAACTAGCTTCATCTTTCTGACTGACCGACCCCTTGACAATTCAAAAGTGCCTGTAATTGGTTTAATTGAAATAAATGCTTTGAGTTTGAGTTTACAAAAGTTTATCTTTAGGAATTTTAATAGTAGCTAGGGATTTTAATTATTACCTACCCTTTGTACAAGGCGGGGCTTGTGGCTAAGTAATAACTGCACGGGTCGATCGATCAGGTTAAGCTACGCTTGCCGCGGTTGGTCCGTGGATGGGTGACCATCTTCACATACCAAGACCCCTCCGTGCCTCGGAAAGTACGTTAAGCCCAACGGCTTAACGTACTTTGACCAACGTCCCGGCTGTCATTTGCGGATCTTTGACAGTCGTTACGGGCCGTCAGAAGTCGAAAAGTCTGACAACTAGTCTTACCAAGGGGTATCGTATTACCCAGTAACTGGGTTGTGGAGGTCAGATAGACAGTCACTCCATGTAAAATACTGGTATTCAGCTGCATCCGGTTAGGGGCTGTTCATTTATTACGTAAGACAATTTTAACCAATTTCTGACCCACCCTTCCCCTACGTAAGAAAAAATAACACTTGAATGTCTTATGTTATTTTTTTACCCGACTGCGCCAGAAGGAGAGAGTATGTATGTATGTATGTTTGTTTGTATAATTGTTTGGCACGCTCTGTGGCCTGAACGGCTCGATGGATTTTAGCTTGTGAGGTGTCGTTAGATTGTTATTGACTGTGAAAGTGACACTGGGTATATCAAAATAAAAAAACCAATATGGCGGATTTTTGGCGCCATGTTAGGTTTACCAGAGACTAATCTGACATTTTAGTCTTTTATGTTTTCGTTTTTTTTAGTATAGAAGTTTGACATTACACTTGTCAGATTAGTCTGGTATTAAAAAAACGAACTATAAATTGCCGTGTTTAATTATTTATTTAAAAAATGTCTATTCTTCATTTGTTTCTTCTCCATAAAGGTTTCATAACGTTTCTATTACCTCAATAGTTCAATATGCTTACCTGGAAGGAAAAAAAACAAAAAAAATCTTAGTAGTTTTCGACTTATATTTCGATGAATAACTCCGAAACCTGACGCTTTAGGATATTATGTTAACTACATTTTTTGTTTGTATAAGTGTCCTCTATCTAAATATATAACTTTTGTTGTGCACCGCCTTTCTGAAAAAAAATCAAAATGGCGGCTGATTTTAGGGCCAAAACCTTCAAACCCCTTTCGTAATCAACTTTGAACCTTATACTTTAGTGATTAATTTTAAAATGTATTAAAGAAATTTGACAGATTGTAGTAGTTTGATGTGCTGGCATCTGTACGTTTTTCTTACTTGTTCCGATTGTGTTAAGTGTTTGGTATAATAAGTCTCGATCGTAGCAGTGTGAGCGATAGTTTTGTATGCCGAGCGATATCATGTATCGTTAAAGTTTCGAGACTTTTTGGTACAAGTGGGATCAATGACTTATACTATTGCAGCAAATCCCAAAAAATTTTTTCGTAAAAAAATTTTTAAAGATAACCCTCCGGTATTCTTTAAAAATTTTTTTACGAAATAAACAACCGACTTCAAAAAAACAAAAACACGACAAAATGATAAATAATTTTAATTTCGGAACTCGGTGTCGTTGGTTCCGCATTTTCGTTTTTTGACACCGACTTCCGAAATTAAAGTTATTTATCATTTTGTCGTGTTTTTTTTTGAAGTCGGTTGTTTTTTTTGTAAAAAAATGTTTATTTTACACTTTTTAGTTGTACCTACCCCACACAAATTCAATTAACACTAGTGCATTGAAGAATTGAAGACACCGACTAGAAAAATAATCAAAAATTCGCAAAGAAATGCCGGAGAGGCAGTACATTTATGCATATAACTTCGTACACAAGAATAATTACCTAATGTATTATATACTAAAACCTTCCTGAAAGTATGTAGATCACATTAGTGAAAGAATTATCAATCGAAGAATTACAAATCGGTTCATTAGTTTTTGAGAAAATCGCGGACATACAAACATACATACATACGGGTCGAATACAGAACCTCCTTTTTTGAAGTCGGTAAAAAATGGATTTACTTGTTTGTTTGATAATTAAATTCTAACCGAATATGTTCGAAAGCGATTATAGCATATGCCCAAGTTCACAACACATATTTATATTTTGTTAGTCTAGATTGTTCCCAGACTGTTGCATGCATGAACTCTTCGTGCCCCACAACTCGCTCTGTGTACTTCGACCGAAACTAATAGATACTTATAGATTGTAAAGTTGCTCTCTCAATGAATAGCGTTGAAGCAGCTTAGCTAATGAAATTGAAATGTTGTAGGACTTAGTTTGGTTTAGTTCGTTGTATAAACTAGTGTGTTTTTATCCGCTACCTCGTATAGTTGCCTCTCAAGTACCAAAAACAGTTGACAAGTTGCAAAAATGGCGCCCAAAAACTGTTTTGGGTAACATCTTTTTTCTGACTTATTTTACGATGAAAATAACTAGGAGATACTCGTTAATAAACTAAGAGACCCGTGATTTATGTAAGTATTCTTATGTTTTTTATTGTGAAATTAATCATTTCAGCGCACAAGCGCCGCAAACTAACATGCAGAACAAAAAGTATCAATGCATTACTACGTGCGAACTCGCTCGGTATACTCCGACCAAAACTAATAGATACTTTGATAGTAAAGTTGTGTTCTCAGTTGATAGTGTGAACAACTTACAGTTGAAGCGGCTTAACTAATGAAACTGATAAGTTGTAGGACATAGTTTGGTTCACTATGCTGCATTAAGTGTGGGCTTTGTTTATTACCGAATACCGGTAGATTGGTAGTGTCTTTCATCCAAGTATGGAAAAGATGGAGGGGAAGAGATGAAAATGAAGGCCATTGAGTGTCCCTAGTACAGTCTTGGCAGTTTTACTTGAAAACTCTCCCGGGGACACCAATATGAATCTTTGCCATTCAATCCGCCATATTGCAAAATACGCCCAAAAACAGTTTATTGCTATCATTTCATTTCCGGCTCATATTATTTTGAAAATAAATAAGAGATAAATAAACAAATCTGCAATCCCGATTTACTTACATCTTCATCTTACCTTATCTACTTCTTATTTTTTATTTTCATCTTACTTTTATTTTTCTACAAAATAAACTTCAGTTTACGCTACAACTTCAAACATTTTTATAACTTTCTCAATATCACTCTGAAATCAATTTAATTAAAATTAAAATACAGTGGATATTTGTTTAATTTGAAACAATATTAGTTTGAAACATAAGTTTGAATAGATTTTAGAGATCCGTTATAAATGTGAGTATTCTTAACTAATATTCACTCTTTGTAAAATGTATAGTTACAGCGTACAAGCGCCGCAAACCAACATGATGCAGAATAGAAAGTATCAATGCATGAACTACGTGCGAACTCGCTCGCTATACTCCGACCAAAACTAATAGATACTTTGATAGTAAACTTGTGCTCTCAGTTGATAGCGTGAACAACTTACTATTGAAGCGGCATAGCTAATGAAACCGAGGGGCAATTCTCGTAATTTTAAGAACGTTCACAGTCTGATCTCAGTCTCAATCTGTCTAAAAAACCTTGAATTTCCCTACATTTTGACAAGTTTTTGACATTTGTTTGTCGCCGGGATGAGACCGCAACTAGATTTTGAACGTTTTAAATTACGAGGATTGGCCTTCAGATATGTTGTAGGTTTGCAGAATAGAAAGTTACAATGTACGAGTCTCGCAGCTCGCTCGGTATACTCCGACCGAAACTAATAGATACTTTGATAGTAAAGTTGTGCTCTAACTTACCGGTGAATGGCTTGGCAAATGAAACTGATATGTTGAGTCTTACTAGGACAGTCTAGTATTATATTATCTGTGGTACAGTTGGTATCGTACTACCCAGTAACTGGGTTGTAGAGGTCAGGCAGGCAGTTGCTTCATGTAAAATGCTAGTTTTCAGCTGCAAGCCGGCTTCATGTTAGTTGGGAAAAGGCAGGCAGACGATGATGATACAGTCTTGGTAGTTTTCCCTACCTGAAAAGTTTTCTGGGAACACCACAGGTTTGTTTGTTGCAGTAACTAATAGTTTTGAAAAGAAAGAGTTTGAGTTGTATCTATGTAGGTATGTAAGATCATCATCTACCCAGCCTTTTCCCAACCATGTTGGGGTCGGATTCCAGTCTAACCGCATGCAGCTGAGTACCAGTATTTAACATGGAGCGACTGCCTATCTGACGCTCACAACCCAGTTACTGGGATTACCCAGTTATTATTTCTATAATACTCTTAATGCTAAATACCAAGTTATTATCCAAATTTATTATTAAAACAGAATATATGCAGTTATTTCACTGTTAAAGTAATAAATAACGTTATAATTTATTATTAATGATGAATCTTTAAGAAGATAACAAGGGACATTAAAGTAAATGCTCCAGGATACCCCGCGAAATTCAAATTTTTGACAGTTGTTTTGCAATTTTCAGCTCAGTCTCGGATAGTATTTAACTTGTAAAATTTTAAGAAAGAACCGTAAGAACCGAAAAAACCGGTTCCTCGTTTTACAGAACCGGTTCTATCAGGGTCTTTCAGAACCGGGAAATCCCGGTTCTTTTGGAACCGGGAAAAACCGGTTCTGATGCCCTAGAAGGGTTCCGTAGCAGCAAGTAACATAATATAAAAGTTCTTGTAGTTCGTTGTAACTTTGTGAAAGGTAAATTGCGGTTTTCGATTTATGACGTATTAAAAAAAAACTACTTACTAGATCTCGTTCAAACCAATTTTCGGTGGAAGTTTACATGATAATGTACATTATATATATTTTTTTAATTTTATCATTCTCTTATTTTAGAAGTTAGAGGGGGGGGGGGGGGGGGGGGACACATTTTACCACTTTGGAAGTGTCTCTCGCGCAAACAAAAAAGATATTAAAAACCTCAATATCATTTTTGAAGACCTATCCATAGATACCCCACACGTACAGGTTTGATGAAAAAAAATTTTTGGAGTTTCAGTTGTAAGTATGGGGAACCCCAATTATTGTTTTTTTCTATTTTTGTGTGAAAATCTTACTGCGGTTCACAGAATACATCTACTTACCAAGTTTCAACAGTATAGTTCTTATAGTTTCGGAAAAAAGTGGCTGTGACATACGGACGGACGGACAGACAGACAGACAGACAGACAGACATGACGAATCCATAAGGGTTCCGTTTTTTGCCATTTGGCTACGGAACCCTAAAAACGAACCCCTCATAGGATCACTTCGTTGGTCTATCAATCAAGACACTTTTTCTCAGAAACGCGTGGAGGTACTTATCAAGACGAAATCATCTTTTATAAATTACTAGCTGCGCCCCGCGGTTTCACCCGCATAAGTGTCGATCCCGTGGGCATATCGGGATAAAAACTATCCTATGTCCTTTTCCGGGACTCAATCTATCTCTATACCAAATTTCATCAAAATTGGTCCAGCCGTTTGAGCGTGAAGAAGTAACAAACATATAAACACACACACACACTCACAAACTTTCGCCTTTATAATATTAGTGTGAAGTGTGATTATCAATCAAATACGCAAGCCTGCGGTCTCTTAGCGCTCTAAAAAATTCAAGCTTCTAAATCAACGTAATAAAGAATACGGCCATTTATGCGACATATAATGATACTCACAAATTAATCACCGTTGACCTAGAGTCGTGAAGTTTGGTTTTGCAGCGGTATCTACAACGCCACATGCGAACAACGCGTCATACTGACGTCACGCCAAATCCTGCATCTCGCAAGCAGAGTTTACCGCGCAACTAGCATAGATACAACGGCCCGACATGAATCACTAGGCAGTTGCCCTTATCTATGGAGTATGAGTGAACTTTACACCCTGTTCCTCATACCTCTATAGTTTTTTTTATGTAGCAGGTGGCGTTCTGTAGTTTCTGCCTAACCACATCGGAAGGAGGTATGGGTTTATACAGGGTGTCCCTGGAAGTATGGATCAAATCGAATAGGGGCGTGGGCAAGGTCATTTACAAACTTTTTGACCCTGAGAATGTCAGTGAATTTTTTTACGGTTCAAAAGTTATGACCGATCTTTTTTTTTTCAATCACTTCGCATAGTGCTCAAAGAAAATAATCATAAAAAAATACTATCAGGGCTACCTAAAAAAAATAACTTGATAGCCCTGATAGTTGTTTTTAAAGATTTCTTTAAAATGATTCGATTCTTTCTTTCTCTCTTTCTTTTTTTGTTTTTTTTTTAGATTTTTTTTTTGCTAAAACTTTTGGAATAGACCTTGCCCACGCCCCTATTCGATTTGACCCATATTTCCAGGGACACCCTGTATATGTGTACAGATAGAGTATTGGAAACATTCTGTCCCATTTTAATTAAAACCCGGTTTCGCGTAACTGGTCGAGTGTCAGATATAGGCACTCATCGTATCTATAGTCCAGCTTGATTGACAAATCACCCGCGCTGAGCTCGTATGTATAGTGTAGTGAGGCCGACGGGAATTGATGGCATTTTCAGAGCAAAAAAACTGCAATAAACTGAGAGTGAATTGATAAATTAAAAGATCGGCCTTTTGATTGAATGATATTGACATAGCCACTACGTATAGGTGATAGCAGAGTTTGTGAATGCTAGATATGTGAAGAATTTTTTAATTAATATAGACTATCATTTCTCCTGTCACTAAAGGTTACATGTTAATTAAGAGAAAATTTCAAAAAGCTGTGGATTATAAATAAATAAATAATTTACACTAGCGGCCCGCACCAGCTTCGCACCGGGTGCAATTTTTTTTCGAATTTCCGAAATTTTCTTTTATACAAACCTTGTCCTGGCAATACCGAACGCAACAAAAAAAAAATATCCAAATTGGTGCATTCGTTCGGAAGTTACATACATTTCGGCGATTCATTTTTATTTATACAGGGTGAAATTGAAAACATGCGACAAATCGAAATGGGAGATTGTACTCATCATTATGAACAACTTTTACTATGGGACCAAACTTGAAATCGGGAAAAAAAATCAGCTGTTCCCTACATTTATGTTCGCATAACTTGTCAAAATGTAGGGAACAGCTGTTTCTTTTTTCGGGATTTCAGGTTTGGTCCAATAGTAAATGTTGTTCATAATGATGAGTACAATCTCCCATTTCGATTTGTCGCGTGTTTTCAATTTCAACCTGTAAGTATAGATAGATAATATAATAATTGGATATATAATTGGTTTGTTTTTGTAGTGTTCTAGCAGTTCTACTAGACACACTATTTATTGTTCTCCTTTGTCTTTAATATTTTTTAGTTAGATGTCATGCATACCTGTTATTTGCATGGTTACTGAAATGCTAATTTTAGTTGATATTTCTCTTGAATTGTAAGTGACTGTGCTGTTGGTGTGCTTATTATTATAAATAAATAAATAAATAAGATATCGCTAAGTCTTATATTAAGTTATTGTGAGTAAAAAGACAATCCTACATACAAACAATTACACGTCATCATCAGCGTACAGCAGTCCACTGCTGATCGTAGGTCTTTCTAATAGCACGCCATTCAACTCGATTCTCGGCAGCATTCATCCAGCTGCTACCAGCCATCGCAGCGAAGACCGTCCGCGAACACACATCGTATCACCAAAAAAGTAATTAAAAAACCCGGCTGCAACCTTATGCTAAAACTAACTGAAAAGCTAAAAACAAGCCCATTTTAAATTAAATAAAAGTTGGAAGCAGGCGGAACCCACTTGAGTTTGAAACTATAATAATGGTATGGGCCCCGCCTGCTTCCAACTTTTATTTAATTTAAAATGGGCTTGTTTTTAGCTTTTTACTTAGTTTTAGCATAAGGTTGCAGTCCGGTTTTTTAATTTTTTTAATTACTTTTTTTTAATTTCCAGCTTTTTAGTTTACAAATGTGAAAGATTTTGCAGACGATTTAGTTTTTGGTACGTGTTTTTTACGATTTGTCACTTTGAACTACTTTTAACCATACATATAAGTTGTATATATTTTTGTAATCACCTTTTAAAACCCTTTATTTTGATACCCCACTCGATAGGTTTTGAGAAAATAAAATTTTTTTGAAGGCATAATATGGCGCCAAAAATCCGCCATTTTGGTTTTTTTTTATTTTGAAATACCCAGTGTCACTTTCACAGTAAATACGAATCTAACGACACCTCTCAAGCTAAAATCCATCGATCCGTTCAGGCCGCAGAGCGTGCCAAACAATTATACATACAAAACATACATACATACTCTCGAAAAACATAATCCTCCTTCTGGCGCAGTCGGGTAAAAAACCTAAGTTCGAACAACCCAAAAAGCTCCACAAATTAAACCAATTAAAATCCCGGAGTTATAGGCGGATAACTGAATACCCGGATGTGTTCAGTTACCCGGCTATCCGCGACACGGTGCGCCTGATGGATGGGCTGGATTACTGCCAACCCCCGTATTTATGCGATGCCAATAGCCGTGACAGATTGCTGGATATACACGGACACTGTGCTGCAGTGAGGAAGAAGAAGTACCATGTTGAGTGACTGAAATTAAATTGTTTTTTCTGTAAACACGATACCGGAATCACTTTTACAAGTCACATTATATATAAAAAAAAGACGGGTTGCACTCCAGGAGTGCCGGCAGAAGTGAAAACTTGAATATGAACGTTGAAATAAATCAATTATTAATTGAATTAATATAACTAATTTTTTTTCACTATTTCAGCGTCAGTTTTTTCATTAATCGATGTACTTTGTTCAATTTCCATATTTTAAACACTATATACACGAATTTTACGAATACACATCCATCCATCCATCCATCCACTTGGTTCACTTCGGTTGGCGCCGCCGTAGAAAGAGAAGGGGGGGGGGGAATCTCTCCTGACGGTCACGTGTCCTGACTTTTTTACCCATTACAAAAAGTGTGCAACGCCGCTAAAGAAGTTTTCACTTCAAAAAAAACTAAATGAAGTCGACATTGCCTTTTTTTTTTCGCGGTGGTAATCCTCACGGACTTCCTCTATCGTGGGGGTGACAGAGGGGCATGCCGGACTCTTACCGGCTAAAACCACCGCGGAGTTCCACCTCTACCTATGGCCGGGGGTGCGGGATTTTCATAAGCATTCACTTTCCAAACTCAAGGGTCCAGGTCCCTTTTAAAATCCATAAATAATCATGATCACTTGAGGACAACGTAGATTAGTGCCTGAAATGGTATTTTGTTGGAAGAACTACACAGATTTGAGTTGACCAGTCCAGTCAGTACAAGCAGCGAGTAGTCGTGTAACTCAAACTCAAACTCAAAGCATTTATTTCAATTAAACCAAACTCAAACTCAAAGCATTTATTTCAATTAAACCATTACAGGCACTTTTGAATTGTCAAAATTAAGTAGTCGGTCAGTTAGTCAGAAAGTTGAAGCTAGTTGCCCATTCCAAAGCGTAGATCTCTATGGAGAAGAACGGGCAAGAAACTCCATGGACACTCTTTTTAAATCAAGATATTACAAAATCCTTGGTACATTATTCGAGTTGCTTCTATATGTGAGAACAATGTAAAAAAAAACACATAAATGAAGAAACAATACAAGAAATAAGATTAAAAATAAGCCTTGGCAGTTAAGAGATGACCAGTCTCAACCGACGGCGCCCGTTCACGAACATGACGCATGGATCAGCACCATCCAGCTCAACCATTTTGTAGGGAACCGAATGATCCAACACACGTGCCACCATCAGTGAGACATTTAAGTGAGCATGACACATTCTCAACTGCCATGCTCTTTCAAGTCAACATCAAAAAATCATAATAAACGGATCCATGGTTCTTACATTTACAAAAATTGAAAAAATGCTTCTAAATTATACAAAACTATAAATTGCAATTTATTTAATAGATGAATAAAATTTTTAATACCAAACAGGAAAAGGTGTTTAGTATTGCAGCATTAAACATGATTGAATAAAATAAAAATAAATATTAAGATCGTAATGTCAGAAACACTAAAAAAGAAAAAATAAAGGGAAGCACCTCTTCCAAATATTGAAATTTTAACTAGTGAACTCAAGTGCCTGTGGAGCAGGACCAGTATTTAGCCAAGCATTTTTATCTGCGATATAATCATCCAACTTATAATATGCTTGTCTACATAGTGTGCGTTTAATGCATGTTTTAAATTTCTTCTCATTTAGTTGAAGAATATCGAATGGTATTTTATTATAACATTTTACACAGTAACCCATAAAAGAAGTTTTTACTTTAGACAATCTGAAACGCGGTTGATCTAATTTGTTCCTATTTCTTGTGTTAAAATTATGCCTGTCACTTATCTTACTAAAAAGATGTAAATTTTTTCGAACGTACATAACCAACCAATTACAGGCACTTTTGAATTGTCAAGGGGTCGGTCAGTCAGAAAGATGAAGCTAGTTGCTCATTCCAAAGAGTAGGTACCTATCAGTGGCGAAGGGTGAATTTATGACAGAGGTAAGCCCGAGAAAAAAAAATGCCAAAAAAAAATTCAATTATGAATTGACTATAGTGTGGTTATGTTCTGAATTTTCGAAGGGAAGCCGGTGGGAATCAAGTTGTATGGTACCTTCGCCACTGGTACCTATGTAGAAGAGCGGGCAAGAAACTCCATGGACACTCTTTTAATTTAAATCAAAATAATGTGGTTACAAAGTCTTGGTTACATCATTCATGTTAAAAATTATACATGCGAGAACGATGCAGAACGTTAAAAGCGTCCGTAATGAAAAGACGAGAAAAAACAACAATTCAAATAATAAATTAAAATAAGCCATGGCAGCAAAGAGATGACCAGTCCCTACTGACGGCGCCCGTTCACGAACATGACGCATGTATCAGCACCATTCAGCTCAACCATTTTGAAGGGAGCTAAATGATCCAACACAGAACTCAACTCAGAACTTGAGGAGCTCAACGACTCGACGAACAATACCAGAAAAAGGACATTTAGGTACGCCACATAAAGTATACAACTTTTGACTGTTCGATAGTTTTCGTTGACTATTTTCAAAGCCTTTCTAATTGATATAACTAACTACATGACTCATAGGTAAACACCCTGTGATGGCATGAAAATAATCCATACTACTTATCACACTATCACACTAATATTATAAAGGCGAAAGTTTGTGAGTGTGTGTGTTTATATGTTTGTTACTTCTTCACGCCTAAACCACTGAACCGATTTAGATGAAATTTGGTATAGAGATAGTTTGAGTCCCGGAAAAGGACATAGGATACTTTTTATCCCGATATTCCCACGGGATCGATATTTAAGCGGGTAAAACCGCGGGGCGCAGCTAGTACTATTATAAATTCGAAAGTAACTCTGTCTATCTGTCTGTCTGTATGTTACCTTTTCACGCCTAAACCACTAAACCGATTTAGATGAAATTTGGTATAAAGATAGGTTGAGTCCCGGGGAAGGACATAGGATAGTTTTTATCCCGATATTCCCACGGGATCGACACTTATGCAGGTGAAACCGCGGGGCGCAGCTACTCAGTCTATAATTTTCCCACTGCCGTAGTACTATTAAGTATTCTGTGCCACTGCTGGGACACAGGCCTCCTTTCTTCGAGACGAAGTGGGTAATCTACCAAGCGGGCACAGTGCGGAAATTTTTGGTTTAGGACATGCCGGTTTCCTCACGATGTTTTCGTTCACCGTTTTTTGAGCAGTGGTCATTAAATAATTTACACAAAGTAAAGCGCCTGCCCAAGTTCGAACCCACGACCTATACAACTCGTAAGTCGGGGGCGATTCCACTGAGCCACCACTCGCTCACAAACAAACTGCAAACAAAAACATAACGAAATTATTTTTACATATATTGCTTTTACTAAAACGGTTACCAGACAAAGCTCGCAAAATTGTTTATTTTTCTATTGAATTTGTCAGTATAGTAAAAAATAAATAATATTGTGGAATTGGACATTCATGAAAAGTGAGATAATCGCTTAATTTTAACGTTTATGCAAAATCCGGGATGCAATACAGTGAAAGTTTTTTGTGAGAGTTTTGTTTGATTGTAAATGTTCACTGATTATTATGATGGTTTAATCATTTTAATTTATATTTGTGTAATTTAAACCATTTGTTTGGAAATAAAACTGGATACCCTCTTTGAATATTACTAAATTAAAACTTAATCGATTGGATTAAATCACACTATCACACTAATATTATACAGGCGAAAGTTTGTGAGTGTATGTGTGTGTGTTTTTATATGTTTGTTACTTCTTCACGCTCAAACGGCTGGACCAATTTTAATATAGATTTGTATGGAGGTAGCCGACACCCCGGATTAACATATAGGCTACTTTTTATCCCAATATTACCACAGGACCGATACTTATGCGGGTGAAACCGCGGGGCGCAGCTAGTCTGACAAATATTTTCGTGTCCATTTCGCCAGGGTCGTATATTTACGACCAAATACCACAGCTAGTTTAATCTGTTTTCTTTTTTTAATTACGGTATTCTATCAGGTCGGTATTTATTTTCCGTTTTTTTTTTTCGGGCGCTGTGTGCACGACAACTGATATAAAGTCGGGCGGTTAAAAGGTTAAGAGTGAAGTTTCATAATCGTGCACATAACGTAACAATACGTCTATAGATGTATGAGAAACAGGGTGTAAAGTTCACTCAACCTCCATAGAAAAGGGAGGATCCTCCGACCAGACGGGTGTTGTGTCTGGCGGGCAACTGCCCAATGAGTCATGTCGGGCCGTTGTATCTATGCTAGTTGCGCGGTAAACTCTGCTTGCGAGATGCAGGATTTGCGTGACGTCAGTATGACGCGTTGTTCGTTGTAGATACCGCTACACGTCTATACAGGGTGTCCCAGGAAACCTGTACCAGCGAAGGTCTGTGGTCAGGGGACACTAATACCCATCGATTGGACCCCTATGTATGTTCAGCGATATTTTGTAGTTTTTTGTAGGTTTTGCAGAAGGGACCTATTTTTGACACACCTACAAGACGCCAATGATATTTAAGTTCTATGTAACAGGGGGCAAACCTATTGCCATCATCATTATCATCATCATCATTTCAGCCGAGAGACGTCCACTGCTGGACATAGGCCTCCCCCAAGCACCTCCACTTCGACCGGTTTTGTGCTTCTCGCATCCAACGAGTTCCTTCGGCCTTCACAAGGTCGTCGGTACACCTTGTGGGAGGCCTTCCATCGCTACGTCTTCCGGTACGCGGTCACCAATCCAGAACCTTTCGGCCCCATCGGCCATCTGTT
This sequence comes from Amphipoea lucens, assembly GCA_947508005.1. Lineage (NCBI taxonomy): Eukaryota > Metazoa > Arthropoda > Insecta > Lepidoptera > Noctuidae > Amphipoea > Amphipoea lucens. Next base: position 18,028,199 of record OX382375.1, read on the forward strand.
CTGCGAGCAATGTGCCCTGCCCACTGCCACTTAAGTTTGGCAATTCTTCGGGCTATGTCGGTTACCTTGGTTCTCCTCTTGCGGATCAATCGGATTGCGGAGGTCAATCGTCGAATCTGACTCGGCTGGGCAGCGTTCGGGAAGCTACGCAATATCTTCTCGTCCCACATACCACAGTGTCTCAAGACGAAAGTCTTTGACCAGCGCGTGTTGCCAGTGATGACATATGGCACTAAAACGTGGTAGCTATTGCCCTCAATCAGGCACAAATCCAGACTCCGGGCTGCTACTGAGAAATTTCTGACGGAAAAACCCAGTAACACTCGACTCCGACTTGGGAATCGAACTTAGAACCTCGAGCTCAGCAGTAGCGCTTTCGACCAGTAGACCAACGACAACGAGGCAGCTAATAGTCTTTAATCTATACTAATATCACTGAATACTTAATAGTACTACGCTAATATTATAAAGAGGTATTTGTTTGTTTGTATGTTAGGGGGTAATCTCCGGAACTACCAGTCGGATTTGTTTTTTTTATTTGGTAACCCTATTCTTGAGAAGGCTATAGGCTATATAGCATGACGCTACACTACAACCCTAAGAAGCCGAGCCAAGCAAAACTAAAAAAAGTCAGAAAGAACGCTAAGGCGCTCCACACACTGCACCACGCACGGTGCAGTGTGTGGAGCGCCTTAGTGATAACTAAGTACTATCGCGGGCAGGCGATGCGACGCGACGGGGTGGGTACCACTGATTTCACACAGACGAAGTTGCGGGCAGAAGCTAGACAAGATCGAACCAAAGGGCCCGATCTTTTAAAAAAATACCATATGTTGGTGATGTGTAAGGTAGATATCAATAAATATCATCCTGACGGTTATATATGTCCCGTTGTAACGAAACCATAGCGAGATCTAATTCGATCCCAACGCCATCTATCGAGCTCAAAGACAACTCTCATCAGCGGGAGATGTCAAAACCATTTTTTTTTAGTACGTTTTTTATACTTACTCGCTTTTTTGTAAACGAAAGTACCTAATGCATTTTTTTTATCTGGTAACATGCCAATATGAAATCAGAATTAAAATGGAATTGAAATAAATATCGACATAAATATGCCCAGGAGTCCGCGTATCACTGGTCAGTTTCCCTCAGTAAATTGTGTTGTGATTTTCAGCTTTATCGCTAAAGTATAAGGTTCAAAGTTGATTGGAAAAAACATTGACAGTTTGATGTGCTGGCGTCTGTACCAATGTGACCTTTTCAATTCATGTGTATTTTCTAAGTTTATCTTGGACATTACTGAAGGAAAAAATCACCAGCACATCAAGCTACTACAAACTGTCAAATTAATTTAATAGATTTTCAACTTTATCGCTAAAAGATAAGGTTTAAAGTTAATTGGGAAAATTTGACAGTTTCGGGTAGCTTGATGTGCTCGCGTCTGTACATAAGTCTGTACATAAATCGTCAACCCGTCTTGAGCAAGCGTGGTGATCAATGCCCGTGCCTCCTCTGTATGAGAAGAAGCCTTTGCCCAGCAGTGGGCTAGAGTATTAGACTAGTACTATTTTTCAAAAGGAATTTTTCTTCTTTTTAATGTTCCACGTACCGTAAAATCCGTTTATGCTCACTAGTTCCTTCGCGTAGTTCCTTTAAAAGGAACTACCGAGAATTTTTGGATCAGTAGTTATCGGGGTACATTAGCCCTAGGGTGTAACTTTGGCCCAAAAACGACAAAAAGTTGAACTTCCCGCCACGCCGCACTTTAAGGGCCAAGGCACACACGCTACTTTTTGCATCCGCGATCGGCGATTTTGCAGCTGTATCGATGCTGCATCGCGTTTTGGCGACTTTCTGCGTTCGGACGCGGTATCGGAATCGCGCGTTTTAGCGACTGTTCTGATGCTGCATCGCGTTTTGGTGACGCTCTGCGTTCGGACGTGGTATCGGAATCGCGCGTTTTAGCGACTGCTCCGATGCTGTATCGCGTTTTGGAGACTCTCTGCGTTCGGACGCGGTATCGGAATCGCGCGTTTTAGCGACTGCTCTGATGCTGCATCGCGTTTTGGCGACTCTCTGCGTTCGGACGTGGTATCGGAATCGCGAGTTTTAGCGACTGCTCCGATGCTGCATCGCGTTTTGGCGACTCTCTGCGTTCGGACGTGGTATCGGAATCGCGCGTTTTAGCGACTGCTCCGATGCTGGCGCAAATGCCAAATCGCTGCGACCGGCATCCGAATGTGTGCGGAGTGTAGCGTTCAGCCGCTGTATCGAGCTTCCGAAAAGCGACTGAATCGCCGCGTTTGGCGATTTTAAGTGTGCGGTGTGGAATGCTTGGTCGCTGCATTTAGCTTCTAAAAATCAGCTGAATCGCCGCTCGCCGATGCAAAAAGTAGCGTGTGTGCTTTGGCCCTAAGAGCTATTGAAGTAGTTCTCGCTGTACATACATCGATAGATAACGGTATGGGGCGGTCGGTATCATTTTAAAGTTTTTCAATACGATTAAAACAAGTTAATCAAAATAATACGCCTTTCTTTGATATATGAAATCAATCAAAACATGTTTCTTTGCCCTTTCATTGAAAACCGTTACGTTTTACTACATAAAAGACGAGGGCCAATTAAACCCGCTTCAAAGAACAACTTTGGCCCAAATTTAGCGAAAAAAAAAACTTAGGGTTATTTTCTTAAGTTTTACGAATGTACATGAGTTGATTATATTCACAACGAAACACCTATTTATATTATAGAGACATGGTGCTTCTTAAATTGAATTACTTAAGGTGAATGTGTAGTTGTAGCCCGCGAAATTCAATTTTTCTTAAGTTTTTGGCAATTTGCAGGTCAGTGTCAGGTTGTATCTTGATCAAAATATGATTCGCGACTATAACAGGTACGTATTTACAGAATTATAATAATTAGAATCATTAATACATCTTTCTAAGTTAGATTTCTACCGTTAAGAACAAATCTCGTATGGAAAAGTGTTTATGGTAGAAATCTAACTTAAAGAGATATATTAATGATTCTAATGACTATAATTCTGTAAATACATGTCTATTATAGACGCGAATCATATTTTGATCAAGATACAACCTGACACTGACCTACAAATTGCAAAAAACGTAAGAAAATTTAAATTTCGCGGTCTACCACTGCGCATTGCATGCGCATGCTTCTCCATACGAAAACTACGTTTTGGAATGGGCGACTAGAATCAATTCTATTTTAAGATAATTTTTGACGTTCAAAAGTGCCTTTTATGTGCCTATTTGAAATAAATGCTTTGACTTTGACTTTGCATTCACCAAAAGTATCATGATTTGGGACAAAGTACCCCGACCTTACGGTACCTACCTCTAGACAAAAAATAAACGGAATACTCAAAGCACTGTTTTTTTTTTATTTTTTCGTAAAAGACTGTCTTACAGTCAAACCATGACTTATTCATCTCGAAACTCATAAAAAAAGCAATTATCAGTGAAGCGTAATCTCGAATCGAATCACAGGGTGTCTTTATTACCAGACATTTGAGTAATAACATAATATTCGTGATTGAAACGCGAGCGATTCTGAAAACGAATCGATTGGATCCCATAAAAATTCAGTGTCCGGGTCCGCCCGATTTTTTTTTAGCATTAAATATGAAAACTGACAGTAAGTAGTACAACTTTTCAAATGTCCGTTTTTCATAAAACGGATAGTTTTTGAAGTTTTTGTTTTTTTTTTCCTTGACAATTTGTACCCAAGTCTAAATTGCTTTTTTTTTCCTAATGCGAAATACACTTATATTTTTCTAGCTGCGCCCCGTGGATTCACCCGCGTAAGTCTCGATCCCGTGGGAATGTTGGGATAAAAAGAATCCTATGTCCTTTCCCGGGACTCAAACTATCTCTATAGGTACCAAATTTCATCTAAATCGGTTCAGCGGTTTAGGCGTGAAAAGGTAACATACAGACAGACAGACAGATAGACAGACAGATAGAGTTACTTTCGAATTTATAATATTAGTATGGATCATAGAAAAGTTAAAATGTGAACTAACATTGAACATTCTCTAGGCTGCGTATACAGTCACGTCTAAAAGTATGTATGTATACACTTGGCTTTATTTAAAGGCGATTTTCTCCTTTATTTTTGAATGAAATTTTATGTTATTACGAAAATAGTATTTTCGAACCCATAGGTTTATGTTAAGTGTCGTATTTCAACGTTGCATTCGTTATGTCACGAAAAAATCGCAATTGAAAATTGCCAAGTATATACATACTTTTAGACATGACTGTACATGAAGTTTTTTGCCCGTTCTTCTCCATACGAACTTACTATGCTTTGGAACTGGCCACTAGCTTCAGCTTCTTGACTGACCGACTCTTTGACCATTTGAAAGTGGCTCTAATTGGTTCAATATAAATAAAAACAATAAATAAAATAAGCCTCACTTGCTGGAGTGTCGTAAGTGCCCGTTCACCGGCACTCGGGTGACCTAAAGAATACCACTCGCAATCAACGTGGCCTCCTACTTGGCTCAAACTATACAGGGTGAAATTGAATTCATGGGCATCCTTTTAAGGGGTTGTTGTTGTGGTGGAGAAGAAGAAGAAGAAGCAATCTCCTTGTCGGAACCAGTGCGGCACCGCGCTGGCAGGATCCAACATGCTGCTGCGTCCAGCAATCCCGACGACGCAGCTGTACGTGTCCAGACTGCACCACTCCACGAAGGTTGAGGAGATCGTGGATTACTTGCGTGTGAAGACCAACTGATCTTTGAGGGTCGAGTAGTTGGAGTCGCGTCACAACACGAACTTCAAGTCGTTCGTGGTGCGTGTTCCGACACACCATCTCGAGAAGTTCCTCAAGGAAGAGTCCTGGCCGAAGGGTGTTGTGTATCGCCGGTTTCGTGGCCGGCTACATGACACCAGTCAGCGAAACACGACGCCGTCACTTCGTGTTTAGTTAGTTTCTTAGTGTAATTATAATGATGTATTTATTTATAGTATTTTTAAGTTATATTTATATTGTATTTTATGTGTTTTCTATGGGCCTTGATGCCTGAAATAAATGGATAAATAAATAAATGATCATCATTATGATCAACTTTTACAATGGGACAAAACCTGAAATCGTGAAAAAAAAAAATCAGCCCTTCCCTACATTTTGACGAGTTATGTGAACACAAATGCAAGGAACAGCTGATTTTTTTTCGCGATTTTATTCTTAGTCCCATAGTAAAAGTTGTTCATAATGACGAGTACAATGACCCCTTAAAAGGATGCCCATGAATTTAATTTCACTCTGTATAAAAAAAACAACGAGGAAGAGTACCAACGACACGAAAAGAAGAATAAGATTGATATCAATAATGCTTCGAGTTTGACTTTTTTACACGTTTTACGAAACTTAACATCGCTCCATAACTCAAGTAGCGGATGTTGGAGAAAAAACAGCCAGGCTGAAGTGGGAGTGGGCCGGACACGTCACGCGAATGCACCCGGAGAGATGGGCAAAGATCGTCACTCACTGGACGCCTGAGGCAGGACATCGCCGTCGAGACGAAGGTGGCGTGACGATCTAATATCATTTGCAGGGCCAACATGGCCAGAGATCGCACAAGACAGGGAGGTTTGGAAGGAAAAAGGGGAGGCCTTTGCCAGGGCCGTCTTAACCATATTGGGCGCCGGGGTGCGAAAATCAGCCTCCGCCCCAATTATTGTGTTTTATTTTTTTTATTTAATACTTACTTTACAATAATTTTAGGTACATTTTCAAACATCAAATTGAATTTTTCCGACTTTAAAATCGTCAATCTTTTTTATGATATCGTCTGTTTTGTAATAATCAACTTTCAATTCGATAGGTATACTATAGCCAAATTTGTCAATCTATCTTGACTTGGGTCATAGTTAATCGTAAGTAGTTTTTTATTAATTTCAATTTCGAAAAGGTTTACGCATGGTACCTACGTCACGTCATCACGCGTATAGTATAAGGATTGGCTTGCGCCCCCTAAGCCACTGCGCCCGGGTGCCACGCACCCCTCGCACCCCCGGGTAAAGACGGCACTGGCCTTTGCCCAGCAGTGGGCCACAAAATAGGCTAACAAAAAAAAAATCAGGCAACGAAAGTCAACAAAACCAGCAACATTTATCGAGTTATTCCCCAAACAAGCTCAACTGAACTAAAACGCACCATTCAAGCTAAGACAAACAGCCGCGTTAAACTTCTGCTATCCCCCCACTACTCACCTGACTTTGAACGAAGCGATAAAACTCGGGGAAATAGGATTTTATTCACTGACCGATTCGTTTGCCAGCCGACTGGTCCCCCCGCGCGTCCCAATTCCGGCGCCCGTTCGGGCGTGTCGGCCGACCGGAATAAAGCACTCGGAATAACGTCTGTAAAACGGAATTGGCGGGATTATTTGGACGTGTCTCGACTTTTTTTCAAGCAAAGAAATTTTGAAATTGAAAAAAATGAGTAAAGTCACGCCTTCTTTATATTCTTACATATCTTTTGCCTCGTTTACACGCACGTGTTAGAAAATGGGGTAGAATCTATTTATAAGTCTATATGTATATTACCCAAATATAAAGCTTTGAATATCAGAATGGTTACTAGTTATTTAATATACAGGGTGAAATTGAACACATGCGACAAATCGAAATGGGAGATTGTACTCGTCATTATGAACAACTTTTACTATGGGACCAAACCTGAAATCGCGAAAAAAAAATCAGCTGTTCCCTACATTTATGTTTGCATAACTCGTCAAAATGCAGGGAACAGCTGATTTTTTTTTTCGCGTGTTCAGGTTTGGTCCCATAGTAAACGTTGCTCATAATGATGAGTATAATCTCCGATTTCGATTTGTCGCATGTTTTCAATTTCACCCTGTATGTAAAAGTAACTATGTAGGGAAAGGCTTTTATGAAATAAAGCACAGAAAGACAAGCTCGACATTTACTTCAATTTAGGCTTGTCTGAAATTTATCAGAAAGCTAGTTGTCCGTTCCAAATCTAGGTCATCATGGAGAAGAAGGACAAGAAACTCCAAAGAAACAGTTTTAAAGTATTCTATCATCAAATTCCTTATATTGCATATAATTATATATTATACTTATATTCTTATATTGCGAGGTCAGGTGCGTATACGCTAACAGTTCTGAAAATAGAAATGTTTCATATATCTATGTTTCTGAAGAACATCATCATCTGCCTAGCCTTTTCCCAACTATGTTGGGGTCTTCCTTTTATTTCTTCATAGTTTTTTTATTTACATAAATACTTCATCTAGTTTAGCAGGACTATAGGTCGTTGAATAGATTCTGTGGAAATCCAATTTCGTTGACTAAAATCCCAGTCATAGTAGCAACTGCGGTCTATTCACATAGTTTATCGTGTGAATATTGGAGTTGACTAGAATTCAATTCATATTCATAACGCTTTAAAGTAAAATCAATTGCAGTAATAGCCTATTGCACCCCCCCCCCCCTTGTTTATAAACTTTGCTTAAAGTAATTTTATTTTAAGACCTTGCACATTTATTTGATGTATACTCATGTTTTTACAATAAATATTGTTCTATTCTATTCTAAAGTAATGATTAGCGTCCGCGTAACCTGCGTTGCCTGAAATAGATGAATCATCATCATCTGCCTAGCCTTTTCCCAACTATGTTGGGGTCGACTTCCAGTCTAACCGGATGCAGCTGAATACCAGTATCTTACATGGAGCGACTGCCTATCTGACCTCCACAACCCAGGTACTGGGTAATACGATACCCCTTGGTAAGACTGGTTGTCAGATTTTCGGGCTTCTGGCTACCCGTAACGACTGTCACAGATCCACAAATGACAGCCGGGACCAATGGCTCAACGTGCTTTCCGAGGCACGGAAAATAAATGAATAACTAAATAAGTATTATTTTTGGAAATCAAAATCGAAAGTCATTTAAATTCAAATTCTTTTATTTGTCCGAACATGGTACATTACATGGTCTTTTAACCGCTCAAGGACCGCGGGACACCGATCGGTGACCAAACAATAGAAAATCAATTGTGTCTCATTAGCGGAGCTTGACAGATTAAATTAATAAATGGTCTCATCACATTCTGCCACGTGGGGCGCGCAAATATAAGATAGGTACACAAATAAAATTTTACAATACAAAAACAAAGATTAGGTTAATATTGATACTATTGAATAAATAATTACGAATTAATATTGCAATAAGAGGCATGTCAGTTAAAAATATTAGGTATCTAGGTTATGTCAGATTATTATTCAATGTCAAACTATCAAAGAGATTTCAGAGTAGGTAAGTATAAAAGATTACAATTAAATTAGGATGGCATAGTCGTATCGTTCAAAAAGTCGTTAACACTTTTTACATAACAACTCTTTAAGTTCCTTTTTAAACGCATTTAAATTTAACTGTTTGATTTGCTTTGGGATTTTGTTAAAAACTTGCGGGGCTATACAGAATATGCTTTTCCACATTAATGCTGTTTTAGCTCTACGTCCGCGTAACATATCATTCCGCCTGTTACGTTTTACCACAGAATACTTAAAGTACTACGGTTTTACTGTATATGATAAGTTTGGAAACAGGTGTGAATTCAGCTTGTTCATTTAGTCAAACGTTAAAATTACATAAGACAACGTCCGCTCTTCACCACTTCCAAGTGCTTTAGATGGAAAAAATGGATCACTAAAAACGGCTGATTCCTGCACCCTAATTGCGTAACACACTATCAATCGGAATCTGAATCATTTTGAAGCAAATTGCTAATCCATTGCTGCATAAATTCGAAAAATTTGTCTGCTCAACACGTAAATAACGCAATGAATGTGGTTGAACTGTCAGAATGAAACTGATTCCGATTGATAATGTGTAACGCAATTGCCCCGCTGGTCTGACGAGTATTTGAAGTCACAAACAAAAGCCTGTATAATTCACGGTATAATTCCTCAAACGTCTGACGACACTCCTGGGAGCTTGGAGTCAGCCCTATTAAAGTTAAGCCTACTCCATGGTTATCGCCGTTTATTTAGACATAAAATTAAGAAATAAGGTTTTGACTTTGTTTTAAGTTTGAAAACTTTTATTGAAAAGTCGAAGTGAGAGTGAAGAGTCTATAGAAAAGAGAGACTTCTCTTTTAAGCCCTCCTATACCTTTAGCCATTTGAATGCCGCATTCGACGTAATCACGTTCTACGTTCAATAGAAGATTCCATACGAAGGGTTTTCTCTGCCGGCCAACTGTGTCGCATTAGTTGTGACAGGGTATCACACCACTAATATTATAAAGGCGAAAGTTTGTGTGCGTGTGTGTGTTTATATGTTTGTTACTTCTTCACGCTCAAACGGCTGGACCAATTTTGATAAAATTTTGTATGGAGGTAGCTGACACCCTGGATTAACATATAGGCTACTTTTTATCCCGATATTCCCACGGGATTAACATTTACGCGGGTGACACTGCGAGGCGCAGCTAGTTGAAAAATAAATCAATACCTACACCAGTATCGGAAAATCACCTATGTTTGACAAATAAATTATTCTATTCTATTCTATGCTATACCTTTACGTCCTTAATAGAGGACTCCATGATTACCAAATTGAACGATTGCCATCTCCGCCGTAATCCATCTTTGTCATGGAGAATTGGTTATTTTTCCTTTCCAGAAACTACTCGACCTGTTCCATCAGCGTTAAAAGACACGACATCTTTCTTCCCCAATTTTAATTTATCTAGAGTCGAGAGAGACTAGAAGGACAATTCCCGTAATTAAAAACGTTGAAAATCTAGTCGCAATCTCATTTCAGCGACAATCAATGTCAAAAACTTGTCAAAAATGTAGGGAAATTATATATATAATTATATATTTATACATAAAAAAGGTGATTCTGTATTCGACCCGTATGTATTTATGTTTGTATGTCCGCAATTTACTCAAAAACTATTGAACCGATTTTGATATTTCTTTCACAAATGTGATCTACATACTTTCAGTAAGGTTTTAGTATATAATACATTAGGTAAGTATTCTTATGTACGAAGTTATATGCATAAATGTGCTGCATCTCCGGCATTTCTATGCGAATTTTGATGATTCTTCTAGTCGGTGTCTTCAATTCTTCAGTGCATTAGTGTTAATTGAATTTGTGTGGAGTAAGTACAACTAAAAGGTCAAAAATAAAAATAATTAGTAACAGTTATATTTAGTAATTTTTTTGTAAAAAAAATTTTACAGATTAATACTAAGATCAGACTACGTTCTTAAAATTACGAAAACTGCCTTTCAGCATGTTTTCTTCCTCCAAACATATCTGTCAGCCTCAGTATTCACTCTCTTTTAACCATAATAGCATCACAAAATAATGAATTAAAATTATCTTTTTAATATAAAAGCACATTAACGAAATTATTAGGTCATTGTGCTATTGACATGTGACAACCTACTGGCGTAAATGACTTATTGTTACCTCCCGTGTATTTTAAACAAACCCAATATGTTTACGGCACATTTAATTTCAATTCAATGTAAATTATACTGGTATTTCATTGTGAGTGAAATTAATGGCACGGAAAATAGTAAAAGTCAGCCGAATATATTATAACCAGCAGCGCCTCGCGGTTTCGCTCGCATAAGTTTCGATCCCGTGGGAATATCGGGATAAAAACTATCCTATGTCCTTTCCCGGGACTCAAACTATCTTTATACCAAATTTCATCTAAATCGGTTCAGCAGTTTAAGCGTGAAGTGGTAACAGACAGACATATACACACTTTCGTATTTAATACTAGCTGCACCCCGCGGTTTCACCCGCATAAGTTTCGATCCCGTGGGAATATCGGGATAAAAACTATCCTATGTCCTTTCCCGGGACTCAAACTATCTTTATACCAAATTTCATCTAAATCGGTTCAGCAGTTTAAGCGTGAAGTGGTAACAGACAGACATATACACACTTTCGTATTTAATACTAGCTGCACCCCGCGGTTTCACCCGCATAAGTTTCGATCCCGTGGGAATATCGGGATAAAAACTATCCTATGTCCTTTTCCGGGACTCAAAATATCTCTATACCAAATTTCATCTAAATCGGTTCTGTGGTTTAGGCAGGAAGAGGTAACAAACATATAAACACACACACTCACAAACTTTCGCCTTTATAATATTAGTGTGATAGTGTGATTAGTATGGATGGTGTGAAATAATACCTCGACCACGTACCGGAAGACGTAGCTTTGGAAAGCCTCCCGCAAAGTGGACCGAAGACCTCGTGAAGGCCGCAGGAACCCGTTCAGGTCCAGTTGAAAACCAGCGTCAGGCACTAGTTGTCTGGCATTATTGCTGAACTGGGCCTTTTTGGCGCAGCCGTGAGGCACACTTTCCTGCTAATTACTTACATCGGACTTTACGCTTTTTATTTCGGTCATTCTCCAATTCGGCGTTCTTTGCCTAATTACCGTAACATTTTTTATTTTTCACTGATTTGACTTAAACGCATTAAAATATGAAACAAATCAAAGATACGAATTCAAAAATTAATGAGGCATGTAACAATCAATGGTGGTTTTCTAATTAATGAGACTTAAAAATTTTATGGGTACGGTAATTAGAAAAATTGAATATTTAATGCAACGGTAATTAGAAAATATAAAGTCTATGTAAAATATTATATAATGAAATGATAATAACACACATTCTATTTCTTTTTTGAGTTTTCTTCCGGTTTTTTGGTGACATTTCGCAGATAGGAAGTATTTTTTTATCTCTTTTTCTTTTATTATACCTTTCTTTCTCTTTTTCTTTTGATTGCTGATACAAAACAGGGTCATTTTTAATTCGTTCTCGGCGTTGTCGTGCGGCGAGCCTTCTCTTTTCTTTAACTTCCTCCTTGGTCTTTTTGGGTTTTCCCATCCTATAAAATAAATAACTTGATGAATGATCAGCATATAATATAGACATATTTACGGACAATAATAATAATAACTACTAAAACCGCGGGAAAACTTTCCATTGGTACGACATCGCGGCTACAGTTAGTAAACAAGTATTAATTTTTCATACAACGGTAATTATAAACATATGGTAATTAGTATACGGTAATTAGAAAACGATAGATTTTCTTAAAAATGTCGAAAACCGACACAGTATACAAATACTAGCTTATTACAACGTACGGAGGCCAAAGTACTGTCTCCAATTACATGATCAACTTGGGTCTAACTTAAAAACCAAGTATTAAAATAAGTACAACGGTAATTAGAAAAGTTTTTAACCAAGGCTACGGTAATTATATACTCACGTGCTTCATTGGCGGTACACTAACGTTAGAGACGTGCAACTGCTGATGGGCTGCGGCACACACTGAGGAGACGCGACGCGTACGGTAATGATGTGCCAAATACTGTTATTTAGGGATGTGCACCCATGAACAGAAAATGTCACGGCAATTATAACTTTCGATTGGACATGCAGTTACTTAATAATAATTATTTATAGACTGGTTCCAACGACCATTGGTCGTTGACTGGTTCTATTGAGTCGATATTAAGTTATGCGATACACGTTGCTTAATACCGTTTAAAACAATGAACGGATCAAAGTAAATCTGTACGGTATAAAAATTACAAGTTAGTTTTAACATTAAGTTGGTGTGCGGACACGCCACGGTAATTAGAGAACAGAGGTTCATTGAACATAAGTTAAATTAATTTAGTCTTAACTACTTAAAAGAGAAGCCAATGTTTTTGTTTACAGCTAAATACGGGTGCTATCTAACATATAAAAAAAATTGCATAATTGAATATGATAATATTACGGAATAAGCAAGCCCGGACACGTAAAACTTGCTAATCGGAGAAAGGCCGATTTGATCTTTATTTTTTTGTTTTTTTATCTGATGTATCTGGTGTATTGTGTGTCATTTAGTTTGTGCTAAATAAATGTATTTTCTTTCTTTCTTTTTGGATGCGAGGAGCACAAGACCGGTCGAAGTGGAGATGCTTGGGGGAGGCCTATGTCCAGCAGTGGACGTCTTTCGGCTGAAATGATGGTGATGATGAACATGAGCTGTGTTCTACTGGAAAAAGTTCTTATTCAAAGAAGAAACTAACATAGATTAGCACGCATCCTCTATGGACATTTTGTTGACGTTTTCAGACCATAGTCTATCATCATCATCATCATTATTTCAGCCGAAAGACGTCCACTGCTGTACATAGGCCTCCCCCAAGCACCTCCACTTCGACCGGTTTTGTGCTTCTCGCATCCAACGAGTTCCTGCGGCCTTCACAAGGTCGTCGAAGAATTGCCAAACTTAAGTGGCAGTGGGGAGGGCACATTGCTCGCAGAACAGATGGCCGATGGGGCCGAAAGGTTCTGGAGTGGCGACCGCGTACCGGAAGGCGTAGCGTTGGAAGGCCTCCCACAAGGTGGACCGACGACCATAGTCTATACAGGGTGAAATTTTAATCACCGTTTTCCTCTTAATCTGTCAAGCTCCGCTAATGAGACACAATTGATTTTCTATAAGGGGTCATTGTACTCATCATTATGAACAACTTTTACTATGGGACCAAACATGAAATCGCGAAAAAGAAATCAGCTGTTCCCTACATTTTGACGAAATATGCGAACATAATATGTAGGGAACAGCTGTTTTTTTTACACGATTTCAGGAACGTTATTATGATAATATATGGCGCCACGTGTCTTTCGAAACTTATGCTGGGGTTACTTGTAAAAGTGATTCCGATATCCGAATAAATAATTTCAATTCTGGGAAACTGTAACTTTAGCCGCTATGCATTCATTTGTTTTCGATTCATTTGTTGTGCTTTGAAAAATAAGCATAATAAAAAACTAAACAAAGGCACATCACGCCGCCACGCCCTTTGCGTGGAGTTCTTTATTTCGGACTAGCTTCTGCCCGCGACTTCGTTCGCGTGAAATTTCTTATTCCCTCGACCCATCTCGTCGTATTGCATCACTTGCCCGCGTCTTCTGCTCTATCACTTCGTTTCCCCATAGCGCTTTTGCTTGGCTCCTAAGGGTCATAGCGTGACGTTAAATAGCCTATAGCCTTCCTCAAGAATTGGGCTATCAAATGCAAGAAGAATTTTTCAAATCCGACTGGTAGTTCCAGAGATTACCCCATACATACAAGCTTACAAACAAATTTTACCTCTTTATAATATTAGTATAGATTTAGCAACCACTACGCTGCATTAAATGTACTGGGAATTTAATATCCGGTGAACTCCGTAGTTCTAGAGCATCCGGATGTGTTCTAAACAAACCCGGGTATAAACCGTTCGGTGTCTGCATAAATAATATCAAATGTGAGCTCTAGGAGATATCTATTGTTTTCTTCGTCGTTTTAATCCCAGCGGGCCCCACGTTCAGCTCAAACAACGCAGAACAAAATCAATTTCCTCGCTTCATCCCATTTTTCATCTTCAACCAATATATTTATCTACAAACCCAAAAACACCCAGTTTTGGACTATCGCCAGCGTATGGGTCCGTCGGTAATCCAATGCACTTTGCCGCTTATTACCCGGGTCACCGGACCCGGATATCCGCTCAGATAAGTCGGTCTAACCGGGACAATCTTTGCGAAGCATTGGACCGGATTCTTTACATTTCGAATAGATAATAAAATCCGAATTAGGTTGGTTGTGGAAAAGTTCTGAATGTGATTTGAAATTGGAGAGAACAATTTGGAACTTTGGTTCTAATTCGGACAGAGTTTAAGAATGAACATGTTTGAAATAATTAAGTGCCTGTGATGTCTGACAGTCGTTTTCTTTTGTCATGTTGGCATGAGATTTTTTTAACCGACTTCAAAAAGAAGAAGGTTGTCAATTCAACTGTATGTTTTTTGAAGTGAAAACTTCTTTAGCGGCGTTGTACACTTTTTTTGTAATGGGTAAAAAATGTTAAACTCGCGTCAGGACAGCGCGTCAGGACACGTGACCTGATCGAATATTCGTAAGACAGATGGAGCGTAGACAGCCGGCGCGGCGTAGGAGAGGAAGTATCCCCCTCTCTTTCTACGGCGCGGTGAAAATGTATGCCTGCTGTGTCGTTTGCGCGAATGTTCGTGTGTGTTTATGTTACAGCGTGCCACGCGCATCCATGGATGGTGACAGCTGATGGCCCGACCGTCTGTGTAGTGGCCACACTGCTGGGTATTCGTAAAATTCGTGTATATAAAGCGTTTAAAATATGGAAATTGAACAAAGTGCATCTATTAATGAAAAAAGTGACGAAGAAATAGCGAAAGAAAATGAGTTATATTAATTCAATTAATAGTTGATTTATTTCAACGTTAATATTCAAGTTTTCACTTCTGCCGGCACTCCCGGAGTGCAACCCGTCTTTTTTTTTGTATTTTTGTTACTGTTTATGTCTAGTTTCTACCTATAAGTATAATCAAAGTTGTTATGGAACTTAGTGTGCAGTGGTCTTTCGCTCCTGGGGTGGGCGCTACTAACCGCGACACAGTTACTAAACTAACGCAGTAAGAAAAACATATTACCTACAATTTTTGTGTACGTTAACACAAAAATTATAATATGTTTTTGTTCCAATAAAATATTTGTATTGTATTTGTGTTACGCAATTTATAATCGATTTATAATTGCCGGAGATACCGGCAATTATAAATCGATTTCAAAGAATCTTTTTTAATGCATAGGGTATGGGGTGGTCCCATATAAATTTTAATAACTTTGCTTAGGTACTTTTTGAGTTAGCTTCAATAATACGAATTTTTGCCACTTTGTTTATATTCTACAAAATGAAAAATAACTTCAATTTCGGAAGTCGGTTGAAAACAACGACAATGCGAACCCAACGACAACGACTTGCGAAATTAAAGTTATTTTTCACTTTGTAGTGTCTTTTTTGGAAGTCGGTTGTTTTTTTTTTGTACCAAAAAGTTTTTATTTTCGAAACAACTTACCCAGCCTATACTGGTTGCTAGCGAGGCTGACTGCCTGATAAGGAATGTCTTTCGTGAAGGATTTTTTAAAGCATATACCGAATCCAATCGGCGAATTGCGAGGTCTTCTTTTTCATCATTTTACTCTGTCCTAGAGTCAGAAACCCGCTTACGACGACGCCCACCGCATCCATCTGTGTAAACGCACGTGTAAACGGATTTTAGGACTTTACCAAGAAGATTTATGAATAAACATATATACAGGGTGTCCCTGGAAGTATGTCATTTCCAAACTTTTTAACCCTGAGAATGTCAGTGAATGTTTTTACGGTTCAAAAGTTATGACCGATTTAAATTTTTTTTTTCAATCACTTCGCTTAGTGTTCAAAGAAATGAATCATAAAAAAATACTATCAGGGCTATCTAAAAAAAAAAAAATTGATAGCCCTGATAGTTTTCACGAATTCGATCTTTCTTCTCTTTTTTTTATAAGTAGTTATTTTTTTTTTTTTTTGTATTTTTGTTTTGCTAAAACGTTTGGAAATGACCTTGCCCACGTCCCTATTCGATTTGATCCATACTTCTAGGGACACCCTGTATATGTCAACATGAAAAACAATAAAAAAAATACGTTCAGGCTATATTCCGTGCGAAGCCAGCCGGGTAATTGTGTAAAACACATAAAATGCCAATTGATCGCAATGTCTTTCATTTTGACAGTTGAGCTACTTTCATTGCGTTATTTACGTTGCTAAACAGACGAATCATTCAAACCTGTGAAGCAATGGATTAGCAATATCCTTCTAACCGACTTCAAAAAAGGAGGAGGTTCTCAATTCGACGGTATGTTTTTTTTGTGTTTGTTACGCGATTACTCCGCCAATTGTGGACCGATTTTCAAAATTCTTTTTTTGTTCGAAATACTTCTGTAGTGGTCCCATTGTCATCAGGTCAGGATTTGATGATGGGATCCTGGAGAAATCGAAGGAACTCTTCGGCACACCTATAGCGATTTGGGTATTTTTTAACCGACTTTAAAAAAGGAGGTTCTGTATTCGACCCGTATGTATGTATGTATGTTTGTATGTCGGCGATTATCACAAAAACTGCTAAACCGATTTTGATAATTCTTTCATTAGTGTGATCTACATACTTTCAGGAAGGTTTTAGTATATAAAACATTAGGTAATTATTCTTATGTACGAAGTTATATGCATAAATGTACTGCATCTCCGGCATTTCTATGGGAATTTTGATGATTCTTCGAGTCGTGTCTTCAATGCACTAGTGTTAATTGAATGTATGTGGGATAGGTACAACTAAAAAGTGAAAAATAAAAACTTTTTTACAAAAAAAACAACCGACTTTAAAAAAAAAACACTACAAAGTGAAAAATAACTTTAATTTCGGAAGTCGGTGTCAAAAAACGAAAATGCGGAACCAACGACACCGACTTCCGAAATTAAAGTTATTTTTCACTTTGTAGTGTTTTTTTTTGAAGTCGGTTGTTTTTATAGTAACTCGTGCATGTACTCTCGGAAAGCACCATTTGGTGATGTGGAACTGATGATGAACACCATAGATGGCCACCGGAACTACTCAATAATATCTAAGTATTTCACGGGTTGCGAATCGATTACTTTAATATGGTTGTTTTTTTTGTTAAAAAGTTTTTATTTATTGAAACCGTATTACGCAATTTACAAGGTGACACAGTTATAATAATAACAATAACTGCCGTAAATAAAACAGTAATTAAACCTCCATTTATCCAAAAACTTAGAACCCACTATCAATAATCAATTTGACTTCAAGTCCACTTTACTACCCGCAACTCGCTTCAAGCGACAATTTGTGGAGACACTTAGCAACAAATTAAATGCTGGCTCGCTTCGATCAGCGCTTCAAGCGCTGGAAGTATCGATCAACTTCAGCTTACTTTGGTCAACACTTCTGACCGAGGACGGGGTGTGGTCACACTGACAGCGACCGGTGTCTTCTGTAAATGCCTTCTGTATTCTGCATGGCCGATTCCTATAATTTACGGACCGTTATTGGTTAAAATTAAGACTTGTATTTTTACCAATAATGAAGCAAAGACGTCATAGCTTTGCATAGTAGACCCTCCCATATGGAAGTAGCTATCACAGGCAAAATTAGCTTCGATTTATATGCCCAGTTTGGCCGTAAGAAATGCTACCATTGGTAAGCAGAAATATTAGTTTTTGCTTATAGGAACCAAGCAACAGTGAAAATTTAGGTGGAGTCAGCTTTAGTCGTTAGGAGTTCGACATTGGCGCCGATTCTCTTGTTCACAAACTAAACTAAATTTAAGTTCAGTGCATCTTTTTCTTTCTATTTCATTAAGAAAAGGACAGGAGATAAATATTAATTTAGTCCTGTCAAATTAAGATACTCCATAGAAAATTTAGACGTGATTAAAAAATTGGCTATTAAAAAATACGTCAAATTTACGTCAGGCATTGGCTAATTTGACAGGTCTAAACTAATATTTATCTTCTGTCCTTTTCTTAATGAAATAGAAAGAAAAAGATGCACTGAAATTAAATTTAGTTTAGTTTGTGAACAAGGGAATCGGCCCTATTACTCACTATTCTTCCCAGACGGAGGGTATTCATAAGGATTTCCACACGAAAAAAAAAAGAAAATTGAAGTGAGCTGTCATTCCATCTGATGCCTAGGGATTGACACTATTGCGGGTATTGAACGGCTGATTGTATTTCGGTGGAGCGCAGTTTGATTGACATAACTGTTACGCCGAAAAGGGACGAGGCAGAGGTTCTGACGTAGCGGCGATTAGTATGTTGGTTATAGAGCGGGATATACTAGAAAACGGAAAATTGCAACAGGAATTTCCCTAAAAGTTAATTCATCCAACTTGGCAATATAAAATCGCACTTACAATTAGGTACTACTTACTTGTGTAAATGATAAATGAGCAGTAAGATTTCTTCAAATTAAGAACATAAACAATGGATTAATACTCGCTTATAGTATTGTTAGGACAGAAGTGAAATCACAATTAAATAACAGAATTATTTAATAATCTAATAACTAATCACATGAATTATGAAAAGAATTATCAACCATAGTAAAATTACAATCAGAGGAACAAAATCATCACTAAACATATTAAAGAAATAACGAGATACCAGATTACACCGAACGGCTGACAGATAGTGCTTCTACCAGCAACGCTGTCAAAAAGCATAGACCACCAAACAAGAACCAGAGAGCCTGACTCGCCGCCTACGGCAGCCTCCTTTCAGTGACCGCGTCCTCCGCGCTCCTGGGCCGGGTAGTAGTATCCAACAGTATTTTATCAGCTTTTTAAGTTTCAAACTCAAAGCATGTATTTCAATTAAACCAATTACAGGCACTTTTGAATCGTCAAGGGGTCGGTCAGTTACAAAGATGAAGCTAGTTGCCCATAGCATAGTAGGTCCCTATGGAAAGGCCCAATAACATGTTTGCTCGGACTGTGAGAGTGAGGGAAGAGGGAGTACACCTGTGTCTGCGCACACACCACACACTTGTGCACTATAATACCTCCGGCGTTGAAAGCTAGTCTCCAATAAGATTGGCTATCATGGCCGAAACATGGTTTGGAGGACTATACCAAGTCTCTAAGGAGAAGAACGGGCAAGAAATTTGATTCGACATTATGTTGTAATCAGCAGGGCAATTGCGTAGCATATTATCAATCGGAATCGGTTTCATTTTGACAGTTCAACAACATTCATTGCGTTATTTAAGTGTGGAGCAGACAAATTTTTCGAACTTATGAAGCAATGGTTTAGCAATTTGCTTCAAAATGATTCAGATTCCGATTGATAATGTGTTACGCAATTAGGGTGCTGGTCCGCAAATACAACAAGTATAGTCCGCGCTGAACTAGTTGGCCATTTAGGTGGGGACAGGGGTGAGGCAGCGGTTCGCAACGCACGTACTCAGTAATGCGCCCCCGCCCCTCCGTCTCACCGCTCACATACCTAAGGCGCGGCCAACTTGTTCGCGCGACTAAAGGTAAGGCACGCAGCAGTGCTGCCGCGGCAGTGCGGTCGCAGCACTACTGGTCCTCATACATTTTCTATGGGTTTATACGAGATTACATTCCGAGCACGGCAGCAATGTCGCGAATCATACCTTAATAGTAAGTCACACGACCTAGTTCCCCCCGCTGACACTGCACCCACACCTACTCCTCAATCCTCCAACTCGTTAGCAGTGGGACCACTACAAAAGCAAAGTTAGTACAATCATTTACAAGTTACTATGCGGACTAGCAGTAACCCGCTTTGTATTCAGGTCTCCGTCCAATCGGTGCAGTTCAAATTGATGCAGCTTTTTCAGTTATGCATATAATAAAACTGAATGAAATTCAATATTGAATGTTTCGAGGACTTTGGTAACTGGGCGGGAAATTGTAGGAAGAGGAATAAGTTTTTCGTTTTTGCTACTCTATAGTTTTTAGGGTTCCGTACCTACCCAAAAGGTGCCAACAGGACACCAAAACAAACAACTTGAAGACTTCTATGGTTCGGCGAAAGTTACGGATGTTTCCTAATTCGTATCGCTTTCGGCCATAAGATCAGTCTTCATCATCACCCTATAGCAGTCCACTGCTGGACAATGGACATGAGATCAGTGCGGGCCCCAAACTAAGAA
This sequence comes from Amphipoea lucens, assembly GCA_947508005.1. Lineage (NCBI taxonomy): Eukaryota > Metazoa > Arthropoda > Insecta > Lepidoptera > Noctuidae > Amphipoea > Amphipoea lucens. The sequence goes on from OX382375.1 coordinate 18,048,854, forward strand.
TGAAAGACAAAATGATTAAACAGCTGTCCCGACTTCCAATGTGTATGTCTCGCTGATGGTGGCGCATGTGTTGGATCATTTAGCTCCCTTCAAAATGGTTGAGCTGAATGGTGCTGATACATGCGTCATGTTCGTGAACGGGCGCCGTCAGTAGGGACTGGTCATCTCTTTGCTGCCACGGCTTATTTTATTTTAATCTAATATTTGAATTGTTGTTTTTTCTCATCTTTTCATTATGGACGCTTTTAACGTTCTGCATCGTTCTCACATGTATAATTTTTGACATGAATGATGTAACCAAGACTTTGTAACCATATTATTTTGATTTAAAAGAGTGTCCATGGAGTTTCTTGCCCGTTCTTCTCCATAGGTACCTACGCTTTGGAATGGGCAACTAGCTTCATCTTTCTGACTGACCGACCCCTTGACAATTCAAAAGTGCCTGTAATTGGTTTAATTGAAATAAATGCTTTGAGTTTGAGTTTGTATTTGCCCGTCCGAAAACTTGTATTTAGTACTTTCGGACGGACTCGTATCTTCGTTGACGAACTTAGAGAGTGGACCTCCTGTTACTAGGGTTACGTCTGTCCGTCTGTAATATGGCTGTATCTTTTTAACCGTAATAGGTAGACACTTGATATTTTCACAGAGTGCTTACTGCTATAGCCGTTTTAACAACAAATAATAGATAAAATAGAAAAATGAAAGGGATATTAAAATTAAAGCCATAAGTACAAGAAATGTGTTTTATCCGATGTTTTTTTTGCCTTGGGGTAGGTACGCTTCGTATGCGAGTCTGATTCGCACTTGGCCGCTTTTTTTTTCAAGCGGACTTTTCTTTGAATTGAACGAAAACGTAAAGTTACAGGGAAATGTTCTAAAAGCAATAACATCTTAATGGATTCTGAGAATTATATTCAGCCGAAAGATGCCCACTTCTGGACATAGGCTTCCCTCAAGCACCTCCACTTCGGCCGGAAAGGTTTAATATTCTTAGGTCTACTTAGAATTATCTAATTACCGATTCTCACGAACTGATCGTGAGTAACGGTAAGTGATTTATTTGCCGAAAACGTAAACAAATATGAATTAATGGAAAAATAACTTTAATTCCTACACTATAAAGTTCAGTTTATGCTACAACTTCAAACATTTTTATAACTTTTTCAATAGAGTTAGTCACTCTGAAATCAACTAAAAAGTCATTGAAATAAAGTTGATATTTGACGTTTTTGGCTTCGCACAGATCTTTTTTTTTGTTGTTTGTTAATGTAACTTTGTTAATTTTAAATGCTCCTTTTTAACTAGAATTTCCTGTGGTCAGATAGGCAGTCGCTCCATGTAAAATACTGGTATTCAACTGCATCCGTTTAGACTGAAAGCCGACCCTAACATAGTTGGGAAAAGGCTAGGCAGATGATGATTTCTTGTGCGTGTCCCAAATCAAATATTTTTCTTTCGTCCTTTCTTTCACTGCTTTATGTGGAAACCGTAGTTTTACCTACTTAAATCAGTCTGCATTAGACACTTAATAACACAGATATAATATAGATATACCTAGATAACGCAAGTATCACGAACTGTATGAAAACTAAGCGTGCCACTTTTTGACTACCTAGTATGACGTCACAAGCTCGCGCTCTCTCGCTCACGCTCACCCAGCCAGCAGTACGCAGGACTGAGCGCGAAAGTGGCGGCTTATGATTTTCGTTCGTAAACTGGTGCGATATTTGGCACGCGAAGTAGGTGCTTTTGCGTTATCTAGGTATATCTATATCTGTGCTTATTAACCTAAACTAAAGCTACTATTAACTAGATTGCATTCTAAGGGAAACTTTTACAGTTGCAATTCTCGCTATGGCAGATTTTGAGTTCAGTTTTAGCTAATTGATCCGTTACTGCAATTACTTTCGTATAACTACACTTTAGAGATTATTGAATCAATTAAACCTTCTAAAACGATTGTTCCTTAGTTTCTCTTGTTCGCAAAGCCTTAGAATGATTAGACCAAATCGCTGACTTAATCGAAGTGGTCATTTAAAGGGCTTTATTGTGAGTCGCCCGACTTGGAACTGGAGACTGTATGTTAGAATAGAATAGAATACTCTTTATAATGTACACCATATAAATTACAGACATTAAATAATAGAAACTTTACAATGGGTGACACAATGGGCGGTCTTATCGCTAAGAGCGATCTTTTAAAGACAACCTTTGGATGGATTAAAAGGGGGAGGACATATAAATCCTGTAGGTAGTGGTGGGTGTAGGTAGTTACAGGACTTTTATAAAATATCTTCCAAACATCAAACGTCAATATCTCAAAAGTGACTTTGTGTGGATTGGATTCATTTTGTGTAAGTACGTCCAATTATGGTTTGTTATTTTCAGCAATAACTAGGGCCTGTTTTCACAAAAATCCAAACTACCGGTTAGGTATTTAAACAATTGGTTTTAAATGTCAACTAGCACCCTAACTGCGTAACACACTATCAATCGGAATCTAAATCATTTTAAAGCAAATTGCTAATCCATCTGTTCAACACGTAAATAACGCAATGAATGTTGTTGACCTGTCAAAATGAATCCGATTCCGAATGTGTTACGCATTTTCTCCGCAGGTTCCCAGATTCACCACACAACATGGTGCGGGGGTTGAAGATTTTTTTATGGTCGCTGGCATATATCTAACGTCACGTTTCCGAGATATCAAAACATTGAAGGACACTGAACGAGACAAGACACAACAGAAGTTTTATTGTTATTACGTGTCCCGCAAAATGTTAACGTTCAAAGTTTATCACGTGACATCCATATTTTTTTTAAACAACTTTGAACCTTAATATCTCGGAAACGTGACACTTTATGGGTTTTGGTCTTGAATGTTTTCTGTTTGCATTGATGTCAGCTATCGATTTATGTAGGTATCACGCGTGGCCGCCATTTTGAAATAGCAACAAAATGGCGGACACGGTGGGTATGCCTCGGATCATCGAAACCAAATATAGAACTGATAAAATATTTAATTAGTTGATTAAATGTTGGTGAACACGGGGCTTTATTTAATTGTAAGTATCTTTTTTTACGCCACAAATCCTATGCAAGAAATAACCAAACTAATATTATAAATGCGAAAGTAACTCTGTCTGTCTGTCTGTCTTTTCTTCACGCCTAAACTACTGAACCGATTTGTGTGAAATTTGGTATAGAGATAGCTTGATTCCCGGGAAAGGACATAGGATACTTTTTATCCCAATATTCCCACGGGATCGAGACTTATGCGGGTGAAACCGCGGGGCGCAGCTAGTTGTATTATAAATGCATCATGCTAAAAACGAAAGCTGGTCGAAAAATGGGGTGTAAAAAGATGTTTTCGAATAATAATTATTTTCTTTTTCCTGACACTTCATCGTTTACGTCATCATTAAACATCAGAACAAATCTTAAAATCCTTCTCGTTCCCAAAAGGATGAACTAAGCTGTTTAATCAAATAATCGCTCCAACAGGCACCCCATCCGAATCCGCTTAAAGTCCGCCATACTGAATCCACAAAGCAAAGTCTGTATATTTGCAAGTCGGGAACTAACGACCGTGCTGCCCCCTAGTCGGGAATTTAGCATTGAATGCGGGTAGTCCCACAAATTGCTCTGTTTCGCTGAACGGAAACATTTTACTATGACTCTCTGAGAATCGTCTAACTTCTAGGATGATGGTTGGAAGTTAGACGGACTTTACAACTGTGTTTGTAGTTAGTATTACCGGTTAAGGCTAGTTTGTGGGGTAATTGCGTAACACGCTAACTGTAGGAATGACTTTCATTTTGACAGTTCAACAACATTCACTGCGTTATTTACATTGTTGAGCAGACATATTTTTCGAACATATAAAGCAATGGATTAGCAATATCGTGTTGCGCAATTAGTGTGCTGCTCTCTCTCTTTCTCTCTACCAGTGGTTGTCATGTCATTCGTTTGAGTCATTCTGTCACAGGTCGGCTCGAGTCGTAGGTACGCAAATAGCTGAACCTGGTGACAGGTTAGTCAGCATGTTTCGTAACTCGGTTCACAGTCAAAGTCAAATCACTATAATGAAAAGTGCCTGTAATTGGTTTATCTATAAACTTATAATAAATCTGTAGAAGTGAAAATTCTGTACATTGAAAATATCATAAAAATAAATGGCAGGGGGGTGTTATAAGACCGACACCGAACCTAAAAATGTGATTAAAAAAATTTTGTCTGTCTGTCCGTCTGTCTGTCTGTCTGTTTGTTCAGGCATCACGCAAAAACTACCGGTTCGATTACGATGAATCTTGGTATAATTATTCTTTAATATCCTGGGCACCACACTGGGTACTTGTTATCCCGGAAAAGTATAGGGGCGTGGGCAAGGTCATTTCCAAACTTTTTGACCCTGAGAATGTCAGTGAATTTTTTTACGGTTCAAAAGTTATGATATGACCGATTTTAATTTTTTTTTTCAATCACTTCGCTTAGTGTTCAAAGAAATTAATAATAAAAATACTATCTAAAAAAAAAAAAAATTGATAGCCCTGATAGTTTTCACGAATTCGATCTTTCTTCTCTTTTTTTTTAGTATTTTTTTAGTACTTTTTTTTTTGCTAAAACGTTTGGAAATGGCCTTGACCATGTCCCTTTTCGATTTGATCCATACTTCCAGGGACACCCTGTATAAATAAAAACAAAAGGCCTGACTGACTGACTGACTCATCAACGCCCAGCCCAAACCCTTGGACCTAGAAAGCTGAAATTTTACACAATGGTTTCCTTTATAATGCAAACAAGGAATAAGGAAGGATTTTTTGAAATTCAACCCCTAAAGGAGTTAAATAGGGGATGAAAGTTTGTATGAAAGTCCGTCAGTTTCAAAGTTAGGATCTTCAAATTTTGTGCTTGGGCTGACGACTACAAAATAATTTATACGTGTCTCAGTGTTTTTGATAATTCTACCCCCAAAGGGTTAAAAAGGGGGATGAAGTTGTGTATGAAAGTCCGTCAGTTTAAAAGTTAGGATTTTCAAATTTTGTATTTAGGCTAACAATTGAAAATTAATTTATACGTGTCTCAGCGTTTTTGATAATTTCTCCCCCAAAGGGGGATGAACGACCTGACTGAAATATCAACGCACAGTCTAAACCGCTGCTCCTAGGGACATGAATTTTGGAGGGTGTGTTCTTTGTGAAGAGTAGGTATCGAATAAGAAGGGGTTTTTGGGAATTCAACCTTTAAGGGGGTGAAAAGGGGGGATTTTGTTTGTATGAAAAATATTATTTCTTGAGTTAATAACCTTGAAACTTGGCACGAATACTTATCTAAGTAAATTATAAAGTTTGGAATTTTTCGTTTTTCTAAAATACCCCCTAAAGAGGTATTGGGGGGTGTCAAAATTTATATGGAAGAATTTTAACGCCCTGTCCGATTAACTTGAAACTCAGTATTTATACTAAGGACTAAATATAATTAATAACGTGTATCAGGGTTTTTCGAAAATCTACCCCTGTGTGAAAAGAGGTAGTTAATTTTAAAGGGGAGGACTTTACTGCGTGGCTTGATTAGCTCGAAAATTGGCATAAATAAACTTTAAGTCAAGTTATGAACACATCTTAAACGATTTTTAAAAATTCCACCCCTGTGGGGGTGATAAGCGGGGATACAGTTTATTTGAAAAATCTGATTCCTTTGTTCTATAAACTTAAAAATTGGCCCAAATACTTATTTATAAAGATCATACCAACATACATTTTCGAAACTTTTAGAGGAAAGTACGAATTTCACGCGGACGAAGTCGCGGGCAGAAGCTAGTTTGAAATAAATGCTTTGAGTTTGAGTTTGTGGAATTAGAGTAACATAATAAACATAAACTTCAAATAGAAATAGAAATCCGCAAATCCAAATAAATGTCGAACCCGATTCGGAACATGCGCCACAATACTTGGTCCGTAGTATATTTGCATGTTGCCGCAGTGTCTAACAACCATGTTTTGCATTCAATGCTCGGATGGTTCGACAAATTGCGACATTTTCTAGAGTTCTGTTGGAGTAAAACGTTTTATTACTATTTTTGTAGAATGCGAAGTAATTATCTACCTAGTCTTTTCCCAACTATGTTGGGGTCGGCTTCCAGTCTAACCAGTTGCAGCTGAGTACCAGTATTTTACATGGAGCGACTGCCTATTTGACCTCCACAACCCATTTACTGGGTAATATACGAAATCCCTTGAAAAGACTGGTTGTCAGACTTTCGGGCTTCGAGACTTACCAACAGAATTTTGACAAATTGTACTTAATACGACAAGATTTTATTTCGACACTATGGAACTCCGACACGTCTTCATTTCGACAATACTTTAGTTCGAAATACGAGTACCTTAAGTCCGACACTACTGTACTCCGACAAAGCGATTCTTCGACATGACTTAACTAGGAAACGATGCGATTTCGACGACATGCTTCATCGACAACAAGGGTACTCCTCGGACATGAGTCAATTTCGACGTACTCTACTCCGGCTTGCTGTGCTTCGACAATACCTTACTCCGACGTGATGTATCTGAGACACGATGCTACTTCGAAATTATTCTGCGACATTGAACATGCGAACCGTAACGACTGTCAAAAATCCATGAATGACAGCCGGGACCAACGGCTTAACGTGCTTTCTGAGGCACCCGATCTCGATAGTTACCTATTCTTCTTCTTAGCGTGTCGATAGCAATCTAAATGTACTCGGCCCAGAATTCGGCCACTTGTTTTCCACCTATTGTTCTTGTTACTCTTACTTAACAATAGACATTAGTTTATCTCCCAGAAAGTCTTCAAAGACACTACGGGCTAAAGTTCGATGAACTTACAACTTAAATAAGCCCGACTCCATTATAACATCGAAATAATATATCAGTTCCTTCCGCGAAGTCTAAGATCGGAAGACAATGGAAACTTTTCCCTTAAATATTTTATTGAACTTGCGTGCGTCTGACGTAGTATCATAGACAGAACAAAACGTTACTGACTTTTTACCCGACTGCGCCAGAAGGAGGGTTATGTTTTTCGAGAATATGTATGTACCTATGTATAAGTGTTTGGCACGCTCTGCGGCCTAAACGGCTCGATGGATTTTAGCTTGAGAGGTGTCATTAGATTCGTATTTACTGTGAGAGTGACACTAGGTATATTAAAATAAAAAAAAAACAAAATAGCGGATTTTTGGCGCCATAGGTATTATGCCTTCAAAAACATTTTTTTTTCCTCAAAACCTATCGAGTGGGGTATCAAAATAAAGGGTTTTATAAGGTGATTACAAAAATATATACAACTTATATGCTTAAAAGTAATTCAAAGTGACAAATCGTAAAAAACATACCAAGAACTAAATCGTCTGCGAAATCTTTCACATTTGTAAACTAAAAAGCTGGAAATAAAAAAGAAGTAATTAAATAAAATTAAAAAAACCCGACTGCAACTTTATGCTAAAACTAACTGAAAAGCTAAAAACCAGCCCATTTTAAATTAAATAAAAGTTGGAAGCAGGCGGGTCCCATACCATTATCATTGTTTCAAACTCAAATGGGTTCCGCCTGCTTCCAACTTTTATTTAATTTAAAATGGGCTTGTTTTTAGCTTTTCAGTTAGTTTTAGCATAATTCCATTAGGGATTTCTTAGTAACAGCCCCGAATTTGGAAGTTGGTGGAGTGATACCCCCGTGTCTCGGAAAGCACGTGTCCCTTCGCCTGATCTCTCTCCGGTCGTGTCGGATTGCCGTACCATCGGACTATAAGAGAGGGAAGAGAGAGTGCACCTGTGTTTGCGCACACACTTGTGCACTATAATATCTCTCGCGCCGAAAGTTAGTCTCCGTTAGGGTTGCCAACCGTACTCTAAAAAGAGTATTGTACCCTTTTTCTTGTAGATGTACTCTATAATCTATAACACTAATAGAGTACGCTGAAATACTCTTTTTACATAAACTAACTTACTGAATTTGATTAAAAATGAGCTTCTGAATTTGATTAAAAATGAGATTCTGAATTTGATTAAAAAATTTACACTTAGAATGAAGACGTTTGGAGTTCTAAATTTCTTTTAAAAACAATTAAAAATTGTTACGTAAGAAGCATTAAAAATACATTTTTTTTAAATTGAATAAATGGTACTCTTTTTTATTAAACTGTACTCTTTATTTACCCTCTCTGAAATTAGATATACTCTACTTCTTCTAGAAAAAGTTGGCAACCCTAGTCTCCGTTGAGATTGGCCGTCATGGCCGAAATACAGTCTGGAGGACTTTTTGTGATATAGTCGTAAAGTCAAGGAAATGAATTGCTAATTAAGCAAATCGACTAATAACTTTAATTTTCCGTAATGCTCAACACACATGTCCTAGAACCAAAAATTGGAAGACATGTGACATCTGCCAACCCGCACTGGGCCTGCGTGGTGGATTACGGCCCACTCCCTCTCACTGAGAGGAGGCCTGTGTCCCAGCAGTGGGAACGTTATAGGCTGATTATGCATAATTATGTCAACACACATTAGGCATTCTTTGACATTTGTATGACATGGCTATAACACGGCAAATTGACGTAGAGTGCCCATTTGCTTAACAATTTATTTCCGGGACTGTACCTACACTTTAATTAAAATTATAAGAAAATTCCAAAAAGTTAAAAATAGGCTCAATTATTTAATAAAGTGTGCATCGTTAAAAGCGTACAAAGTTTTTAGCGGTCCATTAATTTAAACAACTGAGAGAAAAGGCCAGAAAGTTAAAAAGAGGCTCAATCATTTAATAAAGTGTGCATCGTTAGAAGCGTACAAAGCTTTTAGCGGTTCATTAATTTAAACAACTGTAAGAAAATGCCAAATAGTTAAAAAGAGGCTCAACTGTTTAATAAAGTGTGCATCGTTAGAACATACAAAGTTTTTAGCGGTTCGTTAATTTAAACAACTGTAAGAAAATGCCAAATAGTTAAAAAGAGGCTCAATCATTTAATAAAGTGTGCATCGTTAGAAGCGTACAAAGCTTTTAGCGGTTCATTAATTTAAACAACTGTAAGAAAATGCCAAAAAGTTAAGAAGAGGTTCAATTATTTAATAAAGTGTGCATTATTAGAAGTGCACCAAGTTTTTAGCGGATACCATTAATTTAAAAAGTTTCCATCATTAAAAGGTCAATAAGTTTTTAGACGACCAGTTCAATATTATCATTATTATGTAAACGAACGAAGTATACTAGGTGTCAAACTGACTGACCGCATTAAGAACTCCATACTTCGTTCCAAAACACAAATAGCGGACGCTGGCCGCACAGCTGCTGGATTAAAGTGGAACTGGGCTGGCCATATCTGTCGCATGTCGGAGCAGCAATACGCAAAAGTCACCACTCAGTGGATCCCAAATGGCAGGAAACGACTGCGCGGCAGGCCCAGAAAGAGATGGCGGGATGAGCTGGACTCCTTCTTAAAGGATTGGCCCACAATCGCGGTAGACCGGGAAACGTGGAAAGAGGGAAGGGAGGCCTTTGCCCTGCAGTGGGACATACATATTATAATAAATAATAGAATAATAGTCCAATATTTGCCATTACAAAGTTATAAATGCTTAACTGTGTCTACGGAACCCAACCTAAATAAATATCCAACATGAATTAGACAGATTTGTGTAGTTTTAATTACACAATGTTGAACATAGAAATACCTATTATCATAATTGAAACCAATTACACCAAAATGTGATCGGATTATTAATTAACTTAAATATTTGGCTCTATCCTAATTACATCAGACTAGCTTTTGCACGCGGCTCTGTCCGCGTGGAGGTCGGACATTCATAAATATCCCACGGGAACGTACAACCGGGACAAAAGTATCCTATGTCTTAACCCAGCGGGGTAATTGCGTAACAAACAACAGGTCACAGGTCGATCGATCAGGTTAAGCTACGCTTGCCGCGGTTGGTCTGTGGGTGGGTGACCGTCTTTAGGTACATAGCGAGACCCCTCCGTGCCTCGGAAAGCACGTTAAGCCGTTGGTCCCGGCTGTGATTCGTGGATCTTTGAGTCGTTACGGGTAGTCGAAAGCCTGAAAGTCAGACAACCAGTTTTATATATGGGTATTACCCAGTAACTGGGTTATGGAGGTTAGATAGGCAGTCGCTCCATGTAAAATATTGGTATTCAGCTGCATCCGGTTAGACTGGAAGCCGACGCCGACATAGTTAGAAAAAGGCTAGGCAGATGATGATGAGTGTTATCATAATATAAATATGGAGTTCTACTTCCTCGATACCTACATAGATAGGTAAAAACTACAAAATGTACAAAACCTTCATAATATAAATTCTCCATTTTATCTAATTAATGTATTAATGTTCGGACCTCGGAGTTTTGTTTGCATAGGACCGTTTTAAGCCAACACGGACTCGATGTAAAACTTTGACTGTTAACGTCATAATGAATCGTGTTTAAGGGGATACTCCACTACCTTTTCGCCGTATACTTAAGTACTTAGTACTTTATATTCCGACACTCGCGGAGAGAGATCAGGCGCAGGACCAACGGCTTAACGTGCTTTCCGAGCCACGGAGGGGACTTGATATGTAAAGATGTTCACCCATCCATGATCTTTGGCAGTCGTTACGGGTCGTCAGAAGCCCGAAAGTATGACAACCAGTCTTACCAAGGGGTATTACCTAAATACCTAGTAACTGGGTTGTGGAGGCCAGATAGGCAGTCGCTCCATGTAAAATACTGGTATTCATCTGTATCCGGTTAGACTGGAAGCCGACCCCAACATAGTTGGGAAAAGGCTAGGCAGATGATGACCTAAGTACTTAATACTACTTCCCAAAGCAGTTAATCAAATAAAGTACCAATAACTATCACTTCGCTCGTGACTTCGTTTGCGTAGATTTCGTAATTTTCCCTAAGATTTTAACACCCCCTGCCCCACACACGTCTTATTTTTTTTACATCCAGACTAATCGGTCCAGCCGTTTCGGAGCCGGAACAAACAGACAGACAAACATTTTAAAAATTGTTTTGACGTGATAACGTCTTATAAATCGATGAACGCCGGCTGCACGTACGAAAAAGCATGACCCATTATCACGTTCCGCCTGAGCCGAGTGTGCAAGCGAGAGCGCGGAACAAGCGATAGAGAGACACGATCGGATGTTTTTTATGACGTTATCACGTAAAATTATCGTCCGTAAACCGACTTTACAGACAACCAATGTTTTTTTTTTTTCGTTATAAGTAAAGTACATACTTTCATAAGCATTTTAGTGAAGGGCTGTTTTATTGACATAACAAACAGACACTTAAATTGTATTTATTTGTATGTTTGTATTGTATAGATTATCTTGGAAATTAAAACAATAAAAAAAATTAGAATAACCTATAAAATGAATTTTGCTACTTCACTCACTTTTCGTACTTTCCAAAGCACTGAAATAACTAAAACATCAACAGTTCTCATGAAACGTAATCTTAACCTCTTTTACCGACCCATTGAAGCTTTTATCGCTTATTTAATTCAGTTGTAACAGCCATTTAAGAAAATAGGTCACTATAGACCAATAGCCCCCGCCCCTCTTACCCTACCCTCTAGGTAGGGGTTTAGGGTGGATGGCTCAATCAGTGTCTTTGTCTTTGTTCTACACGACTCAACACGTTGTTAGCTCCAATGAAAGTGACTTATTAATTTTATAGGAGGGAAAATGGTTTAAATTTGGGAAACGATTTGACATTTTTGTCTCTCTCCGGAGCTTCAGTGGATCATCATCTGCCTAGCCTTTTCCCTGTGTAGGGTTCGGCTTCCAGTCTAACCAGCTGCAGCTGATTATCAAAATTTTACATGGAGTGACTGCCTATCTGACCTCCACAACCCAGTTACTGGTTAATACGATATCCCTTGGTAAGACTGGTTACGTTGTCAGATTTCTGACGACCCGTAATGACTGCCAAAGTACTTAGTTTATGTAAGTGAAGTAGCATAATATATATATATACTAGCTTCTGCCCGCGACTTCGTCCGCGTGAAATTTCACCCTCCCCTCTTTCACCCTCTTAGGGGTGGAATTTCGAAAAACCCTTTCTTAGTGGATACCTACTCTTCACAAAGAACACATCCTTCAAGTTTCATGTCTCTAGGCCCAGTGGTTTAAGCTGTGCGTTAATATATTAGTTAGTCAGGACTTCGAATTTTATATAAAATATATAGATATTATATACAAGTATGAATAAAAATAAATAAAAAAGGAGGGCCTCATTAGGCATCAAAAAATTCGTCCGCATCGCTGTCAATGGGATAAGTGCCCAAAAGGCTGGCAGCATTACCACGTTGGATGGCAATGCTGATTCTTTGGGCTATAAATATGCCAGCCCTCTGGTTACGTGAAGGGACAACCAACCGCTTGGCGGACCATTAGCATAATTGAGAAGTAGATATGTTACTGGTAATCTGTATAATTCATGTATTCTATACAATGTCTAGGCAATGTATAGAATACCTGAGGCGTCCAGGCAATGTATGAAATATTATAAATATTATTGTCCGTTACAAAAAACCGTTCCAAATCCGTCCGCCTAGGCAAAGTATAAAATCCAAACTAATATTATAAATGCGAAAGTAACTCTGTCTGTCTGTCTGTCTTTTCTTCACGCCTAAACTACTGAACCGATTTCGATGAAATTTGGTATAGAGATAGTTTGAGTCCCGGGAAAGGACATAGGATAGTTTTTATCCCGATATTCCCACGGGATCGAAAGTTACGCGGGTGAAACCGCGGGGCGCAGCTAGTAAATAATATTTCATACATTACCTACACGTTTTAGGTATTCTATACATTGCCTAGGTATTGTATAGAATACCGGATTATACAGATTGCCAGTAACAGATATATTGAATAAGTCATAATCGAAAATGTATGAGTTTTCTTCTTGATGATACTAACAAGAATACTAAACTTTTCAAGACATAGATTAGTTAGTATTCTTATTTCATTGCGGTCTGTCTTCAAACCTGAAAAATAAACTCATTATGAAAAAGAATGAGTATTTTAACATCGCAATGTTTTGTAACTAAATTAGTTTAGTAACGGACTTCAAAGGTGAAGGACCTCAAACGTTTTGTGCGCTTATACATAACTAGCAGTGCCCCACGGTTTCAACCCACATAATTGTCGATTCCGCGGGAATATCAGGATAAAAAGTATCCTATGTGTTAATCCTGATTATAAACTATCTGTGTGCCAAGTTGTATCTAAATCCGTTCAGCCGTTTATGGGTGAAGAAGTAACAAACATACAAACACACTCAAAAACTTTCGCCTTTATAATGTTAGTTTGATGGTAATTAGTAGGAAGTAGGATAATAGTTATCATAATAGCTTACCGTCTGTGAGTGTATTACGGGTTGAAAAAGCTGTCAGAAAGCTCGCATTTGTGACTTGAATCACGGGTTGATTCGTGTCAAAAACGTCGGATCTGTGACTGAGTCACGAGTCGATACCGCGGCCTATGACGTAAATAATTACCAATATTTTATTCTGTACTGTATCTACGCTGCCCTAATTTGCACAAAGTATACGGAAAAGAATAAGGATGGCATACAATCACTTGTCATGCCTCTCAAACGAACAACGGTTACTAGACGTTTCTAAACTCGCCTGCGCCAATATCGCGTCCGACCACCCTTTTTTTTTTTTTTTTATGGATGGGAAATCATCAAATGACCCCTCCCGCTCTGGGTGGAGCGAAGGGAGTGTCAGACTCTTACTGACTAAAACCCATCCGTGTTCCTTCCTTAGCCCTTTATGTTCCGGGGTAGCGGTAACCCTTTCGGACAATCCCGCACCCCCGGCAGGCTTCGGCCCTGGCAGGCCCCTTCCTTTATGCTGACATCTCTTTGAGGCGCGCGTGGAACACGTACGCGCCGTCCGGCACGGGCCTGGTCCTGATCGGACGGTGAGCTACCCATTACTCTCCGTCCGCAGGCCCGCACCTACGGTGGCCGGGAGTCGTCACGCGGCTCCCGACGCCCGGAGCGTCTACCGCGGCGGCTGGGGTGTGAGGCTCTCTCCCTCAGCCGTTCCGCCACCTCCTTCGCTAGCATGACTGCTTCGCAGAAGGAGGTGACCGCCTCCCACTCCCTCTCGCCCCGGACCATGGCTTGAACCAGGGCCGGACGCGAGAGGTCGCCGCCGCTGTCGATCGCCTCTACGAGGGCACGGCGGTGCTCCGCCCATGCGGGGCAGACCTCCACCGTATGCTCCACCGTGTCCTCTGGGCGATCCTCGCAGTGGTGACACCCGGGCGTCTCCTCCCGCCTGATGATGTGCAGGAACCTCCCAAAACATCCGTGTCCGGTGAGGACCTGCGTCAGGCGATAGGTGAGGACGCCGTGACGCCTCTCTAGCCACTCCTCAAAGAGGGGTCTTATCGCCACTATCGTGGCGTGCCCTGCGCTGGGTTGCGAAAGTCGCTCCTTCCATGCCACCATGAGATCGTGCCGGAGGTCTGTCCGCTCCGCCGCGATTTGCCGCGGAAGCGGAGTTTCCCCCCGGCTCAGTGCCTCCGCGCGCCACTCATACAGGCGCGCTAGGACTATCGCCTCCAGATCCCATGGCGGCAGTCCGGCAAGGAGGCTTGCCGCCTCGCCCGAGATCGTGCGGTACCCCCGGATCAGCCTTACGGCTACCACCTTTTGGGGCGCGTTCAGATAGTGGGCGGCTCGCCGCCGCAGAGAACGCGCCCACACGGGGCCCCGTATAGGGCCATGGACCGCACGACCCCCGCGTAAAGCCTCCGGCAGGAGGTGTTTGGCCCCCCCAGGTTGGGCAGGAGCCGCTTGAAGGCGGCCCCGGTCCTTTCCAGTTTGGGGGCCAAACGTCGGAAGTGTTCGACGAAGTTCCACCGGCTGTCGAGGACGAGACCCAGGTATCTCATCGTTGCCTCGACGCCGATGTGAACCGTTAGTTGGGATCCCGATGGTGGCCCGTTCCGAGGCCCATGGAAAGACATGGCCTCGGACTTGTGCAATGCCACCTCGAGACCCAACCGCCGGATTCTTTCCACGACTATCGCAACCCCGCGTGTCATCGCGTCGGCCGCCGCCTGATGCGACCTCCCTTGCGCCAGGACTAGCGTGTCGTCAGCGTAGCAAACCACGCTGACGCCATCAGGGAGGGCGTCCGACCACCCTGAAGTCCGCCACACACGGGGCGATTCGTGCAATATGGCCGCCACGGATGTGACGATTCGCGAAAAATGGACGCCACAGACGGGAGGATATTAAAAGAACTCAAAATGTAACGGCAGTTTTATTAACTTTATCTTTTTTAAGCTATTAAAATCATCATCATCATCATTTCAGCTAAAAGACGTCCACTGCTGGACATACGGGACCAGCGAGGGTCTATACACTAACTCTAGCAATAGCTTTAATTTTGAAAGTTAAACAATATTCATTTGCGTTATTTACGTTGTTGCGCAAACATGAAGCAAAGCAATTAGCAATTTCCTTCAAAATGAAACAGATTATGAATGATAGTGTGTTACGCGATTCGGTTGCAGTTGTCATCCACTTCAGCGTGACGTCATCATCACTCCCGCAAGCTTTAGAGCGGCGAGTCACCCAGCCAGCCAGCACCCACGGCTTCAACGGGTATCCTGACCACCAGCATGCAGCGACCGCGCATACCTGGTCATCACCCTCAGCCTCATCAGCAACCTTGGCACAGCACACTGCACTTTCGGCCGGTCTACAAGCAGAGCCCTCAATAAGCCTCTCCTGGTCGACGCCAGCAGTCAGCCTCAACCCGGCGCTGTACCACATCCGACGCACTGGAGCATAACGCAGCGCCACCCCGACTCACTGGGGACATCTTCGCAGACAGTTCCGACTCACCGTGAACTATGCGGCAACCGGTTCCGACTCACTGGAACGTCAGCTGGCCTGGCAAGCATCGCAAGATACAAGACTCAGCCCACTATCGACCTCCGGTCTCCGGGGGGGAGTGATGTAGCGGTATCTACAACGCCACATGCGAACAACGCGTCATACTGACGTCACGCAAATCCTGCATCTCGCAAGCAGAGTTTACCTCGCAACTAGCATATATACAACGGCCTGACATGAATCATTGGGCAGTTGCCCGCCAGACACAACACCCGTCTGGTCGGAGGATCCTCCCTTTTCTATGGAGGTTGAGTGAACTTTACACCCTGTTCCTCATACCTCTATACTGGTCCTCTATACTGGCTCCCCACATCCAGCCGATTCCTGCAGCCTTCACAAGGTTATCGGTCTATCTTGGAGGCCTTCCAACGCTCCGGGGTAGCAGGATTATCCGAAAGGGTTACCGCTACCCCGGAACATAAAGGGCTAAGGAAGGATCACGGGTGGGTTTTAGTCAGTAACAGTCTGACACGCCCTTCCGCTCCACCCAGAGTGGAAGGAGTCATTTGATGATTTCCCATTCACAAAAAAAAGGCCTTCCAACGCTTCAACGCTATGTCTTTCAGTATAAGCGGTCGCCATTTCAAAACCTTTCGGCCCCAGCGGCTATCTGTTCTGCGAGCAATGTGCCCTGCCCAAAAACCACTAACCTTTTAAATTAGTATTAGTTAGGTCTTTTTAGTCACGACTAAAAAAAAAAAGAAAAAATAATTGTTTATTCTGCACAAAAATAAAAAATATACACACAAAATAGCCAAAAGCCTCGTGCTGAAGCATATAAAAAGTTGACTCAAATGGCGTAGGTATTTCCTGAGACCCTGGGATCACCAATGTAGGTCCATAAAATCAACTATGTAGTATGAAAGTCAGGGATTATCAACGTTGTCCCATAAAAACAACTACCTAACACAAAATTTACATATCCATAGAAACGCGATAAACCGAACGAGACGCCGAACCTATTTGCAAACTCTAAAATAATCCTCCGATAAGCCTTTTCAGCAGTCTTTTAAGCAAATTGTGCTGAAACCCTTTCCTATCTATACTGCGATATCATGAGCCTTCGATAGTTTTATGGAGTGTTGATCCGATAGTCAGCATAATGCTACGTCCACTACTAGACGTATGCATAGAATAGTAGTCTACAGAAGGTTGGCTTCATACAACGAACAAAAACAGATGCACACATAGACGCGACTGGCATTTGTTTGATATCGCTGTAGGTACAGGTAAACCAGAAAGGATATGCGCTTCGGTAATGTTCGTGTTTTCGAATCATTACAAACATCGCGCTTCAAGCAAAGCTTCTACGTTTTGTACTGCCTCGATTTTTCGTAGTGCACCTATTATTGCGCGTTTGTATGAAGTTTTAAATTCTCTCTGTTAGCCTACTTTGGTCGCATCTTGTCATATTTATACGTCACTCAAAAGATTTGAAAAGTTTTTTTTCGAATTGCATAGAGTTGTTAATATCAAATTTTGTAACCATTGTAATACAAAATAGGTAAGGAGGTACTTCTATGGTTTTAATATCTCTATGCAAGGTGAGGTATCCCAAACAGGGATACAAAAAAAAACCTATTCCTTACATTTTAACCGCGCAGGTATAGCTCATTTGTAGGACGCAATTAAAAAAAAAATTACTTACGTTATAGGTTGTACGTCGATGTCCCTGCCAACCTGTATTAGATCTCATTAAAGAGTAGAGGAAGACCAAAGAAACGATGGATGGACTGTGTGAAAGATGATATGGTTAGAAAGGGGGGTGACTACCGAGATGACGACTAATAGAGAAGTATGGAAGAAAAAGACAATATGTTGCGTCGACCACAAATAAATTGGATCGTGCGTTTGTATTTCCGAAGGTTGACGATGATTGCCGAAGCTCAAACTTTTTCTGGGAGATCTGTACAGTTCGACACAACTTAGATGTAGCATCGGCAAAATTCGTAAAACCGATCACATCCGAACTAAGTGCGCCTTCAAAATCACCAATCTTTATCACTACTTTAGGAAAAATTTATCAATTTTCCCTAAAGTAGTAATAAAGATTTACGAATACGAATTACGAACGTTTTACGAATTTTGCCGATGCTACATCTAAGTTGTGTCGAACTGTACTTGTATGGAGCCGACCTTCTGTAATACTCTGAGCCCGGACGTAAGTAAGTACATTAGATGGGACGGAGCATTACCATAGGAACGATGTCGGTCGGACGTCGGGTCGGCTCTCACACTGTAAAGCAGATTTAGTTGAATATTTAACGCTAAGTTTGGGGTTTATCAATCTTTCGGGGAATCAGGTGTTGGTTGGCCTATTTAATCATTTATGTACTCCTCTGCTGTTGAGTGTTTAAAGCTTTGTGGGAACTTTCTAAGATTTCATAGATGAGAATTCTCGTTGAAGGCATTGTTATCGTCGATTAAGATTTAGTTGTTGAAGTTTAGTTTGTAAACGAAGTTTTCATCTTGGAAAAAATTTTACTTTATTGTCTCTGCTTTCTTAAGCAGAGACAATGCCACTTTAAGTTGGATTGGTGACGCCTGTTCCTTTTCTGTATGAGGAAAGTCTTGTGCCATTGCAATGACATCAGAAGGTTTATTCTGTAACAAACTCATCATGAAAACGTAGGTGAAGAGAGTTTGACGTGAGCTGTCAATTCACCTGATGAACTCAAATTCAAAGCATTTATTTCAATTAAACCAATTACAGGCACTTTTAAACTGCCAAGGGGTCGGTCAGTCAGAAAGATGAAGCTAGTTGCCCATTCCAAAACGTAGGTACCTATGGAGAAAAACGGGCAAGAAACACCACGGACACGCTTTTAAATCAAAATATATGACTACAAAGTCTTGGTTACATCATTCATGTTAAAAATTGTATGAATGTGAGAATGATGCAGAACGTTAAAAGCGTCCGTAATGAAAAGACGAAAAAAAAAAAACAATTCAAATATTAAATTAAATTAAAATAAGCCATGGCAGCAAAGAGATGACCAGTCCCTACTGACGGCGCCCGTTCACGAACATGACACAATTGACAGCTCATTCTAAACTCACTCCGACTTACCAACTGAATTTCGACAAACTCTTACACGACAAGATTTTATTTCGACACTATGGAACTCCGACACGTCTTCATTTCGACAGTACTTTAGTTCGAAATACCTTAAGTCCGACACTACTCTACCCCGACAAAGCGTTTCTTCGACATGACTTAAACAGGAAACGATGCGACTTCGACGTCATGCTTCTTCATGCTTGTTCACGTAACTTTTCACGATGTGATTTTTTTACAGGATAGATTGGCTGAAGGGTGTCTGAAGGACAATTTCCCGTGCTTAAAACTATTCGGAAAGTCTCAGTCTCATCTCAGAGATAAATCAATCTTGTCAAAAATCGAGATAAATTAGAGGTTTTACTAGCAGACTAGCTGCGCCCCGCGGTTTCACCCCCATAAGTGTCGATCACGTGGGAATATCAGGATAAAAGTAGCCTATATGTTAATCCAGGGTATCGGCTACCTCTATACCAAATTTTATCAAAATTGGTCCAGCCGTTTGAGCGTGAAGAAGTAACAAACATATAAACACACACACAAACACTCACAAACTTTCGCCTTTATAATATTAATGTGATTGAGACTAAGATTAGGTTGCGAATATTCCTAAAACTGCTCCTATATGCGTTTGCAAAGGCTCCGACATCCATTTTCCACGCAAAAGTGATTCCTAAACGGATTCCTAATCCCACGATGAAAGATATGAGAGCCATAATTAATCCAATAACTGAGAGCAAGACAAAGCAATCTAACATCTACCACCTACAAAATAAACCACAAAGTCAGTAGGCATCCCTGCCTTTTAACATGATATAATACGTAATTCTCCATGCATGAAACATGGTGAGGTCAGGACATTCAGCCTGTATGCAGATCTAGACTGAAAAGCGACTAGAAATGTGCTTGGAACTGAAACTTCGCGTTACAATGTTAGAATATGCTAGACTTCGGACGTGTTGTACCGAAGCGTCAGTTTCATTCGTTAGCATTTGACGATTACACAAGGTCTTAAACGTTCGTTAACTTTTGGAGCGGAATATTTGGCTACTGCAAAAAGTTATCGTAACTTTTTGAATTATGCTGTCATCTTCCTTGTAAACTTGCAGATTGGCTAAATGTTTTATATTTTTTTTCTTCGTGGATTTTTTTTGCAACATCTTTTGAGTGCCTAGTCAAGAGAAAACTGTTTAGTAAGCATCAAGTTAAACAATTTCCATTAATCATCTGTGATCAAGGAACTACCTAAAGTGACATTCTATCAACGATAACGGTAGCGGAAAAGTCAAAAATGTATTAGATTGACATAAGGCGGTACAGCTCAACACAACTTAGTTGTAGCATCGGCAAAATTCATAAAACCGATCACATCCGAACTGAGTGCGCCTTCAAAATCACCAATCTGTATTACTGCTTTAGGAGAAAATTATCTTTATACAAACTGAATAACTTGTAAAGTCATAAAACAAAACACATTCGTGAAATTGTTGCACAGATTTACATGAACTAGCTTGCAAAATAAATGATCACGTAAATAAAGTCTTTGTTTTTTAGATTCGATTTGAAGGATACAAGGCTAGAACGATGAATAACAGAAATCAAACTTTTAGAGATATTTATTGTCAAAACTTCACTTCATAATATATTATTATTTAAATAATTTGTATCATTTTATTATTAGGTACATATAATTATGTAGCATGATAAATAAACATATGGAAAAGTTCTAGTCGTATATATACCAACGAACGGCAACGGCTTTGAACGAATATCTGGTGTAGATATTATTAAAGTTGTTTATTGTTATTCGAATGGTTGTACACCTTCGACATCCATACTTATATCCCCAGTCTCAATAGCTCCATTGTAGTCGTTAAACGATTCGTCGCTGTCTGATGATGAGTCATTTAAATTTATGATAAATTGATCAAAATATTCGTCTGTTCTATGCTCGTGTCGCATATGCTCTTTTTCGCATTTTATCGCGTGATCGACTACTTTTTCCCATTCGGATACGCCAATAGATTCGAATTTCTCCATTTAATAGTTCTTTGACTTTCGTTAGATTCATCGAGACCTTTTTTTTAATAATCGTCGTGGTGGGGCAGTGCGATTCTGTGACCGTCTCACCGTGAAAACTAGAGCTGTGCCGGTAGAGTTTACTTTTCCGGAACAGGTCTAGGGTGCGGAGCCAGACCAAGAGAGATATATGGAGGAACCCAGGCAGCATGTGGCGAGCTGATGGGTTGTAGCGACCCCACGGAGGTCCCTCACTTCTGGCTCTCTAGCTGGCCAATAAAAGCTTTATTGGCCGGCTCGGTTCGTTCCACAATCTACGCACGGGTCTTCCGAGATGCCGTTGGACTTTGCAGACATCCACGCTGCGGTGATCTTAGCCCATAATACATCCGACATGTAGCAAACATGTCCGGCTCAATCCCATTTGAGCTTGACTGCTTTTGGGTGAAGTCTAAGATTTATGTCTTAGGGTGAACCAAGACTAATATTTATCGGTTGTTTTCGTAAGTTTCTTATTATTTCGTAAGGCTTTAGATATGGTTAACAAAACTAACTCCAATCTAACACGGGCTTTACATAGGTGACTATAGCCGCACGATTTTTGCCGCAAGGCTAAAATCGACTGTCTAAATCGCAATTCGGGTAGGCCGCAGGTGACTAAAATCGCAAATTCCAAATTAGAGTTTCGAATTTTGTAAAATCGACCGTGAAAATGCTGAGTCAGTCGACATTTTGATGCAAAATGGACTGGTTACCTGCGATTTTTATCGATCTGTGTAAGTGGGGTGGCGATTCGGCTAGTGAGGCGATTAACAACATGGCGAAATCGATCTTGTGTAATTCCTCCATTAAACCACAACAATACCACAGTTCACACACACTACACCGACATTAACCGTCGATTCAAGATGGCGGCTGCAACAGCTGTCAGAAGTTGATTGTCACTTTCACTGAGTTTACAACTACGGCAGGTACGCTGCTCGTGTACAATGTAACCTTTTATAGGGAAATAAATAATATAAGTTGCTTTTCCGAGATGCGCAAAGCTTTACGAGCTGTGAAACGGAGAGATAAAGTTGTGGGTGTCAGTAAAATGATAGAAGCAAGCTGGGATATATTATAGAGGTATGAGGAACAGGGTGTAAAATTCACTCATGCTCTATAGAAAAGGGAGGATCCTCCGATCAGACGGGTGTTGTGTCTGGCGGGCAACTGCCCGATGATATCTGTGCTAGTTGCGCGGTAAACTCCGCTTGCGAGATGCAGGATTTGCGTGACGTCAGTATGGCGCGTTGTTCGCATGTGGCGTTGTAGATACCGCTACAATATTATTATTAGCCTGTGTTGTCCCACTACAGAATAAAGGCCTTCCTTACCGCTTTCCACTTTTCCCGGTCTAATGCGATTGTGGGGCCAATCCTTTAGGAAGCAGTCCAGCTCATCCCTCAGACCGCATTGGGAACTCAATATTTCGTTCGAAAAAAAAAATTGCAGACTTACAGATACATCTTCTTCTTCATAGCGTGTCGATAGCAATCTAAATGTACTCGGCCCAGAATTCGGCTACCTACTTGTTTAGCGTCATCACTAGCGTCCATCAGTTCCTGTAACGTGCAGCTGACAGGACACGCAGGACACGATATTAAGTGTCCCATCGTTTGTGGAACAGCACCACATTTAGACTCCAAGGCGGAATCGTCTATGAATCTCCATCTGAACAGGTTTTCTTGCTTCAGCCAACCTGGGTCCGGAGTCTGTTTAAAGACTTCCAGGTTACCCAAGGTAACTCATTAAATAATAAATAAGGTTCCTCTTATATTAAATAATAAATAAGGTTCCTCATGTAGCGTAGTTTGTTCCGCCAGTTTGTCGATATTGGAATCTGTTGAAGGATATTGCAACTGCATGGAACATGATTTTCACCTACAACGTTAAGTTTGTTCTTGGGATAAATTAATTCCAACTACGCAATCCTTCATTGTGCGTGGTCCGACTCGCACTTAGGCGGTTTTTTTTGGTCCGAAATGTTAGACCTGTCACAGTTAAAATATCAATGAGTTATTCCTCAAACAAACTCCCAAACGCTCAATAAGTTAAAACATTTAAAAAACGTCCCACAAATCAACAAGCACACTAATTGCTTGTCCAACGAATGATTTGTTCGATCAACCTCACACAAACACTGGCCGACAAACATTCGAACATCGTTTGCGGATGCCGCGTGCCACGGAATACGATAAACGTCGAATAAATGCGGGTGTCATGTCAAAGACCATTTAGCAGAAGTTTAAAAAAATATATTTACCAAATTTCCTTCATATTTTTCTGACGTCATTCTTCTATTTAACGCGTTATCCCCGTTGTACCGTATGCACTTTTTTATATTATATTTTTTATTGAATTTTTGAAGTGAAACTTCTTTACGCACGCTTGACTTGGGGAGTAAGCTGGCGAACGCGTGACGTAAGCGTTACGAAAAGCGGGCGAGGCGAACGGGAGTTGAGTGGGGGATATAAGCAAGAGAAAGCAGTGCGCGTGCATATTTTCTTTCTCTCTTCCTCTCATAGCCAAATACGTTTGAAGTTTCACTTCAGTCGTGTGGTCATAAGCACACTCGGTTTTTTTTTAATTTTTTTTATTGGCTTTTTATAATTTTTCGCAACTTTTTCGGATTTCTCAGGTAAAAAGAGATATCTTTCTTCACCAACTAAGTACCTAATTAATATCTGTGAACGATTGCTACAGCGCGCAGCGGTGTAAATGTGTTTTTAAATGATGCTATAAATCAGGATAAACAGTTAATTGAGCTTTAGAACGTCCAGTGAACGTCTTTTTGGTTTTATTTCTGTAGTACTATAATTATCTGCAGAGCAATTCAACTACAGGCAACCATTGCACAGTTTACTTTCAAAATGGCTTGACACTTCGCTTTTTGTCTTTTGACTAGGTATAACTGTCTAACATATTGAGGGCCCATTCATCCCCTTTTACATCCGTCACCTCACACACCAGGTCTAATTGAAAACCAGCGTCAGGCACTAGTTGTCTGACATTTTTGCTGAACTGGCCCTTTTTTAGCGCAGCCGTGAGGCACACTTTCCTGCTTATATTTTTTTTTACATCGAACTTTATACTTTTTTTATTTAATCTTTACTTTTTGTTTTTATTTGATGTATGTATCTGGTGTATTGTGTGTCTTTTAGTTTGTGCTAAATAAATGTATTTTCTTTCTTTCTTTTCCCCTCGAAAAAAAAATGATTGTAATTTACAAAAAAGTTCCAGGAATGTTTGAGTTTCATATGCGACCCTATTTCAGCAGACATAACCTTCTGCATCTAACCTGCCTCACTGAAAACCTCCTCGGTATCCACAATACAACAACGTAGGATGATGAATAGTGTTTACCAAGTTACATACATATTTCCGTGTTGCGGGGAGAGCAGAATCCAAATCAAGCACTTTCTAGGTTAGATATGTGAATACAATACTGTTTCCTTGTTGTATTGGTTTAGTACCGTAAGAATAAATGTTTATTTTTAACCGACTTCAAAAAAGGAGGTTCTGTATTCGACCCGTATATATGTATGTTTGTATGTCCGCGATTTTCTCAAAAACTTATGAACCGATTTTGATAATTCTTTCATCGAATTGGCAAACGTAAGGCGCTCTCAGGCTAGGTGGAGCGACGATCTTCGCAGGGTAGCTGGTAGCAGCTGGATGAGAATTGCCGAGAATCGAGTTGAATGGCGTGCAATAGGAGAGGCCTATTTGCAGCAGTGGACTGCTGTAGGCGGATGATGATGAAGACTCTTGTAACTTGGTCAATATTGAAGCAAAGGCCTCATAGCTTTGCATAGGAGACTCTTCCGTATGGAAGTAGCTATTACAGGTAAAATTAGCTTACAAATCTATTTAAGTTTATGCCTAGTTTGGCAATAAAAATGCTACCATTGGTAAGCGACACGATTCGTTATTGTTTAAAGGAACCAAGCATTTTAACTCAACAGTAGGTACACCAACATTTTGTTTTTAAGTTCCCTGGCAGTTTTTATGTATATGAACCATCAGTAAAATAATCTACTGTAAAATATGTATTATGCATAACATAATCAGCTTGTAATGTTCACACTGCTGGGACACAGGCCTCCTCTCTGTTAGAGGGAGTGGGCCGTAATCCACCACGCAGGTCCAGTGCGGCTTGGTAGATGTCACATGTCTTCGATTTTTTGTTTTTAGGACATGCCGCTTTCCTAACGATATTTTCCTTCGCCATTTTGAGAGCAGTGGTGACGAAATAATTTACATGAAGTAAAGCGCCTACCTGGGCTCGAACCTACGACTTTCGACGCGTAAGTCGCCTAAAGAACACATTAATTTTACGTCAATTTTGGCCCTAAAGACTGAATAAAATTGGACAGCAATATGTTTTACTGTCATATTGCTTGGTATCAGGAAAGCAATGTCCCGTAGATAATAATTCAACATTCGTGTATCAATACCATAATCAGAGATTGTGTTTAACACGCAGACCGAACGATTTGTATGAATATTTATTAAATACTAGCTGCACTCCGCGGTTTCACCCGCGTAAATGTCGATCCCGTGGGAATATCGTGATAAAAAGTAGCCTATGTCCTTTCCCGGGACTCAAACTATCTCTACACCAAATTTCATCTAAATCGGTTCAGCGGTTTGAGCGTGAAGAAATAACAAACATATAAACACACACACACACTCACAAACTTTCGCCTTTATAATATTTGCATTGGTAAACTGTTTTTTTCTATACTTTTTGTTTATGGATGGGAAATCATCAAATGACCCCCCCGCTCTGGGTGGAGCGGAAGGGAGTGTCAGACTCTTACTGACTAAAACCCATCCGTGTTCCTTCCTTAGCCCTTTATGTTCCGGGGTAGCGGTAACCCTTTCGGACAATCCCGCACCTCCGGCAGGCTTCGGCCCTGGCAGGCCCCTTCCTTTTTGCTGACATCTCTTTGAGGCGCGCGTGGAACATGTACGCGCCGTCCGGCACGGGCCTGGTCCTGATCGGACGGTGAGCTACCCATTACTTACTCTCCGTCCGCAGGCCCGCGCCTACGGTGCCCGGAGCGTCGCCCGCGGCGGCTGCTGGGACGTGAGGCTCTTCTATACTGTGGATTCAATTAGCTGTGGACGGAAGTATTTTTTATACTGTGGTAACATATTATTGTCATGTGAGACGAAAACAGCGATAAAAAAAAGACGGGTTGCACTCCGGGAGTGCCGGCAGAAGTGAAAACTTGAATATTAACGTTGAAATAAATCAAATATTAATTGAATTAATATAACTAATTTTTTTTCACTATTTCTGCGTCACTTTTTTCATTAATAGATGTACTTTGTTCAATTTCCTTATTTTAAACACTTTATATACACGAATTTTACGAATACACAGCAGTGTGGCTACTACACAGACGGTCGTGCCATCAGCTGTCCATCCATCCATCCATCCATCCATCCATCCATCCATCCATCCATCCATCCATCCATCCATCCATCCATCCATCCATCCACATCCACATCCACACCCACACCCACACCCGTACCCACCCCCACACCCACATCCATCCATCCATTGTCGTGTGACACTTGGTTCACTTCGGTTGGCGCCGCCGTAGAAAGAGAGGGGGATACTTTGTAGTTAGGAGTAGTAGTTCTCCCCTGTGTACGAGTAGTCTCTCCTGACGGTCACGTGTCCTGACGCGATGTCCTGACGCGAGTTTAACATTTTTTACCCATTACAAAAAAGTGTGCAACGCCGCTAAAGAAGTTTTCACTTCAAAAATGAAAATGTATCTTTTCAACTCGCAACTCGCGTGCCACAATATCAATCTCAATCTGAATCATTTTGAAGGATATTGCTAATCCATTGCTTCATATGTTCGAAAAAATTGTTTGCTCAACAACGCAATGAATGTTGTTGAACTGTCAAAATCAAAGCCCATTGAAATTTAGTGCTTTACGCAATTATCCGGCAGTTGTATTTGTATGACATAACGAAAACGAGGCAAAATAAGTACCTATATGTTTATGGAACGTAGTAGGGGGCATTCTGTAGTTTCTGTCTGTTATCTGAAGAAGCCGTGAGTTTATGTACCTACTTACTTTTGTATCTTTCCATGTAGAGAAGAAACAAGCATTGATTTTAATTATCAGGCTTTTTGTACAAGTTTCCTCCCAAATGTCCGATGTTGATGCACAGTCAACAAAAGAGATACTCGTAAGTATGCAGGATCGTCGGATATTCTTTTTATTATAAGCCTGTGACGTCCCACTGCAGGGCAAAAGCCTCCCTACTCTCTCATGGGAGAGTAGGGGTTTAGACAAATTAACCCACCGCGCTTGTCTAGTGCGAGTTGGTGGGTGTACAGTGGACCGCCTGACTGGGTCCGTGGGCGCCACCTTTGACGTGCTAGATGTTCATCAGCCGCCGCCCTGAGTTGATATCCTGCACTAATATCGACTGTTCCATCCGAGCCTATTTGGGTGTATTTATCCCATAGCCTACAGGTGGCGTTCTACCCCCTGTCATTTATTTTTTTGATATTTTCAATGTACAGAATTTTCACTTCTACAGATTTATTATAAGTATAGATAAGAATATATATTATGGGTAGTCAGAAGCCCGAAAGTCTGACAACCAGCCTTACCAAGGAGTACCTACTTATCGTATTACCCAGTAACTGGGTTGTAGAGGTCAGATAGGCAGTCATTCCATGTAAAAAACTGGTATTCAGCTGCATCCGGTTAGACTGGAAGCTGACCCCAACATAGTTGGTAAAAGGATTGGCAGATGATGATTCAATCAATTTATTGAGAGAAACTGACCAGTGATACGCGGACTCCTGGGCATAAATGTCGTTATATATTTCAATTCCATTTTAATTCTGATTTCATATGGCATGTTACCAGATAAAAAAAATTCATTAGGTACTTTCGTTTACAAAAAAGGGAGTAAAAAAAAGTAGTAAAAATAAAAGTGGTTTTGACATCTCCCGCTGATGACAGAGTTGTCTTTGAGCTCGATAGATGGCGTTGGGATCGAATTAGATCTCGCTATGGTTTCGTTACAACGGGACATATATAACCGTCAGGATGATATTTAGTGTTACCTTAATACTTCTCCACCAATATTTATGGTATTTTTTAAAAGATCGGGCCCTTTGGTTCGATCTTGTCTAGCTTCTGCCCGCAACTTCGTCTGCGTGAAATCAGTGGTACCCACCCCGTCGCGTCGCATCGCCTGCCTGCCCGCGCTATTACTTAGTTATTGGACCCATAACCTGTAGCGATTAAATGAAAGATGCTGATAATAATAACCAAATAGTTTATTATATTTTATTGTAACGGAAGGAACTAAAAGTCAATGTTGCAAACACATAAAACATAAACTAATGTTAGATACATAAACTAATGAATCTTGAGAATCCCCAGCATAGGGGGTCGTAGTATCGTAGTGGAATGTTGAGTGCTGTGGTCCCCTAGGGGACTCGGGGGAACGGTGAATGCTTGTGCGAATCCCGCACCCCCGGCCATAGGTAGAGGTGGAACACCGCGGTGGTTTTAGCCGGTAAAAGTCCGGCTCTGTCACCCCCACGATGGAGGATGTCCATGAGGATTTTCAGCGCGAAAAAATACGGGACTGGTCTAGGGGATTTTAGTGGAACGAGCGTGATTTTATGTTCATTTGTTTTTTTTCAATGAAATTATTTTGCGTTTTATAAAGATTTTTGTTCGTTTCAGGAAGAAGCATAATGCGTCATTACTAATTAAAAAAAGAAAAAAAAAACCTAGCTTTGATTAAAAATCAGATAAGTAATCTCAAACTCAAACTCAAAGCATTTATTTCAATTAAACCAATTACAGGCACTTTTGAATTGTCAAGGGGTCGGTCAGTCAGAAAGATGAAGCTAGTTGCCCATTCCAAAGAGTAGGTACCTATGGAGAAGAACGGGCAAGAAACTCCATGGACACTCTTTTAAATCAAAATAATATGGTTACAAAGTCTTGGTTACATCATTCATGTTAAAAATTATACATGTGAGAACGATGCAGAACGTTAAAAGCGTCCATAATGAGAAGATGAGAAAAAACAATTCAAATATTACCTAAATTAAAATAAGCCGTGGCAGCAAAGAGATGACCAGTCGCTACTGACGGCGCCCGTTCACGAACATGACGCATGTATTAGCACCATTCAGCTCAACCATTTTGAAGGGAGCTAAATGATCCAACACATGCGCCACCATCAGCGAGACATTTGAGTGAGCATGACATACTCTCAGCCGCCAGAGCACATTCAAGTCAATGAAAGACGTACCCAGTAAATGGTAGCTTTATAGTATGTACATAGTACTCACACATGTGCTATGCAATTATACAATAACCATCATCTCTGCTTAGCCTTTTCCCAACTATTTTTGGGGTAAACTTGTTGTCAAACTTTCGGGCTTCTGACGACCCGTAACGACTGTCAATCCACGAATGACACCTGGGACCAACAGCTTACCGAGGCACGGAGGGGGTCTCGATATATAAAGATGGTTACCCATCCACGGGCAGACCGCGGCGAGCGTAGCTTAACCTGCTCGATCGACCCATGCGGCTGTTAGTACTTAGTCACGGGTCCCTCCAAACAATTTATCTATTGTATTTAGTATATTTCAACTTTATCTCTCTAACCTGAAGGCTAGAGACCATTTACTTAAAAATAAGTTTAAAAACTAAAACCCGACTACTGCCGGTCGATTCTGTAAAAATCTCACCGTGAAAACTTGCGTGAAGTGAGCTGTCAGTGTCATCCCACTGATGCTAGGGATTGACCAAGCAAACATTTACAATCATAATCGAGATTTTAATAATAGATTTTATGCTAATTCTATTGATCATTTTATATAATTTCAAAGCTAGTATTTTAGTGGTCAAAACATTAATATTATTATTATTTATTTATTTATATATACTTTATTGTACACCACAAAAATAATAATAATAATTACAATCATTAATCATCATTAATCTACATCTTTTTAAGTTAGATTTCTATCGTTAAGAACAAATCTCATATGGAAAAGTGTTTATGGTAGAAATCTAACATAAGGAGATATATTAATGATTCTAATGACTATGACTATGATTCTGTAAATACATGTCTATTATAGTCTCGAATCATATTTGGATCAAGATACAACCTGACACTGATCTGCAAATTGCAAAAAACGTAAGAAAATTTAAATTTCGCGGTCTGCCATGTCACATTCACCTTAAGGTGAATGCGTAGTTGTAGCCCGCGAAATTCAATTTTTCTTACGTTTTTTGCAATTTTCAGGTCAGTGTCAGGTTGTATCTTGATCAAAATATGATTCGCGACAATAACAGGTACGTATTTACAGAATTATAATAATTAGAATCATTAATACATCTTCCTAAGTTAGATTTCTACCGTTAAGAACAAATCTCGTATGGAAAAGTGTTGGTGGTAGAAATCTAACTTAAACAGATGTATTAATGATTCTGATGATTATAATTCTGTGAATACGTACCTGTTATAGTCGCGAATCAAATTTTCATCAAGATACAACCTGACACTGACCTGAAAATTGCAAAAAACGTAAGAAAAATTGAATTTCGCGGGCTACAACTACCCATTCGCCTTAACCGGTCAAGCGGCGCGCGTCGCCCATGATTGGCGAGTGGCGACGAAACCGTAGCCAATGAGCGACGCGCGCGAAGTGATGTTGCCATGGTTACCGTGGAGTGAAATATGGAACATTCCGAATCGCACTGTAATCGATTACAACGTGCTTACACTTTGACCCCAATTATTCTGTATGGTATAAATTACCTATTATTCCCCGCATAATCTTACCATGCCGTACGGTTGTCAAGAGTGGTATTTTGACAGTTCAAACCGGTTTCGTTAAACTAACGTGGCATTTTCGAAATTGTGCTTCCGGCTACAGTCGCCACCTTACCAAAGGATAAGAAATTCGTGGTGTAAAAAAACAAACAAATAAATACTATAATCTAACCGTGAATAAATAATCAAGTGAAATAGTTTTGACTCTCAGCTGCCATAGTGGTGATTTATCTAAATGGGAACGCAAATTATTTATGTGAGAGTTGTGGGCGATGATGGCCTAATTCGGAATGATCCATATTTCACGCGGCGCACTGCGCATGCGTGTCGTCGTAGTCGTTTCGTTAGTATCAAGTGAACTTTTTTTTTGCTTTCATGCCATTGACGACCATGTACAACTCGTTTATAGAGAGTAGTATATTCCTTGATGTAGAATGTACATAAGCCTGTACGTATTCGAGTACAGTGACAATAATTAGTTCCTAATTATTTAATGCTGTTAGAGATTTTAATGTCTAAATCCAACTGTTTTTGTACATCGAAAAAGTCAATTTAGTCAGCCTACATTTCAGACAATATAATATAATATAAGAAATCGTGCTAAGCAAGTATTCAGTGATTGGTGTAATGTTCGTTTTCATAAGTACATAATACGTAAAAGCACATATAGGTTTTTTTTTATATCATCTCTAGATAAACTACACGTACAATATACAAACCTTATACCATAAATATTTAGGCATATTATTAATCTAGTGACGATTGCTGTTAGGACACACAAATTGCATTATTCATGTATACGCATGTTTTGGGCTGTCTAATTTTAGTTTTGCTGTATACTGTTTACACACTGTGTCTACGTTTCTCAGCCAACTCTCCTGTCGCAGATCTGCTGAAAGAAATTACTAAGTAAATGATGAAAGCAGTTCCTCTATCTTTATGTAGTTTACTTTATTATGTATTTACTGTGTATATAAATAAATATATTACATTTTTTAATTAGTATCACATTAAAGAAAATTGCTAATACATTTTTTCTACTGAGTCGGCTGCTTCCTGAGATGCAACTTCTTAATGCCGGGAACGGAGGGACATTGGATGTGTGTCGGCTGCACCCCCACTGCAAAAAGCTGGAAATAATGGTAATAATTTGTTACTAAGTATTTGATTTATTTAATTCCTACACATCAGCACATCTGCAGCTAATGTATTTACTTTCAATAAGAATAGCGGTATGATTTATTAAGAACAGCGTCTGATCAAATAAAATCAATTGAATGGGCCAATATTATTACTATATATTTAGAGCACAACGAGTTTCTACATTTCTTAATTCCATGCTCCGTGCCTGTCTGTGTCCCAATTTATTTGTTCCCTATTGTGTTTATCAAAAATAGTGTGTGAAATAATGAATACTTGCCTCAGACCGCCACGCATGACACAGCCGGGAGCGATGTGATCAAATCAAATAGAGGCAGTGTTCTTTTATTGTCTTCTGTCCCTTTAATGACTTAGCAACTGCAGGGTCGATAAGGCTCATCTGCTGAAAGGTAGAATATATCAGATTAATAAAATTCACTTGCTTTTGTGTGCCTATACTTTTGTGTTTTTATTTTAAGTTATCCTATGTTGTCCCACAGCTGGGCACGGTCTCCCCCATACTTTTCCAGTTTTCCTTATGTTGTGCCTTCTTCGGCCAATTGGTCAGGAACGTGTCAGTGACGACGCCCGCCTTGTCTTCAGGCAACCTTTGTCATATTGAGTTGTTTCTAATTAAAAACGTGTTACTAGGATACTACATAAACCTTTATTTTTTTTTTTTTTTTAATAATTTAATTACAAGCAACAAAGACTCATAGTGTTAGTAACAATATACTTACAAACTAAGTTAGTAATACGCTTACAAAACACAGAAAACAGATTGCGACATCACTGCTGCACGGTGACAGGCCCAGCTGAAACCCTGCAGCAGTGGTTCACAAACGCACAATCAAGCCTGCTCGCTATCATAGACAGGATGCTGTTGGCGCTGCCCCGTACCCTACGGACTAAGGATGCGCACCGCTTCCGCATCACGGTATAAAAACAGTCCACGCGAGCTTCAGCGAACATCCCTGACGCGCTACAGTACCGGGGCAACCCCATCAACACCCTGAATGCATTATTGTATTGGATGCGAAGGGCGCCGTATGATTTTTGAGTATAATGAACCCACAGACTGCAAGTATAAAAAGAGGTACAGTAAGCACTAAATATAGTGCGCTTAACCTCTTTAGAGGCACGCCTGAATCTGCGGGCAATCATGTTAGCTCTCACACACAGCGCCCTCCGCTCCCTGTCAATATCCTGATAACTACCTATATCTTGTAAAAATATACCACTATAATTGTAAAATCATAAGGTTTTCTTGAAGTACTTACGTAAAATTTTGTTTGACCAAAAAAAATGGTTTATCGATTGATTGTGATGTTATTTCGTGCAAATATTATCTACAAGGACGTATAATATGTTATAAACGAATATTCATCCACTTAACGTCGATTTTACACAAAAACTATTAAAAGAAACAACGTAGCATCATAAAATCATAACAAAACAGCACGCACTGCAGCTGCCATTAAGAATCGTAAAGTCTATTTTTAACTTTTTTTTTCCAATATTGCCAACCCATATTTTTCGTTTTGAATCATTTAGTCGATTAGTTTATCTACCGGACCATAGACTCAAACTGTTGCACAGGATATTAGACCTTAATTATCAGTAATAATAGAGGTTGAAGCCGCGTGAATCGGGTGTCACCGATCGGTGACCGTGGGGCCTGACGGGTGCGCGCCGGTCGTCACCGATCGGTGACCGCGTAAATCTAGCGGTTTGTAATGTAATGATGCAAGCATTTTATTTTTCAACACTTGTTTAAAAAAAAACGCCATAAGACATTAAAATAATTACCCTCTTTCAGCCTATAAAGCTCAGAAAGCTGTTTAAATTTTCAATTATTTTAGTACCAAGCCCCATACATCTATTGAACGTCTCTTTTATCAAAAAATTTTTGACAACACTGTTGGTTCTTTGTTTGAATTTAGTACTTAGGTCAGTGGGTCGTCATACTTTGAATTTTAAGTATTCTGTGATTAAAGTTTGTCAGTGACTTTTCTATTTATCGATAGAAAAAAATGACTAACTAATATTCATCATCTGTGGTGAACATGTGCTGTCTACTGCTGTCTATGGGGCTTTCCGATACAAAATAAACTTTTTGTTTGCAGTTTCAAAATAAATAATTGTAAATAAACAAATGAAAGTTTTATCTTAGTACCTACTTTGAATTAGTTTTTCAGTGACAATGGCTAGCACGATATTATAATGGTGAATGTGATAGTAATATGACATAATGTTGGCATGTACCTATTGGTGAAAGTTTTTCTAATTTAAAAATGAATTCCTCTACCTACTCCACAGTTCCTGTGTTACTGTTCATAATTAGATTCACCACCGATCGGTGACGACCGGCGCGCACCCGTCAGGCCCCACGGTCACCGATCGGTGACACCCGATTCACGCGGCTTCAACCTCTATTATTACTGATAATTAAGGTCTAATATCCTGTGCAACAGTTTGAGTCTATGGTCCGGTAGATAAACTAATCGACTAAATGATTCAAAACGAAAAATATGGGTTGGCAATATTGGAAAAAAAAAGTTAAAAATAGACTTTACGATTCTTAATGGCAGCTGCAGTGCGTGCTGTTTTGTTATGATTTTATGATGCTACGTTGTTTCTTTTAATAGTTTTTGTGTAAAATCGACGTTAAGTGGATGAATATTCGTTTATAACATATTATACGTCCTTGTAGATAATATTTGCACGAAATAACATCACAATCAATCGATAAACCTTTTTTTTTGGTCAAACAAAATTTTACGTAAGTACTTCAAGAAAACCTTATGATTTTACAATAATTATTATAGTGGTATATTTTTACAAGATATAGGTAGTTATCAGTCAATAAAGGTTTATGTAGTATCCTAGTAACACGTTTTTAATTAGAAACAACTCAATATGACAAAGGTTGCCTGAAGACAAGGCGGGCGTCGTCACTGACACGTTCCTGACCAATTGGCCGAAGAAGGCTTCATAAGGAAAACTGGAAAAGTATGGGGGAGACCGTGCCCAGCTGTGGGACAACATAGGATAACTTAAAATAAAAACACAAAAGTATAGGCACACAAAAGCAAGTGAATTTTATTAATCTGATATATTCTACCTTTCAGCAGATGAGCCTTATCGACCCTGCAGTTGCTAAGTCATTAAAGGGACAGAAGACAATAAAAGAACACTGCCTCTATTTGATTTGATCACATCGCTCCCGGCTGTGTCATGCGTGGCGGTCTGAGGCAAGTATTCATTATTTCACACACTATTTTTGATAAACACAATAGGGAACAAATAAATTGGGACACAGACAGGCACGGAGCATGGAATTAAGAAATGTAGAAACTCGTTGTGCTCTAAATATATAGTAATAATATTGGCCCATTCAATTGATTTTATTTGATCAGACGCTGTTCTTAATAAATCATACCGCTATTCTTATTGAAAGTAAATACATTAGCTGCAGATGTGCTGATGTGTAGGAATTAAATAAATCAAATACTTAGTAACAAATTATTACCATTATTTCCAGCTTTTTGCAGTGGGGGTGCAGCCGACACACATCCAATGTCCCTCCGTTCCCGGCATTAAGAAGTTGCATCTCAGGAAGCAGCCGACTCAGTAGAAAAAATGTATTAGCAATTTTTTTTAATGTGATACTAATTAAAAAATGTAATATATTTATTTATATACACAGTAAATACATAATAAAGTAAACTACATAAAGATAGAGGAACTGCTTTCATCATTTACTTAGTCATTTCTTTCAGCAGATCTGCGACAGGAGAGTTGGCTGAGAAACGTAGACACAGTGTGTAAACAGTATACAGCAAAACTAAAATTAGACAGCCCAAAACATGCATACATGAATAATGCAATTTGTGTGTCCTAACAGCAATCGTCACTAGATTAATAATATGCCTAAATATTTATGGCATTTATGGTATTTACCTAGAGATGATATAAAAAAAACCTATATGTGCTTTTACGTATTATGTACTTATGTATACGAACATTACACCAATCACTGAATAGGTACTTGCTTAGCACAATTTCTCATGTTATATCTTAAATGTAGGCTGACTAAATTTACTTTTTCGATGTACAAAAACAGTTGGATTTATGGTCGGTTTCTGAGGTTTTTAAACGGAGTTTATCCATTCGATAGTGATTATTGGTTCGATATCGTGTTTCTGAACACGTCATAAAGGAAGAATTTAGCTTAAAAGTCGAGTGAATTATTATCGAGGGTTTATCTGAGAACCTCAAAAACCGAGCATAAGGAAGGAATTCGCTTAAATAGATAATTATGTCGAATCAACAACTATTGAAAGTTTAAACTCCGTTTAAGAATTCTTCAGAAACCGGGCATTAGACATTAAAATCTCTAACAGCATTAAATAATTAGGAACTAATTATTGTCACTGTACTCGAATACGTACAGGCTTATGTACATTCTACATCAAGGAATATACTACTCTCTATAAACGAGTTGTACATGGTCGTCAATGGCATGAAAGCAAAAAAAAAGTTCACTTGATACTAACAACTACGACGCTTGACACGCATGCACGCATGCGCAGTGCGCCGCGTGAAATATGGATCATTCCGAATTAGGCCATCATCGCCCACAACTCTCACATAAATAATTTGCGTTCCCATTTAGATAAATCACCACTATGGCAGCTGAGAGTCAAAACTATTTCACTTGATTATTTACTCACGGTTAGATTATAGTATTTATTTGTTTGTTTTTTTACACCACGAATTTCTTATCCTTTGGTAAGGTGGCGACTGTAGCCGGAAACACAATTTCGAAAATGCCATGTTAGTTTAACGAAACCGGTTTGAACTGTCAAAATACCACTCTTGACAACCGTACGGCATGGTAAGATTATGCGGGGAATAATAGGTAATTTATACCATACAGAATAATTGGGGTCAAAGTGTAAGCACGTTGTAATCGATTACAGTGCGATTCGGAATGTTCCATATTTCACTCCACGGTAACCATGGCAACATCACTTCGCGCGCGTCGCTCATTGGCTACGGTTTCGTCGCCACTCGCCAATCATGGGCGACGCGCGCCGCTTGACCGTGCATGAAAAATACGGATCTTAGTTATTTAGTATCTATCTACAATAATGTTATATTTGCACGCGTTACAGGTTAAATAAGTAGTCTGTAACTAGTTAATACAAAATCTGGTTAATTGTTGAAAACAAAATGCACACAACTGACTTTTTAAATGTACAAACACGGTTGGATTTAGACATAATATCTAAAAGCGTTGAAATAAATAGGAACTAATTTCTGAACTCGATTACGAACAGGCTTACGACCATGGTCGTCAATTATAGAAATAAATAAATAAAAACTGAATTTAATATTAATGACAGCGCCTAACGCGCAAGCACTTCACGCAATCCACATCAAAATAATCTACAATGTGATAATGACAGTGACCAACGCGCAAGCGCGGCGTGAAGTGTTCACTTCACTCGATTCACGACATTAAATGTCGTGAATCGAGTGAAGTGAACACTTCACGCAATCCACATCAAAATAATCTTCTATGTGATAATGACAGTGACTAACGCGCAAGCGTGGCGTGAAGTGTTCACTTCACCCGATTCTCGACATTTAATGTCGTGATTCGGGTGAAGTGAACACTTGCGTGACGCGCTCGCGCCTCAGGCTGTATTGACTAGTCAGTCTAGGAAAAAAAGAAAAAAAAAAACAACATTGAGTTTCTGGCTAAGTTTATGTTTTGCTATTTTATTGTAAAACCCCACGAAATATTAATGTTTTGACCACTAAAATACTAGCTTTGAAAATATATAAAATGATCAATAGACTTAGCATAAAATCTATTATTAAAATCTCGATTATGATTGTAAATGTATGCTTGGTCAATCCCTAGTATCAGGTGGGATGACACTGATAGCTCACTCCACGCTCACTTCGCCTAACTTTTCACGGTGAGACGGTTACAGAATCGCACGGCTGAACTAGCTTATATGTATGTTAGTACAGCGGCATGCGACCACGGGAAGGTACTTTCTTGTTTCATCCTTTTTAGTAGTCGGGTTTTAGTTTATAAACTTGTTTTTTATTTAATTATTTTGGGACTTATTTCAATTATATTTTTGAAATTTGCTAATTAAGCCCTTTCATTTGATACCCCACATGGCATGATTAAAAAAAAAAAAATTTTTAGATCATGACTTTGTGTCCGCTAGAGGGCGCCATATTCAATTTAATGTGACGTCACATAGCCTATAACCAGCGGACGATCAAGACGCTTCCAACGATACCTCATTTGTTTAATTATGACAAGAACTTTAGAAGTTATGAGGGAACAGATGAACAATATGAACATACATACATACATACCGGTCAAAACCATAACCCTCCTTTTTGCTTCGCCGTAGTCGGGTAAAAACAATTTAAACTGCAACTCACAGATTTCCTGATACAATTCTTCCACTAACTACTTCAGTTTGAATTTAACAATACAGTTTCCTATCTGTTTCGCAACACTTGGGAAGTGCTACAAAAAGAAGCAAATGACGCTAAACAATGCTAGTTAGGTTACGTTCACAGTGACAAACGGGAGCGACAAGCGAGAGATCTAGCAGCGCGTGGCGTTTTTTACTAATAGCAGCGCCCCGCAGTTTCACCCGCATAAGTTTTGATCCCGTGAGAATATCGGGATAAGAACTATCTCCGTTCCCGGGACTCAAACTATCTCTACACCAAATTTCATCTAACTCGGTTTAGCGGTTTAAGCGTGAAGAGGTCACAGACAGACACACTTTCGCATGTACAGTCACGTCTAAAAGTATGTATACACTTGGCAATTTTCAATTGCGATTTTTTCGTGAAATAACGAATGCAACGTTGAAATACGACACTTAACATAAACCTATGGGTTCGAAAATACTATTTTCGTAATAACATAAAATTTCATTCAAAAATAAAGGAGAAAATCGCCTTTGAATAAAGCCAAGTGTATACATACTTTTAGACGTGACTGTACATACAGGGTGTTACGGAAAGGGTATATCAATACAAACGGGTTGAAGAGTGTATCTGGTCTAGAATCTCTGTACAAAATTTCAGCTCAAAAGCATTAACTTTGAAAATGCTTAATATTTTTTTGCAATTTCTGGTTGCTGCTTTCGTGTGAAAGATTTCGTATCCAAGTGCCAACAACTCAACTTAATACTAAAACGTCAAAGTGAACAGAGGATCAATTCTCGTACAACCAACTCTACAAGGTGGCGCCGCCGTGGCCAAAATTGGAACTAACGCCGCCATGTTGTTTTTAATACATTTTCTGTGAAAATTTCACAAATGTTAACTATTTGTGTTAAAATTGTGTAAAAAGACCGTGGAAGCAGTCTACTTAAAAAGAAACACACATACGGGTCGAATACAGAACCTCCTTTTTTAAAGTCGGTTAAAAAGTGCTCCTATTCTCTAGTCGCAATATCAGCGACACTAAGGCGGTGGGGATCCCTTCTTTTCGCATAATGTTCTTTGTCCTAATATAGTTCGGCATAACGATTTTGGCACAATTTGTTTTGGCATAATAATACTTCGGCATCATTTTTTTAGGCATACATATTATGTTGGCATAATATAATCATCTTAAAGACTAATTTGTTTTGGCATAAATTTGATTCGCATAACGTTAGTAGGCCTAATGACTATTAGCATAACGTTAGTAGGCCTAATGACTATTAGCATAATAATATTTAGGCATACAATTAATATAATTTATACATAACATTATGTAACTTAAACGATTTTTCAATCGCGAGATAACTTTTATCTGAAGAAAAAACGACATTCCGATTTTCAATACTCCGAATTATTTCCGTTACCGTTACCGCACCCGAACTCAACGAACGCAATAGACGACGTAGGATGCAAGAGCGAGCGAAGGGCACCCCGAGGTTCGGTTTGGTTAGGTTACTTTAAACCCTTTACACAGAAATAGGGGCCCCGCGAAGCGGGGCTCCGTCGACATAGGATGCAAGAGCGAGTGATGGGCACCCCGAGGTTCGGTTTGGTTAGGTTACTTTAAACCCTTTACACAGAAATAGGGGTCCCGCGAAGCGGGGCTCCGTCGACATAGGATGCAAGAGCGAGCGAAGGGCACCCCGAGGTTCGGTTTGGTTAGGTTACTTTAAACCCTTTACTCAGAAATAGGGGCCCCGCGAAGCGGGGCTCCGTCAACATAGGATGCAAGAGCGAGCGCTTGAATGCTTGCATGTTTGCTGCATGCTTGCTTGCAAGCTTGCTTGCATGCTGTATGCTTGCTTGCTTCATGCTTTCTACAGAGAAAAAATAAAAATATGTTTTAATATCATTATGCGTAAATAAATTTATGCTTTAGGATATTATGCTTAAAAAAGTTATGCTTTAGAACTTTATGCTTAATAAATTTATGCTTTACAATATTATGCTTAATCATTATTATGGTTAGAGAAATTATGCTTAAAAAAATTATGCGTAAGCTGTTATGCGTAATTATATTATACGAAAATATAATTATGCCAAACAAAGTTATGCTAAGTTATATTAGGTCTTAAAATTTTATGCAAATGGATAGGGAACCAAGGCGGTGTCCTGCGTGAGCGACGAATACGACGCGACACGACGCGA
Source organism: Amphipoea lucens (assembly GCA_947508005.1). Lineage (NCBI taxonomy): Eukaryota > Metazoa > Arthropoda > Insecta > Lepidoptera > Noctuidae > Amphipoea > Amphipoea lucens. Next base: position 18,089,634 of record OX382375.1, read on the forward strand.
CGTAATGCGACGCGATGCTACACGCGACAAATATCCTACGTGATTTTGGTCATTACTTCTCGAATCATGGAGAAGTACAGTACAATTTTAACAGGAAACCGTCAATGGGGACAACGGGAATACATTTTAATTATTTTTATTGAGTTCCGAATGGGGACAACGGGAACAGACGGAAAGTTCATATGTAGTTCGTGGTGTCGCGTCTGGTCGCTCTCAAAACAAGTACGCGTTACGTCGCGTCTCGCCGCAGACTGTCATATAGGCCGCAAGCAGGGTGTGCCGTTGAGTTGATCGCGTTCGTTGCGTTCGCAGCGTCGCGTCGCATCGTATTCGTCGCTCACGTAGGACACCGCGTAAGCGTCAGTTCACACCGCGACGCGACGCGGCGCGCAGTTTTCAAGATAGCAATACAAATATAGACCTTATCTACTACACAAAAAGGTACACACCAGTGAGGAGGGCCACGCGGCGCGGCGGCGTAGCTCGACGTAGTAGGCACACCCGCACACAGAATTGTGTACCTTTTTGTGTAGAATGTAAGGTCTATAATTGTATTGCTATCTTGAAAACTGCGCGCCGCGTCGCGTCGCGGTGTGAACTGACTCTAGCTCGTGTGGGCGACGCGCCTAAGTGTCAAAAACTTGTAAAGTCGATCCATGAATAATTGGTTAAGTATCTGCTTTAAAAAAAAAAAAACGCTACAAAGTGAAAAATAACGCCGTAAATTTCGGAAGTCGGTGTCTTCGGTTTTGTATTTCGTTGGATTGATAAGGCTGCGTTTTTACCAGAGATGAGCGAGGATGCGTAGCGAGGGATGTGTGTGAAACCAGCTAATAACATCGCTTCATTTCAGTGGCGTGCATTGGTTTTCAGAATAGGTAGGTACTAAGCCGGGTCTAGTCTAGGCAAACGCGGTCACGAATCAGGAAAAAAAAGTGAGGTCAAAAGTGTTGTTATTTAAGTAGGCATGCCTACTTAAGGGTGATAAATTGCGAAAGTCGAACGTCATGGTATTACGCGTGAGACGTACGTATTTTTATTTTTGTCGTATTAACTGGACGAGCAAAGACCAATGACAATGTGCGAATAGTACGGGAGCCGAGTAGGCCGTCCTGCGACTGTCTACTGCCGCGCGTGTTTGTAGGAAGATTTTGTTTTTTGTTAGGTATTATAATTTTGTGACTTTCATAACTGTGGGGCACACAAACTAAAATGTAATTGACAGGCTTATGTTGATATATCGAAGTAGGCACTGCTTATATGCCTATATGCAATGCACGCCACTGCTTCATTTTTATAACTTGAACTAAGTTACCATTGGTATTGGTTACTTTTACACACCTCCCTCGCTACGTATCCTCGCTATCCATACTAATATTATTATTATTATAAATTCAAAAGTAACTCTGACTGTCTGTCTGTATGTTACCTTTTCGCGCCTAAACTGCTGAACCGATTTAGATGAAATTTGATATAGAGACAGCTTGAGTCCCGGGAAAGGACATAGGATACTTTTATCCCGATATCCCCACGGGATCGAGACTTATGCGGGTAAAACCGCGGGGCACAGCTAGTATGGCATATTGCTTCTCCCAAAAAATGTCAAACTCAAAGTCAAAGCATTTATTTCAAATAGGCACATAAAAGGCACTTTTGACCGGCAAAATATACCTTAAAATAGAATTGATTCTAGTCGCCCATTCCAAAAGGTATGGAATATACCCATATGAAATGACAACAATTCAATCACTATTGATTAATAGGCCGCCACCGCCCAGTGCTCCGTACTCTGGTCGAGACCTAAGACTTAGATTTGTTACGAGGGTAACCTGCCGTGGGACCTGACTATTGTATCTTCGTATCGGTGGGGTAAGCTGTTATATAAGTATCGAGAATGGTAATATGGTTTATATAAGAACCATATTTAGTTGACTGCGAGTTCGTTTGAAGATAAAGTTTTTTTTTTGAAGCGAAAATTTCTTAGGCGCTTTTGGCATTTTTGAGATGCCAAAAAACCATTGAATTCGCGCCACTTTTACCGTAACCGACACGCTTCGGATGTGTTCGGCTGTTCTCGGGATGTACTCGGTTTTAATGTATATCCGATATGTTAGTGAGTTATGGCAAAGTATTCTGTTTGTGTTTTGTTTTCACTTCTGTCGGCACTCCCGGAGTGCCACTGTTTTTTTTACTTAGCCTACAGTATCCCACTGTTGAGCAAAACTCAAACTCAAAGCATTTATTTCAATTAAACCAATTACAGGCACTTTTGAATTGTCAAGGGGTCGGTCAGTCAGAAAGTTGAAGCTAGTTGCCCATTCCAAAGCGTAGGTACCTATGGAGAAGAACGGGCAAGAAACTCCATGGACACTCTTTTAAATCAAAATAATGTGGTTACAAAGTCTTGGTTACATCATTCATATTAAAAATTATACATGTGGGAACGATGCAGAACGTTAAAAGCGTCCATAATGAAAAGATGAGAAAAAACAACAATTCAAATAATAAATTAAAATAAAATAAGCCATGGCAGCAAAGAGATGACCAGTCCCTACTGACGGCGCCCGTTCACGAACATGACGCATGTATCAGCACCATTCAGCTCAACCATTTTGAAGGGAGCTAAATGATCCAACACATGCGCCACCATCAGCGAGACATGAGACAAAGGCCTCAAATCCTCCTCCTGTCCCGAAATTCTTCCAGGCATACTTTTCTAGAGCCACGGCCACCTGGATTCAACTCCTACGGTATGCCTCTAGGTCTAGGTCTAGGTCTCTTCCTCGGCCGGCCCCGGCGACGCCGCCCATCGTCAGGCACCCGCCGTGTGGAGAAGTGTGAAGATAAAGGAGGCTGTTTTAATTTGTATGGCAAGTGGTCTATGAACCAATAGCGATACTGTAGTAGTATTTCTGTGGAGATACCTTAACTATATCTTTGAGCAAAAGGGCATCAAAATCCAACTCGGCAATTTTGAGAAAAATAATCCTTTAGAATTCAAATTTCTTGCTACATTTTTTATTTTTGAAACGTTTTAATGGGTATTTCTGACTTTATAATTGTGTTTTTCTGCTAGACAAAGTCACTTGCTACCTCCACAGTGCCGAATTTCAAGTTTTTTTTTCGTTTTTAACCGACTTCAAAAAAAAGGAGGACGTTCTCAGTTCGTCGAAAACTTTTTTATTTTATTTATGTTCACCGATTACTCGAATACGAACGGCTTATCACCTTTTACAAAATATTACTTTTCCCGATGCAGGGATGTTAATTGTTGAGGAGTTCTCCTGGTACTTCAGCATCAGCTCCACTTTACCATATGCATTCAGTATTGAGGTGGCAAGTGACTTTGACTAGTAGAGAAACAACAGTATCGCAAAGGGTTAAAAAAAAGGGTTAAAAGGAGACTGATAAAAAGTGTTTTATCAGTCTCCTTTTAACCTTCAGGATTGCAAGTAGATTGAACGTGCTTTCTTAATGCACCTCTACAGTTTCAAACGGCAATATAATATATGTAGTTAAAAGTTTATTTCTCCGTACTCAGTGTTTATCTTTCAGTCAGTCAGAGAGGTGCTTGTGGCTAAGTAATAACAACCGCACGGGCCGATCTATAAGGTTAAGCTACAATTGCCGCGGTTGGACCGTGGATGGGTGACCATCTTAACATACTAAGACCTTTTCTTGCCTCGGAAAGCACGTTAAAGCGTTGGTTCCGGCTGTCATTTTTGGATCTTTGACAGTTGTTACGGGTCGTCAGAAGGCCAAAAGACAACCAGTCTTTCCAAGTTGTACCTATCGTGTTACCCAGTAACTGGGTTGTGAAGATCAGATAGGCAGTCGCTCCATGTAAAATACTGGTATTCAGCTGCATCCGGTTACACTGGAAGCCGGCCCCAACTTAGGAAAAGTCTAGGCAGATGATGAGTCAGTCACGGAACGCAGATTGTTAAAAAAATAAGGTTGAAATTCATTTGTGATAGATACTATATACATAATATTAAAGTTTTCAATCAAATTTTCTATCAATAAGTTTTCTAAGAAAAGAATAATGGGTGAAAATATAACAGAGTGCTTGTACCGAAAACATGAAAATATTGTGGCTATTTTCAGTGAAAATAGTTGTTTTTTTCCAACATAAGTTTATTTTTCTCTCTCCACAAAGGTTAGCTTATAAATAACACCTTAGGGCTAAACCATGCCTGATGGGGTAGCGGGATATCCGAAAGGGTTACCGCTACCCCGGAACACAAAGGGCTAAGGAACGAACACGGATGGGTTTCAGTCAGTAAGAGTCTGACACTCCCTTCTGCTCCACCCAGAGCGGGAGGGGTCATTTGATGAATTCCCATCCAAAAAAAAAGGGCTAGACCATACGTACTAGACAAAAGCTCCCTTGCGAGAGACTGGAATCCGTGCTAGGGAAACCCTGTGTTACGGATCTCCAGGCTCCCACCGCAGTGTTTAGGTGCTGTATTTTACATAGCACAAGTTTTACGATAAATTAACAAACATTTTGTTACTTCTATGGAAGAGACGTAAAGAAAAAAAGGTTCAAGTAAATGCTAAATAATAAATGATCTAACCCGAGTTCTTCGTGACTACTAACAAGAATATTTCCTTGACAAGATTGCGTGACAATCTTGGGAACATGTCCACACCGCACATTTACTATTTCTATACAAAATGGAACCGTCCGTACGTCACAATACACTGTCTGCCACAGTAACGTACGATTCTACGAAATAAATGTGGTCACAGAAAATGTGCTTACAATATGATGTTCACCCTAGTTCGCGGAGAAGAGACATGATGTGAAGACGTTGAGAATAAACTAGACATTTTGTTAATGGAATGTTTAGATAAAGGAAGATCAACCCCCCCGCCTCCGGGCTTTTTTGGCCCCGCACGGGACTTTTATAGTTTTTTTTTTTTTGGTTGTTTTAGTGTAGCTCTGTTAGTTTGAAATGCTCCTTTTTTAACCGACTTCTAATAAAAAAGGAGGTTCTGTATTCGACCCGTATGTATGTATGTCCGCGATTTTCTCAAAAACGAATGAACGGATTTTGATAATTGTTTCACTAAAGTGATCTACATACTTTCAGGAAGGTTTTAGTATAGAATACATAAGGTAATTATTATTGTGTACGAAGTTATATGCATAAATGTACTGCATCTCCGGCATTCCGTCATTCGTTGTTCGCCAACTCGTTTTTAGTTGCTAGCTCCATTCGCTTTTCGATAATCGCCGGAGGTAGAAGGTGCCTTAAGAGCCTATACTACCTCAGCTAAAATTCACTCTTTATCTCGCTCATACGATAATACTCGCGGACTGAGTGAGAGCGAGACAGAGTGCGGTGCTGGGCGGCAGGAAGCGCCAATAGTTTAGGTATTTGCTTTTTACAGTGAAAATAATGGTACTTATAAAAAAAAATAGCATAAGACCTGCTTTAAAGTAAGTTCAGTTAGTATGCAAAGTTTCATGATCTAATTTGAAGTATTTTTTTAATAATAGCGGTTTATTGTTCGGGTTAGAGGTAATCTTGGATTTTTTTAACATCAAGAAAATTTTATGGAATCGTGTTTTCGTCTAACATATAACTTAGCATTAATCCTCAACTTTACCATATATTTATTTCAAAATGAATGGTGCAGTATTTTCGACATAACGGAGGATCACGCTAAGCCATTTGAGGCAGTAAATCTCTAAGGGGAGAGGTTTCAATATGTAACCAAAGAACTGTTGAAACTTGAAAGTCTTTAGTGAAGTCATTAAAATTGTTAATTATTGAGTAACATAATATTATCTTCTAACTTGAGTGTAAACGCATAAAGTAGTCCTAAAGGTGCGTTAATATTGCTCGAGTAAATGGTACAGGAGGGAGTATTTAGAATACTTACTTAGTGGAATTGAAAAATAAAAACTTTTTTACAAAAAAAAAAACGACCGACTTAACTTTAATTTCGGAAGTCGGTGTCAAAAAACGAAAATGCGGAACTAACGACACCGACTTCCGAAATTAAAGTTATTTATCTCTTTGAAGTGTTTTTTGTGAAGTTGGTTGTTTTTTTTTGTAAAAAAGTTTTCTTAATGAAAAATTGCATGTGTTTTTTGTGGTAATGTCGCAGGCTTTATGCAATTTTCTCTCTGTAATATTCCAGTGATGACATCTGTTTCTTAATTGCGTAACACACAATCAATCTCAATTTGAATCATTTTGAAGGATATTGCTAATCCATTGCTTCATATGTTCGAAAAATGTGTCTGCTCAACACATCGATCATTAAAAAGAACTTATTAGTGATCGATGGCTCAACAAAATAAAAAACGCAATGAATGTTGTTGAACTGTCAAAATGAAGCCCATTGCTACTTATAGTCTGTTACGCAATTACCCCGCGGGCAGTGGCGTACATTGGTTTTCAGAATAGGTAGGCACTAGGCCGTCTAGTCTATGCAAACGCGGTCACTAATCAGAAAAAAAAGTGAGGTCAAAGGTGTGGTTATTTGAGTAGGTATGCCTACTTAAGGGTGATAAATTGCGAAGGTCGAACTTCATGGTATTACGCGTGAGACGTACGTATTTTTATATTTGTCGCAAGCTAATGCTTGAACGAGTAAAGACCAATGACAATGTGCGAACAGTACGGGAGCCGAGTAGGCCGTCCGGCGACTGCCTATTGCCGCGCGTGTTTGTATGAAGATTTTGTTTTTTGTGAGGCATGCTAATTTTGTGTTGTGGGGCACACACTAAAATGTAATTGACAGGCTTATATTGATTTCGAGATAGGCACTGCTTATATGCCTATATGCAATGCACGCCACTGCCCGCGGGTCAATATTTCCTACTGGCATGACACGTCAAAACTATTATGCTTTACCAATGTGAACGGACCTCAATACCAAAGTATAAGTTACAAACACACCCCCAAATTCGCGGCCATTAACGAAATTCACTAGACACCAACAATTTTGCGGACCAATAATCGATCTCTCACGATCACAATCCAAAATCAACCTTATTGTGACGCGTCAAAGATTATTATCGAACGGAGGGTAGTTTTGGAGCAATTTATCACTCGAAGACATAACTCAGAGGTTTGCTATCTTATCATATCTGGGAGATAAGGTGAGGCGATGCTTCATTTTATTATAGGGGTAGGTAGACTTCCCTCGTAATTTTAATGCTTCATAATATTTAGCTGATGAAAGGGGTTAATATGTTAGCGTTTCGGGTTGTTTTTACCCGAATACGGCGAAGCAAAAAGGAGGGTTATGATTTTGACCGGTACATTACACGATTACGAACTGATGAACATGCCGCTGTACTAACATACAAAGCTATGGTAGCATGCGACCAAGGGAAGGTTTCATCCTTTTCAGTAGTCGGGTTTTAGTTTTTAAACTTATTTTTTCATGCTATTGCACAAAACACAGATTAAGTCTTAATGATTTTTCTCGTGTTTGTTATGGAATTGGACAGCGGCGACACTTCCGAACAACGGTAGTCGTGCGACTATCCACGCCAGTTGGTACACTTCCATACAAGTTAAGCCTACCCATCAACGCTACTAAAAAGAAACGTTACGTTACGTACTCAAACCACTTGCCTCGAAAAGTACGTTAAACCGTTGGTCCCAGCTATCATTCGTGAACCTTTCGCAGTCGTTCCGGGTCGTCAGAAGCCCAAAAGTCTGACAATCAGTCTTACCAAGGGGTATCATATCTGCCTTCAAAGCAAGAGTGAAGGCATCTTCTGGGTAAGCTCGTTCCATCATCTATCGCTTTTCATCAGACGTGATCCAGGTCAAGAGCGCCTGCTCTTGACCTGGATCACGAATGAAATGAATGTTGAATGGGCCTCCATTCAGCAATAAAAAAAAAACAGTTACTGAGTTGTGGTGGTCAGATAGGCAGTCGCTCCATTTAAAGTACTGATAATTAGCTGCATCTGGTTAGACTGGAAGCCGACCACAACATAGTTGGGAAAAGGCTATCTAGATGACGATGATCCCGCTCGGGATTCGCCTCAGTTTAACCAGAGCTTTATGCCACTGTATTTCCGCAACGATGCCAAAAAACGCGCCAAAATTGTTTGTAAGGGAGATAATTGAATAGAATAAAGCAGCGAAAGCCAACAGCTTTTTTCCTTTGATGTATCGCGGTCGGGCGGCAAGAAGAAAGAAGCTCATCTTTCATTGTTGACATTTCCGTTCAATGACCTGTAAGGGTCATCATGGTCTTGTTCACAATTTATTTGGGGTCGGCGCAGCGTGTTTTATACTTATGTAGGTACCTACTTATTATCTACACATTTATTTATTTATTTAATTATTCAAAATTTCATAAAAAACACCTTAACAGCTGTAGCGCCAATGCAATTTTACTACTACTAAGATACACATACATCTAACTTACTCTTAAATATAATTTAAAATACGATAAAAATACAAATAGAATACAATTATAAATACAATTAGAAATAGAACTTAAAATACAATTAAGAACACAATTTAAAATAAAATTAATAATACAATTTAAAATACAATTTAAAGTACAATTACAAATACCATTAAAAAATCACTACTCAACATTTTCAATGCACTTCAATGCTAACTTCTGTGAACATATTCACTTCCATATAAAATAGCACTGATGGCTATTTAATTTGAGAGTTTAGAGACAAATCATATTCGAAGATGAATTTTGGCAAATTTTCAGAAACATCTTGTTTTTTTCAAGACACCGCGTCGAACGAATTGCTACAAGAAGTAATTGGCTGAAGCCGATACCGCGTCAAGTCTTCTCGTCGCCTATCCCGCAGTGTTTGAAGACTTATAAGGTCTTCAACCAGTGCGTCCTGACCGTTTTGACATACGGTGCTGACACGGTGACACTGACGGTCGGGCTGGTCCACAAATTCAAGGTCGCTCAGCGCGCTAGGGAGCGACCTATGCTCGAAGTCTCTTTGGACTTACCAACCGAACTTCGACAAACTTTACTACGACATGATTTTAATTCGACACTACGGAACTCCGACACGTCTTCATTTCGACAATACTTTAGTTCGAAATGCGAGTACCTTAAGTCCGACACTACTGTACTCCGACAAAGCGTTTCTTTGACATGACTTAACTAGGAAACGATGCGACTTCGACGACGTGCTACTTCGACAACTATGATAGTCCGACATGAGTCAATTTCGACATACTCTACTCCGGCATGCTGTACTTCGACAATATCTTACTTCGACGTTATATATCTGAGACACGATGCTACTTCGAAATTATTCTGCGACATTAGGGAACAACTAAATTTGTGAAAGATGATATGGCTAGAAAGGGGGTGACTACCGACTACCTACTACTACAAAAAAAATGTATAGTGCTCTTAAATAGAAGGAAAATTAATATTTTTAAAACTATTATAGAGTTAAATAAAGAAAGAACAAAGGAACACAGAAAATGAAAGAACTCGAAATATCTGATATTGTCGAAGTACCTACAGCATGACGGAGCAGAGTACGTCGAAATTGACTCATGTCGGACTACCATAGTTGTCGAAGTAGCACGTCGTCGAAGTCGCATCGTTTTCTAGTTAAGTCATGTCGAAGAAACGCTTTATCGGAGTACAGTAGTGTCGGACTTAAGGCATTTCGAACTAAAGTATTGTCGAAATGAAGACGTGTCGGAGTTCCGTAGTGTCGAATTAAAATCTTGTCGTAGTAAAGTTTGTCGAAGTTCAGTTGGTAAGTCGTCTCTTTGAAGGATAAAATCAGGATTGAAATTATCCGGAAAAGAACCAGAGTTACCGACATAGCTTGCAGAGTAAGCAAACTGAAGTGGCAGTTGGCTGGCCATGTTTTTCGAAGGACAGATGGCCGGTGGAGCTGACGAGTCCTGGAGTGGAGACCGCGTACCGGCAAGCGTAGTGTGGGACGCCCCCCAGCTAGATGGACGGACGACCTAAAGAAGGTGGCTGGGGTAGACTGGATGTGGAAGGCGGAGGACAGGGTGCTGTGGCGCAGTCTTGGAGAGGCCTATGCCCAGCAGTGGACTGCGATAGGCTGAGTTGATTGATTGATTTGATACCGCGTCAACACACTTATCGACGCGGAATCGGCTCATCACGCGAACATCATCACTCCCTTAGAACACATAAATTTGCGAGCGAATGTCGTCTCTCATCCGACGCGGGATTTGCATTAGTTTGACCGATAAAACTAAAAGAGAAACAAATTACAGAATTTATTCCAAACTAGCTGCGCCCCGCGGTTTCACCCGCGTAAATATCAATCCCGTGGGAATATCGGGATAAAAAGAAGCCTATATGTTAATACAGGGTGTCAGCTACCTCCATACAAAATTTTATCAAAATTGGTTCAACCGTTTGAGCGTGAAGAAGTAACAAACATATAAACACACACAAACTCACAAACTTTCGCCTTTATAATATTCGTGTGATATCTACGACTCGACATCAATATTTTTCATAACCTACATCGTACGTAGTTTGGTTTCTCCTGATATTACAAAACTAGACCGAGAGCCAGACTTTCGGTTGTGATTATTTTCAGGCTCTCCGTCTACCCGAAACTTCTGTAGATATTCGAATGTCACCCGGGACCGACAGTTCAACGAACTCTCTGAGGCATGGAAAACAAATCTCATTCGTAATATCCTGTAGACTTTATTTCAGATGTAACATTACACCTGCATTGCCAGAAGGGAAAGGCAGAAGATATATTTATTAGGCCAGTTGTCAGTTGTTGTGTTGTGTATATGTCGTAGCCAACTGGTTAAATTAGCCGTTCAGTTAACTGCCTTTTTTTCAGAAAGGTTCATTTCAGCATTAAATTAAAGTTGATTATGCTAGGTCAGTTGTGTACCTAAAAGCCCGCATTATGGAAAAAGACCATGCGAATCAAAATCTGCGCCATTTTATTCTTCCCCGAACGTTACGTTGTCAGCAGTATAAAATACTAGCTTCTATCCGCGACTTTGTCCGCGTGACCCTCGACCCACCCCGTCACATCGCATCACCATCAGTTTTCCCTTGGCGTTCTCTCTGACGTTTTTTTCTTTTTGCTCAGGTCTTAAGGAAAGAAAGAAAGAAAAATGTTTATTTGGACACAGTTCGTGATACACAAAATACAAAATCAATAAAAAAATAAAAAACAATGTTTCTGACAACAATAGTGTGTGTGCCTCACGGCTGCGCCAAACAGGTTCAGCATTAATGCCAGACAGATGCTGTCTGACGCTGGTTTTCTAATGAACCTAAGGGTCCTAGCGTAATGTTAAGTATAGCCTATGGCCTTCCTCAAAAATTGGGCTAACAAATGCTAAATTAAAATTATTTCTACAAATCCGACTGGCAGTGGCGTAACTATACCGTTTGGGGCCCGTGGCAAATTCAAGGGATGGGGCCCTCCCTCAATGTAAAGAAGCTCAACCAACGTCATAGTTTTTTTTTTTACTAGCACTTCTCCCGTGACTTCTTCCGCGTAGATTTCATATTTTCGCTTACAAAATTTAACACCTGACTGCTTCGTTGGTCTAGTGGTCGCAAGCGCTACTGCTGAGCATGAGGTCCTGTCCAAAAAATTAGACAAACAATGGGAAAAAGGTGCAAAATGTTCGAAACCTGAATGATGTCCTTTGTTGCACATTTTCAAAAAAAAGTTGCTTTTATATAAACTTATATTAGGATCCTCATGTGCTCATGGCCCTCTCGGGCCGGGGACCCCTTCTGTCTGGGGGCCCAATGCCACCCTATAGTTACGCCACTGCCGACTGGTAATTCCAGAGATTACCCCTACACACAAACTTACAAACTTTTCTAATATTAGTAAGTATTATAGATTGCTACGTTAGCTGGGAATTTGATTCGTATGAACGATTTTATCCCACCGCAGAATTCACCCCAACATACTCCACCTACTCATGTACAGTCAACAAAAGAGATAAGTATACAGGATCGTCGGATATAGTTGAAGTTTAGTAAGAACCCGATGGATGTTCTCGAATAAAATTTAATTTTATTAATAGAAAACAAACAGCTCCTTTATCAAATTAAATTTCAGTGGACAACATCCATCGGTTTCTTACTAAACTTCAACTATATCCGACGATCCTGCATACTTATGTCTTTTATTGACTGTACCTTTAAGGCAATTGAGCCCATGCCCACGGTCATTCTTATATATATACTGTCAAATATCTTTGAGAGACATTGCATTCCTATGTTTGTAAGCCACAAAGGGCGGTATGCTTCACATTTTTAGGGTTCCTTATTGATTGAATATTGTTGGAAAGAATTCTTAATGTTATGAAAGAAAGAAACAATATGTGTTCTTTTGCGGTAAACATGATGCTGCAGAGAAAGAACCGCATGAGGCTGCACCTAGTTGAACCCGGCTAAAACCAGGTGCAGCCGCACTTTACCCGGCTAAAACTAGGTTTAGCCGCAACTTTACCCGGGTAAAACTAGGTGTGGCCGCATTTTACCCGCCTAAAAGTAGGCGTAGCTGCACTTTACCCGGCTAAAACTAGGTGTAGCCGCTTTTTACCCGGCTAAAACTAGGTGTAGCCGCACTTTACCCGGCTAAAACTAGGTTTAGCCGCACATTACCCGGCTAAAACTAGGTTTAGCCGCACTTTACCCGGGTAAAACTAGGTGTGGCCGCATTTTACCCGCCTAAAACTAGGTGTAGCTGCACTTTACCCGGCTAAAACTAGGTGTAGCCGCTTTTTACCCGGCTAAAACTAGGTGTAGCTGCACTTTACCCGGCTAAAACTAGGTGTAGCCGCTTTTTACCCGGCTAAAACTAGGTGTAGCCGCACTTTACCCGGCTAAAACTAGGTTTAGCCGCACACTTCGGCTAAAACTAGGTTTAGCCGCACACTTCGGCTATTAGCCGTGACACATCCATAATCACATTATCACGACAATAGACGGCCGCTCGTAAAAACCGAATATTACCGGATAATACCTATTTTTTTACTGCTTAGATAAATTATCGGATATTTTTTATTACGTAGGAGTTCGTTTTATTGGAACATCTATCATTGGTTAGTAGGTACCTAAGCTAGAAAATGTGACTCGAAAAAACTTGATTACTTACTCAGACCGAGATCTATAGGTAAATGTTACATAGCACGCATACTTTCATCAGGGCAGTGCTGGCCCGTACCGGCCGCGACTTACGAGTTGTAGGTCGTAGGTTCGAACCTAGACAGGCGCTTTACTTTGTGTAAATTATTTCATCACCACTGCTCTCAAAACGGTGAAGGAAAACATCGTGAGGAAACCGGCATGTCCTAGAACCAAAAATTCGAAGACATGTGACATCTACCAACCCGCGCTGGGCCCGCGTGGTGGATTACGGCCCACTCCCTCTCACCAGAGAGGAGGCCTGTGTCCCAGCAGTGGGAATATTACAGGCTGATTATGAGGTACTTTCATCACAGGCTTCTCCAATAACAGAAGAAAGAAAGAAAATACATTTATTTAGCTCAGACTAAAAGACACACAATACACCAGATACATACATCAGATAAAAACAAAAATAAAGGTCAAATAAAAAGTGTAAGCTCCGATGTAAAAAGAAAAAAAAAAAAAAGTGTGCCTCACGGCTGCGCCAAAAAGGCCCAGTTCAGCAAAAATGCCAGACAACTAGTGCCTGACGCTGGTTTTAGAGCTATTCAGTCAGTTCTGGGCAACTCTCATACAGATAGCGCCATCCACGAAGACGCGTCCCATTCTTCTTCCTAATCGTTTACCGTACCTACAAGTTGCCGGGGTAGCGGGATTGTCCGAAAGGCTTACCGCTACCCCGGAACACAAAGGGTTAAGGAAGGAACACGGGTGGGTTTTAGTCAGTAAGAGTCTGACACTCCCTTCCGCTCCACCCAGAGCAGGAGGGGTCATTTCATGATTTCCCATCCAAAAAAAAAAGTAGCTACAAGTGTGCAACATTCCGGTAGTGTTTTAGTGTTGTCGATACACAGTAATTACTTATTAGTGGGTAATTAGTGTGTATCAAAAAACTAAAACACTAGCGGAATTAACTAGCGATAACCACTAGTGATTAGTAAGAAGAGTGGGCGCGTCTTCGTGGATGGCACTAACTATAGATCTGCTACCAGCCACCTGCGGAGATCCTCGCTCCACCTAACCAGAGGGCATCCTACCTCACGTTTGCCGATTCGCGGTCTACACGTCTACCCCACTGATCATCAGTTCTACGGCTAATATGGCCGGCCCATTGCCACTTTAGCTTGGTTAAAGTCAAAGTCAAAGCATTTATTTCAAATAGGCACATCAAAGGCACTTTTGAACGTCAAAAATTACCTTGAAATAGAATTGATTCTAGTCGCCCCTTCCAAAAGGTAGTTTTCGTATATTTCGTAACGTTATACTTTTATTTTGACTGGCATTTCGCCCACGACTTCGTCCGCGTACAAACGCGTCCGCATTCCCCTACAAAATTGAATACCTGCTTCGTTGATCTAGTGGTTGTAAAAAGTTTACACTTCTATACTTATGTTAGGATCCTCCTGTGCTCATGGCCCTCTCGGGTCGGGGACCCTCTCCGGCTGGGAGCCTCCTGCCACTATTGTTATGCCACTGATCCCAATGCACCTGTTACGGCCCCGCCACCGCCAGATGGCGCACGGCAGGACTTTCCGCGTCCATGCCTGCGGAGCCATACCGCATCTCCACTTCGCGCCTCCAGGGGGCCAGTCATGGTCGTCGTCTCGCCTTCATCGGAGACGTCACGTCATCGTCATATTATTATCATTAATTAAAGTAAAATAGATTACAGATTCATGAACCATCAGTCCATTTATTTCGAAGCATAAAACAGCGGCAACAGCCGATACACACCCTGTATTAACAATTCACACATTAACATTTAATAGTAACCAAATACACCGACCGCATCGACCTCTACTCACCCCCATAACCAACCGGAAGCGCCCTCAGCACTGATTGCAGAGGAGACATCTACAATTTACCGCCATTGTGTAAATCAGCCTCGCCATCTACCCCCATTATTGTTAGGGCAGCCTTTAACCCGGATAGAGCCTTGGCCTAAATAGCCGGGAGCGGAATTGAGAAGGAGGGGCAAAGGGATAGCGCTTGACGTCGGAGTATGTTCAAAATGTGCATGTTTATCATTTTAACCAAAACTTTTTTCTTTTTTAACCGACTTTAAAAAAGGCGGTTCTGTACTCGACCCGTATGTATGTTTGTATGTCTGTCACTTTAGTGAAAGAATTATTAAAATTGGTTCATTAGTTTTTGAGAAAATCGCAGACATACATACATACGGGTCGAATACATAAGCTCCTTTTTTGAAGTCGGTTAAAAAACAGAAATTAATATTATCAATATATGACTGACATTATCATAGAGAAATTAACGTCAGTTTACGTTTAATTTGTTAGAAATACACCACGGATAGTTTACCCTTAATTAGAAACGTTATTAAAGGGCGTTTTGATGACCAATGAAAACCCACATTAAACTAATTTGTGGGTCATTATTTTACTTGTTCATTCTCTGTCTTTACATGGCATAACATCACGTATATAATCCCCGAAAGGTGAGGCAGAGGTGTACCTTTATATTCTATCGCAAACAACTGATTAAATTAGCCGTTTAGTTAACCGCCTGGCCTATGGTTATAATCAAACACTTCAATTTTATTTATTTTTAAGTTTCAAAAGTAATGAATTTCAATGTATAGTTTTAATTACATAATAAATAAATACGTGCATTCGTGTTTTTAACAACTACAATAATATACATCACACTAGTTTATTAGACTAATATTTAACTTCAAAGTAAAACAATGAACATGCATCCTAACAATGTTCTCAAAGGAAAGTATTATGTATTGTCGCGCATTCTTATCCGATTGCGTTACATAAGTGAGGTTATGCACGCGATGCCAATGCTCTGTGACAAGAAATAATGTATAAGAAACTAGCGACTCGCCCCGGCTTCGCACGAGTGCAATGATGACATTTCAAAACGTATCTATGAGATAATTTATATGTCATGGTTTCGTTTTTAATTCTTTTACCTATTGTGGTATAGTAATTTTATTTTAGGTGCATCGTCCTCACATGTTATTATATAATTAATGTACCCATGCAAAATATTGTACCTAAAACATATTAAAAGAGTAACGGTGGAGTTTCTTGCCCGTTCTTCTCCATACGAAAACTACCTTTTGGAATGGGCGACTAGAATGAATTCTATTTTAAGATAATTTTTGACGTTCAAAAGTGCCTTTTATGACATAAAAGGCACTTTTGAACGTCAAAAATTATCTTAGCATTTGACTTTGACTTTGAAACATGGAGGTGTCTATGTTAAGTATATCTAAGTTAAATAACTATTAATGGTATAAACCTACCGGAATAAATTCTCTATATAGTAGTGAAAACCGCATCAAAATCATAGTGTTTAGAACTTTGCAGTCCTTGTATACCTACTGTAGATTTGTAGACCATTTCTACCCGACTACGGCGAAGCAAAAAGGAGGGTTATGATTTTGACCGGTATGTATGTATGTATGTACGTATGTATGTATGTATGTTCATCTGTTCCCTCATAACTTCTAAACTGCTTGTCATAATAGGACAAATGAGGTATCGTTGGAAGCGTCTTGATCGTCCGCTGGTTATAGGCTATGTGACGTCACAATAAATTTAACATGGTGCCCTCTAGCTGACATAAAGTTATGACAGAAATTAATTTTTTTTTTTTGAATCATGCCGTGTTGGGTATCAAATGAAAGGGCTTAATTAGCACATTTCAAAAATAAAAATAATACTGAAATAAGCCCCAAAATAATTAAATAAAAAATAAGTTTAAAAACTAAAACCCGACTACTAAAAAGGATGAAACAAGTACCTTCCCGTGGTCGCATGGCGCTGTACTAACATACAAAGCTATGGTAGCATGCATCATAGCTGTCATTACACAAGTATATTTTGTTTATATTTTTTCCTCCTGTCGTTATCCTCAATGTTGAGGGTCGTTGCTTCCCAAGGGATATTTTTTTCACGAATGTTTTTCCGTCATCTGTTTTGATCCCTTGCGGCTGGACCAACGTGAACTGGGGTGGAAAATGTGACTTGGATCTGTCGCTCTCTCCTGTAGAGTTAACTCAATTGACTGCAAAGAATTTTAAAGCGAACTAATCTATACTTTCTTAGTATAATAAGCCTATAATGTTTCCACTGCTGGGACACAACTCCTCTCTGTGAGAGGGAGTGGGCCATAATCCACCACGCGGGCCCAGTGCGGGTTGGTAGATACTATACTTACTTCCACACTAATACTAATATTATTAATGCGGAAGTTACTCTGTCTGTCTGTCTATCTATCTGTTACTCGTTCACGCCTAAACGGCTGAACAGATTTGAATAAAATGCATACGAATAGACCATAACCTAGGTTTCATAAAGGGTACTTTTTAACTGACTTCTAAAAAGGAGGAGGTTCTCAATTCGGATGTTTGTATTTTTTTTTTTATGTTTGTTCGAGCATAACTCCGTCGCTTGCCAACCGATTTGAAAAATTATTTTTTTGTTGGAAAGTGTATACTTCCCAAATGGTCCCATGAAAATTTTATCGAAATCGAACAAGCGGTTTTTGAACAATCAACAAAAATCTAAAAATTTACCTACATTGTCTACATTAACGATCTTTTCGTTTACTTTTTTGTGGGGTAGGTACAACTAAAAAGTGAAAAATAAAAACTTTTTTACAAAAAAAAAAAAAAACAACCGACTTCAAAAAAAAACACTACAAAGTGATAAATAACTTTAATTTCGGAAGTCAGTGTCGTTGGTTCCGCATTTTCGTTTTTTGACACCGACTTCCGAAATTAAAGTTATTTATCACTTTGTAGTGTTTTTTTTTTGAAGTCGGTTGTTTTTTTTTTTTGTAAAAAAGATTTTTTATCCAGTTAGTACGAACTCTTTGGATAAGTCCGACTGAAAGAACGGATCGGAACCCTCATAGGATCAATTTGCTCCGACTCTAATGGGCCGATAAGTTGTTTGATACACGTATAAACAGTGACCCATACACGGACGTGTTACATAAATAAAAAAGAATTTTGAATATGAAGGTCACTTGGGAGAAAAATAGGAAAAAAAAGAAAGTTTTGCTGACTGTACCATGTGATATATCAAATGAAACAGCTTACTATGAGAATCTCAACTATATTTTTGAAGTGAAACTTCTTTACGCACGCTTGACTTGGGGAGTAAGCTGGCGAACGCGTTACGAAAAGTGTGATCGGGCGAGGCGAACGGGAGTTGAGTGGGGGATATAAGCAAGAGAAAGTGCGCGCGCACATTTTCTTTCTCTCTTCCTCTCATAGCCAAATACGTTTGAAGTTTCACTTCAGTCGTGTGGTCATAAGCACACTCGGTTTTTTTTTATAATTTTAAAATAAACAGTTTTATTTATTAAAGAAAGTAGATAAAACGTTACCATGCCCTTCCATTAACTCCGAAATTACTGAACCTATTAATACAGTGAATTGTATATACTTTTAGATTACTTCTAGGAAAACCTATAAGGAGTCTATGGTCTTAAAACAACATGGTAAATTTCTCAATACATATTATGCTTAAAAACTTACATTTGCAGTTGGTATAGGAGAACGTTATTCAACTACAATGTTCAGTTCTTGGTTGGGATAAATACATCCCAGCTACGGAACCCTTCATTATGCGTGGTCCGACACGCACTTGGCCGGTTTTTATTTATTAAACAACAAAAAAGGTACTTTTCTGTATAGGGCATCAGCTTATTCCAAAAATAAATACCTATTCATCATCATCATCATCATCATTTCAGCCGAAAGACGTCCACTGCTGGACATAGGCCTCCCCCAAGCACCTCCACTTCGACCGGTTTTGTGCTTCTCGCATCCAACGAGTTCCTGCGGCCTTCACAAGGTCGTCGGTCCACCTTGTGGACCTATACCTATACCTATTATAAAAATTAAAATTGTCTTGAAAAAGCTCTGAAATATTTGAATAAATTAATAATATTCATTATGTTAATAAAGTCTCTTGAAGTATTAAGCCTTACTATAACGAGATGGTTTAAAACTGAAGAAACGGTCATATTTTCTTTTTGTTAAGTCTTTTTTCATTTTGCGGGGTAATTGCGTACCACATTAATAGTAGCAATGGATTTCATTTTGACAGTTCAACAACATTCATTACGTTATTGACGTTGTTAAGCAGATACATTTTACGAACTTATGAAGCAATGGATTAGGAATATCCTTCAAAATTATTCAGATTATGATTGATAGTGTGTAACGCAATTAGGGTGCTGTTTTCAAAGATACCTTTCATCGTGAATAAGAAAAAAAATTACAAGAAGAATATTAATAAAAAAGTTTCTTAGTATTTATTTCATAAGTATGTATACAGAGTGTTACGGAAAGGGTATATCAATACAAACGGGTTGAAGAGTGTATCTGGTCTAGAATCTCTGTACAAAATTTCAGCTCAAAAGCATTAACTTTGAAAATGGTACACCCTGTATTAATAAAATATTTATCTCTCTCTCTCTGTAGTCGGTCCCTCATGTCTGAGGATCGTGGTCAGCTTCGAAGTTGCATCTGGAGCGGATGATCCGCCTCCACCGGTTTCTGTCCAGCGCATCTCTTACCACCGTGTAGAATTTAGAGGACGAAAATTCCTTCACCTGATCGGCCCATCGTGTTGGTGAACGACCGCGCGATCGTTTGCCTTCGGTGTTTCCAACCGCAATCAGTTTTTCCAAACTTTCATCGCCTCTGCGTACTGTGGCCGAATAAAATATTTATAACATTTTGATTTAAAATGTACAGAGGCTAGCACATCAAGCTACCCCAATATGTCAAATTTTCTCAATTGAATATGAACCTTATTATTTTGTAGTAAAGTTAAAAATCTATTAAAGAAATTTGACAGATTGTCGTAGCTTGATGTGCTGGCGTCTGTACGTAACTGAAGAAAAAATCTCCATTAAATATATCACAGTCTCATAATGTGCCAAGAAAAAGAAACTAAAGAAAAATTAATAAAAGATTTCTTTGAAAAATTCATTATCCAAGACATTTCAATATTCCTGTGAATATCATTAAGTGCGAACTGGTTCTAATACGGAGCAAGTTATTAAGTAATATTAAGTTATACAGGGTGAAATTTTAATCACCGTTTTCCTCTTCAGGGGTTATTGTACTCATCATTATAAACAACTTTTACTATGGGACTAAACATGAAATCGCGGAAAAAAAAATCAGCTGTTCCCTACATTTTGACGAGTTATCACACTATCACACTAATATTATAAAGGCGAAAGTTTGTGAGTGTGTGTGTGTACGTGTTTATATGTTTGTTACCTCTTCACGCCTATACCACTGAACCGATTTAGATGAAATTTGGTATAGAGATAGTTTGAGTCTCGGAAAAGGACATAGTATAGTTTTTGTCCCGATATTCCCACGGGATCGACATTTACGCGGGTAAAACCGCGGGGCGCAGCTAGTGCGAACATAAACGTAGGGAACAGCTGATTTTTTTTCGCGATTTCAGGAGTTGTCCCATAGTAAAGTTTATAATGATGAGTACAATCTCCCGTTTCGATTTGTCGCATGTTTTCAATTTCACCCTGTATAAAGCAATAGATAAGCAATATCTTTCAAAATCATACAGATTGTGTTTAATAGTGCTGGAAAATGAAAAAAAAAACCTAAGAATTTTCTTATTCCGCGGGCTAACTTAGCGCATCCCCCTTAAGTAGAAACAAGTTATGACAGTGCGAAGTTTAGTCGTTAATAAGGAGGGAACTGTGCGTCCAAACAAGGCTGTAAGATGTGGGTCATGAGTGCAATCCCATAAGACATGACAAGCGAAACTACTTACTTGTAATATAAGTGGATATACAGCGTGTTACGGAAAGGGTATATCCATACAAACGGGTTGAAGAGTGTATCTGGTCTAGAATCTCTGTACAAAATTTCAGCTCAAAAGCAGTAACTTTGAAAATGCTCAATATTTTTTTATTTCGCACATCACGGCGCTGCACTGGCGCGCGGCGGCGTGATGTGCGTGTACTAGGCGCACAGACACGATACAGATAATGGATAATGACCCTCGTAGAGCGGTGACACGTTTGTTATGATTTCAATTTAATAAACTATCGAAATAAAAAAATATTAAGCATTTTCAAAGTTACTGCTTTTGAGCTGAAATTTTGTACAGAGATTCTAGACCAGATACACTCTTCAACCCGTTTGTATGGATATACCCTTTCCGTAACACGCGTATAGAAGGAAGTAGAATTTTGTGTTAACCCCTCAAGCGTCCATTGTACACCAAGTGTTAACTATACTAACCCCCTTACTAATAAACGTATTATATCAGAGGGGCAATTCTCGTAATTTTAAGAACGTTCATAGTCTGATCTGTCTCAATCTGTCAAAAATACCTACCTCTAATTTCCCTACATTTTGACAAGTTTTTGACATTTGTTTGTCATCGAGATGAGACTGTGACTAGATTTTGAACATTTTAAATTACGAGAATTGGCCTTCTGATGAATGATTTCTCGAAAACTACAAAATATCGCGGAACATACATAGGAGTTCAATCGATGGGTATTAGTGTCCCATGACCACAGACCTTCGCTGGTACAGGTTTCCTGGGACACCATGTATAAAAAAAATGTGTAACATTGTACATATAATATATTCTGCGATTTACACTTCCTGTTCCTTGTCGATCGATAAATCATTTATTTGAACAACAAACAAAACGAAAAATTACAATACAAAACTCATCTTCTGCAGATCAATCGACAATCGGGAAAAAACTACACGCTAATTAACAAAGTATGGATATACGACCTAGAATTCAAACTGTAATATCAACACCAACATTTTAATATTACACCCACCTGCTCAATCTCGGATAGAAGTAATAGCTGTCAACGCTGCAAAACTTCTACACAGTTGGGAACTGTGTGTCAAAACCACAGAGCTCTGAGACGCCTCGACGCGCTGCTAGAGTGCGTTTCAACAAATAGTTCCTATGCCGTTATGTTGGCAACAATTTATACCACTTCTTATTCTTCACCACTCCTTAATGTTTTGGGCATCATTCTAACACGGACACCTTATAAATCTTAAAAAAACCGCAGAATCGTCTTCCCATATCTACTATCTTGACAGACATGGGCACAAAACAAATATACTCCTAGCGGAGGACAGGGGAACCATACAAACCACGCGTGTCACCGTTTAGGTTCGGGTCTCTCTAACCACACGCCGACCGCAACTGGCGACGTGAAGGCGTCCGTCATCGATGACGGCCGATTGCTGTGTTCGTTTAAATACACGGGCAGGTCTCCTATCGAGTCCGTCAGCGAAGATACGGGCCCGTCCGTAAGTTGTTGATCGGTCAAACAAGTGTCAATTTTAATTTTACGGACGGGCATTTATGGGTGTAGGAACAGCTGTCAAATCGTGTAACTATCGAACTAATCTTATGTCCGTAGGTACGGAGTGGGAACCGACCGTAACTTTTTCTGAAACTACGTACATTGTGATTAGGGAGTTGCTCAATTTGTACAGACCAAGACTTGGACGGGGATGCTGCACGGTGTAGCATGAACTGCTACATATAAAATGTTCGTGAAGTTTTGATTCGTGCCGGAAAGCCGCGGCCGCAGTATTCAGTAGTGCGCTGGCGGTATATCAAATCATCAGTGTGCGCTGCTCGGCGGCAAATTTGCCTCGAAACTGACGTATGTGAAGTTGTTTGCTGACAGAAGTTGTGCGCTCATACTCAACGCACTTTCAGCGTCACGAATTTTATTAATACTGCCGTCTCTAGACTCTGTGCGACGATTCCGTGCTCTATGGTCAAAACACACAGACCCGCATGTGGGTCGTGTGGGCCTGCCCTTATAGCAAACATATTAGACAGCTTTCATTTAAAACACTGTTCAAACGAGCTTTGATATTCTTTGAATACGTCTGTGGAATTTACTTGAATGACGTTGACAGCGGGGGCGCTGTTGGTAAACATTTGTGTTCATTTTTTGAAAAATCAAAATGGCGGGGTTAGTTCCGATTTTAGCAACGCGCTGCAAGCCCTTATACAGCTATACAGGGAACATGACACTACAAATTATTTATTTGTTTATCCTCCTACGAGAACACCATACAGCAATTACACCAACGGAGCAAAAAATCACTTTATGTGCATCCATCCATCTTTGCTTATGGGCTGACATTTCATGGTTTATGACGATCTGAGCATTATAATTGTCGAACGTGATTCTTGTTGTGTGTTTTGGATCTCACCCAGCCTGTGAACACAGCTTAAGATAACAGCTCGAACCATTTCGACTGTTGACTCACATAGCTTGTGTGTTTTGTGATATAGCTGACTTACACGTAGTAGCTTAGCTTATTTGTGTACCTATGCTAAAACTGACGTATGAGAGACAATGATTTGCAAAACCAAGGATAGCTAATCTGTCAAAAAATAAATTCTTACACAATCACTCACTAAAGTGACACAAATTCCACTTTTTCCAACAATTATTGTTTAAGGTGAATGTGACATGGTAGACCGCGAAGTTTAAATTTTCTTAAGTTTTTTGCAATTTGCAGATCAGTGTCAGGCTGTATCTTGATCCAAATATGATTCGCAACTATAATAGACATGTATTTACAGAATCATAGTCATTAGAATCATTAATATATCTCTTTAAGTTAGATTTCTACCATAAACACTTTTCTATACGAGATTTGTTCTTAACGGTAGAAATCTAACTTAGAAAGATGTATTAATTATTCTAATTATTATAATTCTGTAAATCCGTACCGGTTATCGTCGCGAATCATATTTTGATCAAGATACCTGACACTGACCTGAAAATTGCAAAAAACGTACTTAAGAAAAATTGAATTTCGCGGGCTACAACTGGCTACAAGGGTGAATGGGTATTCATCTTAAATAACAGTGGTGGCGATTCCCTTGTTCACAAACTAAACTAAATTTAAGTTCAGTGCATCTTTTTCTTTCTATTTCATTAAGAAAAGGACAGAAGATAAATTTTAGCTTAGTCCTGTCAAATTAATCAGCGCCTGAAACAACTCCATACAAGTTTTGACGTGATTAAAAACTTGTCTACTAAAATTACGTTAATTTACGTCAGGCGCTGCTTAATTTGACAGGTGTTAAAAACCGTCTTCTGATTTAGGCTGAGACTATAATAACCAAATCCATACTTAATATTATAAATAAAGTAACTCTGTCTGTCTGTCTGTATGTTACCTTTTCACGCCTAAACCGCTGAACCGATTTAGATGAAATTTGGTATAGAGATAGTTTGAATCCCGGGAAAGGACATAGGATAATTTTTAACCCGATATTCCCACGGGATCGAGACCTATGCGAGTGAAACCGCGTGGCGCAGCTAGTACACTATAATTTAACAAAAAACAATACATACAAGCAGTACAAACCTCATTAGTTCGATTAACTGAATCAAGAAAATTCTACGCTTTCCAATTAGACCAGATATGCCTGATATTTATTTATTTATTAAAACTTTATGCACAAGTAAAAACTGTATATCGGCCAGATATCTAGATAGAAAGATACCTACAAATATTAGCAACTGTCATTCTGATTCCCAGCGCGGCAGCGGTTGGAACAGAACACCTTCCGCTTACCCAACGTGTGTGTGGGGCTAGTTCCGGTAAAAGTGTGCGTTCTAATGACTGTGAATTAAAGGTGAGGGCTGAGTGTAGCGGAGCGGGTTTGTGAAAAAGAGAAAAATTAATGATGAAATACGCGGAGTATCTTTTTTTATTGTGGCATTTATACGGGGTTATTGGAAAAACATCAACAACCTCTTAAGAGGTCATTGTACTCGTCATTATGAACAACATTAACTATGGGACCAATCCTGAAGTCGCGAAAAAAAATCAACTGTTCCCTACATTTTGACGAGTTATATACGAACATAAATGTAGGGAACAGCTGTTTTTTTTTCGCAATTTCAGGTATGTAAAAGTTGTTCATAATGATCAGTGCAATGACCTCGTAAGAGGTTGTTAATGTTTATCCAATAACCCTGTATAATCAGCCTATAATGTTCCTATTACTGAGACACAGGCCTCCCCTCGATGAGAAAGAGAGGACGCAAGCCAGTGAAAGAAAGAAAGAAAGAAAGAAAATACGTTTATTTGCGGTGAAAATGACGCAAAAAAGAACATAAACACAAAAAATTAAATAAAAAGGTAGGGGGAAACATGCGTCACATCCACGCAAAACGGCTATAGCTCAGCATTATGCTGCGACCCTATGCAGGACAGAGCCCCAGCGCTGGTTTTCAGCGACAGCCGGCGCTGACGTAATGACGTCGTCCGGTGCAGCAAACAATTATTAAAATACAGTGTACTTAAAGAAAAATAATGCGCAGTGCGGATTGGTAAATATCACATGTCTTCGATTTTTTGATTCTGGTTTCCTCACGATGTTTTCCTTTACCGTTTAATAGCAGTAGTGTGCAATATAAAAACGCTGTCGATGGATTATACAATTTGTTTTTTTTTTTTAAGTGAAAACTTCATTACGTGCGTTGGGCATTTTTTTAAGATGGGAAAAAACCATTGAATTCGCGCCACTGTTACCGTAACCGACACCGCTTCGGATGTGTTCGGCTGTCCTCGAGATGTACTCGGTTTTAATGTATATCCGATATGTCAGTGAGTGATGGCAAAGATTCTGTTTGTGTTTTGTTTTCACTTCTGTCGGCACGCCCGGAGTGGCACTGTTTTTTTTTATTGCCTATTGAGCTTGCTTTTGACCTCGATCTCGAAAGTTTAGAGACAGTGACAATACTACCCCTCCTGTCAGTTTGGGTCCATAGGTTACCTAACACGAAACTAGGTAATAGGTAATACGGGCTGGTGTCCGCAACTCCACGTCAATGCGCGTATTTTGCGTACGGAACACGAAACTAACTTGCTACCTGAATACCTAATGTGGATTCAATTCCACGTATCAATGACTTCTGTCGCAGTTCGATTGCCTTTCTTCTAGCGAATTAGGGTCCTCCTATAATATTAAATGTTCGGCTACATGACGTGTTTGCTGCTATGCTTAATTTTTAATACCTAATTGAAAACCATTTTGAAACAGTAGTTACGTAACTATGGAGTTTCTTGTTCATTCTTCTCATTCACTTCTTTTTGACACGCAAAAATGGTGGATTCCAATTTTGACCCAATTAACAAATAATTATAACCGTATAGAATTTGGTGGATGTCAATTTCGACCCATAGGACCAACTTTGAAATGAACAAATAATTGTAACCATATAGAATTTGGTGGATGTCAATTTCGACCCATAGCACCAACTTTAAAATTAGCAAATAATTTTAACCGTATAGAATTTGGTGGATGTCAATTTCGACCCGAAGGACCAACTTTAAAATTGACAAATACAACAGTAAAGGCATTTCGCTCCGCTACGCTCAGTCCTCTACCTTATCACTAGCGTGAGCGCCGTCGAGTATGAACTCGCGTCATCTAATACAACAAAGTAATTGTCGACTGTACGTACCTACTTTGTTTCATTTCCGATTAACGATTAGTTTTTTCTCTTTTTACGATGCGTTTATGCAGTAAATTTTATCGCGAACATGATAATATGCGTCAGGTGATGACATAAGGTAAAGTGGCGTGTTATCATTTCAATTTTTGTTTTGGAAACCTTTGTTAATTTATCGCATACAAGGATGAATTTTTCTACGAGGCACGACTGCTTGATGATAATTGTGAAGATATTTGGAAGAAATTAGATTGCATTTTACGTTAAAGCTTCACTATGCACTATACTATATCGTTGTACCACGTATTTCTATATACTCTCTTAGAACGTGTCTCCACACGGAGATATTATTATCATCGCGGCGAAAATTTAATGGCACGTCGAGATATCGCCGCGATTCTCCCGCTCGTGGTGGCGGCCATAAAGTGTTAAACTACACTCTTTTGCAAAAAAAGCGGGCACTTTAGATTTTTTTCTCTACTTCAATGAAGAAGAATAAGAAAGAAGTTTTGTTAATTTGACGATGTATTGGTATGTTATTTGAAGCATCCTAGCATGATTCTTCACGTTCCAAATTTAAATTTTGAAATTAACAAAAGAAAAATAATTATTGTTGTGGATTATTGTAAAATTGCTTTACTACTGGCGCGAATTGCTGAAACGATGTTTTTACTCGTTACTAAAATTTTAAAACTTTTTGTATATTTTCTGCAAATTAAACAGTTTAATCTTTCTTTTTACATTAAATACCACTTTTTGGTATGAGTGATAAAGCGATAAGGGCCGATAAAATTATAGCCCTACTTGAAGAAGGTTGTTCGCAAACTTACGTGTCTCAGCGGCTAAATGTGAGTCTTTCAACTGTCCAGAGGACTTGGCAACGGTATCAAGAGACCGGCTCAGTCAAAAGAAGACCCGATTCGGGAAGAAAACGATGCACAGAACCAAGAGATGACCGCTTTTTGGTGAGTCAGGCGTTGCAGAATCGTCAGGCGGCAAGTGTGGACCTGAAGAAGAGCCTTGAAGAAGTAAGAGGAGTAGAAGTTAGCTTGTGGACGGTCAAGAGGAGGCTTTTGGCTGCCAATATCAGGAGTTACCGCCCGGCTCGGGGCCCTAAATTACTCCGTGAGCACCGTGTTGCTCGACTTCAGTTTGCTCGAAACTCTGCTTTATGGACACTGGAGGACTGGAATAAAGTATTGTTTTCTGATGAAGCTAGAATCTTTTTGTGTGGAGAGAACCGACGCCGGCGAGTGCTGCGAAGACCACGGGAACGCTATGCGGAAGTGTGTTTCGAAGAAATCACTCCTTATGGCGGAGGCTCCGTTATGTTTTGGGCAGCAATTTATTTGACGGAGCGTACGGAGTTAATTTTCAGAAAAAATGGAACATTAAATGCATACCGGTACATAATGGAAGTCCTAATTCCATATGCACAACCCGCATTGACTGCACTTGGGGAAGATTCCATTTTTATGGACGACAATGCTCGCCCGCACCGTTCTGGCGACGTGGAAGCATACATGCAAGAAGTTGGGATCCGTCGTTTAGATTGGCCAGCTCGAAGTCCTGACCTCAATCCAATTGAGCATGTCTGGGATGTTCTAAAGAGACGGGTTAGATCAGTGCAACCTGCTCCACAAAACATCAGGGAGCTAAAAAGAGTCATTGCAGAAGAGTGGGAACGTATTCCTCAAAACGTTATTAAAAACATCGTGGAAATCATGCCCAGAAGGATTCAAGCTGTGATTTTGGCAAGAGGAGGTCACACTCTATTAGATTTTTACATTTGTAACTTTATTTAATTTAAAAAAGTAAAAAAAATCTTCTTGTCTTTATTGCCGACCACTTCTTATTGTTTGGCCGTGTACATCGGTTTTAAAGAATTCATCAAAAATTAAAAAAAAAATTGCCAGAATTCACTTCACGTGTATTAATTTACACGATTATTAGTATACCTACAGATTACAGACTACGTCAAAAAAATAAATTTCATTTAATTAACTCAAATCGACCTTAGAACGTAAATTTCCTTAGGTGCCCGTTTTTTTTGCAAAGTAGTGTAGTAAGATTTATCGTGAGTGCAATGAAGCGAAAAGTTAACATTCACGTCATCGCTACAACAAAATGATCGTGTTTGGTTTTCGTGTTAACTACACAGGAATGAAACAAATAATTTCCTTTTCACATTACTTGCTTTTATTTACTTTATTTAATTGATTACGAAACGTGATTATAATAGAGTTAAGTAGGTAGGTAATCTTCATCATTATAATCGCAGTATACAGCTATACCGCCTAACTTTTACCGACTTAAAAAAAGAGGTTATTTTACCCTGGACAAAGCAGGGTATAAAAGGTGAATGGAGTAGAAGCCAATGGCACAAAAAAAGCAAAAAAAAAAACTTTTTTTACATTAAATCCTTTGATTGAAACCAGCCGATGGCTTCTGTGAAAGGATCGAATGTCGCTACGAATTCATTGATAATTTCCGCTCGTAGAGAAGGTTGAATTTTTATTTTTATACTAGCTGCGCCCCGCGGTTTCACCCGTGATCAAATGTCGATCCCGTGGGAATATCGGGATAAAAAGTGGCCTATATGTTAATCCAGGGTGTCGGCTCGTTTAAGCGTGAAGAAGTAACAAACATATAAACATACACACACACGCACACACACTCACAAACTTTCGCCTTTATAATATAAGTGTGATAAGTGTGATGATTTGTCGATTTATTTGTTTCTTTTTTTTGCGAAAAAAAAATTTTTAATTTTTAATTTTTGACTTCTACTCCGTACACCTTGTATACCCTGTTTTTGTCCAGACGATAAGAAATTTAATGTCAGCCGGTATAATAATTATATTTCCTGCACCCTAATCGGAATCTAAATCATTTTGAAGCAAATTGCTAATCCGGTGCTTCATAAGTTCGAAAAATTAGTCTGCTCAACACGTAAATATCGCAATGAATGTTGTTGAACTGTCAAAATGAAACCGATTCAGATTGATTATGTGTTACGCCCCGCTGGTTAGGAACAGCAGATATTAATATTGAACAAGCCGTGTGACTGATGGGATTATCCATCGTCAAAAATGACGAAATTCCATTTAAACTTTCATCCCCCTTTTAATTCCTTTGGGGATGAATTTACAAAAATCCTTCCTTGATTAAACTCGCGCTGTAGTTATGCGGAACTCTTGAGCAAAATTTCATTTTAGACCCAGTGGTTTAGGCTGTGAGTTGTTTGTGGTATTGTTTGTGTATTGTTGTAATTTTTACATTACAATCTACTCAGCCAATGCAGTCCACTGCTGGACATAGGCCTCTCCCAAGCTGCCCCACAATACCCTGTCCTCCGCCTTCTGCATCCTGTCTGTCCCAGCCACAGTCTTTCGGTCGTAAAAAAAGTAACCTAGTATATAGTGGATAAGCCAGAGATTAAAACCAGAAGAAGAACTAGCAGTGGATCGAGGAGAGGGGGGGGGAGTGGAGGGGGGCTCAGGAGTTCAGATCAGAATATTTTATGGCAGGATTATACGTACTTAAAATTTGTATAAAGGGGTTTGAAGGTTTTGGCCCTAAAATCAGCCGCCATTTTGATTTTTTTTCAGAATCGCGGTGCACAACAAAAGTTATATATTTAGATAGAGGACACTTATACAAACAAAAAATGTTATATAACATAATATCCTAAAGCGTCAGGTTTCGGAGTTATTCACCGAAATATAAGTCGAAAACAACAAGGATTTTTTTGTTTTTTTTTTCCTCCAGGTAAGCATATTGAACTATTGAGGTAATAGAAACGTTATGAAACCTTTATGGAGAAGAAACAAATGAAGAATAGACATTTTTTAAATAAATAATTAAACACGGCAATTTGTAGTTCGTTTTTTTAATCCCAGAGACTAATCTGACAAGTGTATCAAACTTCTATACTAAAAAAAAACGAAAACACAAAATACTTAAATGTCAGATTAGTCTCTGGGATTAAAAAACGAACTATAAATACATACATAATACATACATACATAATTAGCCTATAATGCTCCCACTGCTGGGAAACAGGCCTCCTCGGTGAGAGGGAGTGGGCCGTAATCCACCATGCGGGCCCAGTGCGGGTTGGCAGATGTCACATGTCTTCGAATTTTTGGTTCTAGGACATGCCGGTTTCCTCACGATGTTTTCCTTCACCGTTTTGAGAGCAGTAGTGATGAAATAATTTACACAAAGTAAAGCGCCTATCTGGGTTCGAACCTACGAACCTACAACTCGTAAGTCGCGGCTGTTACCACTTGGCCACCACTGTTAGCCGTTTATAATTATTTATTTTAAAAATGTCTATTCTTCATTTGTTTCTTCTCCATAAAGGTTTCATAACGTTTCTATTACCTCAATAGTTCAATATGCTTACCTGGAGGGAAAAAAACAAAAAAATCCTTGTTGTTTTCGAATTATATTTCGGTGAATAACTCTGAAACCTGACGCTTTAGGATATTATGTTATATTATATTTTTTGTTTGTATAAGTGTCCTCTATCTAAATATATAACTTTTGTTGTGCACCGCGATTCTGAAAAAAAATCAAAATGGCGACCGACCTTAGGGCCACCCTCCATACAAAAATCTTCTAACCCCTTTATACTAAACTAGCTGCTGCCCGCGACTTCGTTCGCGTGAAATTTCTTATTCCCTCGACCCATCTCGTCGTATTGCATCACCTGCCCGCGTCTCCTGCTCTATCACTTCGTTTTCCCATAGCGCTTTTGCTTGGCTCCTAAGGGTCATAGCGTGACTTTAAATAGCCTATAGCCTTCCTCAAGAATTGGGCTATCAAATGCAAGAAGAATTTTTCAAATCCGACTTCCAGAGATCACCCCCTACATACAAACTTACAAACACCTCTTTATAATATAGTATAGATAATATTTTTTTTGTTCTTAATTTCGTCACAAGTATTAGAGGCAAAGGATTAGAGGCAAATCTATTTACCGAAACATCTCAATTGAGGAGCCAGTTAAAATGTTCCATATCTACCAATTCTCTCATTTGTAATAACTGTCTCTTGTCCTACAAATCTAATAAACTTACTACTAAATGATGATGAAATTGCGCTTTAATTGAACTAATTACTGCTTCTTGGAAAAATGACGAGACGTATATATGGTCTGAGGAGCCACATACATATAATGTTTGGTAACTTTTTAAATTTTAGTACTACAGAGCTCAGATTTTGTCCATTTTGTCCTCAAATGCTACAAAATCATACCAAATTATGATAAGTATTAATCCATGATGTTCCTAGTTCTGACGTGGCTCCTTAATCCAAACATATGGATTGAGGAGCCACCTTTATGTTCATATAACTATTGAACTATTATACAACAAATTCGAGGATTGATCCTACAATATTTTTAAACTTACAACTAAATAAGCTGTGGCGGATTTACACATTTGCCGCCAGTAGGCTATTCAAATTTTGCCGCCCCTACCGACCTCTACAATAATGTCCCATGTCTTTTGTATACTGCTTCGCCTTTTCTTCAAAATACTTAAAATGTTCTCATTCATCAGCTACGAAAAACTTGCAAAGAGATTTGTGAATATCGGGAACTGTGATAAAATCTGCGGTAGAAGCCTGAATTTCAGCATTCACATAGTTTATTCTTTCCAAAAAAACATGGTAGGTATATAAATATTAATCTTTTTAATTTCAGTAAGACATTTAAAAAAAATGTTAGCCCCAAATTTGCCGCCCCTAAAATCTGTCGCCCTAGGCTCCAGCCTGCTCAGCCTATTGGTAAATCCGACGGAAAGTGGCTCCTCAATCCTTACGGACATAATATTGATAGTGTACATAACAATGATTATTCTATTATATTCTAATCAGAAAATGATAAATGAATATGCGTTAAACTGTATATTAATACCGTGTGCCTCGTCAGCTGTTACGACCGTCATCGCTTCGAAACAAATGACTGCAAATGATTTGTGTTCATGTTTAATTTCCTATATATATTCTGATGTTTAATTTTATGTTGCAACAGTGATTTATTTGCGATGGCAGCCATTTTGAACTGATACGGCTGTGATTTTAATTGGATTATGCAAAAGTTTATTGATGTACATTTTTTTATTCGTCGAGGTGTACAATCGTTACTGCCTCGACTAGTGGTTGCAAGCGCTACTACTGAGCAAGATTTGCGATTCCCGTGTCGGGTGTGTTTTTGAGTTTTTCTATTCTTTTTCCAAGGAATTTTTCAGTAGTAGCCCGGAATCTGGATTATACTCAATATCTTTATTGCTTTACCATAATGTGTACTTAGGTGGTAACTATATAATTTAGATCATTATGGACCCTGTAGGGCACAGCAAAAAGGGTAGGAGAGAGGAAGCCCTGTTTTTGGAGATAATTAAGTTGTTTTGTGGGAACAAGTTTTAACTTACTTAATTATAATCACAGTCAGGAGATCACGAATAATATACTAAACATTTCGCTTATCTATTATTTATGTATTACTAGCTGCGCCCCGCGGTATCACCCACATAAGTCTCGATCCCGTGAGAATATCGGGATAAAAAGTATCCTAGGTCCTTTCCCAAGACTCAAGCTATCTCTATACCAAATTTCATCTAAATCGGTTTAGCGGTTTAGGCGTGAAAATGTAACACACAGACAGACAGACTTTCGAATTTATAATATTAGTATGGACTATTTATTTTTGTTATATTATTTATTAATAATTACCATATAAGTTACATATTTTAAACATACCTATTGCGTGATTGTCATTTTTTTTTTTTTATTATTTACGTCTTTTTTGTGCCTGGTTGATGGCAATATGCTCGCCCCCAATTAAATGGGACTTAAACGTAACTGGCGAAATGTGGGTGTACTAGAGGTACTCCTCTGCCTAACCTTTCGGGCAATACACGCGTGATAATATGTAAAGTAATAGTGCGAAGTGCTGCACACCCCTAAATAGGGTTTCAAGTTAAACAAATATCAACTTAATTTCAATAACTATTAAGTTGATTTCAGAGTGACTAGCACTATTGAAAAAGTTATAAAAATGTTTGAATATGAAGTTGTAGCGTAAACTGAACTTTATTTTGTAGGAATTAAAGTAATTTTGCAATTAATTCATTTTTGTTTACATTTTTGGCATATAAATCGCGAACCCAGAATTATGTGTATTGCGTATTATAACCTTATTTTGCTGTTTGTCGATTTGGGTGTTTTAAATTGCCGTAGGATGACGAGCCAGTTTCTAATAGGTCCAATTTTTTGTAAAGTAATAACAGCGTAAGTAATAGCTTCTGTCCCCGACTTTGTTTGCGTGAAATTTCTTATCACACTAATATTATAAAGGCAAAAGTTTGTGAGTGTGTGTGTATGTGTGTGTGTTTATATGTTTGTTACTTCTTCACGCTCAAACGGCTGGACCAATTTTGATAAAAATTTGTTTGGAGGTAGTCGACACCCTGGATTAACATACAGGCTACTTTTTATCCCAATATTCCCACGGGATCTAAACCGCGGGGCGCAGCTAGTT
The DNA here is from genome assembly GCA_947508005.1 of Amphipoea lucens. Lineage (NCBI taxonomy): Eukaryota > Metazoa > Arthropoda > Insecta > Lepidoptera > Noctuidae > Amphipoea > Amphipoea lucens. Next base: position 18,123,850 of record OX382375.1, read on the forward strand.
TATAATAATTATCTTCTATGACCCTCTCTTCTTCTTCTTCTTTCTTCTATCTCCTGGGATGCATGAAGAAGCCTCCTCGTGTAGCGCTGTTTGTTCCGCCAGTTACTCAACTGAACCAAGCGCTCGGCGCATCCTGGACAGTCACACCGAACACCTTATTTGACTGGCCAATTCTTCCCTTGCGGTGGCAGGGCTAACGCCCGCCGGGTTTGCGACCATCCTTCCACCGGAGTCCGGCGTCAAGCAGCCTGCTGTGTTTCGTCGATGCGTGGGAGTTCCAGTGCCTTAGTCATCTTCTGGGCACGCTCGTTCCATCATAGACCTCATCCATCGCTTTCCATCAGGCGTGATCGAGGTCAAGAGAGGGCCAATTCAGCAATAAAAAAAACTCAGCAGTACCTACCTACTGTAGTTTCCCATTAGTGAAAGAATTTTCGGAATCGGATCAGCATAGCTATTCACAACCATACGACCGGCTATCGTATCGAAAACTTGACATTTCGATAGCCTGATTTGACTTGCCCTCAACAGCAAATAGCTGTTGGAAGAATAGCGGGCGTCTATTTGATTTGAACTGACACAATTTTCGGGTTTCGGACTTGTGAACAGCGTTTAGAGGATTCCTACGATAACAATGATTAATGTTCGATACGATACGGAAGCGTATCGAATGATGTGAATAGCTATGCTGTAGTTCCGAAGACTACCCCCTACTGTGCCCTACATACAAACATATTTTATCTCTTTATAGTATTACTTAGGTATAGGTCTTTGGTAGGTGTCTAGTCGTGGTGCGTGTTCCGACACATCATCTCGAGAAGTTCCTCAAGGAAGAGTCCTGGCCGAAGGGTGTTGTGTACCGCCGGTTTCGTGGCCGGCTACATGACACCAGTCAGCGAAACACAACGCAGACACTTTGTGTGCGTTAGTTAGTTTTTTAGTGTAATTATAATGCTGTATGTATTTATAGAATTTTTAAGTTATATTAATATTGTATTGTATGTGTTTTATATGGGCCTTGATTCCTGAAATAAATGGATATAGATAGATAAGAAAAAATTTAGCACGCCATAAATAGAAATGTATAAAACTGGGTCCAACAGTATTACGTGAAAGCATTTTTAGATACTGGTAGATTCGATTTTAGGCCCTACTTTGTCTTCGTTTAATCTTAGTAAAGTGTTTTCTAATCTGATTACTTCTGAAAGTTTTTCCATAAATTTTCTCGTACCTACATCTAATCTAATAGATTTGAGTAGCGCCTTCTTTGTTTTAAGACCTCAAGTTCATCATCTGCCTAGCCTATTCCCAACTATGTTGGGGTCAGCTTCCAGTTTATCCGGATGCAGCTGACTACCAGTGTTTTACTTGGAGCGACTGCCTATCTGACCTCCACAACCCAGTTACTGTTTTACATCATTCTCCTAGGTAAAACTAGTTGTCAGATCACACGACCACAAGTTTTTTAAAACTTTTTTCTACATTTTTCTTACACAATTTTTTTTTAAATTTTTATTTATTTAAAAGAGTGTCCATGGAGATTTTGGCTGTTCTTCTCCATAGGTACCTACCACACTTTAGAATGTGCAACTAGCTTCATATTTCTGACCGACCGACTCCTTGACAATTCCGAAGTGCCCGTAAATAGTTTAATTGAAAGAAATGATTTAAGTTTGAGTTTGACATCATCATTTTCCTGCTACTATTTTAATATATTTTGTGTCGGCGCAATGTGTGTTTTTATTCCATACTTCTCTATTAGTCGTCATCTCGGTAGTCACCCCCTTCCTAACCATATCATCATTCACACAGTCCATCCATCGTTTCTTTGGTCTTTCCCTACTCTTATAGCCGTCGACATTCATACTCAAAACTTTCCCCACGACATTTTCTTCATTCCTCCATTACATAATCAGCCTATAATGTTCCCACAGCTGGGACACAGGCCTCCTCTTAGTGAGAGGGAGTGGGCCGTTGTCCACCACTCGAGTCTGGGTTGGTAGATGTCACATGTCATCGAATTTTTGTTTCTAGGACATGCCGGTTTCCTCACGATGTTTTCCTTTACCGTTTTGTTTTCCTCTATTGAGTTTGACATATAAAAACAAATTCTTAGTTACTTTCTCCAGCTCACCGCTCCGCTCACCGCTCCGCTAAACGCTCCGCTACTCTCAAACCTAACCTTCAAGATTCCCTCAAGCGTAACAACCGTCGTCGGTATTAATGTGGTTCAAATGATTAATTACTTATATTCCTGCTTCGTATTGTTTTGTACTTTGTTATAGTTTAGCGTGTTTTGTCTTAGAATGTATTGTAATGGTGCTAAGTGCCTCGTCATCGTTGTTTGGAAGAATTCATTAGAGGGAGAGAGAGAGAAGAAATATACAGGTCGACAGGGACACGGACGCGCTAACTGTAACCATCAATTCAGCACAATCATGGTTCTAGAGCCCCTAACGTAGTTTTCATATGTTATTAAAAAAAACATATAGGACTTTATTTATTTGATTATAATAATTTACATATGGAGTCTTTGGTCAACTGGACCCACTCGAACTGGACCCGCGGGTCCAGTTGACCAAAGCAAAAATTTTCCACACAAACTAAAATATAAATGTACTATATACAAATAAAAAAAGACGAGCTCATTGGGCATCAAAAAATTCATCCGCATCGCTGTCATTATGCTTATTCTTTGGGCTAAAAATAGGCCAGTCCTCTGGTTACGCGAAGAGTCAACCATTGTTTCATAGAAAAGTGCAAAACCTGCGCGATTAAAATGTATGGAACAGCGATTTTTTTTGCGACTGTCGAAAATTTTCGAGGTATCAACTGGAATCAGAACCATGTACTGAATTCCTATATTTTTGCAGGGTTTTTTTAGGGCTTCTTCATGTTTAATTTGCTATAGTATCCGCTATATGTGTGACAGCGCACAGGTACTTAAATTTTCCGACCGGGTTTCAGAACGGAAAATTTAAGTACGTGTGCGCTGGAGAGAACATTTTGTATGAAATGCGTGCATTCGGGGTCTCCGAATCGGAATTCCGAATCAGGAAACCGGACGTATGCGGCCTACCATATAGGCGTTAATCGAAATCTTCCATTCGATCCCGTCAAGAGCTTAAATTTTATCATAAATCTTAACAAGTTCAGGTTTTTGATAAAAAAAACTGGATTTTCTTAGGTTTATGATAATATAAAGTAATAATTTTGTCTTCTTCCGGTTCTTGATCAAAAGCCTAGGTTTTTCATGAACAACCTGATTTCGTCATAAACCTGCGACATATACATCTACACAGGCTTATTTTTTATCACCATCCAAATTTTTACAGGGTGTTCTACCCATGAATATGAACAACATTCACTATGGGACCAACTCTGAAATCACGAAAAAAATCAGCTGTTTCATATAAAAGTTCAATACCTACTTGACCAAAATCTATGAAACAGCTGGTTTTTTTTTTTCGTGATTTCAGAGTTGGTCCCATAGAAAGAAAGAAAAGAAAGAAAATACATTTATTTAGCACAGACTCAAAGACACAATACACCAGACACATACATCAAATAAAAACAAAAAGTAAACTTTAAAAAAAAAAGACGGGTTGCACTCCGGGAGTGCCGGCAGAATTGAAAACTTGAATATTAACGTTGAAATAAATCAATTATGAATTGAATTAATATAACTAATTTTTTTTCACTATTGTTGCGTCACTTTTTTCATTAATCGATGCACTTTGTTCAATTTCCATATTTTAAACACTTTATATACTTACACGAATTTTACAAATACACAGCATTGTGGCTACTACACAGACGGTCGAGCCATCAGCTGTCCATCCATCCATCCACATCCACGTCCACCATCACCGTCACCGTCACCGTCACCGTCCCCGTCCCCGTCACCGACACCGTCACCGTCACCGTCACCTTCACGTTCACCGTCACCGTCACCGTCACCGTCACCGTCACCGTCACCGTCACCGTCACCGTCACCGACACCGTCACCGTCACCGTCACCGTCACCGTCACCGTCACCGTCACCGTCACCGTCACCGTCACCGTCACCGTCACCGTCAGCGACACCGTCACCGTCATCGTCACCGTCACCGTCCGTCCGTCCGTCCGTCCGTCCATCCATCCATCCATCCATCCATCCATCCATTATCGTGTCTCACTTGGTTCACTTCGGTTGGCGCCGCCGTCGTAGAAATAGGGGGCGGGGGGGGGGGGGGGGGGGTAATCTCTCCTGACGGTCACGTGTCCTGACGCGAGTTTAACATTTTTTCCCCAGTACAAAAAGTGTGCAACGCCGCTAAAGAAGTTTTCACTTCAAAAAAAAAAAAGTATAAAGTGTAAAGTGAAAGTTGTTCATATTCATGGGTAGAACATCCTGTAAAAATATAGATGGTGATAAAAAAATAAGCCTGTGTGCATTTAGTAAAAAGCACATATTGTAAAAAAAATTTAAGAGAGTAACGGAACGGTGGAGTTTCTTGTTCATTCTTCTTCATACAAAACTACCTTTTGGAAGGGGCGACTAGAACCAAATCAATTTTGTTTTTGTAAATATTGACGTTCAACTGTGCCTTTTCCTTTTGGCAAATAAAAGGCACTTATCACACTAATATTATAAAGGCGAAAGTTTGTGAGTGTGTGTGTGTGTGTGTTTATATGTTTGTTACTTCTTCACGCTCAAACGGCTGGACCGATTTAGATGAAATTTGGTATAGAGATAGCTGGAGTCCCGGAAAAGGACATAGGATACTTTTTATCCCGATATTCCCACGGGATCGAGACTTATGCGGGTGAAACCGCGGGACGCAGCTAGTTTGAAATAAATGATTGACTTTGGACTTATTTTCAGCATGAAAATATTATCTTTGTTCTCCACAAGTAAACAACATTACTCTCAACTACCCTCAAACCATTAAAAACTAATTCACAATTAAAATCAACTTTACCGTAAAACACTAAAATACTATCGATCGAGTAATCCCGGGGCGGTCTCCGGGGCCCGGAGTCCGGGACTCCAGCCCAACTTGTAGTATCCCGGGCTGCTAATCTTTGGGGACTGCTCAATATGGTACAGGTCTCAGGGGCTGATCAAGAAGGCTTCGAGGTTGCTGTGTCTCTTGTATCACGTTCCTGAAGATTTTAAGCAGATGTGGGGGGCTTTTTCATGTTTTCTGTGTGAATAATAAAAGGTGCAGAGTAGGCTGAAGATGTTATGACCACATGATTATAAACGTATTCGACAACCATGGCTCAAATGGTTCTAAATGGTCTCTACTATCTTCGCCTTGTCTGTCGAAGGACTGATGGCCGGTGGAGCAGGCGAGTCCTGGAGTGGAGACCGCGTACCGGCAAGCGTAGTGTGGGACGCCCCCCCGCTAGATGGACGGACTACCTAAAGAAGGTGACTGGGGTAGACTGGATGCGGAAGGCGGAGGACAGGGTGCTGTGGCGCAGTCTGGGAGAGGCCTATGTCCAGCAGTGGACTGCGATAGGCTGCGTTGATTGATTGATTGATCTTCGCCTTAAAGCTTTGCACCCATCTTCTAGTCACCCTGTATATCAAAGCGCGTAAAAATAAACAAATTTTAATAGTTCTGCGTGGGCGCTCGCTCCCACGCAAAATTAAACGTGACGGATTACTTCAGGAAACGGGAAGTCACAAGCATTTCAAATTGATACTAGTGTTTTTGTTTAATTAGTTCAGGAAGGAATACTTAAGTACAGACGCCAGCACATCACGCTACCCTAAACAGTCAAATTTTCCCAATCAACTTAGAACCTTATGCTTTAGCGATAAAGTTGGAAATCTATTAAAGTTTGACAGATTCTAGTAGCTTGATGTGCTGGCGTCTATACATAATATTCTTCTTAGCGTATCGATGGCAAAAATATTTCTTTGTATAGCCCAAAATTGACGCAGCCGTTAGACGCATACATATTATTATAATGAGCTGTAACCATGAGTAGGTTAATCAAAGGTATTCAATTTTCCTTTAAAACAAAAAATAAAATCAAACAAAGAACCTTTTGTAATAAAATCTACCTTCCCTCACTACCATCAATATTAATTAATTCAAATACAAACTTTGTCCCAAAAAAATCCCCTTTCCCAATTCAACCCAGCTTACCCAACCCACCCTGTGATTACAATAATTACCGGAGAAGCCACATGTTCTCATTGTCTCGTAAATCTAATTAGTCTGAAGTTTGCGTAATGACAAAGGACGGTAATTACATAATAAGGTACCGAAGGATGAAAGGAGCGGATAATTGCTTTCTTATTCAAATAGATGTCGCCTTCAGAGTTACAGGTAGAGGTGCTGTCAACCTTTAGCTTAATTAAACCGTGCTCGAGCAGTGGTGGCCCAGTGGTAACGGCCGCGACTTACGAGTTGTACGTCGTGGGTTCGAACCCAGACAGGCGCTTTACTTTGTGTAAATTATTTCATCAGCACTGCTCTCAAAACGGTGAATGAAAACATCGTGAGGAAACCGGCATGTCCTAGAAACAAATATTCGAAGACATGTGACATCTACCAATCCGCACTGGGCCCGTGTCGTGAATCACGGCCCACGCCCTCTCACAAAGAGGAGGTCTGTGTCCCAGCAGTGGGAAAATTATAGGCTGATTATGCTATGGTATGTATAGAGATAGAATTTCCTTCATACGTTCTAAATATTGTGAATGTAGGCGGTTCTATTGTAGGAAAATGAATAATTTTGTAACGTTCTTTATTTCAGTTGCCCTCGTCATTTTCTTGTCAATTACGTAAATGAGACAACAGTATACCTACATACTGGAACATCATTTTAAATAATAATAAGAGCTTTACCGGCAGATTTATTAACCGTCTGCACAAAAACAGGGATTTTATTAAGGAAGTAAACTTAATATTCTCAAAATGACATTTCGGTCCTTCGAGCCGGATTGTACTACATCTCTTAGACGAAGTCCTACTAATTTTTTTTTAGCAAATTTTTATGCTTGTTGTGGTCTAATGGCCTAAAACATATTTTGCTAGATTGCTTACACATTACTTTATTTAAATAAAATAAAAATGAATTCATTATCATTCAATTTGGCCATAAATAAGCAGTTTACTTAAAATTTTGGGAATTTTACAAAAAAAAAAAAAAACAAAAATTAGGTAATAAAAAATTGATAACACTTCGTATAACATTCCTCCCAATGTTAGTAATCCAAGGTATTTTTAGATTAAAAAACAATTAAGTTTAGAAAACAAAGATTCATGTCTGTCATCGGTGGTAAAAGCTTTAATTTAGTCATTTAAAATTAGATTAGGGCAACCAGTTCAGCACCCTAATTGCGCACGTTCAATCGCAATCTGAATGATATTGCTAATCCATTGCTTCATATGTTCGAAAAATGTGTGCTCAACAACGTAAATAACGCAATGAATGTTGTTGAACGTCAAAATAAATGCTACTAGTGCGTTACGCAACTAACTAACCAGCAGTTCTGCCACTTATTAATTTACAAAAACCTCATGATTAATTTCTGCAAAACTCACTCATTTAACTAAATTACCTTATTTTGTGGGGAAACCATATACTAGGGGAACACGAAAAGTTACTGGTCTATTATGTATAGGTGTTCTTAACTCGTCAAGTGATTTACGACGTATGTCCGCCATTAAAACAGTCCGCTGAACGCCGCACGAACCTACGCGTGTCCAGAATTAAATGCGCTCGGATTTGTCACGGATTCCGAGTTTTGAAGTGAAACTTCTTTACGCACGCTTGGGGAGTAAGCTGGCGAACGCGTGACGTAAGCGTTACGAAAAGTGTGATCGGGCGAGGCGAACGGGAGTTGAGTGGGGGATATAAGCAAGAGAAAGCAGTGCGCGCGCACATTTTGTTTCTCTCTTCCTCTCATAGCCAAATACGTTTGAAGTTTCACTTCAGTCGTGTGGTCATAAGCACACTCGGTTTTTTTATTTGTGGTGTACATAATAATGAATATTCTATTCTATTCGATGCGGCACGAGTTAAAAGTGTAACTCGTGGGGGAAGACCGAAAAACGATACCTTACCTTGCAATTCTCCTCCATAGAGGGAGGATCCTCCGGCCAGACGGGTGTCGTGTCTGGTGCGAAACTGCCCGACGTTTTATATCGGGACGTTGTAGATGTATATTCCAGATGCGCGGTAAACTTTGCTTGCGCGATGCAGGATTTTGCGTGACGTCAGTGTGATGTGTAGTTCGCATGTGGCAATGTAGATGCCGCCACAATGCCATGTTCTTTGAAATAATCGGGGACTGATACTGGTCTGCTATTCAAATCAATAACATATAACATCTCATTGTTGCAGTATCATCCCTGCCGAGCCCAACAGCCGCTGACGATGACGATGATGAGGACGAGACGACGCAGCAGAGCCGAGCGGACGCTGACGATGACGGCAGGATTTACAAGAACCCTAGGAACTCACCCTCGGCGCAGTGTCCGCGAGATGAGGAGCAGGCTACCTTGCTGGTAGGTCACATACGACCTACTTACCTATGTATCTTTCTTTCTAAAACGATATTTTTTGAAGACACACTAGATTAATGGCGATTACATATATTGGCACTATATTGATAGGCAATATATTGACTGCCCCGTTGGTCTAGAGGTCACAAGAGTGACTGCTGAGCATGGGGTCCTGGGTCTGCGCCAAACACTTGTGCACTATAATATTTCTCGCGCCGAAGGCTAGTCTCCGTTGAAACTGGCCGCCAAGGCCGAAATATAGTCTGGTGGACTATACAGGGTGAAATTGAAAACATGCGACAAAACGAAATGGGAGATTGTACTCAACATTATGAACAACTTTTATTATGGGACCAAACCTGAAATCGCGAAAAAAAATCAGCTATTCCCTACATTTATGTTCGCATAACTTGTCAAAATGTAGGGAACAGCTGTTTTATTCGCGATTTCAGGTTTTATCCCATAGTAAAAGTTGTTTATAATGATGAGTACAATCTCCCATTTCGATTTGTCGCATGTTTTCAATTTCAACTTGTATAATATATGCTAAAAGAATGGTCCTTTTTTGGTCCTTTAGCACATGTTATAAATACGAGTATTTTGCCGGGAGAAAAGAAGAGACTTGTAGAGGTCGGATGTCCGTCGGCCTGTGTAAGATATTTGTGTTGCAAAGTTGTGGAAAATCTTTAAACTTGAGGTCTATTTATTATTATTATAGACTAGCTGCGCCCCGCGGTTTTACCTGCATAAGACTCGATCCCGTGGGAATATCGGGATAAAAACTATCCTATGCCCTTTTACGGGACTCAAACTATCTCTATACCAAATTTCATCTAAATCGGTTCAGTGGTTTAGGCGTGAAGAAGTAACAAACATATAAACACACACACACACACTCACAAACTTTCGCCTTTATAATATTAGTGTGATAGTGTGATTACATAGTTGTGATCGTTAACTGTCAATTAGATTGCAATATGCTAAAGGTATCTTCTATTTCAGGGCCAAAAGTGTCTCCGCAAGTGCTCATCTGACGAAGACTGCAAGAGTAAAAAGAAGAAGTGCCTCTGTGACGGAGCGTGCGGCATGTCCTGCATCAAACCAGGTCAGTGGTAGAATTATGGTTGACAGATGACTCCACTCTGGAGTGTAAATGTGGTTCTTCCCAACAAACAATGGAACACTTAATATTTTATTTATTTATTTATATTCAAAAACAAGTAACAAGGACTCAGAAAAAAAAATGTTAGTAACAATATTTCTTACAAACTACGTTAGTAAACTTAACCTACACACTTAACCTAACACTGCAATACTGGTTAATGCAAATCCCTGCTACAAGCTCAACACTGATGTGGAAAGCTTGCAGCAGCGATTCACATATAAGCAGTCCAGTCTGCTCGCGATACACCGCAATATAATGTTGGGGCTGGCCCGCACCCGGCGCACCAGGGAAGCGCATCTTTTTCGCATCGTAGCGTAGAAGCAATCGACATGAGCTTCAGCAAACATCCCTGAAGCGCTACAGAAGCGGAACAGCCCCATCAACACCCGGAATGCATTATTATATTGAATGCGAAGGGCGCTGTACGATTTTTGAGTGTAATATTGTGTCTAACGTGTCCTGTGGTCTGCACGCTATAGGAGTTGATGGACGCTACTGAAGGAACTGTAGCCATATTATGGGCTGACTGTATACAGGGTGTTACGGAAAGGGTATATCAATACAAACGGGTTGAAGAGTGTAGATACACTCTTCAACCCGTCAACATGCTTATAAACAATGTCTAATTACTTTTACGTCAACATGCTTATAAACAATGTCTAATTACTTTAGAAACAGTGTTTTCAATATTTTTAGATGATTTCGTGGTTGATGCACAACTTTAAGTACTTATATCTAAAAAGTTCTTATACTCTATAGTTAGAGTATAAGAAGTGTTATTTCGACATCACGGCGCTGCACTGGCGCGCGGCGGCGTGATGTGCGTGTACTAGGCGCACAGACACACTACAGATAATGGATAATGACCTTCATAGTGCGGTGACACGTTTGTTATGATTTCAATTTAATAAACTATCGAAATAAAAAAATATTAAGCATTTTCAAAGTTACTGCTTTTGAGCTGAAATTTTGTACAGAGATTCTAGACCAGATACACTCTTCAACCCGTTTGTATTGATATACCCTTTCTGTAACACCCTGAATACATACATTGCCATCGACACGCTAAAAAGAAGTGGTAGAATAGTATAGGAGTTCTTTTGATGTTCTAGCTGGACGCTAATTATGATACTTCTTGTAACTGTTCACGGTGAAGTTCAAAGACGTCTTAAAAATATAAAAAAAACAAGTGATTTGGGACTGGAGGGTCTTATTCCAGAGCACTTTCTTACCAACGAAGTTTTTTAAGCATGATTAAACCCAAATCTTGATTTTTGTAAAACTTCAACGTTTGATATTTATAAACGACGATAATAGACGTCAAAAACACGAAATTAGCTTTTGTTTTGTGTTTTTTTTTTTTCTACCCTAAGAGGCTTTAGAAAGGAAAAAATAATCTTTTCTTTTAATGACGAAACATCGTTGCCAACCTGCACAGATTTACCAATCTGTTCTGGTATACTTATTCCTTAAAACAGTGGTACACTCGTGTATATGACACTCCTTAAGATATGACATGAGCTGCACAATTACTGACAAATGCGTGCACTGACTGGACTGGTCCACTTAATCTGTGTGGTCCTTTCCTCAAAATACCATCTACATGGTCTTCACATGACCTGACCAATATTATATCTAGACTTTAAAAGAGACTGTGACCTCTGTGTTTGTTTCGGCCTTTCTTCTCAGAGCAGTCAGATAGGAAACGCCAAGCTTATCTAGTTTTAAAAATATGATTTACGTGTAAAAGTGTTTGTACAAACCTACTTACAGAATTAAAATCATTTAGATATCATTTCTTTAGGGCCATGGGGCCCGAGTGCCCACTTTGTTTTTCGAGACATCGCCAAATGGTTGGTCGACTCTTCACGTGACCAGAGGGCTGGCCTGTTTTTTGGTAATCATTATTGCCATGCAACGTGGCAATGTTGTCAGCCTTTTGGGAACTTTTCCTATTGATAGGATGCGGACGAATCTTTTGATGCCCTTTGACTATTTTTCCTCCTTTAAAACCCGCCTTTTAAATTATGTAGATCATCATCTGCCGGTCTTTTCCCAACTATGTTGGGGTCGGTTTCCAGTCTAACCAGATGCAGCTAAATACCAGTATTTTACATGGAACGACTGCCTATCTGACCTCCACAACCCAGTTACTGGGTAATACGACCCTTGGTAAGACTGGTTGTCAGGCTTTCGAGCTTCTGACTACCCGTAACGACTGTCAAAGATCCACGAAAGGCAACCGGGACCAACGGCTTAACGTGCTTTCCGAGACACGGAGGGGACTCGGTATGTAAAGATGGGCACCCATCCACAGACCTACCGTGGCAAGTGTAGCTTAACCTGATCGATCGACCTGTGCAGCTGTTATTAATGTAAATACATTTAAATAAACTTCTACACATCGTTTCATTATAATTTATTGTTATTGCAGACAAATAAAAGCGATAATAAAACTAAACGTACTCTTATAGCGAAACTATCCCACAAATTCAGGCAGTTTTATTTGCTCGTGCTAGGAAATGGAGCGATATTCACAAGAGACATCGTATAGTCGGCACTGGAAATTGTACAAATTGCATAGTTGTTGCCGGTCCTGGCGCCCCGTGCCAGATACTGACGGTTATTGCGACTTATATGGCAAATAGAGAGGCATTTGTGGAATTGTTGTGAATGTCGATAATGATGGCGTAGTTTGACTCTCAATGTTCAGTAAATGGGTTCTATGTAAAACTTTTCTAAGCGTAGCTTAACCTGATCGATCGATCTATGCGCCTGTTTTTGTTTTTGCCCCGGGCCCCATTTACATATACATACATAATCAGTTTATAATGTTCCCACTATTGGGACACAGGCCTCCTCTCAGTGAGAGGGAGTGGACCGTAATCCACCACGCGGGCCCAATGCGGGTTGGCAGATGTCACATGTTTTCGAATTTTTGGTTCTAGGACTGCCGGTTACCTCGCGATGTTTTCCTTCACCGTTTTGAGAGGAGTGGTGATGAAATAATTAACACAAAGTAAAGCGCCTGTTCGGGTTCGAACCTACGACCTACACCTCGTAAGTCGCGGTCGTTACCACTTGGCCACCACTGCTCTACTTGCATACAGGATTTTTTTTTATCACCATCCGAATTTTTACAGGATTTTCTATCCATGAATATGAACAACTTTCACTATGGGACCAACTCTGAAATCACGAAAAAAAATCAGCTGTTTAAAACAAAAGTTCAAATCAATAGGTACCTACTTGACCAAAATGTATGAAACAGCAGATTTTTTTTTTCGTGATTTCAGAGTTGGTCCTAGAGTGAAAGTTGTTCATATTCATGGGTAGAACACCTTGTGAAAATTTGGATGGTGATAAAAAAAATCTTCCTGTATAAGTAATAAAAAAATCTCGATGTTTTATCAAATCGTACAATCCGTGCGAAAAGGGGACGGGTAGCTAGCCTCTTTAATAGACCAGAAAAACGTTCTAATTCAAGCCGCGATCTCATCTCAGCGACTATCAATGTCAAAAACTTGTCACAATGTAGGGTAATTACAGTTATTTTTTATTACCCGACTACGGCGAAGCAAAAAGAAGGGTTATGATTTTGACCGGTATGTATGTATGTATTTTCATCTGTTCCCTCATAACTTCTAAACTGCTTATCATAATAGGACAAATGCGGTATCGTAGGAAGCGTCTTGATCGTCCGCTGGTTATAGGCTATGTGACGTCACAATAAATTGAATATGGCGCCCTCTAGCGTACATAAAGTCATGACCTAAAAGAATATTTTTTTTAATCATGCCGTGGTGGGTATCAAATGAAAGGGCTTAATTAGCACATTTCAAAAATATAAATATTACTGAAATAAGCCCCAAAATAATTAAATAAACAATAAGTTTAAAAACTAAAACCCGACTACTGAAAAGGATGAAACAAGTACCTTCCCGTGGTCGCATGCCGCTGTACTAACATACAAAGCTATGGTAGCATGCGACCACGGGAAGGTACTTGTTTCATCCTTTTCTATAGTCGGGTTTTAGTTTTTAAACTTATTTTTGACAGATTGAGATTAAAATTAGGATGCGAACGTTCTTAAAAATACCGGAATAGCCCCTCAGATATTTCACAGATCATGAATCTCTAAAAACAGTTAGTAATTGTTCTACTGCAGGGCAAAGAGCTTGCTCATTCAGAAAGGGAATGAACATCAATCACTTCGCCTCGTTGCGTGTTGCCGTGTTCACGATCACAAACCATTAGAGTCCAGGATTCTTCTCGATGTTTCTTTTAGCCATAAGACTTGGTGTCTAAGCAATTAAGAAAGTTGTAACATTCATTGTTATGTTAGGTTTTGTACCTAGATTGTTGTGCTTGTAGTACTTTAAGTATTCTGTGCTTGATCGTTACACAGGGTGAAATTAAATTAGCTATCTAAACTTCACAGTTTATAAGTATAGGGTAATAAAATAAAAAATAAAAAAAAAATAAAAATAAAATTCGTTTATTTCAGGCAAGTTTTTACACATACACCCATAGTATCAAAAATAAAAAAGAAAATAAATTAAATTTGAAATAGATATTAAATTAAATTAAATTAAATTATTATTTAGATAAATTATATTATAAATTATAGTTTTCTTATAAGTAAATGTCAGGTAGGTAATGATTATTTTCTTATGTTAACCATGTTTACTGGTGAACACAGTTTTACTGAATCATTTTACTAATCGTCTTGAATCATCTACCCTTACAGAATCACTGGCCCGCAAGTCACAGGCTATAAACCTAGTTTGGGTGCCAGGAGATAATACACAATGCTCTCTATATTTTACCACGCTACTGTACTTGTAATCTTTGTGAACATTTTACTGCAAATAAACATTATTATTATTATTATTTATTATGGGTATCGATACCTAAACACGACAAATAAAAAATTAACTTGGTGCCAACAAAAATTCATTGAGTTTTACTGTTCACCATACTCATCGACTAAGTACATAATTTCCTCCCGCTCCGCCCAGAGCGGGAGGAGTCATCTGATGATTTTCCATTCACCAAAAAAAATAAAAGTACTTAATTTTTAGAATTAAAACAACTTAAGTAGATACCGACGACCTTGGGAAGGCAGGAACCCGTTGGATGCGATAAGCACAAAACCGGTCGAAGTGGAGGTGCTTGGGGGAGGCCTATGTCCAGCAGTGGACGTCTTTCGGCTGAAATGATGAAGTAGATATTTATATTTAAAAATAATCAACAAATAAAGTTACATTTTTTTTTATTGCTGAATGGGCCCGCTCTTGACCTCGATCACGCCTGATGGAAAGCGTTGGATGAGGTCTATGATCGAACGAGCGTGCCCAGAAGATGCCTAAGGCACTGGAACTCCCACGCATCGACGCAACACAGCAGGCTGCTTGACGCCGAACTCCGGTGGGAGGGTGGTCGCAAACCAGGCGGGCGTTAGCCCTACCACCGCAAGGGAAGAATTGGCCAGTCAAATAAGATGTTGGGTGTGACTGCCCAGGATGCGCCGAGCGCTCGGTTCAGTTGAGTAACTGGTGGAACAAACTGCGCTACACGGGGAGGCTTCTTCATGCATCCCAAATACATACACCAAAAAACTGCACTACCTGCGATGGTTGACCCAGAAAAAATAACAAAATATCATCAAGTCTTTTTTTATATCACGTTTAGATAGCAATACCCATCACAACTGCGATGTTTCGCTAGCCAATTTAATTTGACCTTGTCCGTGTTTAATAAAAAATGAAACTACAAAACATATAAATACTCAAAGGATCAGATTTTGAAATCACAAATCCAATTCGCCATCCTTTAGAAATCCGTTCAAATTACACGGTTGTCCCGTTCTGCCTCTAAGTACCAGCTGGTGACAGTAATTGCGTCTTTAGTGTAGATGTCAGGCGCGGAGGAGTATTTCATTGCATTTTCTCACATTGAAATGTATGTTATTCAAGTAAGTATTTGAAGTTGATTACATAACATAATCAGCCTATAATGTTCCCACTGCTGGGACACAGGCCTCCTCTTAGTGAGAGGGAGTGGGCTGTAATCCACCACGCGGGCCTAGTGCGGGTTGGCAGATGTCACATGTCTTCGAATTTTTGGTTCTAGGACATGCCGGTTTCCTCGCGATGTTTTCCTTCACCGTTTTGAGAACAGTGGTGATGAAATAATTTACACAAAGTAAAGCGCCTGTCTGGATTCGAACCTACGACCTGCAACTCGTAAGTCGCGGCCGTTACCTGACCTCCGCTGCTCTAGTAGTGAAGTTGATTGTTGTTATTAATATTTTTGGTATCATTGGCGGCGTTGGCGCAAAAGCTGGGTGATTGAGTTCAGCATTTGGGATTATTAGTTCTATTTCTGCTCTAAACCAATAAAAACCAGTCAAGTGCGAGTCGGATTCGCGCACCGAGGGTTCCGTACTTTGTAGGTTTGTAAATAGTTTTTTTTTTTTTTGAAATGTGGCTAGAAAATGACGGTTTTCGGATTTTTGCCTTTACTTGTGCTAAATGACATTGTTTCTTGCCAAATTTCATGATTCTAGGTCAACTGGAAGTACCCTATAGGATTTTATTCCCTTGCGAGTGTCAAAATATGCGGCATAAACGGAACATAAACGCCCGTATCTTTTGATTGCGTTGATTAAGAAGTTTCATTTTTTCACTGCTTCAAGGGCTCTGAGTATTTGATATTAATTTCAACTTGATAACTCGAACTTGAAAAGGGTCTTGACAGACGGACAATAAAGTGATGTTATAAGGGTTCCGTTTTCTCTTTTGAGTTACGGAACCCTAAAAAACAGTTACTAGATAACATCAAGCCAGAGGGTTGGGCAGAGGTGTACATACCTAGAGTACTATAAGAAATCAAACAACAATATGATTTATTTACGTTTATTCCAAGCGAACGCCTTTACAATTACTCCCACTATAATGTCAGTTTTCTTCCAAACCAAAAACATCTGACAGCTCATTCTAAACTCACTACATAAGGTCGACTTTAGCAGAAAACCTTTACAGTGCACCCAAATTTCGCAAGTTATTTTTCGCAATAAAGTATGCGGAGGCTTAACGTGCTTAAACTCAATTTTAAATATCCAGTGCTTAAACGTTCATTTATAACAGCGTTAAAGCCAAAGGTAATTTTGGTCCATCCGCCACCTCACGATAATTAAGTTTACGTATGGCAGGCCTTACCGAAAATGCTGAATTTAAACAATGTCTGATTTTACGTCACTCCCCATATACAGATTTTAATATTATCTTTGCACTTTAGATTTTAAAACAGGAAATGTTTTATTCATAATCTTAAAACTTTTTGATCTTCTAATGATGCACCCTAATTTTAATAAATGAGCGTCATTGGAACTTTCTTGCCTTTTTTCAAAGTTGGTCGCAGTAACACCTAAACAAGGGGACCCCGATCAAATGGGTAAGGTTAGGTTAGAACTATCACAAACTGCGCGCGAGCCGAGCGAGCGGAGCGAGTGGTGCCGCGGCGGGCGGCGGCCGGACGCGCTATACAAGTTAGTCTCAGTTACGTAGGTATTTAATATTTTTAGAACACGGAAATGGGTATTATTAAGTAAGGCTCCCAAAAAGAGGCACATTTATTGTATAAAAGAAGATAAAGAGAGAGAGAGATATTTTATTCTTTTTTATTGTTAGTTTTTTGTGCCTCAAATACCTATAATACCTATGTTTCCTTCTTTCTTTCTTTTAGTGTCCATTAATGTTTTTAGGAAATCAAAATGGCAATTAGTTGGGGTTATATTAAACTAGCTGCGCCTTGCGGTTTCACCCGCATAAGTTTCGATCCCGTGGGAATATCGGTATAAAAACTATCCTATGTCCTTTCCCGGGACTCAAACTACATCTACACCAAATTTCATCTAAATCGGTTCAGTGGTTTAGGTGTGAAAAGGTAACATACAGACAGAGCTACTAATATGTGTAGTATGAGTATGAATACATGCCTTTAAAGTGTTGTCAATTTAAGAACAATTTCTGGTCCTTTCGCCCAGTATTTTCCAAATTTGTACAAATACAAATTGCATAGTCGCGCCACTCTCTCAGTCGCGTGCCAACGGGTGGCGTTTATTGTCGAGTGTGTATTTATGGACTTACTTACTTTATGTACAACATACAGGCAAACTCTGTAGTAAGTCTTTCGTGTGTAAGTCTAGGAAGGAAAGGAATTATTTATTATACTTGGGCCTCGTCCTCGAGATTAGTATATAACAAGTAGTAGCACATATAATGTCGCCTCCATGCACTTTAGTTTATCCAGGTAAAAACTCCTTTAAAATTTTCTTTATGGTCGATGCCTTAATTTCGCTGTCAGTTCAACGACAATACTTCATTCACATTTTAGTGCTTCGCCATTTTGCATTACAAATTTCTACATAACGCAAAAAATTGTATATCATGCCGAAGAGAAAGCGTTCAGACAGGGAATATGAACGCATAAAAAAGAAACTTAAAAAATTAGAAAGAAAACTGGAACGGAAACATCGGAGGTCTTCTTCGAGTTCCGTTGCCTCTACAGGCTCGCAAGAGGACAACCAAGGTACTTTACATGAGACTCACGTCACAACGTCTTGAGGTGTGACTTGTCTTAGAACTCGGGTTCACGGTACAGCGCCTAGAGATGTACCTTACCCGAGGCAAAACGCATTCTGATAACTCTATCCTAATGCAAAAGTACCTTACCAACTGTAAGTATTCCCTTGAGTATAATAATGTAAGACTCACGTCGCAACGATCTGAGGTGTGACTTGTCTTGGAAACACGGATTCACGGTACAACGTCTTGAGGTGTACCTTATCCGTTGTCAACGCACTGGATATCATTGCCATGATTACTTTACCATTTGTAAGTATCCAATTACATGTAATACTAGACTCACATCATACTGACTCGAGGTGTGATTTGTCTTGAAAATAATCTCGGGTTCACGGTACAACGCTTAGAGATGCACCTTACCCGTAGCTATAACTTGGCTCTTATGCATGTTTACTGGGCCCTTTCCCTTGTGCATAGTGCCCATTGCTCCTTACGGAGCTAACACTATTTTCTAGTAACTTTCAAGTTCAAGCAGGCGCCTGTTGCATTCTAGTACACGCTTTCCTACCTAATAGTCTAAACAATCAATTTCAGACGTATTTCTAGAATCCGGAATTGAAAAAGATCTGCTATATGATCTTAGAACAGACATTGAGGCTCCACCTGGTACCCAATTGCTGGAGATTGAGGATGAGCTTACAACGGTACCGGAAGCGCCGCAGCAGCAGCCAACAATTACTCTAACGTCCGCTTTATTGTCTGAGCCTACAGCCGTGACTACAGCTGAAACACAAGAAGCAATAGTTGCTGACTTAGATGAAGTGGCTCTAGAGATACTGGGCGTAGATCCCTCAGTCCCCATATCGCACGTGAAAAACGTACAAAAAGATCTAGCAATTCGGTTTGATTATCTAGCGTCATCAGGGTTAGATAAGAGTTTACGTAAAGAACTGCTTGAGAAATACTTACCTCCCGGTAACTGCTACTCCATTAATGCCCCTATCCTTAACCCGGAAATTAAGGCCGCGTTGACGGAAGTTGTTATTAAAAGGGATAAGGCTTTTTTTGATAGGCAAAAGCAAACAGCATCAGCGATTTCCTCCCTTAGTCAAGCGATAACACTAATGCTGCAAAAAGATGATAAGGATCCAGTCCTACTCAAAACCCTTATGGACACAGGCAGGCTTTTGTGCGACTCACAATATTCGGAATCAATTACAAGGCGTAATTTTATTTTGCCTGTACTGAAGAAAGAGTTGAGGACTCAACTACAGCAAACGAAAATTGATAAATTTTTATTCAGCGAGAAGTTATCTGATGCATTGAAGACTGCCAAAGCAATCCACCAATCTGGAGCAGAACTAAAATTGCCTTCTAATTTTAAACCCTTGTTTAGAAAACCGAAACCTGGTCCTATAAAAAACTGGAAAGGTCCTCCCCTGAACCGCAGGCCAGCTCCTCCACGAGCACAGCCGTCAGGGACATCGAGGACCACACAGCCTGCGCAGACGAAGCCACAGCGTTGGCAATCGTCGAAAGGGTCGCAGCAGACGCCCTTCAACAACCGCCGCTAGATCCGGTACGGTATGCTGGTAAAATATCAAAATTTTATAAACAATGGTCACGGATTACCTCTGAAAAGACCATTCTTTCCTGGGTAGCTGGGTATGAGATTCCATTTGCATGCCCACCGACTCAAAATTATACTATGTCTAATTCTCAAAAATATTCTGGAAAAGAAATTGAACAATTCGAACTGGCTATTAACAATCTGTTAACAATAGGCGCTATTTCTCAATGCGAACCTTGCGAAGGGCAATTCTTATCAAGTATATTTTTAATTCCTAAACCAAACGGTAAAACTAGGTTTATTCTAAACTTAAAAAACCTTAATAAATTCATCGAAACACAACATTTCAAGCTTGAAGACTTGCGTACAACTATTAAGTTCATTTCTAAAGGTTGTTTTATGAGTACTATAGATTTAAAGGACGCGTATTTTTTGATTAGCATTCATGAAAATTCAAGAAAGTTTTTACGGTTCACTTGGATGAATATTCTGTATGAGTTTAATGTTTTACCATTTGGACTTAATACCGCGCCATATGTTTATACAAAAATTATGAAACCGGTAGTAAGATTACTACGATCATGTGGTTTCATGTCCACAATTTATTTAGATGACTTCTGTTTAATAGGACGCGAACGTAGGGAATGTATTCAGAACATTAATACATCAGTTAAACTTTTATCGGCTTTAGGGTTTACTATTAATACAGAAAAGAGTAACTTGATACCGAGTAATACATGCAAATATCTTGGCTATATAATAGATTCCATTAATCTACATATCAGTTTACCTCCTGAAAAAAGAATTAAGATTAAAAATGAATTAAATAAATTCAGGGTAATTACCCGTTGTAAAATCCGCGAATTTGCCCGTCTCATAGGTTTGTTAGCGTCTGCCTGCCCAGCTATTGAATATGGCTGGGTTTATACTAAACAATTCGAACGATGTAAATTTCTTAATCTAAAATCCGATAGTGACTATGAAAAATATATGTACTTACCAGATTCGTTACATTCGGATTTTGACTGGTGGATAAAGGCTATTGACCACTCAGTGAATAGGATAAAGTTTGATAAATATTGTGTTGAGATATTCTCTGATGCCTCAACTACTGGGTGGCGTGCGGCCTGTGCGGACCAAACGGCGAGCGGGATTTGGAGTAAAGATGAGAAACTCAATCACATAAATTATCTGGAAATCCTTGCTGTTTTTATTGGACTCAAGATTTTTGCAAAAGACTTGTCACATAGTCAGATTCTGTTGCGCATCGATAATACTACAGCAATATCTTATATAAACCGCATGGGTGGGGTACAATTCCCTCACCTTACATACATTACCAAACAAATATGGCAATGGTGTGAGATTCGAAATTTATTTATATTCGCTTCTTACATTCGCTCAGCTGACAACGATGTGGCAGACGCTGAGTCAAGAAAAAATCATCCTGACATAGAGTGGGAACTTTCAGATCTCGCGTTCCAAAAGGTTGCAAATACTTTAGGTACTCCTATTATAGACATATTCGCAAGTAGGATTAATAAAAAATGTTCTAAGTACATTTCTTGGCATCAGGATCCAGACGCTTACGCCATAAATGCTTTTTCAGTGAATTGGTCAAAATTCTTTTTTTACGGTTTTCCGCCTTTTTCAATTATTTTTAAAACCATAAGGAAAATCATCACGGACAAGGCTAGAGGTATACTTATAGTACCCTTGTGGCCTACACAACCGTGGTACCCGCTCTTTTATAAACTCTTAGAGAGTAAACCTCTTATTCTTTATCAAAGTAAAGATCTAATTCTCTCTCACTCCAGCAGCCGACATATACATCGGCAGACTACCCTGGTGGCCGGCATATTATCCGGACATCTCTATTGAAGAAGGGCATGTCACCTTCCGCCATAGATGTCATGCTAGCGTCACTTTCTGCAAA
This sequence comes from Amphipoea lucens, assembly GCA_947508005.1. Lineage (NCBI taxonomy): Eukaryota > Metazoa > Arthropoda > Insecta > Lepidoptera > Noctuidae > Amphipoea > Amphipoea lucens. The sequence continues at coordinate 18,145,625 of OX382375.1, forward strand.
CTCTTTCAAGCAATATGATTCCTGTTTGAAGAAATGGTTCCTATTCTGCCAAGGAAAAAATTTTGATATGTTTAATGTATCGGTACCAAATATTATTGAATTTTTAAATATGGGCTACCAGTCGGGAGCCCAGTATGGTACTTTAAATACGTACCGTTCCTCTCTGGCTCTCATTTTCGGACGTCAGATTGGTGAAGATGATCTCATTAAACGATTTCTTAAGGGAGTTTTTCGCTTACGACCCTCGTTACCTAAGTATGATTCCACTTGGGACACTTCTATAGTATTAAATACTCTAGCCACTTGGTTTCCAAATGAGAACTTATCTTTAGAAAAAATAACAAAAAAATTAATAACATTGCTTGCTTTGGTAACCGCGCACAGAGTACAAACATTTTCTAAAATCATGATTCAGAATATTGTCATCCTTCCTAATGAGATTTCTATTAAAATCCCTGACTGTATTAAAACATCTCGACCTGGATCCCTACAACCTAGGCTCGTTCTCCCTTTTTTTTTTTGAACACAAACCAGAGATATGTCCTGCGAAGGTACTTTGTTCATATCTCGGTTTAACAAAAGATCTACGCAAACATGACTCATTATTCGTTAGTCTAAGAAAACCCCATACTGCGGTGTCTTCCCAAACTTTAAGCAGGTGGATTAAAACCACATTAGCTTTGAGTGGTATTAACGTTTCTATATTTTCCGCGCACAGTACTAGACATGCTAGTACATCAAAAGCGTGTAGCTTGGGGGTTAACTTAGATACTATCAGAAAGACCGCCGGATGGTCTGACAATTCCAATTGTTTTGCTAGATTTTATAATAGAGTAATTTCTGTTGATCCCAATAAACATGTATTTGCTTCTAGCATTATTAACTCATAATTAAGTTCCTTTATTTACTTATTTTTTCGTTCAATAATAATGAACTCTTACTTCAGTTCTTTTTGTTTTTATCTTTTTTTTTAAGTTCGTTTCTTTTTTGTTTTTTCTTTTAATAATGAAAGATTAAAGAATAAGTTTAAGTTGAATTATTCTTTCATTTGATATTTTACATTAATCTCTCAAGATCTACTTGTTATATACTAATCTCGAGGACGAGGCCCAAGTATAATTAGTGATTAAACGAACTTACCTGTACGTGAAGTTCTATCACAATTATAGTTGGGCCTCGTCCGAAGAGATTAGCTACCCCCCCTCCCCTTTACTTTTAGATCCCTTTTAGTAAAATATCTGTTGAGTTTAATTTCAGCTCTAAACATAATGAAGTATTGTCGTTGAACTGACAGCGAAATTAAGGCATCGACCATAAAGAAAATTTTAAAGGAGTTTTTACCTGGATAAACTAAAGTGCATGGAGGCGACATTATATGTGCTACTACTTGTTATATACTAATCTCTTCGGACGAGGCCCAACTATAATTGTGATAGAACTTCACGTACAGGTAAGTTCGTTTAATCACTAATTCTCACGCAACATCTATAATTCTACACTATTCGGAAAGGAAATAAAGAAAATAAATATCGAATAATATGGAAAGTATAATAATATTATAAATGATAAATTAAAATTTTATAAGTTGGTTAGGTGTTACTGACACTTTTACACGTCAAATTATTTTTGAAGCTGTATTCGGTAGGTTGTTCTTTTTTAGAAATAGTACCAACAAGACCCTATTACTAAGCATCCGCTGTCTGTCCGTCCGTCCGTCCGTCCGTCCATGAACCGTAATAGGTAGACAGTTGAAATTTTCACAGTGTGTATTTCCATTGCCGCTATTACAACAAATAATAAAAATAAAATCCATACTAATATTATAAATGCGAAAGTGTGTCTGTCTGTTACCTCTTCACGCTTAAACCGCTGAACCGATTTAGATGAAATTTGCTATAGAGATAGTTTGAGTCCCGGGAAAGGACATAGGATAGTTTTTATCTCGATATTCCCACGGGATCGAAACTCATGCGGGTGAAACCGCGGGGCGCTGCTAGTTATACATACATTTGTATGCCAACATTAGGTATAAATTTATTTTTAGACAAAAACTGTGAACTCTGAACTGTGTCGCAGCATTATGCTGAGATAGGAGCTTTTTGGCCTCGCACAGGTATTTTTTGTTTTTTTTTTCTGGTGTTTTTAGTATAACTTTGTTAGTTTTAAATAAACCTTTTTTTACTTTTTGTATTTCCTGTGTGTATCCCAAATCAAAAAGATTTCTTTCTTTTCTTTCTAAAAAACACAAAAAAAAAATATTTCTTTTTCTGAGTATTATCCTTTAACTCCTTACCTCCGTGTCGGAATTTTCAGACATTTTTATTTATCTTCACATTTCTGATTCACCCAATTCTCGTAAATCAGATTGTGTCGGGATTTCACGCGCACGTGGTAGGTCTGATGTCAATATCATATTAAGCTGTCATATTATAGATGATCTGATAATGGAAAAACGGGATGATGATTCGCTAGTTTCAATCTTTCATACGTAAATTCGTTTACAAATAAAAAGTTATTTTTTAATATTTTTAGTGTAGGCACACCCCGGACACTCCATACAACGCTCGCAAAATAATTACCTACTACTACTACATAAAAAAATGACGTTTGTATACGTATGAATGTGTGCGTGAGGTACTTGTGTTTGCGAGCGCTCTTGTTAAAGAACTGCGACGAATACGCCGAAGTGCGGGGTGAGGTGCGGTAACTGATGTTAGTGCGGGGAAGGGAGTGGCCTTTCTGTACGTAGTACTTTAAGTATTCTGTGCCTACACCACAGAATACTTAAAGTACCTCACCCCGCACTTCGAGGTTTCCGTCGCAGTTCTTTAACAAAGAGCGCTCGCAAACACAAGTACCTCACGCACACATTCATACGTAAGTATACAAACGTCATTTTTTAATGTAGTAGTAGTAGGTAATTATTTTGCGAGCATTGTATGGAGTGTCCGGGGTGTGGTATAGGTAAAGTGAAAACGCTAGGGAGATAAATTATTATCTTTGAAGTTAATGCACTACCAAATATATCTTCTTATCTAATAAATCCATACTTCCATACTATAATATTATAAATTCGAAAGTAACTCTGCCTGTCTGTATGTTACCTTTTCACGCCTAAACCGCTGAACCGATTTAGATGAAATTTGGTATATAGATAGCTTGAGTCCCGGGAAAGGACATAGAATACTTTTATTCCGATATTCCCACGGGATCGAGACTTATGCGGGTGAAACCGCGGTGCGCAGCTAGTTTAATAATAATTATGTTTAACTAGCTGACTCGGCGAACTTCGTACCGCCTCAGTATCAATAAATACAAAATGTACGCCAAAATGCTTAACTTAATTTTGTATTCCAATAGGTATACATATTTTTCTTTCTTTCTATCTATCAAGCACAGAATACTTAAAGTACTACGTACAGAAAGGACACTCCCTTCCCCGCACTAACATCAGTTACCGCACCTCACCCCGCACTTCGAGGTTACCGTCGGAGTTCTTTAACAAAGAGCGCTCGCAAACACAAGTACCTCACGCACACATTCATACGTATACAAACGTTAATTTTTTAATGTAGTAGTAGTAGGTAATTATTTTGCGAGCGTTGTATGGAGTGTCCGGGGTGTGCTATCAAGTCAACACATCAAGGAAACTACATAGACTAAGCCATATACTGAATTTTCACAGCTTTTCCACAAATAAATTACTGGCAAGAGTATAAAAGTCTCATTGATGACCTGGAAATCTTCATGTAAACCATTCATTTAAAATGTAAAACCGGCTTGTAGGTGATATAAAATGAAACAAGAACAACATCTTACGAAGACTAAGGGCTTGTAGAGCCAATTTCTCAAAGGATAACCGGCCTTTGATGATAATTATACACTTAATTAAACATTGTCTTGAACACTTTAAGTATTTATTACTGCGACTGGGAGATAGCTTAGCGTTATGAATCCCAGAGGAAGTCCGGATTTGGTCCTGAATGGCTATTAATTTTAAAACTTTATCGTACCTATCTAATTATTAAATTATGACTGCTATTTTTAAAGTCGTGGCTAAGTAATAACGGCGACACGGGTCGGTCGAAGGTTAAGCTCGGCTTCCCTCGGTCGGTTCTCGGATGGGTGACCATACATTATACACATATCAAGACCCCTTCGTGCCTCAGAAAGCCCGTTAAGACGTTGGCTTCGGCTGTCATTCGTAGATCTTTGACAGTCGTTATAGGTAGTCAGCTTCTACAGCCCAGTTACTGGGTAACACGATAGGTACTTAGGTACCCCTTGGTAAGACCGGTTGTCAGACTTTCGGGCTTCTGACGAACCGTAATGACTGTCAAAGATATATGAATGACAGCCGGGACTGATACGGGAATGTTATAAATACTATCTACCTATAATTTTAGTATATTATCTTTTTCTTCTTATATATAAAAATCTCGTGTTTGTTATCGAACTCCTCCGAAACGGCTTGACCGATTTTTATGACATATTTCGTGTATATTTGGTAGGTCTGAGAATAGGTCATAGGCTCGTTTATACCCCTAGGTGATAAGGGTGGCCCTCTCCAGGATTTTTTTTTGGAATCGAAACATACGCGGGTGAAACCGCGGCGCGCAGGTAATATGTACTATCCATACTAATATTATACATTCGAAAGTAACTCTGTCTGTCTGTCTCTCTCTCTGTATGTTACCTTTTCACGCCTAAACCGCTGAACCGATTTAGATGAAATTTGGTATAAAGATAGCTTTAGTCCCGGGAAAGGAAATAGGATACCTACTTTTTATCCCAATATTCTCACGGGATCGAGACTTATGCGGGTGAAACCGCGGAGTGCAGCTAATTTTATTATATTTTTATTCCTTTCTACTTTTTTGCTTATAAGAAAAAGGTAGTGAGCCTGCCAAATAGAATCTCCACAACATTAAAATAAAACTTAGTGTAAACCTATCATGTTTGTAAACCTATCATGTTTAACAACTTCTCGTCTAGTTTATTTTTCTTGGAAAACAAACTATTCGAGAAGTCAGACATAGCTGTCTAGCTTCAAGATAATTAGCACAAACAAGTAATGTCTAGTTTCTCTATGGAACGTCTGCAGCAATGAGCTCAGACAGCTGAAACTGTTATCATAAGAACGTCTGGTCTTAATTAAAAGAAAACCTTTAGACTTTGAAATATATTTTTTATGAGTGCAAGAAATCTTTTGTTTTGTGTTAATAAATTTGTCCTTGATGTCGAATACCGCAGTTCAGTCAAATGTGGCTTTCGTCGGAATAAGCATAAGTATAATTTATTTAATTACTAGCTGTGCCCGCGACTTCGTTCGCGTGCATTTCGATAAATAAATCGGATTTCACGGGTTTTAATTTTTTTGCGGTTACTTCTTATGACATCAGCTATCTGCGAGTGAAAGTCCCGTCAAAATTGGTCCCGCCGTTTCGAAGATTAGCCGGAACAAACGGAGAGACTGACAGACAGATAAAAATGAAAAAAGATTTTTATTTATCAGTACCGTATATACTTTTATATACATTCGGTAAAGAGCTGTTATTTTGATATTACAAAAACACTTTAATTTTATTTATTTGCAGGTAGATAGGTATAGATTTATTGAAGAACACCAGCATATACAGCATATGTCTCCACACGACTAAAACGCGGTGATCAAACAGTGCAATACAAGCCCTATTGCACAAGCAATATTGCCCTCGCAAACAAGAGTGAACAGGCATCTTCTGGGCACACTCGTTCCATCATAGACCTCATCCATCGCTTTCGATCAGGCGTGATCGAGGTCAAGAGCAAGCCCATTCGGCAATAAAAAAATGGCGTCTACTTCACCAAAATTTTCACGAAGAGATTTCTGCAGAAAAGACAAGAGTAACTGCGACATCTAAAAACAAATGAAATGTTCATGTTTTTTTTTTAATCAGTATTAACTTCTTAAAAGACATCAAATAAAACAAAAGAGGAAGCTCTTAAATAAAAGCGATTAAGTGAAACGGGTCCATTATACTCATTTACATTTAACTTTTCAAAGACGGTAATTTAGGACTTCATAATTGACATTACGCTTGTAATCCCCGAAGGGTTTTTAGGGTTTCGTACACAAACAGTGCTAAGGGAACCATAATACTAAGCCTCCGCTGTCCGTCCGTCCGTCTGACTGTCAGCGGGCTGTATCTCGTGAACCGTAATAGGTAGGCAGTTGAAATTTATACAGAGTGTGTATATCTATTGCCACTATAGCAAAAAATAATAAAAATAAAATAAAGTTAATAAAAATTGAAGGTCCAATACAATCCATACACGAAAGGTGTTTTATCCGGCGTTTTATTTGCGTTGTGGTACGGAACCCTTCGTGTGCAAGTCCGACTCGCACTTGGCCGTTTTGATGTTAAAGCCCCATGTAATAGGAGGCAAGCCTATTGCCATAAACCGATCACAAATCCAGGCCCCGACGTGCTACGGGTAAATTCCTGACAAAAATCCCAATAACACTTTGTCCTACCTGGGAAACGAACCCAGGACTTCATGTTCAGCAATAGGGTTTGCTACCACTAGCCCAACAAGGCAGTCGAGAATTTAATTTACGGTCCTCATTTGTTTTCAATAAATAAAGCAATCTAATTTAATGGTCCTTCGAGCCGGATTCGACAGATCAAAGCCAGCTCTAGTCACAATAGTTAATTACACGGTACGTACTAGATCTAATTACACAGATCTCAGACTTATTTATTACCAGCTTTGTCGTAATTATGTTAGCTTCATAATGAACGTTCATACTCGTTGTGATTAAATGGCTGGCAGAACTTCTGATTTACGAGTGTAATATATAATAGTATATATAATGTATAATAGTGTAGGGGCTCGTGGCTCAATGATAACAGCCGCATAGGTCGATTGAAGGTTAAACTACGCTAGGCGCAGTCGGTTCGTGGATGGGTGACCATGTATTACATATCGAGACTCGTCCGTGCCCCTAAAAGTCACATAAGAACTGTTCTGCACTACATCCGATCCGAATCCGAGAAATGCCGGTCCGAAGTGACCATAGTCCTATTTGTATGAGGGGTTGCGCTCTAGATCCGAACTCTATTCGTCCGAATTTATAACATTCCCAATTCGGATTGAAGTCGGATCTTTAATTCGGATTCGGATCGGATTTTATGCTGAACCGCTGGTCCCAGCTGCCATGGATCGGATTTAGTACAGAACCGCTCTTAAGCGGTTGGTTTCGGCTGCCATTCGTAGATCTTTGACAGTCGATAAGGGTAATCAGAAGCCCAAAAGTGTGACAACCAGTCTTACCAAGGGCGGGTGTTACCCAGTAACTGTTGTGGAAATCAGATAGGCAGTCGCTACATGTAAAATACTGGTGTTCAGCTGCGTCTGGTTAGACTTAAAGTCGGTCAAAACATAGTTGGGAAAAGGCTGGGCATATTGAATATAATGATGTGGGCAAGCTCTCATATTTGATTTTCTTTTTTCTAAAATCTGTCTTTATAGACACATATTATTTCAGGATTTATATCCTGAAATAATATGTTTTTTTTTTTTAAGTAAAGTAAAGTAAATATGTTTGTGTCACATATTTCATGACTTTGAAAATTTCATCAACACATCGTTCTACGTTCTTCAATAGGCCTCTCTCAGGCTGCGCCACAACACCCAGTCCTCCGCCTTTCGCATCCAGTCTGTCCTAGACAGCTTTTAAAAGTCATTGGTCCATCTAGCTGGGGGGCGTCCCACACTACGGTTGCCGATACGCGGTCTCAACTCCAGGACTCGTCAGCTCCACTGGCTATCGGTCCTGTGACAAACATGGCCAGCCCATTACCCCTTCAGCTTGCTTACACTGCATTAAAAAATATATAAGAATGTCAACGGCATAGGTCGTTTACATTCTTATATTTTTTTTAATCTTCTACAAAACCTAATACTTAATTCACCTCTAACGATACAAACATCAACAAAAAAGCTCCCTATCCCGTACCGAAGGACCACTTCGCAAAAAAAAGAACTGTTGTCGAAACTTTTTCGTGTTTTAATCAAAACTTGGTCGGCTTTTCATAATAATTAACTCAATATAACTCGGCTAAAATGAACTGAGTTAAAACCTAAAAAATCCATGCCTCTCTTAGTTCATAAACAAGCACTTTCTACTTTAAAAGGTCGAGAGGTTCGCCGGAGTTTTTCTTTTTATAATATTTTCGTAGCGTTGCGGTGGTGCCCGTGACACGGATTTGAGTTGGCTGAAAAGACTGAAGTTTGAATACATTTTGGCTTATTAAAGGCTTGAATTTTTCATTTGAAATGGTAATGAAGAAGTGTGGTTTTATGCATTGGCTGAATTTAAAGAATTAACCTTATCTATATGTTTTGCTCTAAATAGGTTAGGTAGTGAATAAACAAGCAATACCTATACGTGTAGTCGGACCTCATCAAAATCAAAATTCATTTATTTAAAACTAACTAGGCTGAGAATAAGCACCTTTTGAACGTCAAAATTACACAAGACAGTCCCCCAAAACACCCGCCCTTCACCATTTCCTAGTGCTGGGAAGAACAAGTGACGCAACAAATTCCCCAGCAGCACAGATGTCTGTTCATTTAAAGGAACTTGATTCTATAGAATAGTGTGCAAATTAAAATTACGAAACATAAAACATTTTTTTTATATTTTTATCTATATATATAATTCAAAGTCCTGACTAACTGATATATCAACGCACAGCCTAATCCGCTGGTCCTAGAGACATGAAATTTGGAAGGCTTGTTCTTTGTGAAGAGCAGGTATGCACTAAGAAAGGGTTTTTCGAAATTCCACCTCTAAGAGGGTGAATTTCACGCGGACAAAGTTACGGGCAAAAGTTAGTTGCCCTGTATTGTGTCCCACTGCTGGGTCAAGGCCTCCCTTGTCTCCTTTCAAACCTCTCTGTCTTGTGCAATCTCTGGCCATGTTAGCCTTGCAAATGTTCTCAGATCGTCACAACCATATATTAAATTACATTATTTGCCATAATTATGTCAGATAGTAATTTATTCTACCTTCAGCGACTAAGAGAAACTAACGAATAATCGTTTTAGACGGTCTAATTGATTCAATTCCTCTAAAGCGTAGTTACACGTCTCAAAACGTTCGTTATTGCTTTATCACCCAAAGATTCGTCATAAAACGACAAGGTATCTTGCTCTGTGACGTGTTTAGATAGTTTGAACCTTAGTAAAGTTTTAATTAGGTGCAAATTGTTTTAAAATAGTGGCAAAGCTTTACGTAAGTAAGAACAGCCAAAAGCGTGACAATATATAATTACAAAACGTTCTAATTTCCCTTACACGCGTCCTACTTTAGAAGGAGTTCATTAAAACGTGGCTGTTCCATGCAAATAATAATTAAACAGCGTATTGTGTTACTGTAACGTGCTTCGTATGAAAGTGGTTGGTTCAGACAGAGCAACATGCCTGTAAAGGTTTTGTCAATTTTTTCGTCCTGTGTGTTCACACACATCCTCGGATGTGATGGCCCAGGGAGTGGAGTCAATATTTAGATGTACTCCTTTCAATTAAACTTTTATTTGTTCACATTTTCGGCAGATAAATCGCGAATGCAGATTACGTAGGACCAGTGGTACCAAAATACCAAAATAACACTACACGAAAACCTTTATAAACTATAACATACTTTCATAAAGTGCCTTTATCCCACAGGGGTAGGCAGGAACTACAGAATGCCACCTACTACGTACAGACGCCAGCACATCAAGCTACCCGAAACTGTCAGATTTTCCCAATCAACTTTGAACCTTATAATTTTGCGATAAAATTGAAAATCTATTAAAGAAATTTGACAGATTGTAGTAGCTTGATGTGCTGTCGTCTGTGCATATATCTATTCGTACACGCACGGTGAAAAGTACTTACTACGCACCTGTCCTTTCTGAAGAATATTACCAATAAGTTCATTATTATGTCCTTCTAGGGCGTCCCATCTAATAATTGTTATAAAAAATTGGTTGTCTGTAAAGTCGGTTTACGGACGATAATTTTACGTGATAACGTCATAAGAAAACATGCCTCGCTATCGCTTGTTCCGCGCTCTCGCTTGCACACTCGGCTCAGACGGAACGTGACAATGCGTCATGCTTTTTCGTGCATGCAGCCGGCGTTCATCGATTTAAAAGACGTTATCACGTCAAAAATACAATTATAAGTCTAGAGTTCTGTTATTTACACGAAAAACAATTAAAACAGAACACAGCATCTATCTCGTGTTTACCAAACGCTGACGCTGGCGGATTCAGACGGGGCAATATTTGTTTGTCATTCTATAGACAACTAACGTCTACAAGTCTAAATTTAAAATCGGAGACAGCCGTAGTAATTGTGATAATTATAACACAATTCGGTTTGAGTAAATCAAATAGGTAACAATTTACCCCTTAACCCATTTGCTATGCATGTATCACTGGCCTGGCACAATAAACATTCATTTCGCTACAGCTTTATTGCAGCCACATATCACGCGACTAAATTGAAACAATCCGTTACTCGGTTAATAAAAGACCGCACGACATTAATCGTCGCCAAACCCAGCTAAAGCGAAATTAAATACCGCAGTCAACTAGCGACATGCGACAAAAAATCGCAGTGTGTTTTTATAAAATAAATTAGTTCATTTTTTGTACTGAATCTAAAAATTTATTTTAATAGTTTGCGAAAACTACTTTAAAATGTAAGACCCAAAGTACTAGAATGAAATAAAATTAGAAAAAAAAGCTTTTATTTTAATGTAAAATGTACTAAAAAGGAAAAAAACAAATGGCGGCATTTAAGTAATCATGCATTGTCACGAGAATCAAACAAGTATGTCAAATTTCAGCCCGATAGCTTCAGTGGAAGTGGGTGAAATATTGATTGCAATATTCCAGGACATATATACAAGGCTTTTAACTTTTAATAAAAAGAAAGCATTTAATAATTTATTAAAAATAGTAAGTATACTGAAAAATAAAAATAGTATGCTGAATTTATGGTTTCAGGTTGCACATCGATGTCCCCCACTCTGTATTAAACGATTAACGCGAATCTTAGCATCGATTCTCTCTTTTCCCCATGTTTTATTGCTTCTAATAAATCCCTTTTCAATTAATGAGATGAAAACATTGAAAATGACAAAAGGACAATGAATGAAGTCCACAAAAAATCCGCTGTAGCAACATGGCCTTCTAGACGGCAATAATTCTAAAGCGCTGCAGCGCTAGAGTGATTTACTTGTGCAATAATCCGGCTCGTTTATTTTAACGGTGTGGTGACAGACGACACGACTATTTGGTCATAGCTTTAGAGGTTTAATTTCCCGTTTGTGTTATGTTATAGTCTCACCAGAGCAGTGGTTTATAATAGGTTTCAAGCGCGGCCGCCATTTTGAAAAAAAAATCAAAATGGTAGACAGGTAGGAATGCCACGGATCTTCAAACCCTTTAGATAGGTAAATGAGCCTCTTTTTAACGTGCTGGTATTTTCTTAATGATCGCAGTAACTAAGCTAGGGCAATCCGACCTCAATGGGTAAGATTAGGTCAGATCTACCTTCGACAACCTACCTATAGGTACTGCGTTCGCGATTTAGTTGCCAAACATGTAACCAAATTTCAGTTTATGGAAAAATAACTTTAATTCCCATACAATAAAGTTCAGTTTAGGCTACAACTTCAAACATTTTTATAACTTTTTCAATAGTGTTAGTCACTCAGAAATCAACTTAATTGCCACTTAAATAAAGTTGATATTTGTTTAACTTGAAATAACAACAATTGGAACAACATTTGAATAGTCGTTACATCAAAATTGGTCGCAGTTGTTAGGCTATTTAGTATTTTGGATAACATAAAATGGGAATTATTAAGTGTTCGATTAAATGCATGTAATTATTTTCGTATAGTTCTTTTCAAAATCCATTTTACCTGTGAGCATTTTAAATTAAAATCCTCTCAAATTTTTCATAAGGACCAAAATAAAAAAATCTTCCTAAAACCTTCAAAAATATCAGAGAATATTACAAACGCCGTCTGTATATAAAATATATATACTTTGAATTATTCATGTGCGCTTAGCGTGCTTATGTAAAGACGAGACGACACGACTCCGGCGTCGAGACGGGAATCGCACGATTATTCTGAATGAATATTTATACTTACCTTGGAATGCTAGAATATAAGCAAAAATACCGGATTTTTTATAAGCTGAGATATTGTCTATTAAAATCTTGATGATTTTAGGTATGAGACAACATTGTCTACCATACCTGTTTAAATCTCTATGTTAATTAATGTAATTTTTATCGTTTTAATTAACAATCATCTTCCTGCCCCTATCCCATGTTACTTGGATACCGATTTAATTAACAATAAACAATAATACTTAAAAAGAGACAATTATTAAGTATGAAATCGATAATCGGATAGGCGCAGCTAATGAACAGACTCACAAACAGACAATTACAGCTTGGCAAAAAAGAGTAGAAAATAATGGAGGCGCCACTGTGCTGCTCGTATGGCAACCCGCTGCAAACGAATATCGCACCAACCTAATCTTGATACTTAGCTGATTTTTTTTTTAATTAAATTTATTCCTACTTTTTATGTTACTTTTTCAAATCAGTAAGTATTGTTATATTGAACAAGGACGTCTCGATATGCATTTGATTACTTATTACCTAAAAATAAGTATTTTAGAGAAATACTCCCGAGTTCACAACATTTTTAGGAATTAAAAAAAAGCATGTTGTATAATACTATTCTTTTTTATTCCAACAAATCTTCCTCTAAATATTCTACCCCCACAACATCCATATCTTGGCTAGAACTGGCCGCAAACTCATCTGAGTCTTGTTCAGAATCAGAGGTGCTGTTGCTATCATCTTCAGTGTTTATGACTAATCGCTCAATTTCCTCGTACATAGTTCGTTTTCTTTCACAGTACTCCTTTTCTATTTTTATTACGTGCCGGCCATGAGTTCTTCCAATCCTCCTCGGTAATAGCATGGAATGCACGTTCAGCTGCTTCCTGAAAAGATGAATTAATTCATAATTATACTTCTAATCAATATTAAAAGTAAAACATTTTTTATCACATACCTACTGTTAATAAGCCATACCTTTATGTCGATCGATCCTATATATTGGGTGGCAATCTTGTGTTGTAGTGAATCTGTTCATTAGCTGCGTCTATTAGCTTTTTTTGTGACAGAGACGAATATTAAGTACGTGTTATTAGGTAAAGGTCTTGAGTTTTTTTTTTTTTCTCTGGCTTAGACAGAACTTTTATCAAACTAAACATGCAGTTTAGTTTGATTTAGTTTTTGTTTTAGCCCTGATGTGCCATCGCAATAATCACACTCAAGCTAGGTAGGTAAGTAATATTATCATAATTAGCCTATAATGTTCCCACTGCTGGGACACAGGCTTCTCTCTGTGAGAAGGAGTGGGCCGTAATCCACCACGCAGGCCCAGTGCGGGTTGGTAGATGTCACATGTCTTCGAATTTTTTATTCTAGGACATGCCGGTTTTCTCACGATGTTATCCTTCACCGTTTTGAGAGCAGTGATGATGAATAATTTATACAAAGTAAAGCGTTTGTCAGGGTTCGGACCTACGACGTACAACTCGTAAGTCGCGGCCATTACCACTGGGCCACCATTGCTCCTGAAGGACACTGAATTATCCCCAATAGAAGTTTTATTGTTAACTAGCTGCGCCCCGCGGTTTCACCCGCGTAAATGTCGATCCCGTGGGAGTATCGGGATAAAAAGTAGCCTATTAGTTAATCCAGGGTGTCAGCTACCTCCATACAAAATTTTATTAAAATTGGTCCAGCCGTTTGAGCGTGAAAACGTAACAAACTAATACACACACACACACACACACACACAAAATTACAAACTTTCGCCTTTATAATATTAGTTAGTGTGATAGAAGGTTTATTGTTATTACTTCTACGGTATTTGGCTTCACAATGATACACAAATAACTTATTCCACGCAGGTAAAACCGCGGGCAGAGCTTTTGCATTTAAAACTTCGTTCTAACTAACCATTTAATGAACAAAACCATTTTCAAAGACATGAAACGAAATTCGTTCGTGTAAAATGGTTTGAAAGGATTTTTGCAGTAATTTTCTTGTCATGCCGTCTCTCTCTAAAAGCCGATTTGCATTTCTTCAGGGTTTGGTAGAGAGCGTATCTGTGGTTGCAAAGTTGTGAATCGAATCGCACTAAGACAGTAAACTAGGATACCCGCTGTTCAGGGGCCTGGAGGGGACATCCAAGAAGGACACCAAAAAGGACATTATTTGCCTGGCTAGCCTTTTCCCAACTATGTTGGAGCCGGCTTCCAGTCTAACCGGATGCAGCTGAATACCAGTATTTTACATGGAGCGACTGCCTATCTGACCTCCACAACCCAGTTACTGGGTAATACGATACCCCTTGTCATGACTGGTTGTCAGTCTTTTGGGCTTTTGACTACCTGTAATGACTGTCAAAGATCTATAAATGACAGCTGGGACCAAATGCTTAAGGTGTTCTCCGAGGCACGGAGGGGTCTCGGTATGTTATGGATTGTCACCCATCCACAGACCAACCTCGGCAAGTGTTGCATAACTTTAAAGATCGACCCGTGCGACTATTATTCACGAGCCCCGAGCCCCTGTAGGTATGTATTATTATACGGCACAATTATGAGGCTTTTAAACTGTCAACGCATTGGCAATTGCAAGCACTAAAAGTGTTCAAAGGCAGTATAAAGCAATTTTTCATCATGAGAAGCGTCAAGCCGTGTTTGCGAGCTCATAAGTCAAAAAATATTTTCAGGAAACATTTCTTTTTGTAATAAAATCTATAGAGCTTTTATTAGGAGCTCGGCTAAATAATATCAGCTGCACGGGTCGATCGATCATGTTAAGCTACACTTGCCGCGGATGGTCTGTGGATGGGTGACCATCTTTACATACCAAGATCCTTCCGTGCCTCGGAAAGCACGTTAAGCCGTTGGTCCCGGCTGTCATTTGTGGATCTTTGACAGTCGTTACGGGTCGTCCAGAAGCCAGAAAATCTGACAACCAGTCTTGCCAAGGGGTATCGTCATAGATATATGAAAGAAGTTGTTTTTTACATTTCTATGGGTATCGTATTACCCAGTAACTGGGTTGTGGAGGTCAGATAGGCAGTCGCTCCATGTAAAATACTGGTATTTAGCTGCTTCCGGATAGACTGGGAGCCAACTACAACATATCTATACATACATAGTTGGAAAATGGCAGGCAGATCATGAACTATATCCGCGGCTGACATTTTTGTCAAAAACAGGATATAAAAGGAGAACAGAGAAGAATAATATAGAACGGGAATTTCTTTTTATATTCACAATTTTTTTTTTACATTTAATCCTTTCATTGAACCTAGTTGGTTGGTAGATGGGGCTCACTTTTCCTCACTTAGACTCCCATTTGGTCCGTTGTGCGTTTACGCGCGGAAATTATTAATGAATTCATATCGACATTCAATCTTTTGATTGAAGCCATAGGCCGGCTTCAATCAAAAGATTGTATGTAAAAAAAAGATTTTTATTGTGAAAAAAAGAGGTTGCTGTGCCGTATTGGCTTCTACTCCGTTGACCTTTTACACTCTGTTTTTGTCCAGACAATAAAATAGTCAGCCGGTATAGCTTTTATTATTTAAAATGATGTTCCAGTATGTAGGTATACTGTTGTCTCATTTACCTAATTGACATGAAAATGACAAGGGTAACTGAAATATAGAACGTTACAAAATTATTTTTTCTCACAATAGAACCGCCTACATTCACAATATTTAGAAGCTTATGAGACAAAATCTATCTCTATGCATACCATAGCATAATCAGCCTATAACGTTCCCACTGCTGGGACACAGGCCTCCTCTCTGTGAGAGGGCGTGGGCCGTAATTCACCACGCGGGCCCAGTGCGAGTTGGTAGATGTCATATTGTCTTCAAATGTTTGGTTCTAAGACATGTCGGTCTCCTCACGATGTTTCCCTTCACCGTTTTGAGAGCAGTGGTGATGAAATAATTTACACAAAGTAAAGCGCCTGTCTGGGTTCGAACCTACGCCCTGCTACTCGTAAGTCGCGGCCGTTACCATTGGGACACCACTGCTCATGGGTCACCATACATACGTACTCGTACGTACTATAAATTAAAGTCGATTTTATGTGTGATAATTCCGATTCAGCCTGTCCCTTGCTGCCCTTTCCCAGCGACGCCCTAAGCCGAGGTCCGTACCCCACAGGGTGCTCTTAGCTCGTAGTTGCTTAGTTTTGTAAGCCCTGGCTGCAGGCCTTAATTTATTGAGGCATCCACAGGCAAGCCCGGTTAAGCAGACGACAACCTCATAGGTTGAACTGCGAGATGCCATTCATAAAAAAAAAAATAAAGAGTCTGCCTGTGTGACCGCGACGGGTTATGATGCGGTTTTCTCCATAATTTAGAGAATTTATTTCTGGAAGGTTTATGTGTATTAATCTAATATTAAAACCCTTGTTTCGTTTTATATACACACGTACATATTACTATTTTAAGTCTGTAAGCTTATATTTTATGTAAATATTATCTTAAAATGAATAAAAACGTTATATTAAAACATCTTTGTTGTTTCAAGTCGTTAAAACGTTGTGAACCAGTGTCGGGTCGCTAGTAGATAAATAAACTAGGATACCGCTGAAACTATAGGGCATTTATTATGGGGCTTTTCAACTGTCAACGTATTGGCAATTGCAGGCACTAAAATAATCCAAAGCAATTTTGTATCACGTGGAAAGCGTGTTTGCGACCCTATAAGTCAAAAAATATTTTCAGGAGACATTTTGTTGTAACTACTGCTACTGAGCCGTTATTATTTAAATTGGTGTTAGTAGGTAATATTATATTATATTGTCTTATTTACCTACCTAATTAATATGAAAATGACAAGAGACAAGTGACAGTCGCTTTTAAAGCATTTCTCCCTTTATTTATAAACGTTGTTTAAATTTAAGAGACGTCTAAACGTCAAAAATGTTTGTTTAAACAATTGCTAATTACTTAACTTTAAGAAACTTTTATAAATAAATCATAGCCCCTTTATTTATAAACGTCACTTAGAGTTGAACGTTTATAAATAAAACCTTTGTGTTTCATCACAGCTTTCAACAGGATTTATACAAGCTTTTCGGCGGCTTACCTATGTCAGTTCTATAATTATATATTTGACATTTCCATCATCGTTATGACTCATAGAATGTCACTTTGTCTAGGACCCAAGGGCGGTAAAGTAGAACAGTAATGACCGATTCCTACAATTTACGGATCATTATTGGTTGAAATTAAGACTCTTGTATCTTTATCAACAACTAGCTTCTGCCCGCGACTTCGTTCGCGTGAAATTACTTATTCCCTCGACCCATCTCGTCGTATTGCATCACTTGCCCGCGGCTCTTGCTCTATCACTTCGTTTCCCCATAGCGCTTTTGCTCGGCTCCTAAGGTGCATGGCGTGACGTTAAATAGCCTATAGCCTTTCTCAAGAATTGGGCTATCAAATGCAAGATGAATTTTTCAAATCCGACTGGTAGTTCCAGAGATTACCCTCTACATACAAACTTACGACTTACGAGTTGTAGGTCGTAGGTTCGAACCCAGACAGGCGCTTTACTTTGCGTAAATTATTTCATCACCACTGCTCTCAAAACGGTGAAGGAAAACATCGTGAGGAAACCGGCATGTCCTAGAACCAAAAATTCAAAGACATGTGACATCTACCAACCCGCACTGGGCCCGCGTGGTAGATTACGGCCCACTCCCTCTCACAGAGAGGAGGCCTGTGTCCCAGCAGTGGGAACATTATAGGCTGATGATGATACAAACTTACAAACAAATTTTACCTCTTTATAATACTTATTAGTATAGATGAAGCAAAGACCTAATAGCTGTGCATAGTAGACCTCCCCATACGGAAGTAGCTATCACAGGTAAAATTAGCTTACGAATCTAATGTATTTGCCCAGTTTGGCAATAAAAAAAGCTACCATTGGTAAGCGATTCGTTTTTGTTTATAGGAACCGAGAATAAGCAAGGTTCTAACCCCTTTAGTAATAAACGTATTATATCAGATGAATAGTTACACACCGATTTCTCTCTTTCTTTCTCTTTCGTCAGTAATTTGACTTTCGAAAGAAGAAGACAAAGCGTTGTATAACTATACAGACGCTATACAACGTTTATTAGTAAGGGGGTTAATGATTAATTTTCTTTGGAAAGCACCGCCTACACTCACAATCTTTAGAAGCTTACAAAGCAATTACAATATAAAGCCATTACACCCATTTGCATCTACTTAGCATAATTTTATTCTTACTAGGTCGGCAATCTAACCCATCTGACCTCTGTAACCCAGTTACCGGGCAATACCGTCTTAAGGCTACAACATTAAGTTGTGCGACTTCCAGACTTCAGACAACCCCGCAATACTTTAAAGTCTAGATTTTTAGATAGGCATTGGCAGAATGGTTGACATCAGCTTCGCTTGCCATAAGAAGAATAGAATAGAGTTTAGAGGAGTAACAATAGAACTGTAACCCTGAAATTCGTACTAATATTAAAAATGCCAAAGTAAAGGCTCCCGCAGAAAGGCGCGATGCGACAGCGCGACTCGACCGCAATAGAACAATTTATATGAAAACTTTATAGAAATTGTTCTACTAGACTCGCATCGCGGTGTCGAGTCGCGTCTGTTTGCGAGAGCCTTAATTCTGTTTGTCCATGTGTCTGAAAGTAATGGTATTACCTTTAGACACTTTAACGGCTGAGCGGATTTCTAAAAATAATGGCACACACATGTAGACCATAACCTGGGTTGAAACATAAGATACTTTTATCCTGGTAGTATGTTCGCCTGGGATCATTTCCAACCTCCACACGGGCAAAACCACGTGCCTGCCGGGGGTGCGGGATTGGGAAGGAACACGGATGGGTTTTAGTCAGTAAGAGTCTGACACTCCCTTCCGCTCCACCCAGAGCGGGAGGGGTCATTTGATGATTTCCCATCCATAAAAAAAAAGCCAAAACCACGTGCAAAAGCTATAGTAATTAATTATAAATGCAAAACAAACAATTAAAAACACATACCCACAAACAAAAATATCCCCTTTACCTGACATATCAGATTATTCATCCCATTAAAACCTTTTCACACATCCAAAAGAACTGCATTTTTAACACTCCCGTGTGATACACGGAAAATGTAGGTTACACGCCATAATGAACCTTGGGTCACATAAATCCCTGTCAAAAGATGTTTTTTAGCTAAAAGAGCTTCCGACGCGATACATGGTGGACGGATAAAGAATGCAAGAGACCAGGTACAGGGTTGACAGGGAGAAATTAAAAATGAAAATTGGATTTTATCTATAATAAAATAAAGTGAGTTAATTAAATTTGGGTTGGTTGGTGAGGTAACTGTTATTTTTTGCGAGTTTATAATATGGGTTATTATTTTTGAGTTGTAAGGTTTTTTTCTTTTTGTGTAGAACGTTTAATAGAGTTTGTTGCTAGGTTCCAATTTGTTGTCTATAGAATTCATCATAATCAGCCTATAATGTTTCCACTGCTGGGACACAGGCCTCCTCTCTGTAAGAGGGAGTGGACCATAATTTACCACGCGGGCCCAGTACGGGTTGGTGAATGTCATATGTCTCCGAATTTTTTGGTTCTAGGACATGCCGGTTTCCTCACGATGTTTTCCTTCGCCGTTTTGAGAGCGTGCCTGCCTGGGTTCGAACATACGACCTTATAACTCGTAAATCGAGTTGGGTTGGGTCACCAATGCTCTCACTGTTAAAGAACTAGTTTAGAATAAGGGTATTTTAATTAGAAAAACACTAGATGGACAGTGTTTTTCTAGCATTTGTGCCTTGGGGCAAGGGGTTTTATTAAATTACTTCAATTTCAAATAAATAAAGTACCTACTCGTGTAGAAACATTATTCTAATATTTTTCAGAGGCGTCAAACATACTTTTATATTTAATGTTCTGTGTTTATTTTAATGGTCTGTGTCTCGTATCTAATGTTAATTGTAAAATGTCTCATTGATGGTGGCGCGTGTGTTGGATCATTCAGTTCCCTGCAAAATGGTAGAGCTGGATGGTGCTGATCCACGCGTCATGTTCGTGAACGGGCGCCGTCGGTTGAGACTGGTCATCTCTTAACTGCCAAGGCTTATTTTTAATCTTATTTTTTTTATTGTTTCTTCATTTGTGTTTTTTTTTTACATCGTTCTCACATATAGAAGCAACAAGAATAATGTACGCAGGATTTTGTAATATTCTTGATTTATAAGACTGTCCATGGAGTTTCTTGCCCGTTCTTCTCCATAGAGATCTACGCTTTGGAATGGGCAACTAGCTTCAAATTTCTGATTAACTGACCGACTATTTAATTTTGACAATTCAAAAGTGCCTGTACATGGTTTAATTGAAATAAATGCTTTGAGTTTGAGAATTACTTTGCATTCCTACTATTGTATGGCTATGCTTGGAGTCTCTCTGAGGAATCGAATCCGCAGCGAGGTGATCCGGCAGAGAACCAAAGTTGTCGACATAGCTCACAGAATAAGTAAACAGAAGTGGCAATGGGCCGGCCATATTACCCGTAGAACCGATGACCGTTGGGGTAGACGTGTTCTTGAGTGGAGACCGCGAACGCCCTCAGGCTAGGTGGAGCGACGATCTTCGCAGGATTGCTGGTAGCAGCTGGATGAGAGTTGCCGAAAATCGAGTTAAATGGCGTGCAATAGGAGAGGCCTATGTCTGCAATGGACTGCTATAGACTGATGATGATTCCTACTGTTGTATAGAATCAAGTTGAATAGACGGCTGTGCTGCTGGGGAGTTTGTTGCCACTTCTTCTTCCCGGCTAAGTGTTGAAGGGCGGGCGTTTCGAGGGACTGTCTTATGTGAAAAGTGCTGATTCTCTGTCTAATTTGAATAAAATTTTGATTGAATTTAGGTTATCCTGCTTTCAAACCAATACCCTAACCAGTTTTAGTGTTTGAAACAAATGATGCAACACAATTTTTTAAGCAGACATGAACGTTTTAACGTTAATTTATGCCTAAAAAATTGTTTTGCTAAAATTGTGTGTGTTGTTTTATTTACAAAGCACTAAAGAGTTTCAGTGTTGCCATGTACAAAAAGACGTATACTTTATCATCTGTCACCCCTGACGTTCGTTAGAAAGTTTAATGACCGATGGACGGTGCAAGGGTCACTATTGTCATTCATCTTTGTTTTGGGTGACTTTTATTAAGAAACTAGCTGCGCCCCGCGGTTCCACCCGCATAAATTTCGATTCCGTGGGAATATCGGGATGAAAAGTAGCCTATATTTTAATACAGAGTGTCGGCTACCTCCTTTATCAAAATTGGTCCAGCCGTTTGAGCGTGAAGTAGTAACAAACATATAAACACACCCCCACACACACTCACAAACTTTCGCCTTTATAATATTACTTATTACATGCTATATTACTACGTCATGCTAATACTATTAGAATCAAGGCCTTTAGCTCTATTTTTCCGTGCGCTACTAATAATATACAAATTGATCACCTTTACCGAGCACTAGGATATTTTTTTATTAACCTGCAATGCAAAATCAGCCTTATCAGCTTCATCACTACTGGTAATAAGCCTCGCCGATCGCATGCTATTATAACCATGCCAATTGGGTCAATTAGTTACAAAACTTGATTAAAATAAATCATCATCTGCCTGCCTTTTCCCAACTATGTTGGGGTCAGCTTCCAGTCTAAACGGATGCAACTGATTACCAGTATTCTACATGGAGCGACTACCTATCTGACCTCCACAACCGAGTCACTGGGTAATACGATACCCCTTGGTAAGACTGGTTGTCAGACTTTCAAGCTTCTGACGACCTGTAACAACTGTCGAAGATCTACGAATGACAGCCAGTACCAGCGGCTTTACGTGCTTTCCGAGGCACGGAGAGGTCTTGGTATGTAAATACACACATCAAAAGTGTCTAGGGATCAAGCATTTTTATGCGGATTTCTTGAGATTGAGATGTGGCTTTGTAATAAATTTATGATTTTATAAATTTATATGGATCCTTTTTGGTGCATTTCATAATTTGAATCAGGAACTGTGAATCAAATTCGAGTAAAAGATGAAAATCAGCTGTCAATATTTTCCCTATAAAAACATACAACGCATTGAAGACATTATTAGTGCTACTGTTTCCCTACTACTGATTAAAACCAACGTTATTATGGAGCGGCGACGTCATTTAAGCAGGGAAGAAATGCTCAGAGCCGTGGGAATGATAAAAGCTGGTTCCCGGCAACGTACTGTGGCTTTAGCTCTGAATACAAGTCAGAGTGTTATCAGTCGACTTTGGACACGTTACCGAAGCACTGGTACCGTGGCTGAGCGCCATGGAGGACGGTATCGCTGCACCACACGGAGACAAGACCGATACATTCAAATCTTAACTCGAAGAGCTCCAACAATAACCGCCATGATGTTAGCCGTGAGGCTTCATCACTCTTCAGGGAACTTAATTAGCGACCAAACAGTCAGAAACCGCTTGCATGAAGTGAACCTTCATTCCCGAAGACCGCTACGGGTACCACCTATAGCAATGCACAATCGTAGGATTCGATATCAATGGGCTCTTGAACACAGAAATTGGGCAGAAGAACAATGGCGTTTCGTGTGCTTTTCTGATGAGTCTCGTTTTGGTATGAGACCGGATACAAGACGTATACGACACTGGAGAACCCCTGGACGCCAACAGCGATTAAAATCCTGCCAGGAAGTCCATCCTTATAGTGGTGGAACCATCATGGTATGGGCGGGTATTTGGATCGGCGGAAGAACTGAGTTGATTTGGATCAGAGGCAACCTCAACGCTCAAATTTATGCTGAGACGATTGTATCAGACGTCATCGTTCCTCTACAAGTGCAAATCGGTCCCTTATTTCAGTTAATGCATGATAATGCACGACCGCACACCGCAAGAGTTGTAAGACAGACTCTCGCCGCAGCTAACATCAATGTCCTGCCCTGGCCTGCTCAGTCGCCAGACTTGAACCCGATTGAGCATGCATGGGATATGCTACAGAGAAGAGCTCTGCCGAATATGGAGGGTATCCAGTCGCAAGAAGACCTTTTTTTGTTGTTGCAACGAACATGGGCGGCCATTCCACAGCGTGATTTGGATGAACTCATTTTGAGTATGCCAACACGGATTATTAATTGTTTAAGTTACCCAATAAAATTTTAAAGAAAACTGTTATTTCAGTCTTTTTTTCGAACTTTTGTGTTAGTGGTTCAAATGTCAAAAATCCCTTTATTAGGAAAATGGCAAATTTCTTTATTAATGCAAAGGTGACTTGGTTTATCGTTACTGTGACAAACGAAAACACTTTATTTGATGAATCCTTAAAGAAAATTTTAATTAATATCAATCAGGAGAAAAGTTATTGCAAAAATATATGTTGATCCCTAGACACTTTTGATGTGTGTATAATCACCCATCTACGGACCAACGGCGGCAAGCGTAACTTAACCTGATCGAATGAACCGTGCGGCCGCGGCCAAAACCCCTCATAAAAAAGACCTTTATTAAAATAAATAATCCTTCTGCAAGGTTTCGACAGCCCTGTACCAACACATGAGTATACTGACCCGAGGCCTGTATTTCATAATAAGCATCATTCACGCGTTCCTCGTGTTACTGTACGAAACATTTCATGCATTTCCGACTCGGAATCTCGTTCGGTGGCAGAATTGAAGCTGTAAAATTATTTCAGCCTGAAATATTGCAAAAGCAACCTTTGATGCAGATATTTCATGTCATTTTGATAAAAATACTTTTTTCACTGCATTAATTTTTGAGATAAAAATACAGGGTCAAATGAAATAAGGCAGCAAAACTTCTCGTACGTGATGGATATCGAAATCTAAACAAAAAAACAAATTAAAAAAAAAACGATTTTATCCATAAATTCATCTTTTTAAAATTTACTTACTACGCTACAACTAACCCAAGTAAAAACTACATTTATTTTCACTTTGTCTTTTTTATTACAACAAAAAATAATACAACTAAGAATCTACTGCATTCGTAACAAAAAGGACCAAAAAATCAACCACAAAAGAACACAGCCAAAGAAAAACCCAGCACAAAAATAAAACCAGTTTAAAGGAAACTCCGTGATAAACCGCACTTACAATCGTCCCCACTTCCTGAGCGTAAAAATTTAAACGAAAAACTAAACAAAGACGTCGACCATAAATTTTCCGCAGAAAAGGCATAGGAAGGAAACCGCGGAAGAGACTCGTTGTAAATTACAAGTTAAAAGGGAATGTTTGTCATTTATGCCCGAGATACACGAGGATAGGTTTTCAAAGCAAAGTTATACAGGGTTATTGGAAAAACACACACATCCTCGAATTATAGGCAGAACAGTTACATTGTGCGGGCAAGCAGAAATTTCAATGATATATGCAAGGAATATGATTTTGATCCTTTCACAATAAGTGTGAATTCGGCCAGAAGGTGCTTAAGCCTCAAATTTTTCAAGTAGTGGTAGGTTATATTATTTGTTTTTGTTATTGTATTACTTATATTACTTCTTACTTTAATTTAGGCGGTGTTTTTATTGCTTTTGTGCTCACACCTTAAGTAACTATTATAAGTCTATACGTGAGGATTTGTAATTGGCTTTCTGGTGACCATGGTTTTCTTTTTTGTTTGTTTTTATTAGTTGTAAGTCCTTCATGTACTAAAATAAATAAATAAAACACTAACAACCTCTTAAGAGGTCATTCTGACCAAGATTTTGTCTGGACTTTAAAAGAGACTGTGACCTCTGAGTTTTTTTCGGCCTTTCTTCTCAGAGTAGTCAGATAGGAAACGCCGACCTCATCTAGCTTTAAAAAAAAATATGGTTGACGGGAAAAAGTGTTTGTACAAACCTACTTACAGAAATAAAATCATTTATCATTGTACTCATAATTATGAACAACTTTTACTATGGGACCAAACCTGAAATCGCGAAAAAAAAATCAGCTGTTCCCTACATTTATGTTCGTAGAACTCGTCAAAATGTAGGGAACAGCTGATTTTTTTTCGCGATTTCAGGTTTGGTTCCATAATAAAAGTTGTTCATAATGATGAGTACAATGACCGCTTAAGAGGTTGTTGGTGTTTTTCCAATAACCCTGTATAAGTATGCTTATATCACCATAAGTCACTACATTTATTTTTATTTTTAACCGACGAAAAAACGGAGGAGGTTATCAATTCGACGCATGTATTTCTTTTTTTTTTTTTTTTTTTTATGTATGATCACGCATAAGTTTTTACAGGGCAGTCCGATTTTGATAATTCTTTTTTATTGGAAAGGATATACCCCGAAGTTGGTCCCATATAAATTTGGAAAAAAAAATCCAACCCTAAGGGTAGGAAAACAGGGGATGATTGATTGTTCACTCACTGATTGTAATGTATGACCACGCATAACTTTTTACAGAGTAGTCCGATTTTGATATTTTTTTTTTTTATTGGATAGGACATACCTCGAAGTTGGTTCCATGTAAATTTGAAAAAAAAATCCTACCCTAAGGGTGGGAAAATAGGGGTGATTTATTGTTCATTCACAGATTTTAATGCTGAGCTGTGTATTACAATTAAAATAAAAGGCCTATCTATGTTGGTATATAAAGCCTGTTTTTTAAGTATTTTATTATATAAAAAATAATAGTTAAAGTAGGATTATATAACAGTTAATATCTAAAGTAAGGTAGGTAGCTATTTTAAAAGTAATCAAAAATTAAGCATGTAGTAATTAGTAAATTATAGCCTCAAAAAATTATAAAATAAAAACTTTTTGACAAAAAATTAAACCTCTGAAAAAACTGAAAAGCAAAAAATAAAAACCTTTTTTATTTTACCTTAATAAATAAGTTCTTAAACTAATGCAAGTATACCTAAGAAATTTTGAGTCGGCGCCAAACAATCAATGAACAAAGATCACTAAATTACCTTAAATTTAAAGAAATAACCAAATCAAATTAATAATGCAACGTGAAATCTCCAGCGATAAATATTAACATTCCAAACAAAAAATGCGCTCTCCGCACGACCACTCGCAACGATATTAAGTTGCTTGTTTAGCGCCGACTCAAAATTACTTAGGTATACTTGCATTAGTTTAAGAACTTATTTATTAAGGTAAAATAAAAAAGGTTTTTATTTTTTGCTTTTCAGTTTTTTCGGAGGTTTAATTTTTTAGTCAAAAAGTTTTATTTTATGAAGAAGCCTCCTCGTGTAGCGCAGTTCGTTCCACCAGTTACTCAATTGAACGCTCGCACTCGGCGCATTCTGGACAGTCACACCCAACACCTTATTTAACTGGCCAATTCTTCCCTTGGTGGTAAGGCTATATAACGCCCGCCTGGTTTGCGACCAGCCTCCCACCGGAGTCCGGCGTCAAGCAGCCTGCTGTGTTTCGTCAAATGCGTAGGAGTTCCAGTGGCTTAGGCATCTTCTGGGCACGCTCGTTCCATCATAGACCTCATCCATCGCTTTCCATCAGGCGTGAGGGAGGTCAAGATTGGGCCAATCAGCAATAAAAAAAATTTTTTAACATTGGTTCAATAATATTAATAATGGTATATAAAGTTAATAAAAAGTGCGCTATGTTATGCCAGAGGGCAAATAAGTGTTTGTGATTAAGTATTCAAGCCAGGCATGAGCCAAGTCTCGATAGTAAAATAAAAATAAACTTACAATAAAACACAATTATAAAGAACGAGCTGCGCCCCGCGGTTTCACCCGCATAAGTCTCGATCCCGTGGGAATATCGGAATAAAAATTGTCCTATGTCCTTTCCCGGGACTCAAACTATCTCTTCACCAAATTTCATATAAATCGGTTCAGCGGTTTAGGCGTGAAAAGGTAACATACAGACAGACAGACAGAGTTACTTTCGAATTTATAATATTAAGTATGGAAGTATGGATGACACATTTCATAATACCTACAAATTAATTGAATTTGGATTTCACGGTCTACCTTGGCACTTCTACCTTAAGAACCTAGCCTCGTGTATGTTGGGCATTAGAATGGTCCTTGTATCTAGGTTATAGAAGAAGTTTTGTTGTACTTTCTGTTGCTAAGCTTGCATCTGGGTCGCGGTGGTTTAGTGGTTGAACTGACCTGGTTCATGGGTTAGTTGGGGTTTTTTCTTGGGGCTGTTGCTACATTGGATCGTATTACATATTTTTGCATTTCATATGGCATAAAGGCGATCTATTATTTAAAAATCTCACAGTTTAGAAATAGGATTTATTGTGGTATAATAAGAAGAAAGCAGAAAAAATTCTTACTGCGGCAACCATTGTATTGAGAGAGAGAGATAGGAAAATAACCTGAAGGGTTAGTGGTAAAAATAAAAAAAATGGCAGGATTAACAGGGATATAAATAGATAAAAGCACAAAAGAGAGAAGAAAAGAAGCACCTGGCATCTAATCTCTTCACCACCCTTGGTTGACTGGTAGAGAATGCCTAAGGCATTAAGTCCGCCTTTGTACCTTTTTGTGCGAAAAGTTTAAATAAATAAATAAAAGAACATACGTTTATTCGCGGTAAACATGACGCGTAAAAAGAACACATACACAAAAAAACCGAGTGTGCTTATGACCACACGACTGAAGTGAAACTTCAAACGTATTTGGCTATGAGAGGAAGAGAGAAAGAAAATGTGCGCGCGTACTGCTTTCTCTTGCTTATATCCCCCACTCAATTCCCGTTCGCCTCGCCCGATCACACTTTTAGTAACGCTTACGTCACGCGTTCGCCAGCTTACTCCCCAAGTCAAGCGTGCGTAAAGAAGTTTCACTAAAAAAAATAACAAGTTGGGGGAAAACATGCGTCAATCCACGCAAAACGGTCATCGCTCAGCTTAATGCTAAGACCCTATGCGAGACAGAGCCACAGCGCTGGTTTTCAGCGACAGTCAGGGTTGACGTGATGACGTTGTAGCGGTATCTAAAACGCCACATGCGAACAACGCGTCAAACTGACGTCATGCAAAATCCTGCATCTCGCAAGCAGAGTTTACCGCGCAACTAGCATATACAGGGTGTCCCTGGAAGTATGGATCAAATCGAATAGGGGCGTGGGCAAGGTCATTTCCAAACTTTTTAACCCTGAGAATGTCAGTGAATTTTTTTACGGTTCAAAGTTATGACCGATTTTTATTTTTTTTCAATCACTTCGCTTAGTGTTCAAAAAAAATAATCATAAAAAAATACTATCAGGGCTATCTAAAAAAAATAAATTGATAGCCCTGATAGTTTTCACGAATTCGATTTTTCTTCTCTTTTTTTTTGTTTTTTTTTTTTGCTAAAACGTTTGGAAATGACCTTGCCCACGTCACTATTCGATTTGATCCATACTTCCAGGGACACCCTGTACACAACGGCTTGACATGAATCATCGGGCAGTTGCCCGCCAGACACAACACCCGTCTGGTCGGAGGATCCACCCTTTTCTATGGAGGATGAGTGAACTTTACACCCTGTTCCTCATACCTCTATAACGTCAACCGGCGCAGCATATGATAAGATATTAAAACAACAATCAAAATAAAATAAATATACAGTACCTAGCCACCTATTTCCTTTATCCTTCTAACTTATACATATTTCTAGTCTTACCAGATGCGGCCGAACACCATTAATCCACACAGAGTGACCGTTAGGAAGATAAAGCGATAGTACTGCGGTTGTAACATGAAGTCCGAGGGTTGGATCCCGAGTTGTGGCGGTTTATGACTTAGTGTGCAAAATATGAGAAAGCAGTGGTGGCCTAGTGGTATCGGCCGCAACTTACGAGTTGTAGGTCGTAGGTTCGAACCCAGACAGGCGCTTTACTTTGTGTAAATTATTTCATCACCACTACTCTCAAAACGGTGAAGGAAACCGGCATGTCCTAGAACCAAAAATTCAAAGACATGTGACATCTACCAACCCGCACTGGACCCGCGTGGTGGATTACGGCCCACTCCCTCTCACAGAGAGGAGGCCTGTGTCCCAGCAGTGGGAACATTATAGGATGATGATGATGATGTGCAAAATATGTTGGAAATTCAGCGGGGTAAACACGTAACACTTTTACAGTAGCAATGGCTTTCCTTATAACAGTTCAGTAACATTTAACATCACGCTATGACCCTTCGGAGCCGTGAAAAAAGCCAGTGAGAACGCTAAGCGAAAACGAAATAGTGCAGGCGGGAGATAAAATCACGAAGCTAGTTTCCTTATAAGCATAGCTAGTGGGTACACGTATTCAATATTATTAAAATTACTACTTAAATATAAAGAAAGAATTGTGTAGTTTCTAATTTTATGTATAAGGTTGTTTTTTGTTTACAAATTTTATGTTACTTCGTTTTTTATTGTAGGTAAGTATTTTTTTTTTTAGTCTAAGAAGTTTTAATTAAAATTTTTAGTGTAATTTAGCATAGATATAAGCGATTTGGTGTAAACTGTAAGCTTATATTTGATGAATAAATGAATATGAATATGAATTCAGGCTCCTAGGTTTGTATTCGAATTTATCCTACCAAATTATTCAGAATTCTAGTCCAACCAGATGCGGCCAAAAACCATTACTCTACACAGAGCGACCGTTATTAATTTCAGTCTAAAACCCAGCACTATATTCAAATAAATCGCACATCCTTCTCACACAAACGCTCATTAAAATCTACCAAAAAGGACCAAAAACAAAGGAACAGTTTCGGGAATAATTGACCAAAAAGTTAGCTGTACGATTATTTAGTTTATAGGAGATTATCGCCCAGTGGTTGCGGGTCAGCTAATTTGTTTTGTGGGTCAAAGAAGCTTATTTGTGATTAATCGGAGGGTAGGAAGATGAAGCGATAGTACTGCGGTTGTAACATGAGGTCCGGGGGTTGGATCCCAGGATTTGGTGGCATTTGACTCATATTTTATGCAAAATTTGTCTGAAATTCTGGTGGATCTTTGGTATCGTTTGTTGGGGTGATGTAAAAAGAAACAAAATTGGGTTACTTATCACGAAAAAACGTGCTTAAAAAATATAATTAGCTCAAATAATAAAAACAAAATACATCTATAATCATGAGCAAAAAACAGAAACAGTCGACAGCTGCACGTCATGACTGTGACAAGAAGGCTTCCACTCAGCATTATGGTGTGCTATAGCGAACCCACAGCACAGCGCTGAATTTTCAGAGGTTACATGGTGGTTACCCAAAAAAGATGTGCGTAAACCAAGCCAGGCTTAAGGCTGCCTGTCCATTGACGCGGAGCAGGCAGGATCTCTTGCTCAACTACTGCTGAGCGAGAGATCCTGGGATCCTGGGTTCAATTCCCCGGTCGGGCAAAGTGATATTGAGGTTTGCTATCAGAAATTTCTCATTAGCAGCCCGGAGTTGTTGTCGCCCGGTTGGTGCCCGGTAGGTGGCGGTTGGTAGCAATAGGCTCGCCCCCTATTACATGGGACTTAAATAGGGTTGTTCCACCGCGCTCCAGAAATGCATTCCACTGGGCTCCAAGTTTTTATTACCTATATTATTTAAAAAATTATAAGTACCAAAATGTTTCCACAGCACTCCAAAATAAAATAAGTAGAGTCAGCATAAAAGACAAACCATAAGTTGTTTGTTATACACAAATATAAATATCAATTTTTTTTACCGTGGATTTATCTCGTGTGTCAAAATGCTTAAGGCCATTTCGCACTTTATGGCGCCCGTATCGCATGATGTTGCATGGTAACGCGCGAAATCACGCACGCTGCCCGGGGTCATTAGAATGACGATCTAACTAAAATTTTGTATGAAAGCTATATATAAAACTTAAGTCGTTAGAATTGTAATATAATAAGCTAACCAAATGTGTACAATTTAATACAGTTTTACCTTGTAATGTGTTGTCAATTCTTATGTTCGGATCGCGTACAACACTGCGCTTACGCACCTGTTTCGACCAATCAGAGAAGGTTGCTTATCTCTTCGGAGTCGACGAATGGGGGAGTTTTATTGCACTTTGTCATTGTTATACGTAAAGTGGCTAGCCAGTTGTCCTTCAAATGTTCAGTTGCAAAGGGTTGTTTTAATGTAATGCTGTGTGATTTTCTATTTTGTCTGTGACCGTGCTTAATAAAAAGTTCAAGGATGCATGTACCAGAAGATGATGCAGACCTGCCAGGCCCTAGTACGGCCACGCAGTTTTTATTTATCGATGGTCCAGGTAAAGAACATTTCTTATTGTGGTTCTTTTTTACAAGCTTTTATTTAACTTGCAATATATGTATGTATGTAACTGTGTTTGTTCGGGTGGACTCTTACAACACAATTTTAAAATCTGCTTCAAAACGCGACAAGCTTTTATATCATATAAATTGTGTAATGACGTTATAAGTTGATAGTAAAAGTTTTAAAGGAAAAGTTTATTTTATTCTTTTTAGCGCATTTAACTAAAAACTTGTTTTAAAAAAAGTTTTTTTACTTTTAATTTTTATACTTACAAGCAATAATTTATTCTATTTGAATGTGTAGGTTACATGAATTACGTTTTTTATTTTTGTTTACTGTATTGTTAGATATGACTTTGTGATTATGAATCGATACATGATTTAAAAAAAAAACATTTACAATGTGTTGTGATTTGTATTCTAGATTTAAGAAAACTTTTCTAATCTGAAGCTGTGATTTTTTTCGTTGTTTTTAAAAAAAAATATTGTTAGATGTGTCATTGTGATTATGACTGAATAAACATATTTTATATGCATTTTTTCTTTTCTTTTGATAGTTAATATGTAATATGTTTCAAGCTAAATTATTTTTTTGCTAACTCTACTCAAACATTCTCGGAGCGCGGTGGAACTAAAATATTGAAATATTTTATTGCTAAAAATTCTTGGAGCGCAGTGGAATCAATGTATGAACATTAAAATTATGAGAACAATGGGTTTTGGAGCGCGGTGGAACAACCCCTTAAATATAACTGGCGAAATGTGGATGTGCTATTAGGTACAGCTCTGCCTAACCTTTGGGGGTTTATAGGCGTGATAGTATGATTATTACCTTGTAGCGGTATCTACAACGCCACATGCGAACAACGCGTCATACTGATGTCACGCAAATCCTGCATCTCGCAAGTAGAATTTACCGCGCAACTAGCATAGATACAACGGCCCGACATGAATTATCAAGGCAGTTGCTCGCCAGATACAAAACCCGTCTGGTCGGAGGATCCTCCCTTTTCTATAGAGTATGAGTGAACTTTACACCCTGTTCCTCATACCTCTATAACCTCAATACTTTATTTAAGTCCTATAGATCGAATGATCAAGAAAAATACAAAACTGCGCTCACCTACGGCATGCTTACAATAAATTTTCCAAAAAATTTTCCTCATCATCTGCCTAGCCTTTTCCCAACTATCTCGGGGTCGGCTTCCAGTCTAACCGGATTCAGCTGAATACCCGTATTTTACATGGAGCGACTGCCTATCTGGCCTCCACAACCCAGTTACTGGGTAACACAATACCTCTTGGTAAGACTGGTTGTCAAATTTTCGGGCTTCTGACTGCCCGTAACGACTGTCAAAGATCCGCGAATGACAGCCGGGACCAACGTCTTAACGTGCTTTCCGAGGCACGGAGGGGTCTCGGTATGTAAAGATGGTCACCCATCCACAGACCAACCGCGGCAAGCATAGCTTAACCTGATCGATCGTACTGTGCGGCTGTTATTATTAAGCCACCAGCCCCTACCAAATGATGTATTAAAATACAAAACTGCACTCACCTACACAATAAATTTTCGTATAAATTTTCCTAAGAGACTATAAAAGGTGATCCAAAGATAGGCAGTCGCCTGTCACTGCCTCTAAGTGCTACGGTGTCGACGCTGATACATCGGGGGTCGAACCTTTTTCATAAAACACTACATTTTACCTACATTTGTTTTGCTTATCGAAAAAATGGTCCTTTGGGACGAAATAGATTAATGATGCAGATAAATAATATAAATGGAAACAAGAAATTTTTTGTTTACCGTAGGGAGTATCCAGTTGAATCACATGGAATATTTATCAATGTAGTTTTTGACCTTTTGCATCTTTGAGGAGTTACAGGGGACTTAGCCAAGGTTTAAAGCTCAAGTAAAACCCAACCTTTGTTCAAAAGCATACTATTCCATCAACGACTATTTAAACGATAAGAATAGTTGGTCGCCCTGATTAACTCAAGACAATTTTTATGTTCTTTCTCCAGAATTAGCTTACTGACAGGTTATATGAGTTCATATATAATTGTTTTTTTTTTTATTTGAGAGTTTTAGTCTACTTAGGTAGTATTGTATAAAATCAATTATTTTCTAACTGAACAGACAGCTGTGCTGCTGGGGAGTTTGTTCCGCCACTTCTTCTCCGCGAAAGCACTAGGAAGTGGTGAAGGGCGGGCGTTTTGGGGGACTGTCTTTTGTAATTTTGACTTTCGAAAAGTGCTGATTCTCAGCCTAGTTTGAATACATGACTTTTTTTATTTTGTTCAACATTCATAGGCTGACACAGTGGTGATTATGATTACGCTACCTAGTGTCTTAGTGTATCCTAATTCCAATGAACGGTGAAGGAAACCGGCATGTCCTAGAACCAAAAATTCGAAAACATGTGACATCCGCCAACCCGCACTGGCCCGCGTGTTGGATTAGGCCCACTCCCTCTTACAGAGAGGCCTGTGTCCCAGCAGTGGGAACATTATAGGCTGACTAGCTGCGCCCCGTGGTTTCACCCGCATATGTCTTGATCCCGTGGGAATATCGGGATAAAAAGTATCCTATTTCCTTTTCCGGGACTCAAACTATCTCTATACCAAATTTCATCTAAATCGGTTCAGCGGTTTAGGCGTGAAAAGGTAACATACAGACAGACAGACAGTTCCTTTCGAATTTATAATATTACTAGCTGCGCCCCGCGGTTTCACCCGCATAAGTCTCGATCCCGTGGGAATATGGGGATAAAAAGTATCCTATGTCCTTTTCCGGGACTCAAACTATCTCTATACCAAATTTCATCTAAATCGGTTCAGCGGTTTGAGCGTGAAGAAGTAACAAACATATAAACACACACACACACACACACACACACACACACACACACACACTCACAAACTTTCGCCTTTATAATATTAGTGTGATAGTGTGATATAGTATGGAAGTATGGATTTATCTACATAATAAAATTATCTAATGAAATACAGTGCATTTTTCAGATTTTTCTTCGATATTTTTAACTAGCTGCGCCCCGCGGTTTTACCCGCATAAGTCTCGATCCCGTAGGAATATCGGGACAAAAAATACCCTATGTCCTTTCCCGGGACTCAAGCTATCTCAATACCAAATTTCATCAAAATTGGTCCAGCCGTTTGAGCGAGAAGAAGTAACAAACATATACACACACAAACACAAACAACATAATATTAGTGTGATAGTGTGATTAGATAAAAATAAAACGATACTATAGTTTGTTAAGTGTGACTTCCCATATTTTATTTTTTACTTTGTGTTAAACAATTTCGGAAATCAGAGTAAATTCATTCATGGAAACCAGCTTTTTAATACCTCGCGCACCTTCCTTATACCTAATCCTACTTCAACAACTTTCTACAATAAGGCTGAAGCCAAACGAGCGTAAATTTTTGAGTTGCGTAATTTCGGTCGCGTAATTTCTGCTGCATTCGGTTTCATACAAAAGTCCTGTTTCATTCACACGGCGACGCAAAATGAGTTGTCTGCCGACTCATACGCATTATTCGGACCGCATTGAGTTTGCGGGTGGCGAGGGGGCCGACGCGGGCCGAGCAAAGCGTGGAAAAGTAAAGTGTGGACTGTCCAAGCATCAATCTTTCATTATCTACTTCTGCGTCTTCTAAATATGTTTCGTAAATACACAAAATGTTCAACGGTTCCATTGCACGACAAAAATGTTGGGTACGAATAGTAACTAAATAAAATGCGCTCGTCTGGCATCCCAACAGGATTTCTGCCAGGCAGAATTTCTGCGACCGAAATTCTACGACTCACGACTCACAAAATTACACTCGTTTGGCCTCACACTATACACCCAACATAGAATTACAAACAGAACAACGCATTGTACAGTGAGTTAGCTTTTTCGTTCACTCCGCCCGCGGCACGAGACAAATCAAATAAAATGAAGCAGGTCACTGCTTCGGTGATGTGGTTACCATCGCTTTCGGGAAACCTTAAAGGACATTTTTCTCTAGATTTTATTTGTTAGTGTAAAGGGATTATACAGAAATAAACAGTTTATGAGTGCTTACTTTGACTTCCCTATCCTTCTCTTGCTTGTTCGTCTTTTAGAATAAACGAGTGTCAATTAGTGAACATCTACATTTCATAGATGCGGGGCAATGTCGTAACACACTAACAATTGCAATGTCTTTCATTTAGACAATTCGACCATTCATTGCGTTGTTTACGTTGTCAAGCAGAGAATTTTTGAAACATATGGATCAACTAGCTGCGACCCACGGGTTCACCCGCATAAGTATCGATCCTGTAGGAATATCGGGATAAAAAGTAGCCTATATGTTAATCCAGGGTGTCAGCTACCTCCATACAAAATCTTATCAAAATTGGTTCAGCCGTTTGAGCGTGAAGAAGTAAAAGACATGCAAACATACACAAACTTTCGCCTTTATAATATTGGTGATAGTGTGATGGATTACAAATTGCATTCAAAGTCTTCCGTATAGTGAAAAAAAACTGTTACGTAGGTGGGGTACGAGTTTATGTTAGTACAAATGTGAAATGTAGGTGTTATATTGGTGCGTTTCTGTCTAGCAATAGACTGCATGATGAATAGACTACGTCATGGGAATCCAGAAATGATTTTATGTTTATGTACAGACGCCAGCACATCAAGCTACCCGAAAGTGTCAAATTTTCCCAATCAACTTTGAACCTTAAACGTTAGCGATAAAGTTGAAAATCGTTCAAAGAGATTTGACAGATTGTAGTACTTTGATGTCTATATCTCCTCGGAAACAAAGGATGACACGATTAATATTTTTTCTTCCTGTTTAAAATAATAAATTCGTTACTATTTTTTAGTCTGCTAAAACTGCACCTTGCGTAACACACTATCAATCGGAATCTGAATCATTTTGAAGCAAATTTCTAATCCATTGCTTCTTAAGTTCAAAAAAAATATCTGCTCAACAACGTAAATAACGCAATGAATGTTGTTGAACTGTCAAAATGAAACCGATTCCGATTGATAATGCGTTGCGCAAATGCCCCGCTGAAATGAAATAGCAGTGAGCACTACTACAAAATAAAATATCAGTTTGAAATATTTTTAATAAAGTCCCTCGTTCCCAAAATTCATGCACTCTTCCCGTCGTCGCTCGCTACAAGAGTTCGCTTGTATTTCATTACACCGAATACTTCATAAACATGGCTATATATAATATAACACACACATGTACATAGCTCAGTAGCTACGAATGTGACACAAATAGGAATATGTACGACAAATCAGTGGAACCAGCGAAACGTGGATATTTGAGTTTGAGATGGATTTTCAATTGAAATTGGATTTCATTCGTTCTCAGTAACTTTTACGAACTCTTTGTAGTTTTATACCGAGTTCATGAATGAAGAGATTTGTGGATGAAGCTAAAATATGATTTTCATTGCATCTGTAATATGTTAATAACTAGCTGCGCCCCGCGGTTTCACTCGCGTAAATATTGATCTCGTGGGAATATCGGGATAAAAACTATCCTATGTCCTTCCCTGGGACTCAAACTATCTCTATACCAAATTTCATCTGAATCGGTTCAGTAGTTTAGACGCCTAAACTACTGAACCGATTTAGATGAAAAAGGGTTACCTTTTTCATCGATTTTGTATGAGATGCGTACGCATCCGTTCAGCCGCGGAGAGCTGAACGGACTCCATACAAAATCGTTGTTTTCTATGGACAAAAGCTGAACAGAGCTGAATAAGTGTGATTAGTCCCTTAACCAGCATAAAAATACTAACTGCTGAGAAAATTTTTCCCAGTTTTTAATAAAAATAATTTCTTGTATTAAATTCCTTATTTTAGTTACAATAGTCTGCGAGGCGAAGCTTGCGATAATCACTTGTTTTCAGTTAGTGAGAGCTTTATGAAACTTTAAGAATGGAGTACTTAATTGAAAACAATAAGAAATTCCCTCCCTAATAAAACTCCCTGTAGAAGATGAATTTTATTTTCCACTATCTACTGCCTTCGACTTCGTCCGCGTAAAATTTTTGGTTCCCCGTATCGCCTACCCGCGATTTTCGCTAAGCGTTCTTTCTGACTTTTTTTGTTTTTTCTCGTGTCCTAAGTGTTCTAGCGTGATGTTAAATAGTTTCATGCTTTCCTCAAGAATTGGGCTACCAAATACAAAAAGATTTTTGCTAATCCAACTGGTAGTTTAGAGATTAGAGCCTCATACAAACAAATTCCTGTTTAAAAAAAAAACTGCTGTTTTATACAGGGTGTCACGGAAAGGGTATATCAATACAAACGGGTTGAAGAGTGTATCTGGCATGGAGCATTGTGCTCCATGGTATCTGGTCTAGAATCTCTGTACAAAATTTCAGCTCAAAAGCATTAACTTTGAAAATGCTTAATATTTTTTTATTTCGACATCACGGCGCTGCACTGGCGCGCGGCGGCGTGATGTGCGTGTACTAGGCGCACAGACACACTACAGATAATGGATAATGACCCTCGTAGTGCGGTGACACGTTTGTTATGATTTCAATTTAATAAACTATTGAAATAAAAAAATATTAACCATTTTCAAAGTTACTGCTTTTGAGCTTACATTTTGTACAGAGATTCTAGACCAGATACACTCTTCAACCCGTTTGTATTGATATACCCTTTCCGTAACACCCTGTATATTTTGGTCAAGTTCAGAGTTGGTCCCATAGTGAAAGTTGTTCATATTCATGAGTAGAACAGCCTGTAATAAGGAACCGGTAAAAAAAAACATCCGGTAGGTATAGATATACAAGGTGATATTGAATTCATGGGCATCCTTTTAAAGGGCCATTGTACTCATCAATATGAACAACTTTTACTATGAGACTAAACCTAAAATCGCGAAAAAAATCTGCTGTTCCTTGCATTTATGTTCACATAACTCGTCAAAATGTGTGAACAGCTGATTTTTTTTTTTCGCGATTTAAGGTTTGGTCCCATAGTAAAAGTTATTCATAATGATGAGTACAATGACCCTTTAAAAGGATGCCCATGAATTTAATTTCACCCTGTAGACGTCTTCTTCTTTTCAGTATATTCATAAGTATCAATAGCGTTTAAAAAAAGTTTCAAATAAGTGGTTACTTCCTTCCCAAGCCATAATAGCATGTAAAGCGAGTGACCTAGTATCTGTAAAGTCTCTGAAATTACAAAGCTTACCAACTTTATGTGTTAAAAAAATACCCTCAACGACCCGTAGCTTTTCCACAAAACTTCCAACTAAATTTGTATATTTTATACAATAAAAACCTTAAAAATAACACTTAAATAAAGTTTAAAAAAAACATAATACAAACTGAGCTTACCTGTTCGGACTCCAAGTAAAGTTTTAAAACTTTTAAAACTTGACCAAGAATGCCGCTGTATTGCCAAGTTTTCAACGGTAAACTTGGACGGCTTGGCGAAGTAGCCAAGTGATGCCAAGTTACTGAGATTTAAAATGAAACGGCCATAAAAGATTTGTCGATAAAAAATAAGATTTTCTGTTTTAAAAGATGGAGTTAGTTGTACTTCGTTTCGGTTGTGTTTTGTTGTAACTTTGTACTGGATTAAAA
This sequence comes from Amphipoea lucens, assembly GCA_947508005.1. Taxonomy (NCBI): domain Eukaryota; kingdom Metazoa; phylum Arthropoda; class Insecta; order Lepidoptera; family Noctuidae; genus Amphipoea; species Amphipoea lucens. The sequence goes on from OX382375.1 coordinate 18,184,672, forward strand.
AAAAAGTTAAGTAAGTCATTTCGACTTCGTTAAGTTTGTAAAGTGGGTGCTAAAGAAATGCCTATTTATTATTTATCTCATGGGTACTTATAAATTCTTACCTTCTCCGTGTGATTAAGTTGCATGACGTGCCAAGAAATTAAAGCATTACATAGTGCAATCATGTAATTGGATAATGCCACGTCTGGAATAAAATGAGCGTAGATATGATAAGAGTGGGCCCATTTAGCAATAAAAAAAATAAAAAAAGGGAGGAGGACCAAAGAAACGATGGACGGACTGTGTGATTGATGATATGGTTAGAAAGGGGGTGACTACCGAGATACGACTAATAGAGAAGAAGACATATGTTCCGCCGAACTCAAATAAATTGGTTAAAATTAAGGATTTATTTATTTATTCAAAATTTCGTAAATAACACCTTAACAGCTATAATGCCAATGCAATGTTACTACTACTAAGATACACATACATCTAACTTACATTAAGTAGGTAGTAGGTACTTACCCAAAAATACAATTAAAAAAAAAAAACAATCATAAATACAATTAGAAATACAATTTAAAATACAATTAAGAATACAATTTAAAATACAATTAAGAATCACAATTGAAATTGAAGAAGAAAGGCCGAAACAAACTCAGAGGTCACAGTCTCTTTTAAAGTCCAGACAAAATCTTGGTCTATCATGTGAAGACCAGGTAGAGTGGGCTGCATTCCACTACGCAAGCCCCGTGTGGTTTGTTAGATGTCACAAATATCTTCGAATTTTTGTTCTAGGACATGCCGGTTTCCTCACGATGTTTTCCTTTGCCGTTTTGAGAGCAGTGGTGATGAAATCAAACACAAAGAAAAGCGCCTGGCTAGGTTCGAACACACAACAAATTGCCAATCAAGTGTGGATCAAAAACGCTATTACAAGATTCGACTGTCGATATTCTCGATTTGTGATTTGAACTCGTATACGCTTTCAATTTTGAAACCCGAGGCAGTCCTTGCCTTTTGAGATGCGAGAATATCGTAGATACAGCCGCGCGTCTGTATTAGGTACGAAAATAGCCCTTACTACTACGACATAATGGTCTGTTGAATCTACAATATATACTTTATACATACAAGTAAATAAAATTGAAATATCTGTCTGTAATGTCAAAATAACAGTTTTTTATTACTAAATGCATATGAAAGTAACAAACAATTTATTTTTCTTTATACTAATGTTCGGTACATACAGGGTGTCCCTGGAAGTATGGATCAAATCGAATAGGGACGTGGGCAAGGTCATTTCCAAACTTTTTAACCCTGAGAATGTCGGTGAATTTTTTTACGGTTCAAAAGTTATGACCAATTTTTCTTTTATTTTCAATCACTTCGCATAGTGCTCAAAGAAAATAATAATAAAAAAATACTATCAGGGCTATCTAAAAAAATTAAATTGATAGCCCCGATAGTTTTTTTTACGATTTTTTTAAAATGATTCGTTTTTTCTTCTCTATTTTTTTTCTTTTTTTAACGTTTGGTAATGAATTCGATTTGATCCATACTTCCAGGGACACCCTGTATGTACCGAACATTAGGAAAAAAAAATTGTGTTTGTTTGTTCCGGCTAATCTCGGAAATGGCTTGACCGATTTTGATAGAATTTAGTATGCGGATAATTTGAACCCTAAGGAAGGGCATGTGCTATTTTTGTCGACATACCACGCGGGAAAAGCGGCAGGCGAAAGCTAGTGTCAAATAATTGCCACCTTGATAGTGCATTTGCCTGTACGTATCATTTAGACAAGTCATCTTTGTATCTCCTTCTGATTATCGCCCAATCGAAGCGAGGAGCTCTGCACGTGTAAAAATGCCTTTAGAAAGCAATCTTCATTGATGAACAAAGACATTTATCGGAAGATTCCAGACCCGGAGCAGGAATGTCTCACCCCTTCGGAACCTTCTAGAGTCCTTGGAATTTTCATGTTCTACATATTTTAAAGATTGAGCAAAAGAAAAAGGACTACTTATTGGAATTTTGTGCTTAATACAGGTTGAAATTGAAAACAAGCGACAAATCGAAATGGGAGATTGTACTCATCATTATAAACAACTTTAACTATGGGACTAAGCCAGAAATCGCGAAAAAAATACATTTATGTTCGCATAAGTCGTCAAAATGTAGGGAACAGCTGACTTTTTTTTCGTGATTTCAGGCTTAGTCCCATAGTAAAAGTTGTTTATAATGATGTGTACAATCTCCCATTTCGATTTGTCAATTACACCATGTATATCAGGGTGACTTCATTCGTACTACTTCGTGGAGAGGGTGCTTCGAGGGGCTTGTGGCTAAGTAAGAACGGTCGGGTTATGGGTCATCAGAAGCCCGAAAGTCTGACAATCAGTTTTACCAAGGGGTATCGTATCACCCAGTCGTGGGTCGTGGAGGTCATATAGGCAGTCGCTCCATGTACAAAAGGTGGTTGGTCCAACTTACGAGAGCCTTCCCAATGTTTTCCGGTACGCGGTCGCCACCTTTCGGCACCATCGGCCATCTGTTCTGTGAGCAATATGCCCTGCCCACTACCGCTTAAGTTTGGCCATTCCAAAGTTTGGGAGTACTAAACTAATAAAAACTAAACACTTCTGCCTCCATTTGGTACAGAAGCCAGCACATCCAGCTATCTGAAACTGTCAAATTTTCTCAATCAACCTTGAACCTTATGCTTTAGCGATAAAGTTGAACATCTATTAAAGAAAGAAAGATTGTAGTAGCTTAATCTGTAGCGGTATCTACAACGCCACATGCATACAACGCGTCATACTGACGTCACGCAAATCCTGCATCTCGCAAGCAGAGTTTACCGCAAGTAGCATAGATACGATAGCCCGACATGAATCCTCGGGCAGTTGCCCGCCAGACACAACACCCGTCTGGTCGGAGGATCCTCCCTTTTCTATAGAGTATGAGTGAACTTTACACCCTGTACCTCATACCTCTATAGATGTGCTTGCATCTGTACAATGCAGGCATTGTATTATGTTCTAAGTAAGTTTAGTGTACATCTCGAAACTAGCCGAGCTCAAAAACGTTGAATTATAACGAAATATACGAAAACTATGTAGGTACAGTCAACAAAAGAGATAAGTATGCAGGATCGTCGGATATACTTAGTTGAAGTTTAGTAAGAAACCGATGGATGTTGTCGACTGAAAAATTTGATAATTGAGCTGTTTGTTTTCTATTAATAAAGTTAAATTTTATTCGAGAACATACATCGGTTTCTTACTAATCGATCGAGACGAGATTCTATTTTAGGTGCATCGTCCTGACATATTATTATATAATTAATGTACCCATGCAAAATATTGTAAAACATTTTAAAAGAGATCAGAAAACTATCTTTTTGAAGGGGCGACTAGAATCAATTCTATTTTTTTAAGGTAATTTTTGACGTTCAAAAATGCCTTTTATGTGCCTATTTGAAATAAATGCTTTGACTTTGATCCTGCATACTTATCTCTTTTGTTGACTGTACCTACTAGTTTGAATGCCAACTTCTGCATCGATTTCGCTCTAAGCTGTAACGAAATGAAAACTCTCAATAATTAACACCCATTTATCCCAAATGACGCCATTAATCTATTCCATCAAATGAACCACATGAAACCAATAAATTATTCTCATCCACGTTTCAAGCCGCGTCGGGCCGGCTCGCAATACATTCCCGTGTGCCATCGGTAAATGCTGCCTTGTATATTATCGCCGGGGGACCCAATCCGTGTCGAGGACGTACTACTGATATTTATGTACTAGTAGATAGGTACTCTTGGCACGAAAGGATTTTAAAGTTGAGTGTAATAAGCTTTTTTATTGTAGTGAAAACTTCTTTAGGCGAGTTGGGCATTTTATGAAATGGGAAAAAACCATTGAATTCGCGCCACTGTTACCGTAACCGACACCGCTTCGGATGTGTTCGGCTGTCCTCGGGACGTACTCGGTTTTGATGTATTCCGATATGTCAGTGAGTGATGGCAAAGTATTCTGTTTGTGTTTTTTTTGTTTATATGACGATTAAAAAAATACACACTTAATTGTTCAAGTTTTCACTTCTGTCGGCACTCCCGGAGTGCTGATCGCGTTCAGTTTCATTCATAGATATAAGAAAGAAGATTTCTATGGTTTCATTGGTAAAAATTCATAGGCTTCCGGAAAAATAGCAGTATTAATAGAGATTTTTGACTAGATGTCAGATAGACAGTCGCTCCATGTAAAATACTGGTACTCAGCTGCATCCGGTTAGACTGGAAGCCGACCCCAACATAGTTGGGAAAAGGCTAGGCAGATGATAACTGACCTGCTGATTGCCAAAAGCATAAGAAAATTAGAATCTCGCGGGTTACCTTAGCTCATCTCCGTTAAAAAGAATTTACAAAGTTTTTCGAAATACATACTAAGTATACCGTTTCCTGTAAATGTAAAATGATCTAACTACTACTTGTTTCTTAAATCCCTGTCTCCTATAACAAATTCCCTGCCCATTTAACTAACTAACACGATCAGACTGCATCGGACCGCTCACAACTGTCTTCGTGTGTAACGTGTATTAGTGCCCAGGGAGACGACCCCTGTGCGAATGTCCAGCCGTGTTACGTCACTTTATTATTTAATAGCGATTAAAGGTTCCGACATTATTCATTAGGGGCACTTAGTTTTTAGGGACATTTTATATTACTTCGGACTATGTAATTGCCAAACTTAAGTGGCAGTGGGCAGGACACATTGCTCGCAGAACAGTTGGCTCTGGAGTGGCGACCGCCTATCGGAAGACGTAGCGTTGAAAGACCTCCCATAAGGTGGACCGATGACCTCGTGAAAGCCGCAGGAATCCGCTGGAAGCACAGAACCGGTCGAAGTGGCGGTGGACGTCTTTCGGCTGAAATAATGATGATGATGAAATAGTTGATTGGTTCAACTATTTTCTGTTTTGGGTCGAGGTTTTAAATTAAAAAGTCAATAACATAATCAGCCTATAATGTTCCCACTGCTGGGACACAGGCCTCCTCTCTGTGAGAGGGAGTGGGCCGTAATCCATCACGCGGGCCCAGTGTGGGTCGGTAGATGCCACATATTTTCGAACTTTTGGTTCTAGGACATGCCGGTTTCCTCACGATGTTTTCCTTCACCGTTTTCAGAGCAGTGATGATGAAATAATTTACACAAAGTAAAGCGCCTGTCTGGGTTCGAAGCGAACCTACGACCTACAACTCGTAAGTCGCGGCCGATAAAAAGTCAATGGTTTCTTGAAAATTCTAACAGACACACGAGAACGACAAACAAGCCACACATCTTGTTTACTAATTCCGAGTCTTCTATTATAAATCTTTAATTGACCAACTTGATCAGACGCCACTGAACCGTTCACAAACTGTCTCCCTACGTAACGTGTATTAGTGCCCAGGGAGACGACCCGTGTCCGAATGTCGCCGTGTTACGAGACATGTCTCTCTAAAGGTTCTCAAATGAATCATTAGGGATTAACGATTAAGGATGCTTTGTGTTTAATTAGATTAAATAACATTAATTCATTTTAGTTACAAAATGGTTGTGAAATCCAATTTTGTCGGAACTAACGTTGTCAAATACCGCTTATGCACACTTTCGCTAGTTTTACGTGAGGGTAAAAAAAACTAAGTTTCTAAAAAACTAATAGGCCGAATTTTGAATTAAGGAGAACGAAACGGTCCTATATTCAAGTTCGTTCAAAATTCGGCCTATTAGTTTTTTAGAAACTTAGTTTTTTGACCCTCATGTAAAACTAGCGGAAGTGTACATACGCGGTATTTAACAACGTTAGGTACGCGGAATTGGACTATCAACGACGATTTGTTTTCCGTGATGCTCGCGTACGAAGTCACGGGCACAGTTTGTGTTGCAAAAAGTTTCACAAATCCGTGTCTTAAACTATAAATGTCTCGCCATTTAATATACTGCCGTAATCAAACTGCACCGGACCCCTCACAAACTGTCTCCGTATGTAACATGTATTAGTGCCCGGGGAGACGAGTCGTGTCGGAATGTCTCCGCGTGTTACGAGCCATGCGGGACTTTATTAGCGGCAATTATAGGTTTGACATTAATGATTAGGGATATCTATAGATTTAGGAAAGCTTATGATTAATCAGTTAAATTAAATTCTCTGTGTTGTGTAAATCGGGTGTTAAATAACTTCCAAAATCTAAGTTTAAGCTTAGATTTTTTCTTAGTTTTGATAACTTATTTAAATGCAAAGAAATCGGCCAATTGACAACATTTCATATTTTTAACCTGCATGTATTATTACGTTATATAAAAGTAAATTCAAATCTAGGGCACCCATATTTTTTAGTTTTTCGAAATTATGTACTTTTCATTCATAATTTTAACTTTGAAATTCGGTGTATTCTAAAAAGACGTAAGTGCCAGATGACGGTAGAATGGCGATATTACCTTTGCTTTATTGTGACCCGTCAAAAAAACTGTTAGATGTCACTTGTCTCAGTCGTTGTTTTGGTTCCGTCATTGGCGTATATTTTTCATTGGGATCCATTTTATTGGCGAAATATCAATCAAAAATTGATAATATTAACAGTAAGCAGCGTGTCGAGTTGATAGGAAAAAATATTGTTGAATTCAATTTAGTTTTTTAGTTGTTTTCTAGTTACACTTCTTAGGTGACATTGACATGTCTTGTTTGATATAATGTTTTCAATCAAAGACATTTGAATGCGCAAAGGTAACTACCTCATTCCGCCGTTTATGTGACGTCATCACATGTTTTTTGATTTTTATTTTTTTTTCTCAGAAATTTAGAAATAAAAAAATAAAATAAAAATATATTTGAACTCAGGATACGAAAATAAAGAAATAGTATTTTTGTTTTAAGGTCGTGTCAGGTTTGAAATGTTGTCAATTACGAGTCGGACTCACACACGAAGGGTACGTACCAGAAGGCAAAAATCGCCGAAAAAAACACGTTCCTTGTATGGAAATCCGCTTTCATTTTTAACTTTATTTTATTACTAGCTGCGCCCCGCGGTTTCACCCTCGTAAATCTCGATCCCATGGAAATATCGGGATAAAAACTATCCTATGTCCTTTCCGGGGACTCAAACTATATTTATACCAAATTTCATCTAAATCGGTTCAGCGGTTTAAGCGTGAAGAGGTAACAAACATATAAACACACACACACACACACTCACAAACTTTCGCCTTTATAATATTAGTGTGATATTATAGTGTGATTAGTGTGATTAATTTGTTGTTATAGCGTCAATAGAAAAACACACTGAAAATTTCAACTGTCTACTTATTACGGTTCATGAGATACAGCCCACTGACAGACAAACAGACAGACGGACGGATGGATGGATAGACGGACACCAGAGGCTTAGTAATAGGGTCCCGTTAGCACCCTTTGTGTATGTACGGAACCCTACAAACCACTACAACTTGCTTCACAAATCCTGTCCTTAACTATAAATCTCTTGAGCATAATAATTCGAGGCGCCACGGGCCCGCTCGCAAACTATCCTCGGCAATACCTACATACGTAACGTGTATTAGTGCCCAGGGAGACGACCCCTGTACGAATGTCCCCGCGTGTTCCGTGACATGTCCCTCACTTTGTCGGACTTTATTAACGGCGATTAAAGGTTTTGGTATAATTATGGAGTGATTAATTGCTACGATTAACTGATGATTATAGATTGCCAACTGGTAAATAACATATTTTGTCAAGAAATCTGCCATTTTATGTATTTTAATATAAATACGTATTGTAAGTTAGTAAGTAAATTGTTTTTAAGATGTTTTAATAAAAAATAAAATAAAAAAAAAACATTTATTTCAGAATCACTTCCACATTTTGTTAGGAACAATGAAAACTTATAAACTAGTGTTAGTAACATTTATTCTAAGCTGCGTGAGGCACGCCGATCCGGGAGAATGTCTACTTGACAGCAGTTGCTTGCTTGGCGTGCAGTCGTATCCATCGCCCTAAGATCGGAGAGTTCCACCTATCAGCCAACATTCTAAGAATGGTGTTGGGGCTGGCGCAAACACGGCGTAGTAGAAACACCGATAACTGGCGAAATGCGGGTATTAGTACTAAACTCTTCTAAATGTTGGTGTACCAAATAAATACTTGTATTTATTTCCTTCGGTGATTAAACAAAAGCACCTACCATCTAATCTCTTCGCCATCCTTGGTTGACTGGTAGATAATGCCTAAGGCATAAATCCGCCTTTGTACACTTTTTTCTGTGCGAATAGTTTAAATAAAAAAGAAATAAAAAAATATATATCTTTATTTCGATTATACGTCCATACATTTTTACAAAGAAATTGTTAGTAGAGTTGTTAGTAGTACACATAAAAATAATAAAATAAAAAACAAAATAAAGGCGTGAACTTGTTTTCTAAAGGCACTCCACTTCGTTGTCCTAGTTTAAGACACTGATCAGACAAGACACGCTGACAACGTATACTAACTTCAATAAATGTAAAACGTGTTTATTAGTGTCCGGGGAGACGACCCGTGTCGGGACGGAACTTTGACGTGACATGTCCCTCACGAACTACACGCTAGGACAAGATTAGCAGAGATTAGGGAAAGGATGTACGGTCAGCATCAAAAGTTGATTAACACTTCAGTTTTTTTAATCTTAGTTATTGAGCAAAATATTTGTTCAAAATTGCAGCAGAAGAATTTTTTTTAGAAACTCTTGTCTATTATGTGAAAACCTAAAAATCTGTTTATTGAAAAAAGTTGTTGTCAATTTAATAACATGTAAAAATGATAGTGTTAATCGACTTTTGATGCTGACTGTACTCGTAAGTTACTGTGGACTAATGACTTTAGACACAAAGTTGTACCTAGGTTGTACTATAAAAAACTTTTTTACAAAAAAAAAACAACTGACTTCAAAAAAAAAAAACTGCAAAGTGATAAATAACTTTAATTTTGGAAGTCGGTGTAGTTTGTTCCGAATTTTCGTTTTTTGACACCGACTTCCGAAATTCAACATCGTGAGGAAACCGGCATGTCCTATATCTAAAAATTCGAAGACATATTGTGGCATCCACCAACCCGCACTGGCCCGCGTGGTGGTTTACGGCCCACTCCCTCTTACCGAGAGGAGGCCTGTGTCCCAGCAGTGGGAAAACTATAGGCTGATTATACTATGCCACCATGACTTGAAAAGGCTGCGGATAAGCATCGTACTGGCCAGAAATGATAAGCCATTAACTTGCAGAGAAAAAAAAAGAAAAACATTGACAGTTTTTTGCTATGCTGACCAAGTATGCACACACAGAGCCATCACAGAGTTAGCACGTTCTAACGTGACACGTATCACAAAGTCACAAACACGTCATGACACTGAAATGTTTTGTCACGCTAGTTTCAGACTAGCAGTAACTTTTTAAGGTTCAGTAGTAAAGCAGGTAGGACCCATTATAGCTTCATCATATATTTTATTTTATTCTAGCTGCGCGCCGTGGTTTCACCCGCATAAGTGTCGATCCCGTGGGAATATCGGGATAAAAACTATCCTATGTCCTTCCCCAGGACTAAAACTATCTCTATACCAAATTTCATCTAAATCGGTTCAGTGGTTTAGGCGTGAAAAGGTAACATACAGACAGACAGACAGATAGACAGAGTTACTTTCGAATTTATAATATTAGTATGGACAGTATGGATGTTCCAAAGTTTTCGGTTCCCTACAAAATGGTTGAGCTGGATGGTGTTGAACCACGCGTCATGTTCGTGAATGGGCGCCGTCGGTTGAGACTGGTCATCTCTTAACTGCCAAGGCTTATTTTTAATCTTATATTTTGAATTGTTTCTTCATTTGTGTTTTTTTACATTGTTCTCAAACATAGAAGCAACAAGAATAATGTACCCAGGATTTTCTAATATTTGATTGTCCATGGAGTTTCTTGCCCGTTCTTCTTCATAGAGATCTACGTTTTGGAATGGACAACTAGCTTTAACTTTCTGACTAACTGACCGACTATTTAATTTTGACAATTCAAAAGTGCCTGTACATGGTTTAATTGAAATAAATGCTTTGATTTTGAGTTTATTTAATCATACAAATGCAAGTAGCGATATTCTGTAAAAAATCTCACCTTGAAAAATTAGGTGAAGTGAGTTTAAAGGATTTATTCCGGTATGATCTCCTGTACCCCCCTCCAGCCTCCCAGGATCCCCTGCTAGTTATTCTTCTGTTTTAATATCTGAGTGAAATGCGCAAGCACTCCAGCACCCCGGCTAAAGGTAGCAGCAGAACACCGTGTGGTTTTAGTCAGTAAGAGTCTGACAGACCCCTCTACCCACCCCAGGGTGGTGGACATCCATGAGGATTTCCACACGATAAAAAAAAAAAAAGGGTCAAATAGGATGACATTTCACTTCAAACTCACTTCACCTGAGACTTGATATATTATTCATGGAGCAAGAACGATACAAATCAAACAATTTATTCCCTTAAACGAACGACAAAAAGGTTTTATTTAACCCTTCACAAATTCCTTCAATTCTTTTGTACGGCAGCATGTGTCGGCAATCCATCGTAGTCTTGACTAATAAATATAAAAACAATGTTACGGACCCTACCCTTCTGGGCGATTCCGTGATTTCCCTGCGACGTGACATTGTGGCTGCGACGTGGGATGTTCGATTGACGAGACGTGGTCTGTTTTAATATTTTATGCTACGCCCGTGGGTTTGTTCGTGTGATCCATTTTCTCAGTTTTTTGTTTGTGTGAATATATCTATAGGAGAGTTTTTGGAACGGAGCTTGCGGCAGGAGTAAGCTTGTAGAAATCGTCACTTAACGACAATGCGTTATGCCCCCTCCATGTGACTTGTATATGAAAGAGACAGAGACAGAGGGATAGTTTTCATGGTTTTCGAGAGTTCTGAAACCAATAATAGTGAAAATTCAAGATGGCGGTTGCGAAAATTTTGCATAGCCTTTTCCCAACTATGTTGGGGTCGGCTTCCAGTCTAATCGGATGCAGCTGAATACCAGTACTTGACATGGAGCGACTGCCTATCTGACCTCCACGGCTCCACAACACAGTTACTGGGTAATACAAAACCCCTTGGTAAGACTGGTTGTCAGACTTTCAGGCTTCTGACGAGCCGTAACGACTGTCAAAGATCCACGAATGACATCCGGGACCAACGGCTTAAGGCGAATGGGTAGTTGTAGCCCGCGAAATTCAATTTTTCTTACGTTTTTTGCAATTTTCAGGTCAGTGTCAGGTTGTATCTTGATCAAAATATGATTCGCGACAATAACAGGTACGTATTTACAGAATTATAATAATTAGAATCATTAATACATCTTTCTAAGTTAGATTTCTACCGTTAAGAACAAATCTCGTATGGAAAAGTGTTGGTGGTAGAAATCTAACTTAAACAGATGTATTAATGATTCTGATGATTATAATTCTGTGAATACGTACCTGTTATAGTCGCGAATCAAATTTTCATCAAGATACAACCTGACACTGACCTGAAAACTGCAAAAAACGTAAGAAAAATTGAATTTCGCGGGCTACAACTACGCATTCACCTTAAAGTGCTTTCCGAGGCACGGAGGGTGTCTTGATATGTAAAGATGGTCACCCATTCACGGACCAACTGCGGCAAGCGTAGCTTAACCTGATCGATCGACGATGTTATTACTTAGCCACAAGCCCTTTGAAAGAATAAGAGCATGGAATAACATTGTTAACTTAAAATCTAGGCACAATTGAGTTTGAAAAGTTTATAATAAAAAAACCGAGTGTGCTTATGACCACACGACTGTAGTGAAACTTCGCTATGAGAGGAAGAGAGAAAGAAAATGTGCGCGCGCACTTCTTTCTCTTGCTTATATCCCCCACTCAACTCCCGTTCGCCTCGCCCGATCACACTTTTCGTAACGCGTACGTCACGCGTTCGCCAGCTTACTCCCCAAGTCAAGCGTGCATAAAGAAGTTTCACTTCAAAAATCATCACACTTTTTCGCAGCTCCACTCAAAGTCAAAGTCAAAGTCAAAGCATTTATTTCAAATAGGCACATAAAAGGCACTTTTGAACGTCAAAAATTATCTTAAAATAGAATTGATTCTAGTCGCCCATTCCAAAAGGTAGTTTTCGTATGGAGAAGAACGGGCAAGAAACTCCACCGTTACTCTTTTAAAATGTTTAGGTACAATATTTTGCATGGGTACATTAATTATATAATAACATGTGAGGACGATGCACCTACAATAAAATTACTATACCACAATAGGTAAAAGAATTAAAAACGAAACCATGACATATAAATTAATTATCTGATAGATACATGGTGCTCACATATTTACAAACATGGTACAAGCAAATCGATTTTAATTAAAAAACAAAATACAAGTAATAAGTCAGGGTGTGAGTAATAAATGTAAAAAAAAAGAATAAAAAAATTTACAATTAAATTAGCAACCAGTTTGATTTTGTCTAGACTCTAGATTGTCCTATGGAGCAGGACCAGCATGTTTCCAAGCGTTCTTATCTTGGATATAATCTTCTAATTTATAGTATGCTTGTTTACAAAGTGTACGTTTAATGTGAGTTTTAAATTTTCTTTCATTTAATTGCAATATATCACAAGGTATTTTATTGTAACATTTAACACAGTACCCCATAAAAGATGTATGTACTTTGGCTAATCTGAAAAATGGTTGATGTATTTTATCTTTATTTCTTGTATTAAAGTTATGTCTATCGCTTATTTTATTAAAAAGATGTAGATTTTTTCTTACATACATAATATTTTCATAAATGAATTGGCAAGGTACCGTCATAATATTAATCCTTTTAAATAGTTCCCTGAGAGATTCGCGGCGACGTAGATTATAAATGGCTCTGACAGCTCTCTTTTGCAAAATAAAGATGGATTCAATGTCAGCAGCTCGACCCCATAGTAAAATGCCGTACGACATAATGCTGTGAAAGTAGCTAAAATAGACTAAACGCGCGGTTTCTACATCTGTTAACTGTCTTATCTTCCTAACAGCATAAGCGGCCGAGCTAAGCCGCCCCGCAAGAGATGTTATGTGAGGTCCCCATTGTAATTTCTCGTCTAGCGTGATTCCCAGGAAAACCGTTTGATCAACAAATTCTAGTTTTTCTCCATTCAGTATGATGTCACATTCGCTACTTCTAACATTTGGTAATTTAAATCTAATGCATTTGGTTTTCTTTTCATTTAGTACCAAATTATTTACCGTAAACCAATCTTGGACCTGAAGAATAGAGTTATTCACGTCGTCAAGATTTTGTGCCCGTCTGTCTATCTTAAAGATCAATGATGTGTCATCTGCAAATAACACCATCTTCGGTTGATTTTGAAGTAAAGTAAACAAAATCATCCACGGTTGTTCCCTAGCACGTGCGTTTTAACATTAGGTGACCTGTTCGAACGACCCCGGTCGAAGAGGACATTTGAGGACAACACGTGTTCAGGTCGAACGTGACACGTCCCTCCGGTCGCGGCGTGTGGGAGTATGTAAAAAGTATCCTTGGGTAGAGAGACATTTTTGAGTATAAAGGCTAGGTTTAGGGTCATGCTGAAAAACTGCTTGCATAGCTATGTGGCATAAGAACAAATTATTTACTTCGTTTGATAGATGTCTTGTCTAAGGGCGGTGCCCACTGGCAGCACGTCACGGCAATGCGACGAATCCATTCTTTAATATTATAAATTCGAAAGTAACTCTGTCTGTCTGTATGTTACCTCTTCACGCCTAAATCGCTGAACAGATTTAGATGAAATTTGGTATTGAGATAGTTTGAGTCCCGGGAAAGGACATAGGTTTTTATCCCGATATTCCTACGGGATCGAAACTTATTCGGGTGAAACCGCGGGGCGCAGCTAGTAAATTATGAATTTCGTTTAATAAATGTCCAGTCTAAGGGCGGTGCCCACTGGCGGCACGGTACGGCAATACAGCAATGCGACGAATAGAAATATAACTTACTAGGTTCTGCCCGCGACTTCGTCCGCCTGAAATTTGGAGTTCCCCACCGACCCCGTCGCATCGCATCGCATCGCCTGCGCTAGTACTTTGTTTTCGCTTAGCGTTCTTTCCGACTTTTTTCTTTTAGCTCGGCTCATGAGTTGTAGGTCGTAGGTTCGAACCCAGACAGGCGCTTTACATTGTGTAAATTATTTCATCACTACTACTCCCAAAACGGTCAAGGAAAACATCGTGAGGAAACCGACTTGTCCTAGAACCAAAAATTCGAAGGCACTCGTTCTATAACCTGCACTGGGCCCGCGTGGTCGATTATGGCCCAGGCCTTTCACCGAGAGGAGGCCTGTGTCTCAGCAGTGGAAACAATAAAAGCTGATTATTCCTATATCTGACTACTCTGAGAAGAAACATAGAAACAAATACTGAGGTCACAGCAGTGGCGTGCATTGGTTTTCAGAATAGGTAGGCACTAGGCCGGGTCTAGTCTAGGCAAACGCGGTCACTAATCAGAAAAAAAAGTGAGGTCAAAAGTGTGGTTATTTGAGTAGGCATGCCTACTTAAGGGTGATACATTGCGAAGGTCGAACGTCATGGTATTACGCGTGAGACATACGTATTTTTAATTTTGTCGTATTAACTTGAACGAGTAAAGACCAATGACAATGTGCGAATAGTACGGGGGCCGAGTAGGCCGTCCGGCGACTGCCTACTGCCGCGCGTGTTTGTATGAAGATTTTGTTTTTTGTTAGGTATGATAATTTAGAGAGAGTCTCAATTGTGGGGTACACACACTAAAATGTAATTGACAGGCTTATGTTAATATATCGAGGTAGGCACTGCTTATATGCCTATATGCAACGCACGCCACTGGGCCACAGTCTCTTTTATTTAAAGTCCAAATTAGCGTCTGAAATGGATGCCTACCTACTCTTTTATACGACCAGCATGTCCCTTATTTATTTCATAACCTACTGAAAAGGAACATCAATCACACTAATATTATAAAGGCGAAATTTTGTGAGTGGGGGTGTGCGCGTGTGTGTGTGTGTTTATATGTTTGTTACTTCTTCACACTCAAACGGCTGGACCAATTTTGATGAAATTTTGTATGGAGGTAGCCGACACCCTGGATTAACATATAGGCCACTTTTTATCCTGAAATTCCCACGAGATCAACATTTACGCGGGTGACACCGCGAGGCGCAGCTAGTCTCACATAATATAATCCAATTACAAGCAAAAACAGAAAGTGGGATATACGATTCAACGTTTGCAGCTTTTATCCCTTTACACACACAATTTGAAACTACACAAAGCCAAAACTAAAAGTGCAACAAAATAAATGACTTGACAGAACTGCTATCACGACTGAAAGTTTCAGAGTTTCAGAGGTAACGCAAGTGAACACATGTGAGGGGATCAAGTCGAATAGCATTCAGCTATCGCTGCATAGTGAGTGAACGCGGCGGGGCCACGAGCACGAGAGGAAAACTGCCAAAACTTTTATTTAAATATCGTGCCTTTTTTGAAAACGCATGTCAGACGAACAGTGGGCCAAACATACGACCCAATGGGTCCCTCTTAATGGCAAACGTCATCGTGGCAGGCCAAGACGAAGATGGCGGGATGAGCTGGACTCCTTCAACAAGAACTGGTCCTTAGCAGCTTTGAACAGAGAGAGGTTGAAAGAGAGTAGGGAGGCCTTTGCCCTGCAGTGGGACGTCACAGGCTAATAATAAATAAATGATTTTTTTTGCTATCAATTTATGACCTAAACTAGACCTTAAGTTACACCTTGTAACTTATGAGTGTGTAAGTAAAAAAAACATGTAAATAAAACTCCTGTGATTTTGAGAAACTCCAAAATCCAAAACATGCACTAGACTTATTGCTCGAATGACTTGTATATTTACAATGACGTTTAATCGCCGATTTGTCTTAAAGAGAGCCAAAAATCGTGATGAGTATGTAATCGAATTTAATTAGGATTATTCTGGTCAAAGTAAGCAGAGCTTCATCGTGAATTGGCAAGTAAAAACGCAAAAAAAAAAGTATGGATCTTTTTTTTTTTTTAAAGTTCATTATTTAAGTGATTATTGTTCACAATTGCGACGATGTCAATCCCATCGTACTTTCACAAATATTAACTTACTTCCTTAACTAATTTAGCTTATAAAAAACACCAAACCACATGAACTTAGTCTAGTTTATCTATATATATAAAAGAAAGTCGTGTTAGTTACTCCACTTATAACTCAAGAACGGCTGAACCGATTTAGCTGAAAATTGGCAGGGAGGTAGTTTAGAGCCAGGAGAAGGACATAGGATACTTTTTATCCCGTTCGACAGCATTCCCGTGTGACTTGACATGAAACGTCAGTCATTATAAAACGTGGTATAACAAAAAAGAATCAGACTTGGAATAACAAAACGCAAATGACAGCTATGTAATTGACGTATGACAGATATGTCATGACGTATGGATGATAATTTGATATTTGTAAGAAATCAATAATAAAACTATTTCTATTAAATAAATAATTAACAATTATAATGTAATGATAGTGCCATTGCCCATTCGTAAAAAGTGAAGTGAACTATAAAACTCGGTATGGTTGAAAATTTAAGTTTTTAGGTGAAGTGAAGAATGAAGTGAAGAATGAAATGAAGGTGAAGTGAATGACTCGAGATGTTTTGGAGGAGCAATGATTTTACTGTCTGGCGATTTCCGCAAAATTCTGCCAGTAATTCCAAGATCTACGGCTGCCGACGAAATAAACGCTTGCCTCAAATCGTCAAATCTATGGCGCTATGTGAAGAAACTGCAACTGACAACAAACATGAGAGTTACATTGCTTAATGATACATCTGCTGAAGATTTCTCGGAGCAATTGCTGACTATCGGTAATGGTCAAGTACCTGTCGATGAATCGAGCGGATTAATATCATTTCCAAATCATTTCTGTAATTTTGTCTCATCAAAAGACGAACTTATCAACAATGTATTTCCAGAAATTATTTCTAACTACAAAAATAATGAATGGTTGAGTGAGCGAGCAATTTTAGCGGCTAAGAATAAAGATGTAGATGACCTAAACTATATAATTCAAAATAAGATCATTGGAACAATGCATTCATTCAAATCTATTGACTGCGTCACAAATGAAGATGAAGCCACCAACTATCCAATTGAATTTTTAAACTCTTTGGACGTGCCTGGCTTACCACCTCACAATTTACGCCTAAAGGTTGGCTCCGTAGTAATCATGCTTCAAAACATAAACCAACCAAAACTGTGCAACGGTACGCGTTTAGTGGTTAGAAAATTAATGAACAATGTAATTTACGCTACGATAATGATAGGAAAATTCAAAGGTGAGGAAGTTCTCATTCCGAGGATACCGATGATCCCAACCGATATGCCGTTTGAATTTAAAAGACTTCAATTTCCGATACGTCTTGCATTTGCCATGACCATCAACAAATCACAAGGCCAATCCTTAAAAGTTTGTGGTTTAAATCTAGAACATTCATGTTTTTCCCATGGTCAATTATACGTGGCATGTTCACGGGTCGGAAGACCATCTGCGTTGTTTGTTTTTGCGCCTGATAATAAATCAAAAAATGTCGTGTATCACAAGGTACTTAAATGAAGAGCAACCTATGTACTAAAATTAATAAATAATTATGAATGATTAATGTAGGTATTTAATTTTTTTTTGTATTTTTTCCAATAAAAAAAAAAAAACTGCTTATTTATTGCCTTTAAGGCGGAACAAAGTTCGCCGGGTCAGCTAGTTATCTTATAAAAAAGTATAAATACAATTTTTGCTGCTTCAGAAGTAGGCTTAGCTAAAATACTATGGAACACTCCAACATCCATTACTGACAATTTCATCGCGTTGATAACTGCGTTTCTCTAATTAGTATATCGGACACATTCCACCAACACATGCTGTACATTACGGATATCTTGTCTGCGACAGATATGTTCCATGAAACAGCAGAGCAGCGTCCAGACCATACTAAATGCTATCTGATTATTTCCGATGTCCACCACTTGTTTAGGCACCACTGGGGGACATCGAAACAGCTTTTAAAAACATTCTCGTTGTCCACCACTGGGCGACAAAATTATTGTAACCTAACCTCAAAACACTTTAAAGTAGCTTCTGCATCGTCTCCGGCGCTGCGGGAAGTGCAACCCCTCCGCCCTTACGTAACAAAGGATAGGCACCCATGAGGACACACCTGGAGGCGCGAAGGGAGAGGGTTGCTCTCTATTCGCGCCTCCGGTTTTTATAAACACTCTATGGGTAGCAGCCAAAAGACTACGTGAAGTCGGGGGTGCCCCGATTCGGTTTTGGAACAGATTCGACCTATTCAAACCATGAAATGTCCCCCGGTGGTGGACATCGAGAATAATTTGCAAAAGTTGTTTCACTGTCCCCCAGTGGTTGCCAAACAAGTGGTGGACATAGGGAATAAACCAATGCTTTCGCTGTCACCCTAATGTCTGTTTTCACAAATACTAAAGTAATATATTATTACTAGCTGCGCCCTACGGTTTCATCCGTATGAGTGTCGATCCCGTGGGAATATCAGGATAAAGAGTAGCCTATATGTTAATCCAGGGTGTCAGCTACCTCCATCCAAAATTTTATCGAAATTGGTCCAGCCGTTTGAGCGTGAAGAAGTAACAAACATATAAACACACACTCACAAATTTTCGCCTTTATGTGATGCCTAAATTGCACGCTGGATTTTAAACTGCCGACGCTGGACCGACCGTTAAATATCCACGCACGCTTGACGCTCAAAGCTTTTATTTCGGAATTTATTCAGATGTCGCCTAATGTTGGTAAAAGCAGACATTTAATTATAACGGAAAGGTCTTTCGTTCTCTGAGGATTACACACACGACTGGTTTCGGAACGCAATGTTTACCACTCACCCCGAGATCCGACACCGCTCGTTTCACAGCCGCCACATAAGCTGAAAGCGCACAGTACTCGTTGGATGTAAAACAACGCAGTAGGTCAGTGTGCTGTCGATACGTTACATATCTAACTTTTCACTTCTCATGCTCTAAAAGTTCGTCTTTATGTTGTGCTTAGGCGACATAAAATCGCTTTTTATGTTCTAGTGCATAAAGTAATTTTTTTTTTTTGAGACTACGGTAATCAGGCCCAACAGCCACACGCGCAATAAAACTTCGCAGAATAAAGTCGTGATTTATTTCATTTTCTTTAATTTATACCACTTCCGTGTTTTTTATCGTTAATTTAATAAAATCAGGTAAAATAGTTGTCATTTATTATTTAAAAACGCAGAGAAACGTTTGTATGACTTGGCAGTATGAAGTACCCAAGTCGAATGACAAATGTTGAAATTAAAAAAAAAAAAACTTTTAAAAAGTTTCGTGGCGGTATTATCTGTGGTGGCGGGAATTAGCTATGCTTTGCAACATTTTTGATTAATTATGTACTGTATACTTTATGCCTGTTTCATTTTCTCGCAATCGAAGTGAAAAGCAGAGTGTATAACTCAGGCATAAACGAGCCATTTTACCCCTCGACTTAACTATCCACCCTCGCGTGGATATAAACGTCTCGAGGTAAAATAGTTTCTTTTATGCCTTAGTTGTACAATCTACTATTTCGCTGCAGTTTACGAGTGTACCAGACAAATAAACAATTAATTTTACTGTTGGTTTTTTGGAAAAAAAAAGCTTTTAGCGGACTGCCGGTCTAGCTTTGTAAAAATGAAAAATGGGTTTTGTTTTGAGTTGTACTCGGCAGCAATGAAAAATTCTATGCCGATATTTCACTGTGCTGGTGATATTGGTTCCGCATTCAAAAACGACAAATTATGTTATAAGTAAGTACCTACAGTAGGCCGCCCAGGAAAAACTTCTCCTCTTCATCATCATCATCATCTGCCTAACCTTTTCCCAACTATGTTGGGGTTGGCTTCCAGTCTAACCGGATTCAGCTGAATACCAGTATTTTAAATGGAGCGACTGCCTATCTGACCTCCACAACCCAGTTACTGGGTAATACGATACCGCTTGGTAAGACTGGTTGTCAGACTTTCGTGCTTCTGACTACCCATAAAGACTGTCAAAGATCCACGACTGACAGCCGGGACCAATGGCTTAACGTGCTTTCCGAGGCACGGAGGGGTCTCGGTATGTAAAGATGGTCACCAATCCACAGACTAACCGTGGCAAGCGTAGCTTAACGTAATCGATCGACCTGTGCGGCTGTTATCATTTACTTCTCTTATTTTATTGAAACTCCTTATACTCGAGGCCTTCTCAAGGTCAAAGTGTTACCATAGACGAGCGGTCGTGTGTACTATGTCGTTTGCCCGAATTTGATATGTATAACTAGCAGCGCCTCACGGTTTCACCCGCATAAGTTTTGATCCCGTGGGAATATCGAGATAAAAAGTATCCTACGTCTTTTCCCGGGACTCAAACTATCTCTACACCAAATTTCATCTGAATCGGTTCAGCGGTTTAGGCGTGAAGAGGTAACAGACAGACAGACACACTTTGGCATTTATAAGTAGTATTAGTGTGATAAGTAATCTACGAATTTTTGGTTCTAGAACATCCCAAAAATCCAGTACAGTGCAATTTTTTGCGATCTACAATGTTAAAAATGACTGGACTAAGTTTAACCGGTCAAGCGGCGCGGTTCGCCGATCGGCGACGAAACAATAGAAAATCAATTGTGTCTCATTAGCGGAGCTTGACAGATTAACCATACTTTTTTCATAAATTAATGTCTCTTTTTCTTACACGACGCCAAAATCAGATCACGTAGAAAGTTCTCATATAAAAAACATCTACTTCCAAATACATCTTTTCAATACTACCCCCCCGACAAATGAGGCATGAAAATACCCGTCCACTTGGCCTCTCAGCCTCTTGAGTGCTATTATGAAGGCATGGAGGGCATGGAGGGCTCTCCTCCGGCCTTTGTGCCCAAGGTCAAGTCCACACTGGCGTGAAGCTGAAACGCGGGACTGTATGACTTTGTGTGTAACGGCTTTATGCAATTGTTTCGTATTGAAGTGATGCTTGAAAAGTGATTTAGAAGCCTAAAACGAGTACCTAGTAGTTGATTGTAGGAATACAATTTAGATTATTCATTTTTGCTGGCAATACAGCAGGGTTGCGTAATACACTATCAGTAGCAAGGCGTTTGATTTTGACAGTTCAACAACATTCATTGCGTTATAGTTGTTGAGCAGACAATTTTTTCTCGAACATAGGAAGCAATGGATTAGCAATAAACGTTTTGAAATAAATGTTTTATTTATTTATTTTATTACTAGCTGCGCCCCGCGGTTTCACCCGCGTAAATGTCGATCCCGTGGGAATATCGGGATAAAAACTATCCTATGTCCTTTCCCGGGACTCAAACTATCTCTATACCAAATTTCATCGAAATCGGTCCAGCCGTTTTCATGTTATGTCGTGACAACGGAAAACGGGTTTCATTTTTATAGATAGATAACGGCCACACACTTCCCTGTGTTTGTTATTCTAGCGTATGGCACTCGTAGTTTGCAGCTGAAAATCAGCGTCTGGCGGGGTCCGGACCCGTGCTTCAACTAGTTTCTCCACCTGGGTGAGGCACGGGGACTACGGTCCCGTGAGCGGGTCCCGTGATCTGGTGACCTTGCATTGTCATCTGACATTATGCTGAGCTGAGGCCCTTTTGGCATTATAATTTTTGTTTTTTTTTTTTTAAGTGAAAACTTCTTTAGCGGCGTTGAACACTTTTTGTAATGGGTAAAAAATGTTAAACTCGCGTCAGGGCATCGTGTCAGGACACGTGACCGACAGGAGAGATTCCCCCCCCCCATCTCTTTCTACGGCGGCGCCAACCGAAGTGAACCAAGTGAGAGTACACGATAATGGATGGATGGATGGATGGTGATGGCGATGGTGATGGTGATGGCGATGGCGATGATGATGTGATGTGATGCGATGTGATGGTGATGGTGGACGCGGACGCGGATGGACAGCTGATGGCTCGACCGTCTGTGTAGTAGCCACACTGCTGTGTATTCGTAAAATCCGTGTATATACATATAGTGTTTCAAAAAATGGAAATTGAACAAAGTGCATCGATTAATGAAAAAAGTGACGCAGAAATAGTGAAAAAAACTTAGTTATATTAATTCAATTAATGGGTAGTTCTTCGAAATTTGATTCTTCGACTGATCCATATGGCCAAAATTTAATTTCACTTTCAGCTCTGTAACATATGTTCATATGAAAATAGGTATACCAAATAACATATTTTTGTATGAGGGACTCGTTTTTATAAAGTTGTTTTCAAGATATCGACGTTCGAATATTTTGTGCCCAGATGAATCAGAAACAGAAATAAAAAGTAATAAATACACCGTTAGTTATGATTGTTAATTCTAAACAATAATTATTAATTCTTAACTAAGACTAAGACATATCAAAAGTGCCATATTTAGAACAAGTTTATACTCCTGTCATTTTTTAATTATTCAAAACGGTAAATAATAATAAATAAGACTAGAACTACTGACTTGTACACGGTCAAACATTGGACATTATAATGCAATAAAAGCACTCTTTTCGTGCTGGAGAGGGGAAATCAAATTTATTTTATTATTTATATGGGGTATTGACCATACGAATCAGGCACAGTTGTATCAGAATTTTGCCTACAATCATGCATAACTCATCATACATACATACTTCATTATTGTCATTTTTCTACACGAATCTATAACCCAAAAGCATCACACCAAACATAGATTAAAGTTTGAAAACAATTAAATAAATTTTATAAAGTAGGCATTGTAATCAGAGTGCCACCTGAACCAAACACAGATGAATCAGATATTTTCCTTCGTAACTCCGGGATCTAAGCCAATCAGCCGCACGTCCACCTTCTAGCTTGTCCGTTGCACCACTGGCTCCCCCCCGCGCAGGAAGCCAGACTCTCATTATTATTACCCGATCAAGTACGGTCAAGTGCAGCTTACGCCACATTAATCAGTATTATACGCCGGACACTTCTTATTTACTTATTTATAAACACACTAACGTAGTTATAACTAATACACATTTTTTTTGTAAGAGAACAACTCATCCCCTTTCGATATAATTATAATTTATATTGATGTATCAAAGGGAAAATGCGACATCGACCATTTTGTTCCGGAAAATGGCAAACGGACGCGTTATATGAATCAGAAGAACGAACTTCAAATATTTTTATTTTGTACCTAGACAGCAAATATTTAAAAAAATATCATTTGTTCTAGTAAGGGATAAAGCTAAACTGTACAAAAAAAAAAATTACATGCCGTTTTGTTAGTTGGTTACAGAAATATACTCACAGACATCGAAAATTTTGTCTCTGAAGAACTACCCTAATAATTGATTTATTTCAACGTTAATATTCAAGTTTTCACTTCTGCCGGCACTCCCGGAGTGCAACCCGTCTTTTTTTTTTTGTAGTTTCAAGGTGTATTTTTTTGTTGTAATGCCAATGTACGCATTTTCGTTTCTGACCTGGATCGGACCAAAGCCCACCTTTAGATTTAAAGTAAAGTAGGTCTTCAGCATTTAGCTAGTCCTATAAAAATATTAACGAATAAAATTACCACAAAAAACCTTTTAAGGGAGATAATTAATAGGAGGCGGCCATATTACCGAAGAAAGCCCTGAAACCTCGGATTAAGTTTAAGACGCTTTGTTTGGGTTCCGTAGTCAAATTAACGGTTACTATGAAATGGTTCTGTAAAGGGAGGATAAGAGGTAAGATTCCTCTTAGCGTTTGTGTGTAGAACATTGTAGAGGGAATTTTGTTTTTAACCGACTTCAAAAAGGAGGTTTTAGTATATAATACATTAGGTAATTATTCTTATGTACGAAGTTATATGCATAAATGTACTGCCTCTCGATTTCTATGCGAATTTTGATGATTCTTCTAGTCGGTGTCTTCAATTCCTCAATGCACTAGTGTTAATTGAATTTGTGTGGGGTAGGTTCAACTAAAAATTTAAAAAAAATTACAAAAAAAAACAACCGACTTCAAAAAAAAAAACTACAAAATGATAAATAGGAACCAACGACACCGACTTCCGAAATTAAAGTTATTTATCATTTTGTAGTTTTTTTTTTTTGTAATTTTTTTTTTATTCAAAGTTAGTTCCTTAGTAATATACAAGGTGACAGGGACATCGAGGCGCAACCTGTTACTGTTACCATAGACATTTCAGGACGTGATTCTGAACCCCTGGAATTGCTAGACTGACCGATTAAGCTAGGGTTTCCTAGGAGTGGTTAGGACCGGTGAATACTTATGCGAATCCCGCACCCCCGGCCATAGGTAGAGGTGGAACACCGCGGTGGTTTTAGCCGGTAATAGTCCGACATGCCTCTTTGTCACTCCCACGATGGAGGAAGTCCGTGAGGATTTACAACACGCAATTTAAAAAAAATGGGTTTCCTAAGACTACAATGGCCGCCACAAAGCGTCCGCAATTTACCGTTGAATGACGTCACTGAAACGTTACTTATGAAAATACAGACGCTAGCACATCAAGCTACTACAAACTGTCAAATTTCTTTAATAGATTTTCAACTTTATCACTAAAGAATAAGGTTCAAAGTTGATTGGGAAAATGTGACAGTTTCGGGCAGCTTTATGTGCTGGTGTCTGTAATTTGGTGTGTTTCCCTAGAGAGCATTTTTTGACACCGTAATGTCAAACCTCGGTACATCGCTCATGACGGTCGTCACAACGGCCGCTATGTGGCGGCCACCGCTGTCATAGGAAACCCAAACTTTACTGATTGTACAGTCACCTACCCATCAGTGGTAACAATTTTACATTTGACATTGACAGCTATTTTCATAGTGCTAGTGTTTACTGATATGCGGTTGGATGTACCTAGTCGGAGTAAGATTTTTTTGCAAGCGAGAAATTCGTTAAAATGGAATATTAGTAACCATAGACAAACAACATCGGACCGAACCACAGACACCATAAATCTTCATAAATTGTCTATGGAACAAAAGCTGTTTTTCAAAACGTTTCGCGCTTTCCCGCTCCCAAAAAATAGCGTCGTCGTTCAAATCCGTGACAGATTCACAATCAGCCATTCATCAGTAATTTTAATTAAAATCTGCGTTCCAAAAAGTTTCGTTAGAAATAACTTTGACGAATCACAAATGCTCAGATAATGGACGGAGCGGGAAAGCTAAATTAATTAATTCATCTTGTTTTAGATTATTAACGTTCCTTGCTGACAGTAGGTACAGACGTCAGCACATCAAGCTACCCGAAACTGTCAAATTTTCGCAATCAACTTTGAACCTTATACTTGAGCGATAGAGTTTAAAACCTATTAAAGAAATTTGACAGATCGTAGTAGCTGATATGCTGGCACAGTACCTACTTATTTTATGTAAACCTTATCTATTTATTACTAGCTTCTGAACGCGACTTCGTACGCGCGAAATTTCTTGTTCCCGCGATCGTGCGTCTCGCCGTGTGTGCCCGCGCTATTACCTGCTTCGTTTTCGCTTGACGCTCTTTCCGACTTTTTTCTTTTTGCTCGATTCCTAAAGGTCCTAGCGTGATTTAAAATAGCCGATAGCCTTCGTCAAGAATTGAGCTATCAAATGCGAAAAGATTTTTCAAATCGGACTAATAGTTCCACAGTGTAGCGGTATCTACAACGCCACATGCGAACAACGCGTCATACTGACGTCACGCAAATCCTGCATCGCGCAAGCAGAGTTTACCGCGCAACTAGCATAGATACAACAGCCCGACATGAATCATCGGGCAGTTGCCCGCCAGACACAACACCCGTCTGGTCGGAGGATCCTCCCTTTTCTATGGAGGATGAGTGAACTTTACACCCTGTTCCTCATACTTCTAAAACAGATTAGCGCGTTCATACAAACAAAGAAACTCTTCTGCTTACAAAGAAAAGCAAACACAAAGACTAAAATGTCAGATTACTATCTGGGATTAAAAAACGAACTCTAGCGTAGGTCATATCTATACAGGAAGATATTTTTATCACCATCCAAATTTTTACAGGGTGTTCTACCCATCAATATGAACAACTTTCACTATGGGACCAACTCTGAAATCACGAAAAAAAAATCAGCTGTTTAATACAAAAGTTCAATACCTACTTGACCAAAATGTATGAAACAGCTGATTTTTTTTTCGTGATTTCAGATTTGGTCTCATAGTGAAAGTTGTTCATATTCATGGGTAGAACACCCTGTAAAAATTTGGATGGTGATAAAAAAAAATCTTCCTGTATACATCCGTATATCGGCCATATATCACAAATATCACTAACTGCCTACCGATGAGTATAAGGAAACATCCTGAATTTCCTGAATCCAAGAGTTTGTCCCGGGGCTTAGCGGATTAGTGATTTATCTCCCGAATGCCTCTAGGCTTTGGGGATTGAGCGACACAGATACACATTTATTTCTATCAAGTTTTTTAATGACAGGTAGTGACATCTAGGAGTATTTGCAGACGTTTTATGCTGTCAATTTATTGGTGAATTTATATTCAGAGGCTTCAATTTTCGAGGTTTGAGGCTGTGAATTTATTTGGTTCAACGGACTGACAGTGATCACAATGCTGTGGCTACATTGTTTTGATAACGCGGCCTACACTTCGCGCGCTTTCTTTCGACTTTTCGGCGCGGGTTTTTTTCGGCCCTTTTTTTTTGAGCGGTTCTTCTTCTTCGTCTGCTGTAGGATATTTATTTGTCTGGAAAATCCGATTAACTTTTAAGCTAGAGTCAGTGATTAACTACGTAAAGTGAACGCGATCAACACCATACAGCGCGATCGCGAAAAAAAATTAGCTGTTCCCTATATACTCATACATTTATGTTCGCATAACTCGTCAAAATGTAGGGAACAGCTGATTTTTTTTCGCGATTTCATGGTTGGTCCCGATGAGTAGGTGCAATGACCTTAGAGGAACACAGTGATTAAAATTTCACCCAGTATACAAAAAAGTAAAGAAAAAGGGAGGAGCTCATTGGACATCAAACAATTCGTCCTCAACGCAGTCAATGGGATAAGTGCCCAAAAGTCTGGCAACATTACCACATTGGATGGCAATGCTGATTCTGTGGGCTAAAAATAGGCCAAAGAATGAATGTTTTGTTGATTTTAATGATTATAATTCTGTAAAAACACACAACCTGACAATGACCTGCTGAGCTACTTTAGCGCTTCCACCTTCAATTTATCATCTATGTACATATATAAAATTCCAAGTCCTGACTGACTGCCTGATATATCAACGCACAGCCTAAACCGCTGGTCCTAGAGACATGAAATTTGGACCCATTTTCACAAAGAACACACCCTTCTTTGTGAAGAGCCACAAAGAAAAGCTTCAAAAGACAAAAAAAAAAAACACAATGAGAAGTTTTTTTATTGCCACTACTTAAAGTGTAAAACGTTTATAGAGGATGATATTCTCATAGCATGTACTGTACCTATGTCTATTTCCTGTTTAGTATAATATTCTATCACTTTTAAATTCAATTATTTTTCTTTAAGTACACTGTTTTTTAACAATTGTTTGCTGCACCGGACGACGTCATTACGTCAGCGCCGACTGTCGCTGAAAACCAGCGCTGGGTCTCTGTCCTGCATAGGGTCGCAGCATAATGTTGAGCGATAGCCGTTTTGCGTGGATGTGACGCATGTTTCGCGCATTGGCTGTAACGACGTTGCTGAGTCAACATCCCACATGTCGACAACCTCGCGAGCCAAGTCAAGATACTTGATTTGTTTATCTTTCTCAGCTTTCAGGAGGTTCTCATCTATACATATAATAAAACTGTAGAAAAGAAGTTTTTGTACATTAAAAAAAAAATAAAAAAAATATAGCCAGGGTGTTAAAGGACAACCAATAGAACCCAATTCCAGCATTTTTAGAATTTTCGTCTGTTTGTATGTTTAGTTATCCGAGCATCACGTAAAATGTACGAAATAAATGTAGATAACTTTTATACACAACGATTTAGCGTAACTTGAAGTAACATTTAGTTTTTGTTTCATTGCAATCGGTTCAGTCTATCAAAAGATTTTTGAATTTAAAGTGTATCAGAAGTAAAATTAGTTAACGTGTGTTAATATGCACTTGGTCTCACAACTTTACGTTTATATATATTTCCGTTAATAATTATATAAATTGAAGTAACATTGAGTTTTTTGTTTCATCGTAATCAGTTCACACCTAAAAAAAAAGACGGGTTGCACTCCGGGAGTGCCGGCAGAAGAGAAAACTTGAATAAATCAACTAATAATAATTAACGTTGAAATAAATCAATTATTAATTTAATTAATATAACTCATTTTTTTTCACTACTTCTGCGTCACTTTTTTCATTTTACGTCCACGTCCACGTCCATCCATCCATCCATTGTCGTGTGTCACTTGGTTCACTTCGGTTGGCGCCGCCGTAGAAAGAGAGGGGGGGGGGGGGAATCTCTCCAGACGGTCACGTGTCCTGACGCGATGTCCTGACGCGAGTTTAACATTTTTTACCCATTACAAAAAGTGTGCAACGCCGCTAAAGAAGTTTTCACTTCAAAAATGTAAATTTGAAAATTATAATATGGACTACATCTGGAGATCAACTACGTGCAGTATTGAATATTAATAGCACTTCGATAGATGGCGTTGTTATGGTTTGCCCACACCGGTAGTCGATGGACAGAGAGTACGTATCAGAAATTAGTTACAATCCCGTGGAACTCGAAGAAATTTTACAAAATGACTGCGCAAATTTGACAGAGGAACAGCGCCAGACGTTTGATAGGGAATGCTGCAGTGTAGATAACGCCTCGGGTGAAATCCTGTTTTTAGACGCACCGGGTGGCACAGGGAAAACTTTCCTAACCAATGTTATTTTGGCTCGAATAAGGAACCAAAGTAAATTGCCCTTGCTGTCGCCTCTTCAGGGATAGCAGCCACATTATTGCCTGGAGGAAAAACGGCACACACAACATTTAAAATTCCTATCGACTTGGACCGTACGGAAAGCCCGGTTTGCAACATATCACGAAATAGCGATAAAGCAAAGGTTTTACGCGATTGTGTTTTAATTATTTGGGATGAGTGCACAATGGCAAACCGCAAAGCTGTAGAAGCAGTGAATAGAACTTTGCAGGACATAAGGCAAAATGACCGGCCGATGGGAGGCATTACGGTACTGTTCTGCGGTGATTTTCGGCAGACACTCCCGATAGTACCCCGAGGAACGAGAGCCGATGAAATTGCTGCATGTCTGAAGAGTTCTGTTTTATGGCGCAATATATCATCTACACACCTGAGCGTAAATATGCGTGCACAGTTAGGAGGCTGCGAAAATGCACAGGAGTTTTCCAATTTATTGTTACAAATAGGCGATGGCACATA
Organism: Amphipoea lucens; assembly: GCA_947508005.1. NCBI lineage: Eukaryota > Metazoa > Arthropoda > Insecta > Lepidoptera > Noctuidae > Amphipoea > Amphipoea lucens. The sequence goes on from OX382375.1 coordinate 18,214,203, forward strand.
GCCCGTACAAGAAGATGGAAAAGTTAATTTGGTCGCTAATCTCTGTTCTTGCGTTACATCACAACAAGAGCTAATTCCTTTTGTGTACGGAGATTCCACAAATATGGGAAATCAAGTCGGTTCTTGGCTATGTCAGCGAGCTATTTTGACTCCCCGCAATGACCAAGCTGCGGCAATTAATTTAAAAATATTGATGCATGTGTCCGGGAATAGTAGAGAATATACCTCTATAAATACAGTTATGGAAGAAGATGACGCCATGCACTACCCGGTAGAATTTTTGGATTCCCTCAACACACCCGGACTTCCCGCCCACAAAATAGTTTTAAAAATCGGTGTTCCAATAATTCTCCTCAGAAATTGATGTCCTCCCAAACTTTGTAACGGCACTCGGCTCAAAGTCACAAATCTGCAGCAAAACACTATCGAAGCTGAAATATTAACCGGTTGCGGTGCCGGTGATATTGTTTTTATTCCAAGAATACCTATTATTCCTAACAACTTTCCTTTCTCTTTCAAACGAGTGCAATTCCCAGTCAGTCTTTGTTATGCCATGACGATTAATAAAGCTCAGGTCCAGACATTATCCGTTGCGGGGGTGGACCTAAGGATTGGATGCTTTTCCCATGGTCAACTATACGTAGCTCTTTCACGCGTAAACAACCCCAATAACCTTATTGTGTACGCTTCAGATGGTTTCCACAACTAATGTTATTAATAGAGAAGCACTAGCTTAAATAAAAAATAAAGATTTGAATCGGTGTCCTCGCAGGATACCGACGCACACAAAATATATTGAAGTTCCGACATCCACGCGAACGAAGTCGCGGGCACAGCTAGTCTAATAATAAAACTGATGAGTTTGTTTGTTTGAACACGCTAATCTCTAGAACTACCAGTCGGATTTAAACATTATTTTTGCATTTGATAGCCCAATTCTTGAGGAAGGCTATAGGCTATTAAACATCATGCTAGGACCCTTAGGAGCCGAGCATAAAGACGAAAAGTCTGCGCGGTTAGGCGATACGATGCTACGGGATGAGTCGGGGGGCCAATAAATATCGCCAGATGAAGTCATGGCACACCTCGGACACTCCACGCCACAACGCTCGCAAAATAATTACCTATTACTACTACATAACCAAATGACGTTTGTATACCTGCAAATGTGTGCGTGAAATCTAGTAGGGTTGGCTGTCGTGCGTAGCGTAAAAATGGCGCGAAAAGCGATTTGTGTCGGGGAACCGAACGACGACGGCGCTGCCCGAACGTGTGCATTATTATGAAGTGACCTTGTAGTTCAATTGTTTATTTATATAGTCGGGTTCGTAATGAAATTAAAACATTAAAATAGTTTAGTTTAAATGACTTTTCTGTTAGTAATCGGTTATTTAATCGCATGGTATTAATAATGCGAAATCTTACAAACAGTTTATGTAAATACGAATTTGGAAACGCATCACAATATCCAACCATCGTGATTAAAACTCAAATAAAACTTTTAAATCGCAAAATTGTGTATTCGTGTCAGCAGTACAGCGCTGCGGTATGCGAGCGCCCTTGCTAAAGAGTCGGCGACGAATACCGCGAAGTGCGGAGTGAGGTGCGGTATCTGATATGAGCGCGGGGAAGGGAGTGTCCTTTCTGTACGTAGTAACTTACTATTAAGGATTCTGTGGTCATGGGCAGAAGCTATATATAAAACTGACGCCATCGCCCTTTGATAGATAGTCTGAAATATAAAACAGTAAAGTAGATACGATAAAAAAACTGCTCACGTTTTTATTGAAATAAATTCAATTTATTGATTGCTAGCTTTTTCTCCTGGGTTCGTTTATAGACTAAGTCCTTAGAATATTTCTGTAGTGGAATCTTAAATCCCTCTCCGATTTCCTTTGCTTTGACATTCTTGTTAAAGGCAAAAGTGAGTTTTATCTCCTTTGGAACAATGTAGCTTTTGCTAAAAAGGTAATTTAACAGCGAAAAACGTTTCGCCCCGAAACCCTTTCATGCTTCGAAAAGCCATTGAATCCAGCTGGATTCAATGGCTTTTCGAAGCATGAAAGGGTTAATAAGGGATAATAAGAATAACTACGAAAGACAGCTGTCTTTCGTAGTTATTTGACAGTCGTTTCGGGTTGTCAGAAGCCTGTCTGACGATCTGTCTAGAAACTGAGTTACTAGGTAACACGATCCTTTGGATTGGTGGTCAGATAGGCAGTCGTTCCATGCAGAATAATGGTATTCTATTGCATCCTGTTAGACTGGAAGTCGACCCCAACATACTTGGAAAAAAAAACAACCGACTTCCGAAATTAAAGTTATTTATCACTTTAGTGTTTTAAAAAAGTTTTTATTTTTCACTTTTTAGTTGTACCTACCCCATACAATTTCAATTAACACTAGTGCACTGAAGAATTGAAGACACCGACTAGAAGAATCATCAAAATTGGCATAGAAATGCCGGAGATGCAGTACATTTATGTATATAACTTTGTATATAAGAAAAATTACCTACTGTATTATATACTAAAACCTTCCAGAAAGTATGTAGATCACTTTAGTCAAAGAATTATCAAAATCGGTTCATTAGTTTTTTAGAAAATCGCGGACATACATTCATACGGGTCGAATACAGAACCTCCTTTTTGAAGTCGGTTAAAAAGGTTCGGCAGATGATGAAACAGTCAGCATGGTAATCCACCACATTAGGTCAATCAACTGCGCCTATCGCAGTCCTCTACTGGACATAGGCCTCTCCCAGGCTGCGCCACAACACCCTGTCCTCCGCCTTCTGCATCCAGAATGCCCCAGCCACCTTCTTAAGGTCGTCGGTGCATCTAGGTGGGACCCCATTAGGTGCTAAGATCGTGAACTCACAAATTATTTAAAAAAAAAAACAATTTTCTCTTCATTCTTTTAAAAATCATTAAATTAGTTTACGCCTTCTTGCTGATCCATGTAACTGGAGAATCCTCGACCCTTGTCATACAAGATGTCCTAGTTCAGGGTCGTGACCTCACTGATGTTACGTGTAAAAGAAAAAAACGACATATATGAGTTTACTATGTAATTTATTTGGCCGCTAAACCACGACAGATATGGATTTTCATACAACTTTTGCCGGCCGCTGCTCGCATGCATTTGGCCAGTACAGCAATTTAGATTTATCTCGAAGAAGGTTGTCAAAATAATGCTCAAATTTCCAAGCATGAGAAAATAGTTACTTTTATTTGCGGCAAACATGACACATAAAAAGAACACAAAAAAATAACAACTTGGGGGAAAACATGCGTCACATCCACGCAAAACGGCCATCGCTCAACATAATGCTAAGACCATATGCTAGACAGAGCCCCAGCGCTGGTTTTCAGCGACAGCCGGCATTGTTGCCGTTGTTGTAGGTGTAGCGGTATCTACAAACGCCACATGCGTCAAGCAAAATCCTGCATCTCGCAAGCAGAGTTTACCGGGCAACTAGCATAGATACAAAGACCCGACATGAATCATGGGTCAGTTGCTCGACAGACCAGACACAACACCCGTCTGGTCGGGCGATCCTCCCTTTTCTATGGAAGCTAAGTGAACTTTACACCCTGTTCCTCATACAGGGTGAAATTGAAAACATGCGACAAATTTAAATGGGAGATTGTACTCATCATTATGAACAACTTTTACTATGGGACCAAACCTGAAATCGCGAAAAAAAAAATCAGCTGTTCCCTACATTTATGTTCGCATAACTCGTCAAAATTTAGGGAACAGCAGATTTTTTTTTTTTTGCAATTTCAGGTTTGGTCCCATAGTAAAAGTTGTTCATAATGATGAGTACAATCTCCCATTTGTCGCATGTTTTCAATTTCAACCTGTATAGGTACTGAAGTTTTGGAAATAAATTACTATTATTATTTGTCCCGAACAAACCGAAACAGTTACACAAACTCCAGTTGCAAAACTTAGTTTGACATAATTTTTATTCCTCGCCGTCTAAGCACTCTCCACCCGACAGTTTTGATATCACTTTTTACTTCTCTGCTATAAAATTTATATCAAGTGGTCGTATTAATTTTAGCGAAGTTGGCAATTGTTTTTTTTTTTATATTCTACTCGACTGGACTTGAGTAAAGAGGGGTGTTTTTATTACCGCGGACTTGTGGAATAGTAGTTCATTAGGTAGGTGTATTTGCTATGTCAGTTGAGAACAGCGCTTTATGGAATCGATTTCGTGCTCTGTGGTAGTTATTATGACTACTTCAATTCATTCAATTGGGCCTATTGCTAAACATAATACCTAATCATAGTCCTCCAGACAGAATTTTGGCAATGGCGGTCAATCTCAACGGAGACCAGCCATCTTCGCGGGGAATATTATAGTTCACAAGAGTTTGCGCAGACCATAGATATATGAAAGTTTCTATGGCGCAGACACAGGTGCACTCACTCTTCCGTCACTCTCATGGTAGGTTCACACGCGCGCGTTCAACTCTACATTCAACGTGCACATTTACATTCACGAGCGTGTAAACGGTACGCCCGAGCCCGTGAACGCGCTTGTGAACGTGAATGCCGCGAATCGGGCAAGTGTCGGTTTTTTGGCAAAGTTCAAAGGATGAATGTGCGGGCGCCCGGTGACTGTTTACACGCGCGCGGGCAGTCAGTCTCTCCCGCGCTTTCGCGATGAGTGGATCTTCATTCGTTGCTAAGAAAGTCGCTACGATCGGAGATTACAACATGGCGGAATGGTCAAACGAGACAATTTTGACGTTCCTGGAATATTACCAGGAAGAAGAAGTATTATGGAACCCCGGACATAAATTCCATAAGGACAAGAAAAAAATTCACGATACGAAGAAAAGAGCCAGGTTCAAACAAATTCAGAACAAGTGTAACAAACCCTCACCGTTTTATAAATACAGGATAAATTTTTAACCAGTGCGCAAATAAAATTGTAACCATAAATTCAGCACATGATTCTAGATAGACCCCCTAGCGTGGAAATTTTCCGTAGATTATCAAAAAAAAAAATCAGCTCTTTTATAGAAAAGTGCAATACCTACACAGTCAAAATGTATTGCTGAGCAAATTTTTTTTTAATAACTTTAACCGACAAAAAATTTCTTCGCTACGTCACAGATAATTGACGCTACGTCTAGAATTATGCACAGTCAACAAAAGAGATAAGTATACAGGATCGTCAGATTTAGTTGAAGTTTAGTAAGAAACCGATGGACGCTGTCGACTGAAATTTTATTTGATAAATGAGCTGTTTGTTTTCTATTCATACAATTAAATTTTATTCGAGAACATACATCGGTTTCTTACTAAACTTCAACTATATCCGACGATCCTGCATACTTATCTCTTTTGTTGACTGTACATACCTACTGAGTTACTGATTGCGCTCTGGTTAAAAATGTATCCTGTATTTATTTACACGAGTCATTTTCAGAACTTTTACTCTTTACGTAATAATATAGATACCTACCTACTTGGAACCACAAACCAATCTAACCTAATCTCACAGAAGTTAATTAATTAGTAGCCAAACACAATAACAAAGCCGACAAAATTAACAAATACAAATTATTTCACGAATTTACTTAGCCAAGTAAATAACTGAACTGAATTGGAATGCTGATAAGATAACAGCTGTTTATGATCCCACGCATCCATTGTGGAAATTTTGGGATAAAGCTGGTTATTGTTTTAATAAGCAACGGCGGGTAGGATAAGATTTGCGGACTTGTGAAGCATTTGTATCTGTAGGTAATTCTGAATTGTTTAATTTGCGAGGTGGAAATTACACATGAATAATTTTGAATAATTATTGTTTATGATAATCTGTTTGTTACCTACCGAAAATTATACTTTTCGTTGATAATTTGCACTTCCCATACACTTAGGTTACCCACTGACCAGTTGAGTGTTGGCATAGTGGCAGACATAACACCATGGTCAGATTCTCAAAGGCGAGAATGAGGCAACTCAACGAAATAGTAGAAAATTATTTAATACTAGCTGCACGCCATGGTTTCACCCGCACAAGTCTCGATCCCGTGTGAATATCGAGATAAAAAATATCTTATGTCCTAATTCTGACCATGGTCTACCCATGTGCGAAATTTTATGTAAATCCGTTCAGTCGTTTTAGCGAGAAAGCGTAACAAACAAAATCAAAATCAAAAGTCATTTATTCAAACTAGGCTGAGAATCAGCACTTTTCGAACGTCAAAATTACAAAAGACAGTCCCCCAAAACGCCCGCCCTTCGCCCTTTAAACAAATAACATATACGAGTTATAATAAAAATATCGTACAAAAAATCAAATCTTTTCTCTTTATTATATTAGTCTAGCAGTGCTTAACAACATCGTAATATCTTATAAACAATATGGAATGCAAATAAAGATATGAATATTTAAAAAGAATTCGACCTCATTGATTACAATTTTATTAAAACTTAATTATCTTTTTTTTTCCTTGTTTCAGATCGTGAATGTCCTGAACTAACGCAGCCTGAAATCGGGAAGGTTACCCTCACTGGAAGGCTTTTTGGCGATAAGTATGTTTACCTTCCTTTGTCATATATTTCTTTTTCAGCTTTTACCAAAAATCATAAGTTCTGCATGGGTCTGTTTTCAGCGTAATTCAGACTTCACTACCGTTCCATTAAAATATTACATCATTTTTGCAATCGACTTATTTAAGAACTAGCAGCGCCCCGCGGTTTTACCCGCATAGGTCTCGATCCCGTGGGAATATCGGGATAAAAACTATCCTATGTCCTTTCCCGGGACTCAAACTATCTCTACTTATGCCAAATTTTATCTAAATCGACAGACAGACACAATTTCGCATTTATAATATTAGCGATAAAGTTGAAGATCTATTAAAGAAATTTGAGAGATTTAAGTAGCTTGATGTGCTGGCGTCTATACTTGACTTGTTGTTCTTCAAATTATATATGTATTCATCTTGCCATTTACTTTAGCTTTAGAACAACAACGATTGCTTTTTGTTTTTTTAACCAATACTTACTTGATTTCATCTCATCTTCAGAGCGGTATACTCCTGTCCCCACGGGTACCACGTCGTAGGTCTACAGAGCAGGAGCTGTCAGGCGGATGGCAAGTGGGCTGGTCAGCCACCAGCCTGCAAGGAGAATAGTATGTATTTATAAACATGCAACAAAACACACGCAGACATTCTTTGTAAACTTTGCATCAGGGCGAGTTTGTAAGAAAAGGAAGATAGATCAAGATCTCGCTTATCATCAGATGAAGATTAGTCAGCAAAATAGGTCCTATATCTTCATAAAGCGGTACAAAAGTGACGTTATATTAAAATTAAGCTCAAACGGAGTAAGAATACGAAATCAATAAAGTCCTAACCACAACATCTGATATCCAATAATCAATTTCAAAACTTTGTTATACCTACTTTAAGGTGAGTATAGACTAGAGCATTTTCTTGTAACAGAACATCACGCATTCGACCTTTTAAAATTTTATCGAAACGCACTTTGAACACGATCCTCGATATTTTGTTATAACCAGCACCCTAGTTGCGTAACACTGTCATTCTCAATCTGAATCATTTTGAAGGATATTGTTAATCCATTGCTTCATATGTTCAAAAAATGTGTCTGATCAACAACGTAAATAGCGCAATGAATGTTGTTGAACTGTCAAAATTAAACCCATTGCTGCTAATAGTGTTTTACGCAATGACCCCGCTGATTTTAAAAACCAAGGAGCGTATTGGTGTAACATTTATCGAGCAAAGGAGCAAGCAAGAACGCACAGTCATCAACAATTAAAGCAAGGTAGAAAGAAAATTATACAGGTAAATAAATGCTCACTCGCCGTGAGGATTACGTCGAACGCAGAGTCGAGCATTCGCAGGAACGTTACATTACATGGAAATACTTTTGGACACTAAGCTTTTGCCTGTCTTTTACCATTCCTATGAACGTTATATCACTTGGAAATGCTCGAGAAAATGCTCTAGTGTATACTTAACTTTAGACGACATGCTTTGTCCATTGTCCCACTACCTACATCGATCTTCAACAAAGCTGAACGTTTTCTGATGTCTATATTAAAGGTCGGGTACTGTATAACTAATTACCAACTCTTCACCTGGTTTCGCAGTCTATTGCCTCCAACCGCCAACGATCGAGCACGCGCGTCACTCCGCTCTCCCCGAACAAGCAACTTTCGACCTCGATGCTACAGTCCAGTATAACTGCCATACTGGTTACGTGACGAATGGGTTTCCCAGAGCCAAGTGCCTGGCCATCGATGGTCAAGCATCTTGGTATGGACCTGATATTAGCTGCGAACGTGAGTATGGTATTCTTGAAAGATCATGATTTTGTATATCTGTCAAATCGTGGAGCCCGTTTTTAAATAAGACAACAGTTATGATAACAACACAGGACAACGAGATGGTGTATCCCAGTGAATTTTGTCGGTGCCTAAGTTTCACCGAATTAATACATTTGCCAACGTTTTTAGTTATAGAGTACACTGTATTGCTTTTATAAGTTTATTTCCCATTCTGAGGATATCCATAACAGCCGCACGCGTCAATCGATCATGTTAAGCTACGCTTGCCGCGGTTTGTCTGTGGGTGGTTGGTCACCTTTACATACCGAGAACCCTCTGGTCCCGACGACAGTCGTTACAGGTACTCAGAAGCCCGAAAGTCTGGCAACCTTGCCAATCGTATTACCCAGTAACTGGGTTGCAGAGGTCATATACGCAGTCGTTCCATGTAAAATACTGGTATTCAGGTGCATCCGGTTAGATGAAAGCCGACCCCAACCTAGTTGGGAAAAGGCTAGGCAGATGATGATGACACGAATTTCAGCCCGTTCCTGTGGAGAGCCAGGCGACGTTCCCCACGGCTGGGTGACAGCTGATTGCCACACCTTCGGCTGCCGAGCCGTGGTTCAATGTGGACAAGGCTTCGAGCTCGTCGGCAAGGCCGAACGCTACTGTCAGGCTGACGGCGCGTGGGCACCTAAGGAGCTACCCACCTGTGTCCGTAAGTAGCCTTTGATTTAGACCTTTTTTGAGGGGTCTTGATGATGAGTCGGTTCAGGGTCAAGAAGAAAGTTTAGATTTGATTTTTGAGATGGTTTTGCTAGATTTATACATAGTGTTCCAAAGAGACGAGTGATGATGGGAGATTATCACTCTGGAAACTTGATTGCTGAGCAGAGTGACTCACTACGTCAATTTGTGCAATAGCCATTTCATACGAGTTAATATTTGAATTTGTCTAGATTTAAATAGATAATGCTTATCTATCAAGTTCCCTGACTTTATACGCGAAACTCAGAGTTACCTAATTGAAAAAAGAATGTGCATAAATCCAGCTTCCTCATATGTGATAGAATAATTCTACCACCTAAGTTACCACCTAAGTACACATTATGGTAAAGCAATAAAGTATTAAGTATTGAGTACTTATGGCAATATTTAAGTCATAATAGCTGCAATCCAAGTTCCCAGCCTTAATTTAGCTGCCACAAAGACTGATTTTGAAATTGAATCAATTGACAAATTTTAAATTACATCGTATAAGCGTTGAGAAACATCACATTTCGTTATCTTTTTGATAAATTGGGCTTTGGGGTAAAGCTTTCAATGTAAATATAGAAAACTTTAGCAGGCATTTTGAAAAGCCAGACTCATCATCAAGACCCGAGATATTTTTAAAATTCTCCGCGAGTGGTCTTGCTTCGTGACAATGTAGTTGCCGATTTCAGTGTTGTCCTTCATTTTGGAATGTTGCATGGTACCGGTTCTCGTTCTACATTACCTACATCGGTATAGTTCGCATGACGCTTAAACAAATGATTATCATGGCTATCATCGGAGCAATTTCATTGTCATGACGCAATAATATATGGAAATCCCACTTTTTATTTGGTTGTTTTCGAAGATAGATTATTTGGAATTACTGGTTTTGTAAATTTTTATTATTTGAAACTCTGGGATGATGTAGAACATATTTTTTTAATTTTTATTGGGTTCAGGAAAGCCAAAATTTAATTTCGGGTGGGATTTCTTTGTCAAAAGTGGGAATTCCTCTGAAATTTGCCCAAAAATGGATTTTTCTGATTGTTTTTTCTCCTTTTAATGCTGCTTAGAAGGAGATGCCGGGACAGTTTGAGCATCCATTACATTACGTAGTATATCAAAAGTAATGTTATTATAGAAACGTTGTCACCTTCAAATTCTATGAAGCTATCGTTTTCCGCAACTTCAAAAGTTGTTTCTTTCTGTGGCCATGATAAAAAATTGTCGTTTACTGCCTATCTGACTATTAGATGATATAGCAATGTTAGTAGTACTCGATGTTTATTGTAAATTTCTATCTTTAAACGCTGTAGTGAAATAAATGTACAACAAAAATGGACTTGTTTTATTTTTGCATGTATTTTGCATGGTTGAAATTTTGGTATGAGCGCCATCTATGTTTTGTTCGGGTATTGTTAAAGCGACGCGTGTCGCCATCTAGTGGTAACGCAGGTGCAGTGTCCGCCGCCGGAGGCGCCGCGCCACGGCAAGGCAGTGTACACGTCTTGCGCGTACAATTCGGTCGTCTCATACGAATGCAAGTACGGATACCGGCTTGTGGGAGACGCCACCAGGCGATGTGGTGCCGACAAGAAGTGGTCGGGCGGCCAGCCGATGTGCAAAGGTAAATCAGATTCTCATTTTTTTTTTTTTCTAGCCTGTACTGTCCCACTTCTGGGCAAAGGCCTCCCCCTAGTCCTTCTAGGAACTCTTTCCCGCAGCACCTCGAACCAGCCCTCGCGGTACACGTCCAGGTCATCAAACGACCTCGGCGGCGCCGTTCGTCTTCAGGCACGAATCAAATTACAATCTTAAAACTTCAAGCAACATACTGTCACAGTCAAGCAAACATGCAGTATTTGACTCAAACCCCGTTATCCGGAAACTGCTTTAATACTATGTAAAAAACATGAAATTCGGAAGAAAGGAGGGAAACAAGAAAAGGAGGACTTTCTTTAGCTTGTAACTAAAGATAAAAATTGATAGGCTTAAATCAGTTGATCAGCATAATAAAGTACTTGATTGTACAAAATATTCACATGTCCAATATTTTTATCTGAGTACCATTATCATTAATCATTACTTCTATACCCCGTTTACTTCCAGAAATAAACTGCGGGCACCCAGGCCAGCTCTGGAACGGCTGGCTGGAGAACATCTCCTCTGGCACGGGGCTGGGTGCCTCCATCATCTTCAGGTGTCAGGATGGTATGAAGATGGAGGGCAACGGCTCTGCGATCTGCCAGAGTGATGGTACTTGGAGTCATCCCCTACCGATGTGCTTAGGTTAGTGTAACTTCTACAAAAAATTTAGTACTTAATTTTCTTTTTGATTAGAAAAGTAGTATTTCGGCCCAGCCATACCTACAAGAATAGTTCGCAAAGGTGGCACAAATAGTCACCAGTCAGCATAGAAAGTAGCAGAGTAGACGCCATAGTCCATATGGTGCATGAAATCTAATAAAACATTTTAGTCTTGAAGCCATGAAAACATATGACATACTAGCAGCGCCCCGTGGTTTCACCCGCGTAAGTTCGATCCCGTGGGAATATCGGGATAAAAACTATCCTATGTCCTTTCCTGGAACTCAAACTATCTCTATACCAAATTTCGTCTAAATCGGTTCAGTGGTTTAGGCGTGAAAAGGTAACATACAGACAGACAGACAGTGTTACTTTCGAATTTATAATATTAGTATGGATTTCAGTGAATTCTGGATCACGAATAATAAAACTTCTAAGAGTCTTGCCCAAAAGATTCCAATCGGTCTCAATGACGATGCTGAAAAGTAACTAGAAAGACACAATTTATAACGGCGAAATATTAAATTATTTATTTTATCATCTTTCAGCGCCGTGTGTGGTACCCCATGTGTCCCAGGGTCGGGTGGTGCTGGTGGAGAACAAGACAGGAGACAACACCACCCAGGAAGCAAACACGCAGATCGTCGGCAGCTCCACTATGGTGCAGCATGGTAAGCAGTGACGTCATATATGCACAAGATTATGTTGATTTTTAAACTAAACCAATGGGACTTTTGTCGTTTCGGGTAACTGTTTCATTGCATTTTATGTCTAAAATTCTGTATATTGAAATAATGTTTTAAAGTTTTTCTACAACTCCAAGGTCAATCCTAGGACTGATCGCCGATATTACCTATAAGAACCCAAAAAAAAAACATTTGCGCCGTCTAAACACTTATTGTTGTTTCAACTTAAATTGCACCGCGTAAGTCAGGCAAAAACTTCCAAACTTTAATGAAAACGATTACAAATGATTATTAATTCTTGAATGTTTTTTGCAGGTGAAATAATAGTGGTCGACTGCGAAAAGAACTACGAGTTCCCGTCAAGCAACGCGGCCGTGACGTGTAACAATGGCACCTGGACGCAGATACCCAGGTGTCAGCCAGCCAGGTAAAGCTGGGGTCTATTTGATCATACGCCAACCGCGACAGACGTGTAGCCATCCGTCACCGCTGACGGCCGAATGCTGTGTTCGTAAATACACGGGCGCGGTCTCGTAATAATTAATTAATTATAAAGATAAAATATTTCATATACAATGTGAAGACGTCAGTAAATTAAACGTCGCTTATCTAATGAGTTAATGACGTTCCCGGTCTGTATACAGAAATTCAACCAAATGTATCTAATAGTTTAATCACTATAGCTACTCAAAGATTGCCAAAACCCATAGTAGCACCATCACTGCTATTTATTTATTTATATATACTTTACTGTACACCAGAAAACAACATAACAAAAAAAAACGATTAAGTATTAATATAAAACATACAATGGGCGGCCTTTTCGCTATCCGCGATCTCTTCCAGGCAACCTTAGAAAGGACAGTGATTACATGGATATAAAAACATGGGATTGTCAGTGGTGCAAAATAATATACTATAATAGACAGGTACGTAAAATGCCTCTGTCAGCTTTAATGTTTAACAGTGGGCTACGAATGCGATTAAAATTCATAATTTTGTGAAGTGTCGTAGGGGTGGGCATTTTGAAAGTGATATTTGTAAATTCCGTATAAATCCCGTGACTCGGCCGTACGGAGCGCTCGGCGCCCGCGACGTGCGGGCGCTTGGTCACGTGGTGGCGCGTCGTCGCTTTGTGTGTCAGTGACCTCACGTTTTGTACGGTTTCCATTGCGCGTTTACAAAATATGAAGTCTTGAAAATAATCAATTTAAAGCGAAAGGTTATTGGTATTCGTTTGCATATAGGTTGTATATAATGTACGTCCAGGCTTCGGAAGCGTTCTCCTTACACCCTGTATATAATGCAGTATAAAAGATACATAAATAAATACATATTAACTATACATATAAACAACGAAAATAAATGATGACTACAGATTATTGCAGGTCTACGAAAACAAGATCACAACAACAAGTAATGTTCCTTCACGAGTCTCTTAAATACAGCTAACGATTGCGCCCAAAATATTTGAAAGTTCCAAAGTACTCCTATGTTATTAGTATTACCACTGTTTTAATTTATTGCCGTATTGTCTTCTGCACATTGTATAATAAACCCGCTATACAGGAGGAATTATAAAGTGTCATTTATTTCAAAGACCTCTTCTAAAATAAAGTTCGGTTTCCTTTTGGCAGGTGCAAAAAAATGCCTAAGTACCCTCGTAACGGCATGGTGATTGCGCCCAAGACAGAGCATGGCATGAAGGCGCGGTTCCGCTGCAAGGACGGATATGAACTCAAGGGAAACCCCATCGTTGTGTGCTCATTTGGCGTTTGGAGTGGAGACACGCCGAAGTGTGAAGAAGGTGTGTTTAATATTTAAGTTATGTGACTACAGCAAAGACAGAATTGTATGGGGAGAGGCATTTGCCCTACAGTGCAATCCAGGCTAGTTAGATTAGACTGCAGTAAAAGAATTGAGAGAGCTTTCTGCGCATGCCTTGAACTTACAATGGCATCTTCTGAGTCATTGCTACGTCTGAGGAGCAAGACCTCACTTTTGTTTTCACCGATAAGTAGAACCGTTGGGAAATAATTAGTAAATAGCTGGGTCTTCCTTCACCAGACGTTCCAATGCGCTCCGATCGGGCGCGGCAGGAGCGCGATCCGTTTATGCGGTCGGTGTATACGTGGAGCGCGCGATCCATACACACGCGGTGGAGCGCACGCTTCGTAGAGTGGCCGATCCGAGTCCTGTCGGTTTTTTGACAATGCTCATAGGGGTGCAAACAGCCACTACAGTAGGACAACGCTGCCGTAGGTGCGAAACCATATCGAACGTATGTTCAACTGAACTTAATCTAGTCAAAACGTGGATCGGCACTGGAGCGCGCGACAGGATCGCGGGTTTCCTAAAACGGATCGCGAAAGAGTTTCCGATCCACGATCGGCGCTCCATGAACGTGGATCGTGGAGTGCAGCTAATGTCTTTAAGATCTCTTTGTAGTATAGTACACCCTGTTCGTCCTGACCATATTATAATGGCTGAATGAGAACACTTTAAATCTTTTGTTTCAGTATTCTGTCCGTTTCCCGGTTACATTGAAAACGGCAAAGTCCTACTCGTAGGTAACATGGGCTTATACGACTATCGGCCTTACGTAAAAAAGGTATTTGACTATATCTACATTACTTTTGCTATCCGTATTACCTACCTATAAAGTGAAATCTCAAAAACAAATTATTTTTTCAGGTAGTGAACAACAAACAGATAATGTATGAGTGTGAGAAGGGATACGTGCTGTCCGAAGGTCCACCAGGAGCCACTTGCGTTGGAGGCCATTGGAGTCCCAGAGAATTGCCTAAGTAAGTTCAGAATCCAATTTTTTTTTTTCTGATAAAATCCTCATCATATCAAATTGAATCAAATAAAATATAAAAAGAGGCTAGTGCCTAAGTAATAACAGCCGCACGGGTCGATCGATCAGGCTAAGCTACGCTAGCCGCGGTTGCTCCTTGGATGGGTGACCATACCATGACCCCCCTCCGTGGCTTGGACAGCATGTTAAGCCGTTGGTCCCGGTTGTCTAACGTGGATCTTTCACAGTCTTTACGGGTCGTCAGAAGCTCGAAAGTCTGACAACCAGTATTAACAAAGGGGTATCTTATTATCCAGTAACTGGGTTGTGAAGGTCAGATAGGCAGTCGCTCCGTGTAAAATACTAGCATTCAGCTGCATTCGGTTAGACTGGAAGCCGACTACAACATTTAGTCTTTGTACCTATTTTTCTGCTCTGTTTTTTTCTTGTCTGTTTATATATGTGTGTACATAAATGGTAAAATAAATAAATAAAAAAAAATAGTTGGGAAAAGGCTAGGCAGATGATGATATCAAATTAAATCTTAATGCTTTCACTCATTTTGGTCCATTCCCTCACACAGAGGGGGGCCTTTGTCCCAGCAGTGGGACGTTATAGGCTGATTGTAATTACGTTTCCATTTCCAGATGCACACTCTACCAGCATCCACGTATCCGCTGGAGCCGAAGACGTCGCTCGATCCCAGAACCAGAAACTCGACGTCGAAGATCGACCTATAGACAGTATTACAATAATCAACGTCACCAACCAGATTCGTCCCAACAGTACTTAGACCATCTCTATGCCAAATATAACCACGGAACATCCAAACCTACCCTAAGACATGCAAACTTCAAGATTATGAAGAAATTTGACTTTGAAGAAGAGATGGAACCACCTACAAGTGCAGAGAAGAACGATGAAAACTTTCCAACTGCTGTATATACTATTTATAATGTACACGGAGAACCAGTAGGCCACAGACTTTATTCTTATCAACCTGTATATGAACCAGAAGAAGATGATATAGTACAACATGAAGAAACGTCTGAATATGAAAACTCTGATGAAGGAGAAGATGAGCTTTCTCATGCAACTGTACTCAAAGGAGGAATGTTTGGTGATCATAGTTTGAGTACAGATACTAATGCCGATAATATCAACAAGTTAAAACATGAATATTTTGAACGATATGTTGATAAAAGGCGGAAAAGGTTCTTGAATAAGAATGCTGATGAAACCAAAAAGGGGAGGGAAACAAGTGGAGAGGAGGATGAGACTGGTTTTGAATTTGAAGGATCGGATGAAAAAAAGGAGATGGATCAGGAATTGGAAAGTGATGAAAGTAAAATAGATACTGTAACGAAACTACCCTCAGAAATCACAACTAAAGCTAGAATCAAACGTGGAATTAACAACGAAGAGTTTGATACCAACAATTGGACTCTAAAACCATCAGCAGATGACTCAGAATTAAATAATGAAATAAACATAGATTTATTAAAAGTGGTGCCTTTGACAGCTAAGCATAATGATGATGATTGTGAAAACAGTAAGGAGATGGCAGTGATACCCTTAAAACCTAACTCAGATGATACTTACAAAGATGTAAGTAAAGAAATGGCTGTTGTACCTTTACAGTATAATAAGACGAATTCTACTGAAGTTGATAATATTTTGGACAAGCGCGATAAAAGAACGAGCAGGAAAACTGATCGACTGAATCAAACGACAGCCACAATTCCCAAAACGTAAGTTTAACCTTTAACAAATAGTATTTTTATACTTTATATACGCAATGCACGTAATTAAATCTGCTATTGTTAAGTTACATATACTTAAAATATTAAAATAATTATGGTCACATATGTGGATTACATTACAGAGATTAATAAGATTTTAAGACGTGTACATAAAAGACATGAAAAAAGTAAATAGATCATTGTTCTAGGGCTAAAATATCTTTTCACTCTAAGGAGAGAAAGATCAGTACAGGATGAATAGCACTATTCTTTTTCCGCAACGGCACAATAATGACATTGATACAGCCTCCGGCTCTCATTGGCACGTTGGTAGTCATCTATTCTCATTTTCTTTATTACAGAGGCAGAGAAGGCAAAGGTGGCAGAAGACAGCAATCGTCTACAGGCGATGACCCAGAAACTGATGGTAAAGACCTGGCCGAAGGTGGAAGCGCCCAGAACACTACTGAAAAAGGCAAGAAGGGACGCCCTAAGAGCCCTTGTGAACCTATTGAAAGCGAGCCTTTCGTGAATATTGAGATTGTCAAGTATGGACGGGATCCTAACAACACTTTTAGTTCAGGTAACTCCACAGTGTCTTTGTTTAATACAAGAGTCTATGAATGGTGATACTTTAATGTAAGTCCGGCGAACCCGTGAGTAGTGGTGGCCCAGCGGTATCGGTTCTCACTTTAGAAATGTAGATCGTGGGTTCGAACCTAGCTAGGCGCTGCACTTTGTGTAAATAATTTCATCACCACTGCCGTCGAAACGGTGAAGGAAAACATCGTGAGGAAACCGGAATGTCCAGAACCCGCACTGGGCCTGCGTGGTGGATTACGTCCCACAGAGAGGAGGCCTGTGTCCCAGAAGTGGGAACATTACAGGCTGATTATGCGGGTGAACCCTGAACAACAGTTACGCTACCAAAATGCCTGTACCTATAAAATTTATACCACGGCGTTAGCTATTTTTATTACGCCATTTAAGCAGATCTTTTGAAAGACTATCTTCTTGATGGACAATATTAGTGATTCAGTAACTTCGGTTAATAACAAAAAGTCTGTATTCAATACAATAATGTTTTATTAATTTCAGGTACAATTGTTCGTGTGGCTTGCGGTAAGGGTTACGGACTGAATTTAGAAACAAATGCCACCGCCAAGTGTGTAAGAGGCAGATGGAAGCCTGAGAAACCTAAATGTGAAATACGTAAGTCAAATACTCTCATATTCCATTAATAACCGAACCTTCTGCATTAATATAACGAAATTCCAAGCCTTACAACCCGTCCGACTAAAGTGTGCACCTCGCTGGAATTCGTTTATGCGCGAAATGTTTATATTTATTATATTTATCATTACCTATGATAAAAACTATACCAACGCATGTTGAAAAAAAATCGACAAAATTATTTTTACGTTAACTTTTTTTTTTCAAACAGTACGACAGAGTAAAGTCACAGCGCCAGGTGTACAGTTAAATCGGACGGGTTGTACTAACACTGGACAAGGCAGGACACTCAAAAATAGGAAGTTACCTCACACAGAAACATTTTTGAATATGATCAGAAATGTTTTGTAAATGTTATCGTCAAAAAGCAACCTCTGGCGGATGACTGCATATATCTGATGAGTTCAACGCATATAAATTAGCGCAAGATTTTGAATTTCGATTGGTAATTAAAATAATTTTTTTCATATCCGGAATGGGAAAGTTTATAGTGGACTAGCTGCGCCCTGCGGTTTCACCCGCATAAGTCTCGATCCCGTGGGCATATCGGGATAAAAAGTATCCTATGTCCTTTCCCGGGAATCAAACTATCTCTATACCATCGGTTCAGCGGTTTAGGCGTGAAAAGGTAACATACAGACAGACAGACAGAGTTACTTTCAAATTTATATTAGTATGGATAAGACAGAGATTAAAACAGAAGAAAAACTAGCAAGGGATAGAGGAGGGGGGCGTGGAGGGGATCAAACCAGAATAACTCAATTCTTTTTCCAACTTTCCAGTACCCTGCCACGTCCCATCAACAGAGTATGGTATCTACACGATGGCCGCGGACGCTGGGCACCCGATGACGGCCAGCCAGGTGCTGGGCTCCAACATGCAGGACGAGAAGGAGCTGAATGAGACCGACCCTGTACCTAATGGACAGGTCGTGCACTTCTCTTGTGAATATGGGTGAGTTAGTAAACTGTTATTATTAGCAGCGCCCCGCGGTTTCACCCGCATAAGTTTCCCGTGGGAATATCGGGATAACAACTATCCTGTGTCCTTTCCCGAGACTCAAAACTATATCTACATCTAAATCTGTTCAGCGGTTTAAGTGTGAAGAGGTAACAGACAGACACACTTTCGCATTTATAATATTAGTATAGGTCTATTTCACGGCAAGGATTCGAAGTTAAATGGAGAAGACGCGTATTATGAAACCATCTTTAGATAGATAGATAGACCTTAGAGCGAAATTACGAAGAAGTTCGGTCCTTGCAGGAAGATATCCTGCTTGAAAATTTATGGTAATGTAGCGGTATCTACAACGCCACATGCGAACAACGCGTCAAACTGACGTCACGCAAAATCCTGCATCTCGCAAGCAGAGTTTACCGTGCAACTAGCATAGATACTTACGGCCTGACATGAATCATCGCGCAGTTGCCCGCCAGACACAACACTCGTCTGGTCGGAGGATCCTCCCTTTTCTATAGTGTATGAGTGAACTTTACACCCTCATACCTTTTATAGTAAGTAATAAATAAATAAATGAGTGCAAGTAGGTGAACAAAAATTTAAAAAGAAACAATTTTCAGATACAACGTGCAAGGTCCAACTAACCTACGCTGCTGGCTTGGAGAGTGGGCTGTCACCAGCATGCCTGAGTGTGTAGCCGGTAGGTGATATACACAACATTGTTAATAAATTAATAACATTAATAACAGTAAGAGCGGTTTCGCACTACATCTGATCCGAATCCGATTATTAAAGATCCGACTTCAATTCGAATTGGGAATGTTCTAAATTCGGACGGATAGTGTTCGGATCTAGAGCGCAACCCCACATACATATCGACGGTGAAGCGTCAATAACTAACATTTTAGCGATTTTCACTTTATTGCATATTCGTAGGTAAAATATCAAATAGCTCATATTTGCAAAGACATAAGGTCTTGAATCGACGACGCGTTTCCTATTTGTTTAATATAAGTAACTTTTTTATTAAAATATTAAAAACTATAGAAATTAGAGGTTTTTTTCGCCTCCTGTAAAATCATGATTTTGTTGTTATTAGATATTGATACTACACCGTCGATATAGGATTATGGTCACTTCGGATCGTCATTTCTCGGATTCAGATCGGATATAGTGCGAATCCGCTCTAATGGTGACTCAACTCCGAACTTAACACCACACCACACCACAGAATACCTACAGTATTTGTATGTCCTTCCCCTTTTTAATCCATCCAAAGGTTGTTTTTAAAAGATCGCTCTTAGCGATAAGACCGCCCATTGTGTCCCCCATTGTAAAGTTTCTATACAGGGTGTTACGGAAAGGGTATATCAATACAAACGGGTTGAAGAGTGTATCTGGTCTAGAATCTCTGTACAAAATTTCAGCTCAAAAGCAGTAACTTTGAAAATGCTTAATATTTTTTTATTTCGATAGTTTATTAAATTGAAATCATAACAAACGTGTCACCGCACTACGAGGGTCATTATCCATTATCTGTAGTGTGTCTGTGCGCCTAGTACACGCACATCACGCCGCCGCGCGCCAGTGCAGCGCCGTAATGTCAAAAAAAAAAAAGAAAATTCATTGTTGTATCTTTAATTTATATGGTGTACATAATAAAGAGTATTCTTCTATTCTTAACATCAGATATACTACTTCCACTATAAAAAATGTTTCAGCGCCCTGCGAACTCCCACTTCTTCACGGCGCTACCTACGAGGCAGGGTACCGGGCAGGACTCACAGTTGCACATGCTTCCTCGGTTAACATAGCTTGCGAGCCTGGCAGATCCCCTCCGGCTACGCTCAACTGCCATCTAGGCAGGCTGCAGCCAACCGTCCATGACTTCTGTAGGCCTTTAGGTAAGCTTACAAATGATTTATTTTCATTGAATTTGGTCTTCTTAATCAGTTTTATAGTAAGCTAATCAATATAATGTAAAGAAACCAGCGGGGCAATTGCGTAAAACATTATCAATCGGAATCGGTTTCATTTTGACAGTTCAACAACATTCATTGCGTTATTTACGCGTTGAGCAGACAAATTTTTCGAATTTAAGAAGTAATGGATTAGCAATTGGCTTCGAAATGATTCTGATTCCGATTGATAGTGTGTTACGCAATTAGGGTCCAGATCAATAGTTATTCTCATTTGGATCGTCCACTGGAAAATGAATATTTCTGAACATAAAGCAATAAACGAAAGAAAGAATAATTATTATAAACGTGGATTCTTGTTGATGTTTAACCACTACTTAAAACTATCGCTCATTAATGTACCATGTTGCATATATCCATCTACAATATGTAGCATAATTAACGCAAGATCTCGCACACCCCAATTAGAGTATTGAGTTAAAAGCAAAGTACAATTAACAAAAGTTATTTTTTTAAAGCTATTTTTATTTTAAAAAAAAACTCCATATTGATCCTAGCATTACTTTATGCATTGATAATTGAGTCTTATTGTCTTGAAACAAGATTTAAATTTCTTTGGCTCAATTGGCGGTCAGTATCGCAAAATACATAATTTGTTGAAAAAATTACTTAAATCGATTCAGTAGTCAATTATGTACAAACTATTTTCATGACTTGTACTTATTCTGTTTCACCTTGTATACGCAAAATAATAAAATTCCCAACTCAGAGCTTCACAACCATACGACAGGCTATCGTATCGAAAACCTGACATTTCGATAACCTGATTTGACTTCCCCTCAACAGCAAATAGCTGTTGGAAGAATAGCGGGCATCTATTTGATTTAAACTGACAAAATTTTCGGGTTTTGGACTTGTAAACAGCATTGAGAAGACTCCTACGATAACAATGATTAATGTTCGATACGATACGGAAGCATATCGAGTGTTTATGAATAAGGGGGCAGGTCTTGACAAGATAATCAAACATCAAACTCTTGTTTCTAGCAAATCTAACCCGTCCACGACCAACCTCGGAATACCAGAGCGGTTCCGACATCGTCAGAGAGGACATCTCGGAGCTGGAGCCCGATATCGACAGCACGACCAACACAGACTGCGGCCCGCCCGCGAGGTAACCCAGACCATCATACTGCTAGAGAGGGGAAAGAGCTAAGCACATGTTATCGATTATCGATTACAATAGAGACATAAAGAAAAAATATATGTTAGAGAGGTTGGATTAATTAGTTAGGACTTCAACATAATGGGTATTAAAGCGATATATGTATAACAAGTATTGAAAAATTAAGAAATATCAACCTAAAATTACGAAGTGTCATAGTTGGGCTAATCAGAATTACGTATAAAAAACAAGTGATCCGAATGAATTACACAAAAGTTAAAGCATTGAATGACCAGCTAAACGAGCAAAAAGCAATGATTTAGCATCAATAAAAAAATGTCAGGTAGCGATAAAAAAAATCATCAGTAAGTACCTAATTAAGTTTTAAAACTTTGTACTTTTCTGTGCAGGAATCCACAAGAAGTCAGGTAATGTGTGATTAGCTCTGAATGTATCAATACAAAGCTGAAACAATATCAACATGATTAGTTTGTAACATTCGAGTTCGTTTGTTTAATTTGACCAAACGCTTTCATTGTAGCTTCTATGTGGTTTTTGTTTTATAACATGCCTTGTTACGCCATATTATTAATTAAAGAACCTAGCTCTAAAATAATAATCCTGAAAAGTTATTCAAAGTCGTAATGCTTGGTGTATCACAGGGTACGATATTTGGTCCTGAAATTTTAACACCTGTGTGTTTGGGTTTTTGGTTTATAGCTAGATGATGATCGTTGTGATTCGAAGTGCTTAGAAAAATATCGAAACTGAAAATGGACGAATTAAAGATACAGCACATTAATGCAATGCAGAAAATGTGTTGATGTGTTTTATTAATATAATAGTTATAATAAACGTTTAGACTGTGAAATATGGCGAACAGACATGTGATTCAAGTGTTTTTTGTTTCGTCACTCATCCAAATCACGTTAAAGGATCAAACATTGCAGTTGTCATATCAAAATAGTATTTCACTTCAAATCAATAAGATACATTTTTAGAGAATCAATAATAATGTTAGATCCTAACGCTTTAGAGCAATTTGTTTGTTTCGTTTATTTTTTTGTTTTTATTTTTACGTTTGCTGTTGTACAATGTGATAAGCAAGTTTTGAAGTAAGTTGTGTTCAAGATACAATTTTAATTTTAATATTTTTACATTCTATAACCAGTTTAAGTTAATCATGACAATCGACAACTTTGGCAGCGAAAATAGAGAAATGTGTCAATCAGTTTTAAAAAAAGAGCTTTTTATGTCGAATAATGAAATCTTAATATTTGAGCACAACTTCCTCCATCCAATCACTGTCATCCAAGAGGATGAACCAAGCCGCGATAAAAAAGAAGTAATGTGTTTGCAAAGATATGCGTTTCTTATTTGCTCGCTGAAGACTGAAGGGAACCCAGGCGTTCAGGGATGCCAAGCCCTGGTGAGAGCCTTATAGGTTCGAAATTTTGCTTCTTTAACTACTACCTCACATCATCACCTTTTGCTCATCGATGATCATGCTCATCAATTGTAACTTCATGTTTTAACATTTTATGGTGATGTCTGGTGTTGCCAGGGTATGGGTTTGACTAAGACTTGTTTATTTGTTGTAATTTATCTTTGTCTTGAAATTTTCTGCGATTTTCTGCGACTGCTAATTCCACTTCACCTGTCCTTCATAATCTTAAGAGAACAAATGGTTTAAACAGTTGTGACGTTGCTAGAAATTATTTTCCAAGCAGTACTGCAAGTGTCCCTGCGAAATCAGGAAGAATTGCGAAATGTTTTGTCAAATTAACAACTATATACACCGTGTTCCGGACGATATAATACATAAACTTCGACTAGATGTTCAGACCATGGAAATAAGCATTTTTCATTATGGACACTTTAATGAATTCCTAATTTTTATTTTTTGTTAATATTCATATAAACTAAATACCTTGACGTAAATCGTCCGATATGAATGCCTCTTTATCCGAATTGGCAACGATGACGTATTTTCTTAGATTTGGCGGGCTGCAACTTGTCAAAACTGAGTTAAGACCCTTTCTTACTGCATAGCACAATTAAATTTCACTAAATAATTTACAAATATCTTTGTAACGAAGCCTTTTTAAGTACTAAGTACTTCCTTTGTTAGATTTAATTTGTAAAAGCTATAGAAGCGTTTGACAAAGTTTATGGATATCGTGAAGAACACGGTGTATAACTCCCAAAAATAAGTTTTGAAGATAAAAAAGGAATCTTGATTGACTTTACCCAAGATGCTTGTTAGCTAATCTTTCTTATGGATCTTAGTCATTCCCAAAACATCACTCCTTTTTCTCACTTTTTCAAGGGTTTAAAAGTCACTTTCATGGTACAAATCCTCGGAAGGCAGGGCTTAGTTAACGTTAAAAAATATACTTTATATCTATGTTAATAAGAACGCTAATTGTATGGCCGTAACCTGGCTTCTTATGTCTTGGCCAAGCTTTTGTTTGGTTGCTAATTATTTAAAATTTCGACTTTTAGTGCATGTATTGTTGTGTTATCAACGGAATATTTTTTTTTTAATTTTGATAATATTCTAAAAGTTTTTAACTTATTCCATGTTTTTCCTGGTTTAATTGCGGCCACTGGTGAAATTATAAAATCGTCTACATAAATCAATGAGCTATGTAGATTTAAAAAATCTATTACCATATTGTAAACGAAAATTTGGAGACCAGTCACGTTTCATACAACGTTGGGCCCAAAACCAAAAGTGCGCCAGCGAAAACAAATATGTTACCCTGGTCGGGGAAGCCCTTATCATTATTTACTATTGCGCCGAACCCTTTGAAAATGGGGTGGACTTCCCTGACTTCGGTGATACACTTTTTTGAATTGACCGGCCATTTTGTATTTTGGGCCCAATATGGCTGATCTCCAAAGCTCTTACCTGTAAGGTACCTAAAATATATATTATTAT
The DNA here is from genome assembly GCA_947508005.1 of Amphipoea lucens. Taxonomy (NCBI): domain Eukaryota; kingdom Metazoa; phylum Arthropoda; class Insecta; order Lepidoptera; family Noctuidae; genus Amphipoea; species Amphipoea lucens. The sequence continues at coordinate 18,239,050 of OX382375.1, forward strand.
TATAAAACTATATTTATAAATTAATTTCAAACCTCGATCATCAGTGGCCAAAATGTCGTAATCAATATTATTTATACCCCAGTATCTTGGAATAATTGCTTGAAGGGTCCAGGGTACGCTGATATACCGGGATGGGGCTGAAGTGAACAGTTCTCTGGGGGTGGAAGGGTATCCCCACGGAACCGAAATCACGTTCAGATGCATAGCTTCCATCATGGGAGAGAAGACCACTTGGAAGCTGATCTGTGAGCAAGGGAACTGGGTTGGCAAGAGTTTTAACTGCGGTGAGTTCGGAAATTTTTCTGATATATTATACTTTTTTAACATTATGGATGGATGGACTGTGTGAATGATGATATGTTTAGAAAGGGGGTGACTACCAAGATGACCACTAATAGAGAAGTATGGAAGAAAAAGAAATGTTGCGCCGACCTCAAATAAATTGGGATAAGGGCAGGAGAATAATGGAGGGGCTTGTGGCTAAGTAAGAACAGCCGCACTAGTCGATCGATCAGGTTAAGCTACGCTTGCCACGGTTAGCCCGTGGATGGGTGACCATCTTCACATACCAAGACCCCTCCGTGGCTCGGAAAGCACGTTAAGCCGTTGGTCCCGGCTGTCATTCGTGGATCTTTGACAGTCGTTACGGGTCGTCAGAAGTCCGAAAGTCTGACAACCAGTCTTACAAAGGGGTATCGTATTAGGTACCCAGTAACTGCGTTGTGGAGGTCAGATAGGCCGTCGCTCCATGTAAAATACTGGTACTCAACTGCATCTAGACTGGAAGCCGACCCCAACATAGTTGGGAAAAGGATAATGGGCAGATGATGATTAAATGAAGCCATATAGGTAGGTTACCTAAAGTCATTTTTTCCAACGGACATGACATCAAAGAATTTCCTATACGCCCAGTCCAAAGTTCCCTAACCTAGATTAAGGCTAGGCTTATCACCAGATGAAGTTCTGTATAATTACGAAAGTGTTCTAAAACAAGATGTGATGCCAGTCATTATGTCGTAGTGCTGGCAGTCCATATTTTGAGGGACGATACCACTACAAAGTCCTATGAATCTCATTGTTCTGATGCCAGTTGAACTTTTCATATTTGCAGAAGAGCTAGAAGCTCAAAATGAGGAGTTACAGAACAACAACAGCTGCACGTTTGAAAACGACGAGCCCAACGTGGTGGCTTTCTACAATGACATGCAGATCACTGAGGTTGTGGACTTTCCTGCGGGAGCTATGATAACATCCAGGTAAATTATTTAGACCATGGAAATGAAAAGAAGGGAGCAAATCTTAAAACATGACATCAGTTGCTCTCTTTTTATCTTAACTTAAGGTGAATGATCCGCTGACCTCGCCAAATTCAGAAATATTCTTTCAAGAATTTTAATATAAAATATTCTTTGGTGGCACAAATTTCCCAAGTTTGACAATTGATTTATGTAGTTTTGTATAATTCCTTCAGTCGCAAATGGCATTTTGATCAACATACAACGTAAAACAGCTGTAATTTGCAAAAATCAAAGAAAATTTTAATTTGACGGGCTCAGCTGCGCATTCATCTGAATTCTTTGCTTTTATCTCTTTGCATTTGTAATTTTTCAAACAACAGAGATAGAACTGCTTTCCATAAATCTACCAGCTCTCTTACTACCCTTTTAACTTACTTCGTCCAATTTTTTCGTTTTCCAGATGCAGTGACATTGGTAAATATGCTATGACTGGATCACAAACTCGCAAGTGTATCGGAGGCTCATGGGACGGTGTCAAACCAACGTGTTTTGGACTTAACCAACAAATGGACTATGCAAGTAAGTAAATAATATAATGTTGTAAAGATTTTTAAACAGCCTTATGAAATCTAATCTAACTAGCCTGTATTTTCCCATCGCCCGACAAAGGCATCCCTCTACCTATTTCAAACAATGTCCCTGCCATGTATCTGTGTTCCCTCCCACATTTAACCCGTCTGCGTTCAAATCAAGAGTGAACAGGCATCTTCTGGGCACGCTCGTTCCATCATAGACCTCATCTATTGCTTTCCATCAGGCGTGATCGGGCTCAAGAGTAGGCCTGCGGACGGAGAGTAATGGGTAGCTCACCGTCCGATCAGGACCAGGCCCGTGCCGGACGACGCGTACGTGTTCCACGCGCGCCTCAAAGAGATGTCAGCATAAAGGAAGGGGCCTGCCAGGGCCGAAGCCTGCCGGGGGTGCGGGATTGTCCGAAAGGGTTACCGCTACCCCGGAACATTAAAGGCTAAGGAAGGAACACGGATGGGTTTTAGTCAGTAAGAGTCTGACACTCCCTTCCGCTCCACCCAGAGCGGGAGGAGCCATTTGATGATTTCCCATCCATAAAAAAGACCCACTTTTAGCAATTTAAAAAAATCGGTCTTTTGTGCCAGTCCTAGCAAGTAAAACTTGTGATTTCAAAATGTTCGATATTGATCAAAACAACTAACGTACTGATTTTTTTAACACTTCTTCAAAAGATATTTATAACGTGAATTCAATCATCTCACTTGCAGTGGAGAAGCGGCCAACAATCCTATTCCGGCACTCCCAGGGTCCAATCGCGCAGACCAATGATGGCAAGCTGCTTGTGTATCCTGGCACAGTGCTGCACATGGAGTGCTTGTGGATGAGGAGATTTGGGAATCCCAAGTGGAACGTTACACATAATAACCCTGAGTGAGTATTCTAGAGGGTTTTGAAGTTCCAACTATATGATTCCGTCTATGATAGATTTAGATAATGCCTAAAATTATATAGGGTATTTGGAAGCTGGATTCAAAGCCTTAAGATGGTGATAGTTGACATCATTTAGAGCATTTTGAGCCATACATGTCTTAGATGAAGTATGTTTTTTTTTTAACTGCAAACTTTTATTCAACCAATACCAACTTTAACTGGGCCCATCTACCACTGGGCCCGCGTGGTAGATTACAGCTCACTCCCTCTCACAGAGAGGAGGCCTGTGTACCAGCACTGGGAACATTATAGGCTGATGATACAAAAAAGAGAGGCATACATGAATGTTTACAATTTCCAGAACAGATCGCAAATACATAGAGGGCTGGACAACAGACCCTGGGCGAGACAGCGCGTTGGAATACAGACTGAGCATCATTAATGCAGTGAAAGAAGACTCTGGAATCTACCGGTGCGAAACTCCGGCGAGGCAGAGCCATCAAGTCGAAATTATTGTTGAAGGTATGAACTTGCATTACTATGTTGTGATTTGTTGCAAGAAAGCACCAGCGGCGACGGTGTCTCGCTCAAATAAGTGACGCTTTTTCTTTTTAATAAAATTAAAAAGCTTTGGTATCTGAAATCCATTTATTACCTTTTGTAGGTCCCGTAAGCCCTTCTTAGAGTTCATACACACGAGCGACTTACGTCAACGCGTGTCGCTCGTGTGTATGAACATTTTGAGCCAGCGCGTACTAGCGACCGTTTGTTGACCGTTCAGGGCATTATTATGGAGCTATATTGAAGTGCACGCGTTTGATCGGCCGGTTTATAATCGCTAAATGCATGCACTAGCAACACATATAGCTCCGTACTATTTCCCTGAACGATCAAAGTATCGGTCAACAAAAAGTCGCTAGTGCGCGCTGGCTCTTACTCGATAATAAATTGCCAGTCAACTTACTTCATACCTATATTTTATGCAAAATGGTCATCTAAATTCATAAATCCCCATAGGTAACAGCTAACACTGTTTTCTGCGGTTTCTATGTATGTATCAGTGGCGAAGGTACCATACAACTCGATTCCCACCGGCTTCCCTTCAAAAATTCAGAACATAACCACACTAATAGTCAATTCGTAATTGAATTTTTTTTGGCATTTCTTTTTTGCTCCGGCTTACCTCTGTCATAAATTCACCCTTCGTCACTAGTATGTATAGTTCTTCTACAATCAAAGGACGTTGGATCTAATTTCCACACACCCAATATCCTTTTCTGCAGACGTCCACTGCCCGCCACTACCCATCCGGCGCGGCCTGGTCGCGAGCGGGCTGGGCACACGACTGGGCACGGAGATTCGGTTCCACTGCGCAAACGGCAACGCCCTGCTCGGTGCGCACACGCTCATGTGTCGAGCGTCCGGCAACTGGAGCTCACCGCTGCCTGTCTGTGAAAGTAAGTAATTTGAGGAATATTTTGGTTTTCAATAAGGCCTTCTTTATTCAAAATTGAGAGAAGAGTTTCTAATCCATACTAATATTATAAATTCCAAAGTAATTCTGTCTGTCTGTATGTTACCTTTTCACGCCTATACTACTGAACGGATTTCGATAAAATTTGGCAGAGAGATAGATTGCATCCCGGTGAAGGACATAGGATAGTTTTTATCCCGATATTCCCACGGGATCGACACTTATGCGGGTGAAACCGCGGGGCGCAGCTAGTGTTTTATACTTTGCAAATACTTTAAAAAAAAAAGTAAAAAAAAGTCGAAGCATTTATTTCAAATAGACACACAAAAGGCACTTTTGAACGTCATACTGATACCTTCAGCAACTTTTCAGAAGATAGATTTCTAATCAAGTCACTTAGCATTGAGTTTTTTTATCTCTTCTTCGGGTTTTGTTTATAACCATACTTTTGCTGTCCCATTTTATTTACATCCATTATTTAATTTATATACATATCGAGACCTCTCTGTGCCTCAGAAAGCACGTTAAGCCGTTGTTCCTAGTTGTCATTCGTAGATCTTTGATACTCGTTACGGATAATTGGAAACCCAAAAAGTCTGACAACCAGTCTTACCAAGGGATATTGTGTAACCCAGTAACTGGGTTGCGGAGGTCAGATAGGCAGTCGCACCATGTAAAATACTGGTATTTAGCTGCATTCGGTTAGACTGGAAGCTGACCCCAATATAGTTGGGAAAAGACTAGGCAGATTGATTGATCTTAAATCGTTCCAGGTGTAGAATGCGGTGACGTAATCCACGACACACCACTCGGTGAGGGCGAGCGTCGGCCGCGCGTGGCCGTGGTGTCGCGCGGGGTTGGTGGCCGGGCTGCGTTCTCGTGTGCGCCCGGGTGGGCGCTGCGAGGGGCTCCTGAGACCGTATGTCTGCCTGCAGCTGATTGGGCCAAACCGTTTCCTGTCTGTAGAGGTGAGTAATTCTATAAAATAATGATACAACGTATTAAATTCTTGGGTTTCATAGTGAATTTAATTTTGTATTAAACGGATTGAAGGAAATTGAGTATTTATAAGGGATCTGGATTGAACAGACCTAAACCACAACCTAACAATGCTACGAAGTAACAATATGTCTGATAGGTAAAGTTATAACGTAAGAATTAAGTCAGCAATACTATTAAAAATCGAAAACACTATCAAGAATCACAAAATTAAGGCCGAACTGAATACCTAAACATATTTAGCACGTGGATTGCCAAAGATATAAACATCCAGATAAACTCTGAGAGGTTTTCGTTGTGGGGCTAAAACTAAATGTGAATTAGGTTGTTTTAAAAAAAAAAAATCCCCTCTATGTCTTGCACTTGTAGTTTGAAAGTTACGTGACAATAAGAGGATCCCGCTTACCCACATCAGTATTTACTCATGTCAAAGTCTTTCTCCATTCTTACCACACCAATGCTTCTTCCAGAGGTATCCTGCCCAGCATTACCGCCACCTACATCAGGCTACGTGCTAGGCCGAGCACCTTACCGCGCTGGTGACGTCCTGCAGTTCCACTGCAATCCTGAGCACACGTTGCATGGCAGACCTATACTGGTGTGCCAGGATAGTGGCCGGTGGAGTGATAAGCCGCCTACTTGTGAGTCCAGCTTTAAAAACTGTGCTATGGTTAAAAAGTAAAGATATGTTGCACATGTGATTTAGCTTAGACCATAAGTGTTAGAGAGAGAGAAATTAATCTAATGAAAAATTTTGGGATGCATGAAGAAGCCTCCTCGTGTAGCGCGGCAACCTGGACAGTCACACCCAACACCTTATTCGACTGGCCAATTCTTCCCTTGCGGTGGTAGGGCTAACGCCCGCCTGGTTTGCGACCACACTCCCACCGGAGTCCGGCGTCAAGCAGCCTGCTGTGTTTCATCGATGCGTGGGAGTTCCAGTGCCTTAGGCAACTTCTGGGCACGCCCGTTCCATCATAGGCCTCATCCATCGCTTTCCATCAGGCGTGATTGAGGTCAAGAGTGGGCCCATTCAGGAATAAAAAAAATTAAATTCAAACCAACATCGAGTGATGTTGGCTTGTATGTCATTATTTACTCAATAGTACTTTTTCTTCTTAGCGTGTCGATAGCAATCTAAATGAACTCAGTTCAGAATTCGGCTACTTGTTTGGCGCCATCACCAGCGTCCACCAGTACTTGTTGCTTCTTCTTTCCGTATACCAAGAGATTTAACTTTTCACTAATAAATAAAATAATGTCCTTCTCCCCAGGTGCTCAAGCATGCACATACCCTGGCACCACGATATCGGGTCGCATGTCGTCCGTGAAGTTCTACTACAAGATCGGCGAGACTATCACGTTCACCTGCGAGCCAGGGTACCGGCTGAAAGGAGCTCCCATGCTACGGTGTTTGAAGTAAGTTGATCATTGGGAAAACGTAACTGCTCGTCTACCACATCATAAGCTTTCAAAGTGATCAGTCTTGAACATAAAGAAAGAAAAAGTATTTATTGCGACTCGTATAGTAAGATCACAAAGTAAACTAAACACAGTAAAAAAAAAATCTTAGTTATATAAAAAAAAGTAATAAAAAGAAAAATTAACAGAAACTCCTATACGAGGCCAAAAGGCTCCTATCTCAGCATGATACTGCAACGTTTAAAAAATAAATGTCACATCGCTGGTATTCTGATAGGGCCCGCTGTGATGTCACGGGCAGTTACAGAAATAAATAAATAATAAAATAGGTATAATAACCTATGTAAAATATTAGCAAATAAAATAAAATATTAATTTTCAATCCGCGCCAGACGTAACCTCCACCTTGAAACATCTTTTCAACTTTCGAGGTTGACTTCAACAACCATTTCCATACTGCCTTCAGTGTATGGATTAGGATATCTTCGTGTCTATCCAAAGATGACCAAGAGCATGTTCGACCATCATGCCTTCTACAGATAAAAACCGGGTTCACTAGTGGAGCCCACCAGTGCTGCGCCATTAGTACGTTGTTTACCCTAACGGCGCAGTACAAGTGGCATTGCTTGCTCGTAAAACCTTAGATCCTGAAGGACTGGGAGTGTCCCTCCAAGTCCTTCTAACCTTTAAATATTTGTTACAGAAACAGAAAGTGGTCCAACGCAATCCCGCTCTGCACACCAAACACAAACTACACTTCGTCCGACACGGTCGCCATGTTTAACGGTGACATCGACGCCATGCTATCTGACGCGCCGCTCGACATCTTGAAAACGCGGGAATCACCCGCCATCTTGTCACCAGAGAGCTACAAAGCAGCTGTCACTAGAGCTGCAGTATCGAGGCTCTTGCGAAGAGGTCCCATTGAAAATTATAGGAATAGAGTATACAGAGTAAATAGGCTACTAAGGAGGGACACTGAAAGATAATTTTTGGGTACTTTTCGGTTTTTTGTGTGCGGTAATTTGATGGCGAAGGAGTGTGAGCGCGGGTGATATGATTTTTTACGGTTTTTTGAAAAGCGTGGTCAACTTAATAAGCGAAGTAAAATTTTGCGGTCTGTGTGTTTAAATGTAGTACTTATTTTAGGGATTTTATTAAGATGGTCAATTATGTGATTAATTAAAAAGTTATTTTGAAAGAGTAATAAGTGGAATTGATGTGAGTTGTAGTCAAATGTGGGGAAATTCTAGAGTACTTAAATACTTAACTAATTTTCTTTTTTTTTCATATTTTAATTTACCAATACATTACCGCATGCGAAAATCTTTTAATATTATTGTATTACACCAATGTGGTATTTGTTTTTAGTATGTACCTCTAATATTGTTGTCATGTTTTATTTTTTTTATACCAAAATAATACTCATGAAAAAAACGATCGATTTTTCGTTTTAAAACGATACTATCCGATGTCAATCTACAGATTAATTGATGAAACATGGATTTGAAGAAAAAAAAACTAATGAGACTAAAAAAATAGAGTAAATTAGAAATCGTAGTAAAATATTTATTTATTTATTTTTCCTTTAAAGACTGTTTAATTATAGTGAACGCATTCCAATTGTTGCCAAATTTTTATTACTTTGAATTTTTCAGAATTTTATTTTTTTATCAATTTTTACAATTGTAAATAACGATGCTTCGCCAAAGAAAATTAGAATACTCTTATAAATATTAGTTACAATTATGTAGATAAACTATTATTGTAATAGTATAGTCGTAAGTCTAAGAAAATGTACCGATTATTGCAAACTAACAAATATGTCATGTAAACTAGCCTAATTACTAATTCAGTCCAAATATTCGACTGAGGGCGTTTGTCCACCGCCGCCGTCAGCGGGACGTCACTGAGAACGAAATGATGGCGCCTAGCGATACATACATTTACTATGGCCGCGTGTCCACTGTCACTCTATCACCGATTATACTTCTATCACCAATTATTATTATTATTAATTAATTCGGCGCGACCGCTAGAACTCGGCTCGAGATTGTGACAGGCCGGTATGCTGGCAAAACAACATACGTTTGATCTTGTCTACACATTGCCGTCATATCATACCGCGCTGTCCGCCCGGTTTTTGTTTTGTCTATCATCACTGTTATAATTAGTAGCCGATTTCGATCGCGGATGAAAAACGTCGCCGTCGCCGGGACGTCATGTTCGGTTCGAGTAATCTCCTTTCTCGATGACGTTCCGGTGACGGCGGCGGTAGACAAACGCCCTAACTAAACTAATTGACTATAAAATAGTCGATTTTGAAAATAGTTGTTAATCGGTACATTTTATATTTTTAAAAGTCGTAATATTATAATATAAGTACTTAAGTAATTTTGAATATTGCGCTAGATACTACCACGCACAAATATTTGGAAACATTTTTGGATCATTGTCTCTAGTTCATGCGGATTTGACTTAAGTATTGACTAAGTTAGATAAAATGTTAAAAATTGAAAAAAAAAAAACACTTAACTTGCGCGCCCATAATTCTTTGCGTTTTACCTAACTTAATTAAAAATTGCAAGAACAAAGCATTTTTAATTTAGTAACAATAAGGACCCTCTCTCCCGGGAGTAGTCTTGTTCCTCACCTCTGGCTTGTCTTAATTGGCCGGCTAGAGTGAACACTGACGTGGAACAGAGCTCCCACCTCATTCTTGCCTTTATTGGCCGGCTTGAGTGGAGATTCGCAAGAGCAAACGTGTTTGGGGGAAAGAAGTATTCCAGTAAATGCTCGTAGGGACCTTGACTATCTTCCGAGCTCTGGGATTGTTCTGAAAGCCGTGGAATACCTGTCCACTCCTCAAGGAACTCAGGACATCTTGCCCCATTGTCGCTACGTCACTATGTGCTAGCGACCGTTTCTGGGGGCCCATTATTGAGTGTCCAAGTCACTCCTTGCCATTTTATCCGTGTATATATAAAACATTGATCAGGCAGGGGCCACAGTTCTTCCATAGTTCTCGATTACCCATAATCCAACCAATATCTTTGTTTCCATAAGTATCCTGCAATAGTCCTACACCAACCGAGGATTGTCCTTGGGTGCACTTGCATAGTGCGAACGGGAATAATCGTCGGTTAGTGCCGTAGTTAATTAAAAACGTCGAACGGGCCTCTGCGAATTGGCTTCGGCCCTTCGTACGCCTTCGATTCCGAGAAATGTCAAAAGGCGCAAAAATAATATCTAATAATAAACTTATTTAACATAATAAGTACCTATACTTACTGTAAATAAACTGAAGATTAGATGACACTTAAGTTAAATCCGCATAATATTTTAATGCATATCAAAAAAAATAAAATTGCATATCTTATTAACATTAAAAAACTACAAAAAATCTGATAAATCTTTAAATAGTTGTATACTTTTTCAAACATAAAACTATGTAACTCTGTCCCATTAAACAAAATAAATTAATAAATAAATTGTGAACATGCTTCTGTGTTTTATTTTTAACGACTCTTAATCTGTCAAGCTCCGCTAATGAGACACAAATGGTTTTTTTTTTGTTTCGTCGCCGATCGGCGAACCGCGCCGCTTGACCGGTTAGATCAACTCAGCCTATCGCAGTGCACTGCTGGACATAGGCCTCTCCCAGACTGCGCCACAACACCCTGTCCTCCGCCTTCCGCATCCAATCTGTCCCAGCCACCTTTATAAGTTCGTCGGCCCATCTAACTGGGGGGCTGTGCTGGGGGGCGTCCCACACTACGCGGTCGGTCTCCACTCTTATAGCCTGCGCAGACGACGGATTTTTGTCCGCGGCGATAGAACGTATGGAAATCTATGCAATAACGCACACGAAGGACAAGTAGACTGCTAGGATTTCCATACATTCTATCTTTGCAGACAATTTCTCCGCGGACAAAAGTCCCTCGTCTGCGCAGGCCTTTACGTGTAGGCAAATCATGAACGTTGTTATAGATACTTGACTATTTATATTAGTTATTTTTTTATTGTAGTTAAATACATTAATAAAATATGTTTTATTTAGGTATTTTTCCCTCTAAACTTTTATACTTTTCACATTAATTTCGTCAACCTTTTCCACATAAGAAAACTCGTTTACAATTTCTGAAGTAGGACATGAGAGGTATCTATACCTAAAGTCCGGCCGCGCTAAATTTGCCATAGATGTAAACAACAATGGCCGCTCAGAAATTGAATAAATTTCCTTACAGATAGATATTTAAAAAACCGTCCATATAAATAATATCACAGTCACTATTTAATTCAAAACTCCTGTTACCTAACATTACCTGTAATGGTTATTTATAAAACAAATTACATTACAGATTAACTAAAAGGAAACTCATTAATCAACCTAGAAAATGACGCAATGTACTACGCTTGTCTGTGATTCAATCGTGATTGATTTGCACTTACATTACATGTCAATCATAGAAAATAAACTCTTTACATTACCGCTTTTGTATGACCAATTAATTAATAGAGCTATAGCAAAGTAAGCAATGGAACTGAAACACAGCGATATCACACGAAGAAAACAACAATAACTTAAGATCTTAGTACGCATTCGAAAACCAAAGATTTTCAATTCAGTCTCGCGCGAGTCGCGGTCAGTGAATGACGTATAACGAGTCGCGCGTTTTCGCGCCAAAACGCGTGTTACTTCTCGACTGTCGAAAAAAAATTCGAAATACGAATAGGGTTCCATTGTTTTTTTTTTAACCAGTCCAAGATGGCGGTGATTTAAAAAAGTTGTTATGAATTGTTTATTTGGTTAAAATACCGCGTGTGTTGTGTAGTGTGACAGTGTTTTTTTCCTATGGTTTTGTTATGGCGCAGTAAGGCGATAAACAGCGATAACCCATAGGTAAATTGAAAAGATTGCCTAATGTTAATACTAAACGTAATTAAGATAAGTTTAGTAGCCAACTAATGCGCAGTTGACCTGCATTCCTGTGCCTACCCTCAATTACTAAATGTTTTTAGTCATTAAAGATAGTGGGCGAGGATAATACCAGGTAGGGAGGTAGGTTGATTTAGGTTCATCACTTCACATAAAGGCTGATTTAGACAAGGTAAGTAACTGACTCCCAACTCGAGACAAGTCAGCTGCTGACCCGATATTTACCTAGTGTAAATTTAATTTGGAGTCAGTAGTACTGGTTATATACCCAGTACCTAACTGGGTTGTGGAGGCGAGATAGGCAGTCGCTCTATGCAAAATTCTGGTATTCAGCTGCATCTGGTTTGACTGGAACCCGACCCCAACGTAGTTGGAAAAAGGCTAGGCAGTTTGTGTTTGTTATGGTTTCTTTAGCTTCGATGTTTTTTCTCTTACTAAACACATCCTCTGTAGATTTAATTCAATTACCACCATCGTTAGTAGTTGAGGAGCTGTGTATTTCTTCTTCTTCTTAAATCTATGACAAATGTGTTGATTATGAGTTGACCCAGTAGGTGACGGCATCAGTGGTGAATCTTAGGTTCCCAGAAGTGCAGGTAGCATTTAATCAATCTATAATGTTCCCACTGCTGGGACACAGGCCTCCTCTCAATAAGAGGGAGTGGGCCACACGGCCCAGTGCGGGTTGGTAGATGTCACATGTCTTCTAATTTTTCAGTCTTAAGACATGCCGGTTTCCTCAAAATGTTTTTCTTCACCGTTTTGAGACCTGTGGTGATGAAATATTTTTTTAAATTTTTAAATAATTTACAATTCAATTGAATTTCACACAAAGTAAAGCAACTGTCTGGGTTCGAACCTACGACCTACATACAACTCGTAAGTCGCGGCCGTTACCACTTGACCACCACTGCTCGCCCAAAAATTACCCATCCTACCTTTTTAGTTTTATTTTTTGTGTTTTTTGAGTCATTTTCACCGCAAATAAACGTATTTTCTTTTTTACTTTTCTTTTCTATCAAGAAAATCTCGAACGAGAAAATGCAAATTCTATCCAAGACTGCTCTTAAACGAAGCATGCAACCAATCGATTAGACAGTCCAAGTTATCGACATACGCGTATCTATCGATTGTAACATAAATGTTCCGTGTATAAAACTGGAGCAATAAAAACATGTTCAATTGTTTCTTAGCGTGTTCGGATACCGGCCAGCTAGCCAGCAACGAGAACTAGTCGGAAGTCTATGGAATTATTACAAAATTCTTTAATTCTTTACACTCTATTTCTTTCTTTGTGAACTAGATTAGTATTTAATTGGCTTTGTGGTAAAGTGATCTCGTTTTGGTTACGGTGTTGGGCGAAAAAGTTGCTAAGAGGAAGTGTGATATTGGGTGGAACTTTTGTATACCTACAAACGGGGTGAATAGGGATGCAGGGATGAATTGGAACGAAACTTTAAAATGGATTTTAGCGTTGAAATCATATAGTTTTTTGCCGACAAGGGCACTTAATCGTTAATTATAATGCAGTAAACACATTAGTGTCCTTTATGGCAACAAACTATATTATTTCAATGTTAAAATCGCTTTTAAAGTTTCGTCCCTATCCACCCCTGCATCCCTATTCGCCCCGTTTGACGGAAAATATGGCCAAAAGCGACGATCAGAAACAGTAATGACTTCTCAAAATGTCATATACTCGTAGCTCATATTAGTGCCAAATTGATTTTGAATTGCTTTGGTATAATCGTCTGTTTCGTTACTAACGGACAGAAATGTGGCGAAGATGATAAACTATCAAGAGATTTTTCAAAAATCAACCTCAAAGATGAAGATTAAATCGAGGCGAATTAGGATTAGGAATCAATCAAATAACATGAAAATAATCATAGATTATGCTTTTAAATCATACTTTCTTAAAACTCCTGAGGCTATCAGAAACTTGAAAATATTTCTCAAAAACATATAGGTAGATACTATAAAATTATGTTTTTGTAAGGTTATTTTGTTAGGTAGTTCTTTTATCCATACCACAGATAATATAATACTCTAGTATCCATACTACTATTATAAATTCTAAAGTAACTCTGTCTGTCTGTATGTTACCTTTTCACGCCTAAACCGCTGAACCGATTTAAATGAAATTTGGTATAGAGATAATTTGAGGTCCAGGAAAGGACATAGTATACTTTTTCTCCCGATATTCCCCCGGGATCGAGACTTATGCGGGTGAAACCGCGGGGCGAAGCTAATCCTATATAACCTGTCACCTGCACCTCCATTTGTAAACACACCGCGTCACATCCGGGCCTCGGACGGACTACCAATAGATCGTGCATTGTATAATATATGGGTTCACTCACTTCCTTTAAGGCTAATCCTGTCATAATGTAAAGGAATTGATTTTGTTATGTCACAAGTTTGGTTGGTAACAATTAATTCTTGCCGGTTGATTGGCATGGGCAGTTCCTGAAGTGTGAGGGGCTTGTGGCTAAGTAATAACAGCCGCACGGGTCGATCGATCAGGTTAAGCGATGCTTGCCGCGGTGGGTCGGTGGATGGGGATAAAGCACGTTATGCCACATCGGTTACGGGCCGTCAGTAGCCCGAAAGTCTGACAACTAGGTAGTCTTACCAAGAGGTTTCGTATTACCCAGTAACTGGGCTGTGAAGGTCAGATAGGCAGTCGCTCCATGTAAAATACTGGTAAGTATTCAGCTGAATCCGGTTAGACTGGAAGCCGACCCTAACATAATTGGGAAAAGGCTAGGCAGATGATGAGTTTCATTCTATTTCGATAGCCAAATAGGTAGTTGTTATTTTCACTTTACGTTTATGTAATTATTACTAAAATAAACTAACTTGGCAAAACTGAACATTATTTCTTTTAATGTATGACGTCTTAATAAATTTAAAACCATCTTCAGCTGAATTTTAATAAATAACAAACACTTCGACGCCAAACAAATAAGTATGTAATTACGTTAATTGCTAAGTCCTGCCGTTACAAAATGAAATTACAGAAAGCTAACTCCAACGCAACATTCTACACAAATTAATAAGTTAATAATCATGATAGATATAAAATGCTGTCTTATTCTTATTATAACTGCTTTGACATGATTAACAAACAACCATTCATCCTAAAAACCGCCTTTAAAAATAAATTACATAAGCACCTCTTTAATATTTTTTGTCAAAACCTCACTGTAGAGAATAGCTAAAAAAAAAAAAATCTGTATGTCTGTTTTTAAAATTTAAGAAATAGTTAAGGGAATAGTTTTATTAACTTGTATGTGAAAAAGTGTCACTATAAAAAAATATGTAATATGGTAAAATGTACAAAAAAAGGAGCTACGTCTGCCAACAAACTGCTTTGTAGTTTGGCAGAGGTAATACATATTGTTTAAAATTATCTATGTGAATAAACACTTTTTCATTCCATTTTTTTTTTTTTTGTTATAAAAATAATTCTACTTAATTATGTTTCTCTTAGCTGCAATCAAATAAGTTCTGAAGAGTTCAGCTCATCGTCTTCCTGCCCTTGTCCTATGTTACTTGGGGTTGGCGCAACATGTTTTCTTCTTCCATTGACAGGGGAGTGTCAACCTTCATGCTGTCATTCACTTCTTTTTCTTCCCTATACATACAATCCGTCCATCCTTCATTTGACCTACCTCTCCCTCACCATATATGCATCGTTCTCATTTCATTTCATCCCTCCTATTTATTTTCATTCTATATTTTTGGGACTACAGTCAAGCTACCCCTAGCCCTATTGTGCTTCACCTTTTGAAATTCTTCATCTTCATTTGCCAGACCTGGTCCAATAATGTCCTACTCTTTCACAATCCCCAAAGATTTTTGGATGTATTAACCGGTCAAGCCCGAAAGGGTTACCGCTACCCCGGAACATAAAGGGCTAAGGAAGAAACACGGGTGGGTTTTAGTCAGTAAGAGTCTGACACTCCCTTCCGCTCCACCCAGAGCGGGAGGGGTCATTTGATGACTTCCTATCCACAAAAAAAAAGCCCAGCGCATACTACATATGGCACGATACAATAGAAAATCAATTGTTTCTCATTAGCGGGCCTGGACCAATTAAATTTAGTCCCATCGTAATTTATATCCAAATAATTTCTCTCTTCCATGTAACATACACCCACCAATTTTCACAACTCGTGTTTGGCAAGCAAGATCCTTCAGTGAGCCTTCTGCCCCATCCATCTTGTTGTCTATGCCATGTTAGCTAACTGGCACCAGTCTCTATGCCAAGGTCAGCCGGCTCTGCGGACTGCCAGCATTGTCTATTATAATTAAAAGGTAATTGTTGTTTAACTTGATGAACGAACGCAAAAAGTTTTGTACACGTTTGTCGGCGTGACGTGATGGGTTGGAACTTGGAATAGTATGCGAGAATGTTAGGCTTAAGTCTTTTTCTTCAATGGTCTTGTTGAGAATAGAATTCAAGTTTAAATTAGTATTAGTTAGGAACATAGTGGCTTGAGTTGAAGAGAGCTTTTCTATGAAAGGAACTTTTATCTGCTAAAAAGGTGCGTACCTATACTGGTGAGGAGTTCAGATGGTGTCTTAACACTTTGAGCGAAGCATCTGGGTGTGAGTGCAAAAAAATCTAACGTGGAATGGCGCTAGAGCAGTCCGAAAATTTGAGTCGTTCAGTAAGTCGTCCTACATGCCTACGGCCCATTTGGGACGACTTGACGAAAATCTAAATAAATCTTATTTTCGTTCTGCAAGTCGTCCCACGTTACTCTTAAAATGAGAAAATGTACAATCAGCAGCAAAAGTGTTAATGTGGAAATAATACAAAAAAAGAATTGGTTACAAAATATTTAATAATCACAACATTGTCACATATAAACAGAAAATATTAAATCATGACAAATTTACAAGAACAGTTCACAAGCACAGAATACAGTCAGAAGGCACAAATAGGAAAGAGTCACCAGCACTAGAACGATAGGCAAAGGTTTTAAACAGGAAGAATTAATTTATGCACAGCTAGAGTCACAGATTCATCGGAGTTCAAAATGAACCAACAATAAATTTGTAAAAATTTGTTCCACATTCATTTAGTTTAGTTTTATTTGAAAAGTACTAGGGTAACAGAAGTTAGTAGGAGGTTGTATAATACGTAATGCGTACCCCATGCATAAGCCGTCTCAAATAATGTCTTTACCTTTTCTTTCGGAAAGTATAAACCATACTAACTCGTTTTAGCAACAATCAATTCTATGAAATACTAATCTTAACTACTTATCTCTAAGTAGTTTTATTGATTTATTGATACTGAAACAAAATATAAGTATTTTTGTATCTTCATTTTATTCATAGGTCTGTCCTGTCATCGTTTACTTCAAAAGTAACCACCGTAACCATTGTTTATTACCTGATAATAACCGAAAGTCATACATGTCTACTATTCTTATTAATTTCTGATAACACTTCGAACTTGTGCGTTTACTTGTAAAATGAAACAATAAACTGTTGTTCTAGAAAAATATTATTTAGTAGGTAGGTCTGTACTGACTTTTTTAATATTAAATAATCTATGAACAAAACGAAAGTAAAAACTAAAAATACTTAAAAATATATTGTTATGACTTGTCTTGCTAACTGTACTAAACGTCGATAAAGTTTAAAGTTCCATACAAAAAAAATGTGGGACGACTTGCAGAACGAATAGGTAATAGGTAATAGGTAATACGGGCTGGTGTCCGCAACTCCACGTCAATGCGCGTATTTTGCGTACGGGTGGGAAAATCGATTATTCGATCCACCCCAGCTCCTCAAGGAAGGCCAGCAACGCCTTGATGTTACTGACCGTCTCTCGTAGGGTACCTGGGTTACCGAAGTACTTTGCCCTATACGTGGCGACCACCGGGCAGCTTAGAAGCACATGTGCCGCTGTCTCGTCGTCCTCCATGCATGCCCTGCACAGCGGACTGTCTGTTACTCCTATGACAAAGAGGTGTTTATTAAATGACCCGTGGCCAGTTAAAGCTGCAGTAACTATGCGCAGCTTTTGTTTGGTTAGACGGAGGACCTGTTTCGTGAGGCGGCCATCCAATGTAGGAATTGCTTCCCTAGCCTGCCTACATTCGCCTTGGTCCGTCCATAGTTTTTCATGTTGGTCTCTGGTGCGTTTCCTTACCAGAGTGCGTATATACCCGAAGGAGAGTGGCGCAATGGGCTCAGGTCCCACTGGTGCCATGCTCGATCCCCTTCTGGCTAGCTCGTCGGCTGCATCGTTGCCCAGCGAACCGCTGTGTCCTTTGATCCATTGAATGGTTATTTTATTGAGGTTACCCACCTGGTTGAGGCGCTGGTGACACTCGTATATTAGCCCAGAGTCAGCTGTATAACTGTTCAGCGCTTGCAGAACAGCCATGCTGTCTGAGAGTATGCGTATTGAGTGCTCCTTTACTTCCCTAGCCAAAATGGCAGAAGCGGCTAGTGAAATGCCCATGCATTCGGCCTGGAACACTGTGTTGTGGACCCCCAATGGTGCGGCTATGCGTATGTTGAAGTCCTCCGAGAAGATTCCAGCACCAGAGCCACTACCTGTTTTGGATCCATCCGTGAAGATACGCAGCTCTGCAGGGCACAGCCCCTCGCATCGGCGATCCTCGTGAAGCTGGATCTTGTATTTTTTATCAAAGATAAATTGTTTAGGTACCCTGTCATTTATGGCTTTCGTAATGGGGAACTCCTTGTGGAGTCCCTCGAGCAGCGTGGTGTGTGGTGTAACACTCTTACCCCAGAGATTTAGTGTATTAAGACGTACTGCCGCCATCGTCGCTTCCTGCTGTATGAACAGGTGGAGCGGTGGAATTCCCAGAATGGCTTCAACTGCTGCAGTCGGAGTAGTCCTCATGCAGCCCGTGGTCGCCATGCAGGCTAGTCTTTGCATGCGTTGTAGTTTGTTAACGGCTGTCACTAGCTTGGTGCGGGGCCACCAGACCACAGCCCCGTAGGTGATCATGGGGCGGATCACTGCAGTGTACAGCCAAAGTATTATTTTAGGGGATAGGCCCCACTTCTTACCTATCATTCTCCTGCACTGCCAAAAGGTTATGCAGGCCCTGTTTAGTTTGTTGTCCAGATGACTGCTCCAGTTTAACTTACTGTCGAGCGTGACCCCTAGATACTTGACTTCGTTGGTCAACTGGAGTTCAGTGTCGAACAGTTTAGGTAGGCGATAAGGCCCTAAAGCTCGTTTATGGGTAAACATGACAAGTTCAGTTTTAGTGGGGTTCACTGAAAGGTCATACTCCCTGCACCATCTCTCTACGATACGTAGCGCTTGCTGAGTGAGGTTGCATACCGTACCCGTCACCTTCCCCGAAACCAGGATTGCGAGGTCGTCGGCATAACCTACTGTATAATAGCGGTTGGCGTTGAGTTTGGTGATGAGATCATTAATCACCAGATTCCATAGGAGGGGGGACAGGACCCCACCCTGCGGGCAGCCTTTGGCTATCATGGCCAGCTGCTGCTCACCTTCAAGGCGAACCACTCGTTTACGTAGCATGTTTGTGATCCAGTCCGTTAGTACCTGTTCTACTCCATGCCTGGAGAGGGCGCTGTTGATACTGGAGAAGTTGGTTTTGTCGAAGGCTCCTTCGATGTCTATAAAGGTGCCCAGGCAGGTGCCTTTCTGATGGATCGCTTCCTCTATCTGGCTGACCACCAGATGGAGGGCGGATTCAGTCGACTTACCTGAGCTGTATGCGTGTTGGTTACCGTGTAGCGGTATAGTCTTCAGAGCGCCATCCCTCAGTTCCCTATCGCACAACCTTTCCATAGTCTTTAGTAGAAAGGAGGTCAGGCTGATTGGTCGGTGAGATTTGGCGTTTGTGTAGTCACCCTTACCTGGCTTAGGGATGAATATTACTTTCACTTCCCTCCATCCCTTAGGAACATATCTGAAGGCCAGGCACGCTCTCATTAAAGGCAACAGTCTTGTGGCGACAGAGGTGCCACCCCACTGCAGTAAGGCGGGGAACACTCCATCAGGACCAGCTGCCTTAAAGGGATGGAAGCTCCGGATGGCCCACTGGAGTTTCTCCAGCGTGATCACCCTGCGGGCATAGAGCCAATCGTTGTCTGATGGTGTCTGAATTTCATCCTGCCAGTCAATTACCTGAGCGAAAACACATCCTGGGAAGTGAGTTTCAATAAGGACGCGTCTCGTTTCTTCTGGCGAGGATGTTAGTGTGTTGTCAGGTCTCCGGAGGGTAGCGATCCCAGGTGTATACTGTTGCGCTAGTACCTTCCTTACCCTGTTAGCTTGCTGACAAGATTCAATACTACCACAGAATTTGCGCCAACCCTTGGTACTCCTGAATCTGATGCATTTTTTGTAACTGGATTTGGCTGCATAGTAGTTATCCCAGTCCTCATCCGCACAAGTATTCATGGCTCTATTCAGAGCTTTCCTTACCTTACCACGCTTGCGCTCCAGCTCAGCACCCCACCAGGGTTGTTTGCCCGGTGTGCTGCGCGGAGTGGTCTCTGGGCAGGCGGTTTGGTAGCTGTCTATAATTGTTTTAGTAAGGTGACTTACTTGTACTTCAATTTGTGTTGTATCCTCAAAAGTTGTCGGATCGTTTGATGTCGCCAGCTTTGATTCAAGACTGCGTGTGTAGGCGGCCCGATCCGTGTTGCGCGGATTACGCCGTGGTTTCGTGGGTGGAACACAGACCTGGATATCGTAACGGATCCACCTGTGATCAGAGCAGGAGGCCTCCTTGGAGACATGCCACCCAGTGATAGTTTCCGCCGCTCCCTCTGTTGCCAGAGTGAGATCTATGATTGTGCGGCTTCGCCTGGTTACGAACGTTGGTTCGGAACCCGTGTTTAGTAGGGATAGGTTAGTCGAGAATAAGTAGTCAACCAAGGCCTTACCCCTCTCGTTTTGCGTGTCCATACCCCACAGTTGATGGTGGGCGTTGGCATCCGCCCCGACTACGACTTCAAACCCGCACCTCTCGCAGTGGCTCACTAGGCGGGCGAGGTCGTGCGGGGGCGGCGCCTCCGCCTCGGGCATGTAGACCGAGGCGAAGACAACCACCAACTCCGTGGCATCGCCACGCTGTATAAGCAGCTTTGCTGCAGAGACGTCTCTGCAACAGAAATCAGTTAAGAGCTGTGTTTTGAGGTTACCTGTGATATAGATGCACGCCCTAGGATGGTCGTGATCTGTGGTGACCAGGAGCTTACCACCAAGATTGGAGAGTCCTTGTATGCGGCCCGCCCTTATCCACGGCTCCTGGATCAAGGCAATGGCCGTGTGTTGAACCTCCAACCACTTGCGAAGCTGAGCCGTCGCGGTTTGACTGTGGTGGAGGTTAGCTTGGAGGATTTTACAGGCCGACGAAAGGGACGCCATCACTGGCCAGCCCCTCCTCGTCCCCCTCCAGTTTGAGCCCGGCAAACAGGTCGCCCGCGTCGAAGCCGCCCCCCCCCTGGCTCGAAGCCGGGGACAGGATCATGTCTTCCAGCTCCTCGCCCGAAGAAGGGACGGCGCCCACGGTGGCGGCAGCAGGGGCGACCGACCCTGCCGGAGCAGGTTCGGCCGCGGATGCCTCCGGGTTGTTTGAAGGGGGAGATGACTCCCCCGCTGGTGCTTGCGGCTGGTTTGGCGGGTCTTGCAACTCGCCAATGGTTCCCGTGGCGGGGTCCCATCCCTGCGGGACGTCGGTGAACCTACCGTTCCGACCCTGGAACTTAACGTACACCGCTCCCAGTCCAATTGAGAGACGGCGTCCGGCCTCCATCAGGGTCGGGATTTGGTCCACAGGGACGCCGACCACCACGAACCATTTGCAGAACGAAAATAAAATGTATTTTGTTTTCATCAACTCGTCCCAAAATGGGCCGTAGGCATGTGGGACGAGTTGTGGAACGACTCGAAAATTTAAAGTGATACGGCGCGATGACGTAGCTTGAAGGAATTGGTATAAGCCGCAGCCGTTTATATACGTTGTTTTAAGAAAGACATAGTTTTTTATGGCGTGATTAAACGTTGTGTCAAATAGCGTTTATCAAATTTTACGTATTATAACGTTTCTCCGCTCAAAGTGTTAAATTAATCGTCTTATTAAAATAATAATATTCATCCAATTGGGGACAGTGGTGGCCCAGTGGTAACGTCCCGACTTACGAGTTGTAGGTCGTGGGTTCGAACCTAGTCAGGCGATTTACTTTGTGTAAAAAGATATCATTATCACTGCTCTCAAAACGGTGAAAAAAAACATCGTGTGGAAACCGGCATGTCCTAGAACCAAAAATTCGAAGAAATGTGACAGCTACCAACCCGCACCGGGCCCGCGTGGTAGATTACAGCCCACACCCTCTAGAAAAGAGGAGGCCTATGTCCCAGCAGTGGGAACATTATAGGCTGATTATGCTTCCAATTGGGACCCAACTCACGGGAAAGCAAGTTGATTCAAGTGAAAAACTAGTTTTGTCCGTCATTATCCGATTTTAAGACAAGATTTTCTCAAAGATTTCTGCAATTTTTTTGAGCGGTAAATGCAAAACACCACTAAAAATCGAAAGGAATCCTGAACAACTTGATGACGAATACTGATGTGGCGCCATCTATGTCGCCATATGCGAACTACGCAACATACTGACGTCACGCAAAATCCTGCATCTCGCAAGCAGGACAAAAATTTATCTTCGGGCATATCACGACCTCTCAGGCAGAGTTTACCGCGCGTCTTGTCGGATGCTCCTCCCCTTTCTACGGAGGATTAGTGAACTTTACACCCTGTTCCTCATTACTTCTACACTAGAATCTGTATTTTCCTGCAGTGTCAATGATTGTTTGAGAACAAAAAAACAGTGGCACTCCGGGAGTGCCGACAGAAGTGAAAACAAAACACAAACAGAATACTTTGCCATCACTCACTGACATATCGGATATACATTAAAACCGAGTACATCCTGAGGACAGCCGAACACATCCGAAGCGGTGTCGGTTACGGTAACAGTGGCGCGAATTCAATGGTTTTTTCCCATCTCAAAAAATGCCCATTGCGCCTATATTTATTTACCTATTTATTTAGATTCACCAACGTTCATATACACTTCAGAAATCACAGGAAACAACATACGAGTAAAATATAGAACTAAATGTAACAAACAATTATAGGCAAATACAGCATTTTCTTATTATTACCTACAAAGTGAACAATCTGAAAGCAGAGTAGTTACACATTATTTTTAGGGAACATGAACATAACAAAGAGAGATACAACCGTCTCCAATCGTGTCGTATAGTATCGAAGTTTTCACTTCAAAATTTATAGCAACAAGAGCGCACAGCAAGAATGACTAAATAAAAGGTTACATAAAAGTAGTATTACTGTACTGAGGTATTAGTTACAGATTATTATCAAGTGATTGCTACTCAACCGTTTACAAACACGGTCAAACTTCACACACTCTTTCTTTCTACTTGCGCGGAACGATCCACCATGAGCACCATGTATCTATCAGATAATTAATTTATATGTCATGGTTTCGTTTTTAATTCTTTTACCTATTGTGGTATAGTAATTTTATTTTAGGTGCATCGTCCTCACATGTTATTATATAATTAATGTACCCATGCAAAATATTGTACCTAAAACATTTTAAAAGAGTAACGGTGGAGTTTCTTGCCCGTTCTTGGAACGTCGGTTGGAACGTCCCGTCTTTGGAATGGGCGACTAGAATCAATTCTATTTTAAGATAATTTTTGACGTACAAAAGTGCCTTTTATGTGCCTATTTGAAATAAATGCTTTGACTTTGACTTTGATAAGAGGTTATGTAGTTTTTCTGATTTATTCCGGTCGATCCCCTGAGACCCCCTCCACCCCCCCCCCTCCTCGATCCCCTGCTAGTTCGTCAGTCGACTTCTGTTTTAAACTTTGTCTTATCCACTTTATCTTTACTTCAGCTTTTCATAGAGACGTTACGGCCAGTGGCGTGCATTGCATATAGGCATATAAGCAGTGCCTACCTCGATATATCAACATAAGCCTGTCAATTACATTTTAGTGTGTGTGCCCCACAATTAAGAAACTCACTAAATTATCATACCTAACAAAAAACTAACCCTGTTATTCATAATCCTATTTTATCTCTATTTTAGCTAAAATAGGTTTATAGAACGTTTGTCTTTATCTGTCACGTTGTCATTTCTGTGTGTAAGAAAGAGACAAACCCCATTTTAACTAAAATAGGTTTGATAAGTTTTATGAATAAGGGGGTAAATCTTCATACAAACACGCGCGGCAGGAGGCAGTCGCCGGACGGCCTACTCGGCTCCCGTACTATTCGCACATTGTCATTGGTCTTTACTCGGTCAAGTTAATACGACAAATTAAAAATACGTACGTCTCACGCGTTATACCATGACGTTCGACCTTCGCAATTTATCACCCTTAAGTAGGCATGCCTACTCAAATAACCACACTATTTGACCTCACTTTTTTTTCCGATTAGTGACCACGTTTGTCTAGACTAGACCCGGCCTAGTGCCTACCTATTCTGAAAACCAATGCACGCCACTGGTTACGGCGCAGGACAGCCTTTACCACAAGTGGTCATTAGTGGTTCAGCAGCTTCAGTATCATCAGGATTGTCTGGCAGCAACAATCTAACAGCAACTTTATTATGACGAGAATAAAGATCATAATGATTTTGACAGACTTGTCAATAGCGGCAACCCAACTGCAAAAAAAAGCTATAAATTTTTAAAGATGTCCCCGAAGAATTTCTCCAAAAATTAAAAGAAATATTCATATCTCCTAAACTATCAAAAATCGCGGAACATTAGGGTATTTTCGGATACCCCTAGGTATGAGGCGTATGAGGAATCAAAAATTTTATAGACTTCTCTATTCGGACCAGCCTGTATACTCTCATAGACTAACCTATTCAGTATGCTAAGCTAAACCTACGCTGCTAAGTAAATAACTCCATATCTTGTACCAACAACAACGTATAGTTATGTGGCGTTAGCACGTGTATGCCAACCATTACCTCTTTGTGAGCGAGCACAGTCGGATAAGTTAATTTTATTCGCAAATAGTGGCAATTAGCACGTGCTTTGTAACTAGATGAGACTGATTTGTTTTATGTCCTTGTGTTCACCTGCATTATATGCGACAGCAATAGGTATTTGTACCTATTTGTATGTCAGGTTCTCGTCTTTTCATTATGGACGCTTTTAACGTTCTGCATCGTTCTTACATGTATAATTTTTAACATGAATGATGTAACCAAAACTTTGTAACCATATTATTTTGATTTAAAAGAGTGTCCATGGAGTTTCTTGCCCGTTCTTCTCCATAGGTACCTACGCTTTCAGATGGGCAACTAGCTTCATCTTTCTGACTGACCGACCCCTTGACAATTCAAAAGTGTCTGTAATTGGTTGAATTGAAATAAATGCTTTGAGTTTGAGTTGTTATATTCTCGATCAGCAGTATATTTTTCAACATGAATGATGTAACCAATATTATTTTGATTTAAAAGAGTGTCCGTGGAATTTCATTTGACAGATTGTAGTAGCTTGATGTGCTGGCGTCTGTACATTAGGCTAGTTCAAGGTCCAAATGTTACCTATAACATGCAGCCTACTGTACGTCTTATCGACAAGATAAACTCCGGTTAAAATAGCTCAGAAACCGTTAACAAGAACGCCAGGTCTATTGGAAACAGCCATAAAGTATTTCGGTTTCTCCTCTGTGACCGGTGACCCGGCGACCCGCGCGTTTGTCATCATTTTCACTGCAATAAACTTCACAGCTTTGTGGAGACTATGAATATTGAAATTATAGTTAAATATTTTAATGAGGATCTAGGAATCTGTCGGTTAAATAAAATGAGCTTAACTGGGTCGGCTTCCAGTCTAACCGGATTTGTAGCGGTATCTACAACGCCACATGCGAACAACGCGTCATACTGACGTCACGCAAATCCTTCATCGCGCAAGCAGAGTTTACCGCGCAACTAGCATAGATACCACAGCCCGACATGAATCATCGGGCAGTTGCCCGCCAGACACAACACCTGTCTGGTCGGGGGATCCTCCCTTTTCTACGGAGGTTGAGTGAACTTTACACCCTGTTCCTCATACCTCTATAGATGCAGCAGAATACCAGTATTTTACATGGAGCGACTGCCTATCTGACCTCCACAACCCAGTCACTGGGTAATATGAAACCCCTTATGAAGACTGGTTGTCAGACTTTCGAGCTTCTCACAACCCATAACGACTGCCAAAGATCCACAAATGACAGCCGGGACTAACGGCCTAACGTGGTTTCCGAGGCACGGAGGGGTCTTGGTATGTAAAGACGGTCACCCATCCACGGGCCAACCGCGGCAAGCGTAGCTTAACCTGATCGATCGACCCGTGCGGCTGTTATTACTGAACCACCTGACTTGATTTGACACCGCGTCGGATCGCATCGCCCGCCCTTTCTATTACTTTGTTTTCACTGAACGGTCTTTCTGAATTTTGTTTTCCTCGGCTCCTATGGGGCATAGCGTGATGTTAAATAGCCTATATCCTTCTTCGAGAATTGGGCTATCAAATGCAAATAGATTTATTTTTAATCCGACTGGCAGCTCTAGAGATTAGCGCGTTCAAAAAAAACGAAACTATTCAGCTTTATTATTAACTAGCTTTTGCCCGCGGCTTCGCTCGCGTTAAATTCGGGATAAGACGATTTGTTTTAATTAAGTTATTTTATTATTCGTTTGTATCATAGAACCTGTACTAATTTTGCGGAGGAGTCACACTATTTTAGGGGCTAGGGGAAGATTTCCAAAAAAAATAAGGCAGGTATTTTTCGTTGGTAACAGTCTGTGTACCGATTTTTAGCTTCCTACCTTGAAAATTGCGAAAAGTCCCATATAAAATTTCACCCCCTCTTTTGAGGGGTTGGGGGCAGATTCCCAAAAAAAAAAATGATGCACGATTTTTTTGGTAGTCACAAATAGTCCGCATACTAATTTTTAGCTTTCTACCTTGAAAATTGCGGAATACTCCATACAAACTTCCACCATTTTAGGGGAGTGGGGGGTTAGAAAGAGACAAAAAGTAGCCTATGTCACTCTCCATCCCTTCAACTATCTCCATTTAAAAAATCACGTCAATTCCTCGCTCCGTTTTGCCGTGAAAGACGGACAAACAAACAGACACCCACACTTTCACAGTGGACAGTATAATTATTTATGTAGATGAAACTGAATTTAAATAACCTTCAAATATAACTGCAATACCTATTCACATTAAAATAATGAAAACCCCAGCTAATTTGCTTAGAAAACAAGCTCCACCGCGTACCAAGATACTAATTAAATAATGTTAATATGTATTATTATTCTCAGTGGCGACTACAAAGTGGCTTATCTTATGTAAACGAGTACCTACATAAGTATATATAATCAAAATGGACGCTCTTTGCACCAACAATGGCAGAAACAGGGCTGAGATGTAACACTGAGATTTAGAAGATAGATTTTATAATTATAGTTCAGAAGACTGCTAAGGAGTATCGTATTACCCAGTAACTGGGTTGTGGAGGTCAGACAGGACTACCTATATGGCTATATCTCCACCTAAAATACTGGTATTTTCCTGCATCCAGTTAGACTTTTAGCTGACACCAACATACAGGGTGTGGCTTGAATAGTTGTCAACCGTTAAGGATTCGATATCTATACTTCTATACTAATATTATAAAGAGGTGAAATTTGTTTGTAAGTTTGTATGTAGGGGGTAATCTCTGGAACTACGAACCCACGACCTACGACTCGTACGTCGGGGCCATTACCACTGGGCCACCACTGCTCTTATTATGTGTCTACCGCTTCACAATAATTAACTAATTGCATTCGCATTATAAAATTAAGACCAATCAATCGATCAATCGACCAACGAACCACAAACCACAAACAAAAACAGTCAATCGCAATGATCTCGCTAACCCTAAAAAAAGTGATCAGACATGCATATACAATCCTTGAACTATCAGAGGCCCGGCACGAACGCGCGACCTAAACGATTTTTTATAAGTTTTAAATTTTGACAAACACAATATCTATAGCGCATAATCAGCATATAATATTCCCACTGCTGGTACAAAGGCCCTTTCTCTGTGAGAGAGAGTGGGCCGTAATCCACCACGCGGCCCCAGTGCGGATTGGTGAATGTCACATGTCTTCGAATTTTTGATTCTAAGACGTTCCGGTTTCCTCACGATGTTTTCTTCAATAAGTATCACCCACAAATATGATGAAAGCCTAAATATAAGTAAATATTATGAGCAAAACGATTATTTTCAATGTTGAAATCGTTCGAATTTGCGTTACATTTACTCCGCACGCACGCGCTATGCCCACAGTGCCAGAAAAACTAAATAACATAAGCATAAGCCCGATATAAGAAAAAAGACCTGAGAAGACCCGGATGCAAGAACTTTTTGTGCCTGTATTAATATGCTCATTTGCCGAGCATAACTTGGCAGTTAAATACGCAATGGTTTTAAAATTAACGAATTTCAAAATGGCGGCGCTATTCATAGATATTAAAGGAGGTTTTATGAAGAGTCTCATTGTATTATTATGTACATATTTTAAGAGTAAATAAAGGTAGATCTGTTGATGATTTTTGCCTGACTGTTCTGTAAATGAATGTTCATTTTATTTTTTTCTGAATGAGTGACTCCACGTGATTTTTAGCTTGCCCCAAGTTTTTTGACGCACATGTTTTGCATAGACCTATTATTCTCGCTGACAACTTAAACTATCTGAACAATAGTCAATAGACAAAGACGTGACTGTCATTTTAGATTTATATTTTCTGTACATTAGAATCATCAAGTGTTCGAATGACCACTAAAGAAAAGGCAACTTTCGATTATTAATTTCCATGGCAAATCGATACCTAATTAGCATATAATTAAATTCAACTGTTTCTTAAAAGCCAATTAAAGAATCGTACGTGCAATAAGCGATTTCTAAGATTAGACTGTGAGAAAGGGTGCTATGATGTCCATTGAAGCAGCTAATGAGTTCATGTCATCAGCACCATCAAATGATGGGATTGGCAACTAACTGTACCAATTAACTGAGCCTATCGCAGTCCACTGCTGGACATAGGCCTCTCCCAGGCAGCGCCACAACAACCTATCCTCCGCCTTCCGCTTCCAATCTATCCTAGCCATCTTCTTAAGGCCGCAGCACACTTGTAACATCCGACGCCATCCCACGCTTACTTATTAGCCAAATGACGAAAATAGCTCAACGAGATGAAAAATGTGGCCAATGAGTAAGCTACATTGATGTCGCGAAACGTGGTGTGTTATAAGTCTCTTTCTGTCTTGACGGTCGTCGGTCCACCTAGCTGGGGGCGACCCACACTACGCTTAGCCTAACTTCGTCAAGTCTTCTCGTCACCTATCCCACAATGTTTGAAGACTGAGGTCTTTAACCAGTGCGTCCTGCCCGTTATGACATAGGACACTTGACAGTCGGGCTAGTCTTCAAATTCAATGTTGCTCAGCGCATTATGGAGTTACGTTTTAGTCCCATGTAATAGGGGGGAACCTGCCCAAATCCAGACTGCGGGCTGCTGAGAAATTCCTGACGGCAAAACTCAGTAACAGTTTGGCCGACCTGCAAATCGAACCCAGGACCTCATGCTTAGCAGTAGCGCTGATGGTATTCTACTGTTAGTAGTAGGGAAAGTAGTGTCAGACTCTTACTGACTAAAACCCATCCGTGTTCCTTCCTTAGCCCTTTATGTTCCGGGGTAGCGGTAACCCTTTCGGACAATCCGCTACCCCGGCAGGCTTCAGCCCTAACGGGCCCCTTCCTTTATGCTGACATCTCTTTGAGGCGCGCGTGGAACACATACGCGTCGTCCGGCATGGGCCTGGTCCTGATCGGACGGTGAGCTGACCCATTACTCTCCGTCCGCAGGCCCGCGCCTACGATGGCCGGGAGTCGTCACGCGGCTCCCGACGCCCGGAGCGTCTCCCGCGGCGGCTGGGGCGCACACTTAAATTACGCTTTTCTGTTTAAAAATGGACTACTTACATCATAGAAAAACGTGATTTAAGTGCGGGTTGACGTCAAATAAAGATCTTTAAAGTGTTTCAAAAACAAAAACGTATCATAGCTAAGAAAGACAATATTAAAGGCTTGTACCGAACTCTTCAACAACAACGACAAAAACAAAAACCACCATGACATAACCAGTACAAAAACTCCAACCCGCCACAGCCTACCAATCATCACGGTTGACATAAAAACACACAGTACACCAAGGTCGCCATAATTTCTGAACCAACCGCGCGTGACGTTGATTGGACTGTTATTACTCTGTGATCATTAGATGGTGATCATGTATGGGATATAACCGGTGATATTGTTTTGATCTCTGAACTAGACTTGACTTCTGTCATAGAAGGTAATTTGTTGAATAAGTTGTTTATTTTTCTACATAATTTACTATTTAATAGCCTCTATTCCTTGGAAACGTTTATAATATGACGCTTAATAAGAGTTGTACAGACGCCAGCACAGGCTACTACAATCTGTCAAATTTCTTTGATAGATTTTCAGCTTTATTGCTACATCATAAGGTTCAAGGTTGATTGGGAAAATTTGACAGTTTCGGGTAACTTGATGTGCTGGCGTCTGAACAACGATATTGATAAGGTCTTTTTTTATTTACCTGTCTTATTTGATAAACAAATACATTATGATTAATCGAAGTTTTACCACACACCGCAGTGTCTCAAGACGAAAGTCTTTGAACAGTGGGTGTTGCCAGTGATAACCTATGGCACTGAAACGTGGTCGCTCACAATGGGCCTTATTAGGAGGCTAAAAGTCATCCAAAGGGCAATGGAGAGGGCTATGCTTGGAGTTTCCCTGCGTGATCGAATCAGAAATGAAGAGATCCGCAGGAGAACCAAGGCAACCGACATAGCCCGAAGAATTGCCAAACTTAAGTGGCAGTGGGCAGGGCACATTGCTCGCAGAATACATGGCCGACGGGGCCGAAAGGTTCTGGAGTGGCGACCGCGTACCGGAAGACGTAGCGTTGGAAGGCCTCTTACAAGGTGGACCGATGACCTTGTGAAGGCTGCAGGAATCCTCTGGATGCGGGAAGCACAGAACGGGTCGAAGTGAAGGTGCTTGGGGAAGGCCTATGTCCAGCAGTGGACGTCTTTCAGCTGAAATGATGACGATGATGCACTGAAGTTTTTAATGTTATTCATAAATCATACGGTCCACAGTTTATGTTTATCACAAAGATCCAGGATGTTCATACCCAACTTAGCGTTTGAATGGTGTGAAAACTCGTGATTTCCGTATCGTGTTTGTTTACCAAATAACACGCGTAAAAGAAAACACGTTGTACAGACGCCAGCACATCAACCTACCCGAAACTGTCAGATTTTCCCAATCAGCTTTGAACCTTATGCTGTAGTAATAAAGTTGAAAATCTATTAAAGAAATTTGACAGATTGTAGTAGGTTGATGTGCTGGCGTCTGTACATACATCCATTGTACAGCACCCTGATTGCGAAACACACGATCAATTACAATCTATATGATTTCGAAGGGGGATCCCTTCTTTTCGCATAATGTTCTTTGTCCTAATATACTTCGGCATAACGATTTTGGCACAATTTGTTTTGGCATAATAATACTTCGGCATAATTTTTTTAGGCATACATTTTATGTTGGCATAATCATCTTAAAGACTAATTTGTTTTGGCATAAATTTGATTCGCATAATACTAAACGACGTCAGGGGCACCCCGAGGTTCGGTTTGGTTAGGTTCCTTTAAACCCTGCAGACAGAAATAAGAGCCCGCGTAGCGGGGCTCCGTCGACCTGACGTCGTTAGAAATAAAACGCTCATGCTAAATTTTATGCTTTAGAATGTTATGCTTTATCATTATTATGACTAGACAAATTATGCTTAAAAAAATTATGCGTAAGCTGTTATGCGTAATTATATTATGCGAAAATATAATTATGCCAAACAAAATTATGCTAAGTTATATTAGGTCTTAAAATTTTATGCAAATGGATAGGGAACCTTTCGAAGGATATTGTTAATCCATCACACCAATATTATAAAGGCGAAATTTTATGAATGTGTGTGTTTATATGTTTGTTACTTTTTCACGCTCAAACGGCAGGACCAATATCGATAAAATTTTGTATAGAGGTATCTGACACCCTAAATTAACATATAGACCACTTTTTATCTCGATATTCCTACGGGATCGAAACTTATGCGGGTGAAACTGCGGGGCGCAGTTAGTTGCTTCATATATTCGGAAAAATTGTCTGCTCAACAATGTAGGTAAATAACGCAATGACTGTTGTTGAACTGTCAAAATGAAAGCCATTCCAACTGTTAATGTGTTGTGTGTTACGTAATTAGGTACAGTCAGCATCATAAGTCGATTAACACTATCATTTTTACATGTTATTAAATTGACAACAACTTTTTTCAATAAACTGATTTTTAGCTTTTCACATAATAGACAAGAGTATATATTCTAAAAAAAATTCTTCTGCTGCAATTTTGAACAAATATTTTGCTCAATAACTAAGATTAAAAAATCTAAAGTGTTAATCAACTTTTGATGCTGACCGTACCTGATAGTTGACCGCTTGTTGGTGGTCACACTTTGTTTGACCCTGAGCTGGCCTAGCGTAGTATGGAGTTTCAATCGAATGAGAGCCCAGCTTAGACTGGTTTTGTGACCACTCACATGGGCGGCCTACTGTCCCCTGAACAGTATATTAACCTAGCTTGTTGACTAGCTAATATTCTTACAACGGCCCGACCTATTCTCATAATAAACTTGGCTTGCGCCAATACAAGCGCAGCACAAGAATAAGGTGTTGGGTGTGACTGTCCAGGATGCGCCGAGCGCGAGCGTTCAGTTGAGTAACTGGCGGAACAAACTGCGCTACACGAGAAGGCTTCAAAAAAAAGACGGGTTGCACTCCGGGAGTGCCGGCAGAAGTAAAAACTTGAATATTAACGTTGAAATAAATCAATTATTAATTGAATCAATATAACTAAGTTTTTTTCCCTATTTCTGCGTCACTTTTTTCATTAATTGATGCACTTTGTTCAATTTCTATTTTTTGAAACCCTTTATACACACGAATTTTACGAATACACAGCAGTGTGGCTACTAGTGGCTACTACACAGACGGTCGAGTCATCAGCTGTCCATCCACGTCCGCGTCCGCGTCCGCGTCCGCGTCCATCATCACCATCACATCACATCACATCACACCACATCACATCACATCACCATCGCCATCGCCATCACCATCACCATCGCAATCACCATCGCCATCACCATCGCCATCGCCATCACCATCGCCATCGCCATCGCCATCACCATCCATCCATCCATTATCGTGTCTCACTTGGTTCACTTCGGTTGGCGCCGCCGCCGTAGAAAGAGATGGGGGGGGGAATCTCTCCTGACGGTCACGTGTCCTGACGCAATGCCCTGACGCGAGTTTAACATTTTTTACCCATTACAAAAAGTGTTCAACGCCGCTAAAGAAGTTTTCACTTCAAAAAATATGATCATATTTCGATTGAAAAATCAGCCCATAGATTAATAATAAGTCCAGCTTTCCTCACGAAATTTTTTTGCACCGATATCAGAAAGTACTTACAATAATTGACAAAGTTACAATGGTAACTACTTGCCCGGATTTGAACCCACAGCCTCGGCACGAGAGGCTAGGCCGTCACGGCAACAGATATTATTTATTTTACTATAATAACAAGAACTACAGTAATTTCACAAGCGTGCACTTGACGCATTCGTCCCGTCACGGTTGGGAGACGTCCTCACTCTGACCTTGTGCTGAGTTTACAAACAAACACCGGCTCCTATATTATATCACTATTCACTTTGATGTACAGACAACAGCACATCAAGCTACCCGAAACTGTAAAATTTTAACAATCAGCTTTGAACCTTGTACTTTAGTGATAAAGTTGAAAATCTATTAAAGAAATTTGACAGATTGTAGTAGCTTGATGTGCTGGCGTCTGTCCCTTCTTGAGCAGCCATCTTAATTTCTTTTAATGTTTCAGAGGCTCAGGCGCAAAACGTCTCTTTCGCAAAATGTCCCCTGGTCGTAAAACGTCTCTTTCGCAGAATGTCTCTTTCGTAAAATGTCTCTTTCGCAGAATGTCTCTTTCGCAGAATGTCTCTTTCGCAAAATGTCGCGCCAAGGACATAAGAATAAAATTTTGATTTTCAGAACAAAAAATCATTTATTAAAATTATAGTGCAATTATGATGATAAAATTTTGGTACTTAAATTTACTTAAGTATGTATTCCAAATAAAAACAATATCAATAAATATCAAACATTTTACACACATTCAAAATTTAAATCAAAGGAATCAATACTGTTAGTAAACATATCTACAGATAATATAATAGGAGCTATTACTAATAGTAACTAAACATTAACTAAGTATTGCAAATGAAAATATTTTTTATACCATTTTTAAAATGATTAAAAAAATATATTTAATATTAAAATGTCAAAGAAGAAGTTCAAAAAGAAATACCCAAAATTTACAGTTTTCTCTATCAATGTTACAGGCACCCCTCTAAATTACTTTATAAAGACAACCTTTTGAAATCAGCAGTTGGTTGTCAACAGGGTGACCCTCTTGGGCCAGTCATTTTTAGTTTGGCAATAAATCCAATTATTCGACAACTAAATTCTAAATTCAACGTATGGTATTTGGATGACGGAACCCTAGGAGGTGATGTAGACACAGTCTTAAAAGATTTACAGTTTTTAAAAGAAAAATTCAGTTCCATTGGCCTAGACCTTAACCTTTCAAAATGCGAAATTTATCTTCCCCAAACGACTGACAGACAGACAACCATTGCAAAATTTAGTACAATAGCTCCAAATATCAAAATTACGGAAAGAAACTCTCTTCACCTTCTAGGGTCCCCAATTTTTGACGAATCCTTTCCAACGTTCATTGAGGAGAAGATACAAAATTTTAATGACGTCTCGGAAAGACTTTTCAAAATTAATATTCATTCGGCCTTCACACTCATTCGGTACTGTTGTTTTGGACCAAAATTTACTTATAGCCTTCGCTCCTCTCATCTATGGAAGCATCCACAACTTTTAGAAAAAGTAGACCAAATTATTAGAAACACATTAACTTCCATCCTAAATGTGGCCCTGGACGACCGTGCGTGGCAGCAAGCCACACTACCCATTCGCTTGGGCGGTCTCGGCGTCCGCAAAATTTCAAGTATTAGTTTACCAGCCTTCCTCTCCTCGGTCCACAGTACCGATAAATTAACCAGGAACATTTTATCTTCCTCACTGGTCGATTTTGAAGTGCCGTTTTTGACCGATGCGTTGAACGCTTGGAAAATGGCTTGTCCCAATACGGTTTTGCCTGATAACCCGTCTTCCCAGAGACGGTGGGACGTGCCGCTCTGCAGTATTATACGGAATATCCTTGTAAACACGTCACGTAATACTGTTGAGCGTGCCCGTCTGCTGGCTGTGGGAGAATGGGAGTCAGGTTTGTGGCTTCAGGCGCTCCCGTCATCCACCATAGGCACAATGATGGATGACTCATCGTTTCGGCTCGCTACGTGTCTCCGCTTGGGTGCACCTTGTGTTGCTCCGCATCGATGTCACTGCGGTGAAGCTGTCGACAGTCTCGGACACCATGGCCTGTCCTGCTGCAGGAGCGCAGGTCGCATAGCACGGCACGCCAGCATCAACGATATTATTCGTCGAGCCCTTGTCACCGCCGGCGTACCAGCGGTGTTAGAACCAAACGGCTTGGTACGTGATGATGGGAAGAGACCAGACGGTATGACGTTGTTGCCTTGGAAGGTGGGTAGGCCTTTGGTGTGGGACGCAACATGTGTCGATACCCTTGCGCCATCTCATGTTCCTAGCACTGCGGGCTGTGCTGGCGCCGCTGCTGCAGCTGCTGAGACCCTCAAGCGGCGCAAATACTGTAACCTTATGGGCAACTACAGCTTTGAGCCGTTTGGGGTCGAAACGCTCGGGTCATGGGGCCCGAGCGCGCGTCTCCTTTTTAAGGAAATTTCTCGCCGGCTAGTCGATACTTCACGTGACCAGAGGGCTGGGTCGTTCTTTGGCCAAAGAATTAGCATTGCCATTCAACGTGGCAATGCTGCCAGTCTTCTGGGCACGTTTCCGGATGACAGCGATGCGGATGAATACTTCGACACCTAAGTGTCCTTTGTTATTTTTATTTTTATATATTTGTATTGTAAGTTAGTCGTTTATTTTAGTATCTAGTGTATATAGTTAGTTTGTGGTCAAATAAATAAATTTTGGCATTATAATTTACTTGAGTTATTATCAAGTATTGCATTAAAAAAAAATTAATCGTTTTCATAAATGATTAACATAACATTATTGATAAAAAGAAAATCTCACAATGTATAAGTGTTCTATGTCCTTTTTGATTACGAATGTATTCGATTTCTTGATCCATATTAAAACTCAAATTCACTAAACACACACAGCTCGGCAATAATGAATGACACATACATTTATAAGTTTTTTTTCTAACTACCCTCACATATTATTATGATGATGCCATCACTGAAGTTTAAATTGTACCAAAATATTATTTTTAACTGTATCAAAATATTTTTTTTTATTTGGAATACATTCTTAAGTAAATTTAAGTACCAAAATTTTAACATCATAATTGCACTATAATTTTAATAAATGATTTTTTGTTTTGAAAATCAAAATTTTATTCTTAAGTCCCTGGCGCGACATTTTGCGAAAGAGACATTCTGCGAAAGAGACATTCTGCGAAAGAGACATTTTACGAAAGAGACATTCTGCGAAAGAGACGTTTTACGACCAGGGGACATTTTGCGAAAGAGACGTTTTGCGCCTAAGCCGTTTCAGAGCTTAGACAGGTTCTAAGCGACGTATCATTTAATAATTTCGCTTTTTTGGCCTAATTTAGTTGTGTTACGTTATGTCTCTTCAGTTTAGATCATGCTGGATTGCCATTGGTTAAAATGATATTTCTAAATTTATCCTCGTAGTGACAATTTGAATTTTCCGACGACCTTGTGAAGGCCGCAGGATTTCGTTGGATGCGCGAAGCACAAAACAGGTCGAAGTGGAGGTACTGGCGGGAGGCCTATGTTCAGCAGTGGACGTTTTTCGGCTGAAATGATGATGATGATGATGAGTGACAATTTTCCCGATGTCATTTAAGGAGTAGGTATGATAAACAAGTGCAGGGCTAGACTTACTTTCTTGTAAAAGTAAACTGAAGAAAGAAAGAGATATGGACCAAAACGAGACGTCAAACTTGCGTGATGGCAAAAGTGGGATCATATTCATAAGGAATAGAAATAAATTGAGGAATGCCATCGTCCATGAGTGGAAAGAATAGGATAGCGATTAGAATGCAATAAATTAGCAAAACCAAACTGCACGATGCACACAGTACATCACACAGTGCAGTTGGAGCACAGGCAAGGCAATCATAGACAATCAAAAAGTCACATGTTCCAACAACATTTATCCATTAACAATTTGTAGCAACACCAACTCGATACAGTCCTTCTTTCACACGCTAGCAACTGCAACTACGGCCGCAACTCAATCTATAATAGCGATCGCGATCGGTTGTTATGGGAAGCGCTAAGTATTGTTTAGTGGAAAGCGTTGTTGACAGTAACACCGACTTTCATTGTCAGGCAACTGCTACATGGCACTGTTTTCACTTAGAGGTAAGCAGAAATGGTAGTTACAATAACTGGGGATAGAAAGTTCTGGAACAGTGGGCTGGCGACTGAAAGTTTGACGATCAGTGTAACAATAATCGAAGGGACCTATTTAAGGAGTAACTCAAAGCTAAGACAGACTATGACGCCGATTCTGTTGTTCACAAACTAAACCAAATTTAAGTTCAGTGCATCTTTTTCTTTCTATTTCGTTAAGAAAAGGACAGAAGATAAATTTTAGTTTAGTCCTGTCAAATTAATCAGAGCCTGACGTAAATTGACGCAATTTTAGTAGGTAAGTTTTTAATCACGTCATTTATGTATACTACTAGCTGCGCCCCGCGGTTTCACACGCGTAAATGTCGATCCCGCGTGAATATCGGGATAAAAAGTAGCCTATATGTTAAACCAGGGTGTCAGCTACCTCCATACAAAATTTTATCAAAATTGGTCCAGCCGTTTGAGCGTGAAGAAGTAACAAACATATAAACACACACACACTCACAAACTTTCGCCTTTCTTATATTAGTGTGATTAGTTATTCTGTGATCACATCTAAACTTGTATGAAATAACCAGATCCTATCCTCATCCTCTCCGTTCTCATCCTGTTATCAGATGATTGAAAATTCAGCTCTAAGGGCTGATTTTTCCAACGCCACATATATTTTATCCGAGGAATAATTTTGAATTTTTGACAGTTCTTCCATTACAAAATTTGTCAGACGTCAATTTTATTCCACGAATAAAAATTATCTGGATTGAAAAATCAGCCCTTAGTAGTGCAAAGTCATAAAAAGCAGCTGTTACATAATAGGTAATCTTCTTCAGTATAGCCTGAATGATTTATTTAGCCTTAACACAGAAAGTCGTTAGCTGTAGGTACGCACTGCACCTGACCTCGCTGTGAGGTTACACTAAACGGTAACATAAACTTGATAATTGATAGTGAAGACCTTATGGAATCTAGAGTAGTTAGTGGAGATATTACTCTTTAGGGTTGCAGGGACATAGACCGCATAGACAATGGCGTAACTATACCGTTTGGGGCCCGTGGCAAATTCAAGGCTTGGGGCCCTCTCTCAATGTAAAGAAGCTCAACCAACGTTAGTTTTTTTTTTATTAGCACTTCTCTCGCGACTTCTTCCGCGTACATTTCATGTTTTCCCCTACAAAAACTTTAACACCTGATTGCTTCTGTCCTTATGTTAGGAGTCTCCTGTGCTCATGGCCCTCTCGGTCCGGGGGCCCCCTCTAGCTGGGGGCCCGTGGCATTTTGCCCCAATGCCACGTACCCTATAGTTACACCACTGCGCATAGACAACCTGTGATCATGGAACCGATACATGATTCCAAAAAAAAGTTATTAAAATAAAATTGGTTGCACCATACATTTTGACCGCATAGTTGAGACTTATCTATGAAATAGCTATTATATTTGCTTTTTATAATAATTATATTTCTTTTCTGATTTTTTTTTATTTTTTTAAGTATTATAAACATTGATATATAAAAACCGGGTTTTTTATATATCAATGATTATAAATTATAACCGACGAAAAAATTCTACGCTTGGGAATGTCTAGAATCATATGCAAAATTCATGGATTCAGTTTGTGCGTCACTGTCAATGCATAAGCAGTCTGTACACATGCTTTGCCGATGTAAGAGGGGAGGGGTGGTACTTGGGCACAAATGTAGATACCATTTCACCCAAGAATATCATAATACGAAAACCCAAAAACACTGCCTAACCCAGCCATCGACTCGAGAACCCCACGCTAAGCAGTTGCACTTGTGATTCTAGGATCAATTGCAAAACGGCAATAATAACAGCCGATACAAGTGATAATAATTATCTATTTAAACTCAGATTTACAGCTGATCAATTAAGGCATATAGATAATAATGCTAATCAAATAATTCCACAGTACCATTGTGTTCCATACGATTCAAAGAATGGAGCTCTCTGCCTGAATTTAAATGGTAATAAAATCACTAGACCGAGCGGAATCACGAAGGGTAAAATTATAAAATACTCTTTTTGATTAAATTTCATATTCACGGTATAATTGAACGGTCCTCGTCTACCAAGCGTGGTGAATGGAATCATGTCTCTCGGTATAGTTCACATTTTTGAATTAAAAACTTCTTTAAGCGCGTTCGGCATTTTTTGAGATGGCAAAAAACCATTGAATTCGCGCCACTGTTACCGTAACCGACACCACTTCGGATGTGTTCGGCTGTCCTCGGGATGTACTCGGTTTTAATGCATATCCGATAATGTCAGTGAGTGATGGCAAAGTATTCTGTTTGTGTTTTGTTTTTTTTTTGACATAGCAGAACAAAATAAGCTCGGTTCGCTCGTAGCTATGTAATAACAGCCGCACGTGTCGATCGATCAGGTTAAGCTACGCTTGCCGCGGTCGGCCCGTGGATAGGACACCAGCCATTACTTATCAAGACCCCTCCATGGCTCGGATACTACGTTAAGTCGTTGGTC
This sequence comes from Amphipoea lucens, assembly GCA_947508005.1. NCBI lineage: Eukaryota > Metazoa > Arthropoda > Insecta > Lepidoptera > Noctuidae > Amphipoea > Amphipoea lucens. The sequence goes on from OX382375.1 coordinate 18,278,973, forward strand.
CCGGCTGTCATTCGTAGATCTTTGACAACGTGTTACGGGAGCCCGAAAGTATGACAACCAGTCTTACCAAAGGGTATCGTATTACCGAGTAGCTGGGTTGTGGAGGTCAGACAGGCAGGCACTCTTTGTAAAATACTGGTATTCAACTGCATCCGATTAGACTGGAAGCCGAACCAACATACTTAGGAAATAGCTAGGCAGATGATGATGAATCACTTTCTTTCTCATCGTGTCTGTTTGTTCATGGCATGGTCAAAAGATTGGCTAGTCAACTACATTGATATCAAAATCGACTGCTCAAGAAGCTTGAAGATTAAAATTCAAAAACATTTTCCCTATAAAATCAAAGCATATCTATCACTACCATAGTCCATTCAATCTTTAGAACCCTGGCAATACCCAGCCTTTCTTTAAGGCTGAGGCCAAACGAGCGTAATTTTTTGAGCCGTGAGTCGCGTAAAATGAGTCGCGGAATTTATGCTGCAATCGGTTTCATACTAAAGTCCTGTTTGTACCACACGGCGACGCAAAATGAGTTATCTGCTGACTCACGCGCGTTATTTTAACCGAATTACGCTCGGGGTGAGGGAGGTTAGCGAGGCAAGCGTCAGTTATGTTACAGAATGCGACCGAAGTTACGTCCGTCCGTCTGGCAGCCTAACCGAATTTCAGTTGAACGTAAATTGCGATACTCAAAATACGCGACTCACAACTCAAAAAAGTACGCTCGTTTGCCCTCAACCTTAGTGTCTAAATACACTATGCCGAAGGTACGCGACCGAAGTTGCGCGGCTGATTTTACTGTACGCTATAACGCAACGTAATTTCGGCATAAGTGTCGTCAGTAATTCAAATAGCATTGCAGGCGTAATCATGCCGAACTTCGGTCGCGTACCTTCGGCATAGTGTGTTTGGACACTTAGAGCCGTGCAACAAAATATAGTCAAAAGCCCACTCTGCCCGCTTACAATTTAATTCACCAGTAGTTTTGCTCCAGAAAACATCATCAATAGCCAAGAAAATTCTATAGAACAGGTAGAAAGACACAGGGAACCTGCAGAGCAAGTCCTATCAAACACGAGTAAGTCGTTCCATAAGGGGACACCACAAATGTACAGGAAGTAATGTGTATGTGTGTGTGAGTGTTTGTGGTGTGTGTGTCAGTGTTGGTGTGTGCGATGCGTCATGCACGATCGAGTTTACGTGAGGGCTGCCACGTGAGGTTACGGCCGTTTTTTTTTAGATTTTTTGGAGGAGTGACAAGGTAATTCGTCGACGCGGAAGATTTGCATATGGGTGTCAAAAGTAAATCTGCGTATGTTTGGATTTGCGTTCTAAATGTTACTTACTCTTCATTCATAGTATTTTAGTTTTGTTTTTATAGTTTCTGCATAGCACAATTTTTTCTGGACTTTGCTACAGGAGCATAATCAGCCTATAATGTTCCCACTGCTGGGACACAGGTCTCCTCTCTTTGAGAGAGTTTGGGCCGTAATATACCACGCGGGCCCAGTACGGATTGGTAGATGTCATGTCTTCGAATTTTTGGTTCTAGGACATGCCGGTTTCCTCACAATGTTTTCCTTCACCGTTTTGAGAGCAGTGGTGATGAAGATATTTACACAAAGTAAAAGCCTGCCTGGGTTCAAATCTTCGACCTACAACTCGTAAGTCGTGGCCGTTACCACTGGGCCAACACTGCTCACTTACGGACTTTGCTGATAGAAGTATACTTCTTTTTACATTGTCATTATTTTGTCAGTGCTTATCACTGGTAGCCCACAGCCATTCCATTAAGACTGATTTAGACAGGGTAAGTAACTGACTCCAAACTCAAGACAAGTCAGTGCTGACCCGATTTTTACCTAGTGTAAATTGAATTTGGAGTCAGTTGCTTGCCCTTTCTAAATCAGCCTTTACGTTCCTTTATATACTTTTCAAATCCCAAAGACCAATGCAAAGGAGCTGTCTTTCGTCTCAACATTTCGTAGTTCTAACTGACTTCGAAATTTTAATTTCTCAAACGTTTGTAACAACTCACAGGACACTAAAATCAAATCCATCCAAAGGTTGTCTTTAAAAGATCGCTCTTAGCGATAAGACCGCCCATTGTGTCACCCATTGTAAAGTTTTCTATATTTATGTCTGTAATTTATATGGTGTACATAATAAAGAGTATTCTATTCTATTCTATTCTATCTACATAACCAATAAAATAAATCTAAACCAATAAACTTAACCTTGACAGCCCTACTAAAACTTCACACTCCACTTGCGCATGCACAAATTGATCGCTCGTATCTCCATCTTTGTCCCTCGCACCACTTCCCAATATCTCCGTCCCTTTCTCACCTAACTGTGGACTGCATACAGTTAGCCGCGTGATGGATGTTCATGATTCCCGACTTAAATGCCTTTTGGGGATGATTAAAAACAATGGCGAAGTTATTGAATGCGTTATGAGGTTTAAATTAATTATTACGGTAGTTTTTTTATGGGATTTTCTGGAAACCGTTGCGTGAGGATGGTTGAGAGAACTTCTTGCAGGTGAAGCTCGATTACTTTCGCTGTCAGTGGATTTATGTCTGATTGCTTTATAATCTAGCAGGTCGATACCTATTGATTCAATCAATATCGAACTGCTAACAATATTTAATTTTCTTCAATGCCAAACCGTTAGGTAGGGACCTACTCTAATTTTCTTTTTAGAAGCTTTTTCAGCTATTATTGCTCTCAAAATCTTTTCATTTAGCTTTCCAAAACGGATGCATTTCCTATTAAATACCTTTCGTCGAAGGAACTGATTGTATCAGTTTCTCCGGAGCATGCTTGATGCCTGCTCCTCTATTAGCTTGTATCTTCTTCAGCCAGTGGGATATCCCCATGCAAGCTACAACATCAGCTACATGATTGCAATGTTTTATGAAGGTTATTAACATCACGTTTATATTACCGTTTCAATCTTTACTTATGGTCCAGCCGCGCTAAATTTGCCAAAGATGTAAACAACAATGGCCGCTTGAAATTGAATAAAATCGAACATTTATTTTAACTAATAATGTTAATGTAAATCTAATGTTAATGTTTGTTTAGATTTAGACGAAAACAAACATTACTTAAAATAAATGTTCTTGTACTTAATATCGATTTTATTCAATTTCGAGCCGCCATTGTTGTTTACATATGTATTTGGCAAAATTAGAAATGTCGGACCTTCGGTAGTACCTTGTAAAAGTAAGAAGATACTCGGAATGCAAATCATGGTGGGTAATAGGTACGGTGTCTGATACTGACCTGACACGGTCGTTATGTGGTCATGTTCAACATGGCTCGTGCCATTCGTGGACATTCGTGTTGGATCGACATCTCGTGTCAGTGTTGGTTGATTTTATTGTTTTGTGCTATTGGTAACTTATTACATATGTTCCTCCTATTCCCATGCCAATTTCGGTAACCCATTCTGTTTTTGACGACTATGGGTTACCAGTATAGAGGTATGAGGAACAGGGTGCAAAGTTCACTCATACTCTATAGAAAAGGGAGGATCCTCCGACCAGACGGGTATTGTGTCTGGCGGGCAACTGCCCGATGATTCATGTCGGGCTGTTGTATCTATGCTAGTAACTCTGCTTGCGAGATGCAGGATTACAGGTATGACGCGTTGTTCGCATGTGGCATTGTAGATACCGCTACACCAGCGTATGTAGACTATCTTGGCTGCGAAGGTACGTGCCGAGTGTCGACATGTTAGAATACCATTTTGGTAATAGTATTGTATGTTGGAGAATGGCTTGCTTTTATGGACTCGTAACTAGGGATTGCAATCCGGCCGGATCCGACCGGATTTCCATGAATCGACAAGATCCGGCCGTGATTTAACATCACGCTACGACTTTTAGGAGCCGAGCTAAAAGAAAAAAAGTGAGAAAGAACGCTTAGCGAAAACGAAGTAGTACCGCGCGGGCAGACGATGCGATGCGACGGGTCGTGGGAACAGGAAAATACACACGGACGAAGTCGCGGGCAGATGCTAGTACCTAAATAATAAGTAAATAAAGAATACTTGTAGTACGGACATAAAAATAATGATACCTTATACTTTAAAGATTTCCATTAAATAACGCGACGTCGACACGCTAAGGGTAAACGCCGACCCCAATGCATTTGTAAGTCTTCTCACGCAATTTTCAAACGATCGATTTAAAACCCCGCTATAATTGAATAAGACCTCTTCGGAGAGAAGCCTTTTAAATATTCCCCTACAGACCGATATCAGTCACGGTAGCGTCGGCAGCCAACCTCAATTGGGATTAGCCAGGTACGCAGGAGATATTATAGTTAACAAACACAGGTGCAGTCTCTGTTCCTTTAGGGCTCCCGTGCACTAGGCAGCCTGGCTGCGGCAGCCAGTCGAACATAATTATGACGTCGTATGGGAGCCCGCGCACTAAGGAGCTCATTTATTACGTAAGACGATTTGAGGGGGGAGGGGGTCCAAACAAGTCTTATTTTTTCTTACGTGGGGGGTGGGAGGGGTGAAGATTGTTCTTACGTAAGGTCACAAAATTAAGCAAAAATTATAAGTTTTAATTTTTTTTGCTACTTCTTTGCGATTTTGGTAGATACTGATCCTACGTAAGATTGAAAGGGGCGGAGGGCGTTCGTCCAAGTCTTATTTTTTCTTACATAGGGGGAGGAGGGGTCAGAAAGTGGTCAAAATTGTCTTACGTAATAAATGAACAGCCCCTAAGCAGCCACGAAGCGACATTGTTCGACTGGCTGCCGCAGCCAGGCTACCTATTGCGCGGGAGCCCTTACTCTCATGGTTTGATGGGACGGCAATCCAACACGATCGAGGAGAGATCAGCGGGGTAACTGCGTAAAACACTGACAGTGTAACACTGACAGCAATGGCGTTAATTTTGACAGTTCAACAACATTCATTGCGTTATTTACGTTGTCGAGCAGACAAATTTTTCGAACATATGAAGCGATGGATCAGTAATATCCTTCAAAATGATTCGGATTGTGATTGACAGTGTGTACACAATTAGGGTGCAGGCACAGGATTAACGGCGACGCGTGCGCACCAAGGCACGGGTATCACACCCACAACTTCCAAACTCCGGCTACTATTGAAAAATTCCTAATGGAAAAAACCCAACACTGCCCGACCAGAGCCCTGATTCACAACCATACGACAAGCTATTGTATCGAAAACCTGACATTTCGATAACCTGATTTGACTTCCTCTCAACAGCAAATAGCTCTTGGAAAAATAGCGGGCGTCTATTTGATTTAAACTGACAGAATTTTCGGGTTTTGGACTTGTGAACAGCATTGAGAAGACTCGTACGATAACAATGATTAATGTTCGATACGATACGGAAGCATATCGAGTGTTTGTGAATAAGGGGGCTGGAATTCGAACCCAGGACCCAACGCTCAGCATTCGCGCTTGCGACCACGAGAACGACGGGGCAGTTGACCTCTTCGGAAAGAAGCCTTGTAAATACGACATTGAGCTACTTTGTAATCACTAATTAATACCTAATAATTAGTTATCTTTAATTAATGCTCCACAACGGTAATAACTCCTTTAATAGGGTAATGATATGGAGAATCGTGTTGTTGGCAGTTTCATTGAATTTCTTTTAAGCATTGTCTTGTTCTTTTTTTTTCAATTAAATGGAAAACTGCTATTGTTGCATTTATTACATTGATCAACAATGAGTTCGTTTGTTTTTGATAAATTAACAACGCGCTTGAAACAAAATTCTTGCGGTTTTTGGGACCTTGGTAACTTAGTTAATACTTTTTAAAGAAGATAAAAATACTAGCAGCGCCCCGCGGTTTCACCCGCATAAGTTTTGATCCCGTGGGAATACTGGGATAAAAACTATCCTATGTCCTATCCCGGGACTCAAACTAACTCTATACCTACCAAATTTCATCTAATTAGTATGGATATACACTAGATAATACTTCTCAGCCAAAAATTAACGAACAAACTATTAAAATTAAAATATAATAACCTAACTAAAATTACATAACTAATTAAAATATGGCATCGAAAAGTTCCACCGCAATGCTGTTGACTGGTAATGTACCCAAGAGACTGGCGGCATTGCCACGTTGTATGGCAATTCTGGCCAGGGGCTATCTGGACAAGGTAAAAGCCAGCCCTTGGATCACAGGAAGTGTAAACCAGCCGTTTGGAGATTTCGTTGAACAAATCGTGATCACTCGGATCCCACTACCCGAGAGTATAAATATGTGTACTTACATTTTTTTTAATAATTGTTAGCTATGCAGTTTAAAGCAAAAGGTGGTCAGAAATTCAGAATACAGCCATTTGATTAATTGAAATTAGTTTAATGTAATGCTTGAATCTTGAGTGAGTAATACGGGCTAAAGAAAAGTCCAGTTACAACGCCTGAAAAACTTTAAACTCACAGTCACAAACAACTGCAAAATTACTCCAACAAAAAGTCAAAGAAAACTTTTTCAGTCACTTTTTATTAGAACTTCCTGATGAAAACAAAGTGATGACAAAGATCACGACGTTTAAGAGGAAGTCCTATTCAAATGCTCTAAAAGGAACATGACAGGAAAATTTGAAAAACCTTACCTTAGAAGATTGTCAAGGTTTTTTCCTCAATGAAGAATTGTATGCGTTTGATGGCCCATTTTCTAAAGAAGGCTATACAGGGTGAAATTGAATTCATGGGCATCCTTTTAAGGGGTCATTAAACTCATAATTATGAACAACTTTTACTATGGCACCAAACCTGAAATCGCGAAAAAAAATCAGCTCTTCCCTACATTTTGACGAGACTATGTGAACATAAATGCAAGGGACAGCTGATTTTTTTTCACGATTTTAGATTTAGTCCCATAGTAAAAGTTGTTCATAATGATGAGTACAATGACCCCTTAAAAGGAAGCCCATGAATTAAATTTCACCCTGTATAGGTTACTTATTAATATCACTCGAGAACCCTTACGAAACGTGCTAAATTAAAAATGTCAGAAAGAACGCTGAGCGAAAACGAAGACATAAACGTAGGCAGGCGAGGCGGGGTGGGTTAGGGGATCAAGAAATTTCACGCGAAGTCGCGGGCAGAAGCTAGTTATTAATATGTGTTCTAAGCAAACCTAGTTCTAATCACAAGACAATCATTATTTACAGTATTTTTTCTAGAAAAAGTCTATTCACAGCTACACCGATAAGCTAAAAATATCATTAAAAGAAACGACGTAAAATTCCTCAAACAATACTACAATTCGCCATTTTGTCACACTCCGACAAAACATAGCAGTTTCATGCGTAAATAATACGCGTTCGAAATTGAAACGTTATCACCGCCATGTTGCAAGGCCGTGACGTCACACCATAGCTTAGATAAGACTGCAAGGTCACACGTTTGGTGTAGCCTTGAAATGTGGATAGAATTAATGAGATGACTTGCTTCCGTGTTTCTTGTGGGTTTTGTTGACAAACAGAACAATGGCCCCCTGAAACATTACTGAGTTTTCCGATTTAAAAAAAGGTTTCCTCCTCTTTAGTTCCGTTTATAAGGGGCTGTTCATTTATTGCGTAAGACAATTTTGACCACTTTCTGACCCCTCCTCCACCTACGTAAGAAAAGATAAAACTTGGATTAACCCCCTCCCCCCTTTTTAATCACACTAATATTATAAAGGCGAAAGTTTGTTACTTCTTCACGCTCAAACGGCTAGACCAATTTTGTTAAAATTTTGTATGGAGGGAGCTGACGCCCTGGGTTAACATATAGGCTACTTTTTATGCCGATATTCCCACGGGATCGACATTTGCGCGGGTGAAACCGCGGGGCGCAGCTAGTCTTACATAAGATCAGTATCTACCAAAATTGCAAAGAAAATGTAGCAAAAACTTATAATTTTTGCTTACATTTGTGATCTTACGTAAGAACAGTCTGGACCCCTCCCACCCCTTCGTAAGAAAAAATAAGATTTATTTGAACCCCCTCCCCCCTCAAATCTTCTTACGTAATAAATGAACAGCTTCTAAGGTCTAACAGTATCAAAGGCTGGATTCAAAGATGTGATCATCTACATACAGGGTGTAAAAAGACATTTAACGAAGCCGAGATCCACTTGTACTCCCCGTCATTGTAATCATTTTATTGTACTGAACCATACCTAGGAACCTTCTGGTTACGGAGATATTGAAGGACAAAATTCCAACTTTTACTGACGTTTTTTTTAAGAAAACAAGCTTTTAATGTACAGACGCCAGCACATCAAGCTACCCGAAACTGTCAAATTTTCCCAATCAACTTTGAGCCTTATGCTTTTAGTAATAAAGTTGAAAATCTATTAAAGAAATTTGCCAGATTGTAGTAGCTTGATGTGCTGGCGTCTGTACACAACTTTAAATACCCCTACGACCCCTGTACCGTTGCATGCACCCATAAGCATAACATTTTGCGTGTGTTACATTGCGCACTACCCCAAACAGAAAATATTCACGCCAAAAATAAAATTTGTTTTCCAGCAATTATTTTTATGCAATTTTACTTAGTTTGATGTAAAGAATGCGTACCTGACGGCTATGTGGTGGGTTTGTGTTTGCAAATTTATGTTTTGGTTTTCAACAACACGCTTCGCTTGCTTACTTGTTCGGCTTGGTTTTGTAGACGCAAACCTACCTTGCCTCCTCCTTCAGAGGTGGCAGGGTTTTTTTTTATGGATGGGAAATCATCAAATGACCCCTCCCGCTCTGGGTGGAGCGGAAGGGAGTGTCAGACTTTCACTGACTAAAACCCGTCCGTGTTCCTTCCTTAGCCCTTTATGTTCCGGGGCAGCGGAAACCCTTTCGGACAATCCCGCACCAGAGGTGGCAGGGTGGCGTGGTCTTGAGAGAGAGCGCAACGGTCGTGTAGATCCTCAAGGCAAGTCTGATGATGTTCCTTCTCGAGGTTGCTCCCCGTTATTGGTCTAATTCCATATGAATTAGACGTAAGTAATCACCGGGCGATTTACCTCAGGGGCGGCGAGGTCATGCCCCTGGGTGTCCACCATCAAACAAGAGTAGATAATGGACAGCAATGACCTCCCGCGTGTTTGTGTCGTGCGCGGGGACCCGTACGGAGGGATGAAGGAATCTTGGTGGTTGGGTTTACTTACACCGTGTATAATAAATTATGGATCTGCAGCTTCTACGAATCTTCTTGATAAGAAAAAACTTATTGAGGTCAATTTCATTCATTGATTCCAAAAACGATTATTTCTTTTACTCGGTCATGCACTACTAAATAGGCTAGGCTAAATATTCTAGCTTTATATAGCCTAGTTTTCAAATGAAAGCTGAAAAAATAATAAGGAAAACTCACTTTACATTCTGAAATCAAGCATCAAGCATTACATGGGACTTAACCTGACGTAGGTTTAGGTACTATCGCAGACACTCCCGCCTGGCCACCACTAAGTTCATTTTGGCTTGCACTCAAAAAATAGAAGCGCTCTCTAGTAAGCGCGCTAAGGTCAAATAGTTCGTCCGTAAAATTCACAAAAGGAGTACACGTGATGCGTCACTAAGCTGCGCAGTGCAGGTTGCAACTAGTTGTTATCGCTTTCCTAATAGACGAAAACTTTAAGGGAGCGTGGCTTGCAGCGCCGCCGCAGGACTTAGGCGAAAAAATTTATTTAAGTAATCAGGCGGAAAAGTCCTCGATGGTACCTTAGCTAAACCTCTGCCTAACCCTTCAGACATTAAAGGCGTGAAGTTATGTGTTGTGTTGTATTTTGTTTGTCTACTATTTCGCGATACGATGATGCAGTAGTCGATAAATGCACACTTGCCTGTTCCACGATTAATAAAGGTGACGCATTCTCATATCCGTACTCCGGACATATGATGATGGGATCCCATAAACAAGCCACATTTTCAAGCTTTCTTCGTACATCAATGGATGCGCACGCGCAGGCAGTGGGTGCGTACAAATCCGTTTGATTATAATTACGCAGCCTTGAACTAGTGCGCGCGACCTCGCGTAGAAATGCGGACAAACAGAGCGTGGTGCGGCGGCGCAAGTGGCCATACTGAGTTGTCAAGGAATGTCTGTGAAGAATAGATGTAAAATACTGGAATTCAGCTGCATTCGGTTAGACTGGAAGCCGACTCCAACATAGATAGTTGGTAAAAGGCTAGGCAGATGAATCAGTCTATGAATAATAGATAGTGTACTTTCCGAACGATTACTTGATATTTTCAAATAGGATTACAAATGCATAATGCATGCATAAACATCCTATAATAATCCCACTGCTGGGACATAGACCTTGTGGGAGACAGTGGGCCGTAATCCACCACGCCGGCCCAGTGTGGGTTAGTAGATGTCACATGTTTTCGAATTTTTGGTTCTCACGATGTTATCCTTCACCGTTTTTGATTTCAAATAGCCGGAGATTTTTCAAAACATCCACTTCCCTGACTGCACAGTAACAATAATAAGTATCTTTCTCTATCTGTTCACCGTAACTGAACACAAGTACTCTCCTCTGCCATTACACGAGTTAGTTAATATGTATGAATGACCATTAGGAATTAATGCCTCTTGCTGAATAACTGTTGTTTGAAGTTATAGTCTTTCCACTAACTGGTAGGGAATTAAAGTCAAAGTCAACTACCCGTATAGTTCAAAAAAAAAACCGGCCAAGTGCGAGTCGGACTCGCCCATGAAGGGTTCCGTAGCAGCAAGTAACATAATATAAGAGTTCTTGTAGTTCGTTGTAACTTTGTGAAAGGTAAATTGCGGTTTTCAATAAATGACGTATTAAAAAAAAACTACTCACTAGATCTCGTTCAAACCAATTTTCGGTGGAAGTTTACATGGTAATGTACATTATATATATTTTTTTTAATTTTATCATTCTCTTATTTTAGAAGTTAGAGGGGGGGACACACATTTTACCACTTTGGAAGTGTCTCTCGCGCAAACTATTCAGTTCAGAAAAAAATGATATTAGAAATCTCAATATCATTTTTGAAGACCTATCCATAGATACCCCACACGTACAGGTTTGATAAAAAAAAATTTTTGGAGTTTCAGTTGTAAGTATGGGGAACCCCAAAATTTATTGTTTTTTTCTATTTTTGTGTGAAAATCTTACTGCGGTTCACAGAATACATCTACTTACCAAGTTTCAACAGTATAGTTCTTATAGTTTCGGAAAAAAGTGGCTGTGACATACGGACGGACGAACAGACAGACAGACAGACAGACATGACGAATCCATAAGGGTTCCGTTTTTTGCCATTTGGCTACGGAACCCTAACAACTGAAATCTCAAGCGAAAGTTTAATAACGTTATCGGTAATTATATTTTGGAGCCGTTTGGGGTTGAAACCCTCGGACCTAGTGCTCATGGCTTGTTCAATGAAATCTCCAAACGGCTGGTTGACAGTATTGAGCTAATATTTTTAAAGCCACTATGCAATTTTCGGGGAACTCCATAATTATTATCAACTAACAAAAACGTGTATTTGAATCACATCTACCTGCACTTTTGCACAATGATTATGAATCAGTTGATTCACAACTAAACTCCGCGCGTTTTGAACATGAGTGGGCCCTTTGATTAGGGTCTTTATTGTGTTGTCATTTCGAAGAAGTTCAGTACCCTTTTGAGTGTAAAAGATGAATGCATTATTCAGAGTTGAGTGTTTGAGAAAAATTGTGAGATTGGTTTGACACAAGTGTGGAGGCGTGAATTCGCTATTTTTTACTAAGTATACAGGGTGTTACGGAAAGGGTATATCAATACAAACGGGTTGAAGAGTGTATCTGGTCTAGAATCTCTTTACAAAATTTCAGCTCAAAAGCATTAACTTTGAAAATGCTTAATATTATTTTATTTCGACATCACGGCGCTGCACTGGCGCGCGCCGGCGTGATGTGCGTGTACTAGGCGCACAGACACACTACAGATAATGGATAATGACACTCGTAGTGCGGTGACACGTTTGTTATGATTTCAATTTAATAAACTATCGAAATAAAAAATTATTAAGCATTTTCAAAGTTACTGCTTTTGAGCTGAAATTTTGTAAGTACAGAGATTCTAGACCAGATACACTCTTCAACCCGTTTGTATTGATATACCCTTTCCGTAACACCCTGTATATATTTCAATTTCAAGAAAGAAGCTGTGGTCGTAAGGTCCCAGATTCGATTCACAGGTTGGTCTGGCATAGTCATTTAGTCTTTCTGTCAAAAAATCTCAGGATCGTGCTCCTTCACGGGCTAGAAAGTTCTACTATAATCTATTCAAATATTATAAAAAGAGGTAAAAGGAGAGGGGAAATCCTGGGCCCAGTAGTTAACTAGTTGAAATGGGTATTAAAAAAACCGTTATATTTTTGTAAAGGAAATCACAAAATACAGTACCATGTTTCTATCTAGGAAGCGAGAAAAATTAAATTAAGTTGTGAAACTAAATAATCGATAAAGTACATGCCTGAATTCTAAGTAATCGATAGTGAATAAATCGGTAAAATCTCAGAATATGTATGAACATCGAGTGACAAATGCTTATCAATCTTTTCGTGGAATCGATTCAAAGCGAATCGAGTTCCATTAATTTTTCTTCTGTTAGCAACACTGGTCACTCAGTATAGTCTAAAGTAATCTGTGCTGTCACCGACTGACAGATGACAGGTTGAAAAAAACCGCTACCTATCAAAAAGTACTCTGTGACCGGGACTCCGGCACTCGTTCGTTTTCTTTCGTTGTGAGTCAGGATCTTCAACACGTCGCATATGGAGGCTCTCTACTTGCACTCCATGCATAAAACCATTATACAACCAAAACCATTCAAAAATATTTCGCAAATAACATCAAAAAACTACAATGTTATAATGTAACCTCACTTTTACATTTCATATAAATTGATTCCTGGATAGCCAAATTTCACCAAATTTTCAGTGAGGTCTTGTTATTATATCTGTTACCGGCCAAACCCGATTTCAGGACAAACTAGTTTAGCCTAGGCTAAACTAGTTTTTCCTATACGCGATAGGGAGTGCCCTTCGCTCGCCCTTGGATGTTATGTCGACGGAGCCCCGCTTCGCGGGGCCCCTATTTCTGTGTAAAGGGTTTAAAGTAACCTAACCAAACCGAACCACGGGGTGCCCTTCGCTCGCCCTTGCATCCTATGTCGACGGAACTAGTTTAGCCTAGGCTAAACTAGTTTGTCCTGAAATCGGGTTTGGCCGGTAACATATCCACTTTCAAATAAAGCTAGTTTGATTGAGTTAACACCTGGGCCCAGGAAACTATGGAGTCTTTCCCTTCTCCTTTGTGAGTCTGTATTTTAGGGGTTATTTATTTTATTTTGGAAACAAACAGATGCAATTACAAACAAGTAAATATACAATTAGTTCAACACAATCCAGAAACAGTTTCCACAGATTACGATACAAGTAAATTATACATATATTATCTATTTGTTATAAAATTTATCTTCGGAACTAACTGATCCGATTCCGAAAATTACTTCACTGATAGAAAGCCAGACTATTGCCGAATGACATAGAATCGTTCTACCACGCGAACGAAGTCCGGTCAGAAGCGAGTATGTTATATTTTTCTATTTCGTCACGATTTTAGAATGCCATACAACTGACGTGACAGGCGATCAGAGTGTGGCAAACAGGATGCTCAAATCCAAATCATAAACGACACCACCGCAAGACCCAACAACCACACAATGTTTATCGCAGACATTTCCTTTGTACCCAAAGAAATAACTAATAACATAGCAAGCAGCAAAATTACTGCATACTTAGGTCTATTTGTAAGCATCATCATAATCAGCCTATATTGTTCCCACTGCTGGGACACAGGCCTCCTCTCTTCGAGAGGGAATGGGCTATAATCTACCATGCGGGCCCAGTGCGGGTTGGTACATGTCACAATTCTTCGAATTTTTGGTTCTAGAACATACCGGTTTCCTCACAATGTTTTCCTTCACCGTTTTCATAGGTCTAAGCTGCTACATCTTGTAGCAGAGCTTCCTACATTTCGTTGACCTTGTTCTCATTACGAGTTTAGTTTACATGTTTACAGCGTAAATGCTATTCTTCTTCGTAGCGTGTCGATAGCAGTCTAAATGTACGTGGCCCAGAATTCGGCTACTTGTTTGGCGCCATCACTAGCGTCCATCAGTTCCTGTAACGTGCGGCTGACAGGACAGGCAGGGCACGATATTAAGTGTCCCATCGTTTGTGAAACAGCACGTCATTTACACTCCAAGGCGGAGTCGTCTACAAATCTCTACCTGAACAGGTTTTCCTTGCTTCGGCCAACCTGGGTCCGGAGTCTGCTTAAAGACTTCCAGGTTACCCAAGATAACTCATGTCCAGGTGGGAGGTCTTCAGTGGGTGGGACGAACGGTTTGGGTAAGGAAGCACTGTCTCGCCACAGCTTCAGTCTTTCTTGTGGTGGTTCGCCAGTGAGTGGGACGACACACTTTAAAAAACTGTTTCGGCTTTTCAGCCTTTGTGGTACAAGGGTGCAAAGGGTGTCGTGTGTCGGTGACCATTTTGGCTCTTTCGCTGGAGCTTGCTACCGCTCTGCGAACCACTGGCAAATCCTATTGCTGGGGAGTTTGTTGAACTACATCTTTATCATGCTATTTCCTAAAATAATCAACTCGTAAAATAATTTATTAAATTTGGACACCTTCAGTACCATTACAAGCAAGGTTACACAAGCTATAAGATTAGTTTCAATTTACGTCAATTGTCTTGATTTCGTTTTTGCTTATTGTTATGCAAAACTGCTCCGAGACGAAAGACAGCTAATTGCCTTTTGTCAAACGCTACAGTGGGTTAGGAGATAATTGTGCTGATAATAACATACCACAGAGATAAAAACAAAGTATTTATGTACGTAGGTACGTTCTTAAAATGTTACGTTTTATGCCTTTTTTTTATGGATGGGAAATCATCAAATGACCCCTCCCGCTCTGGGTGGAGCGGAAGGGAGTGTCGTACTCTTACTGACTAAAACCCATCCGTGTTCCTTCCTTAGCCCTTTATGTTCCGGGGTAGCGGTAACCCTTTCGAACAATCCCGCACAACCGGCAGGCCCTGGCCCTGACAGGCCCCTTCCTTTATGCTACGTTTTATGCCTGGAGTTTACTTAATTCACCTGGGTTAATTCACCTAGGTGCATTAACCATACTTTTTGTAAATATTATTCACCCAGGTGCACTAAGGGATGACCAGCGAGGCAATTGCGTAACACTTTATCAATCGGAATCGGTTTCATTTGGACAGTTCAACAACATTCATTGCGTTATTTACGTGTCGGGCAGACACATTTTTCGAACTTATGAAGCAATGGATTAGCATTTGGCTTCGAAATGATTCTGATTCAGATTGATAGTGTGTTACGCAATTATGGTGCAGTCTTACCAAGCGGTATCTTATTACCCAGTAACTGGGTTGTGGAGGTCAGATAGGCAGTCGCTCCATGTAAAATACTGGTATTCAGCTGCATCCGGTCAGACTGGAAGCCGACCCCAACATAGTTGGGAAAAGGCTAGGCAGATGATGATGATGAGGTTTAGATGTCGATACCCATCTGCTCTGCGGAGTGGAGAATAGACCAACCGCATTTCCTCTTCATAAATAAATGGAGCCAAAAATATTCAATTATACTTAACTGTGGGCAGGTTACGATGGTGCTCCGAAACCTAATTCTCAAACTGTCTCTCGTTATGCAATACGCATTGTTACATATTTTACGTTGTTCCAAACGCCATCATACTATAATTAGTTGTGAACCTCGTAACCCTTATACAATTGTATACAGAAAACAGTTTACTATGTTGAGTATACCTATATCTACAGGGTGAAATTAAATTCATGGGCATCCTTTTAAGGGGTCATTGTACTCATCATTATGAACAACTTTTACTATGGGACTAAATGTAAAATCGTGAAAAAAAATCAGCTGTTCCTTGCATTTATGTTCATATAACTTGTCAAAATGTAGGGAAGAGAGGATTTTTTTTCGAGATTTTAGGTTTGGTCCCATAGTAAAAGTTGTTCATAATGATGATTACAATGACCCCTTAAAAGGATGCCCATGAATTCAATTTCACCCTGTATTTTCTACCTATTAATAAATAAAAATGAAATGCTGTTCCATTTTAAGCGCATCACTGGACAACGGCTAGACCGTTTTTTTCTTTTTGTATTTGTCCAAACTTCTTAAGAGCTGGACTCCTTTCATAAAGGTTGGTCCTTGGCAGCTCTCGACAGAGAGAGGTGGGAAGACAGTAGGGAGGCATTTTCCCCGCAGTGGGACTTTAATGGCTAAAAATAAAATAAACAAGTTAGTCCGAACAAAGGTTTTTATATATAATCGGAAAGAATATAATCGGAAAATTGGAAAACTCCTTTTTTCTATGGGATTTTTGGAGTCAAGACCGTAACTCAGGATTTGAACGTTTGGACCGGGTAACGTCTGTCGGGTAGGCAATTGACACACCTGTAGTGCTATTCTGTAAAAATCTTACCGTGATAATTTGGGTGAAGTGAACTTAAAGTGAGCTGTCACTAGCGTCAATCCTAGCATGAGGTGGAATGACAGCTCACTATAAGCTCACTTGACCTAAGTAATCACGGTGATCTTTTTACAGAATAGCACCGCCTTTTACAGAGAAAGAGTAACTTACCACACGTTTGCTCATTGCAGGCATTCAATGTCAAAATATGAATCCTAAGAGTCCTCACTATAGTGTAGGTTATCGTAGCTGTAGGTGAGTCAGTCGCTCAGAAGATTACAAAATAAATTAACCATGTACTAAGGTTTTAATAGTGACTTTAATATACCAAGAATATAAATGCAGCTGAGATTAGAATGATAAGAGGTATGTGTGGTGTTACACGAATGGATAAAATAAAAACTTTTTTACAAAAAAAAACAACTGATTTAAAAAAAAAAACACTACAAAGTGAAAAATAACTTTAATTTCGGAAGTCGGTGTCGTTGCTTCAGCAATTTCGTTTTTTGACACCGACTTCCGAAATTAAAGTCATTTTTCACTTTGTAGTGTTTTTTTTTTTTGAAGTCGGTTGTTGTTTTTGTAAAAAAGTTTTTATTTTTCACTTTTTAGCTGTAGTACCTACCCCACACAAATTCAATTAACACTAGTGCACTGAAGAATTGAAGACACGACTCGAAGAATCATCAAAATTCACATAGAAATGCAGTACATTTATGCATATAACTTCGTACATAAGAATAATTACCTAATTTATTATATACTAAAACCTTTCTGAAAGTATGCAGATGACATTAGTGAAAGAATTGTCAAAATTGGTTCATTAGTTTTTGAGATAATCGCGGACATACAAACATACATACATACATACGGGTCGAATACAGAACCTCCTATTTTAAAGTCGGTTAAAAAATGAGTACATAACAGGAAGTCTGAAAGTGGCACCGGTAACTGAAAAGTTGTGTGGAAATCGGTTGTCATGGTATGGGCATGTGTTACGGAGGAATGAGGAACATGTCGTGAGAAGAGTTTTGAGTATGAATGTCGACGGCTATAAGAGTAGGGGAAGACCAAAGAAACGACGGATGGACTGTGTGAATGATGATATGGTTAGAAAGGGGGTGACTACCGAGATGACGACTAATAGAGAAGTATGGAAGAAAAAAGGCATGTTGCGCTGATCACGAATAAATTGGAATAAGGACATGAGAAAAATCAAATTCAAAATGGTTGAGCTGAATGGTGCATGCGTCATGTTCGTGAACGGGCGCCGTCAGTAGGGACTGGTCATCTCTTTGCTGCCATGGCTTATTTTAATTTATTATTTGAATTGTTGTTTTTTCTCATCTTTTCATTATGGACGCTTTTAACGTTCTGCATCGTTCTCACATGTATAATTTTTAACATGAATGATGTAACCAAGACTTTGTAACCACATTATTTTGATTTAAAAGAGTGTCCATGGAGTTTCTTGCCCGTTCTTCTCCATAGGTACCTACGCTTTGGAATGGGCAACTAGCTTCATTTTTTCTGACTGACTGACTTCTTGACAATTCAAAAGTGCCTGTAAATGGTTTAATTGAAATAAATGCTTTGAGTTTGAGTTTGAGAATGATGATGATAATATTATATAAGGTTTTAATAGTGAATGTAAATCCTACCTCTATTTGTTAATGTTAAAAGATTATAAACCAACACTTTAGCAACACAAACAATGTAATACCTCAAGCGATTACTAAACTATGAAGATAACCTTATCTTCAAAGTACCAACAAACTAAAACTCGGTCGAAATGACATCAATATTTAACCAGCATTACTCATTTTAATTATCTTCAACGTAATTAATCTTGTATTTCATTTATTACAGGTATTCGTGGAGAACGTACGCGTTGATAAGATAACAGTGGATACTGAAATTGTAAAGTGGAATCCTACATTGGATACTAAAATTCCAAAGTTAAGTGAATAAAGTGTGCTAAAATTCCAAAATCAATTCAATAATTTGGAAAAAGAATACCAAAATTCAGATTCAAGAGTGAACAAAATTAAAAATCGAATTCTAATTCCGAAGTTTAATCTGTGCAGTGCAAACTAAAATTCCAACTTGGAATTTAAAAGTGTCTATTTAGTGGGTGACTTTGGAAGTGGATGACAGTGTAGTGCTAAGCGTTATCCTGTGTATGATGAGTGGCGGGTATGGATGAGCCCCAGACTATCCACAAGACCTGCGTACGGGTGAACTCAGCAGAGGATGACGAGTCCAGGGATGAGGTGGACCATGAGTTACCAAAGAAGAACCCTTTTGTGCGGGTAAGTGATTTTAAACCTCTTTCTTGTTACTCTCTTGGATTGAACTAAGTTCATAGTTATTAAGAAATAATATACGATCGTTAGAAGAACAAGAGATTGATGTTCTCAAAAGAAAATTTCCATGGACAGACAAAACTAGCTAAAAACTACAAAAAGATACAGTAACTAGTAATGCCAGATGCTTCGGGACTACTTATTTAGTTTGACTAATTTCTTTATGACAGGTGACGCAATTGTTGTTTTATTTTACTTGATTATATTAACTTTTTTTTATGTTATCAAAATAGTTCATTTTATTTTCCCATTTATGTACACACAAACTAAAATATAAATATACTATTACAAATGTATAATAAAAATAAAAAAAGACACAGAAGCTCATTGGGCACCAAAAAATTCGTCCGCATCGCTGTCAATGGGATAAGTGCCCAAAAGGCTGGCAGCATTACCACGTTGGATGGCAATGCTTATTCTTTGGGCTAAAAATAAGCCAGCCCTCTGATCATGCGAAGAGTCAACCGAACGCTTGGCGATGTCTCGAAATATTCGATGAGCACTCGGACCCCAAGGCACTAGAGTTTCAACCCCAAACGGCTCAAACATATAGCTCCCAATAAGGTTATATATTAGCTTAGGTGCCTGTGAGATTTCTGACATCTTGGCATAGGCTTACATTTCCTCAAAACTAAAAATTACACAACAACGATTAAAATTATCAAAAGTGGCGGAAATAATAAAGTGTATTTAACGCATTTTACTAGTGAATACGAAGGATTTATTAGGACATTTCAATGAAATACATCCTAATTTCTGCAATAATACTACCTTGAGTTGAGGTACGCCAGTAAATAAATATTAACTAGAGGCAAAGTCTTAGTAGCATCCGGACAAACACGTGCATTAAATATTATAATTTACATATAAACAAATGAAAGCTACATGTCCCTGACCATGTCGCTTATGAATTGTTTAGCCATGAAAACACACTTCTTATTGACATGGTTTATAAACTAACTGTGAAGGTGTAAAGGCCGATGGATATAACCCCGCGGTTTCACCCGCATAAGTTTCCCGTGGGAATATCGGGATAAAAAAACTATCGTATGTCCTTTCCCTGGACTCAAACTATCTCTAAGCCAAATTTTATCTAAATCGGTTCAGCGTGAAGAGGTAACAGACAGACGGACAGACACACTATCGCATTTATAATATTAGTTAGGAAGCTAGGATAAGTTAGGATAGCAATTTTACTAATGAAAAATCTCGATCAGATATCTGATAATGATGACAGACAAGGCGTTAACTAAACAAGAGACGATCACGCATCAGCGTTCTTCCGAAATTGCACAACAATTACATTTACGAGATTGCTAATTAGGTAAAAGGAAATGCGGTCGGAGAGACTTTTGGAAAATCCTAAGTAAAAAGTCGTAATTCGAGGTTTGGCTCTCGCCTATTTCCTCCTCCAATATTGGACCAATTTAATAGATATTTCATAAACTGAATAAGAAGTATATTATACTCTGTGCCTATGTTATTCTTTTTTCATTAACAGTTGTCAATTTTGTACACTAGGCCTCTGTTGACAGCGGTTTATATGGGCATTTTTTGAGGGTTCTAATCATACAAGTTGTTTAATAGTAATAATAGGTCAGTAGTTCTAATTCTTCTAAAAATAATGTATCATCAAAAAGGAAAACATAGGGACATACAAGTAGTTAATAAATATGATTCTGTAAAAAATCATTGCTTTATGGTCATTAACCAGAAAGAAAACAGGCGAGAGCGTTTCTGTCTATGGGGGAAAGACCACCCGCATTTCCTCGTAAGGATAGTTGATTAATCAAAGCTCCTATGTATTTACTTTCTGAGATATTAAACATTTCATTAGTCACCACAAGCGGGATTCGTCATAGGCCGCGTTTATTATGTTTTGTTAGGAAAGTCATGCATGCAACGTGTAGGTAATAGGCGCCATTTGTATTTTGATGAATATAATGCCCAGTGGTTACGGCCGCGACTTACGAGTTGTAGGTCGTAGGTTCGAACCCAGTCAGGAGCTTTACTTTGTGTAAATTATATCATCACCACTGCTCTCAAAACGGTGAAGGAAAACATCGTGAGGAAACCGGCATGTCCTAGAACCAAAAATTCGAAGACATGTGACATCTACCAACCCGCACTGGGCCCGCGTGGTAGATTACGGCCCACTCCCTCTCACAGAGAGGAGGCCTGTGTCCCAGCAGTGGGAACATTATAGGCTGAGTATGATAATGCAAGTACTTAACAGTTACAGCGGTGTATAAGTTTACTAACTTTTGTCCGCGACCTCCCCGCGTGGAGGACGGATATTGTCCGGTGTCCCGCGGGTTTTGTCCAACGTACTGTTACGCGCCACACTTGATGGTGACATTAGCTACTACTAGCGCCATCAGGAGCTTTACTTTGTGTAAATTATATCATCACCACTGCTCTCAAAACGGTGAAGGAAAACATCGTGAGGAAACCGGCATGTCCTAGAACCAAAAATTCGAAGACATGTGACATCTACCAACCCGCACTGGGCCCGCGTGGTAGATTACGGCCCACCCCCTCTCACAGAGAGGAGGCCTGTGTCCCAGCAGTGGGAACATTATAGGCTGAGTATGATAATGCAAGTACTTAACAGTTACAGCGGTGTATAAGTTTACTAGCTTTTGTCCGCGACCTCCCCGCGTGGAGGACGGATATTGTCCGGTGTCCCGCGGGTTTTGTCCAACGTACTGTTACGCGCCACACTTGATGGCGACATTAGCTACTACTAGCGCCATCTAGTATCGAGTAGCAGAACTAATAATTATTCGGGTCCCTTCTAGAAACTTCGATGCTAGAACTTTCCAGAACTATCGACGCCTGGTCGGTTGGTATCGGTATGTACTCGAACATTCTAGATGTTTCTACGGTAGAAGGTTCTGGAACTATCCGAGGCCTATATAAGGCTGGTGTGCCTGCGAGCCGGAACAGTGTTGGATAAGCGATACAAGCGATAACATCGAAGCGATCTTCAAGTGCGACTTTCAAGTGATCTTGTAGTGCGATTGTGTTTTATTGTTAGTGTGTTAAAGTTGTAATTGCTGTTTTTAATTAGTGTCTATTTTTGGTTTTTAATTCGGCAGTTTTTATTGTCACGAACCCCAAGCTCGTAACAGTACTACCTGGATTAAAAAAGTATCTTATGTCATAAGCTAGGTCATAGTCCATCTGTTTGCTAAATATCATCTAAGTGCTCATATAGACGAGCGGCACGCGTCCAAGAGACAACTGCAGTCGTCGGCGCCGACGACGACGACTGCAGTGTCGACGACTGCAGTAGCCATGCCGTGGACGCGTGCCGCTCGTGTATCATCATCTGCCAAACCTTTTCCCAACTATGTTTGGGTCGGCTTCCAGTGTAACTAGATGCAGCTGAGTACCAGTATTTTACATGGAGCGACTGCCTATCTGACCTCCACAACCCAGTTATTGGGTAATACGGTACCCTTGGTTAGACTGGTTGTCAGACTTTCGGGCTTCTGACGACCCGTAACGACTGTCAAAGATCCATAAATGACAGCCGAGACCAACGGCTTAACGTGCTTTCCGAGGTACGAAAGGGTCTTGGTATATAAAGATAGTCACCCATCCAGAGACCAACCGCGGCACGGATAGCTTAACCTGATCGATCGAACAATATTATTATAAAACAATTAATAATAATTATAAAATAGAGTTAATAAAAATGAAAGGGGATATCCGCACAAGAAACGTTTTTTTCGGCGTTTTTTGCCTTTGTGTCCTTTCAATTTTTAAATTGAGCTATTTTAAGATATGGGGGGGATAGGGTAGGGAGTATGTAAAGGGTCGTAGCCAGGCGTTCTGCAGTTTCTGCAGTTTTCATCCCATGGGAAGGAGGCGTAAGTTTTTGTAAAGTCTATTCAAACTTATGTTTCAAATTAATATTAGGTACTTAAAGTTAAACAAACGTGTTGAACTTATCCATTTGTACCAACCAACTTTGTACCTACCACATCCTACGAATAAATGTCTTTGTCTTTGTCAAATTTCAACATTATCTTAACAGTAATTAAGTTGATTTCAGAGTGACTAGCACTATTGAAAAAGTTACTTATAAAAATTTTGAAATGTTGAAGTTGTAGCGTAAACAGAACTTCATTGTGTAGGATTTAAAGTTATTTTTCCATAAACTCGTATATGTTTACATTTTTGGCAAATAAATCCCGCATGCAGATTATGTATGTGCATTTAAAGGTACTTTTGAAGGTTAGGAATTATATTTAGAAATTACAATGTGGGTTGCCAATGCCTATCACATTACTAATACTAGTAGGTATTCATTAACGCCAGCTGGTATTAGCACAATGGAAAATGGTAATGCCGGTACCAAGAAGGTCTATGTTTAATACATAACGTTAACTGCATAGCTATTCACAACCACTCGATACGTTTCCGTACCGTATCGAACATCAATTAATGTCATCGTAGGAGTCCTCTAAACGCTGTTCACAAGTCCAAAACCCGAAATTTTGTCAGTTTAAATCATGATGATGACCACTGTTTTACCGTCAGCTGTTTGCTGTCGGGGTCAAGGCAAGTCAGGTTAATGAAATGAGGAATTTTCTATACGATAGCCTGTTGGATGGTTGTGAATATCTATGCTGGTTGGTTTAGTGATAATCCTGCCTATTGACAGCCATGTTTCAGAAGGCTAATTTACACTGATCCAATATTTCAACCACAATGTTTGAATACAGTAGTACTAAATGGGCCAATCATCGGATGCTCAGTTCAAATCCAGCGCTGGATACTGGATATAAAGGAATGCAGTGAAAAGTGTTTACATCAACTCATCATCTGCCTAGCCGTTTCCCAACTATGTTGGGGTCGGCTTCCAGTCTAACCGGATGCAGCTGAATACCAGTATTTTACATGGAGCGACTGCCTATCTGACCTCCAAAACCCAGTTACTGGGTAATACGATACCCCTTGATAAGACTGGTTGTCAGACTTTCGGGCTTCTTCAGTCACCCGTAACTACTGTCAAAGATCCACGAATGACAGCCGGGACCAACGGCTTAACGTGTTAACGTGCTTTCCGAACCACGGAGGGGCCTCGGTATGTAAAGATGGTCACCCATCCACAGACCAACCGCGGCAAGCGCAGCTTAACCTGATCGATCGACCTGTGCGGCTGTTATTATTTCGCCACGGGCCGCTAAGTGAAAAGTGTTTACATTGTTGGAATATCGATCTCGTATCAATGGATTCAAACCCCAGATTGAAATACTGCCTGCATTCCTAAAGAAGTACCGGCACCCTAATTGACACACTCAACCACAATCTGAATCATTTTGAAACATATCGCTAATCCATTGCTTCATAATTATGTTCGTAAAGAAGAACGGTCATTTGTGACTCAGACCCGACACGAAAGAGACATATCTCAGTTTTTTTGTTATTTTAAATATAGCTAAAATATATATTTTTTATATTCCAAATCTATAGCTAACACCAAAATATTGCCTTGTGTTTTTGTTCAGGCGATATACAATTTTCTTTTAATACCTAATGCATTATATACTAAAACCTTCCTGAAAGTATGTAGATTACATTAATGAAAGAATTATCAAAATTGATTCATTAATTTTTGAGAAAATCGCGGACATACAAACATACATACATACGGGTCGAATACAGAACTTCCTTTTTTGAAGTCGGTTAAAACGCACAGATCTCAACACAGAAAGCCAATTTTATTTTATATTTTTTTAATGACATCTCGCAGTTAACTTTGAGGTTATCGTCTGCTTAACCGGGCTTTCCTGTGGATGCCTCAATAAATTAAGGCCTGCAGCTGTCTATTTTTGTATTTTTATCTAAATTGGCGTCATTTTAAATGGATATAATTGCTATTCATTAAAAAAAAATATTTTAAAATATTTTGCCTTACCAAAAACAAATGGCAATATATGGGTGATAGCCACTGATATTCAGAATAGTGTTCATTTATTTTTGTTATATGTAATATAACAAAATAACTGAGATGCATTCCTTTTGTGTCGGGCCTGGGTAAATTTTCTATGGGACGTGACCCTTCTTCTTTTTCCGCTCAACAACGTAAGTAACGCAATGAATATTGTTCTCTTTCTCTCTCTCTCTCTCTTTGCCTAGCTTTATTCCATTTCATTTGGGGTCGGCTCTCCTCGTCATTCTTCGTCAGATGTTTCGGTACGGTCAGCATCAAAAGTTGATTAACACTTCAGTTTTTTTAATCTTAGTTATTGAGCAACGGGAATACTCCAAATATTTGTTCAAAATTGCATCAGAAGATTTTTTTTTTTTGAATATATACTCTTGTCTATTATGTGAAAAGCTAAAAATCAGTTTATTGAAAAAAGTTGTTGTCAATTTAATAACGTGTAAAAATGATAGTGTTAATCGACTTTTGATGCTGACTGTACTGGGTCGTCGAGTCACTTCAGGTTGTTGTTGACTACAGACATCCAAGTGGAAAGGTGTCTCCTCGCTTCTTTGGATCTGAATTCATGTAGAGACCCCTCACCCCTCTTATATCTTACCTATATTCTCGAGTATAAATATCCTGCATAGCGCCGCTTATTTTGCCAAGTAACAGACTATATAAACCATCGCAATACTTGACATAAATCGATCACAAGATGAGCTAATTGAGTACCACTCGACCAGTGGTTATAATGGCGCTTGTGTATTTATCTGGCTTTTGTAATAATTCGCTATTGTGTTGTGACACACTATTGTAAGTGCCTCCTAGACTTATGTAATAATTGGCATCTCATCTCTTTTATAATGTGATTACATTTACATTAACGGTGCAACTATTATAGAATCAATTCTTCTTTTTGTAAATTTTGAAATTCAAAAGTGCCTTAGCATAAACAGCCTATAATGTTCCCACTGCTGTGATACAGGCTGTGAGAGGGAGTGGGCTGTGATCTCCCACGCGGGCCCAGTGCAGGTTAGTGGATGTCACATGTCTTCGAATTGTTGGTTCTAGAGCATGCCGGTTTCCTCACGATGTTTTTCTATATTATTCTTTTTTGGAATAATTGACACAAAGTAAAGCGTTGATGCCGCATTTTACTAAATGCATATGGACGTATACACGGTACATATATACCAAAATAACATTTTCTACAATTTTTGTCTGTCTGTCTGTTTGTTCCAGCTAATCTCTGAAACGGTTGGACCGATTTTGACGGGACTTTCACTGGCAAACAGCTGATGTAATAAGGAGTAACTTAGGCTACTTTTATTTTAGAAAAAAAAAAACTTTTTTGTTAAATTCCAATTCGGGTAACAGCTAGTACATATACAGTATGTATGTAGCTTATCATAAACAGCCTAATCTGAATGCTAAACTGGAAGCTAATCCAACAGACTATGAATCATGACAAGCACATGGAGCATCAATATTCTCGGTACATAATGTGGGCCAGATGATTGTCAGTTGCGCCGGAGTCGACAAAAACTAAAGCAAGTGGCACAACGACCTCTCGCGATCACTGACTCGTAAGTATTGCAATAACTGCTACTTATTAGTGTACACTCGTGTTATCTTTAGGTATACTTGAAAGAAGTCGTTTTGCAAACAGCATGTTTATTATTTATCAATATTTTCTCTAGGCGTGGTTCTGTCATCATCCCAGCCCTTTCCTAGAAAACTTAGCTTCAGGACTGCTAGATAACAAGTAATACAGGGTGAAATTGAATTCATGGGCATCCTTTTAAGGGGTCCTTGTATTCATCATTATGAACAACTTTTACTATAGGACCAAAAACCTGCAATCGCGAAAAAAAATCAGCTCTTCCCTACATTTTGACGAGTTATGTGAACATAAATGCAAGGAACAGCAGATTTTTTTTCGCGATTTTAGGTTTAGTCCCATAGTAAAAGTTGTTCATAATGATGAGTACAATGTCCCCTTAAAAGGATGCCCATGAATTTAATTTCATCCTGTATATTCAAGAGCATGTGGATGAATAACAACAGCCGCACGAGTCGATCGTATAGGTTAAGCTGCGCTTGACGAGGTCGGTCCGTGGATGGGTGACTATCTTCAAAAACCGAGACATCTCCGAGAATCAGAAAGAACTTTAAAACGTTTGTTGATCCCGGCTGTCATTCATAGATCTTAGACAGTCGTAATGGGTAGTCCCAAAGGTCTCACAACCAGTCTTACCAAGTGTTATCGTTTTACTCATTAACTGAGTTATGGTCAGATAGGCAGTCGCTCCATGCAAAATATCAGGATTGGTGCATCTGGTTAGACTGGAAGCCGACCTGAACATAGTTGGGAAAAGGTTCTAGGTAGACGATGGTGATGAATCAATCAGTTAAGCCTGTCACAGACCACTACCTACTGTACCTACGTATCTAAATAGGCCGCTCTTCTCAACATTGGGATTTCCGCGCTGGGGCTCTGTCCTGCATAGGGTCGCAGCATAATGCTGAGCGATAGCCGTTTTGCGTGGATGTGACGCATGTTTACCTACCTTTTTATTTTATTTTTTGTGTTTTTGTTCTTTTTGCGTCATTTTCACCGCAAATAAACGTATTTTCTTTCTTTCTTTCTTTCTTTTGCATCCTAGCTGTCCCAGCCAACAGCTGAAGTCATCGGTCTGTCTAGCGGAGATAATGAATTGAATCAAAATTTTGGGATGCATGAAGAAGCCTCCTCGTGTAACGCAATTTGTTCCGCCAGTTACTCAACTGAACTGAGCGTTCGGCGCATCCTGGACAGTCACACCTAACACCTTATTTGACTGGTCAATTCTTCCCTTGCGGTGGTAGGGCTAACGCGCGCCTGGTTTACGACCACCGTCCCACCGGAGTCCGGCGTCAAGCAGCCTGCTGTGTTTCGTCGATGCGTGGGAGTTCTAGTGCCTTAGGCATCTTCTGGGCACGCTCGTTCCATCATAGACCTCATCCATCGCTTTCCATCACACGTGATCGAGGTCTAGAGCGGGCCCATTCAGCAATAAAAAAAAATAATTAAAAATAAAGCCCTGTCCAACGTCATATGACTGGTTAATCTGGAAGTCAAGTAAATACATCGTATGTACATGATACGGTAAAGTAAAAGTTAATAAGCAAGGTAAATAAACCCATGAGTGATAGATCAATAACCCTTATTATACCACTTTGAAGCGAGTAGCAAGCGGTTATGGCGCTGACTGACGATCGACAGGACATGTCAAGCAGCCAGTTTTATTACTGGAGGAAATATTTACAGAGGCCTTAGCACGCACGCGCGGCGTAACCGTAACGTAATATTATTCAGCAAAGGAATCAATGAGCTACCTATAAAATGACGAAAGTTCATAGGTAACAAATAATAACAATACATGCTTTGATTGATTCCATAATTATAAATGAAAAACCATTGAATTCGCGCCACTGTTACCGTAAGCGACACCACTTCAGGTGTGTTCGGCTGTCCTCGCACGGGATGTACTCGGTTATAATGTATATTTATTTAGGTTAGCCAACAATTGTTTACACAATACATTTTTCAAATATTTTCCTAAATGATACATTTATAAGTGCAACAAGTTTGTAAGTGTACCAGTCATATTCAGTGAACCGGGCCTAGCACCAACACGTGGAGGAAACGTAAGGAAAAGTCGTACGATTTTATACAATTCGAAATACTCTTTTCGCTTATAATTATGTAGATATCATTTACATATAGCTCGGATAAGATAAGATTTGTATAATAATAATAAATTTACAAGATGAGATGTCGAGGGAATGCGTTCGTGACACCTGTAAGTGCGACAATTCTAGAAGACAATAAAGATCAAATTCGCAAAACACTTATTCGCTTGTATGAAACTGACAGTTGTCAAGAACGCATTCTCTCGTCGGTCGCACTGTTATCTTTAAGACTTTATTCATGGTTCACTAATGTTTTACCAAAACTCCATTGACAAATTTTTAGTTTACAACCAACGTTTCTTATACTATTTATTTCACAAACAACTCATTCTGCAAATGTTTTATTTTATAAACACTCGCTTTACAAATATTTAGCGCAAGTCGATGAAAGAATGAGTTTCATTTTTAGGAAATTGCTTAATAATATAGCTAAGTCAATATGTAAAACGTTTTTATCCCAAACGTTGTTTTATGTATGAGATAAAATCAATAAAAATTATTTGTCAAATAACACGTTATTAAACAAGACTTTACCTGGTAATTATTTTATAAAGTGAATTATTTGGCAAGTATAATGATAAAATTACAAATCATGTTTTTGCCAATCGTTGCTTGTCAAGTAAAAATTTGTAAATTAATTTTTGGTGAAGTAGGTGATAATCCATGTTGAAATACTCGTACATTTCACAATAATAATAATAAAGTTTATTGATTCATAAACAAGTGTTCTTCTCGTCCCACATACCGCAGTGTCTCAAGACGAAAGTCTTTGACCAGTGCGTGTTGCCAGTGATGACATATGGCACTGAAACGTGGTCGCTCACAATGGGCCTTATTAGAAGGTTGAAAGTCACCCAAAGGGCAATGGAGAGGGCTATGCTTGGAGTTTCCCTGCGGGATCGAATCAGAAATGAAGAGATCCGCAGGAGAACCAAGGTAACCGACATAGCCCGAAGAATTGCCAAACTTAAGTGGCAGTGGGCAGGGCACATTGCTCGCAGAACAGATGGCCGATGGGGCCGAAAGGTTCTGGAGTGGCGACCGCGTACCGGAAGGCGTAGCGTTGGAAGGCCTCCCACAAGGTGGACCGACGACCTTGTGAAGGCCGCAGGAACTCGTTGGATGCGAGAAGCACAACACCGGTCGAAGTGGAGGTGCTTGGGGGAGGCCTATGTCCAGCAGTGGACGTCTTTCGGCTGAAATGATGATGATGATGATGAAACAAGTGTTACAATATTTAGTATCTAATAATTTATGGAATTCACGCCTTAGTATTTCATTGATAAGGTATCAATCATGTGGATGTACGTGTATGATAATTATTACGAAATATCTGTAGATTAAAACAAATAGATATGACTATTATATGTACAAATAGTTTTGAAGTGGCAATAACCGAACGGCTAACTAAAATCAACAGGTCAAAAGGTCACACTGCTAACGGAGAAATAACTACTAAATTCTCAATACTTAAAATATTTATTGCATTCCACAATGTGAACATAGAAAGAAAAAGTATTTATTGTGACTCGTACAGGAAGATCACAAACTAAACTAAACACAGTAAAAAATAAAAAACCAAGTTATATAAAAAAGACACACACGAAAGAGACATAGGTGGTAGGTTTTACAAAGAATGAATCAAATCCAATCAAAACATATTTAAATATTAGATTTCACATGCGCACTTAGGAAATGTCAGAAGCTAGGTGCACAGTTCCAATTGGTCGTTTCCTATGGAGAAGAGCCGGCAAGAAACTCCACGATAATTGGCATTCACAATGTTTTAAAATTACAGTGTTAACAGTTATGAAAAGACAGTGTAGGCCTGTCACAGTGTCAACACAGACAGTGTAGGTGTGTAGTGTGTAGGCCTGCATGATCACTGTACACCCTGTCGGGCACATTTAGCTTTTAGCGTAGCATTTAGCTTGATGAGAGCAGTGGTGGCCCAGTGGTAACGACCACGATATTTCAACCACCACTGCTCTCAAAACGGTGAACGAAAACATCGTGAGGAAACCGGCATGTCCTAGAACCCAAAATTCGAAGACATGTGTTATCTATCAACGCACTTGGCCCGCGTGGTGGATTACGGCTCACTCACTCTCACCGAAAGGAGGCCTGTGTCCCAGCAGTGGCAACATTATAGGCAGATTATGCGTATTGATAATTATATTATTACCATGGTATATGAATCAATCATGATAAAATGAGCAGCATTAAGCACTAGATATCATCATTATCTGCCCAGCCTTTTCCCAACTATGTTGAGGTCTGATTCCAGTCTAACCGGATGCAGCTGAATGCCAGTATTTTACATGGAGCGACTGCCTATCTGACCTCCACAACCTCGGAGTAATTTACTCCGTGTCCACAACCCAGTTACTGGATAATACGATACCCCTTGGTAAGACTGGTTGTCAGACTTTCGGGCTTGATATATCACTACGAATCCCATACAAAAAACACTTCGAAGAAACCATAATCCCAAAGCATCTAAAGAGAAATCGCCAATTAAAAAGTAAAACTGGCCCCTATCGCTCCATAGGATAAGATCTCCGATATTTCCTCTTCATCTCAATAAGGAAATCCCGTGTGCCTATTACACACAACGCTACATAAAGTTATACATGTCCAGTACACGCTGGCCCGCATTGTAAACGCATTCTGTACGCATTTTTTTGTGTATTGTGTTTCTGTGTGTGTCTGTGTATTCTGTGTGTGTATGTACATACATGAACTCACGCCTTCTTCACATGAGGATAGGTAGATCCTTACATACTCCTTGTGTTTCGTTTACGTTCATATATCGGCACCCTAATTGCGTAACACATTATCAATCTGAATCATTTTGAAAGATATTGCTAATCCATTGCTTCATATGTTCGAAAAATGTGTCTGCTAAACAACGTAAATAACGCAATGAATGTTGTTGTACTGTCAAAACGAAACCCATTGCTACTGTCCTGTTTTCCCCGAAGTAAAACCGGCCCCTATCCCTCCATAGGATAAGATCTCCGATATTTCCTCTTCATCTCAATAAGGAAATCCCGTATGTCTAGTACACACAACGCTATATCAAGCTATACATGTCCAGTTTATGCTGGAGACGGAGGTGTACTTATAGTACACCCATATTTCGTAAGTTATGTTAAAGTCCCATGTAATAGGGGGCGAGCTAAACTTGTAACATATTTTGATTTAAAAGAATGTCCATGGAGTTTCTTGTCCGTTTGCTATAGGAACTATGTTTGGGCAACTATAAGCTTCATCTTTTCTCCTTGACAATTAAAAAGTACCTGTAATTAGTTTGATTAAAATCAGTGAGTTTGAGTTTGATGAGAGGTCACTTTATACCGGACATGTATAGCTTGAAGTATCGTCGTGTGTACTTATCGTAGTTCCCGGTACCGCACGATGGAATGCGAGTAAAAGTGCCCGTGTCGACAAATAGATTTGTGTTAGGCTTGATTTACACTCGCAATCATTGATTTTACATCGTGTTTTATTGAATATATTGGAAATTTTGTATAGGGCAGAGTATAGCGCCTTGAGTAACACCACAGTAATTTGGTGTGTGTAAAAACTTTACGATGTTTTTGAAATAAGTATGGGTCAGAGTATAGTCCCTTGGGGAATCCCGCAGTCATTATGTGTGTCGGATGAGGAATTTATTGGCCAATTTGTCTTAATTATAGTGGTATTTTTTGTTACAAGAAGCCGATGATTTTGTGTTATCCCTGTTGTTTATTGGAAAAGTATTCTATAGAAACTTATATGGTTAACAAAATCAAATCCTAATTGAACTTTGCAATCAACAGCTGAAAATCTTGTAACCATACAAATCACATTACATTACTATTGGTTATTGAGAAGCACAAGTCACAACTATTAATTAGAATAACTGTCAATTTTATATTATACTTACCGATAACTGAGATCGTTGTATATTTGGAGGTGTTGTGGCTCAAGTTGACGCCTATTTTTTTTTTATTTTTTTTTTGTAATAATTACGCATAATTTTTGTCATCAAAATAATTACCACCTTAACAATTCAATGTTTAATTTTACTAATGAATTCACTATATAATCAAATGACACACTTGCATCCAATTAGAATGCACCATCCTTGTGTATTTACAGTTGAACCAATAATTAGTAGACTCATAATATATTATAGCAGGTAAAAGCATCACTTTAGAATTTCACAAGTGACAGAAAGTGGCCCGCCCTTACCAACCTAACGTGTTTGTTGCCCAACTTGCAGGTAATACTGTGAGATGAACGATGAGTAGGTATGTAATTGAGAACGGTCTCTTGTATTGTGTCCGGATAGGCACTATCTACCATAGCACAATCCGCGTATAATGTTCTCACTGCTGAGAGTGAGTGAAAGAAAGAAAAAAACTTTTTTACAAAAAAAAAACAACCGACTTCAAAAAAAAACACTACAAAGTGATAAATAACTTTAATTTCGGAAGTCGGTGTCGTGTCGTTGGTTCCGCATTTTCGTTTTTTGACACCGACTTCCGAAATTAAAGTTATTTATCACTTTTTAGTGTTTTTTTTTTGAAGTCGGTTGTTTTTTTTTTTGTAAAAAAGTTTTTATTTTTCACTTTTTAGTTGTACCTACCCCACAAAAAAGTAAACAAAAAGATCGTTAATGTAGACAATGTAGATAAATTTTTAGATTTTTGTTGAATTTTCAAAAACCGCTTGTCCGATTTCGATAAAATTTTCATGGGACCATTTGGGAAGTATACCCTTTCCAACAAAAAAAGAATTTTTCAAATCGGTTAGCAAGCAACGGAGTTATGCGCGAACAAACATAAAAAAAAACAAAAAAAAAATACAAACATTCGAATTGAGAACCTCCTCCTTTTTTAGAAGTCGGTTAAAAAAGAAAGAAAATACATTTATTTTTGAGTGGGCCGTAGTCCACCACGACCACCAGGTAGGCAGTGGGGGTTGGTAGAGGTCACCTGTCTTTGGCATGATCTACCAAACCAACCCTGCACCCTAATTGCGTAACGCACTATCAATCAGAATCTGAATCATTTTGAAGCAAATTGCTAATCAATTGCTTCATAAGTTCGAAAAAAAATTGTCTGCTCAACAGGCAAATAACGCAATGAATGTTGTTGAACTGTCAAAATGAAACCGATTCCGATTGATAATGCGTTACGCAATTGCCCCGCTGATCTAAAAAAACTACAAAAATCTACCAAAGAAAGTTTTTAAAAGGAGCTAAAAATTATCTGCAGCCAGCTTATCCGGAGGTGATTAAAAAGATCTGAAGATTTAAAATAAAGGGGAAAGACTAGTTCTTCTTAAGTGATTTTATCCTTATGGAATCTTTTGTGTCATTCTTATCTATCTGTGGAAATCCCCGACCACATTCTTATAATAACACACACATAAAACATCTCAATAAACCTGATTGATAAAACATATTATTTATAGCAATTAATTTTTGCTACGTATAACAAATTGTTGCACGATGATCGTTCGATTTTCCAGTTCCCTTCCTTACTTTATGGAAATTCCAAGATACACAACGATTTCTTCCGCTTCAGACTTCATTTTATCTACTCTCCGTTATTCCTCGCTCATCTTGCGCTCATCTCACGCTCCGCTAACAGTACGACCATACGTATACAACCAGACATATTTGTCGATACAGCTCGTACCTGTTGGAGTTAACTTTACCATAAGTTTAACTTGACTTTTAAGATTATTGCTCGTGAGTGACCGCGGTATGTCCTACGACATACTTACTTCTACATGTATAGTATAACTACTGTTGAAAATACATTGAACATACACACACACACACACACACACAACACACACACTTACGATACTAAACCGTGTAGGATTCATGAAACAGATACATCGGACAGTTTTTCTTTCTTTCTTTCATAAAGAAAAAGCCATAACAAGTATTGTGACAGCTCCAATTCAAATGGCTGCTAAGACTAAAATTGAGCAAATGGCTAATTAACCATTAGCTCAATTTAGCTAATTATTCATTTTAGTAATTACTAAAATAGCTACTTTTTTTTATTGCTTGATGGGCACGCTCTTGACCTCGATCACGCTTGATGAAAAGCGATGGATGAGGTCTATGATGGAACGAGCGTGCCCAGTAGATGCCTTCCAACGCATCGAGGAAACACAGCAGGCTGCTTGACGCCGGACTCCGGTGGGAGGGTGGTCGCAAACCAGGCGGGCGTTAGCCTTACCATCGCAAGGGAAGGATTGGCCAGTCAAATAAGGTGTTGGGTGTGACTGTCCAGGATGCGCCGAGCGCTTGGTTCAGTTGAGTAACTGGTGGAACAAACCGCGCTACACGAGGAGGTTGGGCTTCTTCATCAACTTACCTCGTATAGAAGTCCACTGCTGGACATAAGCCTGTCCCAAGTTGCGTCACACTCTCTTTTGCTCCCCTTTTCCTTTCAAATGCACCTTTTAACGGTTGAATGCCGTAATTACAGAAACAACTAAAAAGCCATTGTGTCTCGCGTGGATCCACGTGGACTACAAAGTATTTTGGATAGCCAATGGCTACGTCGGTGACAGGATATCAGTGTAGGACTATAGGTCATATAGACATTACATGAGCTGAATGGTGCTAATACATGCGTCATGTTCGTGAACGGGCGCCGTCAGTAGGGGACTGGTCATCTCTTTGCTGCTATGGCTTATTTTAATTTAATTTATTATTTGAATTGTTGTTTTTTCTCATCTTTTCATTATGGACGCTTTCAACGTTCTGCATCGTTCTCACATGTATAGTTTTTAACATGAATGATGTAACCAAGACTTTGTAACCATATTATTTTGATTTAAAAGAGTCTCTTGCCCGTTCTTCTCCATAGGTACCTACGCTTTGGAATGGGCAACTAGCTTCATCTTTCTGACTGACCGACCCCTTGACAATTCAAAAGTGCCTGGAATTGGTTTAATTGAAATAAATGCTTTGAGTTTCAGTTTGAATAAAGCCAGCTAGGATTAAATAACTCCTCATTCCCACCATGGTAGTCATCGACCTCTCTCCGGTCGCATAATAAATTCACAATCGGTTACCACAGTCCCCGCAGTAGAAAGCGATACGTTTTCCCATCACAACTACATAGACAATGGTGTTCACAAAATAAGCTATTATTTTCACCAAATACTCTACAGTGCGTGCGCGTCTGTTGACGTGTACTTTCACTGTCTGTTTATTTATTTCATTGGGTTTTGGGAGACAAATATGATGGTCTTTGGTACTTACATGATCTGCCATGTTTTTTCTCTGCATCACCCTAAGGTTGACTGGTAGAAAATGGCTCAGGCATTAAGTCCGCCTTTGTACAGTATTTTTTTTTTACTTGTGCATAAAGTTTTAATAAATAAATAAATATGAAGATAGTAAACAGTGAACATGTAGTATAATCAGCTTGTAATGTCCCCACTGCTGGGACACAGGCCTCCTCTCTTCAAAGGGAGCGGGTCGTAATCCACCACGCGGGCCCAGTGCGGGTTGGTTGATGTCACATGTCTTCGAATTTTTGGTTCTAGGACATGCCGGTTTCCTCACGATGTTTTCCTTCACCGTTTTGAGAGCAGTGGTGATGAAATAATTTATACAACGTAAAGCGCCTGTCTGGGTTCGTACCAACGACCGCTAACTCGTGAGTCCGTTACCACTGGGCCACCAATGCTCACAAAACATAGACAACGGGGATCACAAAATAAGCTATTATTTTTACCAAATAATCTACAGTGCGTGTGCGTCTGTTGACGTACAGACTAGCACATCAACCTACTACAATCTGTCAAATTTCTTTAATAGATTTTCAACTTTATCACTGAAGCATAAGGTTCAAAGTTGATTGGGAAAATCTGACAGTTTCGGGTAGGTTGATGTGCTGGCGTCTGTACTTTCACTGACTGTTTATATTTGACTGGGTTTTGGAAAACAAATATTTTATGATGGTCAATATTTGTCTAATAAAGATAGTAAACAGTGAACTTTATGTTATGATTGCATAAGCTCTATTTAGAGGGGCTTGTGGCTAAGTAATAACAGCCGCACGGGTCGATCGATCAAGTTAAGCTACGCTTGAAGCGGTTGGTCTGTGGAGGGGGGACCATCTTTACATACCAAGACCCTTCCGTGCCTCGGAAAGCATGTTAAACCGTTGGTCCCGGTCATTCGTGAATCTTTGACAGTCATTACGGGTAGTCAAAAGCCCGAAAGTGTGACAACCAGTCTTACCAAGGGGTATCGTATTACCCAGTAACTGGGTTGTGGAGGTCAGATGAAGCTCTATTTAATTTGGACTTATTTTTCTGTTTATACAGTGTGGCAGGAAAATTGACGCACATCCTGTTACCATGGGTTCAGTACATGATTCCGAACCCCGTGCGTTGAAATGTAACGTCGGTTATTTAAAAAAAAATCTACGCTAAGGGGTCTACAATCTTGTACTACAGTTCGCACGTCGATGTTACTGCCCCCCTGTATTGGACGGGATAGCTGTTGTCCAGGATTTCACTTACCTGTGAGTCTCTTTGAGGGTTAGGGGGCAACAAAGGTTCTTGGTATACTTTGTTCTCCAAATCCGTTCAGTATCTTACGCATATTTGAGTAACAAAACCTGCTATGGAGTTACGATAGGTTGAGCATCGATTAGACAATAATTGTGTGCTGGCTGGGCCAACGAAAAGCAATTTCTGTCATCATTGTGGCTGAAATTATAATACTTAAAACTTATTTCTTAAGTACCTACCTACTAACACTAATATGGCTGAGTTTATTTGACATAGTACCGTATGCAAGGAACATAACATAAAAAAATTGTATAATGTATGCTTCCTGGGCTGTGCCAAATAGGTCAATTTCACCAATAACCCCCCTGACAGACGCAACGACTACTTTTTACTTTACATTCGTCTATAAACAGGAAAACGCTACCACGAGACTTACTTGCCTTCGAAATTAAATAGAAACAAAAAATAAAAAATAAACGATATCTGTACCACTTTCATATCGACCTACATTGCGAAACATTTCTCCTAAACTGCTGAACCAATTCGAAACGAAGCAAAAACTGAATGAGATTTTCGTTTAAAAAACAGACAACTAAGTCACTGTTTAATTTAACTTTTTTGTCTCAAAACGTGCTTAATTTAGTGCTAGACAATGCTCTGTGGGGGGGGGGGCACAGTAATGAACCAAGTTTGTGCTAGAATATAGCCAAGTACAGCTATCTAAGCGGACGTCAGTGGCAGGGCTCGAAATACCGGTATTTTTGGGAACCGATACCATTGGCCTTGGTGTAATACCGGTATAGAAGCCAGCATACCAACCTACCCGAAACCGTCAAATTTTGCCAATCAACTTTGAACCTTATGTTTTAAGCAATAAAGTTGAAAATCTATTAAAGAAAGACAGATTCCAGTAGCTCGATGTGCTGGCGCCTGTACCTATACTATTGGTATTACTAATCAGTACCGGCACTGCGCCAATACCAAACAAATATTTCCCTAAGTTAGAGTGAGAAAACAGATATAGTAAGTAAAAAATCATCCGGAAACGTGCCCAGAAGACTGGCAGCATTGCCCCGTTGAATGGCAATGCTAATTATTCCCTCATTAAACCACGACGAGGAGTTTAGGAGTCATGAGGAAACAGATGAACAGACATTGTCTGTTAACATCATTACCCTCCTTTGGCTTTTCCGTAGTCGGATATAAACTGCCAACTGCTAGATAAAAGGCACGCTGCAGTTAGGTATTACCTAGTTTAGTTGAGTTAGGTTTTACAAAACAATGCTCAAATCCTTGTACTGTTCTCACTAGATAACTTACTTTATAAGCAAAACCCTGATATATATCACTGCTTCGAAAATTTGAACTCTATGACTTTAAAACTAGAGTTCATAATCTGAACCACGATCAGAATGATACGTCCCTAGATCTGATAAGCATTGTGAATGACAACAAGACTCGTTTCATTCACTAGAGCAAACTGTTACAGTTCATTCAACTCTGATAAAAAGGAAATCGGTTTTCATGGCCATTTAGGAGTACTAGAAATCAGTTCATTAGTTAACAAAACTAGGTATTGAGCAAAGGAAGTAATTATTATTGGTAACGATGAAAGCGAGTCTAAGGATTCAAGGTTTTCGTCAAAGATCAAGCAAGAGATAACAGTGACTTTCCTCGTGAATTTTGACGGCCAAACTGTATATGAAATCAAATTAGTAAAGGATAATTTCTACCAAACGGCTCATATCACATCGGATCGGAAAGGATACGAACGGATGCGGCGACAGCCGATCGCGTCCAGCAGTATGTCGACGCATACGATCGGCTCCGTACGTCGTTTGCAAACGAATCCGTCAAATAGTTTCATTCCTACCGCGTTGACATGTTCTAATTTTTGAAAATGGTTGAAGTTGACGTAGTATTGTTGGCTATTGCATTAGTAGAAGATGAAGAAAATAATCATACAACACAGAAGAGAAAAATAAACATTTGGACGACAGCCGAAAGGACTCGATCGGATACGACGACAGATGTACGGAGCCGATCGCGCGTCGCAGCATACTTTCGGCTACGATCGCGTGTCGCGGAAGACGCCCGCGGTCAAGCTGCTGTGCACGGCTTGGTAATATAGACTTTAAATAATGTGTACACGATTTAATATCGTTTAAAGATTGTAAAATCCGTTCCGATCCGATGCGGTGCGAGCCATTTGGTGGAAATCATCCTTTAGCGAAACTCCGCAATCGTGATCGGTATTCAAACATGATAAACCAAAAAATTAATTAATGTGATGATTTTATCATGCGGTCGTCGACCGCAGTTAGTGAAGCAACTTGAAATATCAGTTTATAAGTCAGTTTTTAGGGTTCCGTACCTCGAAAGGAAAAAACGGAACCCTTATAGGGTCACTTTGTTGTCCGTCCGTCCGTCTGTCTGTCTGTCAAGACCCTTTTTCTCAGGAACGCGTGAAGGTATCAAGCTGGAATTTATATCAAATACTCAAGTGTACTGTCCTTTTTAGCTGTGAAAAAATAAAACTTCTAAGCCAACGCAATCAAAAGATACAGCCGTTTATGCCGCAAATTTTCGACACTCGCAAGGGAATCAAAACCTACAGGGTACTTCCCGTGAACTCAGAATCTTGAAATTTGGTACGAAGCAAATTCTTTAGCACAGATAAATGAAAAATTGCGAAAACCGTAAATTTTTAGTTACATCATATAATAAAAATATAGGTATACCTACAGGTTTGTACGGAACCCTCGGTGCGCGAGTCCGACTCACACTTGGCCGGTTTTTTTTCTTGTGTCATCTTAGCATACGTGATTGCTATTGTCATCTAAACATCATGTTTTAGGGTACAATGGTGGACTAATCGCTGATAACAAACAATAACAACTAATTAGTCAAATTAAAGCTCTCTTCCTCTCTCCTACTTTGCTGTACCCGACAGGGTCCACAGTAATCATGCCTTTGTAAACCCTACCATCTACGAGTAAGTTCACATTGTGGAATGCAGTAAAAAAAATTGAGTACTAGCAGCGCTCCACGGTTTCACCCGCATAAGTTTCGATCTCGTGGGAATATCGAGATAAATGTATCACATGTGTTAATCCTGATTATGAACTATCTGTGTGCCAAATTTAATCCAAATCTGGTCAGTAGTTTTTGCGTGAAAGAGTAACAAACATCCATCCACATCCATCCATCTTCACCACGTTTATAATATTATGTGGGATAGGATTGATAATATAATATAATCTCAACCTTTGAATGGACATCAGAGACCTAAAACGTTAGTCAGGGCCCCAAGTGCGTAACTCACTCAAAATCACAATTTCATCTTCTTCTTTGTTCTAATCAAATTAATATAACAATGCCTACCTATATTTGTATTAATCAAGATAATATTTTACATAATATAAGCCAACATTGAAAATAATAATATATGACAGTACATGTAAATGAAAGAAGCAAAAGAATCATAGGGCATCAAAAAATTCGTCCGCATCGCTGTCAACAGGAACAGTGCCCAAAAGGCTGGCAGCATTGCCACGTTATATGGCGATGCTAATTTTTTGGCCAAGAAATAGCCCAGCCGTCTGGTCACGTGAAGAGTCGACTAACTGCTTGGCGATATCTCGAAAAACCCCATGGCCCTAGTGTTTTAACCCCAAAGACAGAGATATATTTTGTGAATGCAGAATGATAATGAAAGGCAGCAGATATGAATGAATCGATATCCCTAGAACAACCTTGAAGGTATATTATAGGAATGTCATAAATATTGACACTCCTTGTTCCTACTGAACGCAGGTGTCTCACAAGACTGTCCATAGTACCCATACTCAATATTATTAATGCGCTAGTAACATTGTTTGTCTGTCTATAACCTTTTCATGCCTTAAGGCCGTCTAGTAGTGCGGTGAGTCTTGTAGGGCCGGCCGTTGCGAGCTCTTGAACTGCTAGATTTTGTGTAAGTATATTTGTTTCATTTCAGAAAAAAATAATAAGGAAATTATAACATGTGTTCCGCGTACCGGCAAGCGCAGTGTAGGACGCCCCCCCGCTAGATGGACGGACGACCTAAAGAAGGTGGCTGAGGTCGACTGGATGCGGAAGGCGGAGGACAGGGTGCTGTAGCGCAGTCTGGGAGAGGCCTATGTCCAGCAGTGGACTGCGATAGGCTGAGTTGATTGATTGATTGAAAATGTGTTCTCTCCAAGCCTAAAAAACAATAAGGCTTTTCTTTTGGTATACATTTTACATGGTTTAACGATGTACCTAATCTCTTCAAGGTGCACGTTTTAAATAGCGATTTAGTGTCATCTTTATGATTTTTTTTATGACGTTTCTATCTTCACACAGCGCTTGACAATATGTTAAATTTTTATAAAATATTTTCTTTTTCCGCGAAATTAGTATTTTGCTAGATTTACAGAGGTTTATTTAGTAATGGGGTCCCGTTTTTACCCTTTGGGTACGGAACCCAAAAAAGTAGAAAATTACTGCAACCTCGCCTTAACAGCTAACCGGGTTTCGATTATTGGCACGCAGGTAGACCATGGCGGGGTAATTACGTAATACATTAACATTATCAATACCTTTCATTTTGACAGTTCAACAACATTCATTGCGTTATTAACGTTGTTCTGTTGACAAATTTTTCCAACATAAGAAGCAATGGATTAGCAATATCTTTCAAGATGATAAGTTAGGATAGAACTACTCTTTATCTTGGTAGTATTTTCCCATGGGATAATTTCCGTCCTCTACGCGGGCGAAGTCGCTGATAAAAGCTAGTTCAGCCATATTTGTTTACCATTTTGGCGTCAAGCAAGCTTTAACTATTTATACTGTGACCCCAATACCTCTTGTGTAAGATAGCCGAGCCTATCTGTACCCCTTCATAGAACCTTCTACCTTAAAACTTTTACATCAGAGTTGATTGTCGACTGTACCAGTTCTGGAGTTAAGATGTTTTGGTGTTGTAATGTCCAAGTAAGCTTGCACATCTGGGATCAAATTGTAGGAAAGAATTTGTCTCATTAAGAGTAATTCGCTGGAAGTTGAGAGGTACTCTAGCATACCACGGTTTGAAGGAATGTCGGCTTACTAACGAGTTTGGGGCAGAGTGGTTACCTTGTGCGTTCACCGCCACATTGAATGTGTACCTATACTCCATCAGAAGACATAGGACTCTTTGAACATTTGTTGGATTTTGGGTGGCGTATGCTTCTTAACACGTTGACTGCCAGACAAATCTATTGTTTGCGGTCACCATTGACCGCGGTGGCAGTCAATGCCTTTTTTTTTATGGGAAATCATCAAATGACCCCTCCCGCTCTGGTTGGTGCGGAAGGGAGTGTCAGGCATCTTCTGGGCACGCTCGTTTCATCATAGACCTTATCTATCGCTTTCCATCAGGCGTGATCGGGGTCAAGAGCGCGCCCATTTGGCAATAAAAAAAACAAGACTTACTGACTAAAACCCACCCGTGTTCCTTCCTTAGCCCTTTGTGTTCCGGGGTAGCGGTAACCCTTTCGGACAATCCCGCTACGGCAGTCAGATTCCGTAGGTACCCTTATCAGCTTCGGGTGGTTCTAAAGTTCTTGTCAATGTTTAAATCGGTTCAGTAGCTGGGGTATGATTGATATGAAGAAGTAACACAGTTTTTGGACTTTTGTTTGTACCAGCTGTATGCCAGTATCAGATAGTAACGTTTTGTCAGCTATTAAAGAAGTCGCTACTATCTAAGCTATATTGTGTTTTATTGTGTGTGCGTGCACTCTATTTTATTTATTTTTTTATAAGCTACAAATGAACTAACATAATTATAATACTGTGTTGCTTTTGAAAGACTGTTTAAAAATAGAAAAAAAAATCTTCAACTCAAGCGAGAACTTCCCAAAAATTATTAAAAGCCTCCTAAACTATAAATAATCGCTAAACATACTTGTAATGAGGGTGTTTTGGAAAGACCTTGGAGAGTGGCTTCAAAAATTTTTATTTGGACCTCGTTGTTACGTGGGCCTGTATTGTCAGAAACCACACAAAGCTGAAAATAAAGTTATCCAACCTTCGAATCAGACTAGCAGGAACGTTCATCTTATCTCGTGACTATATGAACCCCATGAGACGTAGCCATCTTGCTTTATTCTCATGTCAGTTCTTAACAACCCAGATACCTAGCTCAGTGTTGAGGCACCAAATGAGTATGTTCCCCGGCAAACTGTCGTGGGAACGAGGCTGGTATATGCAGTTATATTGTCACGGTAATTGGCGACATCGCAGATCCACTTCGCGACGTCGGGGAGTAAGAAAACTCACGTATTTGCGATATTTTTCTTGTGAACTAATTGGGGAAATTATGATTTTCGCGATAGATTGACATTTCAAACGGTTATGTTTTGAGTTTTCTTGGAATCCGAGAGACCCATAAGTGAAATCATAAAATCACCCATCAACGACCTTCCATCCTGCGCCGAATGGCCCTGTCACTTGTGCACTTTATGATTTTATGACTACGTGAGAGAGCGGAGTTTACGCAGCTGAATTTTGGGCCAAAGATGTTTGAACTTTTTGCCATCGATACGCTATGCAGAAGATTAAGACTTGGAAGGGTAGAGAACTAAAGTAGCCAGAATATAGAGTAAGAAAAACAAAAGTTCTTTCAAAACTTTGTACAGACATTAAACTATAGATAACATTAAAAAATGTCATGCAAAGTAATGGGCCAGACCGACTTGATTGATTCTGGACGTGATTGTGTTGTAACGTGTGTCGTTTTGTTAAACTTTAAAAAGAGTAGGTTACTATGAAGTGTCTTGCCCATTCTTCTTCATACGAAACATCTTTTTGGAAGGAATGTCTAGAATCAATTCATCTTTTTCAATCAATTGTTTTTTTCGCGCCTAGAATCAATTGTATTTTCTTGTAATGACGTTCAAAACTGCTTTTTAATGGGTTTCTTGGAATAAATCAGTTGATTATTTTTTTGGCGTTAAGACTGTAACATTCGAAACAAGCCATACAAAAAACACTGAAATAAACATACAATAGATAATGATTCGATGATAAATCCATTGATCTTGAAAACATCATACAAACCCATTTCTGTTATTTAAGTCCAAGTATCGCT
Organism: Amphipoea lucens; assembly: GCA_947508005.1. NCBI lineage: Eukaryota > Metazoa > Arthropoda > Insecta > Lepidoptera > Noctuidae > Amphipoea > Amphipoea lucens. The sequence continues at coordinate 18,323,269 of OX382375.1, forward strand.
TAGCTTCGAGTCTTCGACCATCTCATTCAAAGTTCAAACAATCGTCTAACATAACAGTTGACCTAAATGGTGTCCATTCAGCTGTCAGCCATCAATCATGGAGGGTGTGGTCCATGCTGAGGTGTCAGGAATGATGAGTCAGCAGACGTAGCGGTAACTATATGTACGGGGTGTAAAAAGCCCCGTCACATAGCCGTTATCTACGCTTACATTGAGCAAAAATGTTTGCTGGGAAACGGCTCTTATTTTGGTGTAAAAATCAGCTGTTTACGGCAGCGCGCGCGCAATGCACCGCACGCTAAACATTGTCCTTTTGGGGGATTGCAACGGTTCAGTTGTGGGGGTATTTAAAGTTTGTTTATTTAACACAGACACGGACACAGACCTCCTCTCTGTGAAATGGAGAATATTTTTAATTGCAAAAGTAATTCTGTTTATTACTGATCATTTGATAAAATTTGGCAAGGAGAATGATGGCATCCTGGGGTTGGACATAGGATTACTTTTTGTCCCGCTAGCACGTTCTCGTGGGATAATTTCCGACATCCACACGGTCGAAGCCACGGGCTTCTTCTTCTTCTTAGCGTGTCGATAGCAATCTAAATGTACTCGGCCCAGAATTCGGCCACTTGTTTGGCACCATCACTAGCGTCCATCAGTTCCTGTAACGTGCAGCTGACAGGACACGCAGGGCACGACGGGCTGAAGCAGGAACATAAATTATCTTAATATAAATGGTTCCACATATTTTGATTACTGCATGATTCTATGCTTATTACTACTGAGATCTCTTGTGATCAAATATTCGAGTTATTCCGATCAGATCCACTGAATCCCGCCCCCCTCCCCCCTCCCTCCTCGATCCACTGCTAGTTTCGTGGGCCCAATGCGGATTGGTGGATATCATCACATATTATCTTCGAAACAAAAGACTATGTAACAAGCTCAAGGAACACCACAGTTAAAATAAAACAAACCAGGGTTATTCCTACGCTACAAATGGTTTGTTGTCGCGCGTGCCAATAAAGCAACTTACGTCTTGTCTACATTGGCATAAATACTTAATAGGCAGTATAAAAACACTGGTAGCTCGCTGCATGACTGCATTTCGACTGCACCTTGCATATGCATGTTAACTGCACTTTTGCAGTTATTCTGTATGTAGCGTATTGCGGTTCGTCATAAACTTTTATGAGCCCAACATAATAAGTATGACAAATGGTCTGGTCTTTTTTTTATTATGGATGGGAAATCATCAAATGAGCCCTCCCGCTCTGGGTGGAGCGGAAGGGAGTGTCAGACTCTTACTGACTAAAACCCATCCGTGTTCCTTCCTTAGCCCTTTATGTTCCGGGGTAGCGGTAACCCTTTCGGACAATCCCTCACCAAATGGTCTGGTCTGGATTCTTCATCACAGCTTGATAAATATTTATTGTGATTATTCTTTCCAGTCATTTTGTCGTATCTGTAGATACTGTACTATTGTTAACACACCAAGTGTGTTAAGACGAGCGCTAATCCTGCCGACAAACTGTCACGCAATTTAGCAGGTTTATAAAATGTGTACAGTAAGAGCCGTCGCACTACATCCGATCCGAATCCGAATTAAAGATCCGACTTCAATCCGAATTGGAAATGTTCTAAATTCGGACGGATAGAGTTCGGATCTAGTGCGCAACCCCTCATACAAATAGGACTATTGTCACTTCGGATTTCCCGGATTCGGATCGGATTTGCATCGGACGTAGTGCGAAACCGCTCTTAGTGTTTGGTCCAAAATAAATTATTCATATTTATTTTATTTAAAAAATTTAAGCAACCTGTTTTTATTTAATAGTTCTTTTGAAATTAATTGTATTATTTTGTTCATTTTCATCTCTTTTCAAAATCTGTTGACATACAACACCGAACGAAAGCGACAGTGCTTTACGGGCTACTGCTCGTCCCCGAGTCCCCATTACGAGTCGTTATCATAACTGTCGGTAAACAAGTTACGATCTTATCATTCGTTCATATGCTGACCACCGTTACCCTAGAATTTTTAGGTCTTTTGTTGATTATGCCGAATGGTCAAGTTTTGTGTAGTTGGATTTGGAGATATGATTGTTGTGGATGGTATACTCTCCCTCTCACGGGGACGAGGCCTGTGTCCCAGCTGTGGGAACATTATAGGTAAGCTGATTATGTAAAGCGCCTGTCAGAGTTCGAAACTTTGACCTACAAGAAGACATGCGATATCTACCAACCCGCACTGGGCCCGCGTGGTGGATTACAGCCCACTCCCTCTCACATAGAGGAGGCCTGTGTCCCAGCAGTGTGAACATTATAGGCTGATTATGTATGTATGTATGTATGACCAAGCACTGTTGGAGGGCCAGTAGGGACAAAGGAAATACCCTCTAATAACACTTCTACCGAAGCTCCTCCCTTGCCTTGTTGTATTGCGTATCTAGTAAGGGGATTAGCATCTAGCCTTGTCCTCACACCTCCTGCTGTCCCTATAAAGAGAAGCTCCTACAATATTCTCATCACCTTCTAAACGCCTGCATAAGTACGCACCGCCATCTGACGCCTAACAGAAAGCAAATTATCAATCGCATTGTATGCAAACTATGCCACCCACTCGGATTTACTGTCATTGCAATATTGAACTTTAGTTGTTACAAGGTTGAGTTGAATTTAGCTTGCCTTCTCTAGATTAAACTAGATGGCGTTGATTAAACATGATGACGTCACAATTCTATATTGAAATTTTTAAATGATTAGTTCTAAAATCTATTGTGTAAAAAAATCAACGTACAGCGTTTAATTTTGTACAATATTGAACTCTGTATTGACAAGATTAAGATTAGAAATGGTATGTGATACAAAGATGTGTGATAACAATTAGACAAAACCTGAATGATTGAAAGTGGCATTACAAGTTTGAACTCAACGTACTTTGTTATAGGGTTCATAGTCTTTTGAAGGCTAAGTAATGGTTTAAATTGAATGGTACAGTTTGTCGTGACCGGGACAGATAAAGTAGTACCCGGTTTTTTGACTGATATTCAAGATGGCTGCATTGTTGCCTAGACTGGTTATGTGTTTAGACTGGCTTAGATCTGGGTTAACTTGTGTTATTGTAGGTAGATGAGTCAGGCGTAGTCTAGTGAGCTAAAAGCTTGTGATAGTTGCAGAACATGTGCTTTCGGAGGTTTCGGGTTTGGTTTGCTTGAAAATACTTAGGATGTGATTTTTGTGAGGTTGCATAATATAGACGTTGTTACCTGGAGTTGTCGAATACTAGCCATTGGCTACTTTGGGTTATTGTATGTATTTTATAATATAAGTATGTCTTAAATGAACAACAAAGGTTTATTTTAACATAATAATATATTAATTAACAAAAATAACAAAATTAAAACCTAACTTAACTAAAACTATACAAAAACTAAAATACCTATAGCGTCGAAAAATTCATCCGCATCGCTGTCGACTGGTAATGTACCCAAGAGACTGGTGGCATTACCACGTTGTATGGCAATGCTTAGCCTTTGGCCAAGGTAAAAGCCAGCCCTTGGGTCACGGGAAGTGTCAACCAGCCGTTTTGAAATTTCCTTAAAAAGACCATGAGCACTCGGACCCCACGGCCCGAGGGTCTGTATGTCTTATGTGTACAGGATAAACAATGCATCTTTCTTTTTTATATTTAGTTCAAATTGGGACGTACGTAGTACCTACCTAACACTGAGTATTACAAAAGCCTAGCCAAGCCATTATACTCAAGAATCGAACCCAAGACTCCACGTTCGCCATTCGACAGCTTTGTCCCTGTTCAATAAGCTCTTGAAACATGTCGTCAACAAGACGAAAAAATCATCAGGAACCTGTAGATAAACATAATACAATTAGTCTGCAACTTGTCCATTCGGCAGGCGCCGCATTCCGTGGCTTGATGGACGATCGACTAGTACTATAAATTGTTGGTAAAATACGAAAATACCTTGGCGGTAATACCTGCGACTATCAGGAGTTGGGAACCATAGAGTATAGAGGGGTGGAGTGTTAATGCGTGGGTGTACGGTGGCAGTCGGGAACCACTTGCAAAAATAGTTGCACGACGCAACAAAACATTTTTCTAAAAACTCTTTTAGAACTTCGGTTTCGCTTAGGCTTACGTATGTAAACAGGTTCGGGATAAAAATTCATACATCGCACTGCTAATACAAGACTATATCAACTCAAAATGAAGCTTTTTTCAGAAATGATGGAAAACTGATTACTCGTTTCCTGTTAACGATTGTAAACAGTGAACACTGTTTTAAAATTAGTGATAAAATTAAGGGGTTTCTTTAATTATGAGTAATTTCAGAGATTGCAGGTTATCAAGTTATTTCATTTTACATATTATGAAGTATGAGTTATCTCGAATTTGTCTTTTTTTGAGTTGATACAGTCTTGTGTTGGCAGTGAGACATATGTAAGTCGAAGTTTTCTGCGTTTTTTTTAAGTTGGCCTTCTTTCACGTTGCTATCGATCTCGGCAGTCTTTCACTGTCAGTGCCACTATAAGACTTGTCCGCAAACACAAAAGGTCAGCGTATGAACACTCCATTCTCTACATCATCTGTGAACACTTCCAACCATAAACAGTCAGTGATACCTGCCGGTCCCACATTCTTGCACCGCGGTGGCGTGCCCAAATGCCGCGTTCCCAGCGAGGACGGCGCGAGGTCGCCGCTTCAATCTTGGGCCGCGCAAAATATACCTAGTACCTCTACCTCTCCTACCTAGTAATTAAAGTAAGGAATGTAAATGATGCGTTCGTTATAGGTGTCATTATTTATGTTTTGTTTGTCAAAATCTTTTTTAATTGGTTTCGGTTTTCGGTAGCATCGGTTTAGTAAAACGATGCTACGAGTACCTTCTTCTTCTTCGTATAGCTGGTACTAAGAACTAGCAGGGGATACGGGGAGGGAGGGGGGGGGGGGGGGTTCAGGTGATCAGACCGAAATAAATCGTATTTTATATCTTATATTTTATATCTTATTTTTTTTTTGTGTTTTATATCTTGTTGGCCCAAAACTTCACCACTTCCACGGCGTCGTCAGTGGCAGCGCAGAGGTCACTTTGACCAATCTCAGAGTAGAGAGATGGTACGGTCAGCATCAAAAGTTGATTAACACTTCAGTTTTTTTTAATCTTAGTTATTGAGCAAAATATTTGTTCAAAATTGCAACAGAAGAATTTTTTTTTTAGAATATATAGGTAGGTACTCTTGTCTATTATGTGAAAAGCTAAAAATCTGTTTATTGCAAAAATGTTGTTGTCAGTTTAATAACATGTAAAAATGATAGTGTTAATCGACTTTTGATGCTGACTGTACTAGCTCAACAGCGGGGTAATTGCGTAACACACTAAGAGTAGCAATAGCTTTCATTTTGACAATCCAACAACATTATATTATTTGACAAATTTTACGAACATTTAAAGCAATGGATTAGCAATATCCTTCGAAAAAAAAAATTCAGAGCGTGATTGATAGTGTTACTAATATTATAAATGCGAAAGTGTGTCTGTCTGTCTGTCTGTTACCTCTTCACGCTTAAACCGTGGAACCGATACATAGAGATAGTTTGAGTCCCGTTAAAGAACATAGGATAGTTTTATCCCGGTATTCTCACGGGATCGAGACTTATGCGGGTAAACCCGCGGGGCGCTGCTAGTCATACTATAGTAAATTTAGTTCTAGTACCTACAACCCAATAATGAAGAAATCTATCTACATGGGCCAGTCATCTTATATTTGAATTTAAGGCTACTGCTCCCAGACCATTGCTCTATGAAACATGAAGTATAAGTCATTTGAATAGCATTTAGGCCCTGAACTAGCGTCCCTTTAATAATGACTATAACGACCTATTGTTTTAAGTAGGTAAGTACATCCATAAGAAAATTGATCACCATTACGGGTCTTTGGTCAACTGGACCCACTCGAACTGGAACCGCGGGTCCAGTCGACCAAGTCAAATTTTGAATTGGTCGACTGGACCCGCTGTCAAATTTCATCATTAGTACAGTTAAGGAGTAAAGCCGAATCTTTTAGTTTTATTTCTATGACTTAAAATATACATAATATTATTCAATTAGGTACACTTAATTTTTATTTACTTATTTTTACTTACTTACTGTCTGCAATGAGCTAAAACAACGTTACAGGATTTTGAGATGCCGTAGTGAGGTCCGGAAGATATCAATTACTAATATAATATTGTAATAGAATTTTATTCCTCTTTATAATATTAGTGCAGAAAAAAATAAATTACTTATAGCCTATGTTATTCTGTGATAATGTAGCTTTCTAATTTTTTCTTTCTTTTTTATTTTACTATTATCATTAAAATAAGTCCTCCTTAGTATTTGTTACAACGGAATGCATGGCCGTTGCTGATTTGTCAATGTCAATTATATTTGTCACATCAAATTAAAGTCAAAATTGTAGTTTGTTTACATTGGTTATCAACATAAATTAAGTAATAAAATAAAACAGAATTACTGCAAATGTTATAAGTAAGCTGATGACTACCACAATAACATCAAGGTTTATCAAGACGGAAAAGAAGAAGAGGAATTGTGGTTGTCGTAAAGAGTGCGGTACTCAAAGACATTAAAATTTTATATGTACAATAGACGGGACATTGCGAACAAAATCGTGATCCGATACTTTGTACCTAGTGGTCTCAAGTCTCTCAGTCTAGTGACGTACGCCTGCGCGTCAAGTCGCATCGACGCAATCGTGTCCACCAAAAAAAATTATTTAAAAAGAAATATGCCGAGTTGCGCATTGCGTTATTGCAAGTCTCGCTATGGTAGAACGACTGGATCTAGCTTCAGTTTATTTTCGTATGCATTATTTATATTTACTGAATAATTTGAATCAAATAATTTTCATAATAGATCTAGAAAATTTCCTAATTTTGTAATAAACGCCATCTATTGCTGAATAGCCTTATTATTGCTGCAGTAAAATGAAAGTATAAGTGTTACCACTTTTCAACGAAATTTTTAACCAAATAATCGATTAATTTTAGTAACATTCAGTTCAAAATCGATCATGATTGTTAAATTGATTTTATAAAAGAGGATAATTATTATTAGAAAATGATATTTATAATGAAATACAGGATAATATAAGTTTACAACAAAAACATTGAGCAATGACTAATTACTGTTTTGTCATCACATCAGTGATCGGGTTAGATTTATAAAAAGCGTTCATTCTAATCACAAACATATCTTCTAAATATTCTTATTTTTGAGGTTTTTGGTGTTTTGTAAATAATCCTATAAAGTTAGTAATCCTTTAATTTATTTAAAAAATTGATTTCTTAGATCGGAGTTTTAGAGCAAAAATTAAAACAAAATTATCTTTGGTAGACTATGTATTTACGCTGATTTGAAACTACAACATATATTTTATCCGATCAATACAAAGAATATTTTTTTGTTTACGGTTAAATCAACACTGCTCAATTTCGAATGCCTGTCTAAATTAAAACGATGTTTCATTGCATTTTAATATCATCACTAGTAGAGAGAGTCGGGACACATTGATCGACGGCTTTCGACGGTTTGTCCATAGAAAAAGAGAGCATGTGTGCTCCTTTTCAATCGGCAAAGTGCAAAAGGCCGTCGAACAATGTGTCCAGATCCTTAGTGTGGCAAATTTTTTTAACAAAATTATAGTAAGAAGTGTCATTTTACTGCAGCTATTTAAAAGTCGGACTATACTGCCTTACAGAGATGTGATTCTGTTATCGATAATATTTATTGGTAAATAATAAATAACTTGTAAACAAAAGAGTAATAAAAATAATTTAGCTAAAAACGAAACGCAACCGACAATTGCAAACAACTATGCCCATTGTGACATAATAGGTCTACTTGCACAAAAAGCAAATATAAAACACAAAAAACATAATAATTCGGCGGCAAAGCAGGCAAATTTAAATTTATTTTATTTTAACATGTACATTATCTACTTACATAAAAACACACACTGAAACTGATACCCTATCATAGATGGTGACACGGACAATGAATAGTAGCGAATAAAATATTTTTTGTTTTCTGAGACAAGTTTTCGATATTTTTTTATTTACCTTAATCCATGGATTGAAAATCGGATCTGGCAACACTAGCCACACTGGCCACCTACCGAGCTATAGCTGAATATATTTTGACAAATTTAATTCATGTTTGCTATTTTTGTTTGCATTATGCCGCTCAAATTCTGCTATATTATGCTAGATGGCGTCAGTGAGACATGGGATCACAGTTTTTGTATGACATTTCTTTGCATAGCCTCTCTATTGTACCTATCTTAAATCTCTTTGGCGGTACTGAACCAACTGGACCGTCCTGCTGCATGTTGTTCCAATGACGTGGCTATACCCATAGTACAATTATATTGTATTGTTATACCATGGCTATACCTACGTGACCCGGCTACATTACTTTACAAAATCCTAAAAGATTGTTGACAAATCCTTGCGAAAACAATTTTTACCCTGAGGGTCGCATTAGGAGTATCGTCACATCATTAATTCAAATTTATTTGTGTTCAAATTGCCGCATTCAAGTTCATGAAGATATTGGGCGAGAGGTGAAATGGTCCGCCGATTCCTAAGCTCGCGGACAGCGCGCGACTCATGACGCCGACCATTCATATACACTAGTGATTATTATAATGTATTGTTTGTGTTAGTTATGTTTTATATTGAAAAAAATAAAATATCGTTTGAAATCTTTATTGTTTGAAATGCTTTCGAAAACCTCATCATGCTTGATGGCCCTGTTGTAATACAATAATAATAGGTATATCATAATATGATAATCAGGTGACAAAATTCCTTTTACATAAATATGTCGCATGTAAACTAAGGCATGTCGCGTGTCTTTCCTGCGAGAATAGCTCGGCTTGATTGTTTCGAGAGAAAAGTTCGAATCGAACGACAATAACGAATGCGAGATGCTTAAGAATTGGCCTCCAGCCCGCACCGACGTATCGTAGGAAGAATATCGTCCATGGTAACGCAGACGTCCGATTCGAGGCCTTTGACATATATGTATGTTGCAGCTGTGAATATGAAAGCCTCACATCTTTTCATTTTTTAATAGGCAGCTCATCAAATCAGCAATTACCTACCTCTCTGGACGACGGAGTTTTTTTGTTAAGAAAAAAGTGGAAAAAGGCTCTTCGCCTCTCTAAGATTTTTTGGAGCAGGTGGCTCAAAGAATACTTACTTAAGACCTACCCCGAGGAGTGGATAGGTCCCCTAACTTCCGGAGAAACTGCGAAAATGTCAAACAGAAAGTGCATACCTACCAGAAATCACTTACTCCGTCGCCTAACTTCCACCAGATGGGTGGCATCTGCTCAAGTCCTGCGAACAACTGGAATGGCGCTTTGTTTCTCCGCAGGCCTGTCCAGTATGGAACCGATCAGCCCACGATAAGTTAGTGGATACAGCTCTAAATAAGACATTAATGATTATTACTGGTTGCTTAAAACCGACCCCGTTGCGAATGCGAAATTCGCAGGACTATACCCAGCTGCATCGAGAGGGCGAAGCTACAGGATGACCCACGCCACTCATTGCACAATTTTAATTCAGTGCCACAGAGGCTTAAAAGCCGCATGTTTATGTTCCCTAGATGTCTTAGCTGAGAAATACCATCATACCCTAAAACACACTAAAATAACTCTTGTTTAGTGAGAAGTTTGGCCTCGGTTTTATAATTTAGTAAAATAGTGCACTGTTCAGTAATAAATAGTAGGAATAACGGTTCATGAAATCAAAAATCACATAATTTTCAAATTATTTTTATAAGTTTATGTAGGATATCAATTTCAACGTCTGACGACATAAAAGTAAATAGTATTTCATCTAAAATTATGCAGGTCGCTCCACTTCTCATCTTGATACCATGTCCAAGAGCTCTAACATGTGCACAACAGCCAACGCGAACAGTTCAGTTGAAATCTTACTCAACAATTAACACAACATTCTTCTGGAGTACATGCTGTACCGTCTTGAAGATTCCATGTTCATTAAAATCCTTCAATTACACACAGGAAAACAGAAATATCAATTTCATGCAATTCGAAAGAAACAGAATAAATAAATTAATGAAATGTTGTCACTTGACATGACAGTCTTGACACTTATCTTTTTAATAGTGTCAGATAGTGCTGCGGCTTGATTATATGTAACTCGTTACTCTAAATAAAATAAAGCCTCGAGTTTATTTTCTCTCGATTTGCCACTTGATGTAGTAGTACTAGTCGGTAATAAACCAGGGAATAGATATTATATATTTCATGTGATACTGACTGAAATACTTAGGTACCAATATAGAACGGTTGCTTTATTCTGGATCTTGCTATTATTCTTTCCTTTAATTTTTTTTGTGTGCTTTTCAAACACACTGTTGCTAGGTTTGAATTTAAGGTAGGTACTGGAGGGAGGTAGTACATGATATTTTAGATTCAACTTGAATTGAGTTTTCGAACTACATAATCGGGATGGGTATATAATTATGTTCTGTGATCGAGCCAATCGAGTGCCTGACCGTTAATTACAGAGTAACAACACTAGAGTCCAAACTGTCAAGAAACCAAAAACTGCAATACGTTTCACGTTGATTTCTAAACTACTTTACGCGAGAGTAAGCAAACTTAAAAATGGGATTAAATACAGGAGGACCTACTGCAGCGTTAATGGTAAATTTTTCTACTTAATAAAAATAGTTTTGGTTACCACCTCCAACTGTAATTAGGTATAATTATAATTTGTTTAGATTTTGTCAGAAGTTAACCCAGATGCTTTAGTGATGGCCTTTCATGGATTGGTGGCATCACTTCTACGCTACGGTATAATATTATTTAAACTGAGCTCAGTCACGTATGTCTTGTACAAACTGTCCTCAGAAGTTAACCCAGATGCTTTAGTGATGGCCTTTCATGGATTGGTGGCATCACTTCTACGCTACGGTATAATATTTTGGGTATATTACTTTGAATGGTGTTAACTTGGATAGGGTGTCGCAGTTTAAGTACCTTAGACATTACCTTACCGACGGCCTTAAGGATGATGTTGACATAGAGAGGGAGCGCAGGGCTCTGTCAGTCCGTGGCAACATGCTGGCCCGTAGATTCGCCCGCTGTACGGACCAAGTCAAGATCACACTATTTAAAGCGTATTGTCAGGGTCTGTACACGGGTAGTCTATGGGTTAGTTATACCAAAAAATCCCTGGACACACTGCGCGTCCAATACAATAATATTTTCAGGATGATGTTGGGACTTCCTCGTTTCTGCAGTGCCTCCGAAATGTTCGCACAGGCTCACACTGACGGTTTTTATGCCGTCATTCGGAAAAAAGTCGTGTCTCTTATGAGGAGGGTGCGGGGGAGTCACAACAGCATTCTGAAAACTATAGCTGAAGATGTGCGTGCACCTGTGTTGAGGCATTTCGTTCGTCTGATGATCTTGTAGGGAGGTATCTCCCTGTTGGTTATCTTGTCGGGGCGGGGTGTCTCAGCACAGGTGCCTTGTGTATTTTTTTTTTTGTGTGAATTGTGTTATGATGTGTGTTGTTCTTTGTTATTGTATTTTAAGTACTAATAATAGTTTCTAAGTTATTGTATACTAACCGGTGGATCTAGTTGTCCCGAATAAATCATTTTGAATTTGAAAAGCTTTTTTTGTATGGCCCCGAAAATATACAACAAAATAAAGCCATGACAACAAAACAAATTAAAAATAAGATCCGAAACCTACTAACAGAAAAATGTTATGTAACAAACGCATGTTTCACAAATAAATTATCTTTATCTTTTATCTTTATCTTTAGATTTTGAGATACTCGTAGATTCTGTACCAGATTCGTGCCATTGTCTTTTTGTTTCGACTGTATCCATGGGTAGCTTAAAACAAAAGATATTTGTCTAATTTTGACAGTGGGTCCAGTTGACCAATAAAAATATAGAAAATTTTTCCTTTGGTCAACTGGACCCGCGGGTCCAGTTCGAGTGGGTCCAGTTGACCAAAGACTCTTACGTTCAAGTCGTCACTGCGTATTGCCAAATTCAGACCAAAAGTCAAGCACGAGGGAATGTCGCCGTCCTGGGAATTGTACACAAGAGGGTCCAAACCTACAAAGTACGGACCCCTCGGTGCGCGACTCCGACTCGCACTTGACCGGTTTTTTTTTTTAAACAGAACATTCCCTTTTACTTGCATTGCACCATACCACACCATGACTCCATGGCTGCAAAGGTCGAGCATGTCGTGACCTCAAAACCTTCGCAGTGTGACCTTCCCAACAGATCTGATGGAATGATTGCATGTTACTGCTAGTACAACTGTCACTGCTTATTGCAATAACTTTTCAAACTCAAACGTAAAACTAATTACAGGTGCTTTGAACTGTCAAGGAGTAGGTCGGTCATCTCATCTTTTAAATGGTCGGGTACGCAACAGTACAATATCTGACTATTCTAAAACTGTATTAGAGCGGTTCTGCACAGCATCCAATCTGAAACCGAGAAATGCGGGTCCAAATTGACCATATAGTCCTATTTGTATGAGGGGTAGCGCACTAGATCCGAACTCAATCCGTCCGAATTTAGAACATTCCCAATTCGGATTGAAGTTGGATCTTTAATTTGGATTCGGATCGGATGGACCGCTCTTAGACTACTCGTTACTAAAAGTAGGTACCTGTCTTTACGGTTTTATATTTTTAAAGATTACAAATCACTTACCTATACAGAAATAAATACTAAATATTACTTAATTATACGTTTTTGTTGTCCAGGAGTAGGTATTAAACGTAGTGTTAACATTACGAATATAGGAAGGTAATTGTTAGAAATTTTACTAGAAGTTTTAGTTGTACCTGTCTTTCGTTCGGTTCAACCACAGTATCCAAAAGCTCCCCAAGTCACTTTAAGTACGCAATCCTCATCTTTATTGTCATCTTCATAATTAATTTAACGAAAAATATATACTTTATATCTTGACGATCAAGCCGGGCCCGGTTTTAAAATCGAACTATTTTTATGAGTACCGGTTCGTATGACTCTCAGACATGGCGTCGAAAATCTGTGGGTTAAAGGTCCGAGCTCAATGTCGTTATTTATCAGAAAACTGTTATTTATACAAGGTCTCTAGCCAAACTCTGCAGATGTGATGGGTATCGATCTTCTTCTTCTTAGCGTGTCGATAGCAATTTAAATGTACTCGGCCCAGAATTTGGCTACTTGTTTGGCGCAATCACTATCGTCCATCAGTTCAGACACGCAGGATACGATATTAAGTGTCCCATCGTTTGTGGAACAGCACCACATTTACACTCCAAAGCGGAGTCGTCTATGAATCTCCACCTGAACAGGTTTTCCTTGCTTCTGCCAACCTGGGTCCGGAGTCTGTTTAATGACGTCCAGGTTACCCAAGGTAACTCATGTCTAGGTGGAAGGTCTTTAGCGGGTACCAAACCGCGATAAAATAAAAAATATTAGATTTTTTTTCTTAGGGTCAACGACCCCAGGTAGGGTTTCTACTTGAAGTATGAGTTAAGAAAATGTGTTTTATCGTTTTTAGATATTGATAGATACATCTTTGAAGTTTAGGTACAGACGCCAGCACATCAAGCTACCCGAAACTGTAAAATTTTCCCAATCAACTTTGAACCTTATTTTTTAGCGATAAAGTTTAAAATCTATTAAAGAAATCTGACAGATTGTAGTAGGTTGATGAGCTGGCGTCTGTACACAAAAAAAGAAACAGATTTTTAAACTGATATTTCAAGTACCTAAATACACTAACAGCGGTCGATGACCCCACAAAAAAAAACATCAAATTAATTATTTTTTTTGGTTTATTATAATTATTTAGATATCGATATTTTTTGACATTATAGAATACGTTAATGTTAATAGTTGGTGCCGTTACGTCTAGTGGTGTATTATAGGTATTCTGACCAGTATTATAGTTAATTTGAACATCCCATGGGTTTGGAATCCAGTTTTGTCAATGATTTCAAAAGTAATATACAAGGTCCCATTAAATAGATGGACAAATTTTAACACAGCGCTCAGTACGTCTAACTAAAGATATCCAAGAAAAAAAAAACACTCGTTAAAGTGGTTTTATTTTGTCCTAAAATAATAAATTGCCGGCACATTAGTGTATTTTCGTTAGTTGATTATTTTTCTAGTAAGTATCTAATGCGTTTTTCTTATATATTTTTTTACCATCGTCCTTATTTTGGTGGTCTGTATGATTTCTAAAAGTTTGCCCATCTATTTTAATGGGACCTTATATGTATACGTCAATGAGTTTTTTTTGAGAATTATCATGCTTAAAAATTATTGTTGGCACCTTAAAATGTTTTTTTTTATTTTTGAGGGGCCCAGGGCTAAATAATAACAGCCGCACAGGTCGATCGTTCAGGTTAAGCTACGCTTGGCGCGGTTAAATTGTTTCTAGTTTAATAAGTAGGTAGTACCTAAAAGTATGGTCGTCTTCCCAAACCGTGACATCGAATTAACTGAATTTAGAGCATCACTTTCAATTCTGATGAGCAATAACTTGTCTTTCACTAACTTTTCTAACATAATTTTCCTCAAAAAACATGACATTAAAAAGTGTGTTTTTTTTTTCTTAAAAAAACCGCTGTTAATCTAATCCACTTACTTCACTGCTACATCTTTAGTAGAGCATAGCATAGCACAGTTGCCTGTTGCAAAAAAGCGCATACCTAAAATACTTCAATGTCATAACGCCTGACAAGACACTTATAGCAAGAAATCGTGAAACACGCACGTAACATTATGCTATTACTTATTACGCAGGCGTCATCGCGTGTTATAAAATCGGAGTATTTATGTAGGCGCTAACATTAATTAAAATTGTTAGAGTGGTTAAATCATGGGCCTTCTGTTCGTCGAGTAATTAGCCGAGGAAGTCAAATAATTATGTCTTTTTTTTTCATATTTATATTGATTATGACTTTTTGCAGCATTTTGATTAAAAGCTAACCACAACATTGATTGCAAAGAATTAATTAGGTACCTAAATAATTAATTATATAATTGGGATGGGTCAGGTTATTAAAAAGGCTTCCATTGAGAGTTAAACTTTTATATTTTTGCCACACAGCGTGTCCATGTCGGGGAATCTTGACCAGAGCCCTGATTCACAACCATACGACAGGCTATCGTATCGAAAACCTGACATTTCGATAACCTGATTTGACTTCCCCTCAACAGCAAATAGCTGTTGGAAGAATAACGGGCGTCTATTTGATTTAAACTGACAAAATTTTCGGGTTTTGGACTTGTGAACAGCATTGAGAAGACTCCTACGATAACAATGATTAATGTTCGATACGATACGGAAGCATATCGAGTGTTTGTGAATAAGGGGGCTGCTCAAATTATGTGTCAATCTGTTAGGTTGCCACGTTAGTGACAGTCCACCACAGAGGTTTGTTAGATCGGGGTAGTTCGTACACCGCTATAATTATCAATATAAATTATTTAAAAAGATGCAGGGAGGGACTTGTGGCTTAGAAATAATAGCTGAAAGGGTCGATCGATCATGTTAAGCTACGCTTGCTGCCAGCTGCTACGGTTAACCAAGACCTAGTCCGTGTCTTGGAAAGCACGTTAAGCCGTTGGTCCCGGCTGTCATTCCTGGATCTTTGACACTCGTTAGGCCGCTTGTATACGTCCGTTTTTCGTCCGGAATCCGATGCGCCGAGGGGAAGCGGTGGTGCATCCGGCGTAATTAGTTCGCCGGACCTGTGTCCGATGCATGTGCACATATTCATTATAAACCATACACCACCGCGAGTCCGGCGAAAGCAAACGGTCCGTTGTCCGGTGAAAAAAACGAACGTATACAAGCGGCCTTACGGGTAGTCAGAAGCCCGACCAGTCTTACCAAGGCTCTTGGTAACTTGGTTGTGGAGGTCAGATAGGCAGTCGCTCCATGTAAAATACTGGCATTCAACTGCATCCGATTAGACTGGAAGATGACCCAACATAGTTGGGAAAATACTCCGCATCAAAGTTGCTAGACAGGTGTTGATTTAAAAAGATGCAGGATGCAAGTCAAAGTAATTAATAATCCGAAGATGCAGGTTACAAGTCGAATACCTAATTTAATCATCTGCAGTTTTTTTGATTGCATAAGTATTAATTATGTATTTAGCTCACTTAAAGCACACCCAATAAAATTTAATTTGTAAAAAAAATCTAGACTATACAATTGAGTGAATTTTTTTTTATTTTTACTGACGATAAACGTACCTATTGATATGACAGCTCTGACATCAATGTATGACATTATATAACTGGTTTTGCGTCAATCCTTTTAGATTACCTGATAATATTCATGCCTGGTCCACCTAACAACGGATCTATTACAAATAATTAATTCGGACATATCCGGAACAAGGCATTCATTACGTATTGCCTACATAACATCACGCTTGTTATCCAGAAGGTTTAGGCAGAGGTGTACCCATAGGACACCAAAATTTCACCATGTCTATTGCCATCAACCGGGCACGAATGTTGCTGCCAGACAATACTGAAGCCGCTGAACCACTAATACGATGACCACTTCTGGTAAAGGCTGTCCTGCGCCGTAACCAGTGGCGTGCATTGGTTTTCAGAATAGGTAGGCACTAGGCCGGGTCTAGTCTAGGCAAACGCGGTCACTAATCAGAAGAAAAGTGGGGTCAAAAGTGTGGTTATTTGAGTAGGCATGCCTACTTAAGGGTGATAAATTGCGAAGGTCGAACGTCATGGTATTACGCGTGAGACGTAAGTATTTTTAATTTTGTCGTACTAACTTGAACGAGTAAAGACCAATGACAATGTGCGAATAGTACGGGAGCCGAGTAGGCCGTCTGGCGACTGCCTACTGCCGCGCGTTTGAATGAAGATTTGGTTTTTTGTTAGATAATTATGATAATTTAGTGAGTTTCTTAATTGTGGGGCACACGCTATCGCTAAAATGTAATTGACAGGCTTATGTTGATATATCGAGGTAGGCACTGCTAATATGCCTATATGCAATGCACGCCACTGTAAAATATCGTGTAACAAAATGCAGGGTATCATCGCGACTGGCGTTATAAGGTCACCGGTTCATCTAGCCTTTACTCCAGAAATATCAAGAATAATTTCTAGTCCAACCAATATTAAGGCACAGTTACTCTAATTGGTCCCACTAAACCAAAGCTGCCAATACTGCTGTTCCTAATTTTATTGTGGGCCGCAGTAAACCCGCGCTGATTGGCCGGCATGCTCCCAGCCGGCTGTCCGGCACCTTCACGCCACTTACGATACCGTTACGGTTGATATAGTGTTTGTCGAGCGGTGCTCGCGATCGCTTCCGTGTTCAGACGCATCCTCTTAAGGGGAAGGCTGCATGGCAGGCGGGAAATTTTATAGTGGACTTTTTATTATAGGTACATTGTTTCCACATAAATTATATCATTAAACATACAAATTATTGTTAAACAATTTAAAAGAGTAATTGTGGAGTTTGGGCAATTCCCATTCTTCTGCATATACAGGTTGAAATTGAAAACATGCGACAAATCGAAATGGGAGATTGTACTCATCATTATAAATAACTTTTACTACAGCTGTTCCCTACATTTTGACGAGTTATGCGAACATAAATGTAAGGAACAGGTGATTTTTTTTCGCGATTTCAGGTTTGGTCCCATTGTAAAAGTTGTTCATAATGATGAGTACAATCTCCCATTTCGATTTGTCGCATGTTTTCAATTTCACGCTGTATAACTACCTTTTGGAAGGGGCAACTAGAATCAATTCAATTTTCTTTTAAATTTTAACGTTCAAAACTGCCTATATGGCTTCAGGAATTTGTCGTTAGGTTAATATTGCAATAGAGAAATATACTTATAAAGTAAACCTTTTGTTTTTGTATACAATGTCAAATTCTGAAACTCCGCAGACCGGGTATCGATACCTAAACGACAAAAAAAAAAAAAAATTTGAATTTTTTTTTTTTGACGTCACGATTTCTTCTGTGAAGTTTCGCTAGCTAAATTAACTTGACCCCGTATATTTCTTTAGTAAATCATTTAATTAAGAACCTAGTGTAAATATAGTTATAATTAGGTCTTCGATATCGGATTATCGATAGCGTATTATGGAACACAAGAGTTGGGCAGTACACCTGCCAAGGCGCAGTGATTACAGGTGTAGTAAGGCTGTGACCGAGTGGTATTCCAAGACTAAAAGACGAAGTCTTGGTCGTCCGGCAGCGTGATGAGCGGACGATATTGTTGCCATCAGGAGCGTGGGGATCGGCACAAGAAAAGAGAGGCCTGTGGTCAGCAGTGAGTTATCTTATCACACTAATATTATAAAGGCGAAAGTTTGTGCGTGTGTGTGTGTGTTTATATGTTTGTTACTTCTTCACGCTCAAACGGCTGGACCAATTTTGATAAAATTTTGTATGGAGGTAGCTGACACCCTGGATTAACATATAGGCTACTTTTTATCCCGATATTCGCACGGGATCGACATTTATGCGGGTGAAACCGCGGGGCGCAGCTAGTACTTATATAAAACAAAGTCGGGTTAGTTACACCATTTATAACTCAAGAACGGCTGGGTCGATTTTTATGATCTTTGATTTATTGGATTTGTCTCCGCACCGAATAGCAGAATAACTATTAAAACATGGGAAAAATTCACGAAAAAAAAATTAAGATAAGTAGGTAATTCATTTTCTCATACATTTTCCAATTTATTAATTCTGAGGCGGTACGAAGTTCGCTGGGTCAGCCAATAATATCATAAAATAATATCATAACCTGTATGATGGGGGTTCTTAAATAATTGTCATTTACTTTAAGTTTACAGACACGAATGACGGTCAGGCGCAGGCACTTATTATTAAAAAAATACGTGTGGCACTCGGGGACTGCCGCGGTAAAGCTATTGCATAGCATTTTTTATCAACTTATGCGAGATTCGTACAGTCTACACGCATACTTCTAGTCGCACGCACACAAACACCGTGCCGAAGTCTGCCGAACTGAAACGACGTTAGACGATGCACGGCTTTCAACGCCGCACCGCTGTGCGTGTCGAAGTGGGGGGTGTTAGGTTTATTTTCGTTACTGAATTTCTTTATTCGGTCGCCGCGCTCCAAGCCCGCGATAAAAGCTATGCAATAGCTTAAAATAACTTGTTGGTTTAGTAGGCCACTGAACTTAGTTAACCTCTGTGGTAGTGTGATTTAGGGGAGGAGTTAGCTCTTACAACACTTACCACATCAAACCACCCGACAACAGACTGTTAATTGGACACAACAACGTATCAAACCACGAATTAGGCAATTATCGGAAAGGTCACAAAACGCTCACCATTTTGGGTAACTGAACTTTAAAAAAAACATTTCTAAATTATGCTTAAATACCAGTCCTTACTCAAACAATTTACCTACAAATTTTCTGCCAATATTAAACAAATTGCACAATTACATCAACTTAGCCTTAACAATCGGAGCGCCCGTTTCGTTGCGCTTGCGCACGCCGGTCCGTCCGCGCGCATTCTCTCGTTGACCGCCTTGGAGTACGCACGTATTACCGTTATCAACTCTCGAATCGAAACAAGTGAAGTGCAGTGAGTGATTTTCAGTGAAAAAATGTGAATATTCCTGTTTTTCTTTTAGTGATTTTCCTACATCACTGATATGAAGACCGTCGATATTTTAGAGGTAATTTCTTTATTTATTAGATCATAATTTTCCGCTTAGTTGATTTTGTTAACGAGGCAATATTTTGTAACGATTTTTAGGAGTGCATCGTCGAAATATTTAAATGATGTAGCATATTTGTGATTGTTGATTGTAATCTGAAAATGGTTGAAGATGATATATCAGTTTGATATATGCAGACTGGTTAATTACTTAAGTGCATAGCCATATAAAGTTAGTGGATTTCACTTCGTATAGAATACGACTTGTCTGTTTAATGACCATTGACTATGCCTGAAGGCTTTAGAAGTCGCAAGAAAGCACTAAACATAATTATGTTTATCTAACTTTATTTTAACAACTTTCCTTACATGGCGTTACAGAGAATCTAAGAAAGATGCTGTAATGAATATTGAAGCCTGTGAACCTTTAAAATCAATATCCAAATAAATAAAAACTTTATAAAAATACATAGATTTAGAAATATATCATATAACAAATTCCGAGCACAAAACGACAAAACCTATTTATCAATAAAATAATTATTGATCATTTACGTTTGGTATGCCCCAGGGAAGTATCTTGGGACCTGTGACAAAATTAATTTTGCCAATTAAAGAAAATATCCAATATCTACGCTCGGTATGCCCTAGGGAACTATATTGGGACCTGTGACGAAATTCAAAGAAATACGAAAACAAAAGATCCGCCCCTAAGACGACCCACTGACCGAAGTAGTAATGTAAATCTGTTTCCAATTTACTTCAATGACAAATAATTTAACACTATTTACAAGGAATGTCAACAAAACAATGGTTTGTTTTGGTTTAACCTCCTTAAATATAATCTGAGCGGAAGAATGCAAGAATTTCAATGTGAAAGCGGAGAGTATGGCGATGGCGCAAGTAATAAGTACGTTTAACAATAATATTGATTAACTTTGTAACATTCCTGGGGATTAGTTGTTCATAAATTATATATATATGTTGACTATGATCCAGTAGCAAAATTAAATAATATCAAACATGATAAATTCCATTATAGCAAAATTGCTCCATTCTCACACAGAAAATTTTTGGCACGCAAAATGGCCACAGAGTCAAGACCTCATATAAAATTTGTCTTATTTCAAATTGATAATAGGATTTCTCAGTAGCAGCAGTTGATGGCAATAGGCTCATCCCCTTTTACATGGGACCTAAACATAACTGGCGAAATGCGGGTGTACTATAGGTACATCTCTGCCGAATCCTTTGGGGAATACGGGCGTAATGTTATGCTAAAATAACAGTATTCCAAGCATACCCAGTGCAGCATACGTCATCCTATTCATAATAATAATATCTATCAAAATCTCTCGTTATGAATGAACCAATAACTATAAAATTCATCAGTATCGTAGCCGTTTCCGTAGAGCTTACGTCGCTTTTTTATTTTTATTGGTATCATCATCATCATTCCCCTGTCTTTATCTGAATTCATTTGTGGTTGGCGCCACATGTCTTTTTCTTCCAGACTTCTCTATTAGTCGTCATCTCGGTAGTCACTCCTTTCTAGCCAATTATCATCTTTCACACAGTGTATCCATCGTTTATTTTGTATTCCCCTGCTCTTTTACTTTTTGTTAGCATGTTGGATTATAATTTTGTCTTCAAGGTCAGCCTGTTCCTCTTTATTAGTAAGAATTAGAATTCGCTTTTCTTTCAAAATACTGCACTATTTTACTCTAGCTACCTTTTCGTCTGCATCTCATTCTGTTTTCTGCTCAAATTCATTATTGTCAATAAGATCTACGTCTTTCACTGCTTCACTTATTCCTATAATTTCGTAATGAGGTACAAAACCTTTTAAGGTCTCCGCAACCAAACATGATTGAACCAAAATAACCGATCAAGCAACTTTGTAACCCATCCCTAAACTACATATTAGGGATGGGTTACAAAGTTGCTTGATGATGAAATTGCTACTATGCAATTTCATAAAACTGTCATGTCTGACAGGCTTATTTTAAGAAGTTATAATTATGCTGATGTCTACTTGTGAGCTTGACTAGTTTAATATGTATATTCAAGCAATTTTGCAGCGGGATAAGTAGAACTCGAACCGGTATGTACTGCTAGCTGTTAACAATAGTGAAGAACATACCGAGTTTGAAAGCGCACGAACCAATAGCAATATAGCGTATATAGAAAATATAATATTGAGTATAGATAGTCTGTTCCAAAAGTACACACATCAAAAGTGTCTAGGGATCAACATATATTTTTGCAATAACTTTTCTCCTGATTGATATTAATTAAAATTTTCTTTAAGGATTCATCAAATAAAGTGTTTTCGTTTGTCACAGTAACGATAAACCAAGTCACCTTTGCATTAATAAAGAAATTTGCCATTTTCCTAATAAAGGGATTTTTGACATTTGAACCACTAACACAAAAGTTCGAAAAAAAGACTGAAATAACAGTTTTCTATAAAATTTTATTGGGTAACTTAAACAATTAATAATCCGTGTTTCTACCGCGAACACTAACAACACAAGAACATCGGTTTGGCATACTCAAAATAAGTTCATCCAAATCACGCTGTGGAATGGCCGCCCATGTTCGTTGCAACAACAAAAAAAGGTCTTCTTGCGACTGGATACCCTCCATATTCGGCAGAGCTCTTCTCTGTAGCATATCCCATGCATGCTCAATCCGGTTCAAGTCTGGCGACTGAGCAGGCCAGGGCAGGACATTGATGTTAGCTGCGGCGAGAGTCTGTCTTACAACTCTTGCGGTGTGCGGTCGTGCATTATCATGCATTAACTGAAATAAGGGACCGATTTGCACTTGTAGAGGAACGATGACGTCTGATACAATCGTCTCAGCATAAATTTGAGCGTTGAGGTTGCCTCTGATCCAAATTAACTCAGTTCTTCCGCCGATCCAAATACCCGCCCATACCATGATGGTTCCACCACTATAAGGATGGACTTCCTGGCAGGATTTTAATCGCTGTTGGCGTCCAGGGGTTCTCCAGTGTCATATACGTCTTGTATCCGGTCTCATACCAAAACGAGACTTATCAGAAAAGCACACGAAACGCCATTGTACTTCTGCCCAATTTCTGTGTTCAAGAGCCCATTGATATCGAATCCTACGATTGTGCATTGCTATAGGTGGTACCCGTAGCGGTCTTCGGGAATGAAGGTTCACTTCATGCAAGCGGTTTCTGACTGTTTGGTCGCTAATTAAGTTCCCTGAAGAGTGATGAAGCCTCACGGCTAACATCATGGCGGTTATTGTTGGAGCTCTTCGAGTTAAGATTTGAATGTATCAGTCTTGTCTCCGTGTGGTGCAGCGATACCGTCCTCCATGGCGCTCAGCCACGGTACCAGTGCTTCGGTAACGTGTCCAAAGTCGACTGATAACACTCTGACTTGTATTCAGAGCTAAAGCCACAGTACGTTGCCGGGAACCAGCTTCTATCATTCCCACGGCTCTGAGCATTTCTTCCCTGCTTAAATGACGTCGCCGCTCCATAATAACGTTGGTTTTAATCAGTAGTAGGGAAACAGTAGCACTAATAATGTCTTCAATGCGTTGTATGTTTTTATAGGGAAAATATTGACAGCTGATTTTCATCTTTTACTCGAATTTGATTCACAGTTCCTGATTCAAATTATGAAATGCACCAAAAAGGATCCATATAAATTTATAAAATCATAAATTTATTACAAAGCCACATCTCAATCTCAAGAAATCCGCATAAAAATGCTTGATCCCTAGACACTTTTGATGTGTGTATTTGTAAAAAATGTAAATAAATGAATCAGAAAACGTAACTGTTGATGCCAACTTTCAAATTGAGTGCTTTGATTATTTGAATACTTAAAACCCTAAATTTTAATTTTGAATCACTTTAAAGACGTTTTGTATTTGACAATTGAGGTTAAAAGTATAACTTCAATTTTCGTCGATGATTTTTAAATTACAATCTAATATTGTTATACAAACAATAATTGTTGGAAAAAGTGGTGACATTTATAATGTTCAAACCTTCTTAATACAGATCATTGTGTTTCTTATTCCCTTTAGGAATTGCGTAAAAGAGTAACCTGTACGGGGTTTGTTTACACTTCATCAAATACCTACTTTGGGAACAGACCATAGACGGAAAATTGTATTTATTATAATTATGGTTGCGTCCGATAGATGTACAGACCTTTCCAATTTTCCAATTACGTCTTCATAATATTCTTAATGTCTATCATAAACAGTCACACAAAGATTCTTTTGACTGCTTCTGACTGCTTATTGCACTTAAATCAAGCCCATAAACAGCCATGGTGTCTGAAAAGAAATCAATTTAATGGATATCCTTATATGAATGAACGAAGTAATGAATTCTGCTCAATAGGTTTCGAGTTTCATATGCCATAACTTTTAGTTAAGTAATACTGTTGCTTTGGTTAGTTAGAAGGTGCTTGGACAAAGGAAGCTTTGCAGATATTAATCTGATGCTCTTTGAAAGACTTACAAACAACATAGGAAAATGACTTTAACTAACAATGAAGTAAAAAACGAGATAGAAACTCTTTACATATACGTACGAGTCGGTATATCTGCCTAGCCTTTTCCCAAATATGTTGGGATAGGTTTCCAGTGTAACCGAATGCAACTGAATACCAGTATTTTACATGGACCGACTGCCTCTCTGACCTTCAAAACCCAGTTACTGGGTAATACGATACCCCTTGGCAAGACAGGTGGTTAGATTTTCGGGCTTCTGACTATCGACTCCTCAAAGATTTACGAATGACAGCCGGGACCAACTGCTTAACGTGCTTTGCAAGGCACAGAGAGGTCTCGGTATGTTCTTTACAAAATAAATATTAGTTCAAGATTAATTCTAGAACTCCATTGTCCTTTTCTATGTGTACCTATCTAGTATCTAGTATCTCTTTTCTATGTGAAGGCATTTTCCCTTGAACTACCTTTTGACTCCTAAGAACGAATATTGAAGTTCGCAACGCTCAAAGAATTATGTCATCTGGAATGCTCAAATTAGCGGATAGTTGGATATCATCAAACGCATGTTTTATTTCCTTTGGAAACCGTGGTATTGGTAATACTTGCCGGGAAATTGTACGTAAACTAAAAACATAGTTCTTTACAGTCTTCAACACTGTCTAGTATATTCTAAGTTTTAAAGTAATTAACACGTAAAAAATTAAGTTAGATTAAAATTGCTTATTAGTCTTATAGGCTAGATTTTAATTAATTATAACCTGGTTCTTTTTAATAAAGGATAAAAAAAGTCTTTAATACGTTTTCCCACTACTTTGGCATGGTTTATACTTCTCCTTGTGTAATATTTACGACTTATAGTCGATTTGTACGAATTTGCTCGCCCGAAACGGGCAACTCGTCACTTTTTTTTTGTATAGAAATATTCCGTCGGTTGAGACTGGTCATCTCTTAACTGCCAAGGCTTATTTTTAATCTTATTTCTTGTATTGTTTCTTGTATTGTTTCTTCATTTGTGTGTTTTTTTACATTGTTCTCACATATTATAGAAGCAACAAGAATAATGTACCCAGGATTTTGTAATATCTTGATTTAAAAGAGTGTCCATGGAGTTTCTTGCCCGTTCTTCTCCATAGAGATCTACGCTTTGGAATGGGCAACTAGCTTCAACTTTCTGAGTAACTGAGCGACTACTTAATTTTGACAATTCAAAAGTGCCTGTAATGGTTTAATTGAAATAAATGCTTTAAGTTTGAGTTTTTGAATTCGACCTAACTTTGACTTTTGCCTTTAGAGGCAGAATGCCTTTAAGCCCTAATTATATAAAAAATAAATTTAAAAAAAAACTTTATTGTTCAGGAAAAACATTACAATATAGTACTAGCCTCCATACTAAGATTCCCTGTGTTGTGAAAACTATTCACCTTCGTTTTACAAGATTATTAGGTACACATCAAGCTATACATTTCCGGTTTCAGCTGACCTCGCATTGTATAGGTTTTTCTTACAATCAGAAGCCATCTTATACTGGTTATGTATAGATTGATTTGTAGCCGTGTGTACATATTAGGTAAGCTCATTCATAGCATCGGTCGTGCAGATTTCAGAATTGGAGTGTTTTTCCAAATAAATAAATTCACTCACTACTTTCACTATGTTTTCTTTGCCATCAACAACATCCATAGCAGACATACGATCGTCTGTAGGTCCATCTGACTCCTCCACCATGTTTATAAGGATACCCACGTCAAGAGGCAGGTTGGTCTTTAGCCCTCCACAAATATCTAACCCACCTGCCCTGCTCTCAATCGACATCCTATCCACAAAACACAATTCAAGTCATGCGCATCGATCAAGATGACCGCTTATGTGTTACGGATGACCATATCTTTTATGTGCGTTTTTATTCGACTGCCGTCGTTCGATCGGGGTTTATGTCCAACAGAGATCCGGCTGAGACCTGAGATTTGTGATCTAGACGTGTTCAGTGACGAACGATTATTTATTGATTTACTGATGAGCTGTATTTTGATGTGCTCTTGGATGTTAAGATCTTGTTTGATAAGACGGAGCTTTGGAATGCTTAGAACGTTTTTTTTTTTTTGTATATACATATGGTAGGGTTGAAATGAAGAGGTCCGTGGCTAAATAATAACAGCCTCACAGGTCGATCGATCAGGTTAAGCAACACTTGCCACGGTTGGTCTGTCGATGGGTGACCATCTTTACACATACCGAGACCCCTCCGTGCCTCGGAAAGCACGTTAAGCAGTTGGTCCCGGCTGCCATTCGTGGATCTTTGATAGTCGTTACGGGCAGTCAGAAGGCCGAAAATCTGACAACCAGTCTTACTAAGGTGTATCGTATTACCCAGTAACTGGATTGTGGAGGTCAGATAGGCAGTCGCTCCATGTAAAATACTGGTATTCAGCTGCATCCGGTTAGACTGGAAGCCGATTCCAATATAGTTGGGAAAAGGCTGGGCAGATGATGACATATGGTAGGGTTGACAAAACCGGACTAAATAATGTTAATATAATAAGGAGTTTCATAGAGATCTACGTTTTGGAATGGGCAACTAGCTTCAACTTTTTGACTAACTGACCGACTCTTTGACAGTTCAAAAGTGCCTGTAAATGGTTTAATTGAAATTAATGCTTTGAGTTTGAGTTTACCGCAGGAATTTATGTTATCAGTAAATATGCGCCATTGGTTGATCATGTTAACAGTTCTATAATCTTCTATTATCCCCAGTCTCACACACTCAAGACACTCGAAGACCATTAGTAGGTAGTAGGTACTTCTTCCTTTTTCAGGAAAAGACGTTTCTCGATATCAATCAATCAACTCAGCCTATCGCAGTCCACTGCTGGACATAGGCCTCTCCCATGCTGCGCTACAACACCCTGTCCTCTACCTTTCGCATCCAGTCTGTCCCAGCCATCTTTTGAGGTCGTCGGTCCATCTAGCTGGGGAGCGTCCTACACTATGCTTGCCGATACGCGGTCTCCACTTTCGATATATACAGGGTGTCCAGTAAATAGTACGACATATTGCAGGGGGTGATAGCTTGGGTCAATACCTACCAAAACAACACAATATAATATATGTTCCGCAAAATGTAACTTTTTTTATCACCACTGTAGGAAGAAAGTCGTTCTGCGAAAATATAAACAAAAAATAGGATTTATTGAAAACATTCTTGTTTTTGATAGTAAAAAGACTTATCAATGAGTAGAGTAACTATTCACGAATAATTTGATGTAAAAAAAATATTAGAAAAGGAATTCTTCATTACGAGATGCTTATAAATCTGTTTCAAGGTAGAGATTTTTCGATGTTTCGGAAAATTTTGTATAACTGTAAATGTGTAACATTTTGCGGAACATATATTGTGTTGTTTTGGTAGGTATTGACCCAAGCTATCACCCCCTGCAATATGTCGTACTATTTACTGGACACCCTGTATATACCCCCTTACTAATAAACGTTGTATAGCGTCTGTATAGTTACACAACGCTTTGTCTTCTTCTTTCGAAAGTCAAATTACTGACGACTGAAAGAGAAGAATCGGTGTGTAACTATTCATCTGATATAATACATTTATTAGTAAGGGGGTAAGATTATAGTGACTGTGACTAGTGATGAACATATTTTCGATATCGATAGTGGTCATCAGTTCCAGTCTTAACCTTGAATTTTTGAACGCAACGTTATTTCTTTCTAACTCTTTTGCAATATTTGTCTCTTGACATTCTGTATTTAAATCTAGTTCGAAACTAAAAATTTCAGCAATATTAAGTTAATATAAGGCCCAATTAAGAGTGCAACCTCTTCTTAGTCCTTGATCTTTAGGTCGAGAGTGTCTCATGGTTTTTTCATTAGGATATTCTCAGTAGCCGGCAATGGTAGTTGATGGCAATAGAGTCGTCCTATACCTACCCATTTTAAAGGACTTTTGCGAACTATCTAGCCCGCGAAATTCTTATTTATCTACTTACGTTTTTTTTGCGATTTGCAGGTCAGTGTGAGGTTGTATGTTCATTAAAATATGATTCGCAACCATTTCGCAACAGTAAAAAATATGAATTTACAAAATTATATAATCTTTAAAATGGTTGTCTTTATAAGACCGCTTTTAGCGGTAAAACCGCTCCTTGTAAAATTTCTACATTTATATCTGTAACTTTTATGGTGTACAGTCAACAAAAGAGATAAGAATGCAGGATCGTCGGATATAGTTGAAGTTTAGTAAGAAACCGATCGATGTTGTCGACTGAAATTTAATTTGATAAATTTGTTTTCTATTTGAATTTAAAAACTTAATTAACAAAAATAACAAGATTTCTATTAATAAAATTTAATTTTATTCGAGAACATTTATCGGTTTCTTACTAAACTTCAACTACATATATCCGATGATCCTGCATACTTATTTCTTTTGTTGACTGTACATAATAATAAAGCATATTCTAACTATCTATCTAAAATCAGCAATACCTACAACTCCTTGAGTTAGAATTGGCCTCAAATGTCTGATCTCAGTCTCAATCTGTCAAAAATACCTACCTCTAATTTCCCTACATTTTTGACAAGTATTTGGCATTGATTGTCGCTGAGATAAGATTAATTGCGACTAGATTTTGAACGTTTTCAATTACGGGAATCGGTCTTCAGACATTTCGTTATTTGGGGGAAAAAAGCAACTGTCAGAACCTCATTGATAGTTAAAAACAGCGGGTAGTAGAGAATGTGGGTAGTTGCGCGGCCTGTCGACCGAGACTCGTAAATCTAGTCGCGTGCGCAGATGTCATTAGCGCAGACATCTTATAGTAAAAGTTTTATACAAGCCGTTTGTAACTTGGGGAAGAGTTTGTGATGTATTTTTAAGTTATTTAATGACTAGTAATAGAGTTCCTTTAGAAAACTTTCTAGGGAGTATAAGTATTTGTATCGGCATGCCACATTATAATAATAATAACGTTATTCGATATTTAAATTGGTAAAATTATTACATTACACACAAGTCTTAGAAATTATTTACAAAGATATAATAATGTTAGTTGCCTGTACTAGGATAAACCTGTATCACAGGCGGTATGAGCATACTTTATGGTAATTTTAGGACAATAAAATTCATAACAATATTTAACATTAGAAGTCTTGAAATAATGACAAAATTTAATTAATTAATTATTTTATACCTAGTTTACTTAAATACTATTTACCTTAAAGAAAAAAATCTTATACTTTATACGTAATTATATAGACATTGATGTGCCACGTTTAAATGGTCCGAGTACATGTGAATTCACAGTAACACATGTCTTATTGTGTTTAGGTTAATTATGATAATTTTCAAAAAGGTACGACTGTACCTTTAGTCTGTAGTGACACTACACTACAGACTAAAGTTAACATAACTATGAGATCAGTAATATTGTGAACGGATAATATACTGACTGATTAATTAAAAAAAAAAAAACACTAATCACATATTAGGTACCATAAACAAACAGCCACTTTAGAATCGGTGAAATATCCAAAGGCATTACAATCTACCAAAAAAACTTTAAACTAATTACTGAAATGGAATGAAATTATTTATGCTGTAAAAAGGATACCAGAATCATCAAAAAATTAGCTAGATGAGGTCGGCGTTTCCTATCTGACTACTCGGAGAAGAAAGGCCGAAACAAACTTAGAGGTCACAATCTCTTTAAAGTCCAGACAAAATCTTGGTCAGATCATGTGAAGACCATGTTGATTGATGTCTGAAATGGTCTTTTGAGGAAAGAACCACATAGATTGAATGGACCAGTCCAGTCAGTGCAAGCATAAATGTAACTCAACTCAGAACTTGAGGAGCTCAACGATTTGACGAACAATACCAAAAATAACCTTTAAAAAACTTACTCTTTTTAACACCCACAGATAAAGAAAATATCTTATAGGGAACAAACATAGTAACAAGGTACAGGAAAAATCCATTCACATAAAAATAATCAA
This sequence comes from Amphipoea lucens, assembly GCA_947508005.1. NCBI lineage: Eukaryota > Metazoa > Arthropoda > Insecta > Lepidoptera > Noctuidae > Amphipoea > Amphipoea lucens. Next base: position 18,353,592 of record OX382375.1, read on the forward strand.
AGACACAAACAAGAGCTTCCTCTCATGCAGACGATAGAGCCATAGAGATGTACCATAGAGGTATATAGAGCTATAAATACTCTCTATTAGCTATAACATTGTGGTGGCTGTCTCGGAGACACGATGTTGCATTTCCTGCCGATATAAATAAGTACCTGTGAAGGACTAAGGAAGGATTGGAGTTGCAAGGTTAAAAAAAATAAAAAATAAATGAAGAGAAGGTTTTCGTCTTCGTGTCACTGGCACGACTGTATTTTAGATCTTACTAGCTGCGCCCCGCGGTTTCACCCGTGTAAATGTCGATCCCGAGGGAATATTGGGATAAAAGTAGCCTATATGTTAATCCGGGGTATTAACTACCTCCAAACAATATTATCAAAATTGGTCCAGCCGTTTGAGCGTGAAGAAGTAACAAACATATAAACACACACAAACTTTCACCTTTATAATATTAGTGTGATAGTGTGAAATGTGATTAGCTCAAAATTTCACCATTTTCATGGCGTCGTCGGTAGCAAAAAAGAAATAAAATAAACATATATGTAGAAGCTCAGATGTTAAAACAGAAGACGGACTAGCAAGGGATCGAGGAGGGGCGGGTGGAGGGGGGTTACCGGAAAAAATCCAATAAAGATGTCACTTTAATTAAAACAAGAATTATCTATAGAACATATTTAATAGAGATAATTATAATCAAAATGAACCCTTTCACTTACTTATTGGATAGTTTGCCACATTGCTTCTTAATGTTATCGTCAATTTAATTAAAAAATAAAAATAAAAAACACTAATTGAATTGGCTGTTTACAAGATTAAACTATCAATTTCATCTTTTTAATTTCCTACACCACTAATCAATTAATTTTGCCTTTAAAACCACGTAATCTGTGTTTATACTAATAATAAAGCTGAAACTGTTTGTTTGTTTAAACGCACTAATCTCTGGAACTACCAATCGGATTACAAAAATTGTTTTTGCATTTGATGGCCCAATTCTTGAGGAAGGCTAAAGGCTACTTAACATCACGCTAGGACCCATTAGAGACGTCAGCAAAGGAAAAGAGATGTCAGCATTAAGGAAGGGGCCTGTCAAGGCCGAAGCCTGCGGGGGGTGCGGGATTGTCCGAAAGGGTTACCGCTACCCCGGAACATAAAGGGCTAAGGAAGGGACACTGGTGGGTTTTAGTCAGTAAGAGTCTGATACTCCCTTCCGCTCCACCCAGAGCGGGAGGGGTCATTTGATGACTTCCCATCCAAAAAAAAAAATGAACCCATAGGAGCCGAGCAAATGGAAAAAAAAAAAAAACAGAAAAAACGCGCTGACGATGCGATGCAACGGGGTGGGTCGGGGCCAAGAAATTTCACGCAGACAACGTCGCGGGTTAAGCTAGTGATGAATAAAACTCATCAACTTACATAGTTCGAAAGTCATTACATATAATCCACTACGACTTAAGACATAACACCCGATGTTATCTAAAAACCTAGCTTTATGTCATAAAACTTTACATAACCGCTAATGTGGAAGTCTCCGTGCCTTTTCCGTTCGTCTCGGGTCGTCGCTCCGCCGTCGGTTGCATAATAATGTCCCCAAGGGTTAGGTTTACCATGCAAGGATGTCTACGGGGTAAATGATCCTTGATGTCATAATAGATACGTATTATTGACACTGGTGGAATTCAAATGGGCAATTTTGTTACATAGTTTGCGTCAAATAATTTTTTTTTGTTTTGTCTGCGCTTTTAATACATAATATAATGGTAGTTTTATCACACTATCACACTTCACACTATCACATCACACTAATATTATAAAGGCGAAAGTTTGTGTGTGTGTGTGTGTTTATATGTTTGTTACTTCTTCACGCCTAAACCACTGAACCGATTTAGATGAAATTTGGTATATCTAGAGATAGTTTGAGTCCCGGAAAAGGACATAGGATAGTTTTTATCCCGATATTCCCACGGGATCGACATTTACGCGGGTAACACCGCGGGGCGCAGCTAGTTGCCAATATTATCATTCTCCTGATCATAAAACAATTTACTTGGAGTCGGCACAGAATGTCTTTTCTTTTACCCGATTACGGCGAAGGAAAAAGGAGGGTTATGATTTTGACCGGTATGTATGTTCATGTTCCCTCATAACTTCTAAACTAGCTGTCATAATTGGACAAATGAGGTATCGTTGGTAGCGTCTTGATTGTCCGGTGGTTATAGGCTATATGACGTCACATTAAATTCAATATGGCGCCTTCTGGCGGGCATAAAGTCACGATCTGAAAAATCCGAAGACATGTGACATCTAAGAACCCGCACTGAGCCCGCGTGATGGATTACGGCCCACTCCCTCTCACAGAAAGGCCTGTGTCCCAGCAGTGGGAACGTTATAGGCTGATTATGCTGCAGTATTTTTTTCTGATTTTCAAGCACTTTTTTAGCAGCTAAGCTTTACTTCTATTATTTCAATTCGATCTTTTCTCTTCATTTTGTCCTTTATTATATGTTCGACTAGCTTCGCCCCGCGGTTTCACCCGTTTAAATGTCGATCCCGTGGGAATATCGGGATAAAAGCTATCCTATGTCCTTTCCCGGGACTCAAGCTATCTCTATACCAAATTTCATCTAAATCGGTCTAGCCGTTTGAGCGTGAAGAAGTAACAAACATATAAACACACACACACACTCACAAACTTTCGCCTTTATAATATTAGTGTGATTTTATTCCATAAGTACAATAATACTCCCTACTACATTTTGATGATGAGATCCGGATTTAAACATCTCAAAATCAACTTATGTGCATATTTACAAGATTCTGAAATTCTTGGCCTCAAGACGAGTGCTTTAAAACAATAGCGTTTACCGGTAGGTAGTGTTGAGTTCAGTAGTGCAATGTGATCTTAATGACATATTGTCTGTTAAAACAAAGGCAGTTGTGACCGCTCCGGAGCCAATTTGAACTGATTGAGGTATCAAATTACGGGATACAATCGTGAGGTGTTGGAATGGGATATTATGATCAGTAATCGGAGGAGAGTAGTGGAGGCCCAGTGGTGATGGCCGTGACTTACGAGTCGTAGGTTCGAACCGAATCAGGCATTTTCCTTTAAGTAAATTTTTATCACCACTACTCTCAAAACGTTGAAGAAAAACATCGTGAGGAAATCGGCATATCCTAGAACCAAAAATTCGAAGACAGTGACATCTACCAACCCGCACTAGGCCCACATGGTGGATTAGCGTCAGGTGATACACCTTATGTTGTCATCTGACATTATGCTGAGCTGAAGCCCTTTTGGCATTATAATCTTTGTTTTCTGTTTTTATAGTTTTAAGGTGTATTTTTTTTTTGCTGTAATGCCAATAAACGCATTTTTCATTTTTCATCTTTCTTCTTTTTTTTATTACGGTCAGCAGTGGGAACATTATAGGCTGATTATGCTGAATCACGGGAAGAGGATTTTTATTCCTTTATTTGATGTTATCCATTGCTAGATTGAGGTTTCCTTATATTCATGTCGTTTTCTGAAAACCACTAAATGCTTTTCTTACCGGAACCGGTGTAGGTGTAATATATTATGTAATAGTGTAAAGAAGAGCCAATTAGCAAGTTTTGTATCGGAGATGATTGCCCAGGGTCCAACAGACATATTTACATGTTCGAATAACTTGATAACGGGGATGAAAAATTTCCAAAGTTCGCCAGACATATTAATTGACTATTGTATCTATTGTGAGTGTCTTGTAAACCCGTGTACCTCTTGTGATAGTGTGCCCATGGTGATTGATGTACATTTTCAATTTGATTATAGGCTTATTACATAATCGAAACAAAGGGACACTTCGCCTTTGTCTGACCTACACGAAACCTTTTCTATTTTGATGATTCGAGGTAGTTATTTGTCTCTTTCGCATCATTGTCGTAACCACAAACCATTTTAAATACTTTACATATTTAAATCCGTACTCGCAGTAGACTAAGATCAAGATTATGGTGGTAACCCTACCGACTGGTCGTCGTGTCAGTTGCCAGCGATCGATTTACGACTGGCTAGCAATGTGTTCGCAATATTATGAAATATCTATAAATAAATATGTCCTCCTTGTATTGACAGATTAAACGTACGAGGTGCATTTCTTTCCAATGGATTTTAAATAGCCGTATGTGAAGTTAATTTAAAGGCTTTGATAAGAGACTCTTCAATTTTGTCGTTGATTGAATTCAAAATGCATGAGAAAATGAATTATCTTTTTTTCCGTGGGTGTTCCTCATGTTTTAATAGTTATTCTGCTATTCGGGGCGGAGACAAACCCAACAAATCAAATCCAGACTTTGTTTTATTTATTGTATAATTTGTATAGATAAACATAGCCCAACTTTGGACTCAACGAGTCGAGTAAAATAAAATACAAGTCTTCGAACTACAGCTACTCCTAACAACACTAGAATTCTAACTCAAAAAAATCCATTTACTCTTGAAACAAAATGACGTCAATTAGCAAAAAGGAACCAATACTCTTAAGTAATCAGTGCTCCGGAAACCGCAGGCAACGGAACATGACACCAATCTGGGTCACCGGCTCACCAGCCAACCTAGCGCGATCCACAGTGACAAGACATATTAATTTGACTTTTAAATACAGTTTTATCTACAAATTGCGATACAATGTGTGGTCAACCTAAATTCTGACCTTGCATATGTTCTTTTGGAGAGCTATTTGTTTTTTTTTTTTTGAGATTTTAAAGCTCATTTTCTTCAGCATGCCTTGAGGGCTTAAACAAGTGGTAATCGTTTTCAAAGTGTTTTGTATTTCTACAACGACTTTCAACTGAATTAAAACGGGAATGCTGAACAATTACGTGTGTATTCTTTGAATCATGTACGTACATACACAACTTTTTAATTTTTCAACTTTTTTCAATTTTTTGCATCGCTATATCTCCTAAATGTTGATTCTTAGGAAAAAGGTGTAAAAACTATTTTTGTACACAATTGCATAATGAACAATTTTGTTTCACCTATTTTTATAATAAAACTTACCGTTTAGCTGAAAAATGCGAAAAACCGATTTTTGCAACATTTGACTTTGAATATATTTTTTTTCCACCCGTCGCGTCGGATCGATGGGGACTTTTGACAATTTATTTTTAATGGTGTTCTTAACATCATACCAATTTTCAGTTTTATGCAAATTAATGTAACCCTACCCCTATTTTTGAATCTAACTTGACCGGACTAATATATGTACATACATACTTATATAATACAGAGGTGTCGGTTACGGTAACAGTGTCGCGAGTTCAATGGTTTTTTCCCATCTCAAAAAAACACCCAACGAGCCTAAAGAAGTTTTCACTTCAATATCTATTTGCTTAATCATAAAAGCATAGTCTATGTATATAAAAATGAAACCCGTTTTCCGTTGTCACGACATACCATGAAAACGGCTGGACCGATTTCGATGAAATTTGGTATAGAGATAGTTTGAGTCCCGGGAAAGGACATAGGATAGTTTTTATCCCGATATTCCCACGGGATCGACATTTACGCGGGTGAAACCGCGGGGCGCAGCTAGTAATTTTATAAATATGTTTGAAGGTCATTCTTCTTGTACCGCGCGTTGATGTCTTTATAGTGCCCAAAACTTAAACCAGAAGTGTCGGCTACGGTGACAGTGTCGCGAGTTCAATAGTTTTTTCCCATCTCAAAAATTCCGGTTGGGCAAATGAGTCCAGAGCCCTGATTCACAACCATACGACAGGCTATCGTATCGAAAACGTGACATTTCGATAACCTGATTTGACTTGTCCTCAACAGCAAATAGCTGTTGGAAGAATAGCGAGCGTCTATTTGATTTAAACTGACAAAATTTTCGGGTTTTGGACTTGTGAACACCGTTTAGAAGACTCCTACGATAACAATGATTAATGTTCGATACGATACGGAAGCGTATCGAGTGTTTGTGAATAGCTATGCTGTAGTGGAAACCGCGTATCGGCAAGCGTAATGTGGGACCCGGCTAGATGGACTGACGACCTTAAAAAGGTGGTTGGGACAGACCGGATGCGGAATGTGGGGGACAGGGTGTTGTGGCGCAGTCTGGGAGTGGCCTATGGGCGAGACCACAACACTGCGTTGCGGCGTCGCATTGTAAAAATCTACGACACCACACAACGCTAGGCGTATTGCTGTGCGACATCGTTTTTGCGATACGACACCGCAACGTAGTGTTGTGGCCTCGCCCTATGTCCAGCAGTGGACTGCGATAGGCTGAGTTAATTGATTGTCGCGTTGTTGTCGACAATATCTGCGCTACATACAACGCTTGCTGTGACAGTTATTTGATCAACGAGCTGTCATAAATGCATAATGTTATTGAATCATCAGTTTCGCGGCCTGAATGCTAATGAGGATACATAGCAATGTTTTTTTTTTTGTTTTTTTTTTCGGTATTATTCCATTGAGTCTTTTTCGAAGTGAATGTTGTTATATATTAACACTAGCTGCGCCCCGCGGTTTCACCCGCATAAGTTTCGATCCCGTGGGAATATTGGGACAAAAATTAGCCTATATGTTAATCTAGGGTGTCAGCTACCTCCATACAAAATTTTATCAAAATTGGTCCAGCCGTTTGAGCGTGAAGAAGTAACAAACATATAAACACACACACACTCACAAACTTTCGCCTTTATAATATTAGTGTGATAGGAGCCTGTTTGGCCTCGCACAGATCTTTTCTTTTGATTTTTTTTATGTAATTTTGTTAGTTTTAAATGCACCTTTTTTACTCAAAATGTAACACTTCGAAATAAACTATTATAAATTATTTTTTGTAAAGTCTTGGATCCAAGTCTCGTAGATTAACACCCTACATAAAAACCCGACGAGTAACTACGGTTTTTTTTAATTACCCGACTGCGCCAGAAAGAGGGTTATGTTTTTTATTATGCAATATTATTTAATAACATATTTCTATTAGGTTGTCTGGCAGATTACTGCAGTTTGCGGACCACCGACAATGCTAATAACATAACATTTTTATTTTAATACTCCATAATAATTTGTTTCTCCAAGAATTGGTATAAAATAAAGAATTAAGACCCCTCCATGATCTATAAAATATGTTCTTTGGTACTAATATCTCTTCTCGCCCATAAAAAATGTGGACCATAAACTACACCATAAACAAGAGAATTATGAATGCAGTATCTAACAATCTCTGTTTCCGACTAGGACCGGTTAATAACTGGAATAGAGACGTTGTTTATCATTATTAGCTATAACATTACTATTTATGACATAATTATTATGTCTTGGCTAGAATAATTATTCATTATTAGAAGACTTTCATCCCAAGGTAATAAGAGATAGGTTTGAGGAATTTCTTGTACAAGCATGGCTTATCATACCTAGAAAAGGGGAAATTCATGATTCAAAACCTAGTATTTACCTATTTTATTTAGTTATTTGATAGGCTCTCTAACGACTTATTGACTAATAGCATACACGGATACACCATAGTAAAAAGAATATTCGTGTACAATGATGGTAAATTTGTCACTTATAGGATATTAGCAGCGCCCCGCGGTTTCACCCGCATAAGTGTCGATCGCGTGGGAACATCAAGATAAAAGTAGCCTATATGTTAATCCAGGGTGTCAGCTACCTCCATAGAAAATTTTATCATAATTGGTCCAGCCGTTTGAGCATGAAGAAATAACAAACATAGATATAAGAAAGAAGGTAAACAAAACACAAAAAATCAAATCTTTTCTCTTTAGACCATGGCTTATGACATAGAATACGTTTTATCTCGATATCGGGCGAAGCCACAGGCGGAGGCTATTCAAAAATAATAATAACCATTTATTTATCAAAAATGTTCTCATACCTACACCTTTGTTTATTTTTTGCACAAAAATTAAACTATTTCACTTCACAATGTTAATTCAATAATGCAACGTTTAATTAAAAATAATTGACAGCATACCATAAACTTCTAGTTTCTCTCGTAAACCATAGATTAAAATGATAACGCGTCATGTTCAAGTTAATTAACTTAGCTTCATGCTCCAAATGGCGGCCATGGTGGAAATTAAAAATAAACAGCTGGTTGTCATCTTGTGAAAGTTGTGTACTCGCCAAAGGTAAGTGAGAATTCCACTGAAGTTTTATTAATTCAAATCGTACGCGAATCAAATTCCCATCGACAAAAATTACGAATTTCTATACAAACTTTCTTCCCTTTTTTACCCCTTTAGGGGATGAATTTTCCCTCCTAGTGCCCACTCTCATTATACAGGGTTATTGAAAACCAACAACCTCTTAAGAGGTACCTAATTGTACTCATCATTATGAACAACTTTTATTATAGGACCAAACCTGAAATCGCAAAAAAAAATCCGCTGTTCCCTAGATTTATATTCGCATAACTCGTCAAAATGTAGGGATTAAATTATTGGCGGTTGAATTATTATTTTTTTGTAATGTAACAAAAAATTTACGGTTTTCGGATTTTTTCCTTTACTTGTGCTACATGACATTGCTTCTTGCCAAATTTCATGATTCTAGGTCAACGGAAAGAACCCTATAGATTTTTGATTCCGTTACATAAACGCCGGTTAACAACGCGGGGGGGTTAAACGCGGGTTAGAAGTTTGATTTTGTCACTGCTTCAAGGGATTGCAGCCCTGAGTATTTGATATTAATTTCAACTTGATAACTACAAGCGTTCCTGAGAAAAAGGGTCTTGACTGACGGACAGACAGGCGTACAACGAAGGGTTTCGTTTTTCCTTTTGAGGTACGGAACCTAAAAACAAACAAACCAGCTTCAGCTTTATTATTAGTAAGTATAGATAAATAAACACATACCTACCTAAGTAATGTTCTTTTACAATGTCTTAAACAGTGTTAATAGCTGTTCAGTGATAAATGATAATGATAAATGATTTATTTTCTGTAAGTAGGTTTATACTCGTACAAACACTTACACGTTAATCATATTTTTTTAAGCTAGAAGAGGTCGGCGTTTCCTATCTGACTACTCTGAGAAGAAAGGCCGAAACAAACTCAGAGGTCACAGTCTCTTTTAAAGTCCAGACAAAATCTTAGTCAGATCATGTGAAGACCATGTAGATTGGTGTCTGAAATGGTCTTTTGAGGAAAGAACCACACAGATTGAGCGGACCTGTCCAGTTAGTGCACGCATTTGTCAAAAATCGTGCAGTTCAACTCAATGACAGTGTAGACTTATAACAACAACAACTGATTGTTACTGCTCTTAGACTCAGATCTGGACACATTCCATGCAAAAAATTAGCTTTCATGATGAAGAAAATCCCATCACCCAATTGTGAGGAATATGGAGTTGTCGAGGACCTGCAACATTTATTGGTGGAATGTGTCCAATATGAGTCCAGTAGAAATAATTTAGTAAGGTCCATATGAATTTGAACAGAACTGATGTAGGCATGTTCCATACAATTCTATCCCAACCAAATGGTGACGATGCGAAGGGTTTGTTCAAATTCATGGCCCACGATCTGTGAAAGTACAATTGGTTAGGATACGATGGGACTGGCATACGCTGTGCGTAAAAGTCCCTATAAATAAATAAAGAAAAAAAAAACAAGTAACCATTTCTGGTCAAGAGAAAATCAAAACAACGACAAAAGAAAACATCTCTCTAACCTTTCTGTCAACAACAATACAACAACAAACAACACATAATTTCTCACTATAAAACACACACAGTCTGCCTAGCCATTCTCCAACTATTTTGGGTCGACTTCTAACCTAACCGGATTCAGCTGAATACCAGTATTTTACATGGAGCGACTGCCTATCTGACCTCCACAGCCCAGTTACTGGATAACACGATAGGTAAGACTGGCTGTCAGACGTTTAGGCTTCTGAATGTAACGACTGTCAAAGATCTATGAATGACAGCCGAGATCAACGGCTTTACAGTATACGCCACAAAAGATGAGACTTGACACACCACGTGGTTTGACTTGCGCAGTACACGATTTTAGGTCTTTTTAGCGGTATGAGGTCTGAGCGCGGGACGTGACCAGACGTCATAGGGGCGGCGGAAAGAGCGCGGGAGCCGGGGTCAAGTCTCATCTTTCGTGGCGCTAACAATACATGCTTCTCGAGAAACGGAAATCTCGATATGTAATAAATGGTCACCCATCCTCGAACCGACCGCGGCAAGCATCGCTTAACCTCTTATCCTCTAATACATATATATTTAGCCATGAGCCCCTCTATAGCCCCACTAGAAAACACACAGATATACAATAAACAAAAGATAATTATAACACAAAACATCTGTCAATGGTACCAGGGTATAATAAGCGCATAGATAGAGTTATAGCGTCGAAAGAGAAAGGTGGCATCGTTGAGACGGGCCGAATTCCACCGTGGTTAACAGAGCGCGACCGGCTTGTGGTTAGCTTAACTTTAACCGACATACAAGGGTTACGGTTAAAACTTGTTTAAGGTTCAAAAACAAGGGAGGAAAGAAATACCGAAATACGTGTTTTAAAACAACAAAGGGACAATTCGCGCAATTTTAAGAACGTTCACAGTCTGATCTTGGTCTAAAAGGGTCAAATACAAGTTGAAAGTTTATAGGGAAGTTCGTAGTTTTTGGGCACACAGCTTGCGCTAAAAGAAAACAAAAACCGGTCAAGAGCGAGTCGGAGTAGCGCACCGACGGTTCCGTACCTACCATCATAATAATATTTATGTTTATAAATTTTCATCGGCGAGGCCTATATTATCAGAGAATTTTAACACTGCGCGCTGTGTTGTAGAATATTGCAGTTTTAGGTCAGCGCCATCTCTTGGCCGATAGTGGAACTAATGTAACATTTGCTGATGATTTCTGAAAAGGTGTGCTATTTAGAGACATCGGTTTATTTTTTCCTGTAATATTTACATACACTTCTATCACATAGAATTATTTCAGAATTTTCTCTTTGCAAACTTCGGAGATAAGGAGGGCGGAACGGTATTTTTTATTTATTAATTGGCCAAACTCCTAATAATAAATAAACTATTAAAATTAAAATATAATATACTAAACTAACTAAAACTATTAACAAACTAAAATATGGCGTCGAAATACTCCTCGGCTGGTAATGTACCCAAGAGACTGGTGGCATTGCCACACTGTATGGCAATGCTAAAAACGATATTGAAAAACAGAACGGTAAATAAATAATAGTCGCTTTTATGATGATGTGATCATAATCAATTCAGCAACCATTTTAATGTTATGACTTATGACTATGCATAGTTATGACAGAATGTGTTTATAATAAATAATGTTGCACTACTTGATGTAATTATGTACTGACGAAATATAAAATAGTTATGATTATGCATGTAAAACTACATGCAGTAAGCTGGACTAAAATCTTTTAGAAAATAAAACAAATGACAATCTTGACATCAATTTTTGAATTCTGTTTTCTAATTAATAATAGTAGATTATTCACCAAGGGAATAAAGCCGTGTCTTATCTCATGGACTGTATATCGAATCCCGAGGACCGTTATGAAGGACCCAAGCTCGTCCAAGACGAAAACACCATGCATTATCCTCGAGGAGAATACTCTACTTTTCACACCTTCTGCGAACTAATAACGAGTAATTGGTTTTTTTTTCTGATATTTTTCTTACAAATTGGTTATTTATGGTTCCAAATTATTGACCAGCAGGTTATAATGAGATTCAGTACAATATTATTACTTTAGGTTAGTTTTGCATGACATATAATTTGACATCATCGAGCAGGTGGTGAGTAATAAATAAATCAGATGACAAGTGATAATCACTACGTAACATTAGATTTAACGGTAGACTTCCTGAGGGGCAATTCTCGTAATTTTAAGAAAGTTCACAGTCTGATCTCAGTCTCAATCTGTCAAAAATACCTCTAAAATCCCTACATTTTTGACACGTTTCTGACATTGATTGTCGCTGAGATGAGATTGCGACTAGATTTTCAACGGTTTTAATTACGGAAATTGGCCTTCTGATCAGATTCTTGACTGGGCTTTCTGAAACCGAGAAAACTATCCGTCTACAGTGCTATATACAGGGTGGGCATAAAATCGTGGATCAAACGAAACACGGCGATAGTCGGGGTTATTTGCAGTAAAAAATATCTTTGTGGCAGAGCCCTAACTTGATCTCCTTAAAAGTTATGGCAGTTTGAGTGTTTACATTTTGGTTCTAAGGTTACAAATAATTCTTCGTGAGACTTAAAAGTTATTGAAAAAAGTGCCAATACTGATAAATCATGGTACCTAGTGTCATAAAAGCAGTGTTGTAGTAATGTTATTAGTTTAATTATTTTTTTTTGGTTTTTACTGTGTATAACCCCAACTATCGCCCTGTTTCGTTTGATCCACGATTTTTTGCCCACCCTGTATACCAATTATATTAAGTATGTCTTAGATAGATTAGAATGTAAGCCAAGACAAGGAAAAGGCTAGCCTAATGAAATATGTCATAACTGCAGTCGGCAGTCATTTCCTGACTTTCACCGGTCAACCCAGGTAGAGTAGTCCGTCGACAATTCATTACAATACCGTATTACGGCATAATGTTGCTATTGCTGCCATACATGGGTATTCACACGACTTGGTTTGCTAAGAAAATTCAACCCCAGTCGACTTGCTCAGGGGAGTCCAGTCAATCTTAGGGATGTAGTCCCTCGAACTCAAAAAAATAAATTAGTTTTAATTTTAAATTTTCTTGAAAACTCATCCCTTTCTTGTGGTCAAGACAATTATTTTTTCTCAGGCAATTATTAATTATTATTGAGTTGGTGGATGTCACATTGAAACAAACAGTAGTATATCAAAAATTACCAGAAATAACTTAACACTATGATAAAACATTTATTTCATACTATCAGATGCAGTGAGAACAGTGGTGGCCCAGTGGTAACGGCCGCGACTTACGGTCGTAAGTTCGAACCCCGATAGGTGCTTTACTTTGTGTAAATTATTTCACCACCACTGCTCTCAAAACGGTGAAGGAAAACATCGTGAGGAAACTGGCATGTCCTAGAACCAAAAATTCGAAGACATGTAACATTTATCAACCCGCACTGGGCCCGCGTGGTGGATTACAGCCCACTCCCTTTCGAAGAGAGGAGGCCTGTGACCCAGCAGTGCGAACATTATAGGCTGATTTTGATGAAATGCAAAGAAAAACAAAAAAACAAAAACTGGAAATAGATGTTCAGTGACACGGGCTGTGCGTTGTCCATCAGACAGTCACTCAGTCGAGGAAGGCATTTATTTGTATAGAAGCTATTACGCCATATGTAAACACGACTCCAGTACTTATAGTTACGACAAAAGGTCATAAACTAACTCTCACTGTGAAAGTAAACGCGTTTTGTTTGGTCTTCACGTGATTTGACAATACTTTTGTCACTATAAAGATTGGTGCAAAAGGCACAGTTCACTTTATACATACGTGTAAGGGTTGATTTCTCAATCGACAGATATTTTTGGAATAAAATTGACATCTGACAGATCCTGTATGGAAGAACTGTCAAAAATTCCTCGGAAAAAATTTTCTGGCATTGAAAAAATCAGCCCTAAACCTATTTGAAAAATCTAAAAGTAGGAAGCCTTTAAAAAATTATACACATAGATTGATAGAGCGTGAAAAGACTAAACTGTAGCTGTAATATAAATGAAAATATTATATTCTTTTTTATGTGTTATGAGTACTTCTGACTTACTAGCAACGCGGTTTCACCCGCATAAGTGTCGATCCCGTAGGAATATCGGGATAAAAACTATCCTATGTGCTTTCCCGGGACTCAAACTATCTCTATACCAAATTTCATCTAAATCGGTTCAGCGGTTTAAGCGTGAAGTGGTTACAGACATACAGACAGACACGCTTTCGCATTTATGATAATTATTAAGTATGGATGACATCTTTTAGTATTCCCAAGTGTGCTTTTTGCAATGACTATCTGGCGCCTTTGGTAAAATCGAGTTCCAATGAACCAGTAGGTACTTAGGTATGTCTTGTAAATCTCACTCGAAATGTCAGCTCCGTTACTGGTCTATCTTTTACCATGACTTGAGCTGTTCTTGCAAAGTTCGTGCCAACACGAAGGAAGACGTTACCTCATCGATATTTTTTAGTTATTTTCAATGTAGATATTATTGTGTTATCGCATGACTGCCCCCCATTAAACGAACCTTCTGCGACTCTCTATTTTATGGTGTTGCTTTCCAAAATCTAAGTACTTATTGTCATTGTATTGTGATATAATAGTATTGCCGTTCGATAATATTATTACCTGACGAACGAATGAATAGAAAATAACTCTATAAAACTATTTTGGAAGTGCCTAATGTAGTTATGTATGGAATTTATATTGACTGAAAAAAGTTATATTATCTTCAAATTTATGTATAGCTTGATTTAGAAAAAAACTGGCTAAGTGCGAGTCGGATTTGCACACGAAGGGTTCCGTACCACAAAGCAAAAAAAAAACGCTGAAAAAATCACTTTTTTCGGCGCTTTTTGAATTTTTTTACTTAATTTTTTGTTAAAGCGCACAGTCTGTGAAGATGAACTGAACTGTCTACCTATTACGGCTCGTAAGATATAGCCTGCTGACAGACAGACGGACGGACGGACAGCGGAGGCTTAATAATAGCGTTCCGTTGGCCCCCTTTGTGTACGGAACCCTAAAAAGGAACTGCGTACTTTGAAACTAAACGCATTCATTTGTTTCTCACCTTTTAATACCTAAGATACTGTCAACTAGATTGAGGTAGGTCACGGCGACACGTAAATGTCTACTGGAGGTCATTGGATTTCTTGGCTACACGTTAATTTTAAACAAGTGTTATTTTTTTAGCTAAGAAACCAGAATCTAATTACCTACATGTACTATCGCGGACACTCGCACCTGACCACCACTAAGTTCATTTTTGCTTGTACTCAAAAAATAGAATCGCTCTCTAGTAAGCGCGCCAAAGTCAAATAGTTCGTCCGTAAAATTCACAAAAGGAGTACACGTGATGCGTCACTAAGCTGTGCAGTGCAGGCTGCAACTAATTGCGTTATCACTTTCCTAATAGGCGAAAACTTTAAGGGGGCGTGACTTGGTGCCACCGCCGCAGGATTTAGGCGATTTTTTTATTAAGTGATCAGGCGAAAAAGGCCGTGAAGATACCTATGTCATTATACAGGGTGAAATTAAATTCATGGGCATCCTTTTAAGGGGTCATTTTACTCATCATTATGATCAACTTTTACTATGGGACTAAACCTAAAATCGCGAAAAAAAAATCAGCTGTTCCTTGCATTTATGTTCACATAACTCGTCAAAATGTAGGGAAGAGCTGATTTTTCTTTCACATTTTCGGGTTTGATCCCATAGTAAAAGTTGTTCATAATGATGAGTACAATGACCCCCTAAAAGGATGCCCATGAATTCAATTTCACCCTGTATTTTTCCTATTGCTCCAAATACAATTTCTGCAATATCCACGTACATCGAAATATACCCAATTTAACCGCAAACCGTCTATTACAGCATTCCTATACTAAATTACGCCAAATACACGGAGTTTCATAACTACATCATTTTCTAATCTTCAAGTTTTCATTCGCAAAAATAATTTTCACGCGAAAATGAACCATATGGAGTAAACAATAGAGTGGTAGGTTTTATTGGTGGAATTGTTGGTGAGGTATAGGCATAAATCGATCGGTAGCACGCAATCGTAATTGTTTGAAATCAAATTGCGCAGTTTAGTTGTGATGCATTGTTAGTTTATTAACACTGAATGTATTGTGAGTGATTTCTATTTCTAAATCAGGGCTTATTCCACAAGTCCTCCTAAAAGTCCCCCTGAGGGGGATAAGTGGAATCTATAAAAAAAGTCTATAATTCCCTCCTGAGAATCCCCCTTAGGGGGGAAAATTGGAATCGAAAAAATACTTATTCCATAAATTCCCCCCCCCCCCCCCCCCCTGAAAATGCTCCCCGAAGGAGACTGATAATCCCCCCTAGGGGGAAAACTGGACCCTAAAATAAACAATGTCCGGAACTCCCCCCTGAGTATAGGATTATTTCTAGCTAGTACTTACTTTCGGCTGAAATGATGAGTACTTACTTAGTTGCTTTTGTTGAGCCACACTCAGCCTATAATGTTCCCACTGCTGGGACACAGGCCTCCTCTCTGTGAGAGGGAGCGGGCCTAGTGCGGGTTATTAGACGTCACATGTCTTCGAATTTTTGGTTCTAGGACATGCCGGCTTCCTCACGATATTTTCCTTCACCGTTTTGAGAGCTGTGGTGATGCAATTAAATACACAAAGTAAAGTGCCTGCCTGGGATCGAACTCAGGACCTTTAAACAACTCGTAAGTCAGGGCCGATACCACTGCTCTCACTATACAGGGTGTCCCTGGAAGTATGGATCAAATCGAATAGGGGCGTGGGCAAGGTCATTTCCAAACTTTTTAGCCATGAGAATATCGGTGAATTTTTAACAAAAATTGATCATAACTTTTGAACCGTAAAAAAAATTCACCGACATTCTCAGGGTTAAAAAGTTTGGAAATGACCTTGCCCACGCCCCTATTCGATTTGATCTGTGCTTCCAGGGACACCCTGTATAACATCACGCCTATCCTGCTGAAGAACAGTGCATTTACTAGCCTTAAAACATCACTTTTAACAATACATGTTGTACACACAACAATACATGTAACAAAACATGTTTTTGGGCATCCATCTATAAATCATCTTTGACAGTCACAGATAGATTAATTATTCCTGCAACACTAAGAGCTGATTTCTCAATCGATAGATAATTTTTATTCGTGGAATAAAATTGAGGTCTGACAGATTTTTTATGGAAGAAACTGTCAAAAATTCTAAATTATTCCTCGGATAAAATTATCTGGTTTTGGAAAAATCAGCCCTAAGTTACGAGTCTTTGGTCAATTGGACCCACTCGAACTGGGGGGTCTCCACTCCAGGACCCGTCTGCTCCACCGGCCATCGGTCCTTCGACAGACATGGCCAGCTCACTGCCACTTCAGTTTGATCCAACAGTTAAACGCGAGCAGAAACTGATTAATAAAATAATTGAATAGCAAACTCTTTTCTATTCTCATAATAAAAAAGAAATAATAAAGCAATGATGAATGAAGTCAGATTATTATCTGAGAAAGTCATTTGGTATGACCGAGTTCTGGTTAGCTGGTACGGATTCTTTGTGTAGTTATTATATTGTATGTTTTTTTAATGGTCTTCTATGAAATTATGTTATGAGCGAAAATCTATCAAGGTCAAATTCTGTTGTTTGACTCCGTCATTACTTTGTAAACTACGTGAGAGGCTATTCCCATAATTTTAAGAATGTTTACAGTCTGATCTCAGTCCTAATCTGTCAAAAATACCTTTAATTTCTCTTAATTTTTTGACATTGATTGTCATTAAGATGAGATTCCAACTAGATTTTGAACGTTTTTAACTACGGGAATTGGCCTCCAGATAATTGTCGTATATATCTCGTCATGTTATGAAATATTGTCATTGCTAAGTTTTTTTTTTTTTGTATAAAACTGCTCACGATGTTTTTTTCTATTGTGCATTTTTGATATCAAAATGCTTTACAATTCTCTCCTGTCAGCCGTCAGTCGTCACGCTATCATTCACTCCCTTTTCGTTCATATCATCTGTCATGCCTAACATAATCCATTCATGTTTTCTTTGTGTCCCGTTCCCTTCCAATATTATAAATATTCACCACTCTCCATGCAGTATGTATACAGCCTTAAGTTTGTACTACCTATGATGGCATTTATAACTTCATTCAGATTTTGACTAAAGCGAATGCGCTTAGGTAGTGAAATTCAAATTTTCTTAAGATTTTTGCAATTTGCACGCTAGTGTCAGGTTTTATCACACTTATATATATACATATATATATATTATATATATCACACTAATATTATAAAGGCGAAAGTTTGTGAGTGTGTGTGTGTGTGTGTGTGTTTATATGTTTGTTACTTCTTCACGCCTAAACCACTGCACCGATTTAGATGAAATTTGGTATAGAGATAGTTTGAGTCCCGGAAAAGGACATAGGATAGTTTTTATCCCGATATTCCAACGGGATCAAAACTTATGCGGGTGAAAACGCGGGGCGCAGCTAGTTGATTATAATATGATTTGCGACCGTAACAAATATGACTACAGAATTATAATCATTAATATCATCAATACAACCCTCTAAGTTCATGTAATCCTAATGAATGACTATTAATTTCATGAAATATCAATCATTAGGATTATATGAGCCAACTTTCGCGCGCTACCTAGTTCGACATATCATAATTTATCGTAATCATAATTTTATATCATAGCCATTATGAGCCACCAAACAGTGCACTAGAGATAAACAAAATATAAAAGTTATGAATATGTATGCTCTTAGAACATGGCCAAAAAAATTAAAACTTTCTTTTACCATCTTAGTTCATTCATCATAGATTGTTGTTCATTTTTAAAAGATTGTCTGTCTTTTTTACTCTATGCCATAGGGTTTTTTTTGTGAATGTTTTGTCTATGAATTGACAAGTCATAGACAAAACATACTGTCTACTGAAGCATTGATTGAGTCATTACATTTTGACCAACTTATCTATGAAATCGGTTTATTTAATAACTAGCTTCTGCCCGCGACTTCGTTCGCGTGAAATTTCTTATTCCCTCGACCCATCTCGTCGTATTGCATCACTTGCCCGCGTCTCCTGCTCTATCACTTCGTTTCCCCATAGCGCTTTTGCTGGGCTCCTAAGGGTCATAGCGTGACGTTAAATAGCCTATAGCCTTCCTCAAGAATTGGGCTATCAAATGCAAGAAGAATTTTTCAAATCCGACTGGTAGTTCCAGAGATTACCCCCTACATACAAACTTACAAACTTTTACCTCTTTATAATATTAGTGTAGAAGTATAGATTAGTCTTTTGTTTACCATAAATAACAAAATTAAAACCTAACTTAACTAAAACTATACACAAACTAAAATATAGCGTCGAAAAATTCATCCGCATCGCTGTCGACTGGTAATGTACCCAAGAGACTGGCAGCATTACCACGTTGTATGGCAATGCTTAGCCTTTGGCCAAGGTAAAAGCCAGCCGTAGGGTCACGGGAAGTGTCAACCAACAGTTTTGAAATTTCCTTAAAAAGGAAATTAATTTAATTTCCTTAAATTTCCTTCACTTATCTGTAAAACGGCCGTTTTTGTAACTACCATTTTGAGAAGGACATTTTTATGATCGGTATTTGTTTAACTTTTTGATTTTCGTTTACAAACAGTGCCACCAATGATAAGTTGGTCGAACAGTAATTGCTTTCTACAAATTCTTGGAACTTAATATTTGTACAACCATAATCTGCCTAGCCTCCATCCTCCATAATCCAATGATGTATCTTCCATAATCCATCATCCACCATTTTGTAACTTCTACATATATTGATTGCCAACGTTATAACATTACAACTTTATATTTTTTTAAACGTTCATCGGTCGTAAAATAAAGATTTTAATCAAATTGACGTTAAACATGTTAAGTTTATGGTTTTGAACGGAAAATAAATTATCTGATTCGTGAATTTACGGCTGGCCGTGACATTGTTCCTAATTATTCGGTTTCTGTACTACGTGAAACGAATCGTTATGCTTACCTGCATTATGGATTACGTATTTTAATAACGAAACGATGTGGTGGAAGAAAATAGCTTTATACAGTGTAGAAACCACATATCGCTCATTTGGAGAAATATCGACGTAAATGTATTTTTTCCCAAAAATGAATTAAATAGGTATGCCAAAGCACTTAGAAAGCGTATTTACGTTAGCAAAGCAAAGACGTAAAAAAAAGTAGCAGTTACGTCGATGTTTCTCCAAATGAGCGATATAATTATGCAATAAATTATACCATATACCTACTTGTTATCGCCTTTTCTGACGATGTACAAAAAATGAACGAAATCGGTCGCGAAAAAAAAAACAGCTGTTCCCTACATTTTGACGAGTTACGCGAACATAAATATAGGGAACAGCTGATTTTTGTGTAGTAAGTATGTGGTATAATTTATTGCATATATGCGTTTTCCATACTGTATATCACGCCTATATTCCCCGTGTCTATGGTTTTGTAAAGAAAGAAAATTTAAAAAAAATAAGTTTTTTTGTTAAAGTACTTAGATTTTTTTAAATTAAAGCAGTAAATAGTAGTTAGCCTCCGTAAGGGAAATCCGATATTATGTGGATTACACATGTGACTGTTCCTAAATTACCCTAGACTGAATAACATTTTCGTTTTTTCCTAATTATGTTAATACTAGCTGACCCGACGGACTTCGTACCGCCTGCCTCAGAATCAAAAAATGAGAGAAAATATCTTCATAATTATTTTTTTCGTGAATTTTTACCGTGTTTTAGATAATAGATATTCTGCTATGCGGGGCCGAGACCAATCCAAAAAATCAAAGATCATAAAAATCGATCCAGCCGTTCTTGAGTTATAAATGGTGTAACTAACCCGACATTATTTTATTTACATACCTAGATAGATTAGTGTTATGATTGGCTTTCTTACGAAGGCTTGCCATGCTCCTATATTACTACTTTACTTTTACATTAATCTTGTAATGCCTATAAATTCTGCCCTTTAATGTTCTAATTAACATTTAAAAAAATAAAACATAAATGATTTAACATTGTACAGACGTAGACGCCAGCACATCAAGCTACCCGAAACTGTCAAATTTTCCCAATCAACTTTGAACCTTATACTTTAACGACAAAGTTGAAAATCTATTGTAGTAGCTTGATGTGCTGGCGTCTGTACATTTTAAAATAATATTCACAAACCCACACATGACTTCTTCACTTTTCATTCCACTTAGCAATGAACTCCTTGCTCTACTAAAAAGGGCATGAAAAGCCACTCCCATTTGAAAAGCGATAGTTATCACAAAAACTAGCAGGATTTCCACATTTCCCTGACTATCACTGTCCCTTCATCTTAAACCCCATATACGGCGCTGGTTAGAAAGCCTGCGACTCCGCAGTAATTAGCTGCTTATTACTAATGCTGGTGTGTACTGGCCCATGTTGGACCATGCCTATTACTCACTTGACACTTTCACCAGTAACTTGTACTTATTCACTTTTCGACGATTTAGAAAAAAGCGATTATTTTATGAGCAGTGGTAGCCCAGTGGTAACGGCCGCGAATTACGAATTGCAAGTCGTAGATTCAAACCCAGACAGGCGCTTTACTTTGTGTAAATTATTTCATCACCACTGCTCTCAAAACGGTGAAGGAAAACATTGTGGGGAAACCGGCATGTCTCGGAACGTAAAAGTCGAAGACATCCCGCACTGGGCCTGCGTGGTGGATTACAGCTCATTCCCTCTTACAGAGGAGACCCGTGTCCTAGCATTGGGAACATTATAGGTTGACTAGCAGTGCCACGCGGTTTCACCCGCACACGTTTCGATCCCGTGGGAATATCGGGATAAAAACTATCCTATGTCCTTTCCCGGGACTCAAACTATCTCTATACCAAATTTCATCTAAATCGGTTTAAGCGTGAAGAGGTAACAGACAGACACACTTTCGCATTTATAATATTAGTATGGATACTCCAAGCTTCGAATTCATCCATTTAAAAAAAATCATTTGAATAATATTGATATTCACTGCCCAGGATTGATGAATTGATGAATGCTACTTCACCGCCAAAATAACGACCTGCCTTATTTGGGATCATTAAAGTTACGCAAGTATAATATGCTAATGAATAATTACATACACTTCTCTGCTTATACCCATTTCATTGCACATTAACACTTTCACCGGTGTTATGTTTGTAACTAGTTAATGAGTTTATTTATGAGCTTCCACAATGATTTAAGACTAGTAAATAACTGTATTTTCTAACTAGAAAATTATATTAGTTAGTATTACTGCTACTTAAAAATCTTTTCTTTATATTATGACTGTTTGTATGTTTGAGTTTCTCTTTTGTTATTGCCGATTGAGATCACATTTCTGATAGATCTGAAGACCAATTCTAGATTCTAAATCTAGTCGCAATCTTATCTCAGCGACAATCAATGTCAAAAACTTGTCAAAACTTTAGGGAAATGAGAGGTATTTTTAACCGACTTCAAAAAAGGAGGTCCTGTATTCGACCCGTATGTATGTATGTCCGCGATTTTCTCAAAAACGAACGAAGCAATTTTGATAATTCTTTCACTAATGTGATCTACATACTTTCAGGAAGGTTTTAGTATATAATACATTAGGTAAATATTCTTATGTACGAAGTTATATGCATAAATGTACTACATCTCCGGCATTTCTATGCGAATTTTGATGATTCTTCTAGTCGGTGTCTTCAATTCTTCAATGCACTAGTGTTAATTGAATTCGTGTGGGGTAGATACAACTTAAAAGTGAAAAATAATTATTTTCTTACAAAAAAAACAACCGACTTAAAAAAAAAACACTACAAAATCATAAATAACTTTAATTTCCGAAGTCGGTGTCATAAAACGAAAATGTTGAACCAACGACACCGACTACCGAAATTAAAGTTATTTATCATTTTGTAGTGTTTTTTTTTTTAAGTCGGTTGTTTTTTTTTTTGTTAAAAAGTTTTTGACCGATTGGAACGATCTTAAAATTACGAGAAAAGCCCTTCTTTATGAGCTGAATATTCGTGATATGTTCGTGTTTTGAATATTATTGTTAGGATGCATAAAATAGCCTCCATAAGTGGCGATGGCCGGACTGTTTGGAAGATGATATGGCTAGAAAGGGGGTGACTAACGAGATGACGACTAATAGAGAAGTATGGAAGTAAGAATTAGAATTTGTTTAAGAATTTCTGACGTCATCACAATGCAAATTATATCACAATGGACAATGAGGGTCTAAATTCTTTTAAAATAGGCCTTATTGGCGAATGGCATCTGCCTACCTAGACGAAAAATATGTGTTACTAGCAGCGCCCCGCAGTTTCACCCGCATAAGTGTCGATCCCGTAGGAATATCGGGATAAAAAGTATTCTATATGTTATTCTGACGTATATGCTATATTGCTGCAAAGTTTCATCAAAATCCGTTCAGTAGTTTTTGCGTGAAAGAGTAACAAATATCCTCGCAAACTTTCACATTCTTAATATTAGTAGGATTAATACATAACACACATTTTTCATCTAAGCATTTTATAGCATAAGCATAGCATAATCCAAACTAATATTATAAAAAACTAATATTATAAATGCGAAAGTAACTCTGTCTGTCTGTCTGTCTTTTCTTCACGCCTAAACCGCTGAACCGATTTAGATGAAATTTGGTGTAGAGATAGTTTGAGTCCCGGGGAAGGACATAGGATAGTTTTTATCCCGATATTCCCACGGGATCGACACTTATGCGGGTGAAACCGCGGGGCACAGCTAGTCAGCATATAATTTGACCACTGCTGGGACATGGGCCTCCTCTCTTCGCGAGGGAGTGGGCTGTAAACTACCAGACGGGCCCAGTGCGGGTTGGTAGATGATACATGTCTTCGAATTTGTGATTCTAGGACATGCCGGTTTCCTCACGAAGTTTTCGTTCACCGTTTTGAGAGCAGTGGTGATGAAATTATTTACAAAAAGTAAAGCGCCTGTCTGGGTTCGATCCCACGACCTACAACTTGTATGTTGGGGCCGTTACCACTGAGCCACCGCTGCGCTTTAGGCATTTTACATAGATTTAATCGTTGATTTCTATAGGAACATGCGTCGACCTTGGATGTATCTATTGCTGGTATATCACAATGGTGTTAAAAGCAATCTGCATCGGACTGTGTCCATCTAATCAGCTGATCCATTTTGTACTACCAGCAATAAAACTTTGTAGCTTTTAAAGACTATTTTTGAAGTGAAAACTTCTTTAGCCGCGCCCATTTTTTGAAATGGGGAAAAAACCTTTGAACCCGCGACACTGTTACGGTTACCGACGCGTCTGTTTTAAGTTTTGGCCATTATAAAGACATCAACGCGCGGTACATTTTCTTTGGGAAGAATGACCTTCAAACATATTTATAAAATTACTATGCTTTTAAAAATACACACGTAATATTCCATGAGTGCCACTGTTTTTTTTTTGGTTTATTTTACGGGTTTCTTCGTTGCCTCTGACGAGTTCGGGATGTACTTTTTAATGCTCGGTTCCTATAAACAAAAACGAATCGTTTTGCTTACCTATGATAGCATTTTTTATTGCCAAACTACCCGTAAATAGATTCGTAAGCTAATTTTACCTGTGATAGCTATACTTCCATATTGGAGTCTACTATGCAAAGCTATGAAGTCTCTGCTTCATTATTGGTAAAGATACAAGTCTTAATTTTAACCAATAACGGTCCGTAAATTATAGGAATCGGCCTTAAGTCCGTCAACGAAGATACGGGCCTACCTAAAAGTAGTTAATCTGTCAAAAAAAGTGTCTAATAAAAAATTCGGACGGGCAAATATACAACGCGGTTTTTTTATATCCCATAACTCTATGGGGTCATTGTACTCATCATTATGAACAACTTTTACTATGGGACCAAACCTGAAATCGTGAAAAAAAATCAGCTGTTCCCTACATTTTGACGAGTTATACGAACATGAATGTAGGGGACAGCTGATTTTTTTTCACGATTTCAGGTTTGGTCCCATAGTAAAAGTTGTTCATAACGATGAGTACAATGACCCCCTAGACTTATGGGTAATGGGATGTAATAAAAACACGTTGTATATTCCGATATTTTTCCGAGGTTTGACAGCTGTCCCTACTTCCGAGTAGGGACAGCTGTCAAACCTTGTTGTCATTCATGCTTTGTTTGATCCCCGAACTAATCGGAAGTCCGTAAGCGGGGGTCTACTGTCTCAGTCTGTAAATGAAGATACGCACGCGAACGCAGGGGCACAGCTAGTCCATACTTAATATTATAAATGCGAAAGTGTGTCTGTCTGTCATCTCTTCACGCTTAAACCGCTGAACCGATTTAGGTGAAATTTGGTATAGAGATAGTTTGACTCCCGAGAAAGGACATAGGATAGTTTTAATCCCGGTATTCCCATGGGATCGAGACTTATGCGGATGAAACCGCGGGGCGCAGCTAGTATATTATAAATGCAAAAGTGTATCTGTCTGTCTGCTACCTCTTCACGCTTAAACCGCTGAACCGATTGAGATGAAATTTGGTATAGAGATACTTTGAGTCCCGGAAAAGGACATAGGATAGTTTTTACCCCGGTATTCCCACAGGATCGAGACTTATGCGGATGAAAACGCGGGGCGCTGCGAGTATTAAATAAAATGACATAATCATCTTCCATTCTTTCTAAACCCGTGACAACAAAAAGCATTGTTTTACCTCGATGACCACACATCTCACAAGACTACCATAATAATAAAGATTACCAAACACACACAATCGCCACCTCTTTATTAAGATTGGTGCTATTTTGCCGACCGTCCTTCTAAGCCGCGCCGAATTCTATTGTCGGCGTTGGGCAAGCTGTGAAGCTATTGTTCTTGACAAATTGCTCGTTACCGGAGAGTATGTTATTAGGTTTATTTAATTTAGAGTTGGGTAACTGGATCTTTACTGTGAGTCTGATAGATTGGGCAAGAGAAGAGTTGCATTACCAAGACTGTCCACTGTGACTGTCCGTGGAGTTTCTTGCCCGTTCTTCTCCATAGGTACCACCGCGGCCTTTTCCGTCGCCTAAATCCTACGGCGCGGCGGCGCCAAGCCACACCCTCTTAAAGTTTTCACCTATTAGGAAGAGATAACGCAATTTGTTGCAACCTGCACTATACAGCTTAGTGACGCTCCTTTTTGAATTTACGGACGAACTATTTGAACTTGGCGCGCTTACTAGAGAGCGCTTCTATTTTTTTAGTGCAAGCAAAAATGAACTTAGTGCTGATCAGGCGGGGTAGCGTTGAAAAAAGCAGGAAAAATTCCCGTTTCTTTCCAATTCCGTTGTTTTTTCAACGTTTCATTCGAAAGTTTCAAGAAAATTTGTCAGCATATATTTCATGTTTTTTTTTTTCAATAAAACCGAAAAAAACCTAAAATATGAAAGAAAAATATGATGGTACATATACCACATATGTTTTGTAACTTAATCACCACGAAACTCTATAAAGATTGAACATTTGGAAAACTAAAGTCTTGTGAAATCATCAACACGGAGAAAGAAAGCAAGCGTGATGATTTTATTTTATTTTTTTTATTTAAGTATGCATACACACGTCACGTTGCAGTATAAAACTGATTTACATCCGTCATCACCTCACATACTCTAGTTGAAAACCAACGTCAGGCACTAGTTGTCTGGCATTTTTGCTGAACTGGGCCTTTTTAGCGCAGCCGTCTTATTTGACCTTTATATTTTACTAGCTGCGACCCGCGGTTCCACCCGCGTAAATATCAACTCCGTGGGAATATCGGGATAAAAAGTAGCCTATATGTTAATCCAGGGTGTCAGCTATATCCATACAAAATTTTATCAAAATTGGTTCAGCCGTTTGAGCATGAAAGAGTAACAAACATAAAAACACACACACACACACACTCACAAACCTTCGCCTTTATAATATTAGTGTGATTTTTGTTTTTATCTGTTGTATGTATCTGGTGTATTGTGTGTCTTTTAGTCTGTGCTAAATAAATGTATTTTCTTTCTTTCTCTTTCTATCATTGCTCGTTAAAGAGAAACAGAGACTAGCATGTATATTTTACTTTTAATCTTGCTCTGCAATGGAACTATTTCAAGCCAGTATTTTGATATGGTAAATAGTTACGTACCTTTTTAAGTGAGCCGACATCCGATTTCTCAAGCCACATCCCGCGATCAGCCTTGTGCGGTAGCAATTTGTTGTAGTAGGCACGAAAGGGCTTGATGTAGCAATCTTGATATGCTCGTCAGTATAGTGAGGTATTTTGAAATACATATATTGTAAAAGTACACAATCCTTAGATGTTCTGTGAATGAAGAAAGACCCGGTGCCTTGGTCTTATTAGGTTTTCCATTAGAAATTTCTCAGTAGCAGGGTGAGTTTCCCGGAGTTTGGCTTTGTGCCCCGTTGATGGCAATAGGCTCGCCCCCTATTTCTCTGTGATATGCAGAGGTCGGAGTAGGTAGATTGATTTAAGGTCGTTGACGTCAAACGTAGAGGATAATATGGATATGCCTCCAAAATACCGAACTTCATATTTATTGTGATATTTGTTCCGGAATTTTTAAATTAGCACGAATTTGTGTTTAAGGTGAAAAACGAACACGCAACGAAACGAAAAACGCATTGACCGCACGCAACGACCAATCAGAACCAAGTATCCTGTATGACTCATTGGGTGTTCATATAATAAACGATTTTGTTAGCCTATCTGTATGTTTTTTATTTTATTTTTTTCCATAATTCCAATCCCGGAACTTTTTCCGGTACTTCCCGCACATTATGGATAAAATGGCATGTCCATATTATAATATCTTGACGCAAGTATATAAAATCAATCTACCTACTCCGACCTCTGGTGATATGGTACTTAATAATAACTGCCAAAATATGGGAATCTATAAGTAGTTTTGCGTGGATGTAACGCTCTTCCTCTCTCTTACTTATTTAAAATGTGCTGTGCCCGACAGGGTCCATAATTGTTTCTATTATTTTTTATTTACCACCTGTAATTTTATTTTATGGATTGCAATAAACGGTTTGAGATTTTAAGATTTGAACCTTTTCTTCTTTACCGCAAATAAACGTAAGTATTTTCTTTCTTTGTTTCTTTCTTTCTTACATCTTTGCCTAACCCTTCAGGGAATGAATTGAAATCTGTCAAATGTAAGATATTTCAATAACAGGGGAAAAACATTTCATTGTTCACCTTAGTTTTTTGCCTAATATGTATATTAAGGAGAATTAATAGTTTATCTAATTGACTAGCAACTTAAATTTCCGTATATTCAAATCAAAACTATCATTCTAATTTCTATGACAGTTATTTGAAGTAGCTATAAATGTATATTATACTAGCTGCGCCCCACGGTTTTACCCGCATATGTCTCGATCCCGTGGGAATATCGGGATAAAAAGTATCCTATGTCCTTTCCCGGGCCTCAAAATATCTCTATACCAAACATCGAAATCGGTTCAGCGGTTTAGGCGTGAAAAGGTAACATACAGACAGACAGACACACTTTCGAATTTACAATATTAGTATGGATAATGTATTTAATTTAATTTCGCCGCCTGAGTGTCAAGTAATGGCCTCGACTTAAACAGGACAAATCCAATTTAAACAATCCATAATTTTCTAAACCCTCACAAAGCACACGTATTATCCATAATTACTTATTACAAAACACACTAATTACATAAATCATCGATGAATCGGTAATCGTTATAATCTAAACTCGATCGCCATCCGCTGAGGAAATATTACATAAAGTAATCAAATGCTTACGTAAACTAATCGAGTTCGGATCGATTCAGAATCGATGGCCCGTGACTGTTTCCGATTGGATTCGATACAGTCGCACTGACCTTTGTGTTCGAAACGTTATTGTATCGTCTTTTCTAATGATTTTCGGATAGAATCATCTATAGTCCATTTACTATAGCATTAGACAGAAGTTAAAAAAGGCTCTTTTAGGGGCACACTTTGTAATAAAAGTACAACAAACATTATTACAGTCAAGATTGATGTGGAGTTAAATATAATCAATTGAAATAACAACGGTTACATTTAATTGTACTTATTTAACCTATCTACCTTCTGAAATTACAAGGCTTTCATTTAATATTATTTAGTTTTTACATAAAATATTGTCGTGTCAATGTTTAAAATCTAAAAGAAGCAGAGGCGGACAGTACCGGGAACGTTTTTCATGTCACTATAACTCTACCAAATCTAAAATGTTACCTGTTCCCTTCATAAGTTGTGGCAGCACGAGTTTTTTAATTTTGTCGGTTTATATAAAGTTATTTTTAATAAACTGATTGTTACTAAAAATGATTTCATTTCATGTACCTATCCAAGCATCGTGACAAGTAGATAGATAGAATATGCTTTATTGTATGACATACATTGTTACTTACAAAACAAGCACATACATTATTTATTAAAATTGTTTGAACTTAACTTGAAAATAAAAGGTTTCGTACTCCTGCTTCTGCGAGCCTCTTTTTTCTAATGTTATAATAAATGAACTATAGTTGCCTTGACGTAGGTACTCTGTTACTGTATACGTTTTGTCGGGTCATCAACGTTGTTTAGCATAATCATTATAAAATGCTGGGGACTGAATTTTATTTATTCCAAAAATTAAATATTTACATAATATAAGCTAACATATAATCTATAATAATATGTGCAATTATATGAAAAAATAAGCAATCATTATAGGGCATCGCTGTCAACAGGAACAGTGCCTAAAAGGCTGGCAGCATTGCCACGTTGTGTATGGCAATGCTAATTCTTTGGCCAAGAAATAGGCCAGTCCTCTGGTCACGTGAAGAGTCGACTAACCGCTCGTTCTAGACTGCAAAAAAAAATCCTCTTTAGAACGAGCATGGCTCACCTCCCTTACCGCATGCAGACCTACTTCACCACCAACTGCATTTTACCCGCCCAAGTATTTACAACATCCACGCTTTAATTGAAACTAGTCCAATCTGGTCCAAACTGGACAGAACCAGTTATGCATGAGAGGTTTACATGACACGGAAATGCAAAACATTAATATTTTAATTGATAACAAAGTGTATCGTGGGATAACTTCACGCTTTAATTACACTAAGGAGTAAGCAGATGTGCATAGAACACCTACATTTCGCCAATTATGTTTAAGTTCCAAGTAATCCATACTATACTAATATTATAAATGCGTAAGTGTGTCTGTCTGTCTGTTACCTTTTCACGCTTAAACCGCTGAACCGATTAGATGAAATTTGTTATAGAGATAGTTTGAGTCTCGGGAAAGGACATAGGACAGTTTTTAACTTTTTACCCCGATGTTCCCACGGGAAACTTATAGGCGCTGCTAGTTTGACATACATATTTTCTATACAAAAACTGTCAAACCGCAATATTTATTCTTCAGACAAAGTTATCTGACTATTAAAAAATCAGCCCTATGCAGTATTGATTTGTTGCGGAGTATATCCTGTGAATTCCTGTGGTATTGTCAATTGTTTTGTAACTGCTGGTATAGCTGTATTTTAGTCTGGTTTAGTCTGGAGTCACCCTAAAGAATTAGTGCAGCAGCAGTCGTTCTCAATGTCAAAGTCAAAGCATTTATTTCAAATAGGCACATAAAAGGCACTTTTGAAAGTCAAAAATTACCTTAAAATAGAATTGATTCTAGTCGCCCCTTCCAAAAGGTAGTTTTCGTATGGAGAAGAATGGGCAAGAAACTCCACCGTTACTCTTTTAAAATGTTTTACAACATTTTGCATGGGTACATTAATTATACAGGGTGAAATTGAAAACATGCGACAAATCGAAATGGGAGATTGTACTCATCATTATGAACAACTTTTACTATGAAACCAAACCTGAAATCGCGAAAAAAAAAATCAGCTGTTTCCTACATTTATGTTCGCATAACTCGTCAAAATGTAGGGAACAGCTGATTTTTTATTTGCTATTTCAGGTTTGGTCTCATAATAAAAGTTGTTCATAATGATGAATACAACCTCCCATTTCGATTTGTCGCATGTTTTCAATTTCAACCTGTATAATAACATGTGAGGACGCTGCACCAAAAATAAAATTTTCCGATGCACCTAAAATAAAATTACTATACCACAATAGGTAAAAGAATTAAAAACGAAACCATGACATATAAATTAATTATCTGATAGATACATGGTGCTCACATATTTACAAACATGGTACAAGTAAACGATTTTTTTTTTTATTACAAGTTATAAGCAATGGCGACCTCAATTGTTTTAGCTGTGTAAACTCCTTAGCCAACGTTTATATTATTAGCTTAACATTTTCTAGCAACATTGAACTATAGCCAGCAACTATCAAAGTTGTCTACTCCCCTGTCCAGCCCAGCGTGGCGATACCGCGTGCATTTGATCAAGTATCCCGCTAGCCGCTGCTCTTATAGAATTCACAATAAATCATAGCGTTGGTAACCGGGAAGTAGTGGGTAAGCTGTAATCCACGGCCGTAACACTTAATTGCTTTGCAATCCGAGTGTGAACTAGTGAGGGGAAAAGTAGTCAATTAAAAGTCGATAGGATTTTTTTTTTTAAATATTATTATATCAGTAAACTAGCTTCTGCCCGCGACTTCGTCCGCGTGAAATTTCACCCTCCCCCATTCACCCTCTTAGGGGTGGAATTTTGAAAAACCCTTTCTTAGTGGATACCTACTCTTCACTAAGAACACACCCTCCAAATTTCATGTCTCTAGGACCAGTGGTTTAGGCTGTGCGTTGATATATCAGTCAGTCAGTCAGGACTTTGAATTATATATATATAGAAAAAGAAAGAAAAATGTTTGTTTGTGGTAAACATAACGCAGAGCAAGAACACTTATACAAAAAAATAACATGTTGGGGGAAAATAAGAAGCAAGAGGAGATGGGGGGGTGAATTGGAAATGGGAATCGAAAATTCAACTCAGTGACTAGCGCCCACTGCTAGACATAGGTTTTCCTCCTACGGCATTCAGTTTATCCCAACTACCTTTTAAAGTTTGTATAGGTTCATCTGGTTGGGAGGGCGTCTCACACCACCTTTAACAATATAAAAAAATATATATATATATATAAAAAATCTGTATGTCTGTTTTTTTTTTAATTTAAGATGCGAATTTTTTGATGCCCTTTGATTATTTTCCCTCCCTTTTACATATTATTATTTTAAGATTGTTAGCTTTTTAAATTATGTAAATTTAAGAAATAGTTAAAGGAATAGTTTTATTAACTTGTATGTGAAAATGTGTCATTATAAAAAATATATATAATATGTACAAAAAAAAAGGAGCTACGTCTGCCAACAAACTGCAGTTTGGAGGAGGTAATAATCTTGTTTAAAATTATTTATGTGAATAAAAAAATTTTCATATGCGGGCCCACTCGAGGACTCCTCTGCTTCAACAGCTATCTGACCTTAAGCAAATGCATGAAAACGTCAATTGTATACGCTTACTCAGAAGAGTTTTGCGATTTCGTTTGCGTGTTTCTGTTCACCCAACCGACCCTTCGCATCTGCCCGCGCTATCACTTCGTTTTCGCTTAGCGTTCTTTCTGACTTAAATAGCCTATAGCCTTCCTCAAGAATTGGGCTATGAAATGCAAAAAAAAATGTTTCAAATCCGACTAGTAGTTCTAGATATTAGCGCGTTCAAACAAACAAACTCGTCGGCTTTATTATTATTTTAGACTAGCTGCGCCCCGCGGTTTTACCCGCATAAGTCTCGATCCCGTGGGAATATCGAGATAATAAGTATCCTATGTCCTTTCCCGGGACTCAAACTATCTCTATACCAAATTTCATCTAAATCGGTTTAGCGGTTTAGGTGTGAAAAGGTAACATACAGACAGACAGACAGAGTTACTTTCGAATTTATAATATTAAGTATGGATTCAATTCAAACACCTTCAGATAGAAACCGCTTTACCATACCAACTACGAAAACTAATTTTCGAATCAAATGATTGTCCACATATTACCTATAGTATACCTGTTTTAATAATTCATAACAACCAATAGTCGATATATCCCATCACTATGCAACACAAATGTATGCGCGGACGGCGGCGCGGGCGCAGGCGCTAGGGCAATGTAACGGTACTCCGGTTCCCGGTACAGGCTCATTATAACGCGGAGTCGCTGCAAATTATTGAACTTAGCTTTTGTTCATAGAACTTGAGGACGGAATGTTGCTTTGGAAAGGTCATGCTGTGATAACAATGCTCGAGAGCAGTGGCGTACATTGCATATAGGCATATAAGCAGTGCCTACCTCGATATATCAACATAAGCCAGTCAATTACATTTTAGTGTGAGGCCTATGTCCAGCAGTGGACGTCTTTCGGCTGAAATGATGATGATGATGTGTGTGCCCACAATTGAGAAACTCACTAAATTATTATACCTAACAAAAAACAAAATCTTCATACAAACACGCGCGGCAGTAGGCAGTCGCCGGACGGCCTATTCGGCTCCCGTACTATTCGCACATTGTCATTGGTCTTTCCTCGTTCATGTTAATACGACAAAATTAAAAATACGTACGTCTCACGCGTAATACCATGACGTTCGATAACCACACTTTTGACCTCACTTTTTTTTCTGATTAATGACCGAGTTTGCCTAGACTAGACCCGGCCTAGTGCCTACCTATTCTGAAAATCCATGCACGCCACTGGTCGTAAGACGGAGCTGACAACAAGTTTAAAGTAGCCGTATTTTCAAAGCCTAAATACTACACTTATATCATGTTAATGCTTGTCGTCGTCCAATCATTAGAAATGATATTCTTACTGATGATCAAAGAGGGAAGTGCCACAGTAGCCCACGAAATTCTTTCTTACGTTTGCAATTTGCAGATCAGTGTCAGGTTGTATGTTGAACAAAATATCATTCGCAACCGTAACAAGTATGTATTGTAGAGACCTCTTTGAGAGATTCTGACCTCCTTACGAGTCAGACCGCTAGTATTTGAAGGAAGTTCCATTCGAACGTTCAAGCATGTCATAGAGGGTCGTAGGTTTGACGTCCAATATATAAGTCGATATAATTATATTATGAATATGATAAGACTCCTAAAATATATCCCATTAAACTCTAAAGGGAGTTTAATTTAGTAGAATAGCTCCCATTCTCTATAGTATTTACTGGATTATAATCTTTAAAATCATCAATACAAACCCTCTAAGTTCTTAATTATAATCCTACTGAATGACTATTTCATAAAATATCAATCTATGGGGAACTTTGTAGGTTGTATTGAGCAGTAAGAACTACCCAACCGATGCAAATATATACTCAGTTAAAGCACGGTAATATACAGGAACCACATATTTTCGTTAGCTGATTATTTTTTCTTGTAAGTATCTAATGGGTTTTTCTTATATATTTTTTACCATCGTCCTTATTTTAGTGGTCTGAATGATTTAAAATATTTATTTTATTTGTGTTTTTTTTTTTTATTTGTGGTTTAAAAGTTTGTCCATTTATTTTAATGGGACCTTATATTATATACTGTGGTTAAAGTAAAAATGGTAAAATTACAGATGATTAATAGACGCGCATGCCGTAACAATTAAATGACAAACACAGCACGTATTATCATGTTGTTCTCGACTTACGTGACATTTGCAGTGATTATCTGTGGCTAGATCGAAACAAGTGTCACAAAATGAGTGCGCAGTGACAGATTAATTATTACCTAAGAGATTTACAACGCGCGCAAGATAATTTTAAATGTTGCTACTTTCGTATAATTTGAATATAGATGGTAATATTGTGTAGTGTTGCTAGTTTAGAGAAAAACTTAAATGGAAGTGATTTTTGTTGAGAAAAAAAAATGCTCAATTTTGCTACCCACTCCTGCACAAGAAATTACTGTCTTTTGAATTTCTAACTCTATTTCTACATAGTTTTTAGAGTTCCGTACCTTAAGAGGAAAAAAACGGAACTCTTATAGAATCACTTTGTTGTCCGTCAGTCCGTCTGTCAAGAACTTATTTTTAAAAAGAATTTCAATATTTATCGTGATTGATCTACTGCATTTGTAAAACAGTTTTCCAACCTAGCATGACACCCATGTACCCACCCTCAACGACCGTGTTTAGCACTTTCACAGTCACTCAGTCACGTGCAAACCTTTCTATACTTAACCACCTCTCATACAATCTAACTACCATTTAGGTAAGGTCCAGTCCAGCTAAATATTCATCAAAACATGCTTTTAACATGCCATGCATTCGACTTTCCGAAGTGAAAAGAGGAGAAAATGGCCGCCGCGCGCCAATGAATTCAAACCGCATATTGACATTCTGCTGCTAAATAATCCATTGACAGGTTGTACTAAGAATTGATATTGCATTTCCTACTTATGTAATGTCTGTTGAATTATTTAATTGTCGAAGCAATGGTGGACATTAAATTAGTTTATTTGCGTGAGAGAAAGTTATGGAGGGTGACACTGACGATAATAATGGCAATTTCTTTTCTTGAATGTCATAAGAGTTTGCGCGCGAAGGCTACTTGTCTTTGCTTGCAATGTTTACTAAAAAACAAATGACATAAGACTCATCATAATTGCGTAACACACTATCAAACTCAATATGAATCATTTTGAAGGATATTGCTAATCCATTGCTTTATTAAATACTAGCTGCGCCCCGCGGTTTCACCCGCGTAAGTCTCGATCCCGTGGGAATATCGGTGATAAAAAGTATCCTATGTAAGGACAAGGAAAAGAGAAAAGAGAAGGGGGTAAGGGTATAGAGATAGCTTGAGTCCCGGGAAAGGTCCCGGGACTCAAGCTATCTCTATACCAAATTTCATCTAAATTGGTTCAGCGGTTTAGGCGTGAAAAGGTAACATACAGACAGACAGAGTTACTTTCGAATTTATAATATTAGTATGGATAGTTAAGTATGGTCTATGGATGTTCGAAAAATTTGAACATTCTTTGACATTGGTTACGGGTCGTCAGAATCCCGAAAGTCTGACAACCAGTCTTAGCAAGGGCCAAGGGGTATCGTATTACCCAATAAGTGGGTTGTGGAACTCAGATAGGTAGTCACTCCATGTAAAAGACTGGTATTCAGCTGCATCGGGCTAGACTGGAAGCCGGCCCCAACATAGTTGGGAAAAGGCAGGCAGATGATGAAACAATTATGGACCCTGTCGAGCGCAGCAAACTTTTAAAAGTAGGAGAGAGAAAGAGCGCTTTTATGGTTTTCCTTATTTTTAAATAATTAATTTTATTTCCATTCTATCTGTTTTTAACAATAGTTTTATTATTTTCCAAGACGACGACTAGCAATTCCGAGTTTTATTATTTTCCAAGACGACGACTAGCAATTCCGATGACCATGGAAACAGATAAAGCAACAGTAATTAAACTTCCCAATTAGAATAACAAAGAAATAAATCAGCCAGTGTGCACCGTAGACATAGTTTTTAATACGTTTCAACTTGCTGACGTGTCCAATGAAGCGGTGCACATAAAAACGTAATTAAAAACAGAGAGAACTGTAATTTAATATGAAAAAAAGTTGAACGGTCCATTGGAGAGGAGACCTGGAGTTCCGAGTAGTAGAGAAAGATGGCAGAAATTCAGGTGTTCGCCAAATATGGTGGACAATGAAATGGACATACGATAATTACATACTTTTTGATGGATGAATTGTCTGGACCTCAAATTGAGTGACGAAATGAAACTAATGTAAAAGGTTGATTTGAATTTAAAACTGGCTCCTTTTCCACGTTTGTTGCGCCACTTCTTCTTCCCAGCGAAAGCACTAGGAAGTATTGAAGGGCGGGCGTTTTGTGTAATGTCTTATGTATTTGGTTGAGAATCCTTCAACTCCGACTATAGTTTGTTGAATGACAACGAATTTGGGATGTAATACGACTGTCAGCTGTTTTTAGCTTGCGACATATAGCTTGGCATTAAAAACAGCTATCTATTACATGGAATTTAATCTGTCAAGCTCCGCCAATGAGACACAATTGATTTTCTATTGTTTCGTCGCCAATGGGTGACGCGCGCCGCTTGACCGGTTAAATATAAATCAGGGTGTACTATGCACACCTCTACCTAAAACAGGCGTTATGTTATGATATGATATTAAAAGTAGGAAGCTCTTTCCAACTAGGGATTTAAAGTGGAAAACTCTTCTCCTGAAAACTTTTAAGTTACTAAACATCGTTTCTTCTTTCAAAATGTTTATACACCATCATACAGAAAAGATTTGATCATGCTTGATATTTATTATACCTATTCCTACAAATAAATCATTTCAACATGCTAAATAGCTGGTCGGTGTGTACCGAACCGTCCGAGAATCAAACAATGACTGCGCATAAATATCATTCCATTCTTGAATTGTCCGGCGGCGCATATCGGCCAATCCCGTTACAGTATTCAGGTTTTAACTCATACGCATTGGTTTCTTGTTAACTGTCTGCTTGAATCGCTTTTTTATGATGCTTTGGTTAACTTGTTTACAATTGTAGGTTACCGATACTTTATAAGTAATTGGTAGCGAGAAAGGTTCTTTTTATTTGGACAGAGGAATTTTAAGTATGGGACAATAAGATGGCATGGTTATTGTGGAATCTGGGTTAAGGATTCGTAGCCTCAATTCAATTGGGATGTAATTGTTGCCATTGCTGGCTACCATTACATAACATAATCAGCCTATAATGTTGCCTGTACACAGGCCTCCTCTCAGTGAAAGGGACTGGGCCGTAATCCACCACGCGGGCCCAGTGCGGGTTGGCAGATGTCACATGTCTTCGAATTTTTGGTTCTAGGACATGCCGGTTTCCTCACGATGTTTTCCTTCACCGTTTTGAGAGCAGTGGTGATGAAATAATTTACACAAAGTAAAGCGCCTGTCTGGATTCAAACCTACGACCTACAACTCGTAAATCGCCGCCGTTACCACTTGGCCAACACTGCTCTCTCTTGGCTACCATTGGTTATCCTTTATTGCCATCATCTGCTTACAGCCTAGCCGTTTCCAACTAATGTTGGAGTCGACTTCCAGTCTAACCAGATGCAGCCGAGTTCCAGAATTTTACATGCAGCGACTACCTATCTGACCTCCATAACACAGTTACGTCTACCCCAACAGTCGTCGGTTAAACGGCTAATATGGCCGGCCCGTTGCCACTTCAGATTGCTTATTCTGTGTCGTCATTGATTAGGGCCAATTCACATGGTAGTGCTTAAGCCGCTGTCATGTCCGCACAATACTTTCTAACGGTAATAAATATTGTTACGTAATGGAGAAACAATGTCAGCACATGGTCGATAACCGCAGCTTGATTTGAACCTATGTAGCTTTGAAATAAGTAATTCTTTAGTTATGAAAACAAATGAAAAATTCTCTTTCAAACGGATTTTTTTTTATCACATATCCTGTAGATTGGAATAAAAACTATAATAAACTATAGTCTGTTTCAAAAATATCTGACGCAAAAGTAAACAAATTATTAAAAAAAAACGTATCTTCTGCGGATGCCAATTTTCAGTGCCGCTTCCAATTGCAATTGCTTAGATTTCATTGTTTGAATACCCGAAATACAAATTTTTAAATCAACTTAAAGATCATTTCACAATTGAGGTTTATTTACTTCTTAATACCATTTAGTAAGAGATTGTGTAAGAATTTATCCTGAACAGGGTTTGTTTACATTTCCATCAGATATTTTTGGCACAAACTTTAGGGTGTTGCATTAAAAGAAACAAAGAAAAAGTATTTATTGTGACTCGTACAGGAAGATCACAAAATAACCTAAGCACAATCATAAATAAAAATAAAAAACAAAATTATATTAAAAGAAAGTAACAAAAAAAAACAGAAAATCCTATAAAGGTTCCTATTTCAGCTTGATGCTGTGACATTCATCAAAAAAATAAATGCTCATAAAAATGCTCTCAGTTCTCAAGCAACCATTGTTAGCATCCAATAACTTTTATTTAGTTTGGTTCTACGAAGCGTAAAAAGTCATGTAAATAAAGTTGATTAATCAAAAGTTACTCGTGTGTATCACACTCACACAAAAAAAAACAATGGCACTCCGGGAGTACCGACAGAAGTGAAAACTTGAACAATATTATTTATCTATTCGTTTAATCATAAAAGCATAATAATTTTATAAATATGTTTGAAGATCATTCTTCCCAAAGAAAATATACCGCGCGTTGATGTCTTTATAATGGCCAAAACGAGGTGTCAGTAACGGTGTCGCGAATTCAATGGTTTTTTCCCATCTCAAAAAATGCCTGACGCGACTAAAGAAGTTTTCATTTAAAAAATAGGCATTTAAAATACCCCTTAACCTAAAAAAACAGCGCAGGTTTTACAACGCATTGCCCTTTAAGGTACGGTTCCAATAAAACGACTGTTAGACGCAGACAATCCGCGGTACCGTCCTAATTACTATAATCTCGGGGCTGGTGTTCAACTGACCTTATTTCAGACAGCTGTGGCATGAATGTAGGCTGTTTTGACCTACTGCTTCTAATAATTAGCACTGGATAGTGAATAAAAGAAGTCGATTTTCAACTTTTTATATTTTTTTACGGAGTTACTTAAAATTAGCTAATTCTTGCGCCGCAAGATGCAACTGTCTGGAATTTTATTGTATAATGCAATAGACACGTACAAAGTAATTAAGTACCTACGAGATGTTAAAAAAAAAATTATACAGGGTGAAATTGAAAACATGCGACAAATCGAAATGGAAGATTGTATGTACTCATCATTATGAAAAAAAAGTCAACTGTTCCCTATATTTATGTTCGCATAAACTCGTCAAAATATAGGGAATAGCTGATTTTTTTTTTCGCGATTTCAGGTTTTGTTCCATAGTAAAAGTTGTTTATAATGATGTTATTTAAATGATAGAAAGCTACACTATTTCCGAGTGCCAAAGGATATTTTATGGTACCTATAGTTGGCTTCTATGCGGACGGAGTCGTGGGCAGAAACTAGTCCATACTTACTTAATATTATAAATGCGAAAGTGTGTCTGTCTGTCTGTATGTTGCCTCTTCACTCGGATATCTATGCTCTTCACGCTTAAACCGATGAACCGATACTTTGAGTCCCGGGAAGGACCTAGAATACTTTTTATCTCGATATTTCCACGGGATCGACATTTACGCGGGTGAAACCGCGGGTCGCAGCTAGTAAATAAATAAAAACAATTAGGTTTTGCAAAGACACTTCCTTGCACTTAAGCGCATTTTTAATTTCACGATTAGTTCCGATAAAAAAGAAGATTACCTCTTAAGGAAGACAATAAAAAACGAATAAAAACAGTTTCCTCTTTAGTTCAATAAACATGATGCAACAAAAACTCCAGCTTAAAACTGGTTTCTTTAGCAAAATTAAAAATTCTTGTAAATTTATTCAATGTTGCTCTGGTGACCGTAAAAAACATGGCGAATATATTTTAAGGGGCCGGCGTAGACGTAGTTCATATAAACGTAATACCAAAATAATTTTTAAATCAAACATATTCTTAATGTAGTGTGTATTTATTCCGATTGGATTACAGAATATCTAGGTTCCCAAATATATGTTTTGAAAGGACACTGATATAAAGACGAGATATGAGGAATTTCAGTTTTCTATAGAAAACTTTTTTCTCCTAATTCATCTTTGGAATAAATACACACTACCTTAAGAATATGTTTGATTTACAAATTATTTTGGTACTACGTTTGTATGAACTACGCATGCTCCGTCGGCGTCTTAAAGAAGCCATTACAATTTCTCACGGCAATTATCACGACACTAGCATCTGCCCGCGACTTCTTCCGCGTGAAATTTCTAGTTCACCCGACCCACGTCGTATCACATCGCCTGTCCGTGCTATTAAGTACTTTTTTTTCTTTATTCGTTTGCGCTAACCATTCTTTCTGACTTTTTCCTTTCTGCTCAGCTCCTAAAAGTCATAGCGTGATGTTAAATAGCCTATAACTTTCCTCGAAAATTGTGCTATCAAATGCAAAAAGAATTTTTCAAATCCGTCTGGTAGTTCCAGAGTTAAGTGCGTTCAAACAACAATCAACAACAACAACCAATTTACAACAACAAAAAACAACAATCAATCAACCATCTATCTACAATATCTATCTATAATAATAATAAAGATTTTAAGTAGGTATAGATAGATATTGTAGATAGATTTAATTTCCCCGATAAATTATAATAATTTTTGTTTAGGTTCGTTAGCCTCGTATACTTTACAACACTTATTTACTATCCATTCCTCGTCAATCGGAATAGAAATACTTAATAACAGATATTTTGCGAAAGCTTATTGAAAATTGTGACGGATGGAAAGTTGCGAGGCATTAAACTGTGTGAAATCAAGCCTGAAAACATAGGGGTTTATTACCCGACTGCGCGATGCAAAGGAGTGGTGATGTGTTTATTTATAAACGTTGTTTAAAGTTATGTAATGATTAGCGACTCTTTAACCATACATTTTAAGAGTTATTCAATGTAATTTACTTTTAAACATAGAGAATTATCATTTCGAAGTTTACTCAAAGTAGTTTTGGATTTAATTCATTTATTTTGTTAACAAAAAAGGAGTAAACCCGTTTTGGCACATACGTCATTTTATTTCGAGCGCACGCACATTATAGCCATCACTCTTCTTTTGCGTTTCAAAAGAAATATAATTGCATCACTTTCGCTCGCTTAGTAGGTTTTCTAGGATTTTAGATTTTTGAGGTAGCGGCTTAAGCAACGTTTATAAATAAACCTCACAATTTGTACTTTAAACCTTTCATATTTTTTATTAAGTACTAGCTGCGCCCCTCGGTTTCACCCGCATAAGTCTCGATCCCGTCGGAATATCGGGATAAAAGGTATCCTATGTCCTTTCCCGAGACTCAAACTATTTCTAAACCAAATTTCATCTAAATCGGTTCAGCTGTTTAGGCGTGCAAAGGTAACATACAGACAGCCAGACAGAGTTACTTTCGAATTTATAATATTAGTATGGATGCATTAATTATCAACAAAAACATAAACTTACTGTTACTTTTTGCCTATATCAACCCACAGCTGGGCAAAGGCCTCTCGCTATGACGTCCAATGCTTGCGCTCTAGGGCTAATGTGGACCACTGGTCGTTATAGTCCGCGCGGAACTAGTTGGCCGCTGAGGTGGGGACAGGGGTGAGGCGGCGGTTCGCATCGCACGTACTGAGTAGTGCGCCCCCGACCCTCCGTCCCACCGCTCACATACCTAAGGCGCGGCCAACTAGTTCCGCGCGGACTATAGTTTTCGTTAGCTCATTCTACCATCTCCCAAACTTACATAATCAGCCTATAATGTTCCCACTGCTGGGACACAGGCCTCCTCTCTGTGAGAGGGAGTGGGCCGTAATCCACCACGCGGGCCCAGTGCGGGTTGGTAGATGTCACATGTCTTCGAATTTTTGGTTCTAGGACATGCCGGTTTCCTCACGCTGTTTTCCTTCACCGTTTTGAGAGCAGTTGTGATGAAATAATTTACACAAAGTAAAGCGCCTGTCTGGGTTCGAACCTACAACCTACAACTCGTAAGTCGCGGCGTTTACCACTGGGCCACCACTGCTCCCAAACTTAAACAGATTTAAATATATCGAAATATTAAAGATGGCTAAATGATGTGTGTCGTTACAATTTCCAGTCATAAAATATTCTCTAATCTGATCTAATAGAACGCAATTCTCATTTATTAGTACAACGACTTCTAGTTATTTCTCACGGATGATTCTCGCGAGATATTTCCCCGTTCGTTCCGTCCTGAGGTTGCTAAATATTCAAAACTAGCTTCTGGCCGCGAATTCGTTCGTGTAGATGTCGTAAGACACTACAATATGCTAAATTAAGAGTCGCATTTCTCTCCCGCGCTATTGCTTCCTTTACGTTTAGCGTTTTTTTCTTTCTGACTTATTTTTATTTTTGCCCCGCTCGTAGCATGTGTTAAATAGCTCATAATCTTCCTCCGTCTTCGCCAAGCGTTTGGTTGACTCATCACGTGACCAGAGGGCTGGCCTATTTTTAGCCCAAAGAATAAGCATTGCCATCCAACGTGGCAATGCTGCCAGCCTTTTGGGCACTTATCCCATTGACAGCGATGGGGACGAATTTTTTTATGCTCAATGAGCTCCTGTCTTTTTTATTTTTATTTGTATATATATATTTTAGTTTGTGTGTACTTAAATAAAATAAAAATAGATTTCTCAAGAATTGAATTATCGATTTTTTTTCAAATCCTGTTTGTAGTTTCATAGATTAGCGCGTTCAAACAAACAAACTCTTCAAAGTCAAAGCATTTATTTCAAATAGGCACATAAAAGGCACTTTTGAACGTCAAAAATTAGGTACCTTAAAAAATAGAGTTGATTCTAGTCGCCCCTTCCAAAAGAAGAAACTCCACCGTTACTCTTCATCTTTTTTATATTGTATGTAATTATGTATCGTAGATAAAATTATGCATGTTGCAATAACGTAATTATTTATTTATTAGGCTCTTGGTTCTTAACGCTAGTGTAACCGATGTATCGATTATAATAAATACAGAATATAAATTAGGTTGGAACTCCAATTTTACAATTTAGTTAGTATTGACTAAAAGCGAGTTCTAAACTACCTAATTTATATTCAGTATTTTCCCAACACTAAATTGATTCCTTTCAACCTATTAGAATATTTTTTTATTTATTTATTACGTGTGTGAAAATGAATAAATCTTTGTTATTGCTTCATATTTCTTCGTTGGTTGTTTATTACTTCCTTTTATATTGTTAAATGGGCCTGCTCTTGGCCTAGATCATGCCTGATGGAAAGCGATGGATAAAGTTTTTGATGGAACGAACGTGCCCAGAAGATAAGATGCCTGTTCACACTAGCTTTGAAGGCAGACGGGTTAAATGTGGGAGGGAACACAGATGCTGACAGAGAGCTCCACGCTAATGTTTTTTTTTTTTTTGCATAAGCCGATTTATTTTTTAGCTTAAATCAGACTTTGTAACTCATCGATATTAATTTTACTTAGTTGCCTCACGGC
Source organism: Amphipoea lucens (assembly GCA_947508005.1). Lineage (NCBI taxonomy): Eukaryota > Metazoa > Arthropoda > Insecta > Lepidoptera > Noctuidae > Amphipoea > Amphipoea lucens. Next base: position 18,397,537 of record OX382375.1, read on the forward strand.
CCGAGGGGCCGAGTGCTCATGGCTTGTTCAATTAAATCTTCAAACGGCTGGTTGATACTTTCCGTGACCCAACGGCATCGGCTATTACCTTGGCCAGAGGATAAGTATTGCCATCAACGTGGCAATGTCGCCAGTCTCTTGTTTGGTACATTAACCTTTTAACCGCCTGACTTTATATCAGTTATCGTGCCCCCAGCGCCCGATAAAAAAAAAAACGAAAAATAAATACCGATGAAACGAGCTGTAATGATGTAATAATAATACAGATTAAACGAGCTGTGTTATTTGGTCGTATATATACGACTCTGGCGGAATGGACACGAAAATATTTGTCGGATTAATCCGACATAAGCGGTTAAAATGTTAACAGTCGACTGCAATGCGGAGGAATATTTGACGCCATTATTTTAGTTTTTTAATACTTAGCTTTAGTTAGATTAGGATATTATAGTTTTATCTTAGTTAGTTTAATGGGTACTTACCAACCACTTTATATTTCCACATTTTAAATTTCCAGTCCGGTAAAGTCTATTAAATTTTGTTGAATCATAAAATCTTATTTTAATATCTTAATTACACCATTAAAATCAAGATTGTCTTTAATAAGCAGTGAAACAGGCCCTTAACGTGATAAAAGCATGTGTTTTTCTTGTTTATTTGATATACTAGCAGCGCCCCACGGTTTTACCCGCATAAATCTCGATCCCGTGGGAATATCGGGATAAAAACTAATGAGTAATCAAATATGGCGGCGAACTGTCAACTTATTTTTTTTTAATGTGTCCCTGTTACGCAACGCATTCAGCCTTTATTGACATTATCAGACGTAAAGGCGAGTGTCCACTTACTTTGTGCAAGATGCGTGAAGAAGGGATCGAGTTACTTATAACGAAAATCTACAACTTTCGAAGCCATACTTTTTTTATTTTATTTTTACTTGATACTTTATACAGACACAAAGATATTTCTATTTGTTTGTTTATTCGATTGTGACGAAATTAGCTTCTGTTAAGTATTAAGCCACTACCATGTCCACCATAATAGAAGAAAATATAGACAGAGGAAAGGTGTACGTACTAATTAATTATCATCATCATCATCAGCCTATAATGTTCCCACTGCTGGGACACAGGCCTCCTCTCTGTGAGAGGGAGTGGGCCGTAATCCACCACGCGGGCCCAGTGCGGGTTGGTAGATGTCACATGTCTTTGAACTTTTGGTTCTAGGACATGCCGGTTTCCTCACGATGTTTTCCTTCACCGTTTTGAGAGCAGTGGTGATGAAATAATTTACACAAAGTAAAGCGCCTGTCTGGGTTCGAACCTACGACCTACAACTCGTAAGTCGCGGCCGATACCACTACTCCTACTACTAATTAATATTAAAATATTTTTCCATGCAAGAAAAATTCTACCTATCTACCTACTGTCTTTAATACATTCCTTTCTCCATCTACTCTGCATTGCATATCTCGTGGGCACTCGCCTTAACCCATTAAACGCGATCTAACAGTCATTACCAGATAATGTCCGTCTAATAGACTAGCAGTGCAGGAATCTTCCTATTTAAAGAGCTGACTAGTTTCTAACTCGTATAATCTAAGGCTGGTCAAATATAGACATGGATTACGTACTTATAAAAACATATTTAGAACTCAAGTTTAGACTCTTAAGTGTGAAAGTAGGTATTTTAAAATATTCGCCATTCTATTATACTTTTTGAAGTGAAAACCTCTAGGCGCGTTGGGCATTTTTTAAGATGGCAAAAACCATTGAACTCGCGACACTGTTTCCATAACCGACACCTCTTTATATAAATATGACGATGCAAAAAATACACACGTAATTGTTCAAGTTTTCACTTCTGTCGGCACTCCTGGAGTGCCACTGTTTTTTTTTTTAGTACTTATTTCATATTACTAGGCGAAATGTGAGTGTGCTATAGGTACACTTTTGCCTAACTCTTCGGGTATTACAGGCGTGATGTTATGTGGTTAAAAAACCGGCCAAATAAATATATTGACTCAAAATAGAGCTGTCAATTTTTGACAGCTCTCACTCTGTCTCTTTCTTTATTAACTTGTAAGAAAAAGATAGGTAGTAATATTGAAGTAAGTATAACAAATTGCAATCACAAAAAACAAATAAAATCGATGTAATTATTTATAGATACTTAGAACAAATTAATATATGCAAAACAGAGCAATTCTCATATTTCTTCGTACACAACATTTCTCAACGCTTTCTTGCCGGTGTTGGCATATTACAAAATGATTTGCGGTTGGATTGTGTTTTCCGACTGGCAATGCAAGTATTATAGTGATAAACAACGTGTTGCGTATTTCACGCGCGACTTCACAAAACATTCTCTATGGATTACTATAAGCGGAGTTGGATACTCCCCTAAATAGATATATGTATACGTCACGGTCAATTTTCCAACTGCAAATGTAAGTTTGTAATCGATTTTCGGACTTTTTCCTTTGCTTGTGCTATGAGGCCTTGCTTCTTGCCAAATTTCAAGATTCTAGGCCAACGGGAAGTACAGACGCCAGCACATCAAGCTACTACAATCCGTCAAATTTCTTTAATAGATTTTCAACTTCATCGCTAAACCATAAGCTTCAAAGTTGATTGGGAAAATTTGACAGTTTCGGGTAGCTTCATGTGCTGGCGTCTGTACCATAGAGGTTTTGATTTATTTGTGAGTATCAAAATATGTCGCTTAAGCGAATAATATAATAATAATAATCGCGGAATCGGCTTAAGCCGAGTGCGTATCACCAAATTACTCGACTTATCGCCGAGCTAATAGGCAAACGGCTCGTTTCGCCGTCGGTCGGCGTCGCGACGCGTCGTCCGAGCCGAGCCGATGCGAATGGTATTAGTAACACCCTTATTACGTAGACATAAAGGCTTTTTTGACCGGTGTTAGCCGATTCCGCGTCGATAAATGTGGGGAGACCCTTAATGGCCGTATTTGTTTATTGCATTGACTTAGAAGCTCCATTTTTTAGAGCTCCTAGGACTCCTTAACAAGCTCTGTGATTGGTTAGTGAGAACATCAACTTACCTACCTATTGACTTTGTTTTATTTTTTTACTTGACATTCGATTACCTAATGAATTCCTAATGATATTTTGTATGCCTTTTGGCGGGACATAGCATGGACCAACATTTTATTTTTTGTATAACATTTGTATAATTGTACCCTATGTTCACAAAATGAATAAATGAATTTGAATACAGAACATAACCTGATTTACACGGTGTGTTGCCAGAGGCATACCATACGTTGAAGCAACAATAAAAGTTACACCGTCTAAACAGTGTATAAACGATGCAAGTCATTTGTCGCTTCAATTTTCAAAACTAGCATCGCGTAAATGTGTCTTTAGAGAGTACTTTCTGATCACACTACCAATCACATAAATAATCAATCTTGTCAACAGTCCATAAATTCGCTAATGCCTATAAAAATAAAAGAAATCATGACTCGTTCTCATGAATGTAATGAATTTTACGTAGCTTTGGCACCGATACTACGAACGCTGCTGACTCCAATAGCTAAAAGAGCGTGAATCACACACATTAAGCTGTTAGTCATTTTGAGTAATAAAAAAGAAAAGTGAGGTTCTAGGAAAAGAGTTTATCTCACGGAAATCTGCTTTGTACCAAGATTGTGCTTCAGTTACTATCTGTGGTCTTTAGTTCCATTATAGTACCTACTTCCTCATGCTACGTCATTGCAAAGTCAAGCTTTAGAGCAACTTGCTAAATTAAGCAAAGAAAATATTCGAAGACGATACCAGCCTGTATCTGTCCCAGTTGTCAAAATAGGAATTATTAACATAACATAAGTGTGGATCCCGTGGGAGTATGGGGATAAAAAGTATCATAATATGTGTTATTCTGATGTATAAGCTATATTACCGTAAAGTTTCGTCAAAATCCGTTCTACGTGGTTTTGCGTGAAAAAGTAACAAACATCCTCACAAACTTTCGCATTTATTATAGTAGGATTATAATATTAGTAGGATAGTAGGATTCGTAGGATAGTAGGATTAGTAGGAAGTAGGATTAGTAGGAAGTAGGATTAGTAGGAAGTAGGATTAGTAGGATAGTGTGATATTAGGAAGTAGGATTTGAAGTTCACAAAGACGCGCAATCATTATTGTATTGCCTATTAAAAATAAAAGAGGTTTGTTATCAAAAATCACTACTTAGAATTAGCACTAATTAAAAGTCTAGACATGCCTTAAAAATATTTAAACGTTACCTAACGCAACCTTGAAATTTGAGCTCAGAATGTATAATGTCGTAATTACTTTAAGTTACTAATTAATTCATCAAAATTTTACATTAAAATGTTAATATTTTCTCATGTTAATCGCTAATATGATTACAAATTACTGATTAAATATGATTATCTATTTTATTATGATTACTTAATTAATACGAAAACGTTAAATGTTGAAAAGAAATAAGTTAATGGCAGGCTTAAATCAGTTTTTTATTTTTTTATCAATAGAATTAAAGTGTTGACATGAAACGTCAATCATTTTAAATGTCAGTGACATCTTGACAAGTTCTTCTTATAAATGATGACGGACAATTCGATTCAAATCACATTCGAATTCTCACAAAATATTTTTATTACCTTTTTTTTGTTTATCAGTTAGTGAAGTTGAATTAAAACTAATTTTGTTAAATTATGTCTTGTATGTCAGACCATAAAAATTACCTAAAAAAAAAAAAATATTCCTCGTAGGTAATACTTCACAGTAAATGCACGAACAGTTTCGCGCTCATTATATTTTGAAGGCCGATTCCCGTAATTAAAAATGTTCAAAATCTAGTCGCAAGCTCATCTCGACGACAATCACTGTCAAAAACGTAGAGAAATTAGATGTATTTTTGACAGATTGAAACTGAGATCAGACTAACGTTCTTAAAAATACGAGAATTGCCCCTCTGTATACATCTACTGCTTGCCCTGATGACGCCATATATGATGCACAAACGATGTCATGTAAAACTATTATTGACATGTTATAATTGGTAAACAATAAACAAAAAATTAAACAATCCCCTTCTCTTTCATAACATCGACAAATAAGAGAAAACATTAGCCAATATTTGCTACCTATATTATAATCCATTTATAAATGAATGGTCAAGAAAACTATATCCATTGATTCTGTCAGTTAATAGGCTCAACGTCAAAAACTTTTACGTAGGTAATCTAGAAAAAAAAACACAAACGTCAAAATGTTTCTGGAAATTAAAAAAAAAACTTGGCTTATTCCACAAATCCCCCCTAAAATCCCCCCTGAGGGGGATAAGTGGAATCTATAAAGAAAAGTCTAAAATTCCCCCCTGAGAATCCCCCTTAGGGGGAAAAAGTGGAATCGAAAAAAATACTTATTCCACAAATCCCCCCCAAAAATGCCCCTCGAGGGGGAAAACTGGAATGTAAAAAAATAAAGTCCAGAATTCCCCCCTGATAATCCCCCTTAGGGGGGAAAACTGGACTCAAAAAAAACAACGTCCAGAAATCCCCCCTGAGGTCTTAAAATTGGCGCCGATTTGTTTGCCGGTGCTGGTTGCCAAAATATTTACCGCGGGCCCCGCCGATATTTTACCTAGATAACCTAGAATGCAGGAGCGGGCGTAACAAACTCACTTTCGCATTTATAATATTCAGCGACCCGCGGTTTCACCCGCCCAAGTAGCGATCCCGTGGGAATATCGGGATAAAAAGTATCCTATGTCCTTTCCCGGGACTCAAAATATATATACCAAATTTCATCTAAATCGGTTCAGCGTTTTAAGCGTGAAGAGGTAACAGACCGACAGACATACTTTCGGATTTATAATATATAATTATTGTAGTACGAGTATGAATAGCTGATCCCGCAAACATTTTTTTGCAAAAATATTTAATAAAATAGCCTGCGACCTATTCTCAGACCTACCAAATATATTATTATTGGTGATTAGTGTGTAGTATTTACTATTTAGTATTAGAATTGGGTGTGTAATGTTTGGTATAATAACAAATGCACTAATTTCACTTGAAATAACGTTCATATAATATAATTTTCATGTGCTATAATATCAAATAACCTAAACTCATATGACCTAATGTTTAATATCATATAATTTTCCTTTAATATAATAACATTTAGTATAACGTCCATTTTATATAATTTTCAATATATTATATAATATTCTTTTTATATAACGTTCATTTGACCTAATGTTCTTTTGGCCTAATCTTCATGTTTAATGGTCACAGTTCTAGCCTAACTCAAATGGCACCAAAACCAAACCTTAAAATATTATATGCATGGTGGAGGGTGGGCTTAGTCGACGGAGCCCCGCTTCGCGGGGCTCCTACTTCTGGGTGGTTTATAAAAAAATAACCACGAAGGGGATGGCGGGGTCTATTCGCTCGCTTCGCTCGCTCACACGACCCCGCCATCCCCTTCTAACCTAACCTGTCCGAGTCGGGGTGCCCTAAAGTCCAGATTGCATCCAGTTTCTCCTGGTAACAATAGTTGAGGGTGGCAGGCGTATAGGGTATAAGGCGAAGAAAAAAAAAACTTAAATTATATTAAAAGTTACTTAGAGATTATGAATATTATAGTAAATGAATAATATACTAAATGAATATTATGTCAAATGAGGATTATAGAAAAAGTTCATCATATCATAAGAAATTATGTAAAATGAAATTATATCAACAATTCATTAGTTCAACTAATCATTATATTAAACAAAAGTATATTAACTAAAATTAGGTCAAGTGAACGTTAGATTTTTTGTTATTATATCAACCGTTACAAACCCATTACAATTATAGTTGAAGTTTGTTTTGTTTATGTGCCTGTGTAGTGAAAATACGTTGAAAATTGGTATTTGGGGTAAGTAGATAGTTATTGAGTTGAAATAACTTATTTAGAGTAAATTTTTTAGGATCTTTAGCATGGCATTAATAACAGTAAATTGTTGATTAACGGATTATTTCCTTTATGAGGAAATATGGTTTTCAAGGTTATGTTTTGAAAATAAGAAACACATACCTAATGAGTTAGGCCGTGCTGTGTTTACCTACTTTCCTCAGATTCTAGTAGTTTATGGAATAAAGGGGGTTTTACAGATATTAATAATCTGACGAATTCATATTATTATAAACAGTTGTTTAGCATTACATGAATTGGGTACTGTCATTTTTCGCAGATTCGCATGAAGCTTATACCTTAGAAAAGTAGATCGAAATAGGAACCAATTTAATGAAACGGTTTATTGACATTTTTCTTTGTTCCGGCTTACCTCTTACTCTTCATCACATTTTATTAACAAGGTTCTTTGAAAAAAAAAGTTTACTTTAAGAGCCGAGCGTAGAAACTAAAACTAAAAATAAGGGGGAAAAGTGGAATAATCAAAAATTAAAAGGGGGATTTGTGGATCTGTTTTACATTAGAGTCCAGTTTTCCCCCCTAAGGCAGATTCTCTCAGGGGGGAAAAGTGGAATAACTCAAAATGTTAAGGGGACTTTCTGGACATTTTTTACATTAGAGTCCACATTTCCCCCCTGAGGGGGATTCTCTCAGGGGGGAAAAGTGGAATAAGCCAAAAACTTTTACTTTTTTTATTGCTGCACATGCACAGAGCCAAGGCGATCCACTGAACGTTTAGTAATAACTCCTGAGTATTTGTCAGCCGTGACATTATGCTGAGTTATTACCGGTAACCGGCACTTTCTTGCATAATGCTATGTAAAGTAACTTATTCCGTTTGTCGCGTTTTATCGTTTTATGTACGCCGCGCTTTCTTTGAATTATGTTGTATTTTTCTTTTGTTTTATTGCTTAGGATTTGCTTTTACTTATAGTAATCGGTCGAAGATATAGTGTCAAATTCGACAATAGTCATAGCCAATTTTCATAGGTTCACCAATTTCCTAAAACCTTCTCTATAAAGACTTAGTTTTCCTGGAATTTTCGTTGAAATTACAGCCAATATCTTCTGTTTTGTAATCAGCAAAAATCTAGCAATCTAGAAATACCTTAATCAAGATTATCATTGCTAGCATGAAGACGGTTACCGCAATTTGCCCAAATAACACTGACAACCTTTAACTCTTCTATAGCGCTACTAGATTCTTTTAACGCGCGGCCAAAATCGGAACTAACGCCGCCATCTTGTTTTCTCAATACATTTCATAAAATAATTGCACATGCATCTTCTCGTCCCACATACCGCAGTGTCTCAAGACGAAAGTCTTTGACCAGTGCGTGTTGCCAGTGATGACATATGGCACTGAAACGTGGTCGCTCACAATGGGCCTTATTAGAAGGCTGAAAGTCACCCAAAGGGCAATGGAGAGGGCTATGCTTGGAGTTTCCCTGCGGGATCGAATCAGAAATGAAGAGATCCGCAGGAGAACCAAGGTAACCGACATAGCCCGAAGAATTGCCAAACTTAAGTGGCAGTGGGCAGGGCACATTGCTCGCAGAACAGATGGCCGATGGGGCCGAAAGGTTCTGGAGTGGCGACCGCGTACCGGAAGGCGTAGCGTTGGAAGGCCTCCCACAAGGTGGACCGACGACCTTGTGAAGGCCGCAGGAACTCGTTGGATGCGAGAAGCACAAAACCGGTCGAAGTGGAGGTGCTTGGGGGAGGCCTATGTCCAGCAGTGGACGTCTTTCGGCTGAAATGATGATGATGATGATGAATTGCACAAATGTTCACCAACAACGCCCCTCTGTCAACGTCACCCGAGCGCCAAAAGACCCTTGAAGGACTGTACATCAGTTCATTATGAAAAGCCTCATTTCAAAACAAGTAGCTATACCAGCTATGTGCAATATGAATATTTGCGCAGGTATATGAAACGCTTTGCATTTCCGCGTGCGCACGCGCCGGCTCGAGACGGGCCGCTACGCAATCATAGTCTATGGTAATGACAGGTGCTGTTCTGCACTATTGCCGCGTGTCTCTGGTTTGTGCTGATAAGGTAGTAGGATGGGAGTTTAGTGGCAGCTTGAATCATTGTCCGTAGGTAATAATCAGGCTGACAATGTGCATTTCCTATTGTAACCAACCGTTACTACAGTCCGTCCATCGAGAGAATGCGTTCCTGACACCTGTCAATGCGACAAATCTAGTAACTAATAAAGATCAAATTCGCAAAACACGTATTTGTTTGTACGAAACTGACAGGAGTCAACCGACACACAACAACTCGACGGCTGCACAAACAATGGCGCTCGTATCGAATGGTCACTATAATGCAGTCTTCAAAAATATCTTTAGGAAACGTTACCTTTTATAAGCTTCATATTATTTCATTTTTTTTTTTTTTCTATCTTTTGGGACTTGGGACGCTCTTTCGTATTTATGATATCACCTGCATAAGTGTCGATCCCGTGGGAATATCGGGATAAAAGTATCATATGTCCAAATCCGTTCAGCCGTTTGTGCGTGAAGAAGTAACAAACATACAAACTTTCACCTTTATAATATTAGTGTGATATGGTCATTTACCAGGAATGTCACCAGGACACCAATACTAAGGCACCCAATCCTGTGCTACTGTCCAATGCTATACTTTGCCAGGAATGTCACCTCAAAGAGAGCACAGCGCAACCACGAGGCATATGGTAATGATGCTGTTCTGCACTATTGCAGCCAGTCTGGTACACAAGCTTAGTGGAACGTACCTTCATGCTCCTTTTGCTTAAGAGATCGAGTAGGTGCAATTGATGGTATATTATATGCAAACAAGTTGGTAGGAATGAGGCAATGATATCGGCTATGAGTAGTCATCTGTCTAGAGTTCACGATGGTGATGCTCGAAAAACACAGCTATACAAGAAACTTAATCTTGCGTGGCTGAAATCGGAACTAAAGCAGCCATCTTGATTTTCAATACCTACATTTCACAAATAGTTTGATAAATTTTTACCAACAGCGCCCCCTGTCAACGTCATTCAAGCGCCAAAAGATTCTTGTAGGACTCTAAATATAGTTCAAATGCAAAACCTTGAGAAAGATTTAAGACAAAGACATACATCGGTTATCCCATTTGTCGAGATTTTTAGCGACGACATGTCAAAACCACAGCTCTTATAATCTGACCAATCTCACACTTCATCGTCAAAACTGAAGAAATCTTTGAAGGCCAGATGCAATCAGCTGGCCTGCATTCATATTAAAATTCTGTATTTGAAATGCATCTTACGAACAAAGTTTTCAACCAGAGGGCAGAGACAAGTGACAATCGCTTTGAAAGCGTTTCACCATGCAGTCAATCCAAATAATTTTTTACTTTTCCATCATTTTTATCTTTAAAGAATTCATTAACAGTCCCTTGATTTGTTCATAGTTTTTCATCAACCTATTGCCCATTTCTTTCTAAGCGCAAATTCCGTAATTCCCGCCGAAATTACGGACCTTTCCTATTCCGTATCTATTACGGACATCAGATTAGTTCGGAGCTCGAACTTAGTCAGAATGACAATACTTTTTAACAGTTGTCCCTACGCCCGATAAGGTTTTGCACGTCCGAAAAATTTAATTTGACATTTTTTTTTGACGTATTAACTGCTTTAGGACGGGACCGTATCTTCGTTAACGGACTCAGATGCCAGACTACCTAGCTTCGTCGAATGATACATATCAAATCGTGCAATCGTGTGAATATTGCACGATTTAGACGCACTACCAATATTAAACAATGCGTTTCTCAACGTTGTCATATTCTGTTATACGTTGGTAAATATAACGACATCTCGGTGAAGTCTGTCTATATGGTAATGAGGCATTCGTTTCTGCATCGATGCTCCGGGTTCCTTTCCTAGTGTGAGCATAAATATTTGTATTATTTTGTAATAATTTTCTTGGGTATTTGATGTTTAAAATACAGTTAGTAGACAAGTGCATATGACGGATATGCAAGACCAGCAGGGTAAACGCGTAACACTAACAATGCCTTTTATTTTGACAATTCCACAACATTCGTTGCGTTATTTACGTTGTCGAGCAGACGAATTTTGCAAACATATGAAGCAATGGATTAGGAATTTTCTTAAAAATAATAAAAGTGAAAAGACCCCAACATTCTAATGAGTATTTCGTCTCACGTACATTCGGTGCATTTGAAAGAAGCACATTTTTATGCAGCCCTCGACCGAGTCAGTATGCGAGCCGCGTGCTAGTGGCAACGTGTGAACGACTGACTTTTGTTTTTATTTATTGCTTTGAGGTAAGTAGTCGTTTATGTATTAGGTAGGTTATGTATGAATGACGAGAAAGATGAAATAAATACTATCATTATCATATCATTCTGCTGCCATTACATAAGCAGCTTATAATGTTCGAACTACATTCACGAATTCACGAAAACGGACTACATTCACCTAGGCAAAAAAAAATCATGAAAAATGTTATTAACCGGTCAAGCCACGGGCGTACTACATACGGCACGATACAATAGAAAAGTTTGTTTCATTAGCGAGGATCAAGCAATTAATGTGAAATAAATGAAGCAACAATCACGACATACCTACATATAATATAGCAATCTCATTCGTGACGATCCCTGACCCACAATGACAGTTCCACCTACCTCCAGGGGTTACCAACACAAAGTTGCTCCACTCATAATAATGCTAAGCCATAGTAATATATTATTATATCATTAATAACGGTCTCATTACGCGGCTGACCATAATATAACGCGTTAGGTAACTGTCAATTGTAATGGCGACCATGTCATCATAGTAAACGAATGGAATTGTTGATTTTGAGTTACGATGTGTCGTGTCATTGAGTTGGATTAGTTTTAGTTTAGGAGTGAAACATAGTGGCGCCGATTCTCTAGTTCACAAACTAAACTAAATTTAAGTTCAGTGCATCTTTTTCTTTCTATTTCATTAAGAAAAGGACAGGAGATAAATATTAGTTTAGTCCTGTCAAATTAAGATACTCCATAGACAATTTAGACGTGATTAAAAAATTGGCTATTAAAAATACGTCAATTTACGTTAGGCACTGACTAATTTGACAGATCTAAACTAATATTTATCTTCTGTCCTTTTCTTAATAAAATAGACAGAAAAAGCACTGAAATTAAATTTAGTTTAGTTTGTGAACAAGGGAATCGGCGCCAATATTATAACAACATGCTTGTAATCACGGAAAGGTTAGGTAGAAGTACATCCAAATTTCATCAGTTGTGTTCAAGTCAAGGAGCGAGCCTATTGCCATTATTCGGGCATCAATCTAGACTCGTGGCTGATACTGAGAAATTTCTGATAGAAAATTCCAATAGCACTGTGCCCGACCTGAAAATTGAATGCATATTATTCCTACCGGTATCTGAAAGACTTGATGGATTCTGCTGTCAAATCTCATATCTTATTGTTAAAACAAAGGCGGGTTCGTAAAACACCATTTAGAAGTAACTCAAGAACGGCTGGACCGATTTTTTTATGATATTATTTTTGAAGTGAAAACTTTTTTAGCGCGTTGGGCATTTTTGAGATGGGAAAAAACCATTGAATTCGTGCCACTGTTACCGTAACGACACCGCTTTGGGTGTGTTCGGCTGTCCTCGGGATGTAGGTACTCGGTTTTAATGTATATCCAATGTCAGTGAGTGATGGCAAAGTATTCTGTTTTTTTTTTAAGTTTCACTTCTGTCGGCACTCCTGGAGTGACACTATTTTTTTTTTGTTGGATTTGTCTTCGCCCCTAATAGCAGAAACAATATTAAAACATGGGATTTTTTTTATTCTGTGACGGTACGAAATTCGGAGTATTCCCGTTTGAGCACCTATTTTTAACCGACTTTAAAAAAGGAGGTTCTGTATTCGACCCGTATGTATGTATGTATGTATGTTTGTATGTCCGCGATTATCTCAAAAACTACTAAACCGATTTTGTGATAATTCTTTCATTATTGTGATCTACATACTTTCAGGAAGGTTTTAGTATATAATACATTAGGTAATTATTCTTATGTACGAAGTTATATGCATAAATGTACTGCATCTCCGGCATTTCTATGCGAATTTTTTAGAGCACCTATTTCAAATCGTATATATTTTTTCTACCATTGATAGGGTTTCTCCTAGGTGCTCTAAAAATAGGTGCTCAAACGGGAATACTCCCGAAATTCGCCGGGGTCAGCTAGTTTAGAATAACTGTTGGTTCAATATATGTTACCATAAGATTAGGATAAGCTTTTAGAATCTGATGATCAAGGTAATATGAGCCAGTCATTTCCATTGTCACAGCCTTTAATTCCACCATAACTGAGCCTCCTTCCGTGTGTTTTCAAGCCTATGATTATTGTATGAGCCCCCCATTTCAGCAGAGTATCTTTAGATAGGTCATTTGACATTTAATAGCTTAGATATCGTGCATTCGATGGATCAGACACGTTCAGTTTGACTCTTAACTTCAATTTCAATGAACCAAACATCGTCGCACGCGCAACCGTTCAACAAAACCTCTTCTTTATGGATACACAAGTAAATAATTCATCAAATTAACCGCGCAGTATATTGATGACCAGTCAGTGAAAGCCGTCGGTCAGTACATCACACCCGCGCATACCAGCCGCGACGTCATGCGCGTGCGACGCATTGCTGGTAACGAGAAGTGTTTGTTTTGTTGTACTTATGTACAGCGATTTATGTCCAAAGGCAAAAGATAATATGTGTGGATGTTTTTTTGGTTGATGGATGGAAAGAGGTCTCTGATCCTGCATTAGGACTGAAACAGGCTTGTGGTTCCCGTCCTTTGAAAAAATATATAGGAAAAGTTTTGTTATTATGTATTTTTTACTGTTATGTATTTAGGAACACTAGCGATAGATCCAGACTAGGATATATTCTTCCGGAAGAGAGTTTAAAAATTATACTATGTATAAAAATCTCTCTATAGGTACATATATATTGTAACCCTTCAAAAATGTTACGAAAACAGCGTTTGACTGTGTTGTTCCCGTGCAGCATAGTTATTCACAACCATCCGACAAACTATCGTATCGAAAATGACACATTTCGATAACCTGATATGTCTTGCAGCCGACAGCAAACAGCTGTCGAAAGAATAGCGGACGTCTATTTAATTTAGACTGACAAAATTTTCGGGTTTTGGACTTGTGAACAGCGTTTAGGGGACTCCTATGATAACATTTATTGATGTTCGATACGGTACGGAAGCGTATCGAGTGGTTGTGAATAGCTATGCAGATACAAGCACATGTGCCTGTCCCAAATGTTAACACAATAAGGTTGGCACAATATTGACACACCAAAGGGTGTGCCCCTTTGGTGTTGCAAGAGTTCACAGGTAGCAGATATATAATAATAATAATAAATCGTTTATTTCGACCAACACAGGATCATAGTAGGCACAAAAAAAATTACCAAAATTTAAAAAAGAAATAATTTAAAAATTAAAAAAAAATAATTTAAAATTAAAAAAAAAAAAATTAAAAAGTACTTACCATTTTTTTACTACACAATCTAAACAATACTATAATATTCCTTCTCTCTTGTTCCAGGGTTCAGACCCTCGCGTGGCAACATGCCGCGGGCGGCTGCAGACGCGACGTTGCCAGCTCAACCAGGAGATCAACAAGGAGTTGCGCCTGCGGGCCGGCGCTGAGAACTTGTTCAAGGTAGGAAGACTGACCAGACTTCAGGGTTGGAGGCCACGAGAGCATACGTTCACACAGTGGCCCATTGTGTAAACCACTGACGAGCTTGGTTTGAATTCGATTAGTCATTGTGACTCCTATTCTTCAGGTCCTATTGTCGAGTACCTATATCTCGATTTAAGTTAGTATAAAACGAAATGACAGAGATGTCATTATTTATGGGGGTCTCGGGGTAATTGCGTAACACACTACTCGTATCAGTAGCAATGGCTTTCATTTTGACAGTTCAACAACATTCATTGCGTTATACATACAGGGTGTCCCAAAACTCAACGTCAAGCCGAAACGGGGTGACAGGATTGATCATAACCAGTGGCGTGCACTCCATACATGCAAATAAGCTCTGCATACCCTGTAGTCCCATACATACATACATGCCCCTCTAAATGATAAATAACTATAATTAAAAAAAAGCATGGTAATTTAGCTTACGCGCCATCTATTATTATTTTTTTGGAACTAACTCGTTGGAGCGGCGAACATCCGCCGCCGCGCAACGCGCAGGCAGCGCTCCCGTGAGCAAAAGCAGTACTACGCCTTGCTTATTCTTCATACAACGCATCTCGTGTAGTACACAGCAAAAGTGTGACTGTGTGCGTGAAAATGTATGCGTGTGTTGGAGTTTTGGAAGCATAGCTTACATTTCAAACCGTCCAAATTGAGAACCCGTAAAAGCACCGCTTAATTGTTGATTGCAGAGGGTCGACTTTTTTTAGTCGGATTGTTCGTAATAGTTTGTAACGTAAAAATTGCAATTTTTCGCTTTTTGTTGTTTTTGTTTTTTTTTTTTTAATTTGATTTTATTTAAGTAATTTATTTATTATGTTTTTTATCAATTTATGTCGTGTGGCAAGGGCGTTTACTTGAAATAAATGAATTTATTTATTATAGTTTTCTTGGCGCAAGTGATTGACTGTTGAGTAATTATTCATTTAGTAAGTTTATTGTAAAAAATGGAAATTTATACCTGTGAGACCTGTGCTGGTGATGTGTGTTTTAATAAATTAAAATCGGCCGTGTTTTGGACGTTACCTTTTGAGGAAAAAGTTAAATTGATTGCAAAGGGAAGGTGTGTACCCGGGTTAAATTTATCTAAAAGAAAAAGTAATACTACTCGATATTTTCATAAAAACTTTTATGATAAGTATTATTGGCTAACTGGCTGTGTACACACAAACACATTGTATTGTTTCCCTTGCATTTTGTTTACTAATCAAGATAAAAATTATGTTTGGAACTATAGCGGATACGCGCTTACGGTAAGAGTCAGGTAGGTAGGGTAGGTACAATAAGCTGAAACTGGTAAGTTTTTAGTTTTGTGCATACCCTGTCTGAAATCTCTGTGCACGCCACTGATCATAACCATCACGAGAAAAATCTGAAAAAAAATCTATCCCATGCAGTTTGAAAATTATGGGCATTTTAAGAAAAACCTAGAAATTTGATCAAACTGTACCATTTTTCGGTTATTGTGGTTATTATTTTTTATTTTTGTTCATTTGAACTTTAGAAACGTAATCCTAAATAACATTTCTAGAATCCCAATAAAAAATAATGACACAATTGCCTTAAGTTCCCGAGAATTGAGACTATTTGTTAAACTACGAATTTAAAATTTTCAAGATTCGTCGACTTTGACAGGCCCTCCTATAAAAAAAATGTACTAGAGTGCCTTGGCAAGTAGCATTAAAAGTTGGCGCATTTAATCAGAATTCTAAAATGGTACAATACTTGTTAGTTCCATACAATAGAAAAGAGTAAAAAAATTAAAACCTCAAGTAACCCGATTTTTGCTATCAGATTTTACTCAGTTAAAATGTTTTTAATTCGCACAAGCTCTAGGTAGGTTCTTAATTTTAAGGCAAAATGATGAGAGAGATGGATAATGGGTATGTTTGCCATGAGTGAGCGAGACAGATAGTGACGCCACGCATTGAGACGGAGATGCGTCGTTTAAACGAGTGCGAATGAAACAGATAGATGCTATGGCATCTATCTGTTTCATTCGCACTAGTTTCAGCCAAGCAAATGGCTACGCTACCAGTCCGACCAGTGTGACCATGTGTGGCAGGATCCTGCCTTTTTGGCAGGTTTAGCCCTTTATTTTACTCTCTGGCACTTTTGTTTGACGTTTTAGAAATCTGGCAGTATTTGGCAGTATTAGCAATTTAAGCTGGCAGATTTGGCACTATAGCCGCTACAGCCCATAAAAAGAGTAGGATGCAGTATCCAGAAAGGAAAAAAAGTAAGTGGGAATTTTAAAATGCCTATGGCAACGCAAAGACCTTTGGTTCGGGGATTTCCCATAACATCTCTAATTGGATTTGTAGTTCATTCCATTGTAAACCCTAAAGTACGGAGCAAAATGTTTATATTAATATAATATCTTTGATTTTGTGTGTGTCAGTTGTTTCTTATTAGTCGGACTAGAAGAAAAACTGTCGGAAAAACTATTTTGTTTCGGATTTCGTGCGGTGTGAGTGTGAATGTTTTCCATTCCTGATTTAACATGAAACGTAAATATGAACGATTATATCGTGTAGAATGGGAGCAGGATCCATTACTTTCGTTAATACGTGTATAATTTAATTTGAGTTCACTTTTAGACTTTAAGATCAATTATTTTGAATAAAACTCCAAAAATATAATGTGTCTACTTATTTTAAATTTTTAAATTATATTGGCATTATTTTGGCATTTTGTGCTTTCGATTTTGGCAGGATTTGTCAGTTTTCTTGCATAAGTGGGGCAGGATCTCTAATTTAAAGTTGGTCACACTGAGTCCGACACCAACCAGTTAGTACGTTTCGCTCATTCGTCTACTGCGCACGTTCGTATTCGCTTGTGTTGATTTAGTACTGACAACTTTGGCTTCTCTTTTTGGACTTGAATCTTTGTGAATTGGACTTGTTGATAACATACCGGCAACTTTGGCTTCTCTCTGGACTTTTGTGTTGGCATCCTTTTTATCTACCATGCCTACGCGCTACACTTCACAAGAATATGCGAACATGCACCTCATTTATGGGGAATGCAGATGCAACGCAAGTGCTGCCGCTAGACTTTATCGTGAAAGATATCCAAATTTAGAGCGCTACCCGGATCACCGCGTGTTTGTTAATGTGCACCGTTCACTCACAGAGGGCGGCCATTTCCCGAATCAAATACAGGCTGGAGGTAGACCTGTGTTTCCTTTCCAGGAAGAAGTATTGCAAGAGGTCGCACGTGACCGAAGTATTTCCGTACGTGGAATTGAAAAAAGAACGGGAATACCGAAAAGCACTGCTCATCGTATTTTACAAAGAGCCGAAATGCATCCGTTTCACGTACAACGAGTTCAAAGTCTTCTACCTCGAGATTATCAGGAAAGGATTTCTTTTTGTAGAACAATGCTACAGAGGCATAATGAGAATCCCCAATTCATCCAAAAAATTATCTGGTCAGATGAATCGACATTTAAAAAAGATGGTTACATGAACTTGCACAATTATCACGAGTGGCATGTGGAGAATCCACATTTAATGCGAGAAGATAGATCCCAGTATCGTTTTAAAGTAAACCTGTGGACCGGAATTTTAAACGGTAAAATTATTGGGCCTATTGAACTGCCTGAGAACTTGAATGGAACTAATTACCTACATTTTTTAAGAGAAGATTTACCAACCCTGTTAGAGGACGTACCACTAGCAGATCTTCGCGACATGTGGTTTCAACAAGATGGCTGCCCAGCGCATTTCGCAGTGCAAGTAAGAGATTTCCTTGACCAGGAATATCCGGGAAGGTGGATTGGACGTTCGGGCACTATCTCGTGGCCCGCCCGTTCACCAGATTTAAATCCCCTGGATTTTTTCTATTGGGGAGTTCTCAAAGAAAAAGTTTACTCAAAGCCCATTGAGAACGTAGCCGACCTGCGTGAACGCATTTCTCAAGCAGCTGAGGCGATCAACTCTCGAAGATATGCCCGACTAATAAGTAGATCTTTTTTAAGAAGATGTAGGGCTTGTATTGAGGCTGATGGTAAACAATTTGAACATTTATTGTAATAAAAAACGTTATTTCTCTATCATCAGACTTTTATTCCAACAAACCTAATTATTTTACTAATTTTACTAACTTTTTTTCACTTTGGTAAAAGTGGCGTCACTATCTGTCTCGCTCACTCATGGCGAACATACCCATTATCCATCTCTCTCATCATTTTGTCTTAAAATTAAGAACCTACCTAGAGCTTGTGTGAATTAAAAACATTTTAACTGAGTAAAATGAGATAGCAAAAATCGGGTTACTTGAGGTTTTAATTTTTTTACTCTTTTCTATTGTATGGAACTAACAAGTATTGTACCATTTTAGAATTCTGATTAAATGCGCCAACTTTTAATGCCACTTGCCAAGGCACTCTAGTACATTTTTTTTATAGGAGGGCCTGTCAAAGTCGACGAATCTTGAAAATTTTAAATTCGTAGTTTAACAAATAGTCTCAATTCTCGGAAACTTGAGGCAATTGTGTCATTATTTTTTATTGGGATTCTAGAAATGTTATTTAGGATTACGTTTCCAAAGTTCAAATGAACAAAAATAAAAAAGAATAACCACAATAACCGAAAAATGGTACAGTTTGATCAAATTTCTAGGTTTTTCTTAAAATGCCCATAATTTTTAAACTGCATGGGATAGATTTTTTTTCAGATTTTTCTCGTGATGGTTATGATCAATCCTGTCACCCCGTTTCGGCTTGACGTTGAGTTTTGGGACACCCTGTATACGTTGTTAACCAGACACGTTTCGAACATAATATGAAGCAATGGATTAGCAATATCCTTCAGTGATTCCGAATGAGGTTGACAGTGTGTTACGTAATTAGTGTGCTGGACCCGGCTACTGCTGAATATTCATATCATTATCTTCAGATAGTATTTTATCTTACGAAGTGACGCGCGCTTTACAAATACGCTATGGAAGTGTGTGTAAGCGCAGGAGCTCTCGGTACCGTCCGAGACAATGACGAAGTGTGTGTGTGTGTGTGTGTGTTATGTGCTGACGCTACTCCTCTTCACGCACACATTCACAGCGTGTTTCTATACTTAGTTACCACAAGTAAAGCGCGCGTCTATTCGTGAGATAAAAATACTTTAACAGCAGCAAATAGCCCGCAAAGCAAGACAGAGTTCTGCATTCAAAAGGACGATGAATTAAAGTGTACAAGTTAGAAATGCCCATAACATACTTTACGGAAACAATAACCAACCAATAATCACATTACATTTCCTGATACAAATAGCCGACCAACGCGACTAAATCGCTTCTAATCGTCATTGCTGCGTGACGTCACGTGCTTGACACTTTCCCTGCGATCAGACATCGCGATGCTGTTTTGTTTTTGTAGCGTTTAGCGTGTATTGGGTTTGTGTTTCTGTGTTATTACGGGGACTAGGTTAGTTTACTATTATTTAGAGAATATTATGCTAACCTTTCTAAGAGATAATTTATCGGTCACATTCGCCCCGTGTAGTTTAGAGCCACATCGGCGGGCCTCATGACATGTCTTTTGTCTTTCGATTTGGGTAGACTTTAAATGCAACTCCCGGCCCGCGAGTCAGATGCGGCCCGATCTGGCTTTTGATCCGGCCCGCAAAATATTTTCAAATCTTGCGTGAAAAAATTATAAGTAATATTAATTCTTAGTTCACGCCAATAAGAAAGAAAGTATAGCATTCTTCCAGGTGGATTAAAATCTAACGCGAAAAAACATTTTGTGATAGATGCTGTCCACTGCTTGTTTTGCACACCTTTTTCATAATTATAAAATTGCAGTGTCTACAAGCAATGTATTTAACAAAATTTTGTAAGTCACAATTTTATCGCAACTCGTCTATTATATCAACCTTTTATGTACCTATGGCCCTTGAATTAATTAGTGATCTATGGTTTGGCTAGCAACTACAAAGGTTGCCCATCCCTGTTTTAAACAAATAACTACTGCACGATTTATTTCACACAAAATACGCTCCATCATTTACACCATAAATTTTTTTGTTACTTTTTCGCAAAATCACTCAACTCGAAACCCAGACTTCCTCCAAACAATCCTTTGACTCAAGACAAAGACACGAGTCCATCGACCCAGCGTTGTGTGACGTGTGTGCGACCGTGTCGCCCTTCGGTCTGTGAACCCTGACCTTGGGGCCATGGGGCAAGTCCCATAGGGACCTAACGACCGATGGGAAGTCAGGTGGGGAGTTACAAGTGTCTGTGAATTGTTTAAAACAACAATGACTGACGTTTGGGAAAGAAACGGAATGGACTAACTATACGAAAAAAGATTCTTCATTCACTGACAGATGACGCACAGCCTAAACCGCTGGGTCGTGGTCCAGAAGTATCCAAATTTTGCACAAGAGTTCCTTTTGCAACGAAGGTGAGCACTATTTAAGGATTCGCACGGGCGCAATTTTTTTTTTCGAATTTCTAAAATTTTCTTTTATAAAAACCTTGTCCTGGCAATACCGAACACAACAAAAAAATAATTACTTATCCAATTTGGTGAAGTCGTTCGGAAGTTATGCGCGTACTTACATTTCGGCGATTCATTTCTATTTATATAGATTATTATATAGACTAAATAGGGAATTAAAGTTTGTATCCTGCACGTATCCAGTAATCCTAATAATAAAATGTTTGGACTTTAAAAGAGACCATGACCTCTGAGTCTGTTTCGGCGTTTCATCTTAAGGACCGATACTAGTTCAGATTGCGAAAATTGCCTTAGCATTAACGGCTGTAGTTCCAACAGTTCTGCAGTTTTCACTTTGAAATTAATATACGATAAAGATGAGGACTACTGCGAGGTGTCATCGGTTGCGAAAACACGATTGCATACAATTTTCTCGATACAAAGAAGTCTCAAAGTTACCTCTAAACCGCAAAATAAAAGGAGAATATTCAATGAAAATTTTCAAATTAGGCCATGAAAATTTGCAAGCTAATCAAACTATGCATAAAGCAGGTGTCATAGGTTCGTTTTTATTTTTTTAATCGTTAAATTTAACGTAAAAAGATGAGATCCGAAATATCCAGCTTTATAACCACTCATACCTTGAACCGCTCTGCCGCCCGGCCCCCGACAAGACCCCGATTCAGTACTTGTCAGTACCGCTTCGGCTATCAGACGGGGAACCCGTGTCACTTTGCTTGCGCTCAAAAGACCCGATTGACAACGTTTTATGTTCTGAAGAAATTATGTAATAAAGTAAAATGAAATATAGATGTAAAATATAAGGCCTCGTATTTTTATTTTTTCCAAATTTTGTAGTTTTCATTCATAAAATAATTTTTAAAATGGTTTAAAATCGTAATCTCATGTCAATGTCAAAACATTGTCAAAAATTTAGGGAGGTAAACGTACCTATTTTAGACAGTTCCCAATGTGTAATGGTGTTTTCAATATATTCAGCAAAACTATTTTTATAAATAATTTTATCTATTTATTGATACAGGGTGTAAAAAGACTTTAGCCGTCGTACATCAAACTAAGTAACATTGCACAAAAGATCTGTGACAAAAGTAATTGCTGGAAATCGACTTTAATTTTTGGTGTAAACATTTGCTGTATGCGCACTACCACAAACAGTAAATTTTGCACCGGCATGTAACTATACAGGGGTCCTGGAGGTATTTAAAGTTGTGTTATAATATCAAAACTTGTTTTCGTAAAAAATATCAGTGAAAGTTGTAATTTTGACCTTAATAATAATATCTCCGTAACCAGAAAGTTTCTAGTACAAAGAAATGATTACAATAATGGGGAGTACAAGTGACTCTCGGTTCGTTGTGTATTTTTAAACCCGTTATGTTGTAATAGGAGACCAGAAACTATGATCTGCATTAACTAATTTTGAAAAAAAATACAGTTGGCATAAAATTAGCCAATTTACACAAAACCTTTATATTCTCTACGGTTTTCATTAATCGCAAGTAATCACAAATTACCACTGACAGATTTTGAGAATTAATTATGTACAGACGCCAGCACATCAAGCTACTACAACCTGTCATATTTCTTTAATAGATTTTCAGCTTTATCGCTAAAACATATTGTTCAAAATTGATTGGGAAAATTTAAAAGTTTCGGCTAGCTTGATGTGTTGGCTGTGCTTGATACATGTAATTTTTTTTGGTTTAAGTTAATACATTTTTGATCAATATTCAGCCCGGAGGCTGAGTTGTGCCTCTTTTCGTCTTCAGCCTCCGAGTTGACGCAGATGCTAAACGATCTTGGCACGGCAAGCCTAGAGGTTGGACTTCAGATGAATATGTCAAAGACCAAGTTGATGACGAACAGTGCGCATCGCAGGATTACTGTGACGGGTGTGGAGGTCGAATACGTTGATGAGTATCTCTATCTCGGGCAAATAGTCTCTTTCCAGGCAAGACAAAACAAAGAATTTGCAAGACGCACCGAAAATGCCTGGATGAGCTAATGGGCCATGAAAGATATAATGAAGGGTGATCTTCCTTTGTCCCTTAAGAGAAGACTCATTGACGTGTGCATACTTCCCATCCTCACATACGTGGTCAAACATGGTCTTTGACAAATCAGCAGAGGTCCACGCTCGACGTTTGCCAGGGGGCTATGGAACGGAGTATTCTGGGTATCAAACTAACGGATCGGATAAGGAATACGACCATCCGTTCCATCATAAAGATAACTAATGTCACTTGCAACTCCAAAACAGAGAGGTCTCGATAAAGTCAGAAGCTTGCTCATAGACCACAAACGTAAGACAAAGGGGCCGGTTATACTCTTCGGATTTCTGTATAATTTTTGGCACTGTATGGATGTGGTCTATTGTGCTGTATCTTCCTCGAAAGCCGTCTGATCCGGTGGCTAAAACTCGGTAGAGTACAGTTCTTCGCGCTAGAAGATTCGTGACGATGCTTGAAAACAATTTATAGACACGTTACTAAAAAGTTTTTTGCCACCGCCTTCCGAAATTAAAGTTATTTTACACTGTGGATTTTTTGGAAGTCGTTTTTTTTTTTGTTAAAACGTTTTTATTTCTCGCTTTAGTGGGTCTGCTTATAACTTATCTAAGCATAAATTGCTTCGCAACCAAAATTCCAAAATTCCTATGGGATTTTTCGCTTACAAACTGTTTTGAATTTAGCGACCGCATAAATAATAATAAACCTACTCAGGCTACAAAAATAAAGTAAGTACGTTTTTTAAACCGGCCAAGTGCGAGTCGGACTCGCCCATGAAGGGTTCCGTAGCAGCAAGTAACATAATATAAAAGTTCTTGTAGTTCGTTGTAACTTTGTGAAAGGTAAATTGCGGTTTTCGATTTATGACGTATTAAAAAAAAAACTACTTACTAGATCTTGTTCAAACCAATTTTCGGTGGAAGTTTACATGGTAATGTACAGTCGCCAGCAAAATGCATGGGTACCTTAGTGTCTATTTTCCCGTGAACGTTTGAATTCATGTTTTCGAAAATAAACTAGATGGCGTTGGTTTCTTCACAACTATGACTAATTTACGAAACGTAAGTAAGGAGTTAGGAAGAAACGTATTAAGTAGGATTGATCAAGGAGTTACAAAGCTAAAACATTTATCTAATTATTACATTACATTTACCAGCATACGTAGCTTAAATGATAAAAATAATAAAAGAAACCGATAGGAATATATTTATTAAGCTAACGAGTGGGTATTTTAATAATTAATTTAATATTCGAATTGGTAGTTACTTAGTAACAGGAAAAAGAGCAGATTCATCGCAGGTAAACAGGCTCGCCTTGTGGGCTCGCAAAAAAGGCACTATAAAAATTATAGAGGTTTATCTCTTACAATTATTATAGGTATAACATTATAATATTATGAAGTTATTGAGGCGATAGCTTAAGTATTCGTTTCCAAAATCGGAAAGAGGATTGAAGCTTATGTAACCTCAATAAAAACAAACAGGAGACCAGGTTATTTTATTACAAAGGTCTCAAACGGATTAAATGGATACTAAATAAGTAGGCTAAAAACTACAAAATTGCACAAAAACATATCAAATGGTTAGTAGGCATCATAAAAAAGTAAAAACTATGTTGTTTGAACTTGAAGTGTTCATAACATTTTAAATTATTAAAAATACGTAAGTTATAGGTTATACACACACACATAACCAGGTCTCCAGTCAATATAAATAATATTATCTAAGTATAATTATTTAGCTCGTAGCTACGTAACCACTTGTGTATCGCGTATTATTTCGACGCCACAAACATAAGCGTCCGTGTTCACTGGACTTAAAAGTTTTTTCATCTGTAAAGATGACATTACTCCAATCGAAGTTTATGTGATCCAAAGCGAACCGTAATCTTGCCCTTTTATGGTTTTCCGTAAGCAAGAGTTTCACAGCATGCCTCCGTGGCCCACTATGAAGAGCACAAGGGACAGTGTCAAAACTTGTGTCAAATAAACCAGCATAGTGGTTCGTCGGCAGAAATCCATTTTCTTCATACTCCCTTATCATGGTTTGATGCTGCAATGTGTTTTATAAGTCGTGGTCTACCAGTTCTTTGATGGTGTTTCAAAGAACCCTCCTCTTAAAATCGTCGTACTCAAATAACAACTGTTTTTCTCTGCAACAATAAAAAAATATATAATACCCAATAATGATGATTATGTAGTATAGTAACAAAAAAATAATGCAGTTTTTAATATAAAAGTGTAAAAATAAAACTACTTACGTTTACACCGGTTTCTGGCTATTTCTGACAAGTTTTTGGCTTGATTATTCAAAGCAATTATTTGAGCTCTTGTAACGAAATCAATATTATAACTCGTGCTCATTTTGGTAAAATAAGTAATTCGCCTGATCATAAATAAAAACTGAACAAAAGGCACGGAGAACGAGGTAATCGAAATGAACTTAGCGAACGATCAATTGAGCTGTCATAAATCTTCGATCTAAGTTCATACCACCTAACAATTATTTATAAATCCATATTCAACCTACCCTCTCAAGTTTGAAAACTAAAACTTAGAAAATCAGATACCTACCTACTTATAAAATTGATATTCAATTTTAACATAGTAGGTTAATAATTAAGAACAATTTTCTTTAAAAGAAACTATTAATTATAAATTGTTTGAAGAGACAAAAAGAAACTACAAAAATATTTTATCATATAAGCAAAGCAACGCCATCTAATAACAGCATAATTAAATTTTGTTAGTCGTTAACTGGTTGTACGCTAGATGGCGTCATTTCTCGCTTCATACGATTTTGTTTCTGTACTACCCATGCACTTTTGCAGCCTATCGTACATTATATATATTTTTTTAATTTTATCATTCTCTTATTTTAGAAGTTAGAGGGGGGGGGGGGGGACACACATTTTACCACTTTGGAAGTGTCTCTCGCGCAAACTATTCAGTTCAGAAAAAAATGATATTAGAAACCTCAATATCATTTTTGAAGACCTATGCATAGATACCCCACACGTACAGGTTTGATGAAAAACATTTTTTGGAGTTTCAGTTGTAAGTATGGGGAACCCCAAAATTTATTGTTTTTTTTTCTATTTTTGTGTGAAAATCTTACTGCGGTTCACAGAATACATCTACTTACCAAGTTTCAACAGTATAGTTCTTATAGTTTCGGAAAAAAGTGGCTGTGACATACGGACGGACGGACAGACAGACAGACAGACATTCCATAAATTTGAAACATCCTTGGTACATTCAGGTGCAGGGACAACTACACATAACTGGGAGAAAAACATGTATTTTTGGCGTATGGTCGGGATGCAAAAATCATATCAAAACTGAAATTATACAGAAAGACGATCATTATTGGGCACAATTCATGGAACCTAAATTAACAAATTTTTACTTATCATACATGTTACCAGAGTTATGTGATCCCAGACATACACGGAATATGGAAATTAGGGATTTAAGGGAATTCACATAAATGTTCTTGCTTTCGTCATTCTCCTCCTCTTGATTCCTTTTTTTTTTAATTTAAATGTTTTCATTAATAACAACTTATTTTAAAATTCGTTCTATTCTCCTCCTCCTCAAGTCGTACTCCTCATTACTGAGGGTCGTGATCCTCCCTTGAAAACAACTTTTCCCTGACGATGTTTCGCCATCTCTGTCTATCCTTGGCCAAGTGAAGCGCATCATGAAATTTCGTGTCAAGAGAAGAGCTTATCTGGTCAGACCATCGCAATGGGCTGCGACCTCTTGGTCGTTTACCATCCACCTTGCCGGTAACCATCAGTTGTTCGAGGTTATTGCGTTCTATTCTAAACCATCGTTAAAGCCAAAATGTATGAAACTTTATAATTGACATCAGTCATTCCGATGACGTATTATTATGCGTTATAACCATTGCGTGCTCTTGTCAGTGCTGGGTTGCCAGCTGTTTTAGAACCCAATGGCTTGGCTCGCGACGATTGGAAAAGACCAGACAGATTGACCATAATGCCTTGGAAGTTAGGTCGGCCTTTGGTGTGTGATGCAACATGTATCGACTACCTTGCGCCACCCCATCTTCCTATTACGGTGGGCTGTGCTAGTGCGATTACTGCGGGTGCAGAAAACCTCAAACAGCGCAAATAGATACTCTAATCTTAATAAGCCGACTTATATGTACCAGCCGTTTGGGGCTGAAACACTACGGCCACAGGGTCCGAGTGCCCACTTAATTTTTAGAGAAATCGCCAAGCGATTGGTCGACTCTTCACGTGACCAGAGGACTAGCCTATTTTTTGGCCAAAGAATCAGCAAAAAGAAAGTAATTTTAAGGCCGGCGCTCACTGACGGCATGGCACGGCGTGTCATGGCAGAGGATTTTATTACTAATCAAGTTATTTTAAATCTTATTTCAATGAGTTTAGAATTCATGTTACTTTATTTCGATACCACGATGCCGGGAAATGACGCTACGTGCCGCGGGACGCTGCGGCATGACGCGACGCGCCGAGGGATGCTGCGGCATGACGTGTTATGCCGTTTCATTCCACGTAATGCCGCGGCGCGCCATTGCATCCCGCGGGACGTGTGGGTCACTTTGTGTCGAGGAATTATGATTGCTAAGCTGGTTGAAATAAGGTTGAAACTTGTGCAGCGGTCATTTCGGTTAATGGGGCGCAGTCCAGTCAGGGCGGGCTTTCAGCAGGATTCCACGGAACGCCGCGGGATGCCGCAGCACAACCTGCCGTGCCACGCCGTCAGTGAGTGAGCAATGGTCTTTGGTCGGTCATAGAACACTAATGCAGTAGGTATATTGCGGATTTCGCGGTAAACTTTGCTTGCGTGATGTAGGTTGTGATGTCAAACAAAAGATTGGTGTAGTTCGTTTGTAGACGTCGCTACTCAAATATTATGTATAAATAACTTTGTCTTTGCTTTGTATTTGCTATGCGAATGATGAGCGTCCCATGTTTTTTTTGTTATTATATTATTATTTACCTGTCCATTTAAAAGAATTTTATATATACTGCACATACAATGTGAAAGTTAATTTTTATGTGAATGTAATAAATGAATGTTAAGTTTAATCATTTTATTTCTTGACATCCTTCCAACAATAGTACAGTTCACCCTAACTGAATCAGTATGTCAGTGCGAGTGGGATAGAATGATACATAGCGCGGGGAAGTGGGGGCAAAATCTGAATTTGAGCTGAACTATTACAAGCCCTTAAGGCGATCCCTGAGAAGAAAGCTACGAAATGCCGGCGCCATTTAGGTTTGACAACAAAATTTTGACGTGCAAAAGTCTTAAAAGATCTACCTAGGGCTGATTTTTCATATTCATAAATTCATAATCAGCCTATAATGTTCCCACTGCTGGGACACAGGCCTCCTCTCGGTGAGAGGGAGTGGGCCGTAATCCACCACGCGGGCCTAGTGCGGGTTGGCAGATGTCACATGTCTTCGAATTTTTGGTTCTAGGACATGCCGGTTTCCTCACGATGTTTTCCTTCACCGTTTTGAGAGCAGTGGTGATGAAATAATTTACACAAAGTAAAGCGCGTGTCAAGGTTCGAACCTACGTCCTACAACTCGTAAGTCGCGGCCGATACCACTGGGCCACCACTGCTCTCATTTTTCAATCGAAAGATAATTTTTATTCGTGGAATAAAATTGACGGCTGACAGATTTTGTACGGAAGAACTGTCAAAAATTCAAAATTATTTCTCGGATAAAATTATCTGGCGTTGGAAAAATCAGCCCATTCCAGTAGACCAGAAATAAACATTTCATTTTATTTCGTAGGTAAGTTTGTCATTTTTGTCTATGGGAAATAGGGCACAGTGCGTGTAACGTGTAATACATACTATAAATGCGAAAGTAACTTTTTCTGTCCGTTACCTTAACGGAATTCGATGAAATTTGGCACACAGTTAGACCATGACCTGTGTTAGGGCATAGAACACTTTATACCACTCGGGCAAAGCCGTGGACAAAAGCGAATTTTCTATAAAATGCTATCGGTGACCTCTGACGTCAAGTTAACTTCACACGTGTTTTAGCTTTACTCAAAAACCATCATAGACTGAAAGCAAAAACTCAATGATTTTTTTTATCTTATTTCAGTGTTTATTTTAAATAACCATACTACATACATAACTACAAATAAATAAAATACTTCCATTTCTATTCGTAATATCAAAATAACAGCTTTTAACTAAATGCATATGGAAGTATAGGTACGCTATTTAAGACGATTTTTTTTAAATTTTTGCCTCTCAGTCTGTTTGTTCCGGTTAATCTCTGAAACGTAATGTGGGACGCCCCCCAACTAGATGGACGGACGACCTAAATAAGGTGGCTGGGGTAGACTGGATGCGGAAGGCGGAGGACAGGGTGCTGTGGCGCAGTCTGGGAGAGGCCTATGTCCAGCAGTGGAGTGCGATAGGCTGAGTTGATTAAATCTCTGAAACGGCTGGACCGATTTTGACGGGACTTTCTCTGGCAGATAGCTGATGTTATGGAGTAACATAAAGGCTACTTTTTGTCCCGGGATAATTTCCGACAGCCAGGCGGGCGAAGCTGCTTGCAGAAGCTAGTTTACCATATTACTCTTTTAATAATCATGTAGGAATATTCTTTGTTCCGTTTTGGCCAGCCAACTTGGCAAATAATAACGTTTCAAAGTAAGTATATTACTTTTCTCAGGTAATTTACTAAACAATACATTGGTTCCGGCGTGTGAGTTCGTCGCCCTTATGTTTTCATTCACCGTACACTTCGGTACAAGTTCAAGAATCGGACCGTATAGGTTAACAATCTACTTCTTTTTTGTTGCTACTTTATTGCCTGCCAGTAGGTGCGCACGCATGAGTCATCCGTCAGGCGGTCAGGCGATCTATCCTATAAAAATATCACCGAGAACTCTCTCACTCGCTTAGGTGACATGAGCTCGACGTGAGCTGTTATTCCACGATTCAAGGGTTTGATTCCACCTGAGGGGCAATTCTCGTAATTTTAAAAACGTTTACAATCTGAGGGGCAATTCCCGTTATTAAAAACGTTCAAAATCTAGTCGCAATCTCATCTCAGCGACAATCAATGTCAAAAACTTGTCAAAAAAATGTGGGGAAATTAGAGGTATTTTTGACAGATTGAGACTGAGATTACACTGTGAACGTTCTTAAAATTACGAGGATTGCCCCTCTGGTCTTCGCCACTCTTAAAATCGTACTAGGCATCTCTGTGTATAAAGGAGAGGCAGTACCAGCAGCAGCGTTACCCTTCCTCCGTAAGACCACAGAATACTTAATAGTATGGTAAGACTTTATGATAACAACATTGCGATCACAAATTCTTTCGCGGTTTACAAATCGCGAAAAAGAGGGCAATCACTCTTCCACACCTTTTTAATAGGTAATGATCATAAAGAAAAATATCTCTTTCTATTATCACTTATATTAATATCTGTGTTTCATTTCCAGGCTACGACGAACAGAAAGCTACGCGAGACGGTGGCCCTCGAGCTGAGCTTCGTGAACTCCAATCTGCAGCTGCTGAAGGAGCAGCTGGCGGAGCTCAACTCCTCGGTGGAGCTGTACCAGAGCGACGGGTATGCACTGTCCATTGACACCTGTCAGATTTGACAGCTGTCACTCATTGACACAATTCGTTCCTTAGTGCTCACTCTTAGTTTTTAAGATTATTATTAAGTAGATAGCTACAAGTATTTTACTGCCTGACACCCCCTACATTTTGTCCAAGTAAACAACCTTGAACAACCTAGAAGTAATCTAGCAATTTCCGTTCCCACACAACTGGAAACTATCTCATAACTTGAATAATTTTGGTAATCAAGTTCTACCTAAATAATAATATCATAATAGATCGAAACTTGTTAAATTAGTTAATTATATTAGGCCATTAAATTATAACTTTTTGACTCAAATGATCTGATCCACCTTGAGGAATTGTCTATGGCCATTAGGGTTGTCAATGCAACGATATTTATATGTTTCTATTATATCATTATCGATATAACAGAACTCTCAGTTTCAGCGGAGCTCTTATCTTATAAAAGAAGGCTCCAATCACCACTGATGTAACATGAAAACTTGTTGATTTTTTCATATTTTTTTTATTTTATGTTTTTCTTATGAGCTTCGGAATAAAAACTCATGCCTTCGTGAAAACACTACCCAGTTAGTAAAGCTGACCTGGTATTGGTACTGACTGCTACTGGGCAATAGATACTCACATAATTATGTTTTTTTTTTCATTTTCATGCAAGGTTACTACTGAAATTTTCATGTTCAAATCAATCCTTCAAGTTGGATTATCATTACAGTTTAAGTATTTGATTTTGTGGCTTTCTGAAATCAAATCTAATTCAGAATTATAGATAGGTATTATGCTAAGTTGTTAATGTGCTGTTATGCCGAGGCCACACTAACGGGAAATGCCGATAATTATCACGATAATTTGTGGCTGCACATACGATTAACGCCCATCATCGCGATAATTATCGGCGTTTCCCATTAGTGTGGCCCGGGCATTAGGGATTACTTAGTTAGTGTTTTCTAACTAATCATATAGCAGTCGAATCGGGAGAGCAGTGGTGGCCCAGTGGTAACGGCCTCGACTTACCGAGTTGTAGGTCGTGGGTTCGAACATTCTGCGTTCGCTTTTCGTCGTCAATAGCTTTGATAAAATCTAAAATATGGTGAAACTACCAAAAAACTACGTACATGAATATCTGTGACATATCACTATTAGGCAACGATGAAATTAAACACCCACACAAGATGCCTGAAGGCAAAATAATTTTAGTTACGAAAACGCTTTCACATACAAAGCCCTAGGACAATAATAATAATACTACATAATATAATAATACACCTACGACAGTAAGAATGTTCGATGTTTTAAAAAGAGTAACAGGTACTTTGTAAAAGTACCAGTAAAAGTAGCCATGTTTACTAGAGAAGTTATGCAATATAGCAATAAGATGATTTGCATAAAGATAGGCTAGGTCATGCTGTGAGCGGAGAGCAGAGCGGCACCCTAATTGCGTAACACACTATCAATCGGAATCTGAATCATTTTGAAACCAATTGCTAATCCATTGCTTCGTAAGTTCGAAAAATTTGTCTGCTCATCACGTAAATAACGCAATGAATGTTGTTGAACTGTCAAAATGAAACCGATTCCGATTGATAAAGTGTTAGGCAATTGCCCTGCTGGTCACATATCAAAGACAGCAAGATAGAGTGCCGGATTTGCCAGTAAATTGTATTTAGTTAATTGGACATGTTTTATAGTGAACAAGCCGTTCTGCCCTATGGGATTTTCCATTGGCAATAAATAACGAACATCCATACAAACCTTCATCCCCTAGTGACACAGGCCTCCTCTCTGAGAAAGGGAGTGGGGCATAATCCACCACGCGGGCCCAGTGGGGGAAAATGGATGTCACATATTTTCGAATTTTTTCTGTTCTAGGATAAGTCGGTTTCCTCACGATGTTTTCCTTCACCGTTTTGAGAGCAGTGGTGATGGAATAATTTACACAAAGTAAAGCGTCTGTCTGGATTCGAACCTACAACCTGGAACTCGTAAGTCGCGGCCGTTACTACTGGGCCACCACTACCCCTTTAGGGGTTGAATTATCAAAAATCCTTCCTTAGTGTTTACTTTTGCTTTATAAGGAACTCGTGTGCAAAATTTCATGTAATCTGTCAGGGAATGAGATTTCGCTGCTGCGTCTTGCGTGGCACAAATAAATTTGTTGGAACCAATGCCCCTAACTAGCTCATTGATATTTGAAACATTACTGTAACGCGCACCAACTAATTCCGATGTATTTGCCAACTTATCTTTGGTAGGTATGTAGCATTTAGATCAACAATCAAAATTCTATATAAATGGAGATGTTACAATTTCTACACAAACTTGTCGATGGCCAAACTCGATTCTTGCTAAAGTCACTACTTCACTAGTGATCCTTTTTCTTCTTTGAAGTAAATTATTACAGCAAGTATTTATTTTGTATTCTATTTTAAATCTGATTCCCATCACTTCTACGCGAAATGTAAGCGCCAATTGCGCAAAAAAATCTTTATAAAGACTCGTTATTTCAACCGTGACACTATTACTGGCTATAAAAACAAAGTCGGCTCGTTTAAATGTCACTGTTGTACACACAATAATTTTATTGGTAGACATTTAAAACGCATGTTCTTATGTGTCCGCTTTATTAGTGTTATGTGGAGTATAAATGTAAGTAGGTATCATTTAGTTTTTGGTTGCAAAACTGACAGCAGTAAGTTATATTTAAAGTTGACTGACGACCCTGGCAATAAAATCATCGTTCAGATTTTCTATAGCACAGATAAAAATTCTGTTTGTTTTTTTTTTTTTTTTAATAAGAATCTCTTCGCCAGAAAATTTGTGAATACAGAGTACATACCTAATTACTTTGATAAATATAACATACGATTACCTACCTACATTGTTTAGTTGTCCGTCATACGTCTACCAGGTTTCTGATGTGCAAATATTAATTATTGGAAATGTGAATCTAATAAAATATCCTAATATAATAAGTGTCACCCGCTGATTGTGAGACGTCGGCTCATCAAAATTAATGATGGCAAACTGTGTCGTAAGTCGCTCCAATTAATTAACTGTCCAGTTTTTATGATTTTATTACTAGATTTATGTCTTTCTAATTGTATGTATGTGTGTGTCTTTAATATATACAGCATTTAGTTATACTTAAGATACTGTTATTAAACAGTCAACTATAAATTAACATTTCAAAATGGCGGTGTTTACATAGACAAAAATTACATAGACAATTAGGCTGCTGGCCATTTTATAAAGTATAAATCTTTTTTTATATTATATAATTGTCTGAGTCTGTCAGTGTACATTTTTAACTCGGTCTGACATGTAAGGAAGATGGCTGAATGTCATTCTGCGGTATTGACCTTACGACGCAATATAAAATGCTGAGTCGGTTAAGCAAATTCTATCGTGCAATGAGCAGACAGAAACAGCCTTAAGGAAACAAACACATTTCGGTTGTGAATGTAAAAATATAGTTCCCTTTTCTGCCATTTCAAGACATATTGGTCAGGTACACCGGCGCGGAGGGGTGATTGCGCAACATACTAAGGCTGGCCATACACACAATGCTCCAGCAGTAAGCCACTGATCAACATACACGGACTGTTCATGCAGTCAAATTGAACCGCGTGAAGCTGCCATTGATACCTGCCTGCTTGCTGCTGCAGCAGTTGTGCGGTTTCTATTGCCGGCCTTAACACACGCGTCGAGGAATGAAGAGCGCGGGCGGAGGTAACTGCGCGAGAGCAGTCGACAACTCGAGCAGTCAGTGTATGCCTGGCGACTGCTTGACTGCACGATGAAATTTCACCGCGCTGCCGACCGCCCGAAGCAGTCGCGTTCCATGTATGTGTGTACGTCTACGTAGAAGACAGCCGCACGCGCGGCTATGCAGTCGCAGCTTGAAGCAGTCGATACTGGTTGTCTGAAGCTGTCCGTGTAAGGCCGACCTAACAGTAGCAATGGTTTTCATTTTGACAGTGCAACAACATCCATTGCGTTATTTACCGTTATAGAGCAGACAAATTTTTCGAACATATAAAGCAATGGATTATCAATAACCTTCGAAATGATTCAGATTAAGATTGAAAGTTTATTACGCAAGGGAGCTGATTGATTCGGAACAAGATGTTCGATTCTCGTCGGTTTATGTATGCATTTGTTTGGCCGGAATTCGGACGACTTCTTGTATTTACATAATGATGTAATGTCAACAAGGCCGTTAATAGAAATGTCTCGATATTTCTCTGTATTCAATACTTTAATTTGACGTTATTATGACGTATGAGAAATGGGTAGGTCAACTTCTGGTGATCTGGTGATAAGATGTTTTTGAGAAAAGCTATTCGACCGTTTATTAATTTAAGTTGACGTTCAAAAGTGCCTTTCAATGGCCTACTTGAAATAAATTATTTGACTGTGACTTTGTAGTATTAACACAGCTACTTAGACAGTACAAAAATGAAATACATTTTCATTCGCCAAAACAAAAGATAAAATCCGGAAACTGCATCAACTTTCTGACTAACTGACCGACTTTTTGACAACTCCAAAGTGCCTGTAAATGGTTTAATTGAAAGAAATCCTTTAGAGTTTGAGTACCTATCGAAAAAAGCATCTGTACATACGAAAACTTAAGTCCCTTAATCTAGGTTTTACGTACAGAAAGTTAGGTAGAGCTACTTTTCTCCAATTATTACCGACTATACTCGTAATTCGTTAATTAGCATTCCTACCAACTCACTACCTGTCTTGTCTGGTCCCAACTATGTTGACGTCGGCTTCCACTCTTACGAGATGCAGCTGAATACCAATATTTTACATGGAGCGACTGCGTATCTGACCTCCACAACCCAGTTACAGGGTAACACGATACCCCTTTTTTATATGGATGGGAAATCATCAAAATGACCCCTCTCGTTCTGGGTGGAGCGGAAGGGAGTGCCAGATTCTTACTGACTAAAACCCATCCGTGTTCCTTCCTTAGCCCTTTATGTTCCGGGGTAGCGGTAACCCTTTCGGACAATCCCGCACCCCCGGCAGGCTTCGGCCCTGACAGGCCCCTTCCTTTATGCTGACATCTCAACACGATACCCCTTACCAACTATTTTCCCAAAAAACAAATGAAGCACCAAAAGCATGATACTTTAACATAAAACAAAAGAAGTCTTTTAATAACAGGTTGGCGACTATCATCATGCCATAACACTTGGTGGCTGAACAACAAAACGAACAGTCCTTTAGAAGTGTAAAATTCTACATAATCGTAGTGATTATAGGAAAAAAGTAGGCGCGAGTTAAAAGGTGGACACAAAAAAGGAATGGGCAGTAATGAGACGCGATGCGGTTACATGGCGGGCAAGGTAGGATGCTCATGTGGTTTTGTTCGTGAAATATTAAATTTTTGACTAAGAAAAAGAAAGAAAATACGTTTATTTGCGGGTGAACATGACGCAAAAAAAAAACATAAACACAAAAAAAAAAAAAAAAAAAAGAAGGTAAGGGAAACATGCGTCACATCCACGCAAAATGGCTATCGCTCAGCAAAATGCTGCGACCCTATGCAAGATAGAGCCCCAGCACTGGTATACCGGGTGACAAGGACATCGAGGCGCAACCTGTTAGGTACCATAGATTTAGTACATGATTCAAAAATTTCAATGCAGGGCGGGTTAAAATTATTCACCGGTTTAAAAAAAAAAACCTGTGAAAATTGCTCAAATTTTTACCAACAGCGCCCCCTGTCAACCAACGGCATTCGAGCGCCAAAAATCATTGTAGCAGTGACTGTGACTTAGGCCAGTATAATAGAACCTCGATCAAAACTCAAGCATTTAGTTAAAACAAGTTTAAAGCCATTTGATTGGTTGAAATCAATTTTAAGTAATGATTATATATCATCATTTCAGCACGGAATCACCCACTGCTGGGTAATAGGCATCCCCTTTTTTCTGCCGTACTTCCCAGTTCCGTGCGTCTCTCATCCAAGTGTTTCCCGCGACTTTGTCGATATCATCAACAAAACGTCAAAGTTGAAGTCCCTTTTCGCTTTTCCGACCGAAAAGTCTCAAGATAGGTGGATCTTTATATTAAGTAATCATTTTCTCTACATAATCGCATCCGACATGAGAAATAACGGTACCAAAAAGTTTTCCCAATTCATTTCTTATAAATAATTTTAACAATTAAAACGAAACAAAATATCGTTACAATTCAATTACCGCTCGCCAATTAATGTTAAAAAAGATAAAATAAAAAATGGTTTCCGCCATTGTTGCATTTTCCCGCGCTCCGCCATATTGTAACCATAGACTAATAGAGAGGAATGCGCGCGCTAATCTACGTTCTTTTGTGAGGAATGCGAACTTTTTATAACTGTGTAGTTTCAAGTAGTTTGATGTAGTTACAATAAATACTCGTAAATATTTTTATTTCTGTTTTGTTTTGTAGGCTTTTAAGAAATATGTAGTTGCCTTTTTCTTTAAATATTTAAATTATAGTTCTCAGTATTGCGAAAATATTTGCCTCATTGACTGAGTGGGAAACAGTCGTGTAGAATATAAAAACCCAGACCGTTAAAACGTTAAATAATGCTAATATCTCAATAGAAACGTTTGCTATCCGTAGGCGATAATTTAGCTCCCATAATAGTAAAATTTAGACCTAACGTATTATTATATTAAACAGACAAGCACGCTAAAGCTTTCTTTCTGAGATATCTAGTTAATGAATGGTCCGAAGCGGCAACTCGTGGCTGCTTTTGTACCTGTGAGGCTGTAATTGTGCTTTGTATCGTATTAGTAGGTACTAAGTTCCTTTACTACTAGGTTAACTAGCTGAAATTATAGGGTCTTAACTCTTAAGATAGATATGTCAGCAGAATAACCTACTGCCCTAGACGTCACTGCATCCTGTCCTGCCACTCACGGGCTATGGTCTAAGAATCCAATGACGATTGTTTCTAGCACCTTATTTATTGTTGCCAATTAGCAACGGTATTACGGTGGAAATTGTGACTGACCACCGATTTCCGACGGTCAGAGACATAATAAGGATTCCAGAAACTTGACTTTACTTCAAGTCCACCTTTAAACTGTTATGCCAGGTGTATTCAGTTAGGGTCGAGACATAATTATATTATTTATGTTTTTTTGGTGTAGGTATGCCACAACCCGCAGTGGGTAGTGGGTTACGGCCCACTCTCTCTCACACAGAGAAGGCGTTTGTCCCACTAGTCAGAACATTATAGGCTGATTATGCTGAGCCCAGGGCAGTCAGTGCCATAACTGTTCTACTAAGTACCTACAGGCTAATATTTACCTACTAGCTTCTGCCCGCGACTTCGTCCGCGTAAAATTTCACCCTCCCCCATTCACCCTCTTAGGGGTGGAATTTCGAAAAACCCTTTCTTAGTGGATACCTACTCTTCACAAAGAACACACCCTCCAAATTTCATGTCTCTAGGACCAGCGATTGAAGCTGTGCGTTGATATATCTGTCAGTCAGTCAGGACTTTGAATTTTATATATTTAGATGACATGAACTATTCTTCCACTTCGTGTCGTAACAAGAGAGAAAAATAACCTGTGCTAACTGCTGTCTCTTTCTTATTCGACAGCGGCAAAGAATGCGTGATGCCGATGATCCCGCTGGGTCTGAAGGAGACCAAGGAGGTGGACTTCCGAGAGCCCTTCAAAGACTTCATCCTGGAGCACTACAGTGAAGACGCCGCGGCGTATGAGGACGCGATATCAGACTTTATGGACATGAGACAGGTAACGAGCTTCTTCCATTCTGTGATAATTGGCTAATTTTGTCAGTAACGGTCTCAAATAGATAGTGGGGCTTGTGGCTAAATAATAACAGCTGCACGGGTCCATCGATCAGGTTAAGCTACGCTTGCCGATGTTGGTCCGTGGATGGGTGACCATATTTACATACGACAAGACGAAGACCGCTGCCTCGGAAAGCACGTAAAGCCGTTGGTCCCGGCTGTCACTTCTGGGCCTTTCGCAGCCGTTACGGGTCGTCAGAAGCCCAAAAGTCTATCAACCAGCCTTACCAAGGGGTTTCGTATTATCCAGTAACTGAGTTGTGGAGGTCAGATAAGTAGTCGCTCCATGTAAAATACTGGTACTTAGCTGCATCTGGTTAGACTGGAAGCGGACCCCAATATAGTTGGGAAATGGCTAGGCAGATGATGGTCTCAAATATACTTAAGGTGAATGGGTAGTTGTAGCCCGCGAAATTCAACTTTTCTTACGTTTTTTGCAATTTTCAGGTCAGTGTCAGGTTGTATCTTGATCAAAATATGATTCGCGACTATAACCGGTACGTATTTACAGAATTATAATAATTAGAATCATTAATACATCTTTCTAAGTTAGATTTCTACCGTTAAGAACAAATCTCGCATGGAA
This sequence comes from Amphipoea lucens, assembly GCA_947508005.1. Taxonomy (NCBI): domain Eukaryota; kingdom Metazoa; phylum Arthropoda; class Insecta; order Lepidoptera; family Noctuidae; genus Amphipoea; species Amphipoea lucens. Next base: position 18,436,805 of record OX382375.1, read on the forward strand.
AAGGGTTTATGGTAGAAATCTAACTTAAAGAGATATATTAATGATTCTAATGACTATGATTCTGTAAATACATGTCTATTATAGTCGCGAATCATATTTGGATCAAGATACAACCTGACACTGATCTGCAAATTGCAAAAAACTTAAGAAAATTTAAATTTCGCGGTCTACCATGTCACATTCACCTTAAATGATACTTTTACATTGCATGCAGTTTCCAAGTATTAAGCGAGAATGTTTTGTCTATTTACCTACGGCATGGACCTATTTGATTTTATGGCCTATTGGACCTACTCTTGATCTCGATCTCGCCTATTGTACTGATCTTTAGGTGCTTTCGAAATACAGGAGGTAGGTATTTCATGGATGTACTAGGGAAGAAGGAACTTTGGAGAGGCTTATTTTCAGGTGCTGACGCCCTCAATGAGCTACATACAGTTCTCGCAGGGTTGTTCGTTTTTTTAGGAAAAAGTCGTGGGGTGTCGAAAAGTTTTGAGTATGAATATGGCTATGAAAGTAGGGAAAATAACAAAGCAACTATGGATCGGCTGTGTGAAAGATGATATAGGCAGAACGGGGGTCACTAGAGAGGTATGGTAAAAGAAGACATGTTGCGCCGAACCCAATAAAGATACATAAGTGCAAGCAAGAGTTTGATGCCAATTTGTTTAGTGGACGTCTTTCGACTGAAATGATGATAATAATGCCCAGCAGTGGACTACTATACCTTAAAAAAACTGATGATGGTGATTGACGGTTCTTAACTATACTCTGACTTTCCCCAGGCGATGCGCACGCCGGTGCGGTCCAGTTCGGGCGTGGCGTTGCTGTTCAAATACTACAATCAGCTGTATTTCATCGAGCGACGGTTCTTCCCGCCCGACCGGTCGCTCGGAGTCTACTTCGAGTGGTTCGATTCGTTAACAGGTACTGTTGACCAGTTTACATAGGACCTATATTCCCTTAACCCAAATCCCTCTAAACATATCGAAGATATCATACCAACCCGCACTGGGCCCGCGTGGTAGATTACGGCCCACTCCCTCTCACAGAGAGGAGGCCTGTGTCCCAGCAGTGGGAACATTATAGGCTGATTATACTTATACTATATATCGAAGATAAAAAAAATATAAAAATGCATTTGGATTGATATTGATTATAGCGCCATCTATTATTACCTAGCAAAACCATTTAAATTATTGCAATGTGTTAGAACACAGATGGTGCAGCTTCTTTGTTTTTGGGGAACAACACACAGATGGCGTTAGTTGTATGATTTTGAATTATGAGCTAAATTAATAATTATGGACGCTGATTGTATATCGTATAATAAATATTATTTTAATTTTGGCAGGAGTCCCGTCTTGCCAGCGAACAGTGGCTTTCGAGAAAGCTTGTGTCTTGTTCAACATAGCTGGCATCTACACACAACTCGGCGCTAAACAGGTAAAAACCAAATGATAATAGCAATAGGTATTTTTAACGTAGAAAGTAAGTAGCAATAGTCATAGGCCATGTGTCATTTCCAAAATAATTGTATCTTGACGACTGCACGTCCTGACTTTACAGCGACAATGTTAACGTCAAATAATATGTTGGAACCTATCCACTTACATTTCGACCGTCGAACCTCAGGTCAAACTACTACAATAACGGGGAAGGGGGGGAGTTGGTCCGTTCCTTAGGGAACTGGGTTGCGTTTCTCCTAAGTAAATCCATATCCATACTTTATAATATAATGCGAAAGTAACTCTTTCTGCCTTTTCAACGGCTCCCCTTAACGGCTGGATAGATTTCGATGAAAGGCACACAGGTAGACTATGACCTGGATTAAGATAAAGGGTTACTTTTTATCCCGGTAGCACGATTCCGTAAGATAATCTTCGGCCTATACGCGGGCTAAGTCGTGGGCAAAAGCTAGTTTTACAATAAAGCCTACATTCCATGCTCACCTTTTATCACAGGACCGCTCGACGTGCTCGGGCCTGGACGGCGGCGTGGAGGCGTGGCTGCGCGCGGCGGGCGCGCTGCGCTACGTGCTCGACAACTTCACCAACGCGCCCTCCGTCGACCTCGCCGCCGACACGCTGCTCGTACTCGCCGCGCTTATGACTGTAAGTGTTTATGCTGCTGATTTTAGCAATTTGAAAAATCTTTCTGTTTGACTTATGTGTTTATTGTAATTTTTGCTATTAAATTAAATTAAATTAAATATCATTTATTTCAGGCAATTATTAAACCCATACCATACAGACACATACACTTAAATACTACTATGTTAACTTAAAATGTGAAATGTAGCTCAAACCTCCAGAGATGACAACATTGAACTTTCTCATCGCAATCGAAACTGCTGCTGCAACTATCTATTGGGGTCCAAAGCCCTGTTTCATAATTTCCGAATAGCCATTAACTATTCGCAAAAAAATCGAAATGGAACCGATATTTTATGAAATTCTGCCAAATTTAACGCATAATTTATAGGTGATGAAACAGACCCTTTCTAGACTAATCTATTGATTTTTTTTAGCTCTATTGCTCTATATGGGACGAAGACTTCAGAGCAACTGCTCTAAGATTCAAATCGAGTTGTCGCTATTACCTATAACTAACCACTGAACTATGTTTTTCAGGCGCAAGCTCGCGAGTGCTTGTTCGAGAAGCTGCAGCTACAGGCGGGCGAGGCGCGCGGCGAGCTGCGGCGTGCGCCCGAGCTGTGCCTCGACCTCGCGCACGAGGCCGCGCATCTCGCGCACACCTACCGGCAGCTTTATGAAAAGGTAATACTAACACCGTCGTAATATTCATCGACATTTATAATTGTATTCTTTAAAATTAATAGCAAGCAAATTCAGCTGTGCTAGAAAAAACAGCGTTTGATAATATAAATGTGGGTACTCACGGTCAGTCAAGAACTCACTGTGTAAATAAATTAGAATAAGGATAACATACAAGTTACAAAAGCTTACCAACAACCAAACTGAAATAAAGAAGCAATCAAAAATAAGAATTTACCAAGCCAGCCAAATTCTTGTCTAGAGAGCAAGGTCCTTTCCAATGCTAGGTACCTACTGGTTAGTAGCCTAAATAAAATATGCCTGTTCTCAGATGCAATCGGAAGGTGTATTCAACTACGTGCCATACTCGTGGGTCTCTTTAGTCCACGTCAAGACTGAGTTTTATAAAGGTATGTAAAATGCTGTGTTCATAAATATACGGGCGCGGTCTCGGTCGCGTGCTGCCCGCGCCCGCCAAGTGCGACGGCAGCAACGAAAGTTTTGGTAACCGGCGGCATGTCGATGATCTGTCGTGACGTCACCACACGCTGTCGGTAGCGTGTGACGTTTTAAAGAGACCGTACCTTACATAGTTAGTTTAAACACCCAAAAAAGTTCTAAACACTAACGTAGATATTTTAATAAGAATAACCTTTAACAGCGTCCCATGTTCCTGGACAGGGGTAGAACTGATTGATTCTAGCCAATTTTTTTTTTCATGAATCGCTTCATTTCACGTTCCACTTGGCCAGTTTTATTCCCGAAACTAGCTGTCCTTCAACCGCCTTCTTTAGGTATTAAAATTAAAAAAAAGAGTTAAAACATCTGTCTGATCGCAGAATCGTGTTTCTAATAATAAATGTGGCCATTTTCCTCAGCGTTGGCGCACCAGTACTGTGCGACAGGTCTGCTAAACATGCCAGCGACGGCGCGGTCTCCCAGCCGCCTAGCATCTCTGTACGATGCTGACACACATCTCGATAATGGTAAGATAACGAAAAAAAGCCCGGGGTGTCAAGAAACACCTATCCTAAACAGGACAGAAATGCCATGTTTAACAGGTACTGTTACTATGTTTGTCATGTTGAAGCGTCCTGCATCGTACTAGCAATGCAGAACTTAATAATAATAATCTTACGCTACAGATAATACCGAGTCTTTGCGGAGCCATTAATGTACCAAAGTCAATGAACTACTTACCTGCACCCTGCACCCTAATTGCGTAACACACTATGAATCACAATCTGAATAATTTTGAAGGATATTGCTAATCCATTGCTTCATATGTTCGAAAAAAATTCTGCTTAACAATGTAAATAATGCAATGAATCTTGTTGAACTGTAAAAATGAAAGTGATTGCTACCGCACTTCAGGAAGTAATGCCCGCAACCGTAACCTAATTGTGTAGCCTCAAAACTGAACTAACTGAAGCAGAGTTTAATAATAAATATAAAGATTACTATTAATTTATTTTACTTCTAGGCTCGTCCATATCTCCGACGCTGAAGGATGCAGACGTGGACTGGATAGCGCTGGGTCGCGCGCACCTCGCGGAGGCGCTCACACTGTACGAAGAGGCGCTCAGGCTGCAGAGGATGTGTCGGTAAGTACACAATTTATGGAACGTCTTCTATCAGGCACAGGCAAAAGAAAACAGCTACTTTTCCGGTCATAACTGGTTGGAAATTGAAGATAATCAGTAAAAAGTACGTCTCTTGACGTTAAGTAGACCTCCAGACAGCTCTCGTAAAGTAATATTGAATTGTGGTTGTATTCGGCAGCAATGACTAACGAGTTTGAGAAAATTACTGTTAAAAAACTGGTAAATACAGGGTAAAATTAAATTAGCTTAAATCTAAGTAACTACAGCTGACTACGGGGTCAACGGCCGCTAGTAGTGTAGTTACTCTAAATGATGAGTTTAGAAAATCTTTTTTTTTTTTTTTGGTTATATCGTCATTTGATATCGCTACCCTCTACGTATGTAGAATTTCGCTAGTAATTGGACCCTGTTAAGAACGCCACGTACGACTGTAACCTTCACCTCCCCGCTGCTGCAGCGAGCTGCGCGGCAAGGAGGCGATCTCGCTGGTGGTGCGCGCGCAGGCGGAGCGCGCGGCGCGCGAGCGGGCGGCGCAGCGCGACGACGACGCGAACGACTTCAACGATCTTATCGACGCGCCCAATGTGCAGCGTGAGTACACAATCAAACATTACTTTAATGGGCAACTATAGTCTCGGAATTATACAGATGCCGATTACAGGTTAACCAGCATTCTCAGAAATAAGTAGTAGGTAGCCACAGAAAAATAAAAAATAATAAAACTAATGGCTCTGGAAACAGACTTCAGCTTTAAAATGCTAATTATATGCAAATTATATGGCTAAGATAGTTAAAGGTTCAAAGTAATCAATCGACTTAGATCAATTGGATTTTCTAGTGAATCCCCACCACCGGCAATATGAATATAAATAAAAAGTGTGTTTTGCATGTTGATCTCATTTTTCAATGCTAAATTATTTTTCGTAAATCAGAAAAATAGCATGAATTATCATAAATTTTTGATTATGACATTCTAATCGATATTTTTTTCTGTTTTATCTACAGCTTCATCAAAATTCCAACTGGCTTTAACGCAACCAGACTTTGCTCAGCACAGAGTAGAAGACCTATTCAAATCTCTAGGACCAATCGCCATATTCTCCGCCAAACGCCACTGGAGCGCACCCCGCCTCGTCCAACTACAGAAGTACAGGGATGGATCCCGACGCATCGAGAGACCACGAAACGGAAATACCGAAGAATACGAAGAAACAAGAAACGGCAAACACAGGAGCGACAAACGAGACCGATCGGAAGACAACAGCACTTACTACAACCAAATAATTAGGAGCGACGAGAAATATTCCAACGATTATGAGAAAAAGAAACTTCATAGGGTCACAAAACAGAATGGAGTATACATAAACAGTTATAACAATAATAATTACGAATATCATCCGAAAGTCTTGGATTATGACGACTCTCCGAATGAGTATAAAACTAAAGGGGAGGGGAAGATAGAGAACGGAGTGAAGGACTGTAACGGTAAAGTGAAGAATGGGAGGAGAAAGGATCCTATGAGGAGGGCGGCGAGTGAATACAATGTGTCGAACGCGAAGACTGAAGATGAAGGCTTCGGGTTCTCTGTGAGAGGAGATGCGCCAGTTGTTATAGCAGGGGTTGAGCCTAACTCTTTGGCTGATGTAAGTGTTATTATTATTTTTTATTACATTTGCATCGCGAGCACTTCCTAAACGCTGTTTTCTCGTAACTGTTAAATCGTTGTACCTACAGCAATAGCCTTATTTAAAATTCTGATTCTTGAAACTGTATAGCTTAAACATAAACAAATCAACCAAACGACGATCGGAGAATGAATCCTAAGGCGTGCTACACATATTTTTTGTTGAACCACAAAAGGCGGACCTGAAGAAGACCTATACTACATATTATGTTTTGCCGCCCAGTTGTACTGATTAATGCCATCCTGAACAAGTGTGTAGCATAGTACTTTATCGATCTAGCAAACCAAAACATAGCATGAATGAAAAACACGTAAATAAAATTCTTATTCTTAACTCCCTCATTCCAGATCGGTGGCATGCGTGAAGGCGACTTCATAATCTGCATCGGTGACACAGACGTGAAGTGGAGCTCACACGACGAGGTGGTGCGACTTATACAACAGGCCGGAGATACACTCACTATGAAGCTAGCCACGCCGATGGATAAAAGCTCTATAAAGGTACGTATACAAAGCCTTTGATTAGTAAGTAATTATAACCGTGGAGCTAAGAACGACTAGAGTTACGACGATGACGACTTTTGATGAGTATGCATAACTACACTTGGGAGCAAATAAATCGAGCCACTTCCTTTTTTCACGTATAATGGTTATTATTTTTGGTATTATGGAAGGTATCAATTCAAAACATATATCGCCTGAAAGCTTATTTAATAACCTTTACAATGAGGGTAAATTATTGAATGAAAAACTTATTTAATGATAAATTATTGGCTCTGAAAGAAAAACGATAATTTTGATAGAAAATTGTCAGTCCAGAAAAAAAAAATTAAAAACAAAATTATGGTATAAACTTATTCTTAATATCTTGTATTACCCCCCCTTGCCCTGATTTCGATAGATTTTCTGGACTGTTTTAACCCTACAATTTTCTATCAAAATTACCGTTTTTCTTTCAGAGCCAATAATTTATCACTAAATAAGGTTATCATTCAATAATTTACCCTCATTGTAAAGATTATTAAATAAGCTCTTAGGCGATATATGTTTCGATTTGATACGTTCCATAATACCAAAAATAATAACCATTATACGTGCAAAAAAAAGCAAGTGGCTCGATTTATTTGCTCCCAAGTGTATATTCATCACAAACACGATCCACTTAATCAACTACTATACTCTGGTGTAGACTCGCCTGGGTATAGTAGATCACTTACTTACTGCATACTGCTGACTCTAATGACTGCAAACTATGCAAATACGATGGTGCTTTAAACATTGCACCGCTCAATCGTGGACGAGTAAAAACGATAGCATAATATTTCGCTTTTTCTAGGCGTCACCAGAAACTCCCCGGCAGTCTAACTCGAACCAAGGCTCGGTATCAGCAGCTTCCACAGCATCCAGCGGCTCCACAGCTGTGACCGCGCGGTCCTCGGCACGACGAGCGCCATCTTGGAACCCCTTCCGACGTCACACGACCAGAGACAACAGTTCACACCGCGGCTCACATACCAGCAATATTATATTCAGATAAATAAACATTGTATTATAGTTTTGTAGAAGCGCCATCTATTGGGCGACTTTTGAAAGTTACAACGCCATCTGTTATTGTATTTTATGCAATTTCGTGGTGACACTTATGCCATCTAGCGGATGTTTCGTTAAAATTATGGCGAATCTGTAAATGTGTGGCTAAATTGTATTTGATGTGTGCCAATTGGTTAATTACTTTATTTTGCAATTGCTGCGAATAGTAATTTAAACACATCCATGATAATAATGTTAAACATCACTGGTCATAATTAGAAGAACATCAAGAGTGTTGAATGTTCAATGGTTTAGAGGACTAAGGTCCGCTTGCACCATAAATCACTAAATGCGTTTAAGAGTTAAACGTGTTTAAAACATCATTCTGTCTCTGTCATCTTTAAAGAGTTGGCAAAATTAGAACGATATTAAAATTCGTTTAGCATTTAGCGCTGAACCAATTTTAACATCGTTGCATTACTTGATTTGTGGTGCAAGTAGACTTTAATGTCACAAATTATGCAATAAAGTCACAAAAACGTTGGTCTTTAAATCAATCAGTAGCGCCATCTTTATTTATTAAGTCGGAAACATTATTAATAAGTAACCTAAGCTAAAATTTAAACCAACGCCATCTATTTTCGGTTTCTTGTACTATTCTATAGACTAATCTTTTGGTATGTGGTTGAAGAATTATTTAAGTTACTTCGGACAGGGCGACATTCGCTGCTATTATATTTAGGTTCCTAAATATATAGTTAGATATGGGGACCTTACATCGGCTATGAGACTCCAAAGTTATTCTTTTATTATTTTATAAGTTTTCAACTTGGCAGGGCAAATTTTTTTCGCAATGTGGGTAAATGTGTGTGGATTTCATCAATAATTATTTTTACTTTAAATAAAATGTCAGATTGTTCTCTCCATAATGTTTGAGTTATAATAAAGTTTGCCAAGTTAGCTGCCTAAAGTATATTCTTTCTTACTAACATTATATAATTACTTATATGGTAATATGCACATGATTACATAAAAATACACACTGTCAAAAAATTACCTCTCAATACACAGGTCATTACTTTGCCTTTATTATATTTTTCATTTATTTTTCATACGTTGGTATTTATTTTATTTTCATTATATACCTATACCAACTTAATAAACATTAAAACTCGAATATTGACTATGAGTTCGTGTAAATTGGAACTGTAAAAACAAATTTTTGTATACATATGGAGAATTAAACTTTATATACAATATTTGGTATACTAGGTATCTAAAATACCTTAGTCGGTAACACAATGCCTACTGGTGTACTGTCACATCTTTATATCGCAAAAAGACGTGAGCAGTCGCAAAGAACGTCGACATTTTGAAAAAAATCGATAAGTACCTATTTCTTTTTCAAATCTTTCCCTCTCCATCTCCATCTCCTGAAAAACCTGGTACCTACACAGAAAAATAATTTTTGAGATAGAAATCAATTTGAAAAAGTAAATACAAAAACATACCTATAAGTACTTACGTACTTGAATTTTAATGTTTTGTTGTTTGAACTTGCTATATTTGTATATTACTAAAAAGGGGTAAGTATGTCCTTCAAAATAGGTATTACGACTGATTGAAAAAAATATGTATATTTTGATAAAAACAACTATGTATATTCGTAGTAAATAGAAAATATATGTCACAATTTATTTTAGATATACGTGTAATTACAGTATTTTTAGTTATTACAATAAATAATATATTATTTTTAAATATTTTGGATGTGATCGATTTTAAAGTAAAACAAAAACTTTTAAAAACATTGATCGCGTCCAAAACGTAAAATTTTAGATTGATTATAACAATTTAAAATTTTTAATTCGACTTATTTTAGTTTTTTGTATAATATTATAGAGTAAAAAATGTATATCATTGTATAAACTTGTATAAGATAAAATGTATAAAATTGTTGTGGTTACTTTTGAACAATAAAGGTTATTTAAAGGCTAATTCGTTTTTCATATTGTCCATTCAATCCTGCGCAACAATGCTTGAACAATTTTCGATCTCACTTCGCTCGCTCTTGCAACCTAGGTTCTCCAAATAACAATGGCCATTTTGGACTAGGAAAAACCAGGATTTGTTACAGAGATGAGACCATCCTTAGTTTATTCACAATTTCAATCATCATTGAATCAAGATACATGTAATCCTTATTTTTTAAAAGCAGATCTTCCCAATCCCTCAAGAGAAGATTCATCGACATGTCGACGGCGAAGTGCTAATAACACCTAGTCAAAAATTTACACAAACTGAAAAAAAAGTTAAAAAATAGACACGTTGGTTTATTTGGGATGCATTTCCACATTTTAATTTAATGCTGTTGGTGTTACAAATAAAAATACACTTAGGAGATTTCACTAAAACATGCGAATAACGCCTTTAAATTCAAAGCGATAGAAAAGTGAATTTCTCGAAAAATTTCAGTAAGGAGGTGGTCCTGAGTGTATTGTGTGATCGGTGGGACAGCCTCATGCTGGCTCACTGGATGCGGCTGCACACTTAGGTGTCAGTCGTTTCAATTTGCAATTTTTTCAATTGTGTGGTTTTGTGTTTTTTACTAACATTAGGTTAAGATTTTTATATATGGATTTTTAATCTGCAATAAATGTGTTATTATTATTATTGGCATTTCGCCGTCGATGTGTATTCTTCCCATCCTCACGTATGGTTCTCAAGCATAGTCTGATAATTCAGCAGAGGTTCACGCTTGAGGTTTGCCTGAGAGCTATGGCCTATGGAACGGAGTATTCTGTGTATTTAAATTGTGGACTGGGTTAAGAATACAACAATCCATCAGTAAAATACACATCTGCCGCATATCAGGCGATCAATGGGCCAAACTTACGACTCAGAAACGAACAACAAACGACATCGCGGGCAGGCCAAGACGGAGATGGTGGGATGACCTGGACTCCTTTAATAATAAAAATTGGTCCTTGGCAGCTCTGCACAGAGAGAAGTTGAATTTGCCTAGCCTAGTAGGGAGGAATTTGCCTAGCCTAGCAGAGGAAAATCAATGACTCGTAAAAAAAAATGCTTAGAACTTGTAGACTTGTACACAACGTGTCGTGGACAAAATACCTTCTTCCCATGTAAATTCAAACCCGTGCGAAGCCGAGGCGGCCCTTAAAGATTTATCAAACTCTGAAAACTTAGGTTTTTGTATATTACGTTATATTTTCCGCAAAAATATTGATGGCGTTGATCGAACTAGTGTTGTACGAGCATCGCCACATGATATTAATTGTTTTAGTTTTTACCTGAACAAGCGGTTGCTAATTCACCGATTTATGTACCTTCGCTGACTAGGCGATTACGCCCGCCACAAATCACCTACTTTAGGTATTATATATTTTAATGTTTTACCTAATAAATGGTCAATCATTTACGGACACATAACAGTGATTTTATTTCCTGTACACATCCCGTGTGATTCGTCCATCTACGTACTACATCTCAGTGTGCGGTGCTATTGCCCGTACATTTTTGGTCCTTCGAGCCGGATCGCCACTCCTGGAACAAACGGTCCTGCAAGTCGCACAGGTACGAAGGGTTTCTACTTACGATAGCGAATCGGTTTGACTGGTCTTCCACAAGCGGATCGCCCCAGTCAGATTGAGAAGGCGCACAATATCGTACGGAGAGATTCCTTCGGACCCTGTAATCACCGTAGGAGACATCAACATTTGGTGGTTCGGGTACTACATCCCAACAACAACAACTCAACAGAGAAGAAGTCAACAGGGCTAACGTCCATCAACAATACGCATACATACTCGCACAACAACCATGGACGCTAGACAACAAGAACTTCTCAAGCGGCAGGGAATCATCGCAGAGGGCATCCGGAAAATTGGTGTCAACTTCGGAAAGGATGGCCCTGACCGCAAAACAACAACATACATCCGGGGCAGGCTGGATACCCTCCAGGCGCACTGGAACGAGTTCGAGATGAACCATGGCGTGCTACAGGGCGCTACAGATCGGACCGACACATACTACGCTACAAAAGTGTATGACAGGGTCAAGGCGGAATACGCAAGTATACAACATAAGCTGCAAACCTGGCCTACCTGCACTGCGGAGCCCGCGGGTCATCAAGGGGAAGAGAATAAGAACACTGGAGTCCTCTCAAAATCAGACGAGCTCAAAACTCAACAATCAACTAACTTCAGAGCCTTCTCCCGTTTCACCAGCAACTTGTGTACTGCTGACATTATCGAGAAATGGGATATAGAAGACAAGCTCAGGATTCTCGAATCTCGATGGAGGGTGATTGACGAAGTACACTGGCAGCACGACAACATTCTCGTCGGAAGTGACGTCAACTACGAGCTTGAGTTTTCGCGGTATGAAGAAACGTACGAGTGCACAAAGCGAGATCTTAACCGTAAGCGCAACCTCGCTGTCCAACAACGGGACAGTGCGCCGAGAATCGAAATACCAATATTCTCTGGCAACTACGCACAATGGCCGACATTCCTCGATCTATACATTGCGGCTATCCACAACAACCCTTCACTCTCGAAGGGACAGAAGATGCAGCACCTAAAAGGGAAGCTAAAAGGGGAGGCTGAGCGCCTTGTGCAACACTTATCTGTTTCTGAAAGCAACTACGACTCCTGCTGGGAAATCCTCCACCATAGATACAACAATTTGCAGCTGCTCTTCACCAAACAAATGCAAGTTTTGATGAGTCAACATACGACTCAACATCAAAACGCTTACGAGTTGAAACGTCTACACGACACAAGTCTCGAAACCGTGCACGCGTTGCGTAACTTGGGCATCGACACATCAACATGGGACCCAATTTTGGTGCACATCCTGACGGGAAAACTGGACACTCAAACCTACTCTGACTACATGGAAGCGAGGAAAAGTCCAAGAGGACTCCCCGATTTTAAAGAGTTTATCCAGTTCATCGAAGGGAAGTTCACGGCGCTGGAATCAGTGGCGAAGAAAACAAGCAAACCAAACAAACAAACAGATGCCGACGCGCCCCCGAACAAAGGGAGCTCGACGACAACAGTACCAAGGGAGGCGTACAACAGATACAGACGCTATCCCAAGACAAACCATACAAGCTCTGACAGAAATTGTCCTGTTTGTAAAACAAGCCACATCTTGCTCCACTGCAAAGCGTTTCAAGAGATGACGCCAGACATAAAAATTAGAACAATTGAGCAACTGAACATTTGCAAAAACTGCATGTATCCGCACAACGGAAAGAAATGCAACTCGCAAAAAAGATGCAAAGTGTGCAACGGCGCACACCACACAACGTTACATGACCTAACCGGTGACGCTACGTCAGCGACACTGTCGTCAAGCCAACTGACCGACAACGTGACTAACAACAACTCACAGCGAAAATCCAATCACGTGTCAGGAAATTTTAAGGAAGTTCTACTAGCTACAGTACAGCTTAAAGTAAAAGCCGCAGATGGAACTTACACCGTACTCAGATGTCTTCTAGACCAAGGCTCCCAACTGAACCTTATTACAGAATCTGCTGTGCAACGACTTGGCCTCCCGCGACGCAACCAAAACTCAACTGTGTCGGGAATCGGAACATTTGCCAGTCAGAGCAACGGGACCGTTCAGTTGGACTGTAAGTCCCTTTACGGAGACTACGAGTTTTCAACGCCAGCACTAGTAATGGCTAAACTACTCAACAATCTACCTAACTACTCTTTTGAAAAACAAGATTGGCCCCACATAGAAAATATTAACCTGGCCGACCCACAATTCAACTTATCAAGGCCGATTGACATTCTACTTGATGCTGGAGTATATGGCGACATAGTCATGAGCAGCATCATTCGAGGAAACATATACGCACCTATAGCACAACAAACTAAGCTCGGCTGGGTATTAGTTGGAAACACGAATACGTTCAACTGTCATGTCGTGGTGGACACTAACGATATCTCTCGCTTTTGGGAAATTGAAGAGATAACAACAGACGGCAAGTCCACGAGTATTGAGGAGGAGTACTGCGAGCGACTGTATACTGACACAACAAAAAGACTAGAAGACGGGCGATACGAAGTTAGAATCCCCATGAGGATGAACTTCGAACAAAATTTGGGGCGATCAAAGCCTCAAGCAGTCGCACAATTCAAGCAGCTGGAAAAACGTTTGGCTAGAGACGAAACCCTCGCTTCAAGTTACAAGGCTTTCATCGACGAATACAAAGCTCTACAACATATGAAAAAGTGTGCAGAGCCGGACACACCGAGCTGTTTCCTGCCCCATCATGGAGTAATGAGACCTGATTCAACGACAACCAAACTCCGAGTGGTCTTCAATGCATCAGCAACCACTAGCACGGGACACAGTCTAAACCAATTGATGGAATGCGGGCCTAACTTACAACAAGACTTACAAGCTATTATTCTACGGTGGAGGGCGTTTGAATACGTGTACACAGCGGATATTGAGAAATTCTACCGACAAATACGTATTCAAGAAAAGGACCAGCACTTGCAAAAAATAGTGTGGAGGGATTCAGTCACAGAGCCGTTACAAGAGTTACAACTGACTACAGTAACATATGGGACCAAGTCCGCACCCTTTCTGGCAATGCGAACCGTAAAGCAATTGGTCAAGGATGACGGCGCGCGGTACCCTTTGGCGGCGGCTATTCTCTCCAATCAACTATACATGGACGACTTACTAGGCGGATGTCATGACTTCATAACAGCACAGAAAGCTCAAGGTGAACTGATAACAATGCTGAAGGGCGGTGGGTTCAACTTACGAAAGTGGGCTAGCAACAAAACGCGCCTACTTGAAGACTTGTCAGATGAACTGATAAGCCAAAAAATGTTCAACTTCAAGGACGCAGACACAAACAAAACGCTAGGCATCACTTGGAACCCGCGCACGGATCAGTTTACGTACAAACAAATAGCACTCTGCAACAAACGTGACGTCAACACAAAACGCACACTGCTGTCGGATATATCAAAACTGTACGACCCACTCGGCTGGCTATCACCGGTAACAGTAAAAGCTAAGCTAATTTTTCAACATGCTTGGTCAGCAACAACGAGCTGGGATGATCAACTCCCACCAAATATACAGCAAGAATGGGAGCAATTTCGCAATCAACTCGCACACATACACGACATTGCCATACCACGCTGGGTCGGCGACACCCAACAATCCTTCGAACTTCATGGCTTCTGTGACGCATCTGAAAGAGCTTACGGATGCGTGATATATTGCAAGTCCACTGATAAAGAAGGTCAACAGCTGATCAGACTAGTAGCAGCAAAAACAAAATTAGCCCCACAGAAAACCCCGATTTCTCTGCCACGATTGGAGTTATGTGGTGCAGTACTACTAGCTCGACTGATGGAAAAAGTTAGAAACTCGATTAACTCCCAGACAGTCACCATACATTGCTGGACAGACTCCATGGTGGTGCTTGGCTGGCTACATGGTGACGTGGGTCGCTGGAAGAGTTTCGTAGCTAACAGAGTCACAGAAATAATACAAATAACTCCATCCAACTCCTGGAAACATGTCAAGTCCGAAGATAACCCTGCGGACTGCGCAAGCCGAGGAATCTCACCATCAGACTTAATAAGTCACGAACTGTGGTGGAAAGCCCCTTCCTGGCTTCAAAACAACGACATACCCAAACAAGGTATTTTTACAACGAACGAAGAGAAAAGGAAACGAGGCCAAACTTGCGCAATACAAACAACACACGCGCCACTCATCGAGCAACTACTGCAAAAATACAGCTCGATGACCTATGCAACACGAGTCATCAGCTGGGTCATACGATTTATAAACAACTCGCGTGACGCAACAACAGCCAACCGCAGGTCACACTTAAGTACAGAAGACATAGAGCAGACTCAAAACCTGCTCGTGAAAACTACACAGAACAATACCTTTGGCGATGAAATAGCGTACCTACACAAACACAACAAGGTACGGGCCACAAGCAAACTGCTGAGTTTGAGCCCAATACTAGACGCCCAAGGCATTCTTCGAGTGGGAGGCAGACTTCAACATGCCAAGTTAAGCAACTCCCAAAAACACCCGATAATTTTACCGAACAACCACAAGCTATCAGAACTCTTGATTGACCAAGCCCACAAGAGCACTCTCCACGGCGGTGCCAGGCTTACTCTGGGACACCTTCGTAACAAATATTGGATACTTGGCGGCATGAAACCAATCAAGAAGCAACTTAATAAATGTGTCACATGTCATCGCTACAAAACGCAACGCAGCAATCAGCAAATGGCAGACTTACCTACACCTCGAGTTACACCTTCACGGCCATTCACACACACAGGCGTGGATTTCACGGGACACGTTGAAATAAAGGCTAACAAAGGTCGCGGCATTAAAACAGTTAAGGCCTACATCGCGATCTTTATTTGTCTATGCACAAAAGCTATCCACCTTGAACTGGTGTCAGACCTCAGCACTGTAACATTCCTCGCAGCATTGAAGCGACTATGCGCACGACGAGGAACGCCTAAACATATCTACAGTGACAACGGAACGAACTTTGTCGGAGCAGCAAGAGCACTAGCCAAAGAACGCCAGGAGGCAATACAGCTACTAGTCAACGATGATCTTATCAACAGCACTTCCGAGAGTGGCATTGAATGGCACTTCAACGCCCCATCTTGGCCAACAGCGGGAGGACTGTGGGAAGCTGCAGTCAAGAGTATGAAACACCACCTTAAACGTGTTCTCGGTGAACAAAGGCTTACGTACGAAGAGTTTACTACTTTGCTAGTACAAATTGAAGCCTGTCTCAACTCGAGACCACTTGTCGCTCTAACAAATGACCTCGATGACATCGATTACTTGACACCAGGTCACTTTTTAGTCGGTGGACCGGTACTGGCACCTCCGATGACGTCAGAGGCTGACAACAGCCAGTTAACTTTACGATGGCGCTTGACAGAAAACATGTACAAGGAATTTTGGAAGAAATGGTCCAACGATTACCTACAAACGTTACAATTACGAGGAAAATGGCAAACCCCAACACACAACATTGCAGTGGATGACGTCGTCCTTATAAAGGAAGAACAAGTAGCTCCAGCCCGATGGCTATTAGGGCGAGTTATAGAGACGCATCCTGGGCCAGATAACTTAGTACGAGTCGTCACGCTCAAGACTAAATCCAACATAATGAAGAGACCCGTAACAAAATTGTCCCGGTTACCCGTTGAAACAGGGATGACTACCGACAATAAAACAACGCAACCCACGGACAATAAACAAACGACTCCAATAACAGCACAACGACAACGCCGGGTGAGCCATAGACAGGAACGCAAGGGTGTTTCCAACTGTAACGTCCTCAAGTACCTAAGCACGTTACTCATACTCATGGTTACGTGTGCGACACCGTCCATGCAACAACTCGTCAATGTAACCACCCTAGATCCAACCCGTCTTGTGTACTTCGACAAAGCCGCAGACTTACAGACAATACAAGACGAATGGAGACTGGTGGTGTACTACAACATGTCGACTTACTGGAAGAGTATTTCTGCCGTTGATCAATACGTCCAGCAACTACACGGACTTTGCCAACGAAATATAGCGTACTTGACTATATCCACACAACTAGAGCACGAACTAAACGAGCTCAAACACTACAATGAAGTACTACAATCTGACCACGGAAGACGCAGGAAGCGAGGTCTCATAAACGGAATCGGGAACATTGCCAACTCTCTCTTTGGGGTTCTTGATGACAAATTTGCCGAAAAATACAACAACGACATCAAACTACTGCACAGCAATGAAGACCACTTGCTCAATCTGTATAAACAACATACCTCAATCATCGAAGGGGAATACAACCTCCTGAAGAGGAACGAGCAAGTAATGAACCGACAGTTTATTGTCATCAACAAAAGTCTCAGAGAATCGCTACAACAACTAAAAACCGAACAAGACCAAGCAACTTTCCTTACTGCTACTGCACTTGCCGCAAACATGATGGTAGCAAACTTGCGGAGAATACAAGACATGTTGATCAACCTAGTTACAGATCTCCGCCACGGCAAAGTCGACACTCACCTGCTAAAACCCGATGCATTCGAAAAACAGTTGAACATCATATCAGGACAAATACCAAAAGGATTATCTCTACCCTGTTCAAACAAGTTCAAGTGTATCCGGGAAATGTATAAACTAGCAAGTGTGCAAGGAAAACTAACGGAAGATTTTATTATTTTCGAAGTAAAAATCCCTTTGGTAGCAGACGAACAATATGAACTAACCGAAGTCATCCCAATCCGCAACATAAAGGGAGCTTCTATGGTTAACATAATACCAACAACCAAATACATAGCCGTCAACTTGAAAATGGACATGATGATACCACTGGATCAACAACATCTTTCATCATGCACACAAGTAAACACAAATCAGCTGCTACTATGCAACCTTGACTTACCTATATACGGAACAAAAACAGCCACAAAAATGTGCGAAGCAGACATAATAAACAATCGAGGAGTATCAACCTGCCGCACGGAAGTATCAAGTTGCAGCAATGAATGGAAAAAGCTACACAGCAAGGGGGCTTGGTTGTTTACGTGTTGCGAGGAATGCACTATGCGCATTTTCTGTCCAGCTGGAATTACGTCACAAACACTTCAAAATACAGGCATAATCACGTTAGGGACAGGTTGCATGATGCGCGGTGATAAACATCTAATTCATTCGCACTACAATATGCAAAGCACAATGGAATTAGGAAATGAGCAAGAGATCTAAGTACCAGAGATAAACCTAAACGAACTATTAACAAGCAATAGTCAAATTACAAATATAACAAACATGGAAATTGAAACACATGAAGAACAACTAAAGGGTCTTAAGAGAAAAATCGAGTTGATTAAAGAACAACAGGATATCCAATTGGTTAATGCCGTGGAGACGGAGCAACATCACTATGTTCTGTACGGCTGTATGATAACCTGTGCAACAGTATTCAGCATATGGGTTTACTTTCAAATAAAGGTACGCTACCTCCGTCTACTTCAAGGAAACAGAACAGCAACACAGGCGCACAAGGAAGAGATCGAGATGGTACCAAGCCATACTCAAGAGGATCCTCCTAGAGAAGGACAGACAAAGGCAGAGACACCGGCACTAGAAGCGGGCACCGGACATCTTCCTAACGGCAACAAGGTGGATCGCGAAACGTCGCCTATATCAGTTAGCGGCGAACGTAGAACCTTCTAATAACTTCCTATACTTATACTATACTTTACTTTTTACTCACCTTTTGTTTATACATATTAGTTGTTATTTGTACTTTTATAGTTGGCAGGATGTACGAGCATCGCCACATGATATTAATTGTTTTAGTTTTTACCTGAACAAGCGGTTGCTAATTCACCGATTTATGTACCTTCGCTGACTAGGCGATTACGCCCGCCACAAATCACCTACTTTAGGTATTATATATTTTAATGTTTTACCTAATAAATGGTCAATCATTTACGGACACATAACAGTGATTTTATTTCCTGTACACATCCCGTGTGATTCGTCCATCTACGTACTACATCTCAGTGTGCGGTGCTATTGCCCGTACAAGTGTTGTTTACTATTTACCGCTAGATGGCAGTATACGTTAGAGTTCTTTATATTTGACGCTAGATGACAATATACGTTACAGTCCTTTTACCGCTAGATGGCAGTTTACGTTAAGTATTTAAATCTCTTTACGTAGATATTGTACTGTATAATATTATATAAGTACGGATGTATTTACATAACAGGGAAATATAGGCACGCCAAAAATATTTTTAAATTCCTTTGGTGTTCCTATTAATTTGCATGGAGCGAATGCCTATCATTTGAGTTCTGCGGTGCTATTCTGTAAAACGATCACCGTGATAACTTAAGTGAAGTGAGCTTAAAGTGAGCTGTCATTCCACCTGTTGCTAAGGATTATTGACACTATTGACAGTAATGCTATTCTGTAAAAATCGCACCGTGAAAACTAAGATGATGTGAGCTTAAAGTGAGCTTTCAAGAGTGCCAATCCCTAGCACCGTGGATTGACAGCTCACTTCACCTACGTTATCACGGTGATCTTTTTACAGAATAGCACCGCTGCTCACTTCACCTAAGTTTTCACTGTGAGATTTTTACAGAATAGCACTACTGACCTCCACCTATCGATGCAATTCTGCAATCCCAGTGCGAAACATGACAAAATGCATTCGAAAAGATGAGTTAATATTTAAATAAAAACAAATTAATGACACAGACCCATAAATTCATAACTCTTTATAAATACAAAACAAAAACAATAAAATTCAACATAAATCGTTTGTAACAATCACAACAATTACGTACTAAGTACTTATTGTACATTGATCATAGAAGATTTCTTTTCTCAAATCAATAATATATGAAAGTAGCCAGGGAATTAAATTGTTAAGAAAATTCACGTAGGATGGCCCTAATCTGCGTTCGCGATTTATTTGCCAAAAATGTAAACAAATATGAATTAATGGAAAAATAACTTTAATTCCTACACAATAAAGTTCAGTTTACGCTACAACTTCAACATTTTTATAACTTTTTCAATAGCGCTAGTCACTCTGAAATCAACTTTACAGTCATTGAAATAAAGTTGATATTCGTTTAACATGAAATAGGGTGGGGGTCTGCAAAACTGCGCACTTTTCTATACGTTATTAGCCATGTCATACAACTGTCAAAGAATGACAGTAATGATTTGAATATCATCATCACTCTCCGGGCAAAATGACTTTTTCTTCCATACTTCTCTATATTTTTGTTAATCTTTTTGCATAAGATCTGTAACGTCTCCTACTGGGAGAGGGCACTGGCTCTTGTAACACAGGTATATCACCTAGCACAGGAGTCAGGGACTTCACACTTTTTTGTAACCACTTTCTTGTGTAATAAAGATTATTATTATTATTTTTTTAGTGTTTTCTCTTCTCAGCTCTTATTATTATTATTATTAGTCGTCATCTCGATAGTCACCTCCTAAAGCATAATCAGCCTATATGTTCCCACTGCTGGGACACAGGCCTCTCGGTGAGTGGGAGTGGGCCGTAATCCACCACGCGGACCGAGTGCGGGTTGGTACATATCACAACATTGTCTTCTTTTAGGGTTCTAGTAGTTGTCACCCCATTATACGGACTATTAAAATTGTAGTCAATGTAACAATGAATTTCCCTGACTACAAAACATTGTATAATACCCTCCTTGTAGGCTTGGCCGCATTCGGATCACCAGACAGATACTTAGAAACTACAACAAGCAATTTTCTCTTACCGAACCGTTATCTATCAATAAAATACTTTTCCATAAACTTTTTAGATTCGTCGTAAACGCCGAAAAATACAAATCCTCCGATCATGAACGCGGTCATTCTCGGCATGACACCGGCGAACAGGCCTTTGACGCCTGACTCCACGTATATGGTCGTTAAGACTGGTTTGATGCGCAGTTTGCGCGTGACGGTGTAATCGTCCGCTAACATGATGCGTGTTTTCGCGAGGTCTAGAGGTGTTGTCACTGCGGATGCGAAACCGCCAGCTATTGACCCGCACATTGCACTCTGTAAGAAGAAATTTTCGTTTAAGAGGACTACATGACCTAAAGCGCGGTCACTGTCGGACTGCATAGGAAAGAAAGAGAAGCGCGATGACACAACGCTGGTAATTTATTGCAAAATATGAAGCAATTATCTATTTACGAAAAATCTATTGTTTGGACTAAAAAATTAAAACACTAGAGTTTTAGTATGTTGCTTGTAGAATAATCTGACAAAAAATGATATTGATTTTATTATGGTTTTTATTGTAAAAAGGTATCTTCATGATTTTTTTCTATCGTACCAAATAAGTTGTGTTATGTTTTCAACACACTATCTACCTAGCATGTATCCTTTTTCTTTTTTTCTCGCAGTGGAATTCCTCATGGACTTCCTCTATCGTGGGGGTGAAAGAGGGGCATGCCGGACTCTTACCGGCTAAAACCACCGCGGTGTTCCACCTCTACCTATGGCCGGGGGTGCGGGATTCGCATAAGCATTCACCGCTCCCAACCTAGCATCCTGTATCCTGTATCCTGAAGAATATCATATATTTTTTTGATTTTGTTTACTGTAGTCGATCATATACTTTTATTGTTTCTAAAACTTACGTTTTTTCCGTTTAGGTCCTATAAGCCCCTTAATTATTTAAAATCGAATTTATACAGAGTTGATACGACAGAGGGGCTTTCCTTTAAACTGCCTATACTAGGTACCATTTTCAAGCTCTGTACCAAAAATCAATTAAATAGCAGCAGTAGTTTAGTCGCAAATGATTTTTTAAGTTTTTACCCCGTTTGAACACGATGTATCTTTCGTAACAGCTGAGTATCTCTAACGCATAGGTCATGCACCTTAAAACGATAAATCTGAGTATAATTTACAATACGTTGTTGCCGCTCTGACGCAAGTCACAAGTACAACCAAATATTTCACAAAAAAGTTGGCAATGCAAACAAGGAAGCAATAAATACACACACACTTACACTTTCATTACGAGAGTGACAATCATAGCAAAACATCCCGCGCGTAAAAGAAGAAATAGGTCAGTGTGTTGCTATTGCATCCTAGATGATCCTTGCGATCGGTAAGTGGGGCTTCCCGGATAACACACGCCGCGCTCCGGCGCGCGCGCGACGTTGCCACTTATGTTACCCAGGTATCTAAGTTCGGTCAACTTTATTTACAAAGGCTGTTGCGTTTTACTCTAATTTGTAAGCTATTTAGTTTGTTTGAAAAAAAAAAAAAAATCTAATTTTTGGCGCTTTTTATTTTTAGACCGTATTGAATTAATACTAAACACCTATAGTTACGTAGTGTAATTTAATATCCCCTCTGTCATATCAACTCTATATAATAATAATAATATCCTTCCGACGGATGTCGGTCGCGGTGGCCAATCTCAACGGAGATTAGCCAGGTACGCAGAAGGTATTATAGTGCACAAGTGTGTGCGCAAACACAGGCGCACTCTCTGTTCCTTTACTCTCATAGTCCGATGGGACAGCAATCCGACACGACCGGGGAGGGATCAGGCGCAGGAGTGGGGATAGGTTTCATGCGAGCCCGCCATTTTGCAAAAATAAAAAATGGCGGTCCAGTAGGTATGCCACGGATCCGCAAAGCCCTTTACATAGGGTGACACAAGGGGTGGTCTAAGGTCCGGCCGCGCTAAATTGGCCAAATATGTAAAAAACAATGGCCGCTCGAAATTGTTTTTGAAATTGAATTGATTGTTTTCGTCTAAATCTCCGACTGCTCGGAGATTTAGACGAAAACAAACATTACTTGAATGTTCTTGTATAATTATCGATTTTATTCAATTTCAAGCGGCCATTGTTGTTTACATCTTTGGCAAATTTAGCGCGGCCGGACTATACATAACTTGTGGTACCAACCTGAAAAGTGCTAATCTCTCCATTATTATATTCCCTGACGGTCGTCTTGAGCAGCTCCCAGACCGGCAGCTCGATGAAGCTGAAGGGCAGGTCTCTCATCACTGTGGAGCCGAAGCCTCGGTACACGCCGCGGAAGAAACCCTCGGATTTGTAGGCCTGGAAACACCGCGACAAAAAGGATTTAAAAAAAACATACTTGTTTAATTTTTTTTTTATATGTTAATAAAATCAGAGAAGAAAGATAACTGTTTTCGCGCCTATTTTGACGCATAAATCTATAAGTATATATAAAACAAAGTCGGATTAGGTACACCATATACAGAAGGAAATTGAATTCATGGGCATCCTTTTAAGGGGTCATTGTACTCATCATTATGAAAAACTTTTACTATGGGACTAAACATAAAATCGCGAAAAAATATCAGCAGATTTGTTTTAATGTTATTATGTGAATAACTAGTCAAAATGTAGGGAAGAGCTAATTTTTTTTCGCGATTTCAGGTTTGGTCCCAACAGGAATTAATTAATTAATGAATTTAATTTCACCCTGTATAACTCAAGAACGGCTGGACCGATTTTTATGATCGTTGATTTGTTCGATTTGTCTCCGTCCCGAATAGCAGAATAACTATTAAAATATGGGAAAAATGCACGAAAAAAAGAATTAAGATTTTTGCTTCTCATACATTTAGTAATTATGGAATTGCTTTTTTGATGAAATTAAGTTAACACAACAGAGGGGAATTCTCGTAATTTTAAGAACGTTCGCAGTCTGACCTCAGTCTCAGATCTGTCAAAAATACTTACCTCTAATTTTCATGCATTTTGACAAGTTTTTAAAATTTGTTTGTCGCCGAGCTGAGACTGCGACTAGATTTTGAACGTTTTGAATTACGAGAATTGGCCTTCATTTATTAATTCTGAGGCGGTATGAAGTTCGCCGGGTCAAATAGTTTAAAAATAAAAGGAAAATGGGGATAATATGCATCACCTCCGCGCAAATAGCTCTATAACTACACTTCTTCTTATTATTTTCATTTTATTATTATGTAATAATTATTAATTCATTTTATTGCTCATTTAGTGGCACTTATTATTAGCATTTTTGTTTGTAATATGCGGATAATGTAGTGGGCCACAATATTGTTAACACTCCTTATACTATTTTTTTAAAACATGTCATATTTTATATTGTAGCTGTTTATTATCCCTCAATAAATAAATAAATAAATAACATGTTGGGTGTTTAACACGAATCGGACTGAGAAATCCCAGATGGAAGAAGCCAATAACACTTTGCCCAACCCGGGAATCTAACCCAGGAGGGATCGATTCCCGCACTACTGCTGAGCATGACGTCCTCGTCATGCTCAGCAGTAACTGTAGCGCTTGCAACCTATGCACCATTTGAAATAACGTTAGAAATTTAAAAGAACCTTTTTACCGTCCGTTCAACCGATTTTAACTTCTATTCCGATGACATTAAAAGCAAAAACGAGGTTTCCACCAATACAATAGAAGTTAAAATCTGTTGAAAGGACGACAAAAAAGGTTTATTTAGACGTCTATTTCAAATGGAGTATAGTGGTTGCCAAAAAACTCCTAATCCTCCAGCCAGTTTGCCTGCAAGTTTTTTTTTTTTTGTTTGCATTTAATTTTTTGAACAAATGAATAGAATAATAAAATTATACTTACTTTTCTTATCAGTTGATCAAATAACCTTTAAAGTCTAGTATGAGTCAGATGCCAATCTTAACAAACAACGCGAAGGTCAGATCAGACAATTAAGAACTTAATAACTGTGTCGTGACCTCCAAACGTTGGTTTTTAAGTTTTATTTAAAACCAGCTTCAGCCTCAGTCATTCAGTCTTCGTCTGTGTGAAATTTCTTGTCCCCCGACCCACATCGCCTTTTTTTTTCTCGCGGTGGGAATCCTCATGGACTTCCTCTACCGTGGGGGTGACAGAGGGGCATGCCGGACTCTTACCGGCTAAAACCACCGCGGTGTTCCACCTCTACCTATGGCCGGGGGTGCGGGATTCGCATAAGCATTCATCGCTCCACAAGCATTCACTATTATTTCGTTTTCGCTGACTTTTTTCTATTTGCTCGGCTCCTAAGGGTCCAAGCGTGATGTTAAATAGCCTATAGCCTTCCTCGAAAATTGGACTATCAAAATGCCAAAAAATATGAATTATTAGGGGTAATCTCTATTACCTCCTACATACAAACAAACAAAAAAACTTTTACCTCATTAAAATATTACTGGCAGCGCCCCGCGGTTTCACCCGCATATGTTTTCCGTGGGAATATCGGGATAAAAACTATCCTATGTCCTTTCCCGGGACTCGAAACTATCTCTATACGATATTTCATCTAAATCAGTTCAGCGGTTTAAGCGTGAAGAGGTAACAGACAGACAGACTTATTAAGTATGGATTATTAGTATGTTATGTGAGAGTGGGGCTTTATGTGCTCTCTGAGCCACGGAGGGGGTCTCGATATTATTATAATTATGATAAGAAAATGGTCACCCATCCATGGACTGATCGCAGCAGCCTAACCTTTCAGATCTACCTCACAGTTGTTACTTATAGCCCTCTCGCCGCAGCTCCGCTTATCTCGCGCTCAGAAAGATGGCCGCTATGGCCGAAATACGGTCTGGAGGACTTTATGCTTAAAGCCACGAGCCCGCTAAGCAATACTCACATGTAACAGTATAGCTACGCTACTTTTTATATTTGTCCCGACGTATGTTTGTTTCCTCTGCTTCGCTATCTCGGTGGGGACTCGAATCAAGCACGCCAACTAGAAAAAAAAAAAAAAAAAAAAAATTAAATAAAAAAAAAAAGTTAAAAAACTAAAACCCGACTACTGAAAATGATGAAACATGAATGTACCTTCCCATGGTCGCATGCCGCTGTACTAACATACATATAAGCTATCGTAGCATGCGACCACGGGAAGGTATTTACATGTTTCATCCTTTTCAGTAGTAGGGTTTTAGTTTTCTAACTTTTTTTTTTAATTAATTATTTTGGGGCTTATTTCAGTAATATTTATATTTTTGAAATGTGCTTATTAAGCCCTTTCATTTGATACCCCACAAGGCACCATCCCAAAATATTCATTACTTTATGTCCTCTAGAGGGCGCCATGTTGAATTTAGTGTGACGTCACATAGCCTCATTTGTCAAATTATTATAAGTACTTTTGAAGTTTCGAGGGAACAGATGAACATACATACCGGTCAAAATCATAACCCTTCTTTTTGCTTCGCCGTAGTCGGGCAAAAAACACCTTTCTTCATCTCAAGTGCAAGTTTACCCACTGCAATGGACCCTCTTAACTTGTACTGTTCTCTATTATCCTGCACCAGTCTTATACATGCTTACCCTATTTCCAACTATGTTGAGGTCAGCTCCCAGTCTAACGGGATGCAGCAGTGCAGCTGAATAGCAGTATTTTACATGCAGCAACTGCCTATCTGACCTGCACAACCCAGTTACTGGGTAACACAATGCCTGCACCCTAATTGCGTAACA
The DNA here is from genome assembly GCA_947508005.1 of Amphipoea lucens. Taxonomy (NCBI): domain Eukaryota; kingdom Metazoa; phylum Arthropoda; class Insecta; order Lepidoptera; family Noctuidae; genus Amphipoea; species Amphipoea lucens. The sequence goes on from OX382375.1 coordinate 18,463,489, forward strand.
CACTATCAATCGGAATCATAATTATTTTGAAGCAAATTGCTACTCCATTGCTTCATAAGTTCGAAAAATTTGTCTGCTCAACCCGTAAATAATGCAATGAATGTTGTTGAACTGTCAAAATGAAACCGATTCCGATTGATAATATGTAACGCAATTGCCCTGCTGGTTGGATAGTTAACTTTGGAAGACTCGTTAATTACTTTGTATCTATCTTCCACCTATTATCACCCCTTAATTATTAACAATAATTACAAGAAAATCGTAACATTTTTCTTCTAATTTTTGATGTCCAAAAGTGTATAATTTTTTTTTTTTGGCTTAAGTCCATTTTAATGGTCTAATTGAAGTTTACGATTTAACTTTGACTCTGAAATCAATATTTTAACTTACCACCTCTCCTACACAGGCAGCAAACATATGCACCATTGGTGCATACTGTGGAGCCACAAGCGGCACACATAAAGTTTTTGTTGCTTCATATGATACAAAGAACAGAGCGGTTGTTGGCATAGAAGTAGTTGCCACGGTTAACAAACCTGTTGAAAGACAGTTGTTGTTTTATTTTAAAATAATAAAAAATTACATTAATAGGAATAGCAGGAAATGGCGGGAAAAAAAAAGAGATGGCGGGATGAGCTGGACTCCTTAAAGGATTGGCCCACAATCGCAGTAGACCGGGAAAAGTGGAAAGAGGGAAGGGAGGCCTTTGCCCAGCAGTGGGAATATACAGGCTTATAATAAAATAATAAGGATAAGTACATGATGTTTGGTTTTTTAACCAACTTCAAAAAAGGAGGTTCTATATTTAAAGGTATAATTTTATTTGAAAAAATAGGTCCTAAACAGGTCATCCCATCCATTATAATAGTAATAGTGTCACATTAGCATCACACTTAATATTATAAAGGCGAATGTTTGTGAGTGTGTGTGTGTTTATATGTTTGTTACTTCTTCACATCATACGCAAAATACGCGCATTGACGTGGAGTTGCGGACACCAGCCCGTATTACCTATTACTTCTTCACATTCAAACGGCTGGACCAATTTTGATAAAAGTTTGTATGGAGGTAGCCGACACCCTGGATTAACATTTAGGCTACTTTTTATCAAGATATTCCCACGGGATCGTCATTTACGCGGGTGAAACCGTGAGGCGCAGCTAGTTTATTATAAGCCTGTGCTGACTCACTGCAGGGCAAAGGCCTCCCTTCCCTCTTTCCACTTTTCCCGGTCTAATGTGATTGTGGGCCAATCCTTTAAGGTGTCCAGTTCATCCCACCATTTTTTTCTGGGCCTGTCGGACAGTTGATTCTTGCCATTTGGGATCCACATTAAATCTTTTAGGTTTTTTTTTTCATTTTGTTTATTGGCAGCTTGTTCTTTCTTTATATTTATGTACCATCAACAAAAGGGATAAGTATGCAGGATCTATAAGTTTTGTAAGATAGATGTTCTCAAATAAAATTTTTAATTTTAAATTAATTAAATTAATTATTTATTAATACTTATTTATTAATACATGCGTTCTGGTGTTGGATTGTCCTAAAGTCTTTTTTATTATATTTGTTTGGTTTTACTAACATTAGCTCTTAAGTATTTTTGTGTTACTAACTATTTATATGGAGAAATCTGAAATAAATTATTAGAATTATTATCGGGAGTGTTCTTTTTTCTCAGCTCTAAGGCTAGTTTTAGCTACATTCACGGGCCAAAGCCAAGTAAATGGAGCCTGTGGGGAATTTTATGATGAAAGTGTACTTTCGTCCAGCTGCATGAACTTCCTAACGATTCTGCATGTGTTTAGGATGGCTGCTTTCTGCAGATTGATGTAAAGGGATTCTTCTAGATCTATTATTTTCAGGCTACTTAGGAGATGGTTTATTATTATTATTATTATTTAATTATTTTTTAATTTTAAATTTTATTAATAGAAACCAAGGATACTCACTGACCAATGATTTATCTATCTATAATAGGGCTTGATAGTCTAAAACTCTGAATGTTAACCAGGTTTGTACTAAATTCAACAGCGGTAAGGAAACATAATTATGCTGTAACATAAAATGTATTGATGTTTGTGTATGTATGAGAACTGGTACCTAATAAACTGATAAAAGGTTTTAGTTACTTTAAGACACACGCAAAAGGTAAGCAATCTACCGTAAGTGGGTAATTAAAGAGAGGTGCTAGTCTAACCTCTGTATATTCCACTGAAGCCTCCAGATTTCTGGAAACCCTGGGCGCTTTGCAGACGAGTCTTCAACGTATCCAGGGGGTACAGGGCTACATCCACGGAAAGCCCAGCCAAGGCCCCCGCCTAATTCCAAGTTTTCAAATATAGGTAGACATAAACCATAAGATAAACAAAAATTCACATTCTGTTGCATTGTCAAAAAAAAAATGTTTTTACTTACGATAAGCGGCGGAAAATGCGTAGATTTAAAGGATTTCGGCTTACCCCGATCCGCCATATTATTAAATTAATTTTAAATCACTCAGAACTTGAATGTTATGTAAAATAAGCATGAAATAACCTCAAAATATTTAGGATCACAAAACTTCTACATTTGGTAGACTGTCAGTGCAATTAAGTTAATTTATTGTTTTGAATATTAATTGCACTGATGACAACACATGGGAACATCATAACAAATACTACAATAGCGAATAAGTTTCAAGGAAATAATAAAATTATTCAAATGTTTCCCGGGTTTGATCAAAAAGTACTCTGTGATAATTGTGAATGAATGTGACAGTGACATTGACAACCCATTATCCCATTTACTATGATTACTAGCACTTTGCCCGCGACTTCGTCCGCGTGGGTTTCGTACTTTCCTTTTTACTTTACTAAAGATCGTAAACATTAATTTTCGAAAACTACCTTTCAAGGGGAGGTGGAGAGGGTGTTAAAGAGTAATAATTAGTTGTCGACGTCGTATTGACAGCTTGAGTTTCAGCGCCAGGCGGCAGAAAATGGAACCAAAAAAGTCTGGGCTAGGCAGCTACCTAGTTAAACGTCATTGATCCAAGTAATTTGCCTAGCTGTTTGATTGAATGGCTGAATATCATTCGGGCAGCTAGTTCAACGGCGCCGTTTAGTTAAAAGGCTAGGCAGTTAACTGAACGGCTAATTTAACCAGTTGGCTGCGACATATACACTATAATATACCTAGTACATCATACTAGTTCCTTAAACATGACATACCTAATAATAAAAAAAATAAACTGATAGCTCTCCATAGCTACAAAATAAATAATGAAAAATCAGTTGCCTAGCAACCACAGAGCATGTAAGCAACGTGTTACATGTGCAATTCGCGCACGGCAAAAACAATTTTCATTGCGTATTTATTACATTTTCTATAAATTTTACAATGCCTAAAGTGAACAGGACCGGTCACGAAGGTATTCCTTACTACTCCGTTCGCACTGGAGAACAGCCTGGCTGCTACCAGCTACATAGGTAAAGATAGTTGCTAAGCTTTGTATCTACTTGTACATTCAACTGCATCGGTGGAAACGCTTGTACTGCGAAAATCACCCTTATGCTTACGACATAAAGGAGCGGGCAATGTCAAATTGTTGCCGCTGAAGTATGGTTGAATGTACCTACGTCTGTGCTTATAGGGTGCTGGTGTACGGGATCTCTTCTTTTCGCATAATGTTGTTTTTCCTAATATACTTTGGCATAACTATTTTGGCATAATTTATTTTGGCATACAGTCGCAACAATGTGGCCGTAGCAATATTGCCGCGGGACGGCTCCCGTGACACGGACTCTAGGGTGTCAATTAAAAAGAAAACCCTGATCCTGTATAATGGCGGCCATCATAATAGTAACCATGTCCTCTCTCCCTCGCCAGACCATCGCAATGTAGGCTCAAGTTCCCGATCGGCGAGCTTCCCATCCACAAATGCCAGGAGCCGAAGAACGAAACGGTGTTGGTCCCGCTGGGTGGCTTGTTCAGGAAAATGATCGTCCCGAAGAAGGGGCCCAACTACTACCCCGCTGTCATGCACAAACAGGAGTTCGAACGGCTGCAGAAACAAGCTCGGGTAACGTTTCTTTCATAATAATTATGACCTGCCAGTTTACACGTTTTTTTTTTCGTGAGCCTATCTTGTGCCCCATTGCTGGGCAAAGGCCTCCCTTTTTGGCCCTGCCCTGGCCTTTTAGTTACTCATGTACCTAACTACGAATACGTGCATATCGCGAATATTAAAAATTCCACGCGAACTGCTCGGTAACCGCTCGTGAACATGTGCGCTGTCGATACAACTGTAACACGCATTGACGGCTTTCACCGACACGCGTCGACGGTTGCAATTGCCTCTGTGACGTCGTCGCGTGTCGCTCGTGTCTATGCACACTAAACTTGTGGGTACGGACGCGGCGTTTTGACACCTCAGCAAAGCTATTCACAACCACTCGATACGCTTCCGTACACATTGTGCACAAGTCCAAAACCCGAAAATTTTGTCAGTTCAAATCGAATGGACCGCTATTCTTCCGACACACACACGGTTTACTCTCGGAGGCAAGGCAAATCAGGTAATGGAAATGTGTCATTTTCAATACGGTAGCCTGTCGGATGTCGGACTTACAAGTTGTAGGTCGTGGGATCGAATCCAGACAGGCGCTTTCAATCAATCAATCAATCAACTCAGCCTATCGCAGTCCACTGCTGGACATAAGCCTCTCCCAGACTGCGCCACAGCACAGGCGCTTTACTTTGTGTAAATTATTTCATCACCACTGCTCTCAAAACGGTGAAGGAAAACATCGTGAGGAAACCGGCATGTCCTAGAACCAAAAATTCGAAGACATGTGACATCTGCCAACCCGCACTGGGCCCGCGTGGTGGATTACGGCCCACTCCCTCTCACTGAGAGGAGGCCTGTGTCCCAGCAGTGGGAATGTTATAGGCTGATTAGGAGCCTGTCGGATGGTTGTGAATAGCTATGCAGGTAGCCACTTTAGTTTTGTAAAATAGTGTCTCAAAATTACAAGGTTTTAAAGGCTCCATAGATAGCTGCTTTTAAAGGTTTAAAAGTGTTTATACATAAACCTACTTCCAGAAATAAAATCATTTATCATTTATAGATTGTCTCCCAAGAAGAGCAGCTAAAAGCCATGCACGCTCAAGAGGCAGCTATACAGAAAGCCGCTAAGGAGTCCGAAGCCAGGAAGCAGAACCTGAAGAGCCGCCTCAAGCCTCAGCCAGGGGCCGAGTCCGCCGCGGGCACCGCTGACCCCGAGCTCGAAGGGCCCGACCAGGTCAAGCACACCTTGTCTAGGGCTGAGGGTGAGTTGGAAGATAGGCAGATTAGCACCCTAATTGCGTAACACAGTTTCAATCACAATCCGAGAGTTTTGAAGGATATTTCTATTCCATACTTCATAATCTACAGGGTGTTACGGAAAGGGTATATCAATACAAACGGGTTGAAGAGTGTATCTGGTCTAGAATCTCTGTACAAAATTTCAGCTCAAAAGCATTAACTTTGAAAATGCTTAATATTTTTTTATTTCGATAGTTTATTAAATTGAAATCATAACAAACGAAAATTTGCGAAGGTGTTTTTGAACCTGAAATCGCAAATAAAAAAATCAGCTGTTCCCTACATTTAGGTTCGCATAACTCGTAAAAATGTAGGGAACAGCTGATTTTTCTTTTCGCCATTGCGGCTTTGGTCCCTAGGTCCCTAAGGCAAAAGACCTACTAATATTATAAATGCGAAAGTTTGTGAGGATGGATGTATGTTTGTTACTCTTTCACGAAAAAACTACTGAACGGATTTGGATGAAACTTTACAGTAATATAGGTTATTCATCAGAATAACACATAGGCTACAATTTATAATGATTTTATGTAGTTTTGGTCATAATATAACGATACGTGTCAATTAAGTCGGAAAAAAATCTTCCATCTGAGAGCTATCTTGGCGTGCGCTGCCTAAACCAATGGAGTTACATAAAGATAATGTACCGCAGGATTGTTTGTCTTAAGTAGATCTAAATAAAAGTCCGCGACAGCATATATCTACCTTTTATGTGCAAGCCAGTACAACCAAAATTGTGAACCATAAATCTAATTAAATTTGGTACTATTTTACAATGCACATTTAGTATATAATTATCAAACTCTTATCAAAATGAATACATTTCTCGCATTAAGTATTTAATGTAGATAAACTTTGTCTTTCACACTAAGTAATTTGGCCGAATAGTTTAAAAGTTATCACGATATGATTGACTTGAACGGAGCGCCTAACGCCGCGGCGGCGGCCGCAGCACGGGCGGAGCGCGATGCGGCGTCGCAGTCGAATGATTTATCACAAAATAGTAGGACGAGTTGAGAATGGGGAAGGTTGACTTTTTTTCCTTGATGCCCCGGGTGGTACAGGACAAACTTACTTGCTTAATTTACTTTTGGCAAAAATTCGTGGCGGCCATAACGTTGCATTAGCTGTGGCTTCCTCTGGAATTGCTGCTACATTGCTAAGCGGTGGACGGACAGCACATTCCGTCTTTAAACTACCTCTTAATATGGCGAGTGAAGAAACTCCATCGTGTAACATCAGCAAAACCAGTGCCCGTGGCCTCCTCTTGCAACAGTGTAAATTAATCGTGTGGGACGAGTGCACAATGTCACACAAACGTGCCATCGAAGCTCTTGATCGTTGTTTACAAGACTTACACGGCAAAGAAACAATAATGGGTGGTGTGGTTGTTTTATTGGCTGGGGACTTTCGGCAAACTTTGCCTGTCATCGAGCGAGGCACTGCAGCAGACGAAATTAACGCATGTCTAAAATCCTCATATTTATGGACCAAAGTTGAAAAGCTGCACCTTATAACCAACATGCGTGTCCAGTTATTCAGTGATCTAGAGTCGGGTGCGTACGCTGAAAAACTGCTCGAGATAGGTGAAGGTCGAATCGAAACTGACGAAGAAGGTATGGTTCTATTCACTAACCAATTTTGTCACGTTGTGGATTCGGAAGACGCACTCATTGCTCAAGTTTTTCCTTTGCAACAGAACATCCACGATGAAAGTTGGCTATGTGAAAGAACTATACTAGCACCAAGAAATGAGACAGTTGCGAAAATCAATAACATTATCTTGGGCCAAGTAACCAGCGATGCAACAACCTACAACTCTATCGACACAGTCATGTCATCTGAAGACTGTACAAGCTACCCCGTGGAGTTTCTTAACTCTTTGGAGCTATCCGGGGTGCCATCACATAAGCTCCAATTAAAAGTCGGTATACCGGTTTTGTTAATGCGTAACTTGGACGCCCCGAGACTATGTAATGGCACTAGATTGCGAGTCAGGGAACTAGGCAGGCATATTGTTAAGGCCACAATTTTAACTGGAGAAGCTAAGGGTGAAAATGTTCTTATTCCACGCATCCCAATAATACCCAATAACTTACCCTTTAATTTCAAACGTTTACAGTTTCCACTTAAAGTTGCATTTTCTATGACCATCAATAAACCGCAAGGGCAAACTTTGAAAGTAGCGGGGATACATTTAGGCACGCCCTGTTTTTCCCATGGGCAGCTTTACGTAGCTTGCTCACGTGTTTCTAAATCCCAAAATCTTCTTATTTACGCTGAACAAAAAAAATAAAATAACATAGTTCTTAACGCGTTGTTTTTCGTACTTACACATTGTGCCTTGCCTACTTGCGACTGTGACGCACAGCTAGTGTTGACGCATCCTTTTTATTTATTATTTATTCTTCTGTTGGAATCTTGGCCGTAGACGGTACTTTTTGTTAATGTGAACACAGGGTGTGGCATCATTCGTAAATGCACTACTAAAACAAAAGAGGGTATAAATTAATAAATTACACGAAATTCAAAATAGCAATGCTGATCTGTTTAATTTAATTATCGTAAGTATTAAATAACGCTTACCTTCTTCTACTAACATGTGTACCTACTTCATCTATTGTTATAGGAAGGTACATCACTTTTTGTTCGAATAGCATTGAATTAACTGTTTAGGAGTCATTTTTTAACTTAGTTTTATTATTATTATTACGACTATCCATGTATCTATTCAAACAACCCACAGTTTTATTGTTCGCAAGTGCGCGTGCGGTCCGTCGTGCTCGGCGGCCTGCTGCGCTTTGCGTGCACCGTGCACGGATCAATCTTATCTACTTAAATTAATCTAGAAAAGAAAAACAGGTTTTTGCTGAGACTTTGATGTTTTGTTTTTGTTTTTTTTCTTATTTGTATTTGTAATGATATATACGTGATTACTAGTTTATTTATTTATAAGTATGTCTTAGGTATGTTGAAACTGTGTGTACTCCCCGTCACTTTTCCCTAAGGGTTCATTAGAAAACCAGCGTCAGGCAGCATCTGTCTGGCATTAATGCTGAAATGAACCTTTTTGGCGCAGCCGTGAGGCACACACTATTGTTGTTAGAAACATTATTTTTTTTTATTAATTTTGTATTTTGTGTTTCACGAACTGTGTCCAAATAAACATTTTTTCTTTCTTTCTTTCTTTCTTTCTTTCTTAGTATACAGGAGTATATTGCAGTAAGAACACAGATAAATTAACACAAATGTTCACCTATTCCAATTACGTACCACATAATTCTTTAGTTATTACAAAATCTATTAAAAAAAACCGGCCAAGTGCGAGTCGGACTCGCGCACGGCGAAAATAACACGTTTATTGTATGGGAGCCCCCCTTAATATGTACTTAATTCTTATTCGTATTTGTTGTTATAGCGGCAACAGAAATACATCATTTGTGAAAATTTCAGCTTTCTAGCTATCACGGTTTATGAGATACAGCCTGGAGACAGACAGACAGACGACGGAGGCTTAGTAATAGGGTCCCGTTTTACCCTTTGGGTACGGAACCCTAAAAACCGCAGCAAAATCTATAATAAGCATTCATAGGGAAAAAGAAAGCTTCTTTGTTTTATACTATGTTTAGTTGTCAGTGTTTAGTAATCCGTTTGTGCTGGATAGGATAATCTCAAGCCTACTTTTTATAAACACACCATACAGGTAAAGATTGATGAAGAAACCACTGGACTTAGCATTTTGAAATTTGCAGAGTTCTATTATAGCTTAAAATAATGAGCACTTAGAAAGGAATTCAGATAATTCCACCCTCAAGAGATACCCTCTAAATATTAGGTATAGGAGTTCAAAGATTGTATGGAAACTAATTTTGAAGTTAGAAATCTGGGATGAACGATGTGAAGGTACATTAAAAAAATATCAGTATTTTAAAAAAAATGTCACGTAACTTAATGTGGCAGACCAAATTCTACGCGAGCGAAGCCGCGGGCAAAAGCTAGTTGTTCATAATGACGAAAACAATTTCCAATTTCGAAAAGTGTTTGCTTCAATTGGATTGTACCTATGCCATTGGCAAGAAAGTTGCGCGGCCCCATGTGATTGGGGGTTAGGATAGGTACCAAAAGTTGTACCTTAATTATAACCTTCTAAATCTCCATCTGATGTTATCCCAGTACTCCTTGCGGACAACATGCAAGGTCCCCGCCTGTGCAACCGCATCATCTTGGCGTCCAAGTGCCACGCCATTCGAGACGCGCAGATCACCGAGAAAGAACTTATCAAGAAGGAACTTGATGAAGAACAGAGAAGGTGGGGATTCTGCGTATTTCACCCGGTTTCTGATCTGAGAATTGAAATTGAGATATTGTCTAACTCTACAGACGCCAGCACACCAAGCTATTACAATATGTCAAATTTCTTTAATAGATTTTTAACTTTATCGCTAAAGCATAAGGTTCAATGTTGATTGGGAAAATTTTACAGTTTCGGGTAGCTTGATGTGCTGGCGTGTGTACAACGAAACTAAAGATATAACATTTGCAAAAACGTAAGAAATTTCGATTTCGCGGGCAAAATACAAACTTCTAGGTTAGGGTATGTATGTACTCAAATTCCCAATTCAAAATTATAGTGTTATTTTCCGTCCCGGCGCGGGCCTTTGGCGGCCCATTAGGTATCCACGGATTGTCTGCGGGAATGAATCACAGATATAGATACACCTAGATAACGCAAGACCACCTACTTCGCGTGCCAAAAATCGCACCAGTTTACGATCGAAAATCAATAAGCCGCCACTTTCGCGCTCAGTCCTGCGTACTGCTGGCTGGGTGAGCGTGAGCGAGAGAGCGCGAGCTTGTAGTAGGTAGTCAAAAAGTGGCACGCTTTTCATACAGTTCGTGATACTTGCGTTATCTAGGTATATCTATATCTGTGGAATGAATCATACGTTACATTAATGATGCCTTACCCAGTCCAAACTAAAACTGTAATTTAACGGTCAGACTCGATGCAATAATGGAAGAGAACCGCCAGTCCGCGGAGGAACGCGCGGAGAGCGAGGAGGAACGACGTCATCGACTGAGGCTGCAGAATCTCGCCGCTCTCAAGGAGCAGATAGGAGCGCACGAGATGGCCAAGGTAAATTACTCGATCAATCTCGACCTGAATCATTTTGAAGGATATTCCTAACCCATACCTTCATATGTTCGAAAACTATTACTAATCAACAACGTAAATAACGCAATGAAAACTGTCAAAATCATCATCATTTGCCTAGCCTTTTTCCCAACTATGTTGGGGTCGGCTTCCAGTCTGATGCAGCTGAATACCGGTATTTTACATGAAGCGACTGCCTATCTGACCTCCACAACCCAGTCACTGGGTAATACGATGATACCCTTTGGTAAGACTGGTTGTCAGACTTTCGGGTTTCTGACTACCCCCGTAACGACTGTCAAAGATCCACGAATGACAACCGGGACCAACGGCTTAACGTGCTTTCCGAGGCACGGAGGGGTCTTGGTATGTAAAGATGGTTACCCATCCACAGACCAACCGCGGCAAGCGTAGCTTAACCTGATCGATCGACCTATGCGGCTGTTATTATGTAGCCACGGACCCCTCCGTCGAACTGTCAAAATGAAACCCATTATTTATTTATCCCTTTATTTCGGGCATCAAAGCCCAATACAATATAATATTAACATAACTTAAAAATACTATAAATACATATATAACACATACTACTCAGCACCACCATCATACATTGCTACTGATAATGATTGTGTTAACGCAACCAGCCCGCTGTTGTTCGCAAAGTATACCTATAGGTAATGAAAATTCGATAAGATTGAGCGTAAAATTCTTTACTAAAACTGACTTTTAAATGGAGTCTAATTTACGAAGTTAAAGCCTACTCCAGACGATGTCCATTGCTAAGTCAGTATTCATATTAATTTAAAGTTCGTTTATAGCTTAGCCTTGAGAAAAAAAAATTACCGACTTTAAAAAGTGAGTCTCTGTATTCAACCGTAGGTAGGTATAATTGCATGCTGGCGATTTTCTCAAAAAACGAATTCTAAGCCTAGATAATTTAATATTTTATAGATAATGGAAGCTGAACGCATAGAGGAGGAGAGTATTCGCGTGAACCAAGCTAACATAGCGATGCAGATCGACGAGGCGCAGAAACTGAAGGAGAAGCACCACCGCCAGGCTAAACTCAAGGAGATGCTCGATCAGGGTATGTAGTATAATCAGCCTGTATATATGTGGATGAAAATGTCGGATTTATAGCAAAAACGAATAAACAAACAAAAATAACAGAAAAACGCTAAAAAAAAGAACGCGCGTATAAAAGATTTGTTTGTTTTCTATTAATAAAATTAAATTTTATTCGAGAACACCCATCGGTTTCTTACTAAACTTCAACTATATACGACGATCCTGCATACTTCTCTTTTGTTGACTGTACCGGCGCTTCCTGCCCCAACTCAAAAATTCACCCTGTTTTGTACATTCCCAACTCCTTGACTAGGTAACGCGGATCTCCTGTTCTTCAAACAGCTGCAGAATGAAGAGGAACGCATCATGGACCTGCGTGTCGCCAACTTCTTGCGGCAGAAGCAAGAGAGGGAGTCCAAGAACAAGGCTGAAGCGGAGGCCGTTAAAGCAGCTAAGCAGAAGGGAATTGATCACATCGCTAAAGCTCAGAAGGTAAGTCGACAACAATGCCTATGTTTGGGATGTAGCGGTACGAGTATCTACAACGCCACATGCGAACAACGCGTCATACTGACGTCACGCAAATCCTGCATCGCGCAAGCAGAGTTTACCGCGCAACTAGCATAGATACAACAGCGCGACATGACTCATTGGGCAGTTGCCCGCCAGACACAACACTCGTCTGGTCGGAGGATCCTCCCTTTTCTATGGAGGTTGAGTGAACTTTACACCCTGTTCCTCATACCTCTATACTCGATCGAATTTATTATTTAAAGTCTGATTTTTCTACAAAAGAATATCTGAAGGCCAATAAAATTCTCGTGATTAAAAACGTTCAATCTAGTCGCAATCTCATCTTAGTGACAATCAAAGTCGAAAACTTGTCAAAAAATTTGGGAATTCAGAGATATTTTTACAGATTGAGACTGAGATCAGACTGTGAACGTTCTTTTAAAATTACGAGAAAGCCTCACTTTTCATTCATTCTGTGATAACCAAGTGTAGAAACACGCTGTGACTGTGTGCGTGAAGAGGAGTAGCATCAGCACATACACACACACACACACACACTTCCGACTTCGCCATTGTCTCGGACGGTAACGATAGCTCCTGCGCTTACACACACGTTCAAATCGTGTTTGTACACTTGGTGACCATAAGTTACACGCGTCGCTTCGTGAGATAAAAATAATATACTGTAATTATCTGACGTCATATCATCACTCAAATGCCATAGTAACTTTCCGCTATTACCACCAAAAACTTCTACATACGTCCGCCATTTATTCATAGATTTTTATTAACCGACGAAAAAACGGAGGAGGTTCTCAAGTCAACGCGTATATATAAGGTCAACTTTTATCAAGTACAAAAATTTAAACAGATCGTCTATCTATACGATAGAAATACGGCCCTAACATTTTATTTCAAATAATCACGCTAGTTTTATTTTTCAGTTTTTCTAACACAAAAATTACAATATTTTAAAAAGCATACTGTATACCGACTCAGTTGTTCGGGTCTGCACCCCCAAAAAACCCAGGGTCATTTAACCCGGTATTACGTCATCGCTCGGACTGCATTGACTAAGACTGTGACACATGTTAAGAAACGATTTTAACCTTTGCGCTTATCTATCGTATTTTAATTTTCCATCACACTTTTTCAGGCTTTGGACTAACAATTTAATACAGTTTGTTATTTTTTTTAGTATTGAATTAATGTAAAAATGTTAACAACTTAGGTACCTAACTTTTTGCATTAACTTGGCATGTTAAAAATAGTCAAAATTCATTAACAGATTTACACTTGTTTACACAATTTACTAGTTATTTACACATATCACATCAATTGCTTGTTGTCGCACACACTGTCTAACGCGATCGAGACAATGCCTCCGCACTTCAGTAAGCACTTGATGGTCACTGGACATCACGTTAAATGCACTCACAATTCGCGCACGTAATTCTTCCACTGTACGGATTGTATGACCGTTGTTCCCATACACTAGGTCTTTGGCCCTACCCCACAGGCGCGTAATCCTCAGGCAGCAACTCCTGGACCCGAGTGAAATGGAAGGGATGGTAACCTTCACTGCGCAGGAGCTGCCACACGTAATTCTGGCTTACGCCAAACACATGGGCAGCGTCTCCGGCGCTCGCCACTGGGTGCCGGTGAAAGAAATCCAGCACCTCCTCTTCAAGCTGCACTGGGTGTCGTGGCCTCCCCGAGTCAATAAGACGAGCCTGGAAGTTCTCACTCTCTCTGAAGCGCTGCACGGCTCGAAGAATGGTGCGAATATTGACCACTCGTCCAAACCTCTGGGCGTACAGTTCTTGTGCCCGCAACATTATTTCACCTGCGTCGTGATAGCACATAGCCATATTCATGTATTCTCGGGATGAATACCGATACGGGATTTCGAAAATTTTCGCACAGACAACACACAATTCGGTAACTTGATTTTGGCGAACTGAAAGACAATCTCCAGCTCTGAATGCCAGCCGCGCAAGGCGGGTGCAGCGGGTGCAGCAAGGGGGGGACACGCCGCTGCCGCACGTGTGCAGGCGCAACCATTGTTATCTGCCTAGAGTACGTTAGCCATTAATACACAGGTTGTTGTTATTTGAATTTTTAAACAAAATGGTTTTTGGTGTTTTTCTTGGAAACTAGCGTATAGAAATTTATTATTTTTTTTGTAAAATGTCTATCTTTAGTTATTGAATCTGTCCTTAAAATTTTTGTACTTGATAAAAGTTGACCTTATATATTTTTAAGTATGATCAATATTGATCACGCAAAACTTTTTACAGAGCAGTCCGATTTTGATAATTCTTTTTTTTATTGGAAAGGGTATTGGTAATTTAGTGATCTTTGTTCATTGATTGTTTGGCGCTACTCAAAATGTATACCTATTTACATCAACTATTATTTTTTGCTTTTCAGTTTTTTCGGAGGTTTAATTTTTTTGTGAAAAAGTTTTTATTTTGTTCATATATATCCTTTGGTGTCTGTGCTACCCTAACCGCTACTTGCATTTCAAACCAGGCGGAACAAGAGCTAAAGGAAGAATTAGATCGCATCCGCAACCTGAAGATTCAGGAGGACGTAGAGCGAGAGTACCGCAGGAAAGAAAGAGATGCCGCTATCAAGAGGAACAAGGAAATGAAACAACTGCACGAGGCTAGAGTGCATCAGGTCAGTGCATTAACCCCCCGCACTCTGCGTTACACACTTTCAATCACCATCCGAGTGCGACTAATTCTCCAGTCGCCGCAACTAATCCCTCACGTCAAGTCTACGGTTTGTATGAAAGTGCGCGCATGTAGCGACACGACAGCTGGGAGAATTTTTTGTCCGCGGGTTTTCAGACAGGCCGGCGACGCAACTGTAGCACGTCTATTGGTTGCAATGCAAGTGCACGCACGGCGACAAAATATGTTGATAAATACGGCAAAATTTAACAAAAAAGTAGCGTTCCTGTCGCTCCCTTGTGCACATCGTCCAAATCTCGGCGAAGAGACAGCGACACAGACAAAAAAGTTACTGGGCAACTATGTTGCTCGTGGGCGCGCCCTCCCTAAGGTGACCCAAAGCAACCAATACGAAAGAAGCAGTTCTACCATGTTGTTTGCTTACAGATCAATGACATTCATCGCCTCATTGCTCGCGAGATAGCGAAGGACGAACAGTCCTTCAACAACGCGGCGAGACAGAATGAGGAGTTTATACGCAAGGAGAAGGAGGTAACATCTAATATGATTTGTTTCTGAATACCTAGTCTAACATACAAGGTGTAAAAAGCCCCAGGTTAGCACGGGCGCGTTTTGTCCGCGGCGATTTTTTTCGCGCAATGGATTTTCAACACACTACTTAGGGCCGAGAGTTGAAAATCCAACAGTGTGTTTTCTTGACGCGCTGAGATGTGCTCTGTTGGAATCTTAGTGCTCAGCTCAACACCGAGTTGAAAATACAGTGCGCGATAAAATCACGCCTCGATATTTTTACGTCCTTGCGAACGTGGGGCAAAAACGCGAAGACATGTGATATCTAATACCAACGAGAACTGGGCCCGTGTGGTAGATTACCTACAGCCCACTCCCTCTCGAAGGAGGTCTATATCCCAGTAGTGTGGACATTATACGCTGATTATGTGTACGAAACTTTGAATCACGTTGGCTTCCCTAAAGCATACCTCGGTACTTCATAATGAAAGATTACATTTCGTTTTTGCTCCGCTGACGACACATAAACCTAATGTCCTGTCACTTTGACAGTGACCAAATAAACTTTATTCTTTCTTTCTTTTTTGACATATCTTTGTTTATAAAACACACCCTGTTTTTCAGCCCTAGTTTAACAAACCCAAAAAAATATATATAAATACAATAAAATATTACTTGCAGTTGGATGACAAGCGTAAAGCTCGGGTCGAAAAACATCGACAGGAGATCATGAAGCAGATCAACGACAAAGAACGCGCCAGGTAATCTTATCATTGTTGGTTTTTAAGTGCGCAGTAAATATGAAATAATGGCGCCCAGCATGGGACTTTTGCTGTGAGTATAATAAACCTGCCACATACTCGTCGAGTGGCGCGGGAAGTAGCGAGGAAAGGAGGAAGAGACGTGGTGTGGCAACATTACTCGTCATGCCGCACGTCATGCCCACTGTTCCCAGTTGTGTCGGTTTTTTGGGCGCGAGTCAAAGGACCGGCAATAAATTGTACGATTAATAGCGCGAGTAGAGCAGTGTGTGGGCAGAGAGGGCAACATCGCGGCAGCGCGAGGAGCAGAGCTATGATCAGCTCGAGGAGCATAGTGTGGCAGGGCTATAATATACTTAATAATAAATGGTATTTGTTGACAGGCCCACACTGTCTTCCCATTCCTATTAGTAACACTGCCATTTGAAAACATTGTAAGAGTCAATTATTTTTAAAAGAGGAACCGTGGTGTTTCTTCCCGGCTTTTCTCCAAAGGCAACGACCAATTGGAATCGTGATGAAACTAGATTCTGACCTTTCATAAGTGCCCATGTGAAATGAAATATTTTGAGTTGAATTTGATGGTTGATATTTTATATTCCTCTTTAGAGCTGGGTTCGAAATTGTGTTAATAGTAAGGAAGGTAGTGTTGCACTTAAGAAATGCATTTTGTACCGGTTGATATTAATATCAATGATACAATACCTATACTATTCGATTCTTGGGCATTTTAAGTGCGCAGTAACTTTTGTATTAATGGCGCCCACTGTGAGACTAAGTAAATCTTGAAAGACATCAGCAATATCTCAAAATGCGGTGTAGAATTTTATTTGAGTGTGATGAACTTTTTGTTCGTAGTAATGAGATGTCCACTACTAGAATAAAGAATCTAGAGGTTTTTTTGAGTGTACCACAGATACTTTCAAAGTAATGGCGCCCAACGTGGGACTTTGGGTTTTAGAAAAACTTTTAAAGGAAAGTTTTCTAATTTGTCAGGGCTGACTTACGCGAGAAGATCCACAATGAAGGCGTGGCGCTGCGCATGGAACAAGAACAACAAGAGAAGTATGAAAGAGCTATCATCAAGGATAAGGTACGATATTATGATACGTTTTGAATAAAACAAATATTTATCAGACCCATATACAGACTATAAAAGATATTTACGGCCTGTTTCTGTTTACGGGGAGCAGTGGTGGCCCAATGGTATCCAGTGGTGGGCCGCGACTTATGAGTACGAACCCAGTGAGGCGCTTTCCTGGTGAAAATTATTTCATCACCACTGCTCTCAAAACGGAAAACATCGTGAGGAAACCGGCATGTCCTAGAACCAGAAATTCGAAGACATGTGACATCTACCAACCTGCACTGTGCCCGCGTGATGGATTACGGCCCACTCCCTCTCACAGAGAGGAGGCCTGTGTCCCAGCAGTTGGAACATTATTAATTGCTTAAGGTTATGATGACGGCCTGTTTCACTACCTCCGCATCAGCTCCAGTTAACTTGTGTGGCAGATAATTTCATAAGAAGTTGGCAATATCAGGCAAACGTATTTGCATACAGTCTTGTACAGACTTGTGTATAAGTTGATTTTTTTTTTTTGTTTCATGAATGCCCTTACACATTTAACTATATCTGTAACAGCCAAGCAATGCTGGCTTCACATCTGGGCCCCAGTTCACTCTAATTCCTTGCTTCAAAACCACGTCAAATATTTATCTAATCACGACATCTGCTAATAACATTATTATCTATGACACGATGAACGAAACCGCGCGAAGTGAACGCGAAGTTGGCGTGGTTCGAACTGTCAAAATACCACGCTTGACAAGCGTACGTGGTTTTCTCGTGGTAAGATTTCGCGGAGAATAATAATTAGCATACAGAATTGGAGCCCTGCATACTTGGGAGGTTTGGGTGCCTGAGAAATAACAGGCATAGGTTTATTAAAGACTTTTTTTTAATAATTCCATTTATTTCTCTAGGTGGCTGCATTGCGATCCCAGAAGGTGGCTGAGAAGTATGTCAAGGAGGTGGAACAGACCCTCACCAAACATGGATATAAACAGTAACGTGGAGGAAAAATATAAAACGAGTGGAGAATTGATAGGGTTTAAGCATTGAGAGGGTAGCGAAATGGAGTGGTAACATGCATTTGTTTTAAAAATCATAGATATTTTTTTTTTTTTTTTAGGCTGGGTATTGGTACTTTTTGCATGTCAAAAGTTACATAAGATACCTTTCACCCCTTTCTAGTGTGGTAGAATGTATGCGGAATAAAGACCCCAACAACATGTGTGTCTATTTTATCGCGACTCGTGATTTAAAGATTACGCGACTTGTTTATACCGCTCACTGAATTTTCAACACCCCCGAGCATTGAGAATCTAACAGAGCGCGATGAAAAATCCCAAGCGCGTTTTAAATGGAGTTTCGACTATCAGCGCTGAGCTGAGCGATGAGAATAAAACAGAGCGCGATAAAAAGTCCCTAGCGCGTTAATGAATAGATTTTCAACTCCCGGCGCTGAGACAAAAGCATTGAGAACTCAACAGAGCGCAATGAAAAATCCCTAGTGCGTTAGTAATTGGATTTTCGACTCCCGACTCTGAGCCGAGCGATGAGAATCCAAGAGCGCGATACAAGTCTCCATTGCGTTGGTAATTGGATTCTCAACTCCGTTGAAAATCTAGTACGCTGTAAAACCACATTGTGTTAAAATAGGCTGATAAACACATTACCACTCCTTTGCGTCGCGCAGTCGGGTAAATAGCGCTCGTGTGAATGTGGGCTGCTTAGTCGTTCTGTCCTTTGATGGTTTTCTTCTACTAGCAGTTAATCAATCTGCCTATGTCTTTCGGGTCGGCATTTTAGGGGTCGGCTTCGGTTCTAACCGGATGTAGCTGAATACCAGTATTTTACATGGAGCGACTGCCTATCATATACAACCCAGTTACTGGTTAACACGTTATGGCATTTTTCAAAGAAAATATTAGCACTCCGTTTCTTCACAATCCATGGTTTACTTGCATTTATAAGGCTACGGACACGAAGTCAGCGGGCGCGGCGCGACGGCGTGGAGAGCGGCGCGTTTCAATGCATAGATTTATATGGAACTGGCCTCGAAGGCAGCGGCGCGGTGCATTGGCGTAGTGTTGTGCATTTTATTTTTTGCTTTTTTAACGACCGACTTTTCAAAATGTTGTATCAAAAAGATGTTGTCGTCGGTGTTTAGACATTTCGTTCGCGAACAGACACTAATTTCTCATAACACAACACCACGCCGTTCTAGCGCCGCGCGACCTGCCCGCTGGCTTCGAGGCCGGGTCTGCGTTGCCGCGCCGCTCCCCGCGCTGCCCCGCAATCGCTGACTTCGTGTCCGTGGCCTAAGAGTCACAAATAGCCTTACTATAAATGCAACACTATTTTTCTTTTTGCTTGAAACGGGCTATTCCGTTTATCCACCCCAAAAATCCACCCATGGTACTAGGATACACGAAAACATATGTCCGAGAATTCACACTAGGCCTGGTTGGATAAACGGAATTTACAGGCTAAGGGGGTATTCTCGGACATGAGTTCCCGCGAATACATCTAAAGGTGGAGATTTTTTGTGATGGATAAACAGTATAACCGCTTGAAGCTGTGTTTTCCAAAAATATCACAACAATATCTATGGATTTTAGCACAAAAAAATGTCTTAGGGGCCGCCTCCACGAGCGAGAGAATCGCGGCGATATTATCGTCGTGCCACGTATTTCTATACACTCTCTCAGAACGTGTCTCCACACAGCGATATCATCGCCGCGAAAATTTGATGGCACGTCGAGAGTATCGCCGCGATTCTCTCGCTCGTGGAGGCGGCCCCTTAGCGATTTTGTATTTTTCAAGACATTACTCTTGAAAATCGCTAGGACTTATTTTTTTTACAAAATGGATGTAGTTTTATGAAAATAACTTTTATAATGTCAAGCATTCGGTATTTATTATTTTTTAGTGTGGTGTGCTAAGTGTTTTTAAAATAGACATGTGTTTTCGAATATATTGGATTATGGATCATGTTGTTTATTCATTTCTACTTTTAATTCATAACATCACGCTTGTAATCGCCAAATGGTTAGGTAGAGGTGTACATAATTGGCGAAATGTTTCAGAGCACAAAACCAGACTGCTACTGAATAATGCTGGGAATCGAAGCCTGGACCTCTTGCTCAGCAGTAGCGCCTGTGACCACCTGCCCAACGAGGCAGTATGTCAATTCTACTTTTACACACTAGTTGCGCCCCGCAGTGTCACCCGCATAAGGTTCGATCCCGTGGGAATGTCGGGGTGTAAAGTAGACTATATGTTAATCCAGGGTGTCCGCTACCTCCATACAAAATTTTATCAAAATTGGTCCAGCCGTTTGAGCGTTAAGTAACAAACATATAAACACACACACACAAACTTTCGCCTTTATAATATTAGTGTGATTACCATGGTGGGTTACCCAATCTAATAATTAAAATCATTTATTGTCAAAAGCCAAGATTTTAATACTATAATAATCAATAAAAAGATACACAATTATACAGTCAGCCATAACATTAAGAATTAATTCATAAACAATAAAACATTCACACTCATTTAAGTAATATTTCCTATATTAGACCACGCAATGGGAAATTTCCCAGTCACTGGATAAGGTAGTAGTAAATACTTGGTAAACAATTAAACCAACTAACCTTGATACAAAAATCAGTCTTTTTGAGAAATTCCTATTCCCTGGGAAAGTTTCCCATCAGTAGGAATTTTCCCAACAACTGGATTTCCTTCCTAACGTCACTTTATGGCTTTTTCTTTCAGTTTGAGGACTGTGCAGAGGTTATCTTTGATCGTCTCCATTTGTTTGAACACATTGGTGTCCATGAGAGAGAATGGAATGTAGGCTTGTGATTTGCGCAGCTGTTTCGGTTGAATAGATAGCACAGTGCCGTCTTGGAGGAGTATGTTGCAGTTTGCCATCTCGTCAGGTTTTAAACTGTAAATAAAATGAAAATCTTATGAAACTCGGTACAGCGAGTCGTTTCCTGCGCAGGTGACGATACGTCTTGCGCAGTACGGGCAGTCACCAGCATAAGGAAATCTATGCTATAGTCCTTGCGGAACTAGTTGTCCGCCTCAGTGCACACAGACGTCTCGGCGGCGGTTCGGAACGCACGTACTGAGTAATACGCCCCCGCCCCGCACTCCCACCGCTCACATACCTAAGGCGCGGTCAACTAATTTCGCGCGGATTATAATAATAAAGCTGAAGTTTTTTTTTGCTTGTTTGAACACGCTAATCTCTGGGACTACCCGGTCGGATTTGAAAAAATCTTCTTGCATTTGATAGCCCAATTCTTGAGGAAGGCTTAGGATACTTAACATCACGCTAGGACCCTTAGGAGCTGAGCACAAAAGTCAGAAAGAACGCTAAGCGAAAACGAAGTAATAGCGCGGGCAGGCTATGCAATGCGACGGGGTCGGGGGATCAAGAAATTTTACGCGGACGAAGTCGCGGGCAAAAGCTGGTATTCGATGTGAGGGAGTAAGATTGTCATACAATAGAGATTATAACATGAGAGCAAGTTTGAAAATCTTGTGTGAATTGCAGCAAACTTCTACGATAAGCACGTCATCATCTGCATCTGCCTAACCTTTTCCCAACTATGTTGGGGTCGGCTTCCAGTCTAACCAGATGCAGATGAAAATCAGTATTTTACATGGAGCAACTGCCTCTCTAACCTCCACAACCCAGTTACTGGGTAATACGATACCCATTGGTAAGACTGGTTGTCAGACTTTCGGACTTCTTACTACCCGTAGGAAAAAAATGAAAAAAGTATGTTGAACGATTTCTGGGAATAATAATCATTGAACATATACGATAAACAATGGTTTAATGGATTCCTCCCGGTACCCTGACAGCTCGTAAAGCTCTCTTACAGTACCTTGCTGAGTGGTTTATCTCTCACCGTCTTATAAACTATATCCCGACACAGACAGATAAATAACGATGTACTCACGTGTAACAGGAAGGCACCATGACAGGCGAGCCGGACATGGACACCACCATCTCGCCCTGTCGCGGCTGGCGCAGCACTGTCAGCGGAGTGTGCGGGGTCACCTGGAAACCACGACATGAGTGTATTAGGGATAGACGTCCAATATTGTCCACATGTCAGACACTTTCACATACCCCCTTACATTAGTAAGGGGGCGTATATTAATACGTTGTATAGCGTCTGTATAGTTACACAACGCTTTGTCTTCTTATTTACCGACTTCAAAAAAAAGGAGGTTATTTCGAAAGTCAAATTACTGACGACTGAAAGAGAGAAATCGGTGCGTAACTATTCATCTGATATAATACATTTATTAGTAAGGGAGTTCGTCTAGTCTGTCTGTAGTTAAAACTTTTACAAATCGTGCAAGATTATTTTTTGTAGTAATTGGATCTTCGAGCCTGCAACTAATTGAATGAAACTGAAACTCAAAACATATATTTCAATTAAACCATTTAGGTATAGTTAGCGCCACCAAAGATGAGACTTGACCCCGCCTCCCGCGCTCTTTCCGCCGCCCCTATGACGTCCGGTCCCGTTCCACGCTCAGACCTTATGAGGTATCTAGCGGTATGCCGCTAGAGACCTAAAACCGTGTATTGAGCAAGTTAAACCACGTGGTGTGTCAAGTCTCATCTTTCGTGGCACGCGTTATACCGTCAGTTAGCAATATAAAGCTAGTTGCCCATTATAAAGCGTAGAAGGTACATACGGAGAAGAACGGACGAGAAACTCCATGGACATTGGACACTCTTTTAAATTGGATTGTTACAAAAATATTAGTTACATCATTAATGTTGAATTTATAATTATTATGTGAGAACGATGTAAAAGACTTACACGTTAAAAGCGTCCAGAGTAAAGAAAAAAAAACCGAGTGTGCTTATGACCTCACGACTGAAGTGAAACTTCAAACGTATTTGGCTATGAGAGGAAGAGAGAAATAAAATGTGCGCGCGCACTGCTTTCTCTTGCTTATATCCATCAATCAACTCCCGTTCGCCTCGCCCGATCACACTTTTCGTAACGCGTTCGTCAGCTTACTCCCCAAGTCAAGCGCGCGTAAAGAAGTTTCACTTCAAAAAAAATCTGAATGTCCTAATACTTAGTGACAAATTGTAAGAAAAAGGAGACAAAAAAAAAATCGGAGCGCGATAGTCGTCGCTGCCGGGTCTTATTGTCTATACAAACGCTTTCTACCGTCTCTTACCTTGGGAGTGATCGCAGGATAGTTAAGCACAGCATTCTTGTTGTAAGCAGGCGTGCGATAGACGGAGCGCGATCGTCGCCGCTGCACGGTCTTGCTGCTGGTCGGCGGTGGCTTGCGACACGACGCGTCGGCTGAGCGCGAGCGGCGGCCCGTGGCTGTGGAGCGGCCTGCGGTCGTGGAACGGCTGGTTGATGTTGGGACTGCTGTAAAATACAATTGAATATTTAACATTCCTTATTCGATATTGTGACATAAATGTATATTTTTACCCGACTACGACAAAACCAACAGAAAAGGTTATGGTTTTACAAATCTGTACTATTTATGCCTTACATGAATTTACATGATATACGAAAACTGATGTTGTTTTGTTACGATGTCTTGTTTATAAAGTTACTTTGCGAATTAGACAATTTTGTAATTAGGTATATCAGACTGAATTGTTTTAACAAAATACATGTTTAAAGACTGGCATAGTAATACGCGTGTTAACTTACATTTCACGACATGCATGATAATTTAAAGGATAAATATACAAATCAGATTGCTGCTGTGTGAGGATCTGGGGCACTCGAAAATAGATAAGTATTCAAATATATCTATTTTCGAGTGTCCTTAAGATCGCGTCACGACGAAAGGTTAGGAGCCCTAACTTAAGCTTTAAGATGATAATATGAATAACGAAAGAAAAGACTACACAGATGAAATACCTCCAAGAATACGAAAGCTACAACCAGAAGGCCAATACTCGTAATTTAAAACGTTCAAAATCTAGTCGCAGTCTCATCTCAGCGACAAACAAATGTCAAAAACTTGTCAAAATGTAGGGAAATTAGAGGTATTTTTGATAGATTGAGACATATCAAACTGAACGTTCTTAAACTAACAAGAATTGCCCTCCAGATATGTCATAGCATGGACGTATTTCGTTAGCCGGTTCAGCATTGGCACGGCGACGACACACACCAACGAACAGTGTGGCAGGGACATTGCACGCCCAACCTGTTACCATGGGTTCAGTACATGATTCTGGAACCCCTTGCGATGAAATATTGCGTCAGAAATTAAAAAAAAATTGCTCTTCCATGCATTATGACAGTGTAGGTATTGCACTTTACTATGAAACAGCTGTTTTATTATAACCGACGAAAAACTCGGACGCTAGAGCGTCTAGAACGATGTGTTGAATCCATAGTTTACATTTCGATGTCCCTGCCACCCGGTATAAAGTAAGAGCATGCTACATTGTTGCATTGCCCCTATCTTGGCCGTACCGTCACCAATGCCAGTGGCAAAACGCCAATACAAACAGGCCAGACATATCTAGGTGCAGTATAAAAGCGGAGTACTCACCGAATTGCTTCTTGCCGCAGCCGCCGGAGCCCTGCGAGGAGTTCTCCGTCAGATAGCCTGCCCCAAGGAAGCGCCCCGTTAGTGGAAACATGGTAGAGGGGTTAGTTCATGGCTTAAGACCGATGAGAGGTACTGAGAGTAACAGTAGAAGATTTTAGGGCCACAGCACACACGCTACTTTTAGCATCGGCGATCGGCGATTTTGCTGCATCGCGTTTTGGCGACTCTCTGCGTTCGGACGCGGTATCGGAATCGTGCGTTTTAGCGACTGCTCCGATGCTGGATCGACGCTGCATCGCGATTTCGCAACTTCCTGCGTTCGGACGCAGTATCGAAATCGCGCGTTTTAGCGACTGCTCCGATGCTGGCGCAGATGCCAAATCGCTGCGACCGGCATCCGAATGTGTGCGGAGTGTAGCGTTCAGCCGCTGTGTCGAGCTTCCGAAGAGCGACTGAATCGCCGCGTTTGGCGCTTTAAGTGTGCGGTGTGGAATGCTTGGTCGCTGCATTTAGCTTCTAAAAAGCAGCTAAATCGCCGATCGCCGATGCTAAATGTAGCGTGTGTGCTTTGGCCCTTAAGTGTTGAAGAATGTTCTAGATAAAGTTCTATGTTTTTTTACAACAGAATTAATGTCTTATAATTATTAATTTAATTCATATAACGATTCGAATTCGAGCAGCTTCTGACTAATTAATAACAGCCGCACGGGTCGATCGATCAGAGCCCTGATTCACAAACATACGACAGGCTATCGTATCGAAAACCTGACATTTCGATGACCTGATTTGACTTCCCCTCAACAGCAAATAGCTGTTGGAAGAATAGCGGGCGTCTATTTGATTTAAACTGACAAAATTTTTGGGTTTTGGACTTGTGAACAGCATTGAGAAGACTCCTACGATAACAATGATTAATGTCCGATACGATACGGAAGCATATCGCGTATTTGTGAATAAGGGGGCAGGTGCAGCGGTCGGTTCGTGTTGGGTGATCATCCTACTAATATTATGAACACGAAAGTTTGTGAGGATGGATGGATGGATGTTTGTTACTCTTTCACGCAAAAACTACTGAGCGGATTTTGATGAAACTTTACAGTAATATAGCTTATATATCAGAATAACACATAGGATACTTTTTATCCGGACATTTCCACGGGATCGACACTTATGCGGGTGAAACCGCGAGACCCTCCGTGCCTCGGAAAGCACATTAAGCTGTTAGCCCCGGCTGTCATTCGTGGATCTTTGACAATCGTTACGAGTCGTCAGAAGCCTAGAAATCGTTCAACATACTTTTTTTATTTTTTTTTCTACGGGGAATGAGAAGCCCGAAAGTTTGACAACCAGTCTTACCAAAGGGTATCGTGTTACCCAGTAACAGGGTTGTGGTGGTCAGATAGGCAGCCCGCTCTACGTAAAATACTGCTATTCGAATGCATCTGGTTAGACTGGAAGCCGACCCCAAAATAGTTGGAAAAAGGCTAGGCAGATTATGATCACACCAGTATTACCAGAAGAGGTAGGTAGTGATGTATTGTGCATCCACATTTCCCCAGTTATGTAACAAATCAACATTATAAATTCAAAAGTAACTCTGTCTGCCTGTATGTTATCTTTTCACGCCTAAGCCGCTGAACCGATTTAGATGAAATTTGGTATAGAGATAGCTTGAGTCCCGGGTAAGAACATAAGATACTTTTTATCCCGATATTCCCACGGGATCGAGACTTATACGGGTGAAACCGCGGGGCGCAGCTAGTCAAATATAAAAGAGGTCAGATGCAATTTATTCAATCAAACTTTAAAAAAATCATTCTCATACAGGATTTATTTAAAGATCAAGATTATTTGGTTCAGTAGATTGTTCATGATTGTATGTATGTATGTGGTTATGTTATTGGTGTATTGTCTTTGTTAATAATTTATTTTCTACGGAAGCTGGAACTAAGTTATCGAACTGCAGGCTAGGCCTCAATTAGATGATCAGTTAAAATTACTAAGTACATTACATAATTAACAATGCTACAAACTAAAATAATTAATTACTACCAAGAAAGAATTAAGTACTGCAATGAATGACTTAGCTAAGGGTAATTATATGCCGAAGATGCCTCACTGGGATACCTCGCAGTTGCGGTTTAGCTCGCTGACTCGATGTCAACTCTATGTAAAACAAATGCATGCTAATAGACACTCACATACATGATGAAGGATACCTCACTGCGATACATAGCATGTGTGTACCATCGCGGACTTTTCCGCCTGATCATTGAAAAATTTTTTCGCCTAAATCCTGCGGCGGCGCCAAGACACGCCCCCTTAAAGTTTTCGCCTATTACGAAAGCGATAACGCAATTAGTTGCAACCTGCACTGCACAGCTTAGTGACGCATCGCATGTACTCCTTTTGTGAATTTTACGGACGAACTACTTGACCTTGGCGCGCTTACTAGAGAGAGCTTCTATTTTTTGAGTGCAAGCAAAAATGAACTTAGTGGTGGTCAGGCGACAGGCGGCAGTGTCCGCGATAGTACATGTCTATTAGCATGCATTTGTTTTCTATGGAGTTGCCAAAGGGGTAGCGAGCTAAACCGCAACAACGAGCTATTGCAGTGAGGTATCTTCTTCATGTAATTACCTAAACATCAACCCACTTAAGTTCAAGTTACTGGAGGACAAAAATTAGAGATGAGAAAGTATACCCATGATTGTGATGAAAACAAAAGAAGTCCAGTGTTTAAAGGATACATTACCGTCATCATGTGAAGCTGAACGGGTTGAGTTGCGGGTGCTTCTAGTATTTGTGACTTCTTTGAGGCGTAGCTCCGTTTTCTGGAAATCATTCAATACTTTCTATTTATTTGTGGAACTTTTTAGTAGGAATATGGATGGTTTTAAGAGTAGGGGAAGAGGAAAGAAACGATGTATGGACTGTGTGAAAGATGATATGGCTAGAAAGAAAGAAAGAAAAAGTGTATTTGGACACAAGTTTGTGAAACACAAAATACAAAATTAACACACTGAATGCCAACTACTCATTATTACGTAGGTGGTAATAATGGCAAATGCCGACTATGTATTATAACGTAGGTCTTCCCTATAGATTATTGTTTTGGTAATCTGTGTTATTTGGCCTCCTTGAATGGACTTTTACTTAACAGTTAACTTCGGCATTCAATGTGTTAAAAAAATAAAAATAATGTTCCAAACAACAATAGCGTGTGCCTCACGGCTGCGCCAAAAATGTTCATTTCAGCATTAATAATAATAATAATAATAATCGTTTATTTCGGAAATCAGGTTCCATTTTGTTAGTATTACAGTCTTAAAAAATAATGTTAGTACGTAAAATATTAAACTAGGGCAAATAAGGCATGAAAGGAGAACCACTCATCTCCTGTTGCAAAGAGAGTGCCACCCCATCCACGCCTGCAGCATTGGTGAATCCCACCGTTCAGACAAGGTCTTCAGGAGAACGTTAGAGGTGATCCGTATCCGACTCAACAATGAAGCGCAGCGCGTGCGCATCACAGCGAAGAAATCCTGTGTGCGCGCTTCTGCGAACATGGCAGATGCGCTGCACCACCGCGGCAGCCCCAGCATTCCCCTGAAGGTGTTGTTATATTGGACGCGAAGGGCACTGTACGCGCGATGCGTATAATTCACCCATAGCCCGCACGTGTACAGTGTCTGGCAGTACGACTTGAATAAAGTAATTTTTACGTCTCTTGTACAACGTGCGAACCTACGAGCGAGCATATTACACCGCACGGACAGCGCCCTTCGTTCCCTCTCAATGTCCATATCATCCGATGAGTCGTCGGTGACCCAGTGACCAAGATATTTAATCTTACTCACCTGTGAAAGTGGTGTGCCGCCAAGAGTGATCACGGGCGCACGATATTGTTTTTTTCCCGCCTTAAATATCATAAATTCACTTTTTTTGGCGTTATATCTCAGCCCATGAGCCTCCGAATACGCCTCACAAATATTCAAAAGCCACCTCAAAGCTCTGACTGAGGGACTCAACAGCACCATATCGTCGGCGTAACTTATGTTATTTATGCATGTTCCGTCTATCGAGCATCCGAAACCGGTGCCGCTGAGCTCCTCAATCAGACCATCAATATACAGGTTGAAGAGGCGTGGTGAGCTCAACCCCCCTTGCCTCACCCCACACTGCAACCTGTACACTTCAGATAAAGTGCCTGCCCATCGAACAGTATTCTCTTGATTACTGTACCAATATTTAAACAACCAAATTAATTCAGAAGGGAGCCCCTCAACATTGTGAAGTTTGCTCCATAAAACATTATAATTTACAAGGTCAAATGCCTTGGAGAGATCTAAATAACATGCGTACACAGGTGTGTTCCTTGCTGTGTAGTAGTGAACAGTCTGCTTGAGACAGTAAATAGCACTTTCAGTAGATAAGTTTGGTCTAAAGCCGAACTGTGCGTCGTGTAAATGTATATTTTTCCCCAGCTGTTTATCAAGCAGGCTGTCCAAAACCTTAGCAATTATGGTGGCTAGTGAGATAGGCCTGTAGTTCGACAGGTCCGACGGATCACCTGTTTTGTTTTTTATTATAGGAACAACCAGTGTACGCATGAGCTCCTCAGGTAAGTAGCTATGCGAAAGTGACAAATTAAAGAACAGAGCAAGCACCCTCGGCAAGTGGATACCGGCGTACTTCAGATGCTCGATACTGAGACTATCGTGTCCAGGAGACTTTCCTCTAGACATATTACTAATAACATTAGATATTTCCTTTGCCTGGAATCTTAATCTAACTTTATCACCTTGAGTCCCAGTCTCGAGCATCTGAGATACCGCAGGAGGTACAGGAGGTGGGTCCACTTTGAAACTCTGCTGGAAGGCATTAGCTATGTCGTGTGTGTCATGTAGACCACTGACACTCACAGGCAGGCCCGACCTTGGATTGAGCTTTTTAGTAGATTTCCAAAATTTCCCGAATTGTTTATTTTTGTGTTGCTCAGCAATAATATTCATCTTAATCTGTTGCTCGTTGTCTTGACAAAACTTCAATTTAGATTTGAATATTTTTCTCGATTCACACATATCATGATACATTTGTCCTGTTTTTGGTTTACCGTAACATAGCCACATTTGAAAACAAAGTCGAGCCTCCCTGTGAGCTTCACTCACATACTTATTCCATCCAGGTACAGACCTTCGTTTACTGTGCTTATTTATATAACTATTCGTAGCAGCTTCCGATAGAATATTCACAATATCTAAGTACAAGTTTCTTAATATCAATTTGTGACTATCATCATTACACATTTTATCTGCACACGAACGGAACTCCTGAGGAAAATCTAAATCTCTTAATTTAGTATTACATAAATTCGTGTACAACTCTATTTGGCTACCACTACGGTCACCCCACACAACAGTACTACAGACACTATTATTTATTACGGTGTTAGTCTTTTGACAAATTCGATTAATATCACATTCAATCTGTAATGGATAGTGATCCGAAAAAAATGCGTCGTACAAAACAGTGACGGCACGCACGGATGCCCGCGCCGCGCTGGTCACCAGGCAGTGATCCAGCCAGCGCCGACACCCGTGCGCGTCACTTACAAACGTAAAAGTATCACTAGATAACATGTCCATATCGATACACGACCACGACTGTTCACAACAAAAATCACGTAACTCATTTGAAAACAACTCACCTGGGTGTGCGTTAAAGTCCCCCAGTATATAAACTGTTTCTATATTATTGTTTTCAATGATAGAACACATTTCACTTAAGCAGTCTGTAAATTCTGGCAAATTATCAATGGAATCTGTGGGCATATACACAGAGAACACTAACATTGAACGATCCTGATTCACTATTTTAATCGCAATAAGTCGTACACTATTACATTGTATGACCGAAACCGCCGGAAAGACAGCTTTTCTCCAGAGCAAAGCCACGCCTCCGTATGGCCTTCCTCTCAGTATCCCAGCTGAAGTATCCACTGCAGATTTTCCAGAAAAGGAGAATGAGTCATTTATAGTGCCTAGGAAAGGAATATCGTGCGGTAATAACCATGTCTCTTGTAACGCAATAATGTCCGCGGTACAACACAGTTTCTTAATGCCAGACAGATGCTGTCTGATGCTAGAAAAGGGTGTGACTACCGAGATGACAACTAATAGAGAATTCTGGAAGAACAAGACATGTTGCACTGACCTCAAAGAAGTTGTAATAAGGCAAAAGAATGATGATTCCATTTAATTTGTGGAAAAATAATATTATTGAGTTTAATTAAATCATCACACTAATATATTAAAGGCGAAAGTTTGTGAATGTGTTTAAATGTTTGTTACTTCTTCACGCTCAAAGGGCTGAACCAATTTTGATAAAATTTTGTATGGAGGTAACTGACACCCTGGATTAACATTTATAGGACACTTTTATCTCGACATGCCCCGACACTTCTGCAGGTGAAACCGCGGGACGCTGCTAGTTAATTATATTGATCCTATCATAGCATCAGGTTAACCCAGATGTTACTGAAACTATTGATATTTCCAGGAATGCCAAGAAAATGCGGCTTTTTAAAGGCCCATTGTAATATAGGGGCCGTGCATGTCGCACGTATGCGTTTTTGGGTGTTTTAAAAGGCCAGTTGCAGTATCTGAGTTAATTTGTTTTTAAAAACATTATTATGATTTATGAAGTACTTACCCAAAAAAGAACATACGTACTTTAAAATTCGACAGTGTTGTGATACTATTCGACAGTTACAAGTTCAGAAAGAATGATAAAGGAGTTTTAAAACAATCATTACTTTTAGAAGATGTCCAAAAGTAGATTTCCTTACCAGCTGCCCAACAGTTTTCTGCAGATAAACGTTGCTGATAGATCCGAGCAGTATCTTAAAAGCGAGCTCCACATCCCGAAGCTCCATATGAGCCCGGGAATCTACTTTATTTTTTTGGTCTGTCACTGCAAATCATCAAAATAAAAATTGATTATTGATTCTCATGTAGACAGATAGCATTATATTGCTGATGGTATTGATGCAACAGGTAAGGTGCAGTCAATAATACAGATTATTTTTTATTTTATCAGAATACAGCTAAAGCTATAGATATTTTTTAAGCCAACTGCTAAAAGGTTGGCTCGACTTTGTAAACAATGGTTTGATGGCGTTGGTCTTAGTATAACTATACGGTTAGTTTTATTATGATTATAAGCGTTGAAAGTAAAGATAACTTACCAAATTTATTCAGTTTTTTTAAAGCATCGCCGTCATCAGAGCTCTTTTCCTGTTTCTTCACAGGCCGTTTTGTTCGTGGCATTTTTACTAAACAAGAGTAATCACTACTTAAATTAAACAGTTGCAATGAATCCTCAATTAATATACGGTTGGTTTAACGTGTTCTATTACAGCATTACTATATGTTTTAAAATAAAAACTTAAAATTCAAACGTGAAATCGTAGTTAAACAAAACAAAAACGGCCATTTTTTAAATGGAGCGCGATCGGATTCAATCGGATTCGCCAAATCGCCACACAGCCACAGACTCGGGGTGCGTTCCGAGTTGCTATGTAATCGATTTGAGCGTGCGTATAATCGACTAAATGAATAATTCAAAAAGGAAACCGTTTTTTGTGTTTTTTGAGAAGGTCGTTCCGCGTTCGTAGACATGTCGCGCAGCAGGACGTCTCGGTGCGTGATAGATGTTGACGTCATAAGAAAAGTACTCTGTGGTCATAAGTGACGGGATGGGCGGCGTATGATCGGATAAAAAGCTAGTTTATTTTTCAAGAAGTGTATACGAATAACTAGTGCCCGGGCCACACCAACGGGAAACGGCAATGCCCATCATCGCCGTAAACATCGCAGTAGTTATTCCGATAATTAACGCGATAAAGTAAGTGTGGCCGCTTCAGCATTGGCAATAATTCTCGCGGTCAAATCTCTTTGATCTCAAAAAATACCGCCACCCGAGTTATCGCCTAACATCAATCGACAATTTGAATGCCGTTGTAAAATTCGCGCTATGTTGTGGTTAGACCTACGGTTAATAACGGCCTGGCTACGACCTTGCCGCTATCAGCGGCAGTTTAACGGCCTGGCCACGAACTCGCCACTGTCAGCGGCAGCTTAGCGTGGAGTGGCGAGCGGTAAAGACAAATATACCAAAATGTATGAACCATGCCACGACGCACCGCTCGCAGCGTCAACGCTAGACAAAAGAAACCGCGCCGATTGCCGCTAAGCCAAAACTCGTGGCCGGGCGGTAACGTGGGGCGGCGAGCGGCAAAAACAAATATACAAAAATGTATGAACCGTGCCACGATGCACCGCTCGCAGCGTCAACGCTAGACAAAAGAAAACGCGCCGTTTGCCGCTAAGCCAAAAGTTGTGGCCATCAACATCGCAATACATACATATTAGTATTTCATCCAATAAACTATTTCTTATTTCGTTCAGAAACTAAATTGAGTTCAAGACATATCTATTCTCTGTCAGGGTCAGTTCACACTGCGTCGCGACGCGACGCGCAGTTTTCAAGATAGCAATACAATTATAGACCTTATCTACTACACAAAAAGGTACACATCAGTGAGGAGGGCCGCGCGGCGTAGCTCGACGTAGTAGACACCCAAATATGTACTTTTTTGTGTAGCAGGTAAGGTCTATAATTGTATTGCTATCTTCAAAACTGCGCGTCGCGTCTCGTCGCGGTGTGAACTGACCCTCAAAGCTCGCTCGGTTCAAGCGTATTACTTAGTCTAGTGAAGTCTATCAAAAAGTACTCTGTGGTTAGTCTGTGACTCTGTGGTTCAAGCAAAGAGGGAGGAAGTCGTACACATCGCAAAGGAAGCGATTTATGACTCATTTCCGTACTATTAATGTTATACGTAAATAATAAAATATTAAAACTAATTCATATCAAATATTTTTTTTAATCATCACTGAAAATACATAAAAATATTGGTTGCAATATATATTTAATTCTACTTGTCAAATAATAAGATCGCAATTTGGTCTCAGTAGTGCATTGTTATGATGAATGAAGAATGGCGGACGTTGTCATATTACGATATTTGGTCACATTTCTATTGATAAATGCTTGCTGGGGTAAGTTTTTCCATATATTACAATACCGAAACACCCCTCAAAGTATTACACTCAGTTTATATAAATATGGAACATCACAGCAGTGTAGAAAAGTGAATTTCATAGTGGCTTCCGTATTCCAGTTTTTCTATTATTGTTTTTCAACAGAATTCACAAATGTGGTATTGGATCTGTTTTATTTTGTTTTGCTCTTTGATATGGCCGTAGTAATAATCACAACATGAGCTTTAATAGTGAATCCGTGTGTTAGTTAACGTAGTTGTTCGTTTATGGAATTACGAAGGCCTAACTTGGAACTAGAGCACCCGTGGGCAGTAGTTTCTGAGCGATACGAGTTTGTGACACTGGTCCAACAAACATTACAAGATATTTTTTTTTATTTTAGTTCAAGACGTTAATCTTTCTAAACAGTGACAATAATCAGCAGACAATACACTATTATTTTACTATCAAAACTGTATTCAACAATAACATAACACGGAGCTTTAAGCCATTGTAAGGTTTTTGAACATTATGGAGCGCAAATAAAGATATGAATTATGAATGTCCTGTAGTGAATCGGTTAAAATTTCCATTAGAGGACCATTGATTTATGGGGTGGTGAGGGGGGGAAGGGGGAGGGGGGGAGGGTGGCTGCCCCCTGTACCACCCCCAACCCGCGGAGCCCCATGGTTATGGAGATATCCATGGTTAAAGTTTTGAGGTTAGAATAAAAAATTCCATAAATGTCCATCGAATTATGGTACGGGAAGGCCCGGCTACCCCCCTATACCATCCCCATCCCGCAGAACCCCATGGTTATGGAGATATCCATGGTTGAAGTTTAGTCAAACTTGGGGGAGAGCTTCCCTTTTCCCCTAGTTTGACTCCGCCTTATCTCCGGCGCTGCGGGAAGAGCAGCCCTTCCGCCCTTGCGTGACGAAGCACGGTCACTCATGCTCGGCTCCGCAGCTTCGGCTTGTTGGTCGCCTTCGGCGACCAGCCTCAGCCGCTTCACCTCGCATGGTTCCCGCGCTTCGTCACAGCGGGCGAGGGCTGCTCTCCCTCCGCGCCTCCGGTTTTTTATATACACTCTAGGAGTAGGGCAGACAAGACCACGTGGAAAGTGGGGTGCTCTGATTCGGTTTTGGGTATTTTTCGGATATTCATATAATGAGAATAAAAAACAAGAAATTTTGGCGTCGCTTTACGTTCCGTTCAGTGTCTCCAGCTCTATTTGTCAAAATTACGGTGTTACTAGTCTAAAAATACGGTATTTGGCAAAAAATTACGGGAGATTAAAAATGAAAAATACGGTAAATTTACGGTAACTTTATTTCACAATCAAACATTAAATTTCAGGCGTTTCAGCCTTTTTGTACATACAAACATTAATACTTTTAATCATTTTATCAGTAGGATGGAAATCTACGCAGTTTTTTCCTGTTCTCTTAATGAGTTGCTGCGTAAATAAATTCCCAGCAATAGTTTTTGTAGACAATTGGTTCCTTTTTTTCGTTTTCAAGTCAGTAATGTGGCTGAAAATGCGGTCGCACCCCAGGGAATGACATTGACAACACTGTATCAGTGTTGACAGCACTGTATCAGTGTTGTCATTTTCAAACATTGTTTCAAATAAAAATAAACTGTATGTTAGATTGGGTATATCATTTTTTAAGGCGCCACTCATAAAGACGAAATTACGGTAGAATTGAACATGTCTACGGTAGGTGGTAGATATGTTCAAATTACGATAGGTTTACCGTAATTACGGCGTTGTTGGAGACACTGGTTCCGTTCCACAGTTTAAACAAAAATTAATTATTTTTTGTGTAAAAAAAGTCGAATGTAATTGCATAATACAGCACGATTATTGTGCACATTAATTACACACCAAATATAATATGTGAATATATGAAAATAAAATAAAATTTAAATAAAAAGTATGACATAAAGTTGAATTAAATACACCTCTACCGTCAACGGAACGTGAAATGTAAATTTTGACGTCTACCATGACAATTTATCTAACCTAAAAATTTGCAAATGGCGAGCTATTTTCCAATTTGTATGGAAACTTTAAAAAATTATATCTCGTAAACTGTGATACTCCGCGGTTTGAAATTTTGTAAAAAGCTTTCTATTTATGAGTACTATCTACAAAAAAAAAATGAACTTCCAAATCGATGGTCCTTTAATGGAAATTTTAGCCCAGTTGACTATATTTAGCTGATTACTTTGTACTATTTTATTGCCCTAAAATATTAAAGCTATCTTGCTTGATTATGTTATAAAAGGGCCTCAAATCAGCGACCTACCAGTCTACAGTGTAAACTGCCTTTAGTTCTGTTTTTTTTAGGCACATTTTGTTAGTATTACTTAAACTGTGTTAGTATAATTAACCAAGACACAAATGTAAACAAATTAACAACAACACACAACAACACAACAACAACATACAACTTAAGAAATCCTATACCTACCTATTATCTCATCTTTTGGAGACACCTGGCAACAAAACATGAACTATGCACAGAAGGCCAATTCTCGTAATTTAAAACTTTCAAAATCTAGTTGCAGTCTCATCTCGGCGACAAACAAATGTCAAAAATTTGTCAAAGGGTAGGGAAATAGAAGTATTTTTTGACAGATAGAGATTGAGATGAGACTGTGAACATTCTTAAAATTACGAGAATTATTGTCCCTCAGGTGTCTCATCAGATGGCCTTCAGTCTGGCTATCAATAATGCTCAGGAGACTGCTCTTGCTGTATTGCTGTTGCTGCATTTAATAGCCTCAGTTTTGTATTCAATTTTCTTACTTCATCTTAAACTTTTAACCGCCTGAACTCATATCAGTTGTAGTGCCACCAGCGATCAAAAATAAAAATAAAAAAACGAAAAATAAATACCAGACAGAAGGCAGCGTTAAAATACTAAAGCAGATTAAACGAGCTGTGGTAATTTGATTGTAAATATACGACCCTGGCGAAATGGACACAAAAATATTTGTCGGATTACTCCGGCGTAAGCCATTAAAAGGTTAATTTTGAATGAAATGAATTTGTATTTCCCGTAAATAGGATAACGGAATCACTTTTACACATTATAAAAAAATAAATAATCTGGATGGAGTCGACATTTCCTATCTGACTGCCCCTGAGAAATGGCGATACAAATTCGGGTCACTGATTTAAAGCCCCACCTTGATTGTGTAATACACTTTGAATCATTTTGAAGGATATTGCTAATCCATTGCTTCATAAATGTTGGAAAAATTGGTCTGCTAACAACGTAGCTCCACTATACTTTATGGACTGCGCAGCACCACCGTATTTTATGAAAAGCTTCCATTTTTTTTTGCGTATTATGTCTTCATCTAGAATGCTTTTGTAAACTGTTGTAATCACCTAGTTTTAGAAAAAAAAAAATGCTTAAGTTTCATAAATTCTTTTTATGCTATTGTTGGGTCTAAGAAATTAGCATGCACAATAATAAATATTGGCGGGAACTGACTGATACCATTAATGTTTTGCAGCGGGTCTACCCGATCTGGATGAAGATGGTGTATCAGGAAGCACACAAGGGCCCAACGCACAGCGGATTGATGAGCCCATCTCCATTGAAAAGATGATGGTACAACAACCCAGGTACTAATCACTTTAAATAAATATTAATCTGTCAAGCACCGCTAATGAGACACAATTGATTTTCTATTGTTTGTTCGCCCGTGGTCCTTGACCGGTTAATTTAATCTATTAACAATTTTTTTTTTATAGTTGCGGTTTATTTTCTTTTCAGAAGTTTTATAATTTTGAAAAGTCTTGGTTAATACTACAATAGTGTAATTGTTTTATATTGTATACTATTTTATATGAAATCTGATTGAGTCAGACCAGATTTGTTAATGGCAAAGTTCATGCCAATATGTACATACTAGCTTCTGCCCGCGACTTCGTCCGCGGAAAATTTCTTGTTTTAACATAAGATAACACTCGATTGATATTACTGTATTTAATTTTATTAGTAAAATATTGTTTGGAATCAGATCAGTAACTTCAAAGATTACCTAAGTTCTCTTTTCTGCTCAAGGTAACTTAACCCTTGGTCGCCTTTTACTTATTTTATTTACTCGTATTTAAGTTAGGTATCTATTTAATTTAAAGCTTCTCTATATACAATGTTTGAGGTTGTTTTATTTTCCGGTAACAGAATAATCTGCTTTTCGGATGATCCCACTCTTGATAGACCAACATATAATTGCCCATGGGAAAAACATTCTTTTCGTAGGTCAATGCCAACCAAAGAGAATGTTTGTCCCTGGGACTTGTTAATAGTCAGGGCAAATGATGTTTTTATTGGAAACTCAGATAGACGCTGTGCACGTTCATCGCTGGATTCTCGAGCGCGGGCCTGCGATGTTATGGCATTTTGCCTAGCGAGCCGCTGCGAGCGCTCAGCGCTAGTCTCCCTATCCCTTGTTTCAGAGACATGCTGTCTTAAAACAGATAGACGCTGTGCACGTTCATCGCTGGATTCTCGAGCGCGGGCCTGCGATGTTATGGCATTTTGCCTAGCGAGCCGCTGCGAGCGCTCAGCGCTAGTCTCCCTATCCCTTGTTTCAGAGACATGCTGCCTTAAAACAGATAGACGCTGTGCACGTTCATCGCTGGATTCTCGAGCGCGGACCTGTGATGTTATGGCATTTTGCCTAGCGAGCCTCTGCGAGCGCTCAGCGCTAGTCTCCCTATCCCTTGTCTCAGAGACATGCTGCCTTAACTCAGATAGACGCTGCGCACGTTCAGCGCTAGTTTCTCGAGCACGGGCCCGCGACGTCCTCACATTTTGGCTAGCGAGGCCCTGTGAGCGCTCGGAGTTAGATTCTCTAGCGCGTGCTTGCGAAATATTTTCTCTATTTCTCGAGAGGCGCTGCTCATTTTCAGGGGCAGATTCTTCCGTACGGCGTACTCGAGCGGCTCTTGTCTGTGATGTCTGCCGGGACAGTTGAGATTTCCTTTTAGGCATGCTCTCGACCAACTACGCACAGACTTGAAAACAATTACGAACAAAGGGAGAGCGACTCGAACACCGTCCGCCTTTACAAAACAAAACAATCGTAATATCGAATAACTCGTATCGATTATTACGATAGAACGAAGTACGAAACTACGAACATACAAAACAATGAAAACAAACGTACAACGAAATTACGATATTTTCGAATATGAGATATCTAATAGATACCTCATAATCTCCGTGCTCATAAACGAATCGTCGTTCGTATGGAACGAAACTACCGAAACCAATAAGCAACTGACATGTCATATTAAGAACTCCAATCCAACTAACGACAACGTGGGTATAAAAATTCGAGAGGGTCATCAATCCACGGAAAGTCTTAACACCGCGATTCAGAAAAATGACGTAATTGCAGAACGCCATCTATGGGCAAATAGGTAAAACGTCTGCACAATGAAAGTTATGCTAGGGGCATTTTGCGTTTTAGTAATTTTATATTATCTCCGAAACTGCATGACCAATTGATATACTGTAAATGGCAAATCTTATCTGTATGATGTTCTTGTGATACTGAAATAATTTATTGTCATAAGAATTAATATTTTGTTGCTCAAATAATCAACCAAACGTAAGTATACCGAAAAAAAAATTTTTTAATGCATTAAAAGAAGTATAAAAGATAAAATATAAAAGATAGAGATATGGTATCGCGGACTTTTTTGTAGAAATAATGAAGACGAACCAGGTAGCCATACATTGTTTTTAATTTTAAGCAACTGTTTAGGCAGCGCACGCAAATAATTCTGTTTTATGTGGTATTTTTTTCCGACTTGCTAGACAAAAGTTGTGATAGCTCGGTTAATATACATGCTATAGAAACAATTTATAGCCTATAGCACTCAGGAATAATGTAGCTTTCTGCCAGTAAAAAAATTGTTAAAATTGGATTATGAGTTCCAGAGATTACCCACTACATACAAACTTACAAACTTACAAATTTTACCTCTTTATAATATTAGTATAGAAGTATAGATTACCCGTTTTTTTAGACATATAAGGTAAGATTTTACGTAGATGCAATTCTATTATACAGAATTATATTAAATTATTATTCTAATTAAGAACTTCAAAGAATTTATTCTTAAAATAAATTCCAAAGAATGCGGTACCTTAAAATTACATTTAGATAAAACTGTATAACCAAGAATGCATTCATAAACACAGATAACCTTCATTAGCATTCCTTTATAAATCACAAAATTTCATAACTAAAATATTGGCTGCTTAGTTAATATTAAATCAATATCTTTGTTTGTACCGCTAACCGAAGAAGGAGGAAATTTCAAAAAAGGTAATAATCGGTGACACTATGTATTTATTTATATAAAGGCTTACCAACTTGTTACAACCGAGAAGGGGGTGGAGTTAAAATAATGCAACCAATATGTACAAGCCACAGATATAGATACACCTAAATAACGCAAAAGCAACTACTTCGCGTGCCAAAAATCGCACCAGCTTACGTTCGAAAATCATAAGCCGCCACTTTCGCGCTCAGTCCTGCGTGCTGCTGGCTGGGTGAGCGTGAGCGAGAGAGCGCGAGCTAGTGACGTCATAGTAGGTAGTAAAAAGTGGCACGCTTGGTTTT
Organism: Amphipoea lucens; assembly: GCA_947508005.1. NCBI lineage: Eukaryota > Metazoa > Arthropoda > Insecta > Lepidoptera > Noctuidae > Amphipoea > Amphipoea lucens. The sequence goes on from OX382375.1 coordinate 18,503,962, forward strand.
CATCCAGATCGTAATACTTGCGTTATCTAGGTCTATCTATGTCTGTGAACCCACCCATAAAGTAAAATATTTACTAATAAGAGTATTTTCCGGCCCATTCATAAAGCATTTTGATAACATTATCGCCCATGTCTGAATCACAGCATGAATGGGCCTTATCACTGCCCTACAGATGATTTATCTCCCTGTTATCAACAATAGTGCGTCTGTTGTGTTCTGATTAGAATATCGAGTTAATTCTGTGGGTGGTTCATTGTTATAATATTGTTGACTAGCCGCTGCCCGCTACTTCGTTCGCGTGACATTAGAACCTTTTGATTTTCTTTTTTTTTTATAAAATAAAAGTAGCCTAAGCTACTCCTAAGGGTGCGTCCACATCTGGCGAATGTGCCGCGAATGTGCAGCCATTGCATTTTTGTTCGTGCGCCGCTCCTGCGCCGCCCGCGCGCAATTTGCGCGCGATCTAAGCGCCTCAAGCTTCGTTCCGCCCGCAGCCGTGCGAGAATTGAGTGCGCGCAGATCGCGCGCTGCGCGCACGCCTTTATACGAGCGTTGCATGAGTTGCGCTAAAGAGGCGCACCAAACCATTGCCGTGACTGCACGCGCGCAGCTCGCAAACGGCTCGCGAGCTGCACATTCGCGGCACATTCGCCAGATGTGGACGCACCCTTAGAGGCCTTCGCCCTGCAGTGGGACATCACAGGCTAATAATGATCATATAAAATTTCCTAAGGGACCTCTGCGAGTTGGCTTCGGCCCCTCGTACGCCTTCCAAAGGACCGGGACCCCATGGTCCCGAGATAATGTAAAATCAACCAAAATAATAATAAGTTACTGCTTATAACATCAGCTATCAGTCAGTGATGGACCCGTCAAAATCGGTCCAGCCGTTTCGGAGATCTGTCGGAACAAACAGACAGACTGACATTTTTTTTTAATAATTATTGTGTATACTTTCCAAAGCATTTAGTAAAAGCTGTTATTTTGACATTACAAAATTACAATTAGACACTTCAATTTTATTTATTTGTAGTCTATTCATATTGATGTTAAGCAAATATCAACTTTATTGTAATGGTAATTACGTTGATTTCAGAGTGACTAGCATTGTTGAAAAAGTAGTAAAAATGTTTGAAATTGTAGCGTAAACTGCACTTTATTGTGTAGGAATTAAAGTTCCTTTTCCATAAACTCATATTTGTTTACATGTTTGGCAAATAAATCGTGAACGGCGATGACATAGGGTGAGCAGCATTATAATAAGAATCAAACGCGTTAGAGTCTAATGCGTTTGCTCTGCTTACCAGCCTGTATTTTATTTTTGGTCTAATGACTAGAACCATAAAAAAAAATACAGGCTGACTACCTAGTCACCTGAAAAAAAGAAAAAAAAAACCGCACCTAAGACGGTGCAACTATTTTATTGTTACTTCAACTTATGGTAACTTATTCTATACCACAAGCAAATAAATCCTGTGTATATCAGACTTCATTTCATCTCTAGGTACAAATGCCATCAATGCGAGCCTCCAGAATGTGGCTCCTCCTCAGACGAGGTGTGCCACGACGCGCTGTACTGCTTCAAGTCATCAGTGCGCGCATCCGATGGCGAGCTGAGGCACTCGCGAGGGTGCTCCACCCAGCGGGATCATTATCAGTTCACTTGTAGGACTAACACGCCGCAGCAGAGGTATGTTGAGGATATTAGAGTGTACAGTATTACCACAGAATAGTTAATAGTACTACGTACAGAAAGGACACTCCCTTCCCCGCACTCATACCAGATACCGCAGCTTACCCCGCACTTCGAGGTATTCGTCGCCGACTCTTTAGTAAGGGCGCTCGCGAACCGCAGCGCTGTACTGCTGACACAAACACAATTTTGTGATTTAAAAGTTTTATTTGAGTTTTAATCACGACGGTTGGATATTGTGATGCTTTTTCGAATTTATATTTACATAAACTGTTTGTAAGATTTCGCATTTTTAATACAATGCGATTTAATAACCGATTATTTAGAGATAAGTCATTTAAAAGAAAATATTTTATTGTTTTTATTTCATTACGAACCCGACTATATAAATAAACAATTGAACTACAAGGTCCTTTCATAATAAAGCACACGTTCGGGCAGCGCCGTCGTCGATCGCTTTCCGCGCCATTTTTTACGCTACGCACGACAGTCAACCCTACTAGAGTTCACGCACACATTTGCACGTGTACAAACGTCATTTGTTTATGTAGTAGTAGTAGGTAATTATTTTGCGAGCGTTGTATGGAGTGTCCGGGGTGTGGTATTACCATAGATTCAGTACATGATTCTGACCCACACTGCATTGAAATTTTTCGTCGGTTATTAAAAAAAATGCTGTTCCATACATTTTTGTGGCTAAGTAATAACAGCCGCAGGAGTCGATCGATCAGAAGGCCAATTCTCGTAATTTAAAATGTTCAAAATATAGTCCCAGTCTCATCTCAGCGACAAACAAATGTCAACAACTTATCAAAATGGCAAATTACAGGCATTTTTGATAGATTGAGACTGAGATCAGACTGTTAATGTTCATAATATTACGAGAATTCTCCTCAGATTAAGCTACGCATGCCGCGGTTGGTCCGTACGTGGGTGACCATCTTTACATACCAAGACCCCTCCGTGCCTCGTCCCGATTGTCATTGGTGGATCTTTGTCGATCAGTCGCGGCTGTTACCATTGAGCCACTACTGCTCTTCCACTGGGCCACCACTCCTCTCTTTGTGTATACATACATAAATATTTTGAATAGAGATGCGCGTCATTTTATATTTGGTATTCGGCATAATTTTGAGGTATTCGGCCAAATCATTCGGTTGAAATGCCGAATGTATTCGGTTTAATTGATCATTGTAAATCAGCCTTTAGGGCAAAATATATTAAAGGAATCCCATAATATTCTAACAATCATATTTATTGTAAGGTACTCAAACAAAGATTTACCACCCGTGTTGTGTTTTCGTACGCAATGACAGTGGTGGGGTGCAGCGGGTAGCGGGAGGCGAGGTACCATTTACTCCGTTCGCGCGCAGTGCTTTAGATATCTAGCGTGTATAAACTTGTTTCCGCTGCAAAACTATGGAACGGAGAATCGAATTATTCGGCAGTATATTCGGTTCGGTAAGAACTTAACCGAATATTATTCGGTATTCGGTTATTCGGTGAAACCACTATTCGGCGCATCTCTAATTTTGATCTATAACGGCATTTCCCACCCGCAGCCTCCGCAAGCGCCACGCAGGCCTGCACAACATAACGTGCTGCCAGGGCGACATGTGCAACGACGGCACGTTCCCCGAGCTGCCCCCGCTGGCCGACACGGCCATCGAGCCGCTCCCCAGCAACGCCTGGAAGTTGTGGGCCAGCGTCGCCGCCTCCGTGCTCGTCGTCAGCGCACTCGGGGCTATGGCCATATTTGTGCTGAGGAGAAGTCACAGGTAACTCTTTTAACTTCAATGACGAGTTGTGACGTCACAATAAACCCAATATGGTATGATTCTATCCATCGGTAGGGTTTTGTAAATGGCTAATAGATTTTGTAATCTTCGTAGCAGGTCTAGTGGTCGCAAGTGCTACTGCTGAGCATAACGTCCTAGGTTCCATTTCCAGGTTGTGCAGTGTGATTCGAGTTTTTCCATCAGGAATTTCGCTCTCGCAGTCTGTAGTCTGGATTATTGCCCAGTTAATTGCAATAGGCTCGCCTTATTACACGTGATTTAAAGATGACTGGTGAAATAGAATAGAATAGCGTGATCTTATGTGTATTCTAGCTGTAAGTTTTCTACGGTTTTAGGTTTTCTACGGTTTATTTTCTCAAGATTTACACAATCACTTACAGAGAAAATACAATATTTTATCTTAAAAAATACATAAAGCCAATTGGCGTAGTGGGTTAGTACTATGACAAAATTATATTAGGACACAGAAATAAACAATAGTACATACATAAAGGATTTCTTAACAGTTTTTGTAAAAGGGTAGTTGCAGAAACTAAAAAGTGTGTTTCTGAAGAAAAATAAGTAATTATTATAACAAATTTATGAATAATTCCAGGCTGCGCGTATCCCGAGCCGCGCTACACAAGCTGGGCGCAGACTCCAACTACTTCTCGTCAAACTTGTTCAGTCCACACGTCACCAGTGCTTTCTACGAAGGTATGTTTTTCAATGCAAGAAACGATTTACTTATAAAAATAAGTACAGGGTAGCTGCCACCCTAATTCATGTCATAAGGACTTCCACGCGCCAATTGTAACCATAAATTCAGCACATGATTCTAGACCACCTAGAATAGAAATTATATGTTGGTTATCATAAAAAAAAAACTGATGTTTCGTAGAAAAGTGGTTGAAATGTCAATGGGTCCTATGATGGGCCAATGTGCAAATTGACAACTATACAATAGAGGCTGTTTGTGAAACTCATAACTCAAATGCTGGCAATAAGCTAACTGTTTCAGAAACTTTTATAGAGGATTTATAGCATGGGTGTAGATAAAATATATTATCACATTGGAACTTTAAGAGCCTCTATTGAAAAGTTGTCAATTTCCACATTGGCCCTTATAAATAGGACCCATCGATGTATGGAACAGCCCCTTTTTATTTAAATAACTGACGGAAAATTTGAATGCAGGCTGGTTTAGAATCATCCGCTGAATTCATGATAGGTGAAATGAAATGAAATTGTTTATTCAGTAAATAGGATATCTGAGTCACTTTTACATGTCATCATATTAAAAAAAAATAAGCTAGATGGAGTCGACATTTCTTATCTGATTACCTCTAAGAAGAAATGGCGAAATAAAGTCAAGGGTCCAAGTCTCTTTTAAAGTCCTTTATCAGATCAGACGAGGACGGTGTTTGCGCGTGGATGTTCGTGCCACCCTGTACCTATATTTGGGGTCGGCGCAGCATGTTTTCTTCAATACTTCTCCACTAGTCGTTACCTCAGCGTTAGCTCACCGTGCGATCAGGACCAGGCCCGTGCCGAACGGCGCGTACGTGTTCCACGCGCGCCTCAAAGAGATGTCAGCAAAAAGGAAGGGGCCTGCCAGGGCCGAAGCCTGCCGGGGGTGCGGGATTGTCCGAAAGGGTTACCGCTACCCCGGAACACAAAAGGCTAAGGAAGGAACACTGATGGGTTTTAGTCAGTAAGAGTATGACTCTCCCTTCCGCTCCACCCAGAGCGGGAGGGGTCATTTGAAGACTTCCCATCCAAAAAAAAAAAAGAAGTCCCCCCCTTTCTACCCATATCATCTTTTACGTAGATTGTCTTTCTAAACTTTCTTTTAAACATTGTTCTCCCTCCAGGAGTGGAAGGCTCACAGAACGGCAACTGCATCCGCGCGACCGCGGCCGGCGACTCGACGCTGCGCGAGTACCTGGAGTGCTCGGTGACGAGCGGCTCGGGCTCCGGCCTGCCGCTGATGGTGCAGAGGACCCTCGCCAAGCAGGTCACGCTTACTGACTGTGTCGGCAAAGTATGTATCCAGAAACTTACTATTTTTACACGACTGCCCAAAAAAAGGAGTGTTACGTTTTCAGGGTTCATGTATGTTTGTGAGTTTCTTTGTTTGCTTAGTAAGTCTGCCACAAAAGGTTATAGATAGAGGTATGAGAAACAGGGGGTAAAGATTACTCATCCTCTGTAGAGAAGGGAGGATCCTTCGACCAGAAGGGTGTCGTGTCTGGTGGCCAACTGCTCGACAATTGATGTCGGGACGTTGTATTAATGCTAGTTGCGCGGTAAACTTTGCTTGCGCGATGTAGGATTTTGCGTGACGTCAGTGTGATGTGTAGTTCGCATGTGGCGATGTACCAACGCGGACAATGGCGGTCGACCACTTTTCACCCTTATTGTCATGGTAATAAGGTTGAAAAGTGGTCCACCGCCAGTGTCCGCGATGGTACATGCCGCCACAACCTAAACAGTTTTACAAAAACGAAAATATAAAAGGAAAAATTTAAGATTTCAAATACGTGTCACTTTTTTTCTATTATTCACATTTGCCTTTTCCCTCCTCAGGGTCGCTACGGCGAGGTGTGGCGCGGCTCGTGGTACGCCGACAGCGTGGCCGTCAAGATATTCTTCTCACGAGACGAGGCCAGCTGGAGGAGAGAGACGGAGATATACTCCACTGTGCTGCTGAGGCACGAGAACATACTGGCGTATATCGGCAGTGACATGACCAGCAGGGGCAGTTGTACGCAGGTATGAAGTTATGTTTTTCAAGTGAAAACTTCTTTAGGCGCGTGGGCATTTTTTGAGATGGGAAAAAACCATTGAACTCGCGACACTGTTACCGACACCGCGCTACATTCGGATGTGTTCGGCTATCCTCGGGATGTACTCGGTTTTAATGTATTTCCGATATGTCAGTGAGTGATGGCAAAGTATTCTGTTTGTGTTTTGTTTATATGACGTATAAAACAATACACACGTAATAATTGTTCAAGTTTTCACTTCTGTCGACACTCCCGGAGTGCCACACTTTTTTTTTTTGTTAGCCTATATTGTGTCCCACTGCACCGGGCAAAGGCCTTACCTTTTTTCTTCCAAACTTCCCTTGGCTAGCGTTGCTAGGTTTTGAAATTGCATAGTCGCCCTGTCTTGTGCGATCTCTGGCCATGTTGGCCCTGCGAATGATATTAGATCGTCACGCCACCTTCGCCTTGGTCTACCTCGACGGCGACGTCTGCCCCTCAGGCGTCCAGTGAGTGACGATCTTTGCCCATCTCTCCGGGTGTACTCGCGCGACGTGTCCGGCCCACTCCCACTTCAGCCTGGCTGTATTTTCTCCAACATCCACTACTTGAGTTATGGAAAAGTTATTCAATCAGTCGTTTTCGAGTTTCATGTCAACTTATGCATTGCCACTATTTTTGTCAAACAATCACAACTAGTATTGATGTGTATTACAGATGATAATAAAATTATAAAAAACTTGATCAGTCAGACTCGAAGAACAGGGGTTACCCTTTTTTTTTGCAATCTCACATTCAAGTACTGGACCAAAAGTGTATAGCGTTATCCATTCTTTTGCTTATTACTGTTAGGCCCACGTTTTGCTACTATCTCACCTTATGGACGTTTGTCATAAGTTATAGTCATAATCAGCCTATAATGTTCCCACTGCTGGGACACAGGCCTCCTCTTTGTGAGAGGGAGTGGGTCGTAATCCACCACGCGGGCCCAGTGCGGGTTGGTAGATGTCACATGTCTTCGAATTTTTGGTTCTAGGACATGCCGGTTTCCTCACGATGTTTTCCTTCACCGTTTTGGGAGCAGTGGTGATGAAGTTATTTTCACAAAATAAAGCGCCCGACAGGGTTTGAACCCACGACCTACAACTTGTAAGTCGGAGCTGTTGCCACTGGACCACCACTGCTCACGTTTGTCAGAAAATCATTATATATTTTACTTTTTTATTTTTATTTTTTTATTTTTATTTTTATATTATATTTTATTTAATAAAAATGGTTTAGACACTATTCTAGGCAATATGCAGCACTTTAGACAGTACTATTTCTCTTTTACATATTTTGTAATAATAAAAACCTTTTTGTCCACAGCTCTGGCTAATAACTCACTTTCATCCCCTGGGCTCGTTGTACGAACACCTGAACAGAACCACGCTGACGAGGCACCAGATGATGGCCATCTGTCTGTCGGCCATCAATGGCCTGCTGCATCTACACACGGAGATACATGGGACACAGGTATGTACTGTAGCCTTAGCCCTACAAAAATTATGGCAGTTTCCACTGAGGGAGATGAAAATGATGCGATTTAGTCAAAAAACTAGCACTTGTCCGCGACTTTATCTACGATCCAGGACGAAAAATAGCCTATGACCTCCTCCGGGTCCCCGGCTACCTATCTCAAAGGTAAGTAGCACGGAAACAGGTTTATAATGATTAGGGTCTACCCAATTTAAAGAACGGTATAATATAACCTTTTTTTTTCATAAGATTAGGAAACTCACTACAGTCAATACAATTATTAATAATAACAGCTAAAGTAGGTATTACAATACTTCAATGTTTATAATCGACTTAGCAACGTCCAAAAAAATTACCCTGTAGCGGTATCTACAACGCCATATGCGAACAACGTGTCATACTGACGTCACACAAAATCCTGCATCTCGCAAGCAGAGTTTACCGCGCAACTAGTGATTAAGTAAATATAATCCATTTATTCAAATCAAAGCTGGCACGCTTAAATGGAATTGAGCTGGACACATCTGCTGCATGTTAGACGATCAATGGGCCAAACTTACGACCCAGTGGGTCCCGCTTAATGGCAAACGACATTGTGTCAGGACCAGACGGAGATGGTGGGATGACCTGGACTCCTTTAATAAAGCTTGGTCCTTGGCAGCTTTGGACAGAGAAAGGTGGGAAAGTAGAGAGGAAGGCCTTTGCCCAGCAGTGCGACATTATGGGAAATAATTAAAAAAAAACATTCAAATTAGGCTGAGTATCAAAACTTTTTCGACGTCAAAATTACATTAGACAGTCTCCCTAAACACCCGCCATTCACTATTTCCTAGTGCTTTAACTCGGAAGAAATGGCGCAACAAACTCCCCAGCAGCACAGACACGCTGTTTGTGTCAGATATTGGGAATTGGGTGTCCTATTCAGCAGTCCCAGGCTTAAAGGATCATTTTTATCCTTGTCTTTTCTCAGGGCAAGCCCGCCATAGCCCACCGCGACATCAAAACCAAGAACATCCTGGTGAAGGTGAACGGCGAGTGTTGCATCGCGGACCTGGGGCTCGCCGTGAGCCGCCAGCACGTCGCGGCCGGCCTGCAGCACAACCCGCGCCAGGGCACCAAGCGGTACATGACGCCTGAGATGCTGGACCAGAGGTAATAACTACACCACTATACAACTACAAATATCTGATAACTAGACAGTAAAAATGGCGGAAGTTTGTCATTGCAGTACTCGTAAAAATTGCTGAGTGCTCAATTTCACAATATCTAAAAGAGGTGCGAACGCAGAATATTACTTACGAGTACATCCGTATAACAGTCGCAAAATTTTGTCGTTAAAATTTTTGGAAAGTTAAGGATTAGGTTCAGACGCCAGCAAATCAAGCTACCCCAAACTGTCAAATTTTCCCAATCAACTTTGAACCTTAAGCTTTAGCGATAAAGTTGAAAATCTATTAAAGAAATTTGACAGCTTGATGTGCTGGCGAATGTACATCCATTCAGACTAGCAAAGCAACAGCATTTAGTTGTTTCTCACAATTTCGTCATATGAATTACTTTTACGGCTAGTTTTTAAGTTTGTTGAAATTTTTACAGGTTTTCTTCACAATAAAATTGTATCAATATTTGATAGATCAGATCTTGATTTAATTTTAAGTTAAACCTTTTTGTTATCCCTCCAAATAAGCCAGAATTTGTCTCCTCAGTATAAACGTGGAATGCTTCGAGTCGTTCCTGAAGTGCGACGTGTACGCGTGGGGGCTGGTGCTGTGGGAGGTGTGTCGCCGCGTGTCTCCGCGCGCGCGCGAGTACCGCGCGCCCTTCGCGGAGCTGGCGGGCGCGGATCCCAGCTTCGACGACATGAGGAAGATCGTCTGTGTCGACGCCGCCCGCCCGGAGCCGCCCGATGATCCGCATCCGGTATGTAGACTGAGTCAAATATGTCTTAATTATGAACTTCTCGACCTTTGATAAATACACATTTAAACATCGAGTCTCTCTGTAAAATAGCTTGATGATCAAAGTTTTATTAATAACATTTATTTCGTAAACATAGCACACATACGGACATAAAGGGATTGGGTGATTTTAAGTTTAGAATAGAATAGAATAGAATACTCTTTATTATGTACACCATATAAATTACAGACATAAATATAGAAAACTTTACAATGGGTGACACAATGGGCGGTCTTATCGCTAAGAGCGATCTTTTAAAGACAACCTTTGGATGGATTAAAAACGGGAAGGACAGACAAATACTGTAGGTAGTCTGTGGTGTACCATTTACACAATACAATAAATACATACATAAAGTACTATTAATCTATATAAATAAATATATTTATATATAATAATTATAGTTTATCCCATTGACCAGCAAACACTCTTTTGACTTCTGTTGCTAACATCTGTGAATTTACTAACATAATACTGTACTATGTATTTGTAAGTCATGATTATGACGCTTATTATATTATAATATGTATTTAAGTCATCACTGTCAGTCACAGGAAACAATTTTTAATGTTGTGGTACTTGTGTATCATCATTTCAGCCGAAAGACGTCCACTGCTGGACATAGGCCTCCCCCCAAGCACCACCACTTCGACCGGTACTTGAACTTGTGTATCAATAAAATTAAATGCTACATTTTCTCGATGTGTGCAATATAAGTAACCACAATATTATCATTAATCTCCATCTTCACTCCCCCAGACAATGGTAGGTATGGCGAACTTAATGCGTGAATGCTGGCACCAGAACCCATCAGTCCGACTTCCGGCGCTGCGCATCAAGAAGACACTCCTCAAACTAGCCTGCAATGACAACAGCATACGACTCAATGATGACAACGAGGTATCCGTCTAACACAACTAGCAGGAAAGATAGTTCTAATAATACAAGTTGTGTGCCCATCGGCAAATTTCACCCTATAGAATTTGGTACAGCTGTTTCGGAGTTAGCAACAAAAGAAACAGCTGCAAGACGGCCCATGGCATGATGGTTGGTCTACACATGTTTGTCGTAAAAAGTTCAAAGTAAAGCTATTCATTACACTTACGTACGGCAAGTGTACTGGATAGCTTTACTTTGAAGTAATACATGTAATTGCTTATTATTTATAGCGTAGATATCGTGTATGAGACTACTGTTCCTTGGCGGGCAGTCGACGTATAGACGACTAAACTATAGTGTTTGTTAGCCAGACTTGGTGTTATACAGAACCACAGATATAGATACACTTAGATAACACAGGAGCACCTACTTCGCGTGCCAAAAATCGCACCAGTTTACGATCGAAAATCATAAGCCGCCACTTTCGCGCTCAGTCCTGCGTACAGAGTGCCTAGTGTAAGTTTGTTTTACGTTAACGCGATCGCCACGTTTATGACGTTCGGCGCTCCGATTGGCCCGCTCCAAGCTCTTAACCAATCACAGAGCCAAACGCGATAAACGTTTCGATCGCGTTTGCGTAAAAACAACTCGCACTACGCGTACTGCTGGCTGGGTGAGCGTGAGCGAGAGAGCGCGAGCTTGTGACGTCATAGTAGGTAGTCAAAAAGTGGCACGCTTAGTTTTCATGCAGTTCGTGATACTTGCGTTATCTAGGTATATCTATATCTGTGTACAGAACACACTTTATCCTACAATCCCCCTTACTAATAAACGTTGTATAGCGTCTGTATAGTTACACAACGCCTTGTCCTCTTCTTTCGAAAGTCAAATTACTGACGACTGAGAGAGAGAGAAATCGGTGTGTAACTATTCATTTGATATAATACGTTTATTAGCAAGGGGGTATAAACCCGAAAGTTTATGAGGATGGATGGATCTCTGTTACTATTTCACGCAAAAAACTACTGAACGCATTTGAATGAAATTTGGCACACAGATAATTTATAACCTGGATTAACACTTAAGATACTTTTTATCTGAGTATTCCCACGAGATCGAGACTTATGCGGGTGAAACCGCGGGGCGCAGCTGGTAGAAAAATATAGCTTACCAAATTATGGTTTGTCATTTTTGTAGCAATGTGTTTTCATACAAGTGTGAATCAGGTTTATAGATAACGTATTTCTTTAAACAGAATACAGAACTACATTAAGTCTATAGTCCCACTCATTTCCTAGTACCGTCAAACGGGGTGAATAGGGACGCAGGGGTGAATAGGAACGAAACTTTAAAAGAGATTTTAAGCTTGAAATAATATAGTTTGTTGCCAGAAAGGACTCTTTAGTGGCTACTGCATTACAATTAACGATAAAGTGCCCTTGTTGGCTACAAACTATATTATTTCAAGCTTAAAATCTCTTTTAAAGTTTCGTCCCTATTCACCCCTGCGTCTCTATTCACCCTGTTTGATGGTAGCTATTAATTAAGTCATTTTATAGTAGCAGGTAATAATTAGAAAAAAAAAACATCAAAATATGTGGCATATAGCTCTTGATTGCATTGACTTAGAAGCTTGAATTTTGTCATCCATCCAAAGGACCGCAGACTTACAGTATTTGATTTTAATTTCTACTTTACACCTCCGTTCTTGAGGAAAAAGGGTCTTGACAGACAGACAACAAAGTGAGTGAGTGTGTGTCCTATAAGGTTTCCGTTTTATCCTTTGAGGAATCGGAACCTTAAAACCCAATACAGTAACATAACATCATTATAATTATAAACTAATTTTGATTACATAAGGTGCTATAAAAATATCTGCCAAGGCTTCAATGGGAGACAGAATTTTGTATATAGATTACAGTAGGGAAGAAATTTTGTACCCCGGAATAGTTAAATCAATTTGAGAAAATAAAGTAGTTATCTCTATTCTGCATCACGTGGTTGAATTGAATTGAATTGGTTCACAAACTACGCGCGATGTGTCGCTTCGGGGAACACCCAAATACTCCGAAATATTTTACTCCGAATTTCGATGTTCCGATTTTCAAAAGTCCGAATTTCATAATACCTAAGAATCATAATGTCTATTATTAAATATCACGAAATTTATTTTATCGAAAGTCATAAATGCGACTTGTTTGTTTTCCGATTTTCATATATTCGAAGAATCAAATGCTCGATGGGTTCTCGGTCCGAAAAACGACATTCCGATTTTCAATACTCCGAATTATTTCCGTTACCGTTAGCACCCGAACTCAACGAACGTAATAGACGACGTAGGATGCAAGAGCGAGCGAAGGGCACCCCGAGGTTCGGTTTGGTTAGGTTACTTTAAACCCTGTACACAGAAATAGGTGCCCCGCAAAGCGGGGCTCCGCCGACATAGGATGCAAAAACGAGCAAAGGGCACCCCGAGGTTCGGTTTGGTTAGGTTACTTTAAACCCTTTACACAGAAATAGGGGCCCCGCGAAGCGGGGCTCCGTCGACATAGGATGCAAGAACGGGCGAAGGGCACCCCGAGGTTCGGTTTGGTTAGGTTACTTTAAACCCTTTACACAAAAATATTCTTACTCTATTGTTAGTTTTGTGCCATCTATATTCTTACAATTGGAAATATGTGTTTATTTGTCTTGCTATTCAGTTTTACAAACCGTTATTATTTCGGAATTCTAATTAATCGGAATTTTAATAATCGGAATTCGTATTTTTGATGTTTCGAATTATCATTAAGTCGGACTTTTTGTTATTCGATCTATTGAAACTCGGTATTTTGATAATAGTAATTATAAACGTTAGGGATATTGAAATTTCGGAATTATTAAAATAGGATGAATGATAAATCGGAGTTGTTATAAAAGGAATGTTGAACCATTCGGAATTATGAAAATCGGTATTTTGAAATTCTTATTTGTGATATTCGGACTAAAGTTTTTCGTATTATTGTAGTGTACCCGTCGCTTCGTCACATTTTACAAAATGAAATGACGGTGCGGCAACAGCCAATTACTAAGGGACGGTTTTATGCAACTAAACCAATTCAAATTTATACGCACACTTTTTTGTATGAAAAAATTTATGACATAAGATCAATAATGTATTTTTACTATTGTAATCTATATACAGAGTACTGTCTCCCATTGAAGCCGTGACAGATATTTTTATAGCACCTTATATAATTTGCAAAAACTGACTATGCAATCCTAGATAGATTGACATAAAATTGAAAGCCAAGAGCCCTGTATTATACCAAGTCTCTATTAGTTACTTAAACATGAAGTGCCGAATAGTATTTGTAATTAGATGTAAATGTAAAAATATAACATAATATTGTAAATATTACTATCATTTTTATAAGTTTTATTAAAGTTATTATAGAGCAGTGGATTTTGATGACGTTTGTGCGAATCTCGAAAATTATTTAAATTATTTCCCCAGTGATGTTTTTATAGGAAATGTGGGTTATGGCACTTGAATAAAACGAATATAGGCTTTTTATAATTTTAAGTATATATTGTAAGCCAAATAAATATCACTAGGAAGGTTATACGTCAGTCACTTCAAAAGCACAAACAAAACAAGTGAAGAATTATAAAGGTGACGTTAATAGAGAATTTTATTTTCTTTTTAAATAAGTACCTACAACATATCGATTATTACAAAATCGATTAGATTGATTTTTGTAAATCAAATAAACTAACACGCCCCCTCAAAAATTAATCTACCAATTATACAAATAAAATAAATCAAAGTCAATACCTAATTGACCGAAACATATTCACTTCCTAGTGTTTGCTGGGAAATACATCTCATGGCCCAACATTTGTTGCTAAGGATTAAGGAAAACCCAGAAGACCTTAATCAGACCATTACTAAATAATAATTAAATTAATCTCAAAAAAAAATCAGTCTTATTCCAAGCCCATCTTGCTTCTCATCTGCTGAAAAGTTATAGCAGGTAATGGCTTGGTCAGAACATCTGCCAACTGCTGACCTGTTGGAATGTAATTTAATTTTATCACATTTTTCTCAATCTGTTCCCTAGAAAAATGATACTTTATATCAATGTGTTTTGTACGTTTATGATTGGTTGGATTATTTGTGTACATTGTGTACATTGTTATCCTCATAGATTATGATAGGTTTGTCGATATCTATCTTAATACTAGCTGCTAATGATTTAAGCCATAATGCCTCCCTAACAGCTTCATACAATGCCATATATTCCGCCTCTGTTGAAGAGGCAGCAACTGACATTTGTTTCTTTGTACTCCAGGTTATAGAACAGTGCTCGAAGAGCTTAAATAAATACCCAGTTGTACTTTTCCTGTCATTTGAATCACTGCCACCCCAATCTGAATCTACGTAACCACATAGAATATTATTGTAGGCACATCTTTTGTAACTTAATTTCAAATCAACAGTACCTTTCAAGTACCTAAGCACTCTCTTAAGACATTGCCAGAGTTCT
This sequence comes from Amphipoea lucens, assembly GCA_947508005.1. Lineage (NCBI taxonomy): Eukaryota > Metazoa > Arthropoda > Insecta > Lepidoptera > Noctuidae > Amphipoea > Amphipoea lucens. Next base: position 18,519,086 of record OX382375.1, read on the forward strand.
TTATTATTTTTGTTTGTATACCTGCTCAGTATATTAACGCTTGTACTTAAATCTGGACGAGTGCATAACATGACATACATTAAACATCCTACAACGTTTCGACATGGAGCGTTGTATTTTTCTTCAGAGTTTAATGCGTCATAATTAAGTTTATTTTCAATGGGTGTATTGACAGGTTTACAATCGTGCATATTAAATTTATTTAATACCGTGTTTATGTATGCACTTTGATCTAATGTAATTTCATTTGCATGCCTTGTAATTTTTATACCAAGAAATAATTTTATCTCTTTTAAATCAGTCATTTTAAATTTACTCATTATATATCTTTTAAAATTATTCATTGTTTCAATGTCAGCGCATACTATAACTAAGTCATCTACATATAGAACGACATAAATATTTTTAAGCACATCTCCATTGTCTTGCAAATATATACACCTATCCACTGAAGAACTTTGAAAACCTTCTTCTTTAAGAGATCGTTCGAAAACTTCAAACCAACACCTAGCTGCCTGTTTTAGCCCGTAAAGTGCTTTATTTAATTTACACACATAATTATCAGGACAAGAGATACCCTCAGGGACTTTCATAGAAATTTCTTCTTTTAATTCGCCATTTAAGAAGGCGGTTTTGACGTCCATATGATGAACTAGCAAATTAAATTGATTCGCAAAACTAAGTATAAATCTGAAACTAGCTATTCTTGCTACTGGTGCGAAAGTTTCATTATAGTCCATGAGGTATTCTTGACTGAAACCCCTTGCAACAAGTCGTGCTTTGTATCTTATAGGTTTTCCAAATTCATCATTTTTTATAGTGAATATCCATTTACAATCGACAATGTTTTTATTTTCAGGTCTTGGTACAAAAGTCCAAGTATTATTTACCTTTAGAGAATTTAATTCGTCCTTAATTGCGCTTTCCCACTGAGATCTATCGTCTCGAGTTTTAATCTCTTCTAATGAATTTGGTATTTTACACAGAATAGACTGAGCACACAAAATGTAATCATCATCGTCTTCATTATACGAAATAGGTGGACGATTTGTGAGCCTATTGCTTCTTCTAATCTCAGGATTATTATCTGTGTTTTCTTTTGGTGAAGACAGGTTATCAGAAAGTGTATCAACTATTTGTTCCGATTCAAATAAATTATCATGGTTTGATCTGCGAATTTTACTAGGACACTTACGCTCATCAGATTTAGATGTATCTGATTTTAAACTGTCAGAGTTATGAGACTTTACCGGCACTGACTTAGATATTACATCATCAGTTTTGCCGTGAGAATTTTTAATATTCCCTTCAGACTTGAGGTCTGGCCTGGATTGAAGAAAACCAGTCTCATCAACAATAACATCTCTGACTATTACGTATTTTTCGCATTCTGGGTTCCAAACTTTATAGCCGTTTGGTTCATAACCCAGTAGTATCCCTTTCCATGATTTTTCATCAAACTTGGTCTTACTGATTTTATTATGAACGTAAACAGTTGAACCAAATACCTTCAAATATTTAATTTGAGGTTTTTTATCATGCCACATTTCGAATGGTGTTTTTGAAATTTTCAAAGCTTTAGTTGGGGTCAAATTAATTAAATAAACAGCAGTCAGTACTGCATCACCCCAAAACACTTTGTCTAATTGAGCACCGCTTATCATGGAACGAGCTTTTTCAGTAATGGTTCTAACTATACGTTCAGAAACGCCATTCAACTGTGGTGTTCTCGGAACTGTTAAATGATAAGATATCCCTCTCTCTACACAATAACTTTTCATTTCAGTCGATAGATATTCGCCACCATTATCGCAGTATAAGTTGACTAATTTTAAATTAACTTAGCTTCGCTTTTAGCCACGAAATCTTTAAAAGCAGCGAACACGTCTGATTTATAAGTTAATAGGTACGTAACACAATAATGCGTATACCCATCAACAAAAAGTACAAAGTAGTTTTTGTTGTCATTAGTTGAGGGAGTAATAGGTCCACAAACATCTGAGTGCACAATAAATAATGGTCGTTTAACATGACTTTTATCTTTAACCTGATTGAATGGAAGTCGACTCTGTTTCCCATTTCTACAGGCCTCACACAACTCATCATCTGGCATTACAGTTTCAATTTGGCTGGTGTCATAAACCATTTTATTATTTTTTATTTCAATGAATTTATTTTTACTAATATGACCAAAGCGTTGATGCCATAATTTGTACATATTTTTATTACTGCATACTTGAGAGACAGATTGACACTTATTTACAGATGCCATTAAGTCTACAGCAATTAAATTATTTTTCAACATACCTTGCATAATGGTTTTATTATCCTTACGTATTTGGGCTCCTTGCTGGTCGAAAATGACTGTCAACCCAGCACGTTGCATTTTTGATACAGAAAGCAGGTTGTATGGTACCTCAGCACAGAAGAGCACGTCCTCTAAAACTCCTTGAACGCCCATGTTGCTGGTCACATACATCATTCCCTTTTTGGTAGCTGAAATATATTCACCATTTTTAGCAATAGAAATTTTTAATGGTGTTTGCAAAACGGTGTGACTAATGAAAAGATCTTCTCGGTTTATAATATGGTCTGATGCTCCAGAATCCAAAAGGAAAGTAACTTTCTTTCCATCATCATCCGCTTGATAGTCTCCCATCATAAAAGCAAATCCAGAAAAATTGCTTGACGTGGATGGTCCACTGATCTCAACTGCCTGGATCGTCCTTGTCCTTTCCGTATTTTTCTGCTGCTGAGCTCTTTTGAAGTAGAAGCAATCGTTTTTCACATGCCCCTTGCGGCCACAGTGATGACACTTCAAGAACTGATACTTTTTCTTCTGATTGTTACTCTTCTGGTTGTAGTTATTATTCCCTTTATTATTTTGATAATGATCGAATTTTCTTTTTCGAAATTCCTGTCCATTTTTCCGCTCAACTTGTAAAACTTTGACGCTGGTATCACTGGATTCATTTTTCAACTTGACTTCATGATCCAAAAGCCTTGTTTTAACAAATGCTAGCGTCAAATTATCCTCCGATAAAGTTTCGATCGCAGTTATCACGCCATCATAGATTGCGGGTAGAGTGAGCAACAAATGAGCTACCTTATCGGTTTCTTCCAACTTCGCTCCAGCCGCCAGTAATTCCGTAATTAGATCATCAAAAATAGTGAAGTGCTTTACTAACGTAGTGTCACCTTGAAGTTTTAAACCCAACAGTTTTTTACGTAACGCCAACTGAGTCGCCAAACTTTTTCTTTCGTACAAAGCGTCCAAGTTTTTGAAGATTTCACGTGCCGTAGAATCGTCTTTCGCAACACCAAGGAATGAATCTGCCAAATATTCAACAATGACACTTTTCGCGATTCGGTTGCTCTTCACCCAAGTCTTCGATTGTAAATCTGGTTCCATGTTAATATCTTTCATAACGTCCATCTCGGTCAACAATGCTTGAATACGGAACTTCCAAACGCTGTATTTCTCACCGTCGCACGTACGGCAAAACAATCGATTTACGACGACAAAAGCATTTAAAACAAAATCATTGAAACACGCTTATTACATACGTTAGGTGTTGTCTGCCCTTCAATGGCCAAAAATCAACAAAAGGTTTTTTATTTGCGAGCGAGACTCGTTTACAAAAGCCGCTATTGTTCGACTCTTCGCTTATTGTTAGGCGTGCAGCCAGTATTCTACTAGACTCGGTGCGAATACGTTGTGTCGATGTGCAGTTGTTTTAAAGTGAAATCGTGTTTTTTAGTATGGATGCATTACCATGTAGTAAGTACTTCATTTTAAACCTATTATTGAGTTCTTTCAACACTTTCAAGATAGAGAATAATCTAAATACATCGATAGACTTAAAATATGTTGTATTGCTGTAGAAAAATAATTCGTGAAAGCTTTTCTAAAAAGTTCCAACGAGTACCAGTTTAAATTTGTTTGTTATCAATAACTCTGATTGTTGTTATTACGAGGAAACTAGTTTTAGCTGCACGTATATGCACATCTCTGAGTATTTGTTGTTTTTGTTTCAGGTAGTCGAAACGATAACGTGGAAATGCGAACAATTAAAAGACTTGAACTATATTTTGTTTTAAAAAGTGTCCGTTTTTTCAAATATTCTTTGTGTAAATGTATTGAACGATTACATAAGTATATTTTGGACAAATTAAATATTGTAAACTGTGGTGCAGACTTTGAAAAATCGGTCAAATTGAAAATTAAAGCATTTGTGGCAAAATTATTTGCAAAATGGAAGCAATGCCATCGCATCCATGACCGACTGATTAAAAATCATCACGCTTGGTTGAATGAGGAGTTCAAAGTTCCGAACATACAAGAAGACCAACAGACACCTAGCAAGAAACCGGTTTCAGGACGACCAAAGAAGGATTTTGGGGTCTCATCGCTGCGTTCTAAACAAAGATCTGTGCAAACTCTTGTGAAAGGGCTTTCTCCGGAACAACTTTCATTTGCAACTGAATCTAGCTTAGTTGTATCGGGAAAACGCAAAGCTGCTAAAGTTATGAAATTAGCCCTAGAGTCGTCACCGAGAAGTTTGAAACGAATGCAGCAGTCAAAACAAAATAAAACCCTCCTGTACACCATACACACCTGTGGAAGCGCTAGCTCTTATTGTTGACACAAGTATGACAAAAGAAGACTATATAAAAGTACAAAGAGGAGCTAAAGCTAGAGGTGCTAATATATATCCTGCCTATAATCAAATCTTGCAGATAAAGCAAACTTGCTATCCCGAAAATATTACTGTTTTGGAGATCGAAGCCAGGATTCCTATGCAAAACTTACTTGATCACACAGTGAGAAGATTATTTGAAGTGCAACAAGAAGTTATTTCTCTTCATCTTCCTCCAGAAGTGTTCGAAATTGATGTCTACTATAAGTGGGGGCTGGATGGTAGTGGCGGGCACAGCATTTATAAACAGCACTTCGCAGACAGTCCAAAGTACTCGGATTCGAATATTATATTGAGCACTATTGTTCCTCTCGAAATGTCTATATTTCATAAAGAAGAAAAAATGATATTTTGGAAAAACCCGAGCCCATCATCGACAAAGTGGTGTCGCCCTATTGGTTTCAAGTTAATTAAAGAAACAAATCAGACCATAAAACAAGAATTCGATTCTACTGAACAACAGCTGCGAGCTGTTACATCAACAACAGTGAGCCTCCAATCGCCTATCTAAGGTGTTTCGAATATCTTTTGCATATAGCATATAAAATTGATATTAAACAATGGCAAGCTAGAGGCAAAACATTGAAGGATCAAGTAAAAGAGAAGAAGAAAAATATAACGGACCTGTTTTACGAAAAGATGAGTTTAGTAGTGGACCAACCTAAGCAAGGAGGTGGAAACACAAATGATGGCAACACGGCACGGAAATTTTTTGAAAACCCAGAGTTAGTTGCTGAAATTACTGGAATCGATAGAGAATTGATTGAGAGGTTTTCAAATATTTTAAAGACAATTTCCAGTTGCCATTACATTAACATAAACACTTTCAAACTATATTGCATGGAAACAGCAAAAAAATGCATTGAACTATATGGATGGTACAAGATGAGTGCGTCAGTACATAAATTACTTATCCACAGCAGCGACATCATAGGTCAGCTACCTCTGCCTGTGGGTCAGCTATCCGAGGACGTATTGGAAGCCTCTCAAAAAGAATATAAAAACATACGACTGATGCACTCACGAAAAACTTCAAGAATTAATACTAACACGGACATTTTACACTGGCTATGTATTAACTCTGATCCCCTGATAAGTCAACATCGATCAGTGAAAAAAAAAACGATGAAAGGATTTAATGATATCATTATGAATATGCTCACGATGCCAACATATTTAGGTAACAATCAAAATGAGGAAGACGATGACGAAGAAGATGATTTATAAGGTTTTTTTTTTAAATAATATATAGTTTACAATTGATTTTGAGTTGTTTTATTTCAATGTATAAATTTTATTTAATACCTATATTAATATTAAAAAATCTGTACTTATAGGTACTTATTAGTTGAGTTAGAAAACGTCGAACTGCTAAGGTAATAGCCACTCAAAAATATGTTTAAATAATTAAATGTAACAAACTTTCGTTATAAATATTTTTGTCGTCGTAAATCGATCGTTTTGCCGTACGTGCGTCGAACGGTTTAATGTTTCGTTTCACTTTCAAATTCTCCATAGTGAAAAAAAATCGAAATACTTACAGTCAGTAGATTTAAATAAATTAAACACTTTACTTCAATAGCGTAGTACTTAACAAAGTGTAACTGGGCCCATAACCTATAGGAAATGTGGGTTATGGCACTTGAATAAAACGAATATAGGCTTTTTATAACTGTAAGTATATATTGTGAGCCAAAAAATATCACTAGGAAGGTTATACGTCAGTCACTTCAAAAGCACAAACAAAACAAGTGAAGAATTATAAAGGTGACGTTAATAGAGAATTTTATTTTCTTTTTAAATAAGTACCTACAACATATCGATTATTACAAAATCGATTAGATTGATTTTTGTAAATCAAATAAACTAACAGTTTTGGTAGCATTTCTATAAATACTGTGATTACTGTGCCTTTAGAATTTTGCATACTTAATTTTTTTTTTCAATTTTCGAAAGAATTGGAAAGGGTGTGTGAAGCCCGCGGGTGGGGATTGAAACTCGCATTTGAACGTTTTTGTCTGAATTTGTATTCTATTACACTACCAAAAGGTCGTCTCGGGAGACCTTTTTTTTCTGTGGGGATGTCCATTTGGATACCCTTCCTCTGGGGAGAATGGAAGGTTATGTCGGAATTCTACTGTTACTTCCACTTCCATGAGTCGGGGGCCCGCTGCAACCCCGACTGGTATCAGCCCGCCATGCCTAGCGGGACCCTTCACCAAGTGCGGCCGATCCCATGACCGTACGTCTTCCCATAGCTGCAGAAGACCTCTCTCTCTCTCTGTAGTCGGTCCCTCATGTCTGAGGATCGTGGTCAGCTTCGGAGTTGCATCTGGAGCGGATGATCTGCCTCCACCGGTTTCTGTCCAGCGCATCTCTTACCACCGTGTAGAATTTAGAGGACGATGATTCCTTCACCTGATCGGTCTATCGTGTTGGTGAACGACCGCGCGATCGTTTGCCTTCGGTGTTCCCAACCACAATCAGTTTTTCCAAACTTTCATCGCCTCTGCGTACTATGTGGCCGAAATAGGAGAGAATGCGCTGTTGACATATGGTCGACAAGCGGGTCTTTACTCGAAGCTGGGTTAAGATCGATGCATTGGTGCGTTTGGCAGTCCACGGTATTCTCAACATTCGTCTCCAGCACCACATCTCAAATGCATCAATCCTTTGTCTTTCTCGAGCCAAAATCGTCCACGTTTCTACTCCATACAGAAAGATAGGGACCTATACAAAGACCTATACAAAGTAATATCTATCTATCTATTTATAAGTTATATATGTTAATCAAAATATTTTATTTCACAATATCCTACATGGGCACTTATGAAACGTCAGAAGCTAGGTGCACGGTTCCAATTGGTCGATTCCTATGGAGAAGAGCCGGCACAAAACTCCACGGTTACTCTTTTAAAAAGAATTGGCTTTGCTAAACATGTCATCGAAATCCACAGCACCCTTTATTTTAAACTAAGTTTTGTATAAGCAAGAACAATTTGAGTTGCCATAATTATGTCGTATGTGTGAAAAACCCCGATTTATTAGCATTTGTCGTTATAAGTTAATGCTAAGTTCGACCGTTTGTATGACAAGTTATCAATATTATTGTTAATATCTCCTTTAGTTTAGTGTCGAAATTTATTTGGCTTGGAAATGTTGTTCAAGAAATTATTTCATTTGTTGCTTGATATCGAGAAGCAGTGGTCCAGTGGTAATTACCTCCATTAACGAATTGTAGGTCGTGGGTTCGTGCCCAGGCAGGCACTATGCTTATTTCATCACATATGCTTTGAAAACATCGTGAGGAAACCGGCATGTCCTAGAATTAAAATATGGAAGACATGTGACATCTGCTAACCCTGGGCCCGCGTGGTAGTTAACGGCCCACTCACTCTCACAGAGAGGAGGCCTGTGTCCCAGCAGTGGGAACATTATAGGCTGATTATGATTATTTATTAAAAAAAAAAATAGTAGGAATGAAATTGGTACAGGAAAAATTTGATAATTATAGTCATTTTTGCTTTAATAATCATTCATATTATTTCCAATTTAGTATTTGAACGACATTTACAATTTCCAAAAGCTTTATCGAAAGAAAAATTCTAAGAATCTCTGTTTATATTAAAAGAAATTAATAAAAAGTAACGATAACTCACTCGTTGATACTACACTGTAATTTAATAACAAAATTAGTTGTAAGTTTGTACTGTTTTGTGATAAGGATGGACTGCAAAATGAGGGTGACGCCACTGCAAAACATTTGTGAATATATTATAATTTATTTAAGCATATTAATGTTTTGTAGTATAGACGCCAGCACATCAAACTACCCGAAACTGTCAAATTTTCCCAATCAACTTTGAAAGGGGTTTGAAGATTTTTGTATGGAGGGTGGCCCTAAGGTCGGCCGCCATTTTGATTTTTTTTCAGAATCGCGGTGCACAACAAAAGTTATATATTTAGATAGAGGACACTTATACAAACAAAAATGTAATATAACATAATGTCCTAAAGCGTCAGGTTTCGGAGTTATTCACCAAAATATAAGTCGAAAACAACAAGGATATTTTGTTTTTTTTTCCCCTCCAGGTAAGCATATTGAACTATTGAGGTAATAGAAACGTTATGAAACCTTTATGGAGAAGAAACAAATGAAGAATAGACATTTTGTAAATAAATAATTAAACACGGCAATTTATAGTTCGTTTTTTAATCCGAGAGACTAATCTGACATTTAAGCAGTGCCGGATTAAGACTACTTGATGCCCTAAGCAATCCACGCCTGTGAAGACAAGTAAGAAAATCATTCAGATTTTGGGGGTCATGATCCCCATGACCCTCCCTGGGACCGCGCCTAGTTTATGGTGCCCCCCGAGACGTGATGCCCTAAGCAATTGCTTAATTTGCTTAGGGGTTAATCCGGCACTGCATTTAAGTCTTTTGTGTTTTCGTTTTTTTTGGTATAGAAGTTTGACATTACACTTGTCAGATTAGTATCTGGGATTAAAAAACGAACTATAAATTGCGGTGTTTAATTATTTATTTAAAAAATGTCTATTCTTCTTTTGTTTCTTCTCCATAAAGGTTTTATAACGTTTCTATTACCTCAATAGTTCAATATGCTTACCTAGAGGAAAAAAAAAACAAAAAATTCCTTGTTGTTTTCGACTTACATTTTGGTGAATAACTCTGAAACCTGACGCTTTAGGATATTATGTTATATAACATTTTTTGTTTGTATAAGTGTCCTCTATCTAAATATATAACTTTTGTGGTGCACCGCGATTCTGAAAAAAAATCAAAATGGCGGCTGATTTTAGGGCCAAAACCTTCTAACCCCTTTAAGCTTTAGCGATAAAGTTGAAAATCTATTAAAGAAATTTGACAGCTTGATGTGCTGGCGAATGTACATGAGGGACTTACAAAGTATGCATTATTAATTACATGGTGTACATCGAACTGTTGGCTGAAGCGCTGCTCTTCTAGATCACTGAGTAATTTGTATTTAGTAGAGACAATATCGCCATGATATCAGCCACCAATCAGGAGAAAGATCCATGACGCGACGGCGTTGATGGACCAATGGGATTCGCCCGTTGTCCTCCAACATTCAGCGACTGAATCTAGATAATTGTGCATGTTATCACTCCATACTTATCACTTAATGGTTTGTACGTATAAGAGTTACAGAAACAGGCATTTAATTCCGTTCCTTTACTTTCAAGATACTCACAAAAGACAATAATAACCGAGACCCTAATTCCAGACAAATGCTCCGACATGAATCTCGATTTAAGTAAACTCTCACTAGGACTCAAGTAGAGACGCAAACATGGTCGCAAATCGGATACCTGGTGACTGGCGAGATACCAACCATAAAGTTACGAGTTCGTAGCCGACCGCATACAGCAGCAGCAGACGACGTGTCGCTACGACACTACTGGTTTGTATGTATTTCTATGGAATACCTTTCGCAGCTAGCGACACGTCACACGACGGCAGACGTCATGTCGTCCGACCCCAGATCAGTAGTGCCACCAACGCTGGATTTGGACACCGCAGTTGGGTTCGGAATCATGACTGCAGCGACATGACGCTACGACGTGTCGGTACGACATGTTGCAACGTCACGTCGTCTGCTGCTGCTGTATGCGGTCGGCTACAAACTCGTACCTTTAAACGGTATATTTTGCTGGCAGCGCGACCATGGTGGCGCCACCATGGTGTCCTAGTGAAATATAATCGCGGGCTGCCTCAATGCCTGGCATGATCTTGGGTGTCTATTAGAATGCATAGAATAGAATACAATAGAATACTCTTTATTATGTACACCATATAAATTACAGACATAAATAAAGAAAATTTATAATGGGTGACACAATGGGCGGTCTTATCGCTAAGAGCGATCTTTTAAAGACAACCTTTGGATGGATTAAAAACGGGAAGGACAGACGAATACTGTAGGTAGTCTGTGGTGTACCATGCATTTCTTTTACGTAGAGATGACATCGAGGTTGCGAGCGAAACTGCGATCGCGAGGTATCGCAGTGAGGCATCTTCGGCATAACTACCCATAGATTTCATATTTCATACTAATACTCAAAATATAGTTTTTGAATCAAGTTTCATGCTTGAGCATCGTTTTAGAATATGGTCCTCTATGTATTAGAGCCAAAAGAGACTGTTTTGATTATGGGGCCATAGGATTATGGCGTTGTGAAAAATGATGGCTCTAATACCTACTTCGTTTGATTTTGATTGTTACCCGTTTTGGTTGTAATGCAGTACAAATGAAAAAATACTACTGTCCATCAGATATTTTTACCTTTGACAGAATTGCAACCTAATTGTAAAGAGAATAAAGATCACAATTATTTTGACAGACTTCAGTGGCAGTAACCTAACAGCAACCTTATTTGAATGAGAATAAAGGTCACTGTGATTTGGACTGTGATGCAAAATCAGAGGTAGAGGTAAAGGGCTGTACACGAATCTTTTGGCGCTTACATGACATTGACAGGGGAGGGGAGGTTTGTTGGTAACAAATTGTGAAATTGTCACGAAAAATTGTAACCCCCTTACTAATAAACGTATTATATCAGATGAATAGTTACACACCGATTTCACTCTTTCAGTCGTCAGTAATTTGACTTTCGAAAGAAGAAGACAAAGCGTTGTGTAACTATACAGACGCTATACAATGTTTATTAGTAAGGGGTTAGTATATAAAGTATTGAATAAACAAAGTTGGCTGCGATAGTTCCGATTTTGGCCACACACCCAAAGATCCTTGTACCGTTGTCAATGCAAATGCATTCTTGGATTTAGAGGTCTAAATACTCAACAAGACAAGATATTCTCTGAAAAAATGCCTAGATGTTGTACACTTGTGATTCTGGTAAGACTGCCTGTCCATATATTAATGTGTATCAAAATTATACTGCACTGTAATCTTTCATTATAATCTGTTTGAACATTGACTGTACCTGCTTATCAATTTAATAATAATAACTGGTCTTTGAAACCCAGGATAAGGGTAAGTACAGGCGCCATCGCATCAAGCTACCCGAAACTGTCAAATTTTCCCAATCAACTTTGAACCTTATGCTGTAGCGATAAAGTTGAAAATCTATTGAAAGAAATTTGACAGATTGTTGTAGCTTGATGTGCTGGCGTCTGTACCTTGTAGCTACAAAAAATTGTCCTAAACTGTCCCATTTTCGTGTTGACTATATTTGTTTTTCCAAAGTCGATGAATGCAGATCAAAATTTCCCAAAAAGTTAAAGACAGTCTCCTAAGGCCGTTTTTCTGAAACTAAAACGGTTAAGGTACCTTACTGACCCATGTCCACCTTGTATATGAAAGCAGATAATAGTATTGGGTGACTACCGAGATGACGACTAAAGGTGAACGCACACTTATCCGAGCCGAACGCGTCGAACGAAACGAATTTTAGAATTCTGTATATTATGAAATCTCCACAAACACTTGCACTTCGGACGAATCGACGCGGGCAAGTGTGCGAGGTTTCATAAGATTTCATATACAGAATTCTAAAATTCGTTTCGTTCGATGCGTTCACCTTTATAGAGAAGTATGGAAGAAAAAGACATGTTGCGCCGACCACAAATAAATTTGAATAAGGACATGAGAATAATTAGGATGATATGAAAGCAGATAATTTGACAGGAACAGTCATTTTTCTTACAGGTCTTCAATTACACAAAAATGTTGAATCTAATACCAGTAGAGAGTTCTGTATGACTATTGTGTTCAGTAATTGTAAATATCTAGTGTTAATGTAAGTAAGCCTTATAATAGACGCGACGCGTCACAGTTATGAAGAGAAATAAATATTTGTCTATTACTTGCTGGGTTTTATTGTAGTTAACCTTTTAACCGCCTACGTCGGATAAATCCGACAAATATTTTCGTGTCCATTCCGCCAGAGTCGTATATATACGACCAAATAACAGAGCTCGTTTAATCTGTATTATTATTACATCATCACAGCTCGTTTCATCGGTATTTATTTTTCGTTTTTTTTTTTTTTTGTCGGGCGCTGGGGGCACGACAGCTGATATAAAGTCCGGCGGTTAAAAGGTTAAAATTCTTGATCGCTTGCGGGGTAATTGCGTAACACAGTATCAGTACGTCGGTCCAAAGGTAAAACACACTAAGTGACATTTTGAATCAAAATGAGATTTTACTACTTTTGCTTAGATTTTCTCTGTATAGAAGCAAAAGTACTCGTAGTAAAATCTCATTTTGGGTCAAAATGTCACTTAGTGTGTTTTACCTTTGAACCGACGAGTAGCAATGGCTTTCATTTTGACAGTTCAACAATATTCATTGCGTTATTTTTCGTTGTTGGGCAGACCAAATTTTTTTCGAACATTTGAAGCAATGGATTAGTAATATCTTTCAAAATGATTCAGATTGTGGCCGTGTTTCGCAATTAGGGTGCTGTTTTCCAATGCTGGAAAAGTTTTAAATGTTAACTTTGTAGCACAATACTGTTACATTTCTGTACTAAAGTTGATGGCGGCACCATACACTAATGCTACGTTTACATTGTCGTGATAAAGCGACCTACACTTCGTGCGCTCTCTGTTATACACAGCGAGACATTGAGCAGAGTGCGAGAGAAACCGCGAGAAGTGTAGTTTGCCATAACGCGACAATGTGGCCGGAGTATTACGATTTACGGTTTTGTGGTTGTTTGTTTGTATGATAAATTCATACGTCATGCTCGAAAAGAAAGCGCACAAGGACCACATAAGTGCCGTGGTTTACTCTGGTACTACCACATCAAAAGACGTCACCATTCTTGTCTACCATGACAACACATAGATGGCGCTAATAGTTATTCTGTACCATTTACTCTGACGACGCATAGATGGCGCTACTAAACACCGAGCTAGGTGGTAGCCAGGTTCAAGGAAGTCATCATTTCATACAGTCCACTAGTTTTATTGAAGAGCCAAGCACACCATCCCAAACAGTACTGTTTGATGGATTTACTATACAGGTTGAAATTGAAAACATGCGACAAACCGAAATAAGAGTTTGTACTCATCATTATGAACAACTTTTACTATGGGACCAAACCTGAAATCGCGAAAAAATGATGAATGATGAGTACAATCTCCCATTTCGATTTGTCGCATGTTTTCAATTTCACCCTGTATACACTACAGCGATATCTGATCTCATAGTTCTCATAATGTCATGTTGGTACTATTTCAGCCAATGCACAGGAGGGAACGCAGACAACGGGCTTTTCTGAGTCATGTGATACTAATGAAAATAGCACACACAGTAAAACGATAAAGTTCAGTAGACACTATTCATACTGTTTATTTTTGCAGACAAAAAAGGACAATCTACTGATGACTAACGCCCACAAGACGCCCGTGACTCATCGGAGATTCTGGCGCTCCCGACTTACCCTTAGGCTACGTACGCACTGACAACTGACTGGTGGCTTGATTAGCGCCTAGACTAGAGCCTAGCGGGTAGTGAAGTGAAACGAACGCTCTAGAATTTGGTTAGTCCACGTTGTAGTTTATAGTCGCCAAGCGTGTATCGAGGGATGTTCAGTCACCAGGCTTTAGTTGGCGCTTAGCAAGCCACTTGTCATTGCGCACGTACCCTTATAATTTTGTTAGCATAATATAGTACAGGAGGATCCCGCTGCCTGCCATCTTTTCATATTTTTATCGCTTTTACGACATACTGAGGGGCGAGGGGATTGTTGCGTCACTTTTTCTTCTAGTTAGACTTTTGCGGGTTATTTCGACCTTTAAATAGAGCTGATTCTGGGTCTAATTAGAATGAATAGTTTTTGAATGTGTGTAGCCAGATTTTGGTGGGAACCACTCTGTGTTAACCCACTGCATAATTCACTTCATTCAGAGACATGACTCCATTTGTTGCAGTTGGTAAAGATGAGGTAAGTAATGAAACATAAAATTAATTTAAAACATTTATTATAAATTAATATAATAAAAAGCATACAAGACAATAACTTAAGCTAAGAAATGCACGAGTTGGTACGTTTCTTATAGAGTTTCCACTTAATCTAATTAGTATTCAATTAAAACAGAGTTCGATTAATACTATCATTTTGATAAGATTTATTATTATTTATTCATAATTATTGCACATGAAACGTCAATTTCGTTGACGGGTCAGTGCGATGGATATAGAATTCGGAAAAAGTTCGTTGGTCCTCAAGGACACTTTGGTAATAAATGCACGCTTCCTTAGCCTCTACTTACATTTGGAAAACATATAAAAAGTGGTAGAAAACTGGTCCGGCGAGGGTTCGAGGCCCGTTATAATATATGTAACTTACAAACTACCACGACACAGGAATAGGGCACACTTTTACTAATTTAATGAAATATATAATGCAAAAATACGATCTAATGTTCTGTGTGGTGGTAGGCTTACAGTTCGTAATACTAAGACTTAGTGAGAGTCGCGAGCGCGCGCTAGTCGTGGTGCTCGTCCTGCGCCAGCTCCTCCATGTCCTCCTGGTCGAACTCCGTGTCGTCCTCCGCGGTCGCCTCCTGGTACTGCTGGTACTCCGACACCAAGTCGTTCACGTTGCTCTCCGCTTCATTGAACTCCATCTCGTCCATGCCCTCACCGGTGTACCAATGCAAGAAAGCTTTACGCCTGAACATAGCGGTGAACTGCTCCGATATTCTCTTGAACAGCTCCTGAATAGCTGTTGTGTTGCCAATAAACGTCGACGACATCTTCAGTCCCTTGGGCGGGATGTCGCACACGGCGGTCTTCACATTGTTCGGGATCCATTCCACGAAGAAGCTGCTGTTCTTGTTCTGAATCGAGAGCATCTGTTCGTCCACCTCCTTCATGGACATGCGTCCACGGAAGATGGCGGCCACGGTCAGGTAGCGTCCGTGGCGAGGGTCGCATGCCGCCATCATGTTCTTGGCGTCGAACATTTGCTGCGTGAGCTCGGGCACGGTGAGGGCGCGGTACTGCTGGCTGCCGCGAGATGTCAAGGGAGCGAAGCCGGGCATGAAGAAGTGGAGACGTGGGAACGGCACCATGTTGACGGCCAGTTTGCGGAGATCCGCATTCAGCTGGCCAGGGAACCGCAGACACGTCGTCACGCCGGACATGGTGAGCGACACCAGGTGGTTGAGGTCGCCGTACGTGGGGTTGGGCACTTTGAGGGTTCTGTAGCAAATGTCGTAGAGAGCTTCGTTGTCTATGCAGTAGGTTTCATCTGTGTTTTCGACTAGTTGATGAATAGAGAGCACTGCGTTGTAGGGCTCCACCACGGTGTCCGACACCTTGGGCGAGGGCACCACGGAGTATGTGTTCATGATCCTGTCGGGGTACTCCTCGCGGATCTTGGAGATGAGCAGCGTGCCCATGCCGGAGCCGGTGCCGCCGCCGAGCGAGTGTGTGAGCTGGAAGCCCTGCAGACAGTCGCAGTTCTCGCATTCCTTGCGCACTACATCGAGTACTGCGTCGACGAGTTCTGCGCCCTCGGTGTAGTGTCCCTTGGCCCAGTTGTTCCCGGCGCCGGACTGTCCGAATACGAAGTTGTCCGGCCGGAAGAGCTGGCCGTATACCCCGGAGCGGACTGCGTCCATTGTGCCTGGCTCGAGGTCGAGGAGGATGGCGCGGGGGACGTACTTGCCCCCGCTCTCCGCCGTCGCAACTGTGGGCAAAATAGAAACAAAGATTAGACATTTAATTTGAATTCCTTAAATTTTCCATGTCATTGAATTCATGAAAAAACAAAGACATTTGTTATGCCACCAAAACAACCGATAGCTGGCGACGAAACAGGAAAATGCATTGTGAATTCAAGTTTTTAAATTGAATTTAAATACCAAATTATTGGTTCTTGTCATGATTTTAGTACGTAGTAGTTTTTCTAGCCTGTCTTGACAATGGCGGCCTGATAGCCGGATATTAATCGATGTTCTTTTTTCACTCCTTACAGCGTAAAATATCGATCGAATTTTGACAAACATAGTCCAAAACAGTGTGTTTTAAATCTCAAATTCTTGTATCTCGTACGACTGATTCCAGTACCTTTATATTTTTCTACTCGTCATTACCTTTTTTCCTTTCTAGTTTCAGACAAAATTGCCATCTTTATCAGTCTAACTGGCTAGCTTACTTCCTTTTAGCAGACCTATATACTTATACCTAACTTGAATTGCACTTGTAAGCAAAATCGTAACTTAGACAATGAACGGTCACAGTCGGCGGCTCCGAGCGAGGTCGTTCACACCAGTTATCTTTACTTGAACTTAAACTTCACAAAGAGAACTTTGTAGTAGACATTGAAATTGTTTCTAGGTAATCAAATGAGAGATAATGCTTGATACATTATTCAAGCATTTTAACGGTTTGTGTGTTGTTGCGATAATGCAATCTGGCGGTTGGATGTTTGTTTAGTGTTATTGAGGGTAACATAATGGTTAGATAACCGGCATTAACTTTGCAAATAAGTAGAGATGAATCACACAGTCACACTAATATTATAAAGGCGAACGTTTGTGAGTGTGTGTGTTTGTTGCTTCTTCACGCTGAAATAGCTGGACCAATTTTGATAAAATTTTGTATGGAGGTAGCTGACACCCTGGATTAACATATAGGCTTCTTTTTATTCCGATCAGCTAGTACCTACTTCATATAAAAAACAAGACCTAAAAAGATATTCGGCGGGAATCGACAATCTATAAGAGACATTTTGTTATTTGAGTCGTGAAGGTGTGAGAAAAGTGCCAGGAGGGTTACGTCGAGTCCTCCATAATAACCAGATGTAACAGAAATGAAAAGTCCTCTTTTTTTGATTCCGAAAGTCTTACATATTCATGAAAATTTCCTCCTACTGATTTTGAAGCTTCGATATGACCTAAAAAATTGTATCAAAGAGTTCTACCAACTACATATAATGTTAGCTATTAGTACCTACTATACTATCACTCAATTTTTTACCGACCCATTCAAATTATCAAGCATTGCAATAAAAGTGACGCGGGCGCATCGGACTGTGGACTATAGCCGGGCAGAGTGAATAATAACCGCTAACCGTACCGGCACTGTTAGCCGGCCGAGCATGCGGTCAGCCGCACTCCGATATAAATACGTATCAAATAACAGATCGACGGAGAATGGATCGCTTTGAGATTCGATTTCCGTGTGTCAAGAATTTCAGATGATAGTTTTATTCAGGGCCTTAATTCACTATGACCACTTACTTCGAAACCACGTCAATTCGTACGTAACGTATTCTCCATAGAAATGTAAAATATCTATGGTATTCTCTATGATACTGAACGAAACCGAGCGAAATGAACGTGAAGTTTGATAGTTTTTGACATTTTGAAGTATAATGCTAAACCATTACTTCATATGTTCGAAAAAATTGTCTGCTCTACAACGTAGGTAAATAACGCAATGAATGCTGTGGAACTGTCAAAATGAAAGCCATTGTTTTGTTAGTGTGTTACGCAATTACCCCGCTGTTGTTTCAAAAGGTAAATAACTAAAATGGAAAGGAAGGAGAGCATTTGTATAAATAAAAAAGAAAATTCATGTACTGAAACTGCCAGTTGCAAAATTCCCATAATTATTTCATCTGATAAGCTAACGCGGATTAGTGCTGCTTGAGGTCATTGCACTGCCCCAGCACCACTATTTAAGTCAATCATATAAACGAAGAGTTTAATTGTTGTAAATCACTTTTAATTGTAGGGAATGTCAGACATGAGTTGACATGACAGTTCTGTGTTAACGTCTACGTCTTCAAGAAATTTATGATAACGATTGTAGATAATGCCTTCCGGGTTATGTATGAGTGTCGCAATAAGAAATAGTGATGATTTATAGATGTTTTGCCTGAAAATGCCTAAGTTATATTTATAGATAGATTCCTACTTAATTATTTACTTCGAGGATAAGTATAGAAAGTTTGGTTGAAATGAGTGTCCGTGGAGTTTCTTGCCCGTTCTTCTTTATAGGAACCTAGGTATAGTGGCTTTGTAAGGGGCAATTAACTTCATCTTTCTAACTGACCGACCTCTTAACAATTCAAAAGAACAATTGTTTTAATGGAAATAATTGTTTTCACGTTTGTATGAATAAAATAACTCTCCAAGATCTTTAAATTTTTATAACACTCTTTTAATAAATGATAGCCGCGTTTCTTTTTAATGATTAAATACGGGTCATTTATAATATCCATTATTATATTAAAACCAATTATAAAAAAAGTACCTACTTATTTAGAAAAAAAATATACTTACAGAATACAGTACTTATTTTTTTTTAAATTACAATAAAGAAAATGAGTTTACAAACACAAATGGAGACATTAGATATTTTATAATTAGTCGCTTGTTACATACTGTCACCATTTTATTATTTTCTCCTGACGTAAACTTTCTATTCCATTATTTTTAATTGGAGTGAGCGGATTTAATCAAACATTTTTAATCTTTAATGGAAGACGCGAGATACCTAACCATTTGCTTATTAAGATTCTCAGATAAGAATGCTTTTTGTTTCACACAAAATTGATGGAGTCTAATGCAATATTAATTTTGTCTTTGATTTTTAGAACGGTACAATTTGGATTTGAAACTTGTCAGTTTGACTTGACAGCTGCAGACTACGTTGATCTTTATCATTTACAACGCTACAAAGGTTATTTGACGCGTGGCCAAAATCGGAACCAATGCTGCCATCTTGTTTTGCCATTACTCAGTGACAGTTACAATTTCACAAAATGTTTACCAACAACGCCCCCGTCAATGTCATTACCTGAGTTGCCAATTAAGAAAAAAAAAATTCGCAATTTAAGGCGCAAGTTACGGCACCAAAGGGTCATTCTACAGAGACAGTAAAATTGTGTTCGCTTGAAATATGTTCTAGCTCCTCAGCTTTTATTTCTTTCTAATAATTATTTTATAAACTTTGTGACATAATCTAACAGTTTACATAGGAATCCTATTGATTATTTAATATTTTTTTCCTTTTTTTTGTGGTACAGTACGTGATTGCTCACGTCCTGTCGAATGTTCGCAAAGCAGGTTCCAGCATTAAGGTGTCTCTAAAAATTATTTAAAGATATTCCATGCATATATCACATGAAGAAACAAGTAAAGCAAGTAATAAAAAAGCCGTCACATAATTGTTAATAATTATTAAATGATATTATTAACTTTATTCAACATTCTATAATGTTCGTAAAAAATAATCACTCGTGTAGAAATAAATTGCAAAAATGGTAATAAATTTATTTTTTAAAGTGTTACATTATTTTCTATCTCTGGCAACCCTTTACCATGTATTGACAGTGTCAGTATCAGACTTCATTCGGCCAGTGACTACGGTGTCGAGAAAAATAAAAGTATAGCGGCTTTCTACAGCATTGTCAAAGTTGATACATCACATCTGTACTCAACTTAATAAATCAAGTAAGTGATTTATGAATGTGATTTCCTTGTAGCCTTATTAATTAGTTAGTCAATTACCGAAGTCAAGTGAATTCAAATCTCATAACCTTAAATTTTCTTTATGTTATGTATTTTTATGATAAAACTCACTTCTGTAGAACTCACTTCTGTCGATATAGTTTTCTACAGAAGTGATGTTTTTCCATAGAAGTGACGGTTTGCGCTTATGCTTATTAGATGTGATCTTATAAGAGAAATTTACACTGACAGTATAACCTAACAAACGTAAAATGCTGTTTTTTATTGTGGATTGATAATTTCATGCACTGTGTCGCTATTTGGTGGACTACCGACAGGAGTGACTGGTTTTCCACAAAAGTGATTGCATGGCTATTTCAATTTTTACTTACAGGTATGGCGGGTAAAAAGCGGTCTGAGAAAGAAAAAAAAGAACGATTGAGGGAGCAAAAGAGGGCATGGATACGAAGGAAGAGAGAAAAAATGACAGGTTGAACTAGAAGAACGACGTCAAAAAGATAGAGAGAGATACAAAAGAAAGAAAGAAAGAAGCTGGAAAAATTAAATCAATTAAAGAATATACACCAAGAATGCAAAAAGCTGCAAGAAAGCAAAATGCTTATTTACATTACTTGCAAAGAACAAAAAACTGATAATATACCAATTTTGAGGACATCAACTCATTCACGATCGGATTCGCCACAATCAGAGTATGACGTATACAAGAACCCAATAGCAACAACCTCACGTACATCTATAGATTTCTATCGAAAATGCTATGGATTTGATAGTTCATCTGATGAAGAGATTTTTGAAATCAGGAAGCGGACACCCCTCATAGAAAACGTTAATAATACTAAATTTTATGTTCAGATGTTAATCAACAAAGTTTGATAAAAAATACGTCTTCAGACGAAGAAAATATTTTATAAAGTACTTAAAGGCTTATTTAGACAGGGTAAGTAACTGACTCCAAACTTGAGAGAAGTCAGTACTGAACCGATATTCAACTAGTGTAAATTGAATTCGGAGTCAGTGGAGTCAGTAACTACTACTGACTCCACAGCCCACCACTGTCTAAATCAGCCTGAACATTAGAAAATATCCATTTGCTTTTAATGTTCTACAGGAATGTCGTCACTTCTGTAGAAAATTATTGTTTATTTTTTAGAGTGTGTGTTTATTTAACTTGATTATTTATACTAGCTGTATTAAAAAATTATTACCAAAAGCAGTGAAGACTGATGATTTATTTTATTTCACTATTAAAGTTTTTAGTTTTACTAAAGATTCTGTCACTTATGTTGAAAATAGAATCACTCCTGTCGAAGTGATAACACTAAAATGTACAATTATTTCACATAATGTTAAAGATTGATCTCTGATTTTATTTTTTAAAAGATAATTACATAATAACTCTTTATAATAACGCAATAAAAATCTGATTTAGTGAAATTAAAAAAGTATTTTATTTTTTTATCACTCGGTAGAATTACCCCAAAATATTCTTGATTTCGAAAATAAATGTTGCCAGAATTGACAGAACGTCTTCGATCTACACGTGCTAGTAATACTAACTCAGTAGGTAATACTAACTCAGTAATGACTAATAGATGAAATTCCAACCAAGACAACGACATTAAAACCTTGAAAGTTGGAAACTACAATAAATACCTGTCTATAAAGATCGAAACACCAAGTTTCAGCCTACCAGACCGAATAATGAGCTGAATAATAACGTATCCCTAAGTATAGAGTCCATTACTGCCATATTACTAGTTTCATTTCCAATGAGCGTCTGCCAAGTACCTTAGTGAATTTATTTTGAAGTAAAGCAGCATTGGACGACAATGGACGAGCTTATTACACTGGAAGGTGAACAGCTGTTTTTGATCGGTAGGTATCTAGTAGGTAGGTGATAATTTTCTGTCATTAGTTGGCAGTTGATTGAACTCAAAATATGTGTGAGTAAAGCCATCTGTTCTGTTGTTTTTACCCGACTGCGCGGGAGCAAGGAGTTATGCTTAGCATCTTAACGGCTGGATTTTGATACATGAGGTCGTCTAGGTCGCGCGATGGATGTAGACAGGCTGCATATTAGTGGCATCGAATCTGAGATTGAACTAAAATAATTGCCACCAGCGCTCAGCCAGCTATGGAACGGGCTATGCTTGGAGTCTCTCTGAGGGATCGAATCCGCAACGAGGTGATTCGGAGAGAACCAATGTTGTCGACATAGCCCACAGAATAAGTAAGCTGAAGTGGCAATGGGCCCATGGTAAAACCGATGACCATTGGGGTAGACGTGTTCTTGAGTGGGGACCGCGAATCGGTAAACGTAAGGTGGGATGCCATCAGGCTAGGTGGAGCGGCGAACTTCAACGATGAGAGTTGCCGAAAATCAAGCTGAATGGCGTGCAATAGGAGAGTCAGCAGTGGACTGCTATAGGCTGATGATGAATTGTTACCAACCGCAACAGACTCTTTGAAAAGTGGGCTTTTTTTCGGGTTTTTTGACGCGTATATGTACCTATTTTCTTTTTTACATCAAACAGTTGAAGTCCAGTGGTATTTTGTATTTAATTTCATTAAATTGAAATAACAGCTGATTTCTTCTAGAAGATAACCTTGAGTTGGATTGTGAGCATTCCTGAGGTCAAGGACTCGAGGCAATGAGCCTATGACGTAGACGTATGGCCATAATATGGTAAAATATTGCGTGCACAGTTTACTGGCGCCACAAACGGTTGACTACATTGTTTTGTAGTTTATGAGCAGCTATTTTATTTATGACAGCTATTCAGAATCCTGCGCGTAACACACTAACAGTAGCAATGGCTTTCATTTTGACAGTTCAGAAACATTCATTGCGTTATTTACGTAGTTGAATAAGACAAATTTTTCGAACATATGAAGCAATGGATTTAGTTGTGTAATATGTTCCACAATATTAGGGTGCTGTAAACTTTTGGTGACTTCGAACAATAAATAGGAAACGTTTTTTCCTTGGCAGATTTGTTGGGTTTCTTTGGAGTCACATAGCCAATAGTGCTATTACGTAAAGTTCATTTTGAACCCTCACTCAATGAACTCGCTCGACACCGATTGAATTTCGAAGTGATGCTTAGAGAATAGTTTAACAGCCTACTTTCTGTGGAAAAACAAGGAAGGAAATGTAAGTATACTGACCAGAGGCCTCATTGTAGTATACGGAGATTCGCTCGAGCTGAAGGTCACTGGTTCCTCTGTAGACACCGTTGGGGTCGATGCCGTGCTCCTCTGATATGATCTCCCAGAACTGAGGACAAACATATAGACAGATTAGTATTTTTAACCGACTTCAAAAAAAGGAGGAGGTTATCAATTCGACTGTATTTTCTTTTTTTTTTTTTTTTATGTTTGTTACCTCATAACTTGCGACTGGGTGAACCGATTTTCATGATTCTTTTTTTATTTGAAAGCTGGTGCTTCCCGTGTGGTCCCATTGTCACCATTTTAATATCTGATGATGGGATCTTAGAGAAATCGAGGGCAACCCTCAAATTTTATAGGCTCACTTATTGTTTTTCGCATATTTTATGAAGTATCTTGTGTATTTGCGTATGGTTGTCACCATCTCAGGTAGCTGGGCTGATGATGGAAGGTACAACTCCTTAAAAGTAAGAAGTTACTCGAACAGGCAAGGGCTGTTTTTAGTAAATTGTTTTGATGTTTGATAGGGCATTTGTCACATTTGGTCTCATGATCATCAAGTCATGACCTGATGCTGCAGTCAGGATAGTCTGCAGAGTACCTAACTCCTCGACAACTAACAGCAGATATATCGTGTTTAGGCTCATTGAAAAGGGCTCGATGTGTGGATAAACGTACTGTTAATGAGGAACACCGAAGTACATAGAGACCTGATGCTGAAGCCAGGAGCATCAGAAAAAGTACAAAGCTTGAAATTACAGCACAGTAGTCGTGTTTGGGCTCATTTTAAACAGGACTAAATTTTAAGTTCAATGCAATGTTGACATAAGTCTGGCCTGATGCTGCAGCCAGGATTATCAGCATCTAGTCTAAAAACATCAGGTCAGGATTTGATGATGGGATCCTGGAGAAATCGAAGGAACTCTTCAAATATTATAGGCACACCTATAGCGATTTGGGTATTTTTTATAGTAACTCGTGCACTTGCTCTCGGGAAGCACCATTTGGTGAAGTGGAACTGATGATGAAGACCACAGATGGCCTCCGGAACTACTCAATAATATATAAGTATTTCACGGGTTGCTATTCGATTACTTTCATATGGTTGCTAAGCAATTTATGCTCGTCAAATGTGAATGGTGATATGGAGCTGATGGTGGACCTGGAGAACTCCTCAACAATTAACATCCCTGCATCGGGAAAAGCAATAATTTGTTTGTAAAAGGCGATGAGCACTAAGCTATTGTAGCTTAGATAAATTATAAGCAGACCCACTAAAAAGCGTGAAATAAAAACTTTTTAAGAAAAAAAAAAAAAGGCTTCCAAAAAAACACTACAAAGTGAAAAATAACTTTAGTTTCGGAAGTCGGTGGCAAAAAACTAAAATACAGATCCAAAGACACCGACTTCCGAAATTAAAGTTATTTTTCACTTTGTAGTGTTTTTTTGGAAGTCGGTTTTTTTTTTTCTTAAAAAGTTTTTTATGGGTAAAGGTTTGAGTTATTCGCAGTCGAATCAATTTACAAAGTAATGGGGGTAAATAAAATTTAAAGTTGGCAACATTACAGAGCTGTCAAAAAGATGAACGTCGATTAAAAAAAATGCATTTGCAGTATTTACACTTTGAATAGGTCAGTATGGGTATGGTATATTTTTTGTTCCAGGTAATAATTTGATTAACTTTCATTAAACTATGAAAGTCCCGACAAAAAAACTGAAGTACCTAAATACTTGTACCTATTCACGTCAAACAATTCCAAATTCACATTCACTGCTTGGTGTTTTCAATAACAACATAGATCATGCATGACATTCATGGCGACTCTTCCCCTCCGTTCTGTCATCTTTTATTTATGAACAAACATCTGTCTGCCTCTCTCTATACAATTAGGTAAACATGTATGAACTTGTCTGAATTTTGCTCTAAAATAATAATTAGCCGTTTGATAAGTGTCCGTTACTATTTATCTACTGGTGTTAGTCATTTCTCTAAATTAGAAAGGTCATAAGGTCATGTGATAAGGTATTGAATGCTGATAAAGAGTTCATTTATTAGTCTTGTGAATTGTGATCGGGATAGGTTTCCATCATAGAGTTGTAGACTGGTTTCCAAAGTTTGTTTATTTAATTTATAAATATCAACGGTAACACTATTCAAGTTTTATTGGTAACTTGAACCTTTGTGCTCGATATCATTGCTCGTTGTTGTTGATGTCGTCTCTAATTCTTAGTAAAGGATGCTCTTCGCATGCTGTTGCAAGAAAATTTAAAAAAAAATCTGATAATTTGTCTTAATTATGACAAATGACATGTAGGATAAGATAATTTATTTGTCCAAAACATGAGTAGGACACACTGTCATTCAAGATGTTACATAAAATTAAATCAGTCATGTTTCGTGATGTGCCATGTACTCATAACTAATAGAAGTAGTTAGTAAATAAGAAAATTACCTAAGAAGAGTCAGACAAAACCTTAGCAGAACGACACTTTTTGGACGTCAAAAATAAAAGTCCAAGAAATCCGAAATCGAAATTATGAGGCAGCCATTATTATTTCTACGAAAACCCATGACAATATCTAAACATTGCTTGAAGCCATAAGTTACTCGTGACAAGTAAACACCATAAATAATAAGCTAACGATATCGAAGTTACGGGGAAATCGGGAGAGGTAAACAAACGAAAACGCCATGGAATACGAACACGGAAATGCGTGTTTTCCAATAAGCTATACTTTGTTTACTTAGATAGTTTTTTGTGAATATGGGATTGGTGGATAGCGTGAAAGGCAACATCAAACACGACACCGTGATAATGTGTCAATTATGATATGAATATGTCGTGAGTAGAATAATTTGTTAAAAACATACATACATTACAACAGTCATAAACTACATTTTTATGAGGCATAGAGCTTTTTCTTAGACCAGCCCCCTTATTCACAAACACTCAAAATGCTTCCGTATCGTATCGAACATTAATCATTGTTATCGTAGGAGTCTTCTCAACGCTGTTCACAAGTCCAAAACCCGAAAATGTTGTCAGTTTAAATCAAATAGACGCCCGCTATTCTTCCAACAGCTATTTGCTGTTGAGGGGAAGTCAAATCAGGTTATCGAAATGTCAGGTTTTCGATACGATAGCGTGTCGTATGGTTGTGAATCAGGGCGCTGATCCTGTTAGTCTTCAAACATTCTACTGCTTATAATAAACTACTACAAGTACTAATCGCTCATCACAGACTATTGATACTCCATTACGTACAATAAGCCCGCAGACAGATATCGAGTAAATCATTGTTGTCTTCGATCGTATTATCAATTGTCATCAGGAGTTCGGGACACTTGGAGAAACACTGCATCTTATGCTGTATGTGAAGAAAACGAGACGAAAGGATAGATAAATGGACTGTCTGAAAGATGATATGGCAAGGATGAATGTGAACTTTGAGATGATGGCTACTGAAAAAAGAAAATCACAGACATAAAAAAATTAGAAGACTGTCGTGGCGTGGCTAATAGATATGTAGGTATCGAAGGTATTCAAATTAATTTGTATTTGGAAGAAAATGAGACGGACCAAGAGAAAAGTACACATAAAAAAGGAGGTATAAAGTTAAAACATAAAAGTGAAGGAGTATTATAGAAAAGTTGAAAACGTGGGAATATGCTACACCGGTGAATGCTTAACACTAATAGATGGATACTAGAAAGACGGTCTTAGAACATTTGCAAAGGTAAATAAATTATTCATTTAGACAAAGGCACGGTCTTGGCACTAAGCCATATTAGTTGGCAACACGCCAAATCTAGCTTTATACTCCATATGGTCCCTTTAACTATGAAAGTGAGTTTCTTACTATTTTCTTTTAGTAATATCTCATATCCTTCAATCAGAACATGATAGGAATATGTTGATTGCAGACAGAATATGTAATGTTAGAAGTTCTCCGCGCTATTACTTGGTTTTCGCTTAGCGTTCTTTCTGACTTTTTTTTTCCTTTTGGCGTGATATAAACTAGTCTATATACCTTTTTTTTTAAGAATTAGGCTATCCAATGCTATAAGATTTTTACAAATCCGACTGGTAGATCGAGAGATTAGCGCGTTCAAACAAACAAAAAAGCTTTTCAGGGTTATTATATTTTATTATATTATACACACAGTATAGTTTATTTTTTTTTATAACTGAATGGGCCTGTTTTGATCGTGTCCAGAAAATGCCTGTTCACACTTGCTTTGAAAGTAGACGGATTAAATTTGGAAGGGAACACAGACTACCACATTTTGGCTATATATAAACGATTATAATATGCGATCCAGCATACATAACCCTTATTTGACAATCACAAAACCTAGATCGCGGTTAAAACCCTCTCATACAATATTCTAAATTAAATTGCTTCTACTCACGTACATTCAACTACACACAATCTTTCACCTAGGTAGCAATTATCTTTGACCACATTCTACAACCAGGTTATCAACCTAATGGATGGCACCACCATCGGTTGGAGTGTGGCGACCGCTCGCGTGTGTCCACTCGCCCTACTATTGCCTAAAAAACGTTGACCTGTCGTATGTACATTAATAATGATTTCAGTTTCGGTAATCTATCTACAAGAGGACGTTAACTTGAATTTGATTTTTTTGTTTTATTTGGAACACCCTACATTACGTGAAATAAAGAACATAGAAAGCTTAGGGTACGATACAGAGGGAAACTTAGCGCAAACTTAAGATTCAACCTGTCAAAATCACACTAAAATGCTGATTTTTACAGATCGAGGCGTAAGTTTATTCCCTGTATATTAAACCCTTAATATGTGTTTCGTCTTTAATCTGTCAAGCTCCGCTAATGAGACACAATTGATTTTCTATTGTTTCGACGCCAATGGGCGACACGCGCCGCTTGACCGGTTAAAAGAGAGCTAACTTTTATGTAACTAAGCTATTTAGAAATAATCCTTTGGAAGATTATCTTAGATTCTATGTCTTTTTGACTAACCGATTAGAAATGCATACGAAATTGATCTAAGTAGTAACTGATTCAATTAACCATTTATCACTGCCAAGTCACTCCCTTTGACAGTTTCTACGCTTGCTATAATTTCGCATACTTATCGCCTTAGATTCCAAGATTTAATTCCAACCACAAAATTCTACTCTGCATACTAAGTACAAATAAGTACTCCACCTCATAAAATGCGCGACACTCACTATGCAAATGCAAATCGTAATCTTATCTAGTTCAGGGCATCTACCCCTGGAATGTGGTCACACCACCTCCCAGTACTGTAGCCCTACCACGAACATAAATATCATGGATTTAAATGATAAATAATTTTATTTCTGTAAGTAGGTTAATTTGTACAAAAACTTTTACACATCAATCATATTTTTTTAAACTAGATGAGGTCGGCGTTTCCTATCTGAGTACTCTGAGAAGAAAAGCCGAAAAAACTCAGAGGTCACAGTTTCTTATAAAGTCCAGACGTAATCTTAGTCAGATCATGTGAAGACCATGTAGATTGGTGTCTGAAATGGTCTTTTGAGGAAAGAACCACACAGATTGAGTGGACCTGTCCAGGCAATGCAGGCATTTGTCAGTAATCATACCTAAGATCACGCCTATAGGTAATCTACGAAGGCTTACGGAGAGGTGCAACCCTCAGACAGAAAAAAAAACATAACTAAAGATTTTTTTTTCAGTCAAGTAGCAAGTCTCATGCAATAGAGGCCAAAGGAGGTTGTTGCATGTTTTCACCAGGCACAAAAGGGGACTGCTTCTGAGAAATTTCTAATGGAAAAACCTAATGACAATACCTGGCCTAAGTATCGAACCCTGCAGGACACCACGCGCAACAATAACGCTTACGACCTTATAACCTATTAATTATGAGTCATTCTATCATGAATCTAGGTAAATTGTTTCTCGCTACCTATTTCTTATAATATTTCTAGTCTAGATTTCAGCTAGATAATAATTTAGTCCCAAACACATACCGCTGTTACTATAACCGTCATTCAAACTTAATTGATGACACGATAATGGCGGCAATACTATTTAGTTTGATGTTCGTACCTCGTGCTACAGACTGTACTGTATTTAGTGTTAAGTTAGTATGTGTTTTAAGTGCTGTGTTTTTATGATAGGTGACGTCCAGTCTAGACTCTATCGATCTGTCTGAGGGGGTAACCCAATGACTACAGCCGTCATTAGGGGAACACTGTGAAACGAGGTGACATGGTGTGATTTCTTTAAAGATAATTAAACCTTGACAGCTGTTTTAGAATCAGAGGGAGGTGGAGGGGCCCTTGGCTAAAAACAGCCGCACAGGTCGATCGATAAGGTTAAGCTACGCTTGCCGCGGTTGGTCTGTGGATGGGTGACCATCTTTACATAACGAGACCCCTCCGTGCCTCGGAAAGCACGTTAAGCCGTTGGTCCCGGCTGGCATTCGTGGATCTTTGACAGTCGCTACGGGTAGTCCGACATCTAGTCTTACCTAGAGGTATCGTATTACCCAGTAACTGGGTTGAGGAGGTCAGATAGGCAGTCGCTCCATGTAAAATAATGGTATTCAACTGCATCCGGTTAGACTGTATTGAGAACTTGATATGGGGAGACAAGTGAAACACGCGACAGCTATGGACACACTCTTTATTGACTGTTCGACACCGCGTGGGCGCAGCCACGCACACATGGTTACGTTAACACACACATACACAACAGACTGGAAGTCGACCCCAACATAGTTGGGAAAAGGCTAGGCAGATGATGAGCTATCGTAGAATCAACGAAGCATACCTACTGTAGTATCTGTATTCTGTAGTAACAATTTGTCATTGAGCTGGCCTAGTGAAGTGCGGAGTTTCAATAGAAAGAGGTCAGCTTACTCGTATATTGGTGTTATATCATTGATAGTACTACAACATTGACTTTAGTCCATTTGTTTAGACAACAGCACAATATGGTTGGGTTTTTTTCAGCACCAGCCGGATTTATCGAGTTTTCCAAACGTATTCTAGCAAAAGCTGACTTTGATTCGTTAGAAATGTGAATAAAAACGCAAACTAAACTACTGAACTGTTTTTTTGGAATTCAAACACGTATGACATATGCGGTCGGTCTTCCATGATACCTTCGGATTCAGTTTTAGGCCGTCGGAAATAGACAAAAAAAGTGGCTAAATTCGCAAAGCGTGATGTAGTTCTGCATTTTTGGTATGTTGTATGGGTTTGTTAGGGTAGTGTAAATTCAAATTTGCAACTTCGAAAAACTTGTGGAAACTGAGAAAATCGAGAAAAACTTCGAAATTTTGGGACTTTTTTCACTATTTGCTCTCCAGGGCCAAAACTATGCATTTTTTTGCGAACATTGTTCCGGACACTTATAAACTGTATTAAATTACCTACAATTTGAGCCCAAATGCAGCTCTATTTACCCCAAAGGAGCCAAGCTATGGCACTTCAACGATGACCAATTTTTCATGAAAATTGAAATTTTCAGGTTTTCCACACTTATTTCGCGAAATATTGGCAAAACCACTTGCCCTACGAAGAAAAGTTACTGAAAATATTTTATAGTACATTTATTTAGCTTTTATTAGAGCCCAAAACGAAGTCTGTGAGACTAGCAGTTCACTCACAATCTCAAAAAAACGAAAAGAAGGTAAAATGGGTTATAGAGGCAAAAGACTCAATGTATACAGGGTTATTGGAAATTAGACCGGAATCTTATAAGGGGCGATGGGGGACATCATTTGCAACAATATTGACCCCAAAAGTAATATTACCTCTCCGTCCATAGCAAAAAGATTTGTAAATCAACTCTTTCTTTTGTCTTTGTTGTGTGTGGATGTGGATTGATGGCGTTAAGTTCACTAATGTACCATTGAAGTTAACTTTAATGGTTAACATTTTTTAATTTTAAGTGGTTACATTTGTCTCGATTATTCCATGCCGAATATCAATAACATAAGCTGAGAGTACTTCCCCGCGCTGAAGGCGGTAACAGTGTAAGCAGTGTAAGCGTGTAATGCAAACACTTATGTAGTCGTTGATGGGGGATACCTCTTGCCTACTGTTTTTGGCATCGTAACTCATTTGTACAGGCAATTATAGATGCCTACGTCACGTATACGTTGAACCGCTTTGGCAGGAACGTATCAGTGGTGTTTGACGGGTACCCGGGACGAGAGTGCCGATCGGAGCACAAAATCTGCCGAGCGATTCAGACGATATCTTGATTCTTCAACTGAAATTATTTTTTACTCCTCCACGATTATAAAAGTGCCCCAGGAGAAGATGATGTCGAACGATCGAAACAAAGAACTTCTCATTCAACATCTCTGCTCTTCATTATGTCTCGAAGGAATTGAAACGAAGACAGCGACGGATGATGCAGACCGCGATATTATTCTAATGGCGTTAGAGAAAACCAAGAGCCACGCCCATGTGATCGTAGTGGGAGAGGACGTAGACCTGCTTGTTCTCCTCTGTGGGTTGGGTTCTAACATCCAGAACTTGCGCTTTGAGAAACGTGGACGTAACAGACATGAGGCCAGGTGCATTCAGTATACCACTAGCGCGTATAACCGAGGAGAAGTTGAAATGCCCAATGGGTTTAAACTGTTTATGTTTACGTCCGCCCTTTTCTGGCAAGGAAAACAGAAATTGTGGGGTCAATTTCAAAAGAGGCAAGACCTAGTAGACCAGGGGCGCAATTGCGTTACACATTATCAATCGGAATCGGTTTCATTTTGACAGTTCAACAACATTCATTGCGTGATTTACGTGTTGAGCAGACACATTTTTCGAACTTATGAAGCAATGGATTAGCAATTTGCTTCAAAATGATACAGATTCCGATTGATAGTGTGTTACGCAATTAGGGCGCTGGCTACCATCTTCGTCCAAACAGATGCAACGCATGAGGATATTGCGGAAGCTGGCGTAAAGTGTCTGGTGGCTCTTTACGGAGGCGTTGCAGGTACTCAGACACTGCACGACCTGCGGTTC
Organism: Amphipoea lucens; assembly: GCA_947508005.1. NCBI lineage: Eukaryota > Metazoa > Arthropoda > Insecta > Lepidoptera > Noctuidae > Amphipoea > Amphipoea lucens. Next base: position 18,551,486 of record OX382375.1, read on the forward strand.
CAGTTGTTTGTGAAGACAGCGGCAAGCGCAAAAGTGAATCTGGCACGTTTGCCCCCTACTACCGAGGCATCCTCTTTTCATGCGTTTCGCACCTACCACCAAGTGCAAAAATGGCTGAGGGTAGAAAAGGATCCTACCGAGTGGGGTTGGGAAATCAGCTCCCGCGGCCTAATCCCGATCAGAACAAACAAAGAGCCAGCTCCCGCACAGCTTCTAAAAATGATAGCCTGCAAATGCAAAAAGGGATGTAGAGGGGCATGTAGTTGTTTAAAAGCTGGGCTGAAATGCTCGGCTGTTTGTTTGAATTGCGGAGGAAAGTCGTGTAATAACGTCACGTTGATTTCTGTTGACGAAGACAGCAACGATTCAGAATAAGATGAAGAAGGACTTCTTCCTCAGAATGATGAAGAAAGACACGAAGAGGAAGAAGAACACGAGCGCATTCTATTTCATCTTTCTCAAAATGAAAACCATCCTGATGAAAGGGAATCCCAACCAAAGAAAAAATGACGATTGACTAAGAACAGTTCTTAGTCAATCGTCGTTTTTTCGGTTTGATTTTTTGTTTTTTTTTTTTTTAATTCGGTCATTGATTTTATGTTTTGCCTAGAACTTAGATTCCAAATCAAACTTCGAGCGAGATTATTGCAAGTGACCTCCCACCAAAATTCCTGTCTAATTTCCAATAACCCTATATATATTTAGTATTTTGTCTCTATAACCCATTATACCTTCTTTTCTTTTTTTTGAGATTGTGAGTGAACTGCTAGTCTCACAGACTTCGTTTTGGGCTTTAATAAAAGCTAAATAAATGTACTACAAAATATTTTCAGTATCTTTTCTTCGTAGGGCAAGTGGTTTTGCCAATATTTCGCGAAATAAGTGTGGAAAACCTGAAAATTTCAATTTTTAAGAAAAATTGGTCATCTTCGAAGTGCCATAGCTTGGCTCCTTTGGAGTCAATAGAGCTGCATTTGGGCTTAAATTGTAGGCAATTTAATACAGTTTATAAGTGTACGGAACATCGTTCGCAAAAAAATGCATAGTTTTGGCCCTGGAGAGCAAATAGTGAAAAAAGTCCCAAAATTTCGAAGTTTTTCTCGATTTTCTCAGTTTCCACAAATTTTTCGAAGTTGCAAATTTGAATTTACACTACCCTAACAGACCCATACAACATACCAAAAATGCAGAACTACATCACGCTTTGCGAATTTAATGTCTTTATCCGACGGCCTATTTATAAATACAATGAAACAACTTTAGCAATACTGCATTATTGATTTTCCAATTAGCAACCCCAGTGGGTGTTGTACTGTCTATAAAGTTCCTGGTATTGGTATCGGTATCGAGTGCAGTGGCATCGGGCGGGCTTCCCTAATTACCGGTATTGATTGACCACATACGGCGCCGGAAGGGGTGGGTTCGACTACCACTGATAATTGCATGTGCGAAATTGGGTTTTATACAATTAGTAGATAAATATTGTAGAACAGAAGGTCAGTTAAAAATTTAGGTAAATTATATAGGCATTTTTGACAGATTGAGACTGGAGATCAGACTGTAAACGTTCTTAAAATCACGAGAATTACCTCTCAATTCAATAAGACTTTATTGTTTGCCAGAGAAATAACGAATTTGTTAGTTTCCAGTGTTTAATTTTTTGTTTCTTATGTCTCAAGGCTGTTGTCTGAACCTGACCTTAACCAGAAGAGCAAAAACCAAACTGCATTGACGATTTTTTTTGCATTCAGGAAAACCAATAAATATCAAACTCTAGAATTTCTAGCTCTGACGTTTTAGTCGATGTGTAATTTAGCACATACCTAGGTAAGCTCGTTTAAAAAAAAAAACTTTATAAGGTCACCTTCGTATGTTAGTTATCTGTGGCAATTAGGCTAATGGCGGGAACGTGTATTTTTTACTTTTTCATTGATGTGTCCACAACACAATAAATTACTTTCGAATGATTGTTAGTTACTGCGTCGTTTTAAAACAGGTAGGTACAAGAGACACAACCACGTATTAAATAAGTTAATTGAGGTAAATATTCTATGTAGGGCAGTTAACGATAATTATTGTAATGTTGTTACGAAGGGAAAGTCTGCACCCTAATAGCGTAACACAATATCAATCTATCTGAATTATTTTGAAGGATATTGCTAATCCATTGCTTCATAATTATGTTCGAAAATATATGTATGTTCAACAACGTAAATAACGCAATGAATGTTGTTAAACTGTCAAAGTGACACTCATTGCTACTAATAGTGTGTTGCCAATTACCCCGCTGGCAGTGCAATAAGTGATTCACATATTGTAGGAAAATTAATGTTAATAAAATGTTAGCTGTTGGACTGAATTGACAAATTGGTATTAATGGTTACAGATTTAGTATGTATCTACTTAATGTACTTATTCGGTAATTCAGACTTGAATTAAAGTTAAATCAATCCGAATTCAGACTAATTGAAAACAGATGATGAAATCATACTGATTCAATTAAAAATATTTTATTTCACACTAGCTGCGCCCCGCGGTTTCACCCGCATAAGTCCCGATCCCTTGGGAATATCGGGATAAAAAGTATCCTATGTCCTTTCCCGAGACTCAAGCTATCTCTATACCAAATTTCATCTAAATCGGTTCAGCGGTTTGAGCGTGAAGAAGTAACAAACATATAAACACACACACACACACACTCACAAACTTTCGCCTTTATAATATTAGTGTGATAAACCTACATGGGCACTTATGAACCGTCAGAAGCTAGGTGCACGGTTCCAATTGGTTGTTTCCTATGGAGAAGAGCCGGCATTACACTGTCATTTGTGTTTGTGTGACTGTCATTTTCAATTGTTAATTCTCACAAAAAGTGACAGCAAACTAATTAAAGTCAGCTTGTCCAACAACGACAATTTCTGATAATCCACACAGTCTGACCGAAATATCACTGAGCACAACAAATAACTGTACAAAACATTTTCATCGCAAAAGTCGTGATAATAAAAAGGTTACAGCCACAAATCAATAAAGACCATTAAAGTGAAAGTACAACCTGTCACACGATCGTTACAAAAATATAAAACTCCCATAAAATGTGCGAGAGTGAAATGGCTGGCAACACCGTTGTTAAAATGGCGAACGCGCGAACCGTGCAGCCACAGATAACTGTACTTCGACACTAAAAAGTTTAGTTATAATTAATTGTGATCGCGATGATTCGACGAGACGTAGGAAATGCATTAAGACGAAGACTGCTGGAGTCTGATAAGGGAATATTATGACCAAAAGCAATTGTTCTACATTGATAATTTGCAATCATGAATCTTGTGGATTGAATTTATCTTTGCATTTTCCTTATTCGCATTCTCTCTTAACGGGATGAGGATCTGAGCGATTCCAAGAACTTTTGGCATACGGTTATCGCTGTCTTGTCTCTACTTTGGGTAGAATAAGATTGTAATAAAATTTTCAGATTTCTCGTAAGCCATAGAAACATTATCTTTGCTTGCCGCGTAATAGATAGGTGTAAACTTAATTTATTATGATTAAAAGCCTATGATGTCGCCGGGCAAAGGTATCCCTAGACCCTGGTACTCTCTTTCCACTCCTAGTTTAAAGCTAAGTTAATGACATATTGTGCAGCGAGTGTTCGATCACATTCCAGCTAGGCAAACATTCCCACGAAGATTTCAAGTAATCCTATTCTCAATGCAACACGTTAGCTACTTAGAATAATTTAGAACCATTTCCTAGACACTTATTTGTGATGGCATTCGACGCTAATAGCTCCAACATCAGTGTCCATAATCTTTGCTTTGACAGTTTACATGCTTAAGTCTTCAAACTATTTGATTTTAAAGCTTTCAGAATTCCAGCACACAAAACTGTAACCTTTTTTGTTGCTCGCCATCTTGGAGACGCTCTCCACTGCAATTTGAAAATAGAACGTAGAATTCTTTTTCTTATTGCATCGCGTGTTGGCCGTTGACATCAGACTGCATTTTATTTTCGGCCAGTCTCCGGGAGTGTTGCCATAAATGGAAGGCTAAATATACCTTGTAAGACGACACTGGGCAGACTTAAATCCATACGCATGTCTGGACGCTAAAATATCAATCGTGGGGTAGGTAATGAATATAAACGGCGGACATCTGAAGACTGTGACGTGTGCACAGGATACAAAGGTATAAAAATAGCAAAATGACAGGTTGACAGCAGGAAACCCTAATTCCAGTTTCCTTTAGTTGAACACAACAGGATGGCAAGCAGCTGATGTACATTTTTCTTTCACTACACATTAATGTAAGACCTTTTTTTTTGGGAGCGACAAGACTGGTCATTAATAAAATACACCTTCTTAAAGTACAAATAAAAAAGTTTTACCGTTTTTAAAGGCGCAGATCTCGTGTTAAAATATAATAAAATAAAAATTAAAGGGTTTTAGAAGTGTGACTTGGAAACAGATGCTGCTGATGGAGAGAAAACAGTCATACACCTACGGTCTACCTATAATAACTTTAAATAATATTAGGAACTCGCATGCGCGAGATTTTAAGAGAAACACAAACAAAGAAATTTGGGTAGTGAATTGTAATGTTAAAACTTTTTATGAGTGCCTTCTTTGTAAGGATTTGGTTGAAGTGTTTCCTGTATTAAAGTAAGTAATTAACACGGCAAAGAGTTTATAGAAGGAAGTTTATTTAATAGCTAGTTGTTCAAAAGGGCCTTGTTGTATGCTCTGATCAGAGGTTTGTTCGGAGGTTGGTTTGCAGTTATTTTTGTATGATTTTTCGGGAACTGACAGAACGTAGTTTTGTTGGGCTGAAGAATAGATTTATGGCAATAAAAAATGCAAAAAATCTATTCCCAGTCTGTGTAGGTATTTTTTCTAGAAAATCTACATTATGTTATCGTAGGCGTAAACCTAGGTTTAGGTACAACCTGCCGCACTGGACGATAGATACGCGTCTGCCACATAGGTACTTATTTATCTGCCGAGGAAAATCTTAAAACAATACACATTTCATGATCTCACGTGAATAAAGTGCTGATTAGCCATTAACCATTTATGAACGTAAAACACGTGTCAGCTTATTTTAAAAATATCCAGCATAAACAACTTCCCGGAGTGTGTTGAAACAAGGCTGAATGTAAACATTCGTGAGCCACTTGCTCCGAGTGAAAAAAAAAAGTGACGGAAGCAGCCATATTGAAATTTTAAACGGGAATGAGAGAAATTAAACGTAACTATATTCTCTAGAATTATAATATGAAATATAGTTAATTTAAGAAGGAAAATAACCATTTTGCGTTATAATTGGCTTTTATATTGATTTCAGGAGCAAAACAGGACAAATAATAATACCCAATAAGTATTAGCAATTCAATTAAATTGATGCACTACAAATTATGCCAAACACAATACCTAAGTCAACATTTACCTTGTTACTTAAAGGTGTTAAGTTATTTTAAAATATGCATCATTTAAATAATAGAATAAATTATTTATATTTTTGTTTAAGCAAAACAAGATAACTCTTGTTTTCTGCTTATCCCATAAGTCGAGGCGTGAAGATACTTCGTGTTGTGCATATGAGCCACAGACAGACACACAGATTAGCGATTACTTAGCGGCAGGGGGCAACGACCCCGACAGTACAGGGAAAAAAGTAATCATGTATTTAACGTCATTGCATGTAATGTACTTGTACTTTTAGTTAGCAACACTGGAGATGGCGGGAAATTGCAGATAATTAATTGTGTACAACAAAATGAGCTCATTACACAGTATAATTCTATTTCTAATTCTGTTATTAGTCTGTAAGCTTTCTGTAAAATAAAATAATAAAGAAATTGCTTGCAGACAAAATCATTCATCCTGTGGTGATTGCACAATATCACATAAATTATCTATTATCATACTCTTATACTAATATGTTTGTTACTCAGTCACGCAAAAACGGCTGAACGGATTTGGATGAAATTTAGCACACAGATAGGTTAACCTGGATTAACACATAGGATACTTTTTACTCGGTTAGTCGGTTAGCGCAGACGAAGTCACGGACTGAAGCTAGTGTAGTCCGTACTTATAAAGAATACGTTTATTATTTGCCAAGTATTGAAGTATAGCGAAAGTGGTCGAACAAATAACGAGTTCGATTTTGGAGAAAACTATAAAAATCATCCATACGCTGGTTAATGATACAGGATGTTCGGCAGAACGTTGAACACACGAAAATGGCAGATAGGTGGGGTCGTCTACTATCTACGCAGCCCAAAAAAAAAAATACCTAGGCCTCATAGTTTTTTTTAGTGGGAAAGCTATTTAAAACTAACTAGGGTTATTTAACATCACGCTAGGACTCTTAGGAGCCGAACAATAAGATAAAAAGTCAGAAAACGAAGATAATAACGATGGCCATAGGATTATAGATGGGCAATCCACCCGATTTAAACCCAGCTTTTTTGATAAACACCTAGAAAATTGGGTGTTTATCGAGTGTTTACCAAAAGTACCGGGTTTAAACCCGGTGGATTGCCCATCTATACATAGGATGCGACGCGGTGGGCCAGGGGCTGAAATTTCACGAAGTATCGGGCAGAAGCTATGTAGTTATATACAGGGTGAAATTGAAAACATGCGACAAATCGAAATGGGAGATTGTACTCATCATTATGAACAACTTTTACTATGGGACCGAACCTGAAATCGCGAAAAAAAATCAGCTATTCCCTACATTTATATTCGCATAACTCGTCAAAATGTAGGGAGCAGTTGATTTTTTTTCGCGATTTCAGGTTTGGTCCCATAGTAAAAGTTGTTCATAATGATGAGTAAAATCTCCCATTTCGATTTGTCGCATGTTTTCAATTTCATCCTGTATAGTTATGTATAAAGATCTACCCACGCAGTTTGCAGACTTTTTTTTTTTTTTTTAATTTTGAGCTTTACTTTTATTTCTTTATAATTAACAAAAATAACAAAATTAAAACCTAACTTAACTAAAACTATACAAAAACTAAAATATAGCGTCGAAAAATTCATCCGCGTCGCTGTCGACTGGTAATGTACCCAAGAGACTGGCGGCATTGCCACGTTGTATGGCAATGCTTAGCCTTTGGCCAAGGTAAAAGCCAGCCCTTGGGTCACGGGAAGTGTCAACCAGCCGTTTTGAAATTTCTTTAAAAAGACCATGAGCACTCGGACCCTACGGCCCGAGGGTTTCAACCCCAAACGGCTCGAAAATATAATTTCCGATAAGGTTATTATATTTTCGCCGCTTGAGGTTTTCCGCAGCAGTTTGCAGATTGGTTTAAAAACTTAATGGAAGGATTTCCATCTTGTAGGGAAATCGTTGTCGTTAGTGGTACCTATCACTCACAAGTAAATTGCTACGGAAGTAATTTTTACTGAGGTCTTGTGGAAGCCGCAAATTACTGGTGAGTCACATTGTCAGTTAGGTTAGGTGTCGGGAAGTGACTGTGACCAGCCGAAAATTAGACGTTGTCATGAGTTTGTGGCGGTGGAATAGTTATATAGAAATGAATAGAATACATTCTATAGGACATCCAAAAGGTCTGAGATTTGTAAAGATCGTAAGAGGGTACTTAAGTAATCGTAACTCATCATCTGTCTAGCCTTTTCCCAATTATGTTGAGGTCGGCTTCCAGTCTAACCGGATGCAGCTGAATACCAGTATTTTAAATGGGGCGACTGCTTATCTGACTTTCACAACCCAGTTACTGGGTAATACGATACCCCTCTGGTTGTCAAACTTTCAGGCTTCTGACGACCCGTAACAACTGTCAAAGATCCACGAATGACAGCCGGGACCAACAGCGGGTCTTGGTATGTAAAGATGGTCACCCATCCACGGACCAACCGCGGCAAGCGTAGTTTAACATGATCGATCGACCCGTGCGGCTGATATTACTTAGCCATAAGCCCCTCCTAACTAATATATTAATATTATAAATACGCTTTTTGTTACGCTTTTACGCTAAGGCGGTTGAACAATTTTGGTTGAAATTTGGCACATAAGATACTTTTATCCCGGTAGTGTACGCGGGCGAAGCCGCTGGCTAATGCTAATCCATACCAATATTATAAATGCGAAAGTGTGTCTGTCTGTCTGTTACCTGTTCACGCTTAAACCGCTGAACCGATTTAGATGAAATTTGGTGTAGAGATAGTTTGAGTCCCGGGAAAGGACATAGGCTAGTTTTTATCCCGATATTCCCACGGGAAACTTATGCGGGTGAAACCGCGGGGCCCTGCTAGTAAATAAATAAATTCTGTGTGAGAGGTCTCTTTGCTGACAACTGGTACTACCCCATAGCCAGCGTTCCCAGCTGTGGGTGAAGAGTTAAAGGTCATTGGCCCCAAGATTTCCTGAGAACCTTTCTACAAAGCTCTGATTCATCTATTCAAGATGAATAGCATTGAGCTCGCAAATTGCATGTGAACCAAGAAGTATGTCTTGTGCTCGAATTAGCCGAATCATTCAATTATAGGATTACGCACGAACGGTCTCTAGATCATCAAATTGACTTGACCACAGATATAGACATACCTAGATAACGCAAGTATCACGAACTGTATGAAAACTAAGCGTGCCACTTTTTGACTACCTACTATGACGTCACAAGCTCGCGCTCTCTCGCTCACGCTTACCCAGCCAGCAGTACGCAGGACTGAGCGCGAAAGTGGCGGCTTACGATTTTCGAACGTAAGCTGGTGCGATTTTTGGCACGCGAAGTAGTTGCTCTTGCGTTATCCATCTCTATCTATATCTGTGACTTTGACAATATAGCGCGACTTTGACAAGTATATCACGTTTGTACAGTCAACAAAAGAGATAAGTATGCAGGATCGTCGGATATAGTTGAAGTTTAGTAAGAAACCGATGGATGTTATCGACTGAAATTTAATTTGATAAATGAGCTGTTCGTTATCTATTAATTAAGTATATCGTCGTTGTCAAACCAAAATCTGCTATGTGCCGTTTTTTGAGATTTCAAGATTTTGACGAAAATCAAACATCAATCAATTTTTGTCAAAATCTTGAACTCTCAAAAAACGGCACATAGCAGATTTTGGTTTGACAACGACGATATATTATTTTATAAGAAAAACTTATTTATTACATCAAAAGGCGCCAAAACATCATGATTGCCTTATGAATCATCTAAAGCAATAAATTGGTCAGAACATTAGTCTATTTCTGTCACACTAAATCCCTACATTCAGTTCTTTCTCAGAAACTGGACAAATGAGTAATTTACGATAGTAAATTAGTCTTCAACTATTCACAGAAATGTTAAACGATTTATGAATCAGGCCCATGATAATAGCGTGAATAACTTTGTTTGTTTGTGGCTCCAAGATAACACAAATATGTACCTACGTCTGTATTTTTCTGTTCCTTTCTTGTCTGTTTATTCAGGGTGAAATTAAATTTATGGGCATCCTTTTAAGGGTCATTGTACTCATCATTATGAACCACTTTTACTATGGGACTAAACCTAAAATCGCGAAAAAAAATCAGCTGTTCCTTGCATTTATGTTCACATAACTCGTCAAAATGTAGGGAAGAGCTGATTTTTTTTTGCGATTACAGGTTTGGTCCCATACCCAGTAAAAGTTGTTCATAATGATGATTACAATGACCCCCTAAAAGGATGCCCATGAATTCAATTTCCCCTAAATGTGTAAGTATACTTACATACAAACAGACGAGAAGTGTGTGCACAGCTGATACAGATGCACTTTTTGATGGGACCAACCATCGGACTATGAGCGTGAGAGAAGAAAGAGTGCACCTGTATCTGCGCACACACTTATGCGCTATCAGCACTATAGTCTATAATATCTCTCGCGTCTATGGCTCCTTTGAGCTTGGTCGCCATGGCCGAAATACGGGCTGGAGGGTTAATCCATACTAATATTATAAATTCGAAAGTAACTCTGGCTGTCTGTCTGTATGTTACCTTTTCACGCCTAAACCACTGAACCGATTTAGATGAAAGGTGTAGAGATAGATTGCATCCCGGGAAAGGACATAGGATAGTTTTTATCCTGATATGCCCGCGGGATCGACACTTACGCGGGTGAAACCGCGGGGCGCAGCTAGTATTACATAAATAATTTAATAAATATAATAAACTTGAATTTAAAATAAACAAGACGATTAAAGCCGATAGAGGTCATATTATGTGGTTGGCCATTGAGGAAAATACAACAAAGTAATGCGCAGTCCCTGGCCCCTTGTATAAACGTTCGTTTATTTATAACACATTAAAGGGAATAACATTATTAGAGGTATCTGTGGCTAAGTAATAACAGCCGCACGGGTTGGTCCGCGATTGGTGACCATTTACATACCAAGATCTCTCCGTGCCTCAGAAAGTACCTACGTTAAACCGTTGGTCCCGGCTGTCATTCGTGGATCTTTGATAGATCCCATCAGAAGCCTGAAACTCAATCCGCCCCTAAGACGACCCACTGACCCCAGTCTTACCAAAATACTGTAAAATACTGGTACTCAGCTGCATCCGGTTAGACTGGAAGCCGACCCTAACATAGTTGGGAAAAGGCTAGGCAGATGATGATGATAGGGAATCAAATTATTCGTTTTAAAGGTTTAATCAACACTGAAATAACTAAAGTAGGCAAGAGATAACACCATACTGTTATCAGCAATCTACATGACAATCAATATCCATTACAAGTAGCGCTATAGACAAGCGCTCCAATAAGAGTGCATTTTTTTCTCTAAGCGAAAAATGGCTATTAAAAATCGATTTGTCATGAACTCCTCACACAAGCGGTCTTCTAATGGTTTTACATTATTATCGACACTGATTAATAGGTCCAATATTTCAACCCGTCTAACGTTATCTATGTTTTGAAGCCAAACAGGCCAATCTACTTAAAAAACAACGCCTTTCATCGGTTCTTTAACAACCTTGAGAAGCAATAACGAGATCTTCTTGTTGCTGAGAAACGTACCCACAATACACATAATATGCATTCGATCGGCATTGAAATGGTCAGTAATCTCGATATGAATATATAAATGGAAGGGAGACTGGACTCAATAAGACAGGACCCTGACAAGATATAGAGAATGAAGGGAGAATAAAGTATGGAATTAATGAAGGTAGCAGACAATATCACAGAGATACACTGTCCAACGGAGTAATGGCGTAAACACTAAAAGTAGGAATGGCTTTCATTTCGACAGTTCAACAACATTCATTGCGTTATTCACGTTGTTGAGCAGACAAATTTTTCGAATATATGAAGCAATGGATTAGCAATATCCTTCAAAATGATTCAGGTTTTAATTGAAAATTGTGTGTTACAAAAATAGGGTGCTGAATTATTTGGAGACTTGAAGCGGGCCTTACATGCTACATAACAAACTTGATACAGTGTTGTTTTCATAACATTTGGATTGTGTGCCAAAACAACTGTCCAATAGGTTTTGACGTATGACTGTCGATATAATATAGTCAATTAGCCTTAAGTTCAAATTTAAATCGTTAATCCATATAGGATTAACGATTTAAACTTAAGTCAACGTAATTACTTCAGAAATAGCTAAGGTTGACATTTATAGGAAGTGGCTACAAGGATACCAAAAAAGTTAAAGAAGTTTTTACATTCTTGATTCCACCCTATACGTTTCTATATAGGATTTCAATGCATAATCAGCCTATAATATTCCCACTGCTTGGACATAGACCTCCTCTCTGTGAGAGGGAGTGGGCTGTAATCTACTACGCGGGCCCAGTGCGGGTTGGTAGATGTCACATGTCTTCGAATTTTTATCTCTAGGACATGCCGGTTTCCTCACGATGTTTGCCTTCACCGTTTAGATGGTTTGGATTTCAATACAGAACACAAATTTAGAGTTTCTGGTGCCATTAAAGTAAGCGCCCCCTTCATAAACAAATGAATCAAGTCTATTGCTCCACATTGGAACACTTTATAGAACTTCTTAGTTACCAGTAGATCTATGGACGTAATTAATTATCTTGACAATATTGTGATAGGTATGTAACACGTCACATAGGGGGCGTAACTGACTGACTAATGTACAGATAAATCTAGGAACTATATTTTGTACTATGATAATGCCTGATATTTAGACTAGAAAGTACTAGGATAACAGTACTTAAGCAAAAGAAGCATTGATAACCATTGATATACAACATTGTATATGTTACACTAGATTAGTAATTACCGCGCCAAGGCGTTGCCACTTGACATAAGGCCACAGCCGTATGAGCAGCTAACGTCACTTCAGTGCTCTGTGTGGCGCCAAATTGAACTGAACGGAGTGACACGCGACAAAAATGGGTAAATGCGTTGTGAAAGAGTGTGATTCAAGATCACAAAAACACAAAAAATTAACCGGAATTACTTTCCACACGTAAGTTTATTGTTTCTGTGTACAACGTAAAAACGCAATAAAATGCAGAATTTTGTAAATTAGGTTCAGTGTTACCACTAAAAACTTAGTTTTAGTTTTCCACATTTATGGGAGTTTTTAATTTATTGGAATAAGTGATTTTAAATATTTTTAAATAATAACAACGTTGCAAGGTGCCTAAAGATGCAGCACGCCGTGATAAATGGGTGGAAATAATCAGATTGCTGAGAAAAGAGACTAACTGAATAAATAAAAAATATTTAAAAAGAAAATGTCTTAATTATTGTCATTAGTTATAAACTTCTAATACACATCGAATAAGAAATACATAATTCAAATATTTTATAAATAATTTGGCGTAACGTTTTTTTTGAACGTCATTTATGGCTTAAAAAGTTGAGTAAAATTTTGCATGGGTAGGCAACCCCATCCCGCCATTGCATGTTTATATTGCGGTCTTTGTCTAATCTAAGTGACGGTATTATTCTTCCGACTTGTGTAAGTGAGACAGATATATGTTTACTTTTAAATGTTTAGTGGTTTCAAAGCTAAGTCGTCGCGTTTAAATAGTGGTTACACTTTTTTGACACATTTTATTGAGGTTTGCTTCTCTAGTTATTTAACTCAATGTTGATAACCTAATAACCGAAGATGGTAAAAAGAGTATATAATATCTCAATGGTTTTATCATTCGCGTTAAGAGAAACAAAGATTTATTGTTTCTGAAAATTCAGGCAAATAGAAACCCCAAAGAACTGAAACTACCAGGGAACCATAAGCCGATAGAGCAACACAAACCGAGAACAGTAATCAATCCTTGAACAGCAACATAGAACTTTATTTTTAATCTGTATGTATATCAATGTCCTTGCCTTCTCAGTTTACCGAGCAAATAAAACCAATAGCTTATCTGTGGTTAAATCTATTCAGTATGCAGTAGTATGCACTGAGATCCTTGTCTGTTGGCATCATGCAATGCATACCAGTTTGATAAAAGAGTATTTATACTTCGTTATTTTGCATGAAACGTTTGAATCAACATTGAGTTCCGTCCACGAGTAACAACTCGGGAATCATCATTGTTTTAAAACAAAGACTTTTGATTTTACCTCTATTGGGATGCAGGCATACAATTTTGTTACATTTGGCACCCAGACTGTTTAAAAAAAAGATGCTAATACAAGTTTTGAAAACCAGATTGGTTTGTTTCGCTTGGCATATGAAAGCGGAATCTTTTTGTCGCTGCTAATCCAACTAGTTTTGGTTATTATAGTGTCTAAATTATAAAACCTGTCTTTTGTTATTCCAGACATTTCCTCATCGTGGAAAATTTAACAGACATATTAATTTAGAAAAAAAATATGACGCAGGGAAAGAGAACACACACATAAAAACAGAACAAGTTGGGGGAAAATATATGCGTCTCATCCACGCAAAACGGCCATCGTTCGGCATACCCTAAAGACCCTATAAAACCCTTTGCGAGCGAGACAGGGCCCCAGCGCTGGTTTTCAGCGATAGCCGTGAATTTTAGATTTTAAATATTCCACGGCGTTATCGCGTCAATATTCAACACCATAAGCCATGCCGTACATGAATTAACTGGCCCAAATTTTAAGGATAACGCACTCAACTGTGGCAATCGTTAAAACTCTACGGAACTGCCCTACATTAGAGGCCATTAATGTCGAGTTAGAAGTAACGCAGCGGTAGTGCGTCAATTGTTTACAGCTACGTTCTTAAATAGAGAACCAGAGAACGGTTGAAGAAATAAATTTCTAATGAAACTCAGGAGGTAAAGAAAGACCAAATGTCGCCAGAGTTGCCAATGTTTTAAGTTCTGCCTATGTGAAACCAGCGTGAAATTAAAATAGTACTAAAATGTTAATCTAAGGAAATCTCATAAAATAGCTGCAATTATGTTTTAGGTTATACATGTAACTGTAACTACTGTACCTTAGTCCTTCAATGGTAACGCAAAATGGCAGTTTGGCTGTTGACTCAAGCAGTATTCATCACATTGATTGTTTATTAATTATGCCACTCCTAGTTATCACAGCGATATGGTTCAAAAACCAATTTACTCGCAGATAAACAAGCTATATTTTGGTACAAGTTACATTAAAATCCGTCCACGTAATTCTGAGCAAATCGCAACAGAAAACCGCTCTAAAATTAGCACTTTTAATTAAAACAATATAATTTTACTTACATTTTCCAACGAGGATGTAACACACAACACGTCTGACTCAATAGCAGGTAAAATTATAACTAAACGTATGTAAACACATCAATACATACACACAGACACAGTTCGCCTTTAGAATTAATTCGCGACTCTCAAGGGCACTGCAGACTATCGGAGAGATATGAAAACTCTTTTCGAATACTTGGAACTCGATCGAAGAAGACCTCGTCTTTGAAAGGTCTAAAAAATTATGTGGCTTGGATATTGTAGTGGTGTTTATTTATCCTCATTAAATCGTAGCCTTTCCCTGAGTTTTGAGCAATAATGACGCAGATGAATCAGCTGTGCTGACGTAGTTGCATTAATGTTTTTTCTTACTTATCTCAGACGTCAGACCACGCCCAATTTTATCGGGTAGCGATTGGACCTTTCTGGAACGGTACCTGCTTATGCAATGCAGAAAACCATGTGCAATACCCGATGACGTATGACTGATGTCACGCAAATGCCACACGCAGGTACGTTGGTTTAACACACTGTATAGGTAAAAGGTAAGTACAGGGAACTATACTTAGCCCTTTGTTGGGTTTTTCTGGTATAGACCATCCTATTATGGCGTGACGATAGGCAGGGCTATCCTCCTCCAACAGTAACGGCAATCGAACGTTTACTTAAATACCTATACTTAAATCTCAAATCTCAAAAATTGGCGATATAGCCTAAACACTGTTTTCAGTGATTGACCTCTAGGGAAAGTCAGGGAAATGAATTGTTACCTAAGCAGATTGACAACCAACTTAAATTGAAATCACAACTGTCATTCTTTGCCGTTGAGAGCAGTGGTGGCCTAGTTGCAACGGCCGCGACTTACGAGTTGTAGGTCGTAGGCTCGAACCCAGACAGGCGCTTTACTTTGTGTAAATTATTTCATCACCACTGCTCTCAAAACGGTGAAGGAAAACATCTAGAGGAAACTGGCATGTCCTCCAAAAACTCGAAGACATGTGACATTTACCAACCCGCACTGAGCCTGGGTGGTGGATTATAGCCTACTCGCTCTCACAGAGAGGAGGCCTGAAATAACAGTGTAAGATTAGGGAATCAAACTCCATAAACTTTTTTTTTATTGCTGAATGAGTCCGCTCGTGACCTCGATTACGCCTGTTGGATAGCGATGGATGAGATCTATGATGGAACGAGCGTGCCCAGAAGATGCCTAAGGCACTGGAACTTCCACGCATCGACGAAACACAGCAGGCTGCTTGACGCCGGACTCCGTTGAGAGGGTGGTCGCAAACCAGACGGGCGTTAGCGTTAGCCCTACCACCGCAAGGGAAAAATTTGTCAGTCAAATAAGGTGTTGGGTGTGATTGTCCAAGATGCATTGAGCGCTCGGTTCAGTTGAGTAACTTGCGGAACAAACTGCGCTACTCGAGGAGGCCTCTTCATGCATCCCAAAAAGCATTGTAGCTTCTTATACTTCGCCTGGGTACCTAATGAAAGCTTAATGAAGTCCCAGAAGGCCAATTCTCGTACTTAAAAAACGTTCATATTCTAGTCGCAAACTCATCCCAGCGACAATCAATGTCAAAAACTTGTCAAAAATGTATGTAAGTAAATTGATTTTATTTTTGACAGAATGCGACAGATTAAAAGAATGCGAACGTTCATAAAGACACGGGAATTGCCCTCTGGTCTGTCAAAGCTGTCAAATCTGGCTCATATTTTGTCATGTCCATAGACATATATTTCTATGATGGTTACCAATTCTCAATTCTACGTGCGTTGATAAGGATTTTAAATTAGATACAGTTGGAATTCAAGATACTGAGGACATCGGCTTCTATTCTAAAATGTCTGCTTAGTTTATTTTCTTAGTAGGGTTGTTCTGAATGTAAACACCAGAGCAATTTATATTATAATTTTATTGCTCTGAAAATAAACAAATCTTCTTTATTTTTACTTGTAGTAAAAAGTTTGTGTCTATTTGTTAGCGGTTAGTTACAAAAGAATAAAAATAAGCTAAACATTTATTTAACTAAAACATGGCTGCTATTTTATTTTGTAGGTTTTGTTTATTTAAGTAAAAGTATTTAATAAATATTTAAATAAATAATAAGAATTCTATGTTCATGGCTCCAAGTTTGCCAAACCACGTTCATAAAATTACTTTAGCTCTTAAAGCAGTAGCCGAGGAAATTTGTTGCCCTTTAAGTCATATAATAAAAATAAATTAATATTAACCTATGCCGATTTTACTTTAAAAAGTTGTTAGTCTCTGTATAGTCTGATCTGCGTCATAGACCATTTGTGACGTCAACCCTGTGCGTCAACCACAGACGGTATTGCAGTTGTAGTTAACTTTCATATTCATTGATAATTTCATTAAATTGATCGATATACAAAGGTGCTATAAAAATATCTGCCACGGCTTCAATGGGAGACAGTATTCTGTATACATATAGATTACAATAGTAAAGATACATTATTGATCTTATGTTATAAAATTTTTCATACAAAAAACTATGCGTATAAAGAATCGATTTAGTTGCATGTCATTTCATTTCGCAAAATGTGACGAAGCGACACATCGCGCGTAGTTTGTGAACCACGTTATGCAGAATAACTTTATTTTCTCAAATTGATTTTACTATTCCGGGGTACAAAATTTCTTCACTACTGTAATTTACATACAAAATACTGTCTCCCATTGAAGCCGTGGCAGATATTTTTATAGCACCTTATATACCTACGTGCGTTCAAAAGTTATTAAATGTAAGTTACAAAATTCAAATGGGAGAAGTCAAGTAGTGGCCAAAGCTTCGTAAGCTAAAATAAAAGTAAGTACTAAAATTAGCCATTGTGATTTAATTTGGTAAGCTTACTGACGTTTGTTAAGCCGAAAGCCCCAAAAGCAGCTTTATTGTCCAAATTAATTATGGGCAAGAAATCCCTTATTTCGCAAGTGAAGTCGTCAGATGTCCAAATAAGATCAGCCACCATAAAAGTAAGACAAAAACAGGCCGGATATTCGTCAGCTGAGGCGCATAGGACAATGCGCGACAATATGGCGCCCTCGCTCGACCCGCCATTATTAGCAGCTAATGACATATTCAGAGCATGCCTGCAACTTCCCAGCACTATCGTGATTCACGGCCGGCTGTGGAGCGAATTTTGAATTTCGAATAATCTTGTTCGATTTATTATTTTTATTGTCAAAGTACCATATTCGGTTATTAATTAGGGAAGCGAGTTTGTTTTAACGTCCATCAGATCAAAATGATGAATCCAAAATGGTTGAATACCTAAAGAAAAATAATGGAACGAAATAACTTCCATGCAAGTTCAGTTCTATGAGTCATTCACTGAACCTAATTTATTTGTATGAAGATATAGATTACTGCGGCTTACGTGTTCAACAGAATGTAATTGAAAGAAAAATCGTGACTAATCAGTTTAACACAACAGAGTCTGATTAACAAGGAATTCCCGAAATTGCAGTATCATTTAGTATTTTCCTAAAAATTCTGAGAAATAGTTATTCACTGCCAGCTATCTTGATTTTTAATATGAAAAAAGTTTTGATCCTTGATGGTTTTCCACAAGGCATGATAACAATCGTGTTGATTTAAAAAAAAAATAATACGTATTATCTTTAAATGATGAATTGATGACTTATGCGTTTGCTATGGGATAGATGATCATTATATGACGCGTTATTGTGAACGAAGATAGTTGAATAATCGAACCATAAACGCGTGTCTGTTCTATTTGATAAATGATCAGAACATGATTAGGCAATATCCTCTATTCCTAAATGGAACGGTAGCCCTATTTTGGAATATCTTGGAATATTCCAGCCAGTAAATATTTCGGAATAGGATCTTAAAAAATATATTATCATTGTTATTTTAATTAGTTTGTTTGCACTAAGACCGCTTGGCGCGAAAAAATAAAGACAATTAACTATTTAGGTACATAGTTTTTTGTTAGAAGCACTTAAAGTGTTGAACTTGGACTGTCCAACCTATTTATTTCTGTTACAAAAAACACATGTTATGGCCTATCTTAGTCTGCCTCGTGCCTATAAATGCGTCTAGACAGATTTTCATTAGTCCTTACACAATGGTGAATTAGGTAGATGTTTATGACAGGCAATAAACAAGGAAGTTTATATTGCTAATTTGTTACATTTTGTTTATATTTTCTCTAAGTAAGCCTTTTGACATAGGCAATCTTGCAAGAAGATCTTATAATCAAAAGATGCAATCAAGATTTTGTGATTTAAGGTTTTAGTTAATTCAGGAATGTAATTAGACACCACTCCGTCCGCCTACTGTTAGTTTTGCTAACCAGAATTTCAAAAGTTATCATCAAAAACGAACGGGGTCTTACTAGGAACTATCTCGGGACCTGCACCGAAATTCATCAGACTTAAAAATGAGGATTAAAAAAACATAACATAATCAGCCTATAACGTTCCCATTTCTGGGACACAGGCCTCCTCTTTCTGTGAGAGGGAGTGGGCCATAATCCACTACACGGGGTGGGCCCAGTGCGGGTTGGTAGATGTCACATGTCTTCGAATTTTTGGTTCTAGGACATGCCGATTTCCTCACGATGTTTTCAAAATGAGGATAGGAAAATATAAATCCGGTTCCAACACATTGTCTAGTCTTCATGTTTACCACTTTACAAGGAACTAATGTGAAATAGGCATTTCGAATCTGAACATTAAAATTTAACACTTTTGAACACTCATGGCTGTAGATAATTTTATTTTTAATTGATCGAACGTATCCAATCGGATTTTAAAATTGGCTGATGATTGGTTCGTCGTATCTAGACACACAGACCATTGTTAGTCTGTGCTAGTGGGGTCTGGCTGTTTTTTTCCTTCCGTTTTTATGAGTGGCTGGCTTCCTGCAACTGATACTATTGTTGAAGGACAAATGCCATATTGTATGTTGGTTATCGGCTTTAGATTAGAAAATTATTGACAAACTCACTCACTACTTTTCTATATTTAGAAAGTTGGTAATTATATTAAAATAGTAAAGCTCTTTGTCTACTTGAACAAAACACCTTTGAATAGCTTCAGATTTTATGATCAATGTATGCACAGCTAATAGCATGTGCAAGATGAAAATATTAAAAGCACTAAGCTACTAAAACCTCATTTTTATTGACACCTTTCCCGCCAGAACTTCCAACTTTCAAATACAATACATTTCAATCAGACATCATCACATCAGTCATATTGTACTTGAAATTATTCTTTAACACATAAAAATGTACTGTTAATAACGGCTGCTAGCTCATTTCACCTAATAATAGTTGTAATGACAATATGAATTATCGTACGCCACTAACCCGCGGGCCGCGGTGAGAGGCAATGGCAATCATCTACGAAATCACTGACGTTTCGTGTCAAAAGAACAGTTGCCATTTGTGAGTAAAGTGATTGCGAAGTTCGTTGGTTATGAATCATCTGCAGACAAAAATGATCCTGTATCTGAAGATGATAAACTGTAAAACCAATTTGGTAGCTCAGCTAGTGAAATAAACAATCATTCTAATTTTAAACCAACAACTGTCACTCCCAGTTGTCATTTTGGCAATGAAACAAAACATATTGCTGTCAAACAATGACTCGGCTTTCTTATTCTCGCTGCATAATGCTTTCAAGATATAAGAGAACTCCCCTACAATTTTTTTATAGTCAACTTCATCAAAATCGAAGGTCTTGTATTCTAATTAGCACTTTTTGAACCAAAAAATTACATAAGGCAGTCCCCGAAACGGCTGCTCTCCCTAGTGCTTTAGCTGGGATGAAGAAGTGGCGCCACAAACTCCCCAGCACTGTCTGTCCAGTAAGAAGAACTCGATTCTATAAAATACGTATGTATACAATACGAATCTGTCCTCAAATATCTTGTCAGTGCACTGATTGGCTGTTATTATTTCGGTCAACTAATCACAACCGTTAACTTCAGATTTGACAGCAGGTTAACCGGGGTTAACATAACATAACTACATACAGGGTGTCCCTGGAAGTATGGATCAAATCGAACAGGGGCATGGGCAAGGTAATTTCTAAACTTTTTAACCCTGAGAATGTCAGTGAATTTTTTTACGGTTCAAAAGTTATGACCGATTTTAATTTTTTTTTCAATCACTTCGCTTAGTGCTCAATGAAAATAATCATAAAAAAATACTATCAGGGCTATCTAAAAAAAATAAATTGATAGCCCTGATAATTTTCACGACTTCGATCTTTCTTCTCTTTTTTTTAGTAAGTACATATATTTTTTTTGTATTTTTTTGTATTTTTTTTTTTTTTTGCTAAAACGTTTGGAAATTGGAAATGACCTTGCCCACGTCCCTATTCGATTTGATCCATACTTCCAGGGACACTCTGTATAACCACGCCTGTAAACCCCGAAGAGTTAGGCAGAAATGTATCTACAGTACACCTACGTTAGCCAGTTATGTGTAAGTCCCATGTAACAGGGGGCGAGCCTCCATTAACCGAGAACCGGGGAACCGGGGTTAACCTCTCTTAAGAACATGACAACCTGTCAAATTATACAATATTCTTTATCAAGGACATTTAAATGTCATCGAAACGATTCTTTCACCGTATTTCAGTCACACCTTGCCTTCAAAAGCTGCTGCCTTGGATGGAAAGTAACGTGACCGACACATTAATATCTTTCTAATTACTGTGCCAAGTCAATGCACTGTTCTATTTAGAAAAGTAATAAAGTCAGCCGTTGCTGTTCGTTCAAATAGTGATGTTACGATTACGACCTCTTTTGGTAGTCGGACTATTTTGTTCCTGTGTTTGAAAAAAAAATACGGGTTATCTATGCCCTAATTTTTTTTTATTAATTCCCTTTACACGATGCAACTGATGCAAGTTTCTTGCCTGTGTGGCATACAATAAAATTGAAGCAAAATATGCTTGCATCGCCCAAGCACTGTTTATCCGCTGCAACTTTTATTGTTAACTAGCTGCGCCCCGCGGTTTCACCCGCATAAGTCTCGATCCCATGGGAATATCGGGATAAAAAGTATCCTATGTCCTTTTCCGGGACTCAAACTATCTCTATACCAAATTTCATCTAAATCGGTTCAGCGGTTTGAGCGTGAAGAAGTAACAAACATATAAACACACACACTCACAAACTTTCGCCTTTATAATATTAGTGTGATAGTGTGATTAAATCGAACAGAACAAAGAAAAATATAAAAAAGGGGCATAGATAAAGAAGAATCACGCGAAGAAAAAATGTATGAAAATTACCCTTGAAGTTGTGTTTATGAGGGATAAGTATTAGACATTATTTCCAATAAAATATACGAAGTAGAATTTATAAAACAAATTCAGTACCTAAGCGTTTTTTAACAAGTCTACGAATTAGACGCACAGTGAAAGCCGTAACGGTTAGTTTCGCTGTTAAATTAACTAGGTAGGTACCGCTAGTTAGTTATCACAATTACTAGAGACAGTTATTATTACTATTATTTTTACTGCGAAACTGAAATCGTTTGACAAGCGTTAATGGCAACGTTACTGAAACCGAAAAATTGTTCAAAGTAACCATTTTACGTTAGAAAGCATATCATTTTGCTTTGCTCCAATAAAATAGAAAAACCGTAGCAAGACGACCGTTATACTTAGTAGAATGTAAGCCGGCATAATAATAGATCTTTGCTCTTTGAAAGAAGAAAAAGAACAAAGCTTTTTATGGCCTACAAAGAAAGTAAACTTTTGACGTAGCTACCTACTCCTTTTGACATTGTTTGACTTTTATATAGTTACACAGATATAATATGATCGAACTAAAATGTCAAAAAGTATTTAAACAACAAATAAAAAATAAATAAAAAAAAAACGGGGAAACAAATAAAAGAAAATGGTAACATTGGTAACACAGTCATAAAATAGCCTATTCGAAATTCAAACTTTTTATTTTGTTTTCCGTAGGCAAACCTTTTTTAAATGCATACCTTTTTTTATTATTGAACCATTATCAAGGCCAGGTACACACTCAAAATTATTAAGGAAATTCGTAGATTTTCGTATTGGTTGAAAATTAATTATTGTTTCTCATGGCACTCTTATGTGCTGGTTTAGTTTTCGTTCACGCGATACCGGTAGCAATAACACGCAATACTGACCGTAGATAACACTATAATAATGTACCTAACTGTGCTTAAATTTGAAAAAAAAAAATGTTTTAACAGAAAATTAAATGTAGGACTAGCCACATCATCTCGTGTCTTAATTTAACTAAGAAAATTAGAAAGATGGTAACAGTGAAAAAAAAATAATACCAGCCTATCATGGTCCCATTGCATAGAAAAGTCCTCTTCTCATAGGGAAAAAGGTTAAGCATTGATCACCACGCTTGCTCAAGATGGGTTGGCGATTTCAGACTTATATATCTATAAGTCCAGGTTTCCTCACGATGTATTCCCTTCACCAATGTCAGTAACGTCCAAAATAAGCTCCGGACATAATTATATGAATTGAAAAAGTCAGATTGGTATTCGTATGAATTTGAACCCACAACTCGTGCATGAGAGACCGATCGGCCATCATGGGGGTAAAACAATTGAGGTTGTCACAAAACTAGGGATAATCAATATTTCTCCAACATCTTTTTTATTACCTACGACTTTGAAAATCTTTTCCAGGTCTGGCTGCCGGGAAAAACTTATGCTCAGAGGATGTAGGCTAGATTCTATTGGAATACCCAGAGACTATGGTCGATCGATTTCATGTCTTCAACGGTAACTACGGCGTAAAAAAAGAATGAATACCCTGAAAATACTCTTGTGTTGTATAGACCATGGCTAAATGTCAAAATCATTGGTGCGTTTGAGTGGTATTGAGCCTAGTGTGACTGAAGTTTAGAAGTCTGCTAATTTCGTTTATTTAAGAGAGCGTAAAGATAATGCTATCGCGTTATTTTATCACCTGATTTGACTTCAGTGTCAAACCTGTGGTGGCAATAATTTGATTTTAATTTTCGGATGACGCGTGTGCCTTGCATGTCATTATTTTAGCTGCTGTATACTTTTTAGAAAAACAGCCGAAATATTTTTGGGAAATATTGCCAGTGTCAGGAAAATAAATGGGAATTTAAAACATTTTTAACCGACTTCAAAAAAAGGAGGAGGTTATCAATTCGACTGTATTTTTTTTTTTTTTTTTTTTTTTTTTTTTTTTTTTATGTTTGTTACCTCATAACTTGCGACTGGGTGAACCGATTTTCATGATTCTTTTTTTATTTGAAAGCTGGTGCTTCCCGTGTGGTCCCATTGTCACCATTTCAATATCTGATGATGGGATCTTAGAGAAATCGAGGGCAACCCTCAAATTTTATAGGCTCACTTATTGTTTTTCGCATATTTTATGAAGTATCTTGTGTATTTGCGTATGGTTGTCACCATCGCAGGTAGCTGGGCTGATGATGGAAGGTACAACTCCTTAACAGTAAGAAGTTACTCGAACAGGCAAGGGCTGTTTTTAGTAAATTGTTTTGATGTTTGATAGGGCATTTGTCACATTTGGTCTCATGATCATCAAGTCATGACCTGATGCTGCAGTCAGGATAGTCTGCAGAGTACCTAACTCCTCGACAACTAACAGCAGATATATCGTGTTTAGGCTCATTGAAAAGGGCT
Organism: Amphipoea lucens; assembly: GCA_947508005.1. Lineage (NCBI taxonomy): Eukaryota > Metazoa > Arthropoda > Insecta > Lepidoptera > Noctuidae > Amphipoea > Amphipoea lucens. The sequence goes on from OX382375.1 coordinate 18,575,819, forward strand.
CGATGTGTGGATAAACGTAGGTACTGTTAATGAGGAACACCGAAGTACATAGAGACCTGATGCTGAAGCCAGGAGCATCAGAAAAAGTACAAACCTTGAAATTACATCACAGTAGTCGTGTTTGGGCTCATTTTAAAAAGGACTAACTTTTAAGTTCAATGCAATGTTGACATAAGTCTGGCCTGATGCTGCAGCCAGGATTATCAGCATCTAGTCTAAAAACATCAGGTCAGGATTTGATGATGGTATCCTGGAGAAATCGAAGGAACTCTTCAAATATTATAGGCACACCTCTAGCGATTTGGGTATTTTTTATAGTAACTCGTGCACTTGCTCTCGGAAAGCACCATTTGGTGAAGTGGAACTGATGATGAAGACCACAGATGGCCTCCGGAACTACTCAATAATATATAAGTATTTCACGGGTTGCTATTCGATTACTTTAATATGGTTGCTAAGCAATTTATGCTCGTCACAATGTGAATGGTGATATGGAGCTGATGGTGGACCTGGAGAACTCCTCAACAATTAACTTCCCTGCATCGGGAAAAGCAATAATTTGTTTGTAAAAGGCGATGAGCACTAAGCTATTGTAACTTAGATAAATTATAAGCAGACCCACTAAAAAGCGTGAAATAAAAACTTTTTAAGAAAAAAAAAACCGACTTCCAAAAAAAACACTACAAAGTGAAAAATAACTTTAATTTCGGAAGTCGGTGGCAAAAAACTAAAATACAGATCCAAAGACACCGACTTCCGAAATTAAAGTTATTTTTCACTTTGTAGTGTTTTTTTTGGAAGTCGGTTTTTTTTTTCTTAAAAAGTTTTTATAATTATAACCCTAAACTGATGTCATATCTAACTTTTCTGCTATTCTTTAGTTTTTTCCAGAAATGCATCGTCACAAGATTGTAGTTATAAATTATAATAGGTATATATAGGTATTCATCATAAAAAATAATAGGTAATCAGAATTGTTAAATGAGTCATCTTCATATGCCAAGGAGTGTACAATTTTATGTTAATCGCTAAACTAAAGTTATTTTACTGAAACTAACCCAATTATGTTGATAAGGCTGATTTTCTATGCTGATAATATCTGCTTTAACAAGTTGATGTTTCCACTTTTAAATAAATAAGTTTAAAATATTGACTTATGTAAGTTAGAATAAGAAGAATTTCGTGAGGAAAGTTTTGGGTATGAATGTGGATGGCTATAGGAGTAGGAGAAGACCACAGATCATATAAACACAGTGTTTATATGATCTGTGGAGAAGACCAAAGAAACGATGGATGAACTGAGTGAAAAATTATATGGCAAAGGGGGGTGACTATGGATGATGTCTAATAGAGAAGTATGGAAGATGTAGGTATGTTGCGCCGACAGAAAATAAATTGGGATAAGGGTAGGCGAATGATGATGAAGTCAAAACTTTTAACTTATTTAGTAAGTACTTAAAAATAATATTTATTTCCCCTACTCCGATATTTTTTGTTACAAAGGATTTATTTTTCGAAAAAGTTCACAAGAATCCGATGCGCTTGTTTCATCAAATAAGTAATCAAGAAATGTAAATGAGCAACCAAGTAGGTAATTGTTACTAAAAACTTAACAAGGGTTAAGTCAATGAGCTCGGCATTTGCATAATTAGCTCTGTCTGCAAAATTAATTAGACACTTCACTTATTTCTTATTCCCGGCTACCGCTAACTTAGCTGTAACTTAAGTTTTATCATCGAACAATGAAATTAAATTAAATGAATTGTTGAATCTGTAAATTGGATATCGGAATCACTTTTACAGTACATATTAAAAAAAATAAGCTAGATGGACTCAACATTTCCTATCTGACTACCTGAGAAGAAATGGCCATATTTTTGAGGCAACTTCTACTTTTAGACTTTAGGTACTGAAAATGAGGCTTTCTTAACTTAACTCCAACTTAATCGTCACTCATCTTCATTCATCGTTTCGCGTGTATTTTAGGGCTCCGTACCTAAAGGGTGCCACAACGGGACCCTATTATTAAGGCTCCGCTGTCCTTGCGTTCGTCTGTCATAGGACTCACAGGGCTTTATCTTTTGAACCGTAATAGGTGGCCACTTGAAATGTTATCAGAGTGTAGGTATACAGTATACTACTATAGCCGCTCAAACAAAAAATAATAAAAATTAAATAAAGTTAAAAATTTAAGGGGTCACCAATACAAGAAACGTGTTAATTTCGGCGTTTTTCGCTCGATCTTAACAATGGCAAATATTTTACGGTGGCAAAATATTTACCCTTCGTGCGCGAGTCAGACTCGCAACTGACCGCATTTTTTAAGTATTCAGGCCAGTGCCATTTCTAAGTTGAAAATTGCATAATTTTTCCGATCAGTCAGCGGAAGAATAATCCGATATGTCATCATTTCTATTGTCATTTTGTTACGTGCGTTTGTTTAATATTTTTTAATCGTGATCAGCATTCAATTCATATTCATTGACATTCTTATTATAAATAGCAATTTTCATGTTAGGTATTTTCCACCAACAATAGACTTAGAATTCTTAGAGTTTCTTGCCCGTTCTTCTCCATAGAGATCTACGATTTGGAGTGGGCAACTAGCTTTAACTTTCTGAGTAACTGAGCGACTCTTTAACAATTCATAAGTGCTTGTAAATGGTTTCATTGAAATAAATGCTTTGTGTTTGAAAATTGAAGTATATGACAAAAAGGGAATGATTTGATTACAGTTAAGTAAATTCCGCCTTTATACCCTTTTTTTGTGTGCGAAAAGTTTAAATAAATAAGTAAGTACCTACTTAATCAGATAAATTAATACCCCCCTTGACGAAAGATACTTTGTTGATTAAACATACGTTATCTTTCGGTACCCACATTGTAGTTTGTACTCACAAAGTTTCAACACCAAATAACAATGATAATATTATTAAGAAATAATTTACTAATTTCATAGGTACCTACCTACATTCTAAAACCTCAGCAACAGGAACTTTAATTGTTTTTAATTCAGAACATTGCTTAAAAGATCCGACTTTGGTCAAAGTATCGAAACAGTTTTAAAACTTCAACAACAAAAAATTAAGGACGAATTTAAAACACAATTGCCAATTATTTCTTGTGCAATTGACAGGAAACTTCTTTAAAAAAAACGTATGTTGTCAACTGCAGAGCTGTCAAAAAGAACGTTGCGAGTTTAAAATTTAAATTAAAAATTGTACTCACTTTGGCTCCGATCTGGTTTCCGCATTGTCCGGCCTGCAGGTGCACTATTTCCCTCATATTTGTTCTGTTATAATTCCTATTATATTAAACTAAATAATATTAGTTTGTAGTAGTTCTTAGCGCGATCCCGTCACACGCACGGACGGACGGCCCGAATGAAATGAAATGAAAAAGGAACGGTGGACGGCGAACGAATCAGTTCTGCTCGGGGTGAGTGTGTGGCCACCGTATGAAATTCTCCCCGATTTCCGGGTAAGCGGTGTTTTGTTGTGTGTTTGGTATTGAAATAAGGTTGAAAATGGTAAGCGAAACAAATATTATTTAATGGAAATGGAGATAAGAATTGCTGATAAAAGGTTTGTGTGGCATAAATGACGCATGTACGACTCAATAATGATTCAGAATTTAAATGTTGTTTGTTTTAGTTTGAGTTTGAAAAATATATTTCATTACTTCTTGCTCATAATTTATACGACTGATATCTATTTTGTATCCTGCCAAAGCTAGCCCGTACCTAGTATGAAGAAATACTTTACTACTAGTATTTGTTTGGGCTTTTGGTTTTCGTTTTTCGTGCCCGGTTGATGGCAGTTGGCTTGCCCCCTATTCCATGGGACTTAAACATAACAGGCGAAATGTGGGTGTACTATTAGGTAAGTACACCCCTACCTAACCATCCGGAGAATACAGGCGTGTTGTTATGTGTTTTTATTTTATTAAGTGTCCTTGTGAACTTAGTCCTACTTAACTTTTAACTTAATTTGTAAGTACTTAATTATTATAATATCCAGAATGGACGGATGGATGACCCCTGTAACACAGGCTTTGCCTAGCATGGGGGTCATTGATCATTTATTTTGTATCAGGCTATTGGCACGCTCAAATTAAGTGTCACTCTGTATCTGTGTACCTTTTTATGTCAAATAAAATTATTATTATTATTTCTTCATACCTAAGTATGTAGGGAATTTATATCTTCCATTTTCGGGCGTAATTTCTCCACCTTGTAACTAGCAACCCAGAGACATGATTCACCGAGCGGACACAAGTTCACGTCGACAATGAAACCATAAATTATAAATTAATTCAAGCACTAATTACATTCTCTATGCCGACGACCGCTGACGGTTTTAGACAAGTTCGAAACGTTTTAGCTAGGAATCTTGTATTTGAAATAGTCTTTAAACCCTTGACAAAATTTGCTGACCGTAATAGTGTCAATTAGAAGTATTTTGACCTTCTGTGTGTAAGCAGAGATATAGTGTTGAGATGTGGTTTTAGTGAGTCATCGGGGCTAAATTGATAGTTATTTTTAGTTAGTTTTTAAGGTCCCATACTCAAAGGGTGCTAACGGGATTCTGGACTGTGGCTCCGCTGTCTGTCTGTCTCTCACAGGGATGTATCTTTTGAACCGTAATAGGTAGACACTTGAATTTCACAGTGTGTAGATACTGCTATGGCCACTATAACAAAAAATAATCTAAAACATCTATGCAAATAAATAAAATTGGGAGGAGTGTCTGTTTGCAATATTAAAATAACCGCTTTTTACAAAATGCATATGGATACACGTCGATACACGGTCGGTACATATACCAAAATAACATTTATTTACAATGTTTGTCTGTCCATCTGTATGTCTGTTTGTTTCGGCTGATCTCTGAAACGGCTGGACCGCACAGCCCTCAGCCTCATTTGCCTGTAGGACATGAGACTGTGAATACTTTTTACTAATGGAGATGAAATTCTTGCTAACAATGATGAGTTAAGTTAAGTATGTTTGTAAGTACTCATTACGTGAGTACCTAACAAGTTGGACTAGTAACGCCACCTACCATATTTGACACAAACTAAGTTCCTTCGTTCGGCACGCATGAATTCTTCAAGCATACGTATTAGAAACATTTACAGACTGTCGAAGAAGTATTTCTCTTGGAGTTATAGAAGACCTATATCAATTATTCATGCACTGTCTACAGGTGAAATTAAATTCAGGGGCATCCTTTTAACGGGTCATTGTACTCATCGTAATGAACAACTTTTACTATGGGACTAAACCTAAAATCGCGAAAAATAAATCAGCTGTTCTTTGCATTTAAATATGTTCGCATAAGTCGTCAAAATGTAGGGAAGAGCTGATTTTTCTTTGCGATTTCAGTCTTGGTCCCATAGTAAAAGTTGTTCATAATGATGATTACAATGACCCCCTAAAAGGATGCCCATGAATTTAATTTCACCCTGTATATGAGTCTGATAGAAATTATCTCTTTGTAGTTTTGAGGTTGAACCGACATGATTTAGGCACATTCCATAGAATACTGTCTCAATAAAATAGTGATGATGCGAAGGGTCGGTTCAGGTTCATGGCCCAAACGTTATCCGTAGCAGTGTGTATTTAGGGTATGATGGAACTGTCATAGCATAATCGGCGTATAATGTTCCCACTGCTGGGACACAGGCCTCTTCTTCGAGATGGTGTGGGCTGTAACTGTAATCCACCACGCAGACCTAGTGCGGGTTGGTAGACAACACAAGTCTTCGAATATTTGGTTCTAGGACATGCCGGTTTCCTCACAATGTTTTCCTTCACTGTTTGAGAGCAGTGGTGATAAAATTATTTACACAAAGTAAAGCGCCTGACTGGGTTTGAACCCACGACTTACAACTCATTACACATTACCACTGAGTCAGTACTGCTCTCTGATGGGACTGTCATACGCATTGCAATTATTTTAACCGGTCAAGCGGCGCGGTTCGCCGATCGGCGACAAAACAATAGAAAATCAATTGTGTCTCTTTAGCGGAGCTTGACAGATTAAATAAAGAATTAGAAAAAAAAATCCGACTCATCTTAGCTTAGCATCAATTCCTTTATCAAATGATAAGATGTTCTCTAAATTTCAGCGTTTTGCCTTGTTTTATTTATAACGAGAACCTCTCCAAAAGTTTCAGTCGCTATGTAAGAAGTGCTGAAATATTCAATTTGAAATCATGTTGTCTGACAAATGCAACACGGCTAACTCAAAAAACCATTTCACGCCATTCATCATATCGAATCTTCAAACCTTTCAACACGCCAATATTTTTGCCTGGTTTACAGTGCTGCACCATTCGTCAAGTAGCCAGTTTTATTGGCTTCTTCAAGTGAACGCTGACTCATAATAAACTCCGTTATTACTGAACATTACTCTCTCGTAAGTGCACTCTTTGTGCAACAAATAGATCTTGCTTTATGACTGAGAAATTGAGAATGTTGTAGGATATAAAAGCTCTTTTGTATTAGCAATTCATTTATTTATTGTTTCGGTGCTAAAGAAAAAGAAAGGTAGGTACTCACTTTAATAATAATAAATCATTTATTTGCCTGAAATAATTATGGTGGGTATACAAGATATTACATTAAATTATAGCACAGGACATATTTCACCCTCATTACGGGCATGCAAAATTATAGGTAACTATATTCTGCCCGCGACTTCGTTCGCGTGAAATTCTTATTCCCTCGACCCATCTCGTCGTATTGCATCACTTGCCCGCGTCTCCTGCTCTATCACTTCTTTTTCCCATAGGGCTTTTTCTCGGCTCCTAAGGGTCATAGCGTGACGTTAAATAGCCTATAGCCTTCCTCAAGAATTGGGCTATCATATGCAAGAAGATTTTTTTTAAATCCGACTGGTAGTTCCAGATATAACCCCTACATACAAACTTACAAACAAATTTTACCTCTTTATAATATTAGTATAGATTTACAACAATCATTTGAATAAAATTACAACTATTAGAACTATTTGAATTATTACAATTTATAAGAAAATTTGAATTACAACCATTTAAATTACAATTATTAGAATTACAGTGATTTCAATTACTTAAATTATGAAACCAGTATCTTAGTGGACACCAAATCGGCATGTGTTTTTACTCAAAAAATCTGAAGAAGCTCTCCTGTATTAACCATTTTCGCAAGGCACAACACAACTTTATTAGATACTGTTGCATTCATTAGTCACAGTTATATTAATAGCTGGAACTGTTTTCCACCTGTTTTTTTTTTTAATCTTTGGAATCTAAATTCTAAGATTACTACAATACCTACCAATTTTCTTCGTCAAAATGTTAATGCAAGTACACAAACATACACAATGTCATGCCTGTACTCTCTGAAGGGTTAGGTAGATGTTTACCTATAGTACTGTAATAAGTAATAACAGGCCTGCAACTGTTCATGAATTAAACTCAAACTCAAAGCATTTATTTCAATTAAACCAATTACAGGCACTTTTGAATTGTCATGGGGTTGGTCTGTCAGAAAGATGAAGCTAGTTGCCCATTCCAAAGCGTAGGTACCTATGGAGAAGAACGGGCAAGAAATTCCATGGACACTCTTTTAAATCAAAATAATATGGTTACAAAGTCTTGGTTACATCATTCATGTTAAAAATTATACATGTGAGAACGATGCAGAACGTTAAAAGCGTCAATAATGAAAAGATGAGAAAAAACAACAATTCAAATATTAAATTAAAATAAAATAAGCCATGGCAGCAAAGAGATGACCAGTCCCTACTGACGGCGCCCGTTTACGAACATGACGCATGTATTAGCACCATTCAGCTCAACCATTTTGAAGGGAGCTAAATGATCCAACACATGCGCCACCATCAGCGAGACATTTGAGTGAGCATGACATACTCTCAGCCGTCAGGGCACATTCAGTCAATGAAAGACGTAACCAGTAAATGGTAGCTTTATAGTATGTACATAGTACTCACACATATGCTATGCAATTATACAATGCTAGGAGATTGAATTTACCTATACAATGCAAAGATATACTTACAATCTTCAGCAGCTCCAATAGTATTTTTAAGTGTTAATTAAATAGTTGTGGTTGTCGAGCAGGACCAGCATTGAGCCAGGCATTTTTATCAGCGATGTAATCCCCTAACTTATAATATGCCTGCCTGCATAGTGAGTTAACATAATATTTTCATAAAAAAATGGTAATTTCAATACAACGTTGGCAATACCATAACAATAAATCATTTATGTAGTATCCATGCCATCTTCAAACGAATGCAAACTTCATTAAATTAATCATACGAGGCAATCAATACCGATGCCGAGGCCGCTTATGGTTGCGAAGTTTTTAATTTTGTCCAGTATTCGTGAAGTATTCTGTTCATGTTGTTCAGGATTCCGAGGGGCTCGTGGCTAAAAGGTAACAGCTCCACGGGTCGATCGCAGGTTAAGCTACGCTTGCCGCGGTCGGTTCGTGGATGGGTGATCATCCATTACATATCGAGACCCCTCGGAAAGCACGTTAGGCCATTGGTCCCGGCTGTTATTCGTAGATCTTTGTCAGTTGTTACCTTTACACATTGACAACCAGTCTTACCAAAGGGTACGTAGACGTACCTACGTGTTTCCCAGTAACTTGGTTGTGGAGGTCAGATAGGCGGTCGCTCGATGTAAAATACTGGTATTCAGCTGCATCCGGTTAGACTAGAAGCTGACATCAACACAGTTGGGAAAAGGCTAGGCAGATTGATTGACTGTTTTGTTGTTCAGGATTCCATAAGATTCACCTTAAAGGTTAATGATGTCTTAAAAATGACATAGAAAAGACGCACCAGACAAACCAGGTGCATGAGAATAACTTGTAACTTTTTCCAAAAACGACTCCGGTAGTTAGCAGTTTATATAAATTGTATCGAAAAAGGCAATGGTTTCATAGTGAAGACATTTTAAGCTCCCCGACCCTTCTCAAAGAATTCCAAAAGAAAATTACTTGAATGAAATTTTTCACGAGGTCAGTTTTTCGTTTACGTTTTAATATCATTCACACCTCATTCTTTTTCCCATTAAGAACCATTAAGGGCATCTTAAGGCAATCATAAAATTAATGGTAAACAAGAAAGCCCAGAAATTAGGCCACTACCTATTAGGACGACGATAATAGGTACTTTTAAGTTATGGCTAGCGTGAACCATAGTAAAGATCAAACTATGGAGTTCACACTGTAGCACTAGGTATTCAAGTTATTTCTGTACTTAGTGTTTTTTTTTTTGTTTTCGTATTTTTGAGCATGAACCTAATTAGGAGCTTAAGAAAAGGATGAAACAAGAAAGTACCTTCCCGTGGTCGCATGCCGCTGTACTAACATACCTACTTATAAGCTAAGGTAGCATGCGACCACGGGAAGGTACTTTCTTGTTTCATCCTTTAATTTTTTTTTTTAAATCGTGTCTTTATGCCCGCTAGAGGGCGCCATGTTGAATTTAATGTGACGTCACATAGCCTATAACCAGCAGACGATCAAGACGCTTCCAATGATACCTCATTTGTCAAATTATGACAAAGAGTTTAGAAGTTATGAGGGAACAGATGAACATACATACGTACCGGTCAAAATCATAACCCTCCTTTTTGCTTCGCCGTAGTCGGGTAAAAATTATGTAACTCCCATAACTATAGGGTTGCAAAAGGATTATTTCATGATCTTTACTAAATTAAAAACTGCGAATTTTCAGGTACTAAATAGGGCAATGCAACCGATTTCATTTTGTTACGTTACTAAGGAAGGATAAACCAGCCATTACTAAAATAAATCCCCTTAAAGATAAGTGAATATAACATCCTTCACATTCAGATAAAACGCAATGAATCCGAAATTATGCAGATTTTAAGTAGATAAATAATCATTGGCAGTTAACCATCAACGTAAAATTGCAAAAGCTTTGTGATAGTGCCTAAATCCGCAATTGAATTGTTGCCATGGTTTCCCCTTCATTTTACAGTATTCTATGCACCGGCCGTCTAACAGTATTTTCGCTAATACACCCAGATTCATTTAATGGCCGCCAAACAATAGCTCGTGCAAAATTGCCGCCATTTTTACTGTCAATTTGACAGCTAGACCTGCAATTAGGGATGCCAGCCGTTATTTTGATATTACCTTATTTGAACTGTATATCTTTGACCTGGCTGGATTGAATCTAAATGTCTGAATAGTGATCAGCTATTTTGCCGCCGAATGTAACTAGTTTTCATCATAAATCATATGCACGCTGAGCGGACAGACAACCATAAATTAGTAGCAAAGTTATTAAAATAAATGTAGAATATAAAACTAATTTATTAATACAGTAGCTATATTTATAACGTGTTATTAATTTATATATCATACCGATCTATTTTAAATGTTTTTTTTTTCTTGCAAATGAAAGTTATTAATATTATTCTGTTACATAAAACTAATGAAAGTCAAAGGCAACTGGTGATTCGTAGAAAAGTACCTACCTAATTTAAATTGAACATTGGGCAGTGAATGCACTAAGTCAGTGCATTAAATATCTGACAAAAAAGAGACGAACCATTTCCGCTCTAATCTCTAAAAATAAATAGAAAAAAATAATAAGTAGTTATAGGTACTATTTTTGAGTCTGAGTGGGGAATTTGTGGTCAGCATAGCTATTCACAAACACTCGATACGCTTCCGTATCGTATCGAACATTAATCATTGTTATCGTAGGAGTCTTCTAAACGTTGTTCACAAGTCCAAAACCCTAAAATTTGGTCAGTTTTAATCAAATAGACGTCTGCTATTCTTCCAACAGCTATTTGCTGTTGAGGACAAGTCAAATCAGGTTATCTAAATGTCAGGTTTTCGATACGATAGCCTGTCGTATGGTTGTGAATCAGGGCTCTGGTCAGGCCGTCCGCGTCGGGCCATTATTGCCATTTGGCATTTCTGATGGATGATGAATGGATGCGGAAAGTAGACATCGACGGGACATTTTTGCGGTTTGTCTATTAGACTTCCACATACTGGGTCTAGGTGCGGTGGTGGCCAAGTGGTAACGGCCGCGACTTACGAGTTGTAGGTTCGAATCCAGACAGGCGCTTAACATTGAGTAAATTATTTCATCACCACTGCTCTCAAAACGGTGAAGGAAAACATCGTGAGGTAACCGGCATGTCCTAGAACCAAAAATTCGAAGACATGTGACATCTGCCAACCCGCACTGGGCCCGCGTGGTGGATTACGGCCCACTCCCTCTCACTGAGAGGAGGTCTGTGTCCCAGCAGTGGGAACATTAATAGGCTGATTATTTGTATGTTATGTATACTGGGTCTGCTGAGCACGAAGTTTTTATTTCCGAATTCTACGTTTCATTCCTGCATTGCTAGGTATTCATAACCGTTCGATACGCTTATTTGCCGGGTCGAACATCATTCAATGTTTTAATGAAAAAGAGTTCTCAAATCCAAAACTAGATTTTGTCAGTTTAAATCAAATAGACGATCGCCATTCTTCTGACAGCTATTTGCAGTTGGAGGCAAGGCAAATTAGTAGGTAATTGAAAATGACACATTTTGTGAATAGTTATCTGGTGGGGTATGAGTTTTTGTCTAGTTAGGCATAATGTAGGTAATTCCTATACTTCAACAAGGTCAAATGTCAAAAAATAAAGTATGTAAACAAACCTGACTCCGTAGGGAGCCACGTGTTCCGAATTTGAAACCAAACGGTAGCCATCTTGTAATCTACACCATAGCTCATTTAGTTTGAACAGAGAACTCTTTATACATATTCAATCAATGGCTCGCTGTTAACTTATATGGGAAGCGGAGAAAAAACGGTTGCATTTGGTGTAAGATTTCCATGTTATCTACTCAACTTTATACCTACGTACCTACGTATCATTTTTATACCTTCAAGGAAGTGATTTTTTATTAAATTGATAGACTATGCCAAGTCATTACCTACATACAATAGCTGTCAAAGAATTGTCAGTTGGTATTTTAATAAACATACGAACAATTTAATTACTTATTGCAGATGTCTGCTATCCACTACCTATTATCAATTATCAGGCCAATCCATACTTACCAATAGGTACTTACTTACTTACTAATATTATAAATTCGAAAGTAACTCTGTCTGTATGTTACCTTTTCACACCTAAACCACTGAACCGATTTAGATGAAATTTGGTATAGATGTAGTTTGAGTCCCAGGAAAGGACATAGGATAGTTTTTTTCTCTATATTCCCACGAGATCGTAACTTATGCGGGTGAAACCGCGGGGCGGGGGGTTTGATAAAAATGAAACTCGTAAACTTTCTTGTTCCAAATGTAGGTAAAACTTCGCAAAAACAAGATTAAAGAATTAGTAACCCTGTTTTACCTCTCTGGCAACCCTATCAGCCCCAAAGCCCAAAGAGAGTGAAACAAAAAGTCCTGCAGCTATGTATAATTATGTCCCTGCACTCCCTGCAAGGGGAGATAATAGTCGAATGCTAATTCTGTCGGGCAAAGAGCCAAATGTGAGGATGTGAGTCAGTGCGTCTATGGTAAGTTGAAACGTAGGGATTTCGAAATGTCGTTTAATTTCAGGATTTATCTAAGTATGCTAAATGTAACAGCGGGGTAATGTAGCAATGGCTGTCTTTTTGACAGTTCAACCACATTCATTGCGTTATTTACGTTATTGAGCAAAAAAATTTTTCGAACATAAGAAGCAATGGTTTAGCAATATCCTTCAAAATGATTCAGATTGAGATAGACAGTGTCTGGTGTGCAACTATTTTCTGTTTCTGAGGGATAATAGTGTAAAAGAACTTAGGTAGCATGATTTTAAGACGCTTATGACAGGCAATTTGGTATCCCCTAATTTTAACTAAGTATCTAGATCAAGATGAATAATAATATACCTAATAGACGTTCAGATCATCTCCCTCTAATCAATTACTTGGTATTTTTACCGACTTCACAAAAAGGAGGAGGTACTATGTTCGGCTGTTTGTATGTTATTTTTTTTTTCTTTCAGCAACAGCACGAGTTGCTTGAGAATAGCGCCAACGCCGCCGGCTTCATGATGAAGAGAACTGAACTTTGAAGGGTTTTTCAAAGTCTTGTTGATAGTAAGTAGGTATATATATTTTCACAAATATAAGTTTTATAATTTACCATTTTAAAAATGTCAACTATCTAATTTTTACAATAATTAAAAAACTTAAATTTCAAAACGGCTGGTTGACACTTCCCGTGACCCAAGGGCTGGCTTTTACCTTGGCCAAAGGCTAATCATTGCCATACAACGTGGTAATGCCGCCATTCTCTTGGGTACATTACCAGTCGACAGCGATGCGGATGAATTTTTCGAAGCTATATTTTAGTTTGTGTATAGTTTTAGTTAAAGGAAGTAAGTAGATTAGATTATAACTAAACTTTAGCGACATAGTACAAGCAGACAGGTCAGGGGCGTGCCTTTTACTAAAGCCGAAAAGCCTGGCTTTCAATGAAGCACGAGCTTAATAATTTAAAAAAAAATCAAGTAAACTAAAGATATTGATAAGAATAATAAAAAATAAACTCCGCACGTCCCGGCCACCCGCTATACGTAAGTACGATGCAAGGTTGCCAGGTTTACATACTCAATGAATAATTTCAAATTCCGCGCATTTTCATCACGCGCATCGTTGCCAAACATCTCCAATGCCGCTTAGCAATCTAGAGCGCAACAACAAAAATCAACCCGTCTCGCTCGCACCAGTTGGCTTCAAATCTGGCTTCTAGACCTTTGACTATTTGTATAGAAATTGTTCACGTTGTTGATAACATTAGTATGTACTTATTTCCCAAATTGTACTGATTTTTAAGCCTGGCTTTTGATTTTTTATGAATGAAACGTATAACGACGCGCGTGTGTGTGTAAATAGTAAGATCGCGAGACATTGCGCGAGTCTATTAGTTCAAAGTTTTGATCGGTTACTGGTGCATTTTTTTGTTTTGTTTTATTTTCATTTTCTGTGAAGTTAAGTGTTGTGTTTAGGTTTTGCAGTAATTACCTTTGTTTTAAAGTGATTAAAAAGTTTCGAACACGAATCGAAACTTCTTTATCTCGTCAATTATGTGCTTGACGACATTTCTAAATACAATACGCGTGTCGATCACAATCGCGCTGTTTTTCGGCCAGAGAGTCTTAGGGGCGGATTTTAAAGGTTAGTTGATGTTGTGTATAATTATGAAATATGAATATTAGTAAGAACTAAAACGACTCAATCGGAGGCACAACGTTGACAAGCGATACGGTAGGTTTTTTTTGAATGGCTTGCCCTAAGTTTGACCCCTAGGCACGCCACTGAGACAGGTAATTACGTCTGATAGCTAAGTATAAAGATAGATAATCTAGATGACCAGTAACAGTTAAAAACTAGACCGTAACAACATAATTTGCATATGCGATGCGCTCACATAAGAAAGTCGTGGTTTTCTAGATAGGCGACTGTGTCGACTGCCTATTGGTGGACAAAGACTAAATAAAAATAGGTTAATAATATGACCACTGCTAGGACACATAGGCCTCTCCTCTCTTCGTGAGAGAGCGGGTTCATAATCTACCACGCGGGCCTAGAACGTTGGTAGATGTCACATGTCTTCGAATTTTTGGTTCTAGGACATGCCGGTTTCCTCACTGACTGTCGGTACGGGACTGTCAAATATGTACAAATGACAGCATTCTTATTCTAGTTTCTGATGACACATGACAAAATAGTGAACCACAGATAGATTATGTTTTCCTTATATTTTTTACTGCTTTACATTCTCCTCGCATGCAGTGCGCCCGTAGAGAGTTGGCGTCGATTATTTTATATTTGGGTCGTGGAAAGTGATTCCCTTGTGTTTGGTTTCTATGTACCTACTTACTTTATTGTTAGCAAAGCAGGATTATACTAGTTCGAACAATGCTTAATATCCGGTTTGTTGCGGAAAAGAATAGATTAGGCAAGTGTCCTTTAGGAACTAAATATTAGTCAGCGAATCTAGTTAATATCAAGACTATTTTAGAGACTATCAACCCATTGCATAATCAGCCTATAATGTTCCCACTGCTGGGACACAAGCCTCCTCTCAGTGCGAGGGCGTGGGCCGTAATCCACCACGCGGGCCCAGTGCGGGCTGGCAGATGTCACATGACTTCGAATTTTTGGTTCTAGGACATGCGGGTTTCCTCATGATATTTTCCTTCACTGTTTTGAGAGCAGTGGTGATGAAATATTTTACACAAAGTAAAGCGCCTGTCTGGATTCGAACCTACGACCTACAACTCGTAAGTCGCGGCCGTTACCACTGGGCCACCACTGCTATCAACCCACTGCGAATCTGACTTTTCGCTTTAATATCATAAATAACTTCACGCTTGTTTTTCCGAGTGGGGCAGGGCAGAGGTGTACCTATAGTACACCCACATTTCGCCAGTTATGTTTAAGTCCCATGTAAAAGGGGACGAGCCTATTGCCAACAACCGGGCACAAATCCAAACTCCGGCTGCTTTGCTGTTGAAAAATTCCAATAAGTAACAATTTGCCCGACCTGGGAATCGACCCCAGGACCTTACGCTCAGTAGAAGCGCTTGCGACCACTAAACCAATGTGGCATTTTAGTTTTGAGTTTCGCTGCTAATTGGGTCCAGGCCTTAGTAGACGTCAAATTGGTCACCATTTTAGCTATGGTTTGCCGCCGTCACCTTTTTTTTTATCGTATGGAAATCCTCATACATGTCCACGACCCTGGGGTGAGTGGAGGGGTCTGTCATACTCTTACTGACTAAAACCACACGGTGTCCCGAGCGTGTAACCTAACCTCAAGGTATCTGCGCGATACCAAAGTACATCATACATATAAGAAACAAAGTAGAACATTACCCAGACATAATTATTACCCCTTCAGACAGCATAAAAAGAAAACAATAAAACGTATAACTATAAACCAACCAATACTGTTAACCACGACTACACTCCCGTTACACGCAGACGAAGCCAATCGCGCAAAAAGTCGACGACAACGGCGCAGGCGACGACGAAGCGTCGCTGTACGGTCAACCACATTTCAGTGTTACATTTAAACTACGAAAACCACCCCTATTACTATCGACATAAAGGCGATATCAGTGTCAAACTGTTGCCATGGACGTGAGGGCTTTTTTTTTTTTTTTTTATGGATGGGAAATCATCAAATGACCCCTCCCGCTCTGGGTGGAGCGAAGGGAGTGTCAGACTCTTACTGACTAAAACCCATCCGTGTTCCTTCCTTAGCCCTTTATGTTCCGGGGTAGCGGTAACCCTTTCGGACAATCCCGCACCCCCGGCAGGCTTCGGCCCTGGCAGGCCCCTTCCTTTATGCTGACATCTCTTTGAGGCGCGCGTGGAACACGTACGCGCCGTCCGGCACGGGCCTGGTCCTGATCGGACGGTGAGCTACCCATTACTCTCCGTCCGCAGGCCCGCGCCTACGGTGGCCGGGAGTCGTCACGCGGCTCCCGACGCCCGGAGCGTCTCCCGCGGCGGCTGGGGATGAGGCTCTCTCCCTCAGCCGTTCCGCCACCTCCTTCGCTAGCATGACTGCTTCGCAGAAGGAGGTGACCGCCTCCCACTCCCTCTCGCCCCGGACCATGGCTTGAACCAGGGCCGGACGCGAGAGGTCGCCGCCGCTGTCGATCGCCTCTACGAGGGCACGGCGGTGCTCCGCCCATGCGGGGCAGACCTCCACCGTATGCTCCACCGTGTCCTCTGGGCGATCCTCGCAGTGGTGACACCCGGGCGTCTCCTCCCGCCTGATGATGTGCAGGAACCTCCCAAAACATCCGTGTCCGGTGAGGACCTGCGTCAGGCGATAGGTGAGGACGCCGTGACGCCTCTCTAGCCACTCCTCAAAGAGGGGTCTTACCGCCACTATCGTGGCGTGCCCTATGGACGTGAGGGCTGTAGGTACAATATTCAAGAGGCGGACTTTTAATGTTTTACATACAATGGTATGGCCCCATATTGTCATTATCGTGTTTGTTTTATAAAAGGTTGTTAAAAAAACAACAAATGCAGATCAGAGTAAATGCGGAGTTAGATTAACAACATTGATAAAGTCGCGAGAGGACAAGTACAGTCATCCGTGCATGTGTTGATGAAATTTTGGAGAAACAAAAATATTTATGACTAGCAGCGCCCCAGGGTTTAACTCGTATAAGTTTCGATCCCGTGGGAATATCTGGATAAAAACTATTTTTTTTTTTTTTTTTAGCTAAATGGGCGCACTCTTGACCCCGATCACGCCTGATGGAAAGCGATAGATGAGGTCTATGATGGATCGAGCGTGCCCAGAAGATGCCTGTTCACTCTTGATTTGAAGGCAGACGGGTTAAATGTGGGAGGGAACACAGATGCCGGCAGAGAGTTCCACACTTTGGCTGTGCGCATAATAAAAGTGGAGGAGAAGCGCCGAGTACGACTCATCGGGATATCAACCAAGTGCGGATGGTACGCTGCAGTACGTCTGGTTGTCCGGTGGTAAAAGGGCGATGGTGGGATCAGGTCGTGGAGCTCCTGCGCACACTCTCCGTAGTACAGTCTATAGAAGACCGTCAGGCAAGCGACATTACGCCGATGAGCCAGGCTGGGAAGCGTAGCTACCAACGTCTCGTCGCCTACAAGCTTTCTAGCTCTGCGATCCACCGAGTCAAGTGCAGCAAGCTGGTATTTTGCTGAGCCATCCCACAAGTGGCTGCAATACTCCATACAGGAACGGACCTGAGCTTTGTACAAACTTAAAAGCTGTCCTGGTGTGATCTATCGCCTATGTTCTTTCCCGGGACTCAAACTATCTTTATACCAAATTTCATCTAAATCGGTTCAGCGGTTTAAGCGTGAAGTGGTAACAGACAGACAGACACACTTTCGCATTTATAATATTAAGTATGGATGTGTGTACAAGCTTTACGATAATCGCTGATGACGTCATGACTGCAAGGTGGTGCATACATACATACACCCACGTCTTTTTTCCATGAGGTAGGCAGAATGCCATCCATTCCATCTGGTACGATCTTTAATTCTCTTTGCTTCGTTTACGTTCATACCTGTCTTTAATTTTTAACCGACTTCACACAAAAAAGGAGGTTCTGTATTCGACCCGTATGTATGTATGTTTGTATGTCCGCGATTTTCTCAAAAACTAATGAAGCGATTTTAATAATTCGTTCAAAAATGTGATCTACATACTTTCAGGAAGGTTTTAGTATATGTATAATACATTAGGTAATTATTCTTATGTACGAAGTTATATACAGGGTGTCCCAAAACTCAACGTCAAGCCGAAACGGGGTGACAGGATTGATCATAACCATCACGAGAAAAATCTGAAAAAAAATCTATCCCATGCAGTTTGAAAATTATGGGCATTTTAAGAAAAACCTAGAAATTTGATCAAACTGTACCATTTTTCGGTTATTGTGGTTATTATTTTTTATTTTTGTTCATTTGAACTTTAGAAACGTAATCCTAAATAACATTTCTAGAATCCCAATAAAAAATAATGACACAATTGCCTTAAGTTCCCGAGAATTGAGACTATTTGTTAAACTACGAATTTAAAATTTTCAAGATTCGTCGACTTTGACAGGCCCTCCTATAAAAAAAATGTACTAGAGTGCCTTGGCAAGTAGCATTAAAAGTTGGCGCATTTAATCAGAATTCTAAAATGGTACAATACTTGTTAGTTCCATACAATAGAAAAGAGTAAAAAAATTAAAACCTCAAGTAACCCGATTTTTGCTATCAGATTTTACTCAGTTAAAATGTTTTTAATTCGCACAAGCTCTAGGTAGGTTCTTAATTTTAAGGCAAAATGATGAGAGAGATGGATAATGGGTATGTTTGCCATGAGTGAGCGAGACAGATAGTGACGCCACGCATTGAGACGGAGATGCGTCGTTTAAACGAGTGCGAATGAAACAGATAGATGCTATGGCATCTATCTGTTTCATTCGCACTAGTTTCAGCCAAGCAAATGGCTACGCTACCAGTCCGACACCAACCAGTTAGTACGTTTCGCTCATTCGTCTACTGCGCACGTTCGTATTCGCTTGTGTTGATTTAGTACTGACAACTTTGGCTTCTCTTTTTGGACTTGAATCTTTGTGAATTGGACTTGTTGATAACATACCGGCAACTTTGGCTTCTCTCTGGACTTTTGTGTTGGCATCCTTTTTATCTACCATGCCTACGCGCTACACTTCACAAGAATATGCGAACATGCACCTCATTTATGGGGAATGCAGATGCAACGCAAGTGCTGCCGCTAGACTTTATCGTGAAAGATATCCAAATTTAGAGCGCTACCCGGATCACCGCGTGTTTGTTAATGTGCACCGTTCACTCACAGAGGGCGGCCATTTCCCGAATCAAATACAGGCTGGAGGTAGACCTGTGTTTCCTTTCCAGGAAGAAGTATTGCAAGAGGTCGCACGTGACCGAAGTATTTCCGTACGTGGAATTGAAGAAAGAACGGGAATACCGAAAAGCACTGCTCATCGTATTTTACAAAGAGCCGAAATGCATCCGTTTCACGTACAACGAGTTCAAAGTCTTCTACCTCGAGATTATCAGGAAAGGATTTCTTTTTGTAGAACAATGCTACAGAGGCATAATGAGAATCCCCAATTCATCCAAAAAATTCTCTGGTCAGATGAATCGACATTGAAAAAAGATGGTTACATGAACTTGCACAATTATCACGAGTGGCATGTGGAGAATCCACATTTAATGCGAGAAGATAGATCCCAGTATCGTTTTAAAGTAAACCTGTGGACCGGAATTTTAAACGGTAAAATTATTGGGCCTATTGAACTGCCTGAGAACTTGAATGGAACTAATTACCTACATTTTTTAAGAGAAGATTTACCAACCCTGTTAGAGGACGTACCACTAGCAGATCTTCGCGACATGTGGTTTCAACAAGATGGCTGCCCAGCGCATTTCGCAGTGCAAGTAAGAGATTTCCTTGACCAGGAATATCCGGGAAGGTGGATTGGACGTTCGGGCACTATCTCGTGGCCCGCCCGTTCACCAGATTTAAATCCCCTGGATTTTTTCTATTGGGGAGTTCTCAAAGAAAAAGTTTACTCAAAGCCCATTGAGAACGTAGCCGACCTGCGTGAACGCATTTCTCAAGCAGCTGAGGCGATCAACTCTCGAAGATATGCCCGACTAATAAGTCTAGACTAATAAGTCCGATCTTTTTTAAGAAGATGTAGGGCTTGTATTGAGGCTGATGGTAAACAATTTGAACATTTATTGTAATAAAAAACGTTATTTCTCTATCATCAGACTTTTATTCCAACAAACCTAATTATTTTACTAATTTTACTAACTTTTTTTCACTTTGGTAAAAGTGGCGTCACTATCTGTCTCGCTCACTCATGGCGAACATACCCATTATCCATCTCTCTCATCATTTTGTCTTAAAATTAAGAACCTACCTAGAGCTTGTGTGAATTAAAAACATTTTAACTGAGTAAAATGAGATAGCAAAAATCGGGTTACTTGAGGTTTTAATTTTTTTACTCTTTTCTATTGTATGGAACTAACAAGTATTGTACCATTTTAGAATTCTGATTAAATGCGCCAACTTTTAATGCCACTTGCCAAGGCACTCTAGTACATTTTTTTTATAGGAGGGCCTGTCAAAGTCGACGAATCTTGAAAATTTTAAATTCGTAGTTTAACAAATAGTCTCAATTCTCGGAAACTTGAGGCAATTGTGTCATTATTTTTTATTGGGATTCTAGAAATGTTATTTAGGATTACGTTTCCAAAGTTCAAATGCACAAAAATAAAAAAGAATAACCACAATAACCGAAAAATGGTACAGTTTGATCAAATTTCTAGGTTTTTCTTAAAATGCCCATAATTTTTAAACTGCATGGGATAGATTTTTTTTCAGATTTTTCTCGTGATGGTTATGATCAATCCTGTCACCCCGTTTCGGCTTGACGTTGAGTTTTGGGACACCCTGTATATGCATAAATGTACTGCATGTCCGGCATTGCTATGCGAATTTTGATGATTCTTCAATGCACAAGTGTTAATTGAATTTGTGTGGAGTAGGTTACAACTAAAAAGTAAAAACTTTTTTACAAAAAAAATAACCGACTTAAAAAAAACTACAAAGTGATAAATAACTTTAATTTCGGAAGTCGGTGTCAAAATACGAAAATGCGGAACCAACGACACCGACTTCCGAAATTAAAGTTATTTATCACTTTGTAGTTTTTTTTTTTCAGTCGGTTATTTTTTTGTAATTGGTTTTATACCGTTCTAATTAAAGAAATAAATAAATAATAAGTGCCTCTAGGCATACACGCACCGCCAGTTGCGAACACTTCGCACCTGACATTTCTGATGAACATCATTAATGAGGTCAATGTATGTCCTTCTAGGGTGTCCCGTGACGCTGTCACAGTCAAACATGGTTTCCTCAAGTTGCTCAAGTCTTTGTAAAACTACAAATAAAAACTCTTGAAGGAATGTCGAGGTTAAACTTTTTGTACAAACAAAGCTGTGCACATGTTTTGCTTCAAGTTAAAACTTTTAAAAGCAGTTATAATGCTTTTAACACTAAAAGGTTCTTTACGATGTCGGCACTGCATGGACGAAGAATTTCAACGTGCCCGTTATCTGCTGACTTAAAAAGTGTTGTGCCTTGAGACAGATAGTGATCAGTCGTGAACATGGTAAATTATTGTTATTGGTCAAGTACCTAGTGATAACCTGGACGTTCAGTCAGAAGCACTTCAAGCGAGAGTAACTCAACATATAAAAGGTTGTACTCATAGATATATGTTTTTTACATTTCTATGGTTGTACTAATAAATATATATATAAAAGGTTGTACTAATATATATAAAAGGTTGTACTAAGAAAGGACGGTATGCACAATTCCATGCGTGAAATCAAAGTCTAACCGGTAACCTAAATCTCTAGTCATGTTAGGATATTAGAATCAATCGAATCGAATTTGTACGTTTTTTAAGTACGAGAATTTGCCTTCTGTTCATTGGTAACGAGCTTGATTGGGAATTTGGGAACATTTTAATTCTGGGTAATTTGTCAAATAGCTAGGCTTTTTCCTTGCACTGATTTTACCTTACATTGTCTTCAACAATGTAGATACAATTCTGCTCAACCCTCTTGAGAAGTGATGCTTTGTTCCCAATAAGGAAGACCAGACGCCTGTGTTCCAAACAAGAAGTAACATTGTTAGTGTGTTGCCATAGAATATGTCTGGTGCATAAACAGCACATAATCTGGCGTTTAACATAGTGGCCCCGTTTTCCTTGTTGCGTTTTTATGGCTTCTGCGGACAAGCATCATTGTTGAATCAACTTCTATGACTGAACTAAACATTTTTATAGTTGCTCTAGTAGTCGCAAGGGTTACTGCTGATCATGTGGTTCGGTCGCCAGGTTTGATTGAGTTTTTCCAATAAGAAACTTGGCTAGACAAAGTTTTAATGAGTTTATTCATTCCCTAGTAGCGGCCTGAAGTTTGGTGGCCAAGTCTAATTTACAAACTTTACAAAGATCAGGTCATTAATAATAATCATCATCATTATCATCAGCCTATAATGTTCCCACTGCTGGGACACAGGCCTCCTCTCTGTGAGAGGGAGTGGGCCGTAATCCACCACGCGGGCCCAGTGCGGGTTGGTAGATGTCACATGTCTTTGAATTTTTGGTTCTAGGACATGCCGGTTTCCTCACGATGTTTTCCTTCACCGTTTTGAGAGCAGTGGTGATGAAATAATTTTACACAAAGTAAAGCGCCTGTCGGGGTTCGAACCTACAACCTACAACTCGTAAGTCGCGGCCGATACCACTGGGCCACCACTGCTCATCATTAATAATAATAAATAATAATAATAATTGTTTATTGTTCTAAGGGTACAGATGGTGAGAAAAAACAAAACTTATACTAGTAACAAGCAAGGTATACAAAGTATGTTATTACAATATAAGGTAGAACATGTTGATCATTGTAAGTTTAAGACAGATTTTGCAACATAAATCCACCAAAAACTCACCCTGGATTTGCCATAAGAAAAAAAGAAATTCGCCAGTTACGTACCTATTCCTAACTGGCCTACCTGCCCTGGGCTGGCCTGGGGTTTCTTTGTCCTTAGGAGCAAATCAGACGTGACGTATTCAACGACCATAATATTATAAATAATTGCTGAATCATTCTTGTCACGATGTCTAACTACCAAGTTTGTTACTTCCCTTGAAAATGGTTTCCTTTGAGTTAACATTCCAAAAAGTTTTGTTTAAACAACGCAAAACTGCAAAACTCATAAGGGAATGAAGACAGTCAATGTTGTAGCGAAGCAAGGAAGCTAGTGGTCTTGGCAGCGAGCCAGTGATGTCGTTGACTGCCATCGAGCTAGCTACTGGCGCCAGTGCTCAGGAAACTAAACGCATTTTTAACTTTTTTATTTTGTAAGGTGTGTATTTTTAGCTAAGTTGTTTAGTTAACTTTGAGGGTTTACTAGAACTGTTACTTATAAGTTATAACGTTTAGTTTATTTTTTATTTTATGGTGATGTCCAATGTAAGCGGTATGATATTAAAATTAGATGCGTCTCTTCAAAGAGGGATAAAATAAACAGGATCTGTGTTTATTTTATGTACTTTAGTAGCACCGGCTGAGATGAAGAAAACTAATGCCCGTTTTCAATAACACTAGGAAACACTTAAATAAACGTCTAAATATTATTGCACTGCTGGATTTTCAACGCTTTTATCTAGCTAGTCATTCATTTTGGGTTATCTAATCTAGTGTTAGTGAAGACGGAATATATACCTACATCAGTGTAAGAATTTGGAAGGACCTTGTTTAGTGCTTAGAGTAGGTACTTACATATTTTTACCCATTGACAGTTTTTTTGGTAACCAAAAGTTACTCCACGACTTTCTTCGTTTTTATTTACCAGCCAGTATCAAAGCCCGCGTAAAATTCCGGACGTAGGCCTAATCATAACACAAAAAAAAAGTTGCGCCATTGTCGATAGACATTGCGCAGTACCTATGGCAAGTATGGCGGCCGGCCCACAGCTGTTTGTTTATTTATCGTGAACTATCTCCGCGATCCGGCAGTGTTTACGTCAAATAGGCCGTTACCCTGTTCCAAGTACCGAGTACGATGTGTTTGAACATTTATTTTGGATTTTTATGAGTTTATTGGCAATTATTTGGCTTTTTAATACGTCAATCCGCGCCTGGTAACTAGTTGATTAAAAACAAGTTAATGCACTCGAAGACTAATGACCTAAATTGTATACAGGCTGTCCCAAGAAACCTATACCAGCGAAGGTCTGTGGTCAGGGGGACACTACTACCCATCGATTGGACCCCTATGTATGTTCCGCGATATTTTGTAGTTTTCGAGAAATTATTTTTTTTCTTTTATTTCTAGATTTTTTTAAATTGTAGGCGGTTTTAGTCATAACTTTTTCTGAGTGGAGTTTTTACCCGACTGCGCCAGAAGGAGGGTTATGTTTTTTTAGTTTTTTTTTTTGTCAGTATTATGGCTAGAATGTCACGTATTCACATGTATAAAACACAAAACACCCAAATTTTAACTACTGTGGCTCAGAATTGTACCACAAGGTTAAAATTTATATTGGACAGAAATTTATAATTTCTCGAAAACTACAAAATATCGCGGAACATACATAGGGGTCCAATCGATGGGTATTAGTGTCCCCTGACCGCAGACCTTCGCTGGTACAGGTTTCCTGGGACACCCTGTAGAATCAAGTATTTTCTAACTGAGCCATGCCATAGACATAAGGAAGAAGAACTGCGAACAGACAGCTGCGCTGCTGGGGAGTTTGTTGCGCCACTTCTTCCTCCCAGCGAAAGCACTAGGAAGTAGTGAAGGGCGGGCGTTTTGGGGGACTGTCTTATGTAATTTTGACGTTCGAAAAGTGCTGATGCTCAACCTAATTTGTATAAATACTTTTGATTTTGATAAAAAATCTGTGTTCTATCACAAGCTATTAGTTGCTGTCCACTGCGTAAAAACTCTAAACCACATGAGTAGATTATCTTCTACTCATTATTCATTATCATCATTATTTATTATAATCATTAAAACGGATAAAAGTGGCCACTATTATCCGTTTTTAACCGACTTTAAAAAAGGAGGTTCTGTATTCGACCCGTATGTATGTATGTTTGTATGTCCGCGATTATCTCAAAAACTGCAGAATCGATTTTGATAATTCTTTCACTACTGTGATCTACATAATTTCAGGAAGGTTTTAGTATATAATACATTAGGTAATTATTCTTTTGTACGAAGTTATATGCATAAAAATGTACTGCATCTCCGACATTTCTATGCGAATTTTGATGATTCTTCGAGTCGTGTCTTCAAGTCTTCAAAGCACTAGTGTTAATTGAATTTGTGTGGGGTAGGTACAACTAAAAAGTGAAAAATAAAAACTTTTTTTACAAAAAAAAAAACAACCGACTTCAAAAAAAAACACTACAAAGTGAAAAATAACTTTAATTTCGGAAGTCGGTGTCAAAAAACGAAAATGCGGAACCAACGACACCGACTTCCGAAATTAAAGTTATTTTTCACTTTGTAGTGTTTTTTTTTGAAGTCGGTTGTTTTTTTTGTAAAAAAAGTTTTTAATGATTATAATAAAACTAAACAATGTAAAACTACCATTTGCAACAATATTAACGTACAATCTTGTGGAGCACAACTTAACGTGCTTATTTTCTGCATTTTCATTCTAAAATAAAAGAAATAACCTAAAAAACGATGAGGGCGCCACTGTGCGGTCGACTATGGTCGGCGCCCTCTTAATAGGTAGTATGTCTAAACTGCGTTTTGGCAATAGGTATCTACTGCCTATTGTAATAATGAGTTTGAGTCATCTGGAAACATCTTCTGTTCCGGCGCGGCAAACGAGACACAATAGAAGTTGGTATTGCTAGGATTGCTATAGCCGTATAGTGCCCTTCAAAGTGTTATTTAACGTCTATGGTGTTAACCAATCTTGTTTTCCTTTTTTTTCTTTTTTTGACGCTAACCTGCAAGTTGCAAAAAACTTAAGTTTTGAATTTCGCAGGCTACCTTGGCGCATTGGAGGGGAAAGCTGGGGGGCAGCCTTCCTCTTCCACAAAATTGCCTATCGCCATTTTACCGCTACTGCAAAACCTATAATTCACAAACGTCTTTTCAATTTACAGATAATGTGAGTGAAAGTATTGCATTAGCTACTGATGACTGATACACGTGCTAGACGAAAACTTAACTGCATGAGCTTTAACCTGACACGTTACGTGGCAGCGACCGCTAGCTCTGCTTACCCTAGAAAGGAAACAGGGCGTAAAAATAAGTTTCAAGTGCACGTGCTGGCGCACGTAGTGTGGTAGTTGGAAGATAGATGGCGCTGTGCTCAACTTTCGTTAAGAAATTAAAATTTAATATTGGATTTCATGAAGCACGGGCTTATAATTGTGGCGAAGATTTTAATTCATAACAAAAAAAACAACCGACTTCAAAAAAAAACACTACAAAGTGAAAAATAACTTTAATTTCGGAAGTCGGTGTCGTTTGTTCCGCATTTTCGTTTTTTGACACCGACTTCCGAAATTAAAGTTATTTTTCACTTTGTAGTGTTTTTTTTTGAAGTCGGTTGTTTTTTTTGTAAAAAAAAAAATTTTTTTCACTTTTTTGTTGTACCTACCCCACACCAATTCAATTAACACTAGTGCATTGAAGAATTGAAGACACGACTCGAAGAATCATCAAAATTCCCATAGAAATGCCGGAGATGCAGTACATTTATGCATATAACTTCGTACATAAGAATAGTTACCTAATGTATTATATACTAAAACCTTCCTGAAAGTATGTAGATCACAGTAATGAAAGAATTATCAAAATCGGTTCAGTAGTTTTTGAGATAATCGCGGACATACAAACATACATACATACATACGGGTCGAATACAGAACCTCCTTTTTTAAAGTCGGTTAAAAAGTATGTACATTCTGTTTTATTTCCTAGTCTAGAATAGACTTTAAATTTTTTAAAATCTTAACCGACAAAATACCTAGCCCACTGTTTGTCGAATGAAAGAAAACTTCACGTTTTCCGCCCTTCATCTTGTTGACAAGCGAAAGTAATTGAATTTCCCTCACAAACTCACAATACGAGTGAAAACGCCGAGGAGCTGTTCAGTTTCAAATTAAATTAATTTAGAAACGTCTACGTTTCCGAAAATAGTCACAAAGCCCCGACAAGCAGACCAAATAAATAAAACAAAAATTCATTCGTTTTCTGGGCTCCACACGAAGAATTCTGTTCCAATATGTTTGCTAAATATTTATCAATAAGGTTTAATTTCCAAAGATGTCTTTGTTTGAAAACTTGGGAATGCGTTGTCTATTCTTAAAACGGATGACAAAATGAAAAGTAGATCTAATTGTTTAGTGTTTCAATATAAAAACTATTTTCACGTCCGCCACACGCGAAGTCTAACTAATCTTCCTATTTCTAGGTTTTATTACCTATACCTAATGCTAGGTTAGACTGTGTGAAAGGTGATACGGCTAGAAAGGAACTACCGAGATAATGATTGATAGAGAAGGAAGAATAAGTGATGTTGCACCGTCCCCAAATAAATTGGGATAAGGATTAAGGATGATCATGGACTTAACTTTTTACTCATTGCCTAACGGTCTTAGCGTGATGTTAAGACGACACCGACCGCGCAGTGGCGCCCTCATCATTTGTTTGGTTATTTCTTTTATTTTAGAATGAAAATGCAGAAATAAGCATGTTACGTTGTGCTCCACAAGATTACACGTTATTATTATTACAAACGGTAGTTTTGGCCACGATAAAACTACCGTAAACGTTCATTAATATTCAATAACTATGAATAGCAGCATTTCTCAGAAACAACAAAGATAACTCTAGAATGTCCCGCCTTCATCTGCAATGGAAGAAAAAAAAACAATTACTGATTAATTTTCCGAGAAATTTTAAATTGTCAACAAGAACTCTTTAATTTGCCTTTATATTATTGTAATAATTAGGGATTAATAACCTTCAATGATAAACTTGTTTAAATGCTTAAAGACTATTTATTATATATAATTAATTAATGTAAAATAAATAAATAAATCAAGAATGAAATTATCCGGAAAAGAACCAGAGCTACCGACATAGTTTGCAGAGTAAGCAAATTGAAGTGGCAGTGGGCTGGCCATGTTTCAATACTCAATATCTTTATTGCTTTACCATAATGTGTACTTAGGTGGTAACTATATAATTTAGATCATTATGGACCCTGTAGGGCACAGCAAAAGGGGTAGGTTTGTCGAAGGACCGGTGGCCGGTGGAGCTGAGGAGTCCTATAGTGGAGACCGCGTATCTGCAAGCGTAGTGTGGACGCCCCCCAGTTAGATGAACGGGTGACCTAAAGAAGGTGGCTGTGACGGACTGGATGCGGAAACCGGAAGCCAGGGTGTTGTGGTTGTGGCGCAGCCTGGGAGAGGCCTATGTCCAGCAGTGGACTGCAATAGGCTGAGTTGATGATCCTGACCTCTGAAAAACACTATTTCGTTTGTCATGTGGTACATCTATGGACAGAATTAGGGGCATGTTCAAATAGTTTTGAATATGGATGTGGATGGCTATATGAGCAGGCCAAAGATGCGATGAATGGACTGTGTGAAAGATGATATAGCAATAAAGGGGTTGATTAATATCGTCCCGAATGATTTCTGTCACGGTGGCCAATCTTGTGGCGCCATCTATATCGCCACATGCGAACCACGCATCATACTGACGACACGCAAAACGTCGACATCAATCTTCGGGCATCGGGTTGCCCACCAGACAACACCCGTCGTCGGAGAACCCTCCCCTTTCTATGGAGAATGAGTGAACTTTACACCCTGTTCCTCATACGTCTATAATCTTAACGGAGTTTAGCCAAGTACTCAGGAGATATTACCTATAATAGTGCACAAGCATTGGTGCACTCTCTCTTCCTGTACTCTCTCAGTAATCTCAATCCGACACGACCGAGGAGAGATCGGGCGCAGGACCAGGCTTTACTTGCTTTCTGAGGCACCAGGGTTTCACACCACCAACTTCCAAACTCCGGAAAAGAAATTCTTAATGGAACAACCGAATAATTAACAGTTTGCCCGACCTGGGAGTCGAACACAGGCCCCTATTGCTCAGCAGTCGCGTTTTGCGATCAGGAGACTAACGGGGTTGAATGCTGAGTTGACGGCGGCGGAGATGTATGGAAGAAGGAGACATGCTGCATAATCAGCCTGTAACGTTCTCATTGCTAGGACACAATCACAGCCCACAGGCCTCCTCTCTGTGAGAGGGAGTAGGTCGTAATCCACCTCGCGGGTCCGGTGCAGGTTAGTGGATGGCATATGTCTCCGAATTGTTGGTTCTAGAATATGCCAGAAATTAAATAGGTACACAAAGTGCCTGTGCCTGGGTTCGAACTCACGACCAAGTCGGGAACGATACCTGTGCCACTGCTCACTATGCTGCGTCGACTACAAATAAATTGCGATATGAGCAGCCCAGGAGTATGACGTCAATTTGGGACAGAAGACAGAACGACTTACAATTGGGTAAACCAGCAGTTGCATTTGCAAGCAGTGGCACGGCCGCGACTTACGAATACTTACGTACTTACGGTCGTGGGCTCGAACCCAGACAGGCACTTCACTTTGTGTTTTTATTTTCATCACCACTGCTTTCAAAACGGTGGAAGGAAAACATCGTGAGGAAACCGGTATGTCCTAGCCAAAAATTCGAAGACATGGGACAATAACCAACTCACACTGGGCCCGCGTGGTAGTTTACGGTCCACTCCCTCCCACAGAGAAGAGGCCTGTGTCCCAGCAGTGGGAACATTATAGGCTGATTAGGTAACCTGCAGTTTGGTATACAGTTCCTTTTGCACTTAAAATAGTATATCCTCAAGTTTTGAATTACATTGTAACAACCTGACCTTCGACAAAATGAATCTGTTCACATAATTACCTATAAAACTGAGTCATTAGTTAGCTTATCGGTGACATACATAAATTAATATAGCATTACATTACGAGTCGCGGAGATTTTACTAATATTGTCGTGGAAATTTTGTCCCTAAGTATGTATTTAATTGATTCTGACTCATTAGTGGAACTTTGCCAGTCGTTACGGGTCGTTAGAAGCCCGAAAGTCTGCCAACCAGTCTTACCAAGGGGTATCGTATTACCCAGTAACTGGGTTGTGGAGGTCAGATAGGCAGTCGCTCCATGTAAAATGCTGGTATTCATCTGCCTCCGGTTAGACTGAAAGCCTACGCCAACATAGTTGGGAAAAGGCTAGACAGATGATGATGAATTTGCCTAGTTAGTCTGGGCATCTAGTGGTTGTTAGTTCAAGCATGGGTTCCTGCGGGGTAATTGGGTAACACACATAAAATGACAGTTGATCGCAATGGGTTTCATTTTGACAGTTCATCTACGTTCATTGCGTTATTTACGTTGTTGAGCACACGAATTTTTCAGAACAATGAAGCTATGGTTTTGCAATATCCTTCAAAATTCTCGAAAGTGTGTTACGCAATTAGGGTGCTGCGGGGTAATTGCGTAACACACTATCAGTAGCAATGGGTTTCATTTTGACAGTTCAAAAACATTCATTGCGTTATTTACGTTGTTGAGCAGACACATTTTTCGAACTTATGGGGCAATGGATTAGCAATATACAAGGTGAAATTGAAAACATGCGACAAATCGAAATGGGAGATTGTACTCATCATTATGAACAAATTTTACTATGGGACCAAACCTGGAATCGCGAAAAAAGAATCAGCTGTTCCCTACATTTATGTTCGCATAACTCGTCAAAATGTAGGGACAGGGAGCAGCTGATTTTTTTTCGCGATTTCAGTTTTGGTCTCATAGTAAAAGTTGTTCATAATGATGAGTATAATCTTCCATTTCGATTTGTCGCATGTTTTCAATTTCACCCTGTATACTTCAAAATGATTCAAATTGAGAGTAATAGTGTGTTACGCAATTAGGATGCTGGCTTCCTGGGTTCAATCCCACTTGTCGGTCAGTGTTATTGGTTACTTTAATTTGGGAATTTTTAGTACTAAGGAACCCAAAGTCCGGATTTGTGCCCAAGTTAGCCCGATTAATGGCAATAGGCTCCCCTTTGGATCTTTTTGCCTAGCACGGTGTAAGATATTAACCGACTTCATAAAGGGAGGAGGTTCCTAATCCGGATGTTTTTTTTTTTATTGTTTGTTACCTCAGAACTCCGTTATTTTTTCCGATTTGTAAAAATAACTTTTATTTCGGAAGTAGCAAACAACGAAAATGTGAACCCAACGACACAGACTTCCGAAATTAAAGTTATTTTTCACTTAGTAGTGTCTTTTTGGAAGTCATTTGTTTTTATTTTTAAGTTTTTTTTTTATTCTGTGGTTTGGAATCTATCGAAATACTCTTTTCTACCTTTTATAAAATAGTTCCTGGTTCCAATAAATATATAAGCATCAGCATCATTAAGAAGTGACTACTTAACTACAAAAAAATAAGGCGAGTGACTCCACGCGCAAAAACTATGTTATGCAAGTTGTTAACTTATATTTCTTAGTTAGCAGACTTGGACTTGTTTATTTCAATATGTCTGCCCGATAGCTCACGAATACCATGTGTGCTCGAATAAATAGACTATTTAAATAATTCGCCATTTTGAAAATTCATGCACATAGTGATGTGACATTTTTGAATTACGATAATTATATATGATCGATATAAAAAAATTGCAGTGACATTCATTGTTTAAATCATTTCTATACAAATATTAAATCTAGGTACTATATTTTATTTAAGTACTAAGTATTTAGGGCCAATTTTAGTGTGTTAAGTGTTGTTTTAAAAATATAAGTGTGTCTGTCGTCCCGCGGAAGTTCTTCAATGTAATTGAGGGAAATGATTCATTGATCAGCGGTATAAGGCGCTGGGGACCAAAGTTTTCGACCACTAACGCATAACTGTGGCTCCTAAACTCAGCACATTACTGATCGGTGGCCCTTCGAACTGTGCTGACGTTCATAGTAGAAAAACTACAGAACTTTTTAAAGAAATTCCTTGAAGAAAATATTATATATTCTGTGAGAAACGTAAGTATTTTGTTTATGTTTAAGTAATGTAAATAGAGGCTGTAATCTGTTGTTTATTATTGAAGCACAATTTCTTTAGGTATGTACATATCTATTGAGAGAAAGTTGAAAATGCAATAAATCAATATGATTGTCCTCCAGGATACAATTTGAGGACATACCATTGATTGCATTCTTGTTATAAACATAAACACTACAGCTAGAAAATAAATGGAATTCTTTTTTTACCCGACTCCGCGGAAGCAAAGACAGGGTTTACGTCTTTCACTCGTATCTATATGCATTTGTATGTGGGATTCTTTACACCCTTGAACCATCCTAACGGCCGGAAGGATTTTAATATATTAGGTGTCTATCGACTTGTCTGGGTCGCGCGATGGTTATTCCCTAGCTACATTTGTAATTCCAACAATGATAAATGACCTCTTAAATTAACATTTTTGAAATAATTAATCAACTTCAAGGTATGACATAATTCTTTGAATACAATGACAGTCGCTGTTAAACAAACTCAATAAAAACTTATAAATTAGAGTATTGAACTTATCGTAACAGATATGAGGCCAACACTATTCGTTGTCAATTTTTTGGTAAAAACCGTTTGGTACCAGCTTCCGCATCATTTGTTATTAATTCCTACTTACTAAAGGATTTACTTACTGTAGTTCAAACTTGCAAACTCTAATAACAAAAAATACCTAATCATGGTAAGTTCCTCAATGGCGTTTGGTCGAAATAACTTAAAAACTTTTAGAGAAGAGGTGACTGACGTAACGTTAATGAATATTCAATATCAGTGGCAGGGATTACTTTCTAATTAGATTTACCTAATCATTGTCATTGAATCGTAAAAAAAAATCAGCGCTTCCCTACATTTATGTTCGCATAACTTGTCAAAATGTAGGAACAGCAGATTTTTTTTTTCGCGATTTAATGTTTGGTCCCATAACACCTAAAAGTTGTTCATAATGATGAGTTCCTATATCCTAATTCCCCTTAAAAGGATGCCCATGAATTTAATTTCACCCTGGATTTCGACGATCTGTGGCTTGCGGGCAGTTTTGTCCAAAGTCTAATATAGACGAATTCTGACGTACCTGCGTATTGCACAAGATTTAATTAAATAACCTTATGATATACTTATAGTTCCTCATCAATGGGAGTGACGTCCGAACTCCAAATAACTGACAACGACATGTCATGTATTAATTATTAACCAGTTTAATGTTTTTATAGCACGGAAATAATATTTTCGGTACATGTTCGATTTTAATACAACATAAATATATGTAACCTTATTCAAGGCTTCATCATTATAGTTTCCTTAAATCAACTAAATAATTAGACAGGTCTTCTACTAAAAAGTGGAAATAGCCCGACGGTTAAAGCGCGCTTTGACGAGCGAAAAGTCGTAAGTTCGATCTCCACCCGTGTCCACCCAAAGCAATTTTATCTAATCCTACACCGTACACCCTAATTGCGTAACACACTGTCAATCAAATTCTGAATCATTTTGAAGGATATACCTAATCCATTGCTTCATATGTTCGAAAAATATGTCTGCTCAACAACGTAAATAACGCAATGAATGTTGTTGAACTGTCTAAATGAAAGCCTACTCCTACTGTTAGTGTGTAACGCAATTATCCTGCCATTAGACATAGTAAGAGTTTCAGGAGGTGGGGTTAACGCCTTCTTGCAAGTAGATACATAATGTGCAGCCCAAGTTTGCCTTTAATTAAAAAAAAAAGACGTTCTTATACGTAGCTACCAAGTACCATCGAGTATCAGCCGTATCGGTGATATGGGACCCCAAGCTACAGGGAACCAAAGCTAGGGTCCCAGAAAAATGTTATATCTCACATTAAATTCGTGAGGAAACCGGCATGTCCTAGAGCCAAAAATTCGAAGACATGTGACATCCACCAACCAGCATTGGGCCTGCGTGGTGGATTACGGCCCTCTCTTTCTCTCTCACTGAGAGGAGGCCTGTGTCTCAGCAGTGGGAACATTACAGGCTGATTATGACTTATGACTATGACATTAAATTCTTACTATAAGAGGCCCGTGGTGAGTGAATAACTAATGAAAATAAACGTAATTTGTTTATGGTCCCTAATATAATATTTTGATACAAATCATTAAAACCGCTCGATGGCCACGCATCCTTTACTTACTTTTTCTAGTCGTATCATGAAGAAAATTTTAATTTTGCCTACCTATATGTTCCAGACGATGATATCCCTGGAAGAGCTAGCGGTACGTCTGTTCGACGCCGGGGCAGTTCGTCTCGGAGACATCGAGGCCAAGATCGGCAGACGAACGCCCATCTATTTCGACCTGCGAGTGGTCGTGTCACATCCACAGATCATGGTAAATATTGACAAAACAAAGAGATAAGAAAGAAAATAACAAAAAAAATAAACCACAAGTACACACCAACATAAAGGAAGGGGCCTGTTAGGGCCGAAGCCTGCCGGGGGTGCGAGATTGCCTGAAAGGGTTACCGCTACCCCGGAACATAAAGGGCTAAGGAAGGAACACGGGTGGGTTTTAGTCAGTCTGACACTCCCTTCCGCTCCACCCAGAGCGGGAGGGGTCATTTGATGATATCCAATCCAAAAAAAAAAAAGTACACACCAACAAACCAATAAACACCAACAACGACAAACATCACCTTCGTGACACAACATCACCTGTATTCCCCGAAGGATTGGGAAGAGGTGTAGTACACATTTCGCCAAGTATTTCCAAGTCCCATGTAATAGGAGCCGAGTCTATTGAGACGTCATCATGCACAGCAACAGGTCAAACTCAAACTCAAAGCATTTATTTCAATTAAACCATGTACAAGGCACTTTTGAATTGTCAAAATTAAATAGTCGGTCAGTTAGTCAGAAAGTTGAAGCTAGTTGCCCATTCCAAAGCGTAGATCTCTATGGAGAAGAACGGGCAAGAAACTCCATGGACTCTTTTAAATCAAGATATTACAAAATCCTGGGTACATTATTTTTGTTGCTTCTATATGTGAGAACAATGTAAAAAAACACACAAATGAAGAAACAATTAAAAAAATAAGATTAAAAATAAGCCTTGGCAGTTAAGAGATGACCAGTCTCAACCGACGGCGCCCGTTCACGAACATGACGCGTGGATCAGCACCATCCAGCTCAACCATTTTGTACGGAACCGAATGATCCAACACACGCGCCAGCATCAGTGAGTGAGACATTTAAGTGAGCATGACACATTCTCAATTGTTGATCAAACGGTTTTTCTGGGAATCACGCTAGACAAGAAATTGCAATGGGGACCTCACATAACATCTCTTGCGGGGCGGCTTAGCTCGGCCGCTTATGCTGTTAGGAAGATAAGACAGTTAACAGATGTAGAAACCGCGCGTTTAGTCTATTTTAGTTACTTTCACAGCATTATGTCGTACGGCATTTTACTATGGGGTCGAGCTGCTGACATTGAATCCATCTTTATTTTGCAAAAGAGAGCTGTCAGAGCCATTTATAATCTACGTCGCCGCGAATCTCTCAGGGAACTATTTAAAAGGATTAATATTATGACGGTACCTTGCCAATTCATTTATGAAAACATTATGTATGTAAGAAAAAATCTACATCTTTTTAATAAAATAAGCGATAGACATAACTTTAACACAAGAAATAAAGATAAAATACATCAACCATTTTTCAGATTAGCCAAAGTACATACATCTTTTATGGGGTACTGTGTCAAATGTTACAATAAAATACCTTGTGATATATTGCAATTAAATGAAAGAAAATTTAAAACTCACATTAAACGTACACTTTGTAAACAAGCATACTATAAATTAGAAGATTATATCCAAGATAAGAACGTTTGGAAACATGCTGGTCCTGCTCCATAGGACAATCTAGAGTCTAGACAAAATCAAACTGGTTGCTAATTTAATTGTAATTTTTTTTATTAGTTTTTACATTCATTACTCACACCCTGACTTATTACTTGTATTTTTTTTTTTTTTAATAAAATCGTTTTGCTTGTACCATGTTTGTAAATATGTGAGCACCATGTATCTATCAGATAATTAGGTAATTTATATGTCATGGTTTCGTTTTTAATTCTTTTACCTATTGTGGTATAGTAATTTTATTTTAGGTGCATCGTCCTCACATGTTATTATATAATTAATGTACCCATGCAAAATATTGTACCTAAAACATTTTAAAAGAGTAACGGTGGAGTTTCTTGCCCATTCTTCTCCATACGAAAACTACCTTTTGGAATGGGCGACTAGAATCAATTCTATTTTAAGATAATTTTTAACGTTCAAAAGTGCCTTTTATGTGCCTATTTGAAATAAATGCTTTGACTTTGACTTTGACTCAACTGCCATGCTCTTTCAAGTCAACATCAAAAAATCATAATAAACGGAAACATGGTTCTTACATTTACAAAATTGAAAAAATGCTTCTAAATTAACTCCTTGTCCTGTGCTCAACCGAGCTCAAATTCGGACTCGCAAACCTACTTTTCTCTCCTTCTTTCCTTTTTTACTCCGAGCTGCTACTAGGAAAATTCCTAATGGAAAACCCAGTTACAACTTGATCGACCCGGGAATCGAACTCAGGACCTCATAGTCAGTAGTCGTGTACTAACAAGGCAGCTCGTACTTACAAAAAGTTAATGATAGATAATGGTGATGGTGGTGTGATTGTGTACCAGTGGGACATGACCTTAATAAAATTAACCCGTCAGTCGTCCAATTCATATGGATTAAGTACTTATTTTTTATATGGAACCTACATAAGGATAAGTCCACTTCGAAGGGTCTAATTTATTAGAGTGGACCTTTTAATTTTGTTTCTAATTAATTATCAGGCAATAAAGGCTAATTAATCCCTAAGGTAATAAATAAATCCTAAACTGTTGCTAAGCCCATAAAGTCGTTACTAAATAAATACGTCAACCACTCCATCCTGTTTATTCAGACTCGTTTACACTCGGCAGACATATTTAGATGTTATCCCCTAAAAAACTAAGAAATGTTGGCAAAAAAAGTAATTTTTACCCCAATTTTATATTTCAGATTTCAGTAGCACAACATTTAGAGAACCTCGCAAGGGGCATTGAACACGATTTGCTGTGTGGGGTTCCATACGCCGCCCTGCCGCTCGCAGCAGTCATGTCAGTCAACACCAACACACCCATGATCATGAAAAGAAAAGAAACAAAGATGTACGCCACCAAAAGAATCCTAGAAGGAATCTTCGAGAAAAACCAAAAATGCCTTGTTGTGGAGGACGTAGTGACATCTGGCGGCAGTCTGATGGAAACTGTTGGCACTTTACGTTCTGAAGGTTTGAACGTGGCGCACGCCGTAATAGTTCTCGACCGAGACCAAGGTGGCGCTAGTGTACTCAAACAGAATGGAATTCAAGTAAAATCGATATTCACTCTAACAGAATTGTTGCGAATATTGAATGAAGCCGGCAAGATTAATGACGAAACTGTTGAAATTATATTAGATCACATTAAGGAATGTCAGTTTAGCAATTCAGATTTCATGAAAGACAATTTGGAGCTTATGCCTGCATAAAGTTTTCAACACCTCGGAGTTACTGGACGAAAGATTGGTGGAATTTTAAGCTGCCAAAATTCAACTAAGGGCTGATTTTTCCAACGGCAGATAATTTAATCGGAGAAATAATTTTGAATTTTTGACAATGATTCTTCCATAAAACCATACAAAAACTGTCAGACGTCAATTTTATTCCACGAATAAAAATTATCTATCGATTGAAAAATCGGCCCTAAGTCTTATGGACTTTTTGTATTAAAACATTTAGCAATATTTATGTTTTGTTTGTGTATTGATAAGATTAAGACTATATAAAAAGACAATAGAAAGACCTTTCTATGGCCCGTATTAAAGAACCTCACTAGCCATTGGTTGAAACAAGTTTTATTTTAAGTAGGTAATGCTTGTTGAGTCTTGAGTGGCGTTCTGCAATACGGCCCTAGAACTTATAATAAAGTGTATTACGATTTGTTATCCGTTCTTGGCGTTGTTGCCCGCTAACACTTGCAAGCGTTGCCGTTGATCACCAAAAACTACCAACGCTACTGCTGAGCATGATGTCCTGGATTCGATTCCCAGGTCGGGCAGTGTTATTAATATTATGTCTGTAATTTGAATTTTACTCTCCGCAAACCGATTTTATTTTTTTACTAAGGCGTGTTAAATGGGACCGTAAAAAATCGGCCTGTCGGACAGTAAAATTCCTTGTAGTGCACAAACGCCCAAAGAGTTTATTCTATTCTATTGGATTTCTCCATCTGGAATTAACTGGTGGGTGTGTGCTATAGGTACGCGTACTGCATCTGCATGATGTTATGTTACAACCTTCTTCGATACCTAGGTACCTATAGGGGATATCCTTATGATGTAGCTACCTAGCTGCTTATACCTACTTAATTAACAAGCTATGTACCATTTTATAAGTACCTACCAATTAATAACAACAAACCTTTACGGAAAATCAGTTTCGGAGCTATTTATAATGCCACCATACCTTCGGCAAAATATTTTCCCTATTTGTTTTTTATTTGTGAATCCCTAACCCGTTTTTCCTGTTTTGAGTTACTCTGCTATGCAGTAACGTCTATTTTAGTACAAACTGATACAAGCCGCTAATGACAATGCGTGGAGCACCGTTATCCCCTGTTGATGAGGAAACGGCCACGTCCGGCGAATGCAAATGCATAATTTATTGTAGTTAGTTTTGTAATTATGCACACCTCAATCCGGTGCGTCTCCACTATGTAGGTGCCTGTCTATACCTACATTTACTTTCTTTTGACTGGGTCCAGAAGTTAATCTTTTTCGTGCACCTGTGAAGGCCAATTCCGGTAATTAAAAACGTTCAATATCTAGTCGCTGTCTCGTAGCGACAACTAATGACAAAAACTCGTTATAAGTAGTCTTGTTTTATTAGGTATGCAGCCTCTGGAACTGCAGAAATTCCTTCATCCTACATGGGCATCTAGTTTACGAATAGTGGTGTAGTATCCTATTTATCTGGCTGGAAACCTATTGGAACCTTGCGTGCAAGATTATGTAGACGCCTATTATCAGAGTTGCATGGTAAACAGGGATTGCAGGTATTTCAAGAGCTCTCTATTTCTGGTAGGCAAGTATTATAGGAGACTGAATTGCGTTGACCACCATACCACAGCCTTACCTAATTTAATATTATAATAATATGGGAATTCAAACTGACACAGGAATTACCACATAGACAGGTATCCAATTTCATTGACAAGCTTTTCTTTTCGATCACGATTGGTGATATTAATTTCGGAATAGACTTTCTTAAATGGTGGTGTCATTTACATGTATTTTTTCTGTTACTTTTCTGTTATTATTTGACTGCCAAGGTATATCATGTAAATAAAACGATTCAAGTAAAATCATTGTAGTTTTATTACTCACTGGAATATAATAATTAAAAACCTTTGATCGATTTCGAAATGTTGTACTAGCTTCTTAGTAAAAAGCCAATGAATAACACATTATCTGACAGTATCAAACAAGTATTAAAATTAAACTTAGGCATTAAAAAATAGTTCAGCCTTATCAAAAAAAAGATCTTTTCCTTTGTGTTATCAGTGTGTCGACAGCACTGTGTAGGTGGTCAGGCGAAGGGCCCACGTCGCTGGGGGAACCTGTTTACAGCCATAAACATCCGAGAGTCGCCCTTCGGTCAAGGAAAACACACACACGGGAATGTAGACGCGACGTCACCAACGTGTAGGTACGTCCTACGTAACATAAATAAGTCAACGACGGTACAGTTACACGGAAATACTAATGCAAATCAAAAGACGTCCCGTGCGACGTGCCGGACGCTTGGATCGGGAGCAGCGGGGGGCAGGGTGTTGGGGTTGGGGGAGGGGTTTGGGTGTGAGTGCTTAGTTGTCCTCGATCTCCTGTTCTGCCTCCTCGTCGAACTCTGCGTCCTCGTCGGCGGTGGCCTCCTGGTACTGCTGGTACTCGGACACCAAGTCGTTCATGTTGCTCTCGGCCTCGGTGAACTCCATCTCGTCCATGCCCTCGCCGGTGTACCAATGCAAGAAAGCCTTGCGCCTGAACATAGCGGTGAACTGTTCTGAGATGCGCTTGAACAGCTCCTGGATGGCGGTAGAGTTGCCGATGAAAGTGGCAGCCATCTTGAGACCACGAGGTGGGATGTCGCACACGGCGGTCTTCACGTTGTTCGGGATCCATTCCACGAAGTACGACGAGTTCTTGTTCTGGATGTTGAGCATCTGCTCGTCCACCTCCTTCATGGACATACGTCCACGGAAGATGGCGGCCACGGTCAGGTAGCGTCCGTGGCGAGGGTCGCATGCCGCCATCATGTTCTTGGCGTCGAACATTTGCTGCGTGAGCTCGGGCACGGTGAGGGCGCGGTACTGCTGGCTGCCGCGAGATGTCAAGGGAGCGAAGCCGGGCATGAAGAAGTGGAGACGTGGGAACGGCACCATGTTGACGGCCAGTTTGCGGAGATCCGCATTCAGCTGGCCAGGGAACCGCAGACACGTCGTCACGCCGGACATGGTGAGCGACACCAGGTGGTTGAGGTCGCCGTACGTGGGTGTGGATAGTTTGAGCGTGCGGAAGCAGATGTCGTATAGTGCCTCATTGTCGATACAGTATGTCTCGTCTGTGTTTTCTACTAACTGGTGGACTGATAGTGTGGCGTTGTAAGGTTCTACTACTGTATCTGACACTTTGGGCGAAGGTACAACTGAGTATGTGTTCATAATTCTGTCGGGATATTCCTCTCTGATTTTGGAGATAAGAAGTGTGCCCATTCCGGAACCAGTGCCGCCGCCGAGCGAGTGTGTGAGTTGGAATCCTTGAAGGCAGTCACATGACTCTGCTTCCTTGCGTACGACGTCTAATACTGAATCGACTAGCTCAGCGCCCTCGGTGTAGTGACCCTTAGCCCAGTTGTTACCGGCTCCAGACTGTCCGAACACGAAGTTGTCCGGTCGGAATATCTGTCCGAAGGGTCCCGAGCGCACCGAGTCCATGGTGCCGGGCTCGAGGTCGACGAGGATGGCGCGGGGCACGTACTTGCCGCCGGAGGCCTCATTGTAGTAAACGTTGATGCGTTCCAGCTGCAGGTCCGAGTCGCCATGGTAGGCGCCGGTGGGGTCGATGCCGTGCTCGTCGGAGATGATCTCCCAGAACTGAAACAATCACAAAAACTATACTTATTAAAATGAACAAACACCAATAATTAGAGACACGACATGTAATTATTGAAGCTGAGTAAGTTGAAAGTTAACGTGTGAGGCGAGAATATCTATTAGCACAAGGCAGGGCGTCTGTGCTGTGTGTACGTAGGATGAGTCACGGTCGCCCCGGCGACGGAGTTCGCAACACGGCGGCTCCCGAGGCGTTGCCTCGACATTAACATATTTACGAGGTCGACATTATCGATCCAACCCACTACCATAAAGGTACATCGACGATTTAAATCACGTCTTAAATCGATGAATAAGCATAATTGCAGCAAAAACATTATGGTCGCCCACTTTCGTGTTTATGTCATGTTGCCTTAAAAGAGGAGAGCGCGAAGCAAGTTTCTCGTTTGGTCCGACAGCCTGTCGAACAATAAATCAGGCGGGTCGGAGTTGCTGTGTGCACACGGCGCACTCCGTGTTCGCGTGACATTTTTAGGACGAATCGAGCATAATTCGTGGTATAAAACAAAACACAAGTCATCCATTAAATAGCAGAGAGATTTTATCGCGAATCAATTGAGAGGCTTTCTAGGTAAATGAAACTCGGCGAATAGAGAACGGCCGATAAGATCGGTTGTTGACTCATTCGTAGCGAGATTATAATGTTAAAGAGAAATATTTTTTAAACAGTGCAGTCACGTACTTAACATGTTTTAATCATGACTACTTTTCAGGAGTTACTAACGCTAACAATAGGCAGTATTTTCGTCTGAAAAAGGACAAGCTTAGCGCTTACTCAGCAGTCGGCACGCAATCCATTGCTATATCATTTAGGGTCCACTACACGATTTAAATAAAATTCTAATGAACCCTGTACAGTTCTATCATGTTTATGAATTTGTTGTTGTAAAGATTATCAAAGATTATCTTTATCAGTATCATTTAAAACAATAATCTTTACTATCACTACAATAGCACTTTGGAACTTTTCGTGGAAGTCTTAAAAGGTGTGTGCGTCATATTGGTGGACGTGATGCGATGTTACACACCACGTCTTCATCATAACAGAATAATTTAGCGCCTTGTTGGTAAGCACACAAGTAGGACACTTCATGTACCTTCATTGAAGCGCATAGCATCTAACATACCTTGAAAT
Organism: Amphipoea lucens; assembly: GCA_947508005.1. NCBI lineage: Eukaryota > Metazoa > Arthropoda > Insecta > Lepidoptera > Noctuidae > Amphipoea > Amphipoea lucens. Next base: position 18,618,541 of record OX382375.1, read on the forward strand.
ATCAATAGTTATAGCTTTATGGTATTTTTACAACCGATTCGAAACATTTTATCGCCGGAAAGTGAGTCGTTCGATACGTTGATCACGCTACAAAAAGCGGGTCAACGCGGAAGAAGCCGCGGGATTGGCTTAGCTCGTAAAATCACAGACTGGCACGGAGACAGTCGCGTGTCGCCGGCAATTACCATCAGAGACATGCAAATAACTAAGAAAGTTTTGAAAAGTCCGCCTTATTAGCATTTAGGTAAAACTATGACTGACGGTGAATGTTGACGGTTTTCTGTGAGTCGTAAGTTTATAATATTATACATTACTCACGTTAAATGCATTTCTAGTCATTCAAGTAATTGTATTCTCTTCTATAACAAAATACCTATCATACCTATTCAACCTACAAGTCAATTTATCAAGATTTTCTACAAATACAATGTCTTCTTCAAAGTTCAAAATGTATTCTAATTTGTCATTCAAAAATACTTGAAATTGCTCAAGAACGTGTCGTTGCATTTCTCAAAAGCGTTTCACATTTCTTGAAAGTGAAAGAAATAAAAAGCTCTCCGCTGCACGATAGCTATTCGAAGAGTTCGGGCATTTTGCCAAACGCTGGAAAAATCGCTTCCGACATTTTCACACACGTTGAATAAACCGGGATTTAGGTAGATAGGTAATGTGCCGACATTTTTTTATTCATTCAAAAATGAAAGTTCAATGAATGTTTTGTTTGACATAAACATCATGAATTTGTCTAAACAATGTTAAAATGCGTCGATGCCTTGACAATATCGATTTACCTAACTTCGGTTACTCATTTTCTAGAAATTTGACATGATGCAATCGCACTTAGTTATCATTTCGATAATGATATATTTTCAAGAGTACATAGAAACAGTAACCTACTCAAAATAATCATGATGCATTATTTTAATCATTAACTACCTAGTTTTCCAGTCCATAAAACAAGATAGCCAAAACACGTCACGGCAAATTATTGATATTGCACTAATTAACGAACATAATAAAATTCTTTGTTGATCAACTAGATATTTATTCGAGATCTAAAATATTTAAAAAAATACCATAAAGACGTTAATTGGTTGATCGGCAATTGTCTTTTGAACTAGATTGTTAAAATGCCATCCGAATTAACAAGTTTAATTAAATTACGTTTACAAATCCTATGTAATCATTCAATTAACTTTATTCATTAAATAATTGGTTCGTTCACGTGTTTTATCCAATTAATCCTGTTGAATTGAATGTTATTATGGCTATCTCAGGCTGGTCTATTGACGATGTGGACAGATTAGTTTGTTTGTCCCTCCAGAGATATCTTTGAATTAGGTCAATTTGTTCACCATTCCGGTATTTATGTAGGTGTTAAGATTATGTATATGGGAAGTTTAATTTACAGCAAAAGAGTTTGAAAACGTTTTGAAATGGTAATTTTGAAAATGTCCTGACAGGTAGCCTGCCCAACTAATAATGTTAATATTCTGTTAGTGGGTTGTCTTAGGGGCGATTTTTTTGCCAACCATTCACGAGTTTACAAGGAAGTCGATAAAGAAACCCAATTTACTATTGTTACTAAACTAGGCTTTTACAGGCGTTGTCTTTACCATAACCATAGCCATTTTGTTATAGATAGACATCAAAGAGACTTCCAAACATCAAAACAGTTCCTGATTGTGAAACACACGACACAGGATAGTTTTCTCGTCGTAAACTTTGCTTCTCTACAAACATGTGCTGCTAAGCTGTGCTATTTCGGCTGCCGCGGAAGAGCGCCGGTCGTTGAACTTCTATGTCTACCGCGGTAACTGCTATTACCTACCTATTTAAATTTCATAATTAACTTTTTTGCAGTACGCGCATGAAATTAAAATCTGCAATTACGCGCAAGCTTTTTTATTGGCTGCTATATTTTTTTATGTGATGAAGTAAAAAGAAATCTTGAGAATGCGATCGTTATTCACGAGTTTAATCATAGCTAACTTTACTTTAAAAAATCTGAACTATTATTAGAATATCAAATTGATTACCTAAACATTCAAATTACAACAGGAATGCGTCACTAATAAATTGAATAAGTAGGTACCTAAAACAACATACTTAGCGAAAAAAAAAACTTTTTTTTCCTGCCTATAAAAAAACGCGCCCGCGGCAGCTGTTGGTGTAACATTTGGCGGACCCCCACACCAACGGAAAGGATAGGACTCGAATTTTGAACGTTACAAACGGAGGCCTGCAATTGGCCGGCCCTTATCATGGGACGCGGGCCGGTAGCCTTGAGCGGGGATCCAAACATGCTTGCCCTTTATTACCGACTTTTTGTAACGGTTTTTATACGTAAGTAGGTATGTATGGCGCGAACATAGGTAGAGGAAGTTCTATGTACGCTCATTGTTATCAATAACCGTTACAACAAGGTACACACCGAAGTGTACTTGTAAGAAACTGATTGAATTGAATTCCTTTGTGTGAAACAGGCTTTGGCATAGTTGGCATATCGGTCTAAGTACCTACCTGTCATCGATTCAAAACATGCCAAGTGCATGATCCAAAACTATATTCTTATCAAAAATCATGAAGTGATACGGGTAAATCGATAATCCGAATCCTCAGTTGATCCGCCAACCGGCGTCTAACACGTGGAAGTAGACGACAACCGACTACAGAAGTTCCTGCCTACGTATCGATCGATAGCCGGCGTTTCTTTAGGTGTGACGGCATTCACCAAAACTCACATTTTACATAATATTTACACGATAACTGCTGACGTGACAGTATAAACGCAAGACTCATGAGAAAATTGAGAACAAAAAGGTCAACGAAAAGTCCGTAATCCACGACCACACCCACTGACTCTAAATATGACAAACACTCGACCACCGTTAATTGAACACAATTTGGACAACATTAGAGTGAATTAATAAAGGAAACAGGCGTCAATTGTTTCATTTTTCGAGTCGTGGCGTGAGGCCGGCGTCACAAAATGCCGGCCGCTATGCCCCACGTTCGAAATTAGATGTTTGAGAAACAAAAGAATAGCTTACCTTGGCTCCAATCTGGTTACCGCATTGTCCGGCCTGAATATGCACGATTTCCCTCATTTTGTTTTATATGAACTTAGTTTACTTAGTAACTATAAAAATTGCTTTTCTGCTCCGCACGCACCACGTACTCTCGTGGCTGCTTGAAGAATAATTTTGTTCCGTTTCGTCCGATCGACCTAGGCTACGGATGCGATAGTGCTGTAGTGAAACCAGTACTGTGATGTATCGATAAAGTTTGTCGCATTGCGACATACTTTTGAAATAGCATTGAGAGTAGACTACATACCTAACCTGACGTAAGTTACAACATTTATTCCCAATTAGTTTTAGATCTATCTATATCTTTACGAAGATGACAGGTTTATTTTTCAGTAGATAAAGCCAGTTGTTTATTTTCAAAAGTTCTAGAAAAGAAAAGTCTACACTACAGTATAACCCGATAAGATAATATTATTCGGAAGAGCTTTTATATTATAATGAATTATATTATTATGTATTATTATAAGAATAGAGCTCCTGCGCCTGCATCTTCTTGAAGAAGATAAAATGAATTGAAGAACATTTTTGCTGCATGTGATAATTTTATTTAATGTGTAATTTTCAACACAATGAAATTGTTAATGAAAATAAATGAATGAAATGAATGAAAAGAAGACTTCTTCTTCTTATTCATTTCACCGGTAAAATCATTCTTACCGGTACCTAAAACTAATGGAACTACGAACGGTAACTAAAATGAATGAAACTTGTTGATGGCCATGAGGCCACCGGCCACAGGTTTCTCAAAAATTTTAAATGATTTATTAAACTATTTACAATAACTGTTTGTCAGTTTTTTTTACTTTTTTTGTGTTGATTCTTTTTTTTTAGTCTTGGCCGTCGGCTACTAAGGAGTGTTATGTTTATCGCAAGTATCTTTGGAAGTATATGGATATTTTGTCGTGCTAGATAGCCCAGGAGACCCGCAAGTCAATTGTTCTATACAGGTGAACTTAAAATCAATCAAAATTATAGATTTTAGAAGTCAATAAGTCATTGTGTAAAATATTTTTGTTAATCCCATAGCTATCTGGCGTTTTAAAATAAAGGACTCGAGGAGACGATTTCAAAACTATAACTTACAAAATGGGTTTAAAAAAATCGCATCAGATGATTTGTAAAGTGATCTTGTTTTGAACATATTCCTTGTTCTCGTTCTCACTTTTTTTTTTAACAATTATTGTATTTTTTACTAACTAACTGTAACTGAAGAAGGACTTTAAAATTTCCAAGTGATGGCTCACTGTCACCACTATCACCATAGATAGTGTTAGACATAACGAAACAAAAAATAAAAATATCATAAAATATTTATTTGCTTCGGGCATACATGATGTCACGTTTTGTAAAAGAAACAAAAGAAGATAAAAAATATTTAAAATGAAGAATATTAAAATTACACTATAAAAAGAGGTTTGGTACTGCTTGTTGGCTCTAACAGAAAGTAATAAAAGAAAACATAATCGGCACATCAACACACGATACAGAACGTTGTGTTTGTGAAGTTCGCTTAGTTAGCTTTTTATTTTAATTTTTTGATTAATCCACGAGCGAAAACGGTGTCCAGCATAACTGGCGTATAAAAACGCTTCAAATGATCACCTGTTCAGAATCAACCTCTGCATAGCCTGTTTTTTTTTCAAATCTGTAATAATTGGGAATATCCGATCTGTAGCTAACTTTACAAACACAAGTCTGTGGCGCGTACCGTACTTACATGTATTCATTTAACTACAAACTTGTTTCTTTCATTGTATTCAAAACTGAGAATGACCATAATTATATTTATAATAATTATTATACATTTTGTAGAAGTTAATTTAGAAAATATCGATATCACGTATCGATACGAGGACAACCCTGTTTCCTTAGCTGCGTTCCTATTGGTCGGATGACGCCATATCGCCGCCAAGGCTGCCAACGTAACAAAAATAATTGGCGTCCCATTTTAGTGATGAATTCCATATTTCTTTAATATTTCAACTTTTTGAAAGACCAATGTGTATAAATAAATGAATTATAAGTTAAAAATCATTTACATGGTTGAATTCAGTTTGATGACTTTATTATATTGCTGTAATTTTCGTTCTGAGTCACAGATGTATTTTTTTGTGATGTTGGCATTACTCCTCGGTGCTGGCTGGCGACTGGCGATGGATGGCCAATACTGGCAATACTTGGCGCGTCATGGCGCCGGCCGGCGAAAATGCAAAACAAAAAAACTCAATTAGGTAATTTAACACTCGATCAATGAATATAGGTGAACTAATAAAGCTTGGCATTAATATTGTTATCAAAATAATGTTTTCTGTTTTTGATTTGTTAAACGGTGGCCGGTAGACGTAGTACGCACTGTATGCCATGCAGAATAATTTATCATTATCAATGTACCTCATTCATATTATTTTCCTCATTATTGTTGTAACTTCCTTCCTGTTAATTAAACCGTAGATGTATAAAGAACGTAAAATCACGCCTGTATTCACCAAAGGGGTGGACAGGCAGGACAGGAACCACACAGAAAAGCTATATTTACATAGGTACTTAGATATTCTTTCACCGCATGTAGTAAGGTATGTCATGTCTATGTCATCATGTTTTTTTTTTATTGCCATAGGTACGCAGACGTACCATAATAATTATTTGTCTGTCATTTTTACAAGATATTTTATTTATGTAAGTACTTTATAGATTTGTCTAAATTACCGCTATTTGTCATTTATGAATTGAAAGGAATCATTGGAGAATGTTGCAATAAATCTGCCAACCTGACATACCTACTATGAGTATAGGTAGGTACCGATTGTGATTATTTTATTTATCATATTTTTCAGTAGGTATACATTATCAGCTATTGTTTATTATGTTTATATCATAGTATGTTCTATTTGTAGAATATAAATCGTCTCCGTCAGGATGAGCGGTCACTAGGCGTATTTAAAGTTGAATTTGTGCCCAAGAATTGCTTCGATTTGCTTCCTATTCTCAAACAATTGCTTCCATCGTATTCTAGAAGAAAAAAAAACTTAAGGGTGACCGTTCATTCTGATGTCAGGACGGCCGGTCACCGAGTCGTAGTGTCCCTGGTAAATAGAAATTATTGAAATTCACGGTGGCCATTAATTACTTCCCGTTTGTATAAAAATTAATAACTCGTAAAATCTATACAAAAATTATTACTCCTAATGAAGTTATAGTGACCGAAAATTCAGGTTCCTAAATGTTGTATCATGCCCCCTTTTTCGGCGCTCATGGTGACAAGAGTTAGACAGAAGATAGAAGAGAAGTTAGGTAAATTTAGCTTTACCCAACTTTTCCACTTGCTTTCCTCAGAGTAAACATTGGTGGCCTGACGAACATACAGAGGCGAAAGATGTCAATCAGCTGATGTCATAAAACTCATCGCCATCAACTTTACCTCAAAAATTGCCATAGGTAATAATCAATCAACAATAAACTGTAAAATCTCTGGAAAAGTCAAAATGGCGGCCATAAGGATCGCCTAGGCTATAAAGTCCGCAATTTGCCGGGTGTGTTCCTGGCTCGATACCAGGGTGCCGCCACACCGCAGTGACGTCACAGACTCACAGCAGGCACGCCCGGTCGTTGACATGCACTTTATAACTTTAAATTAAGAATGTTTTTTTAGGTGCTCCTCTATGTTTTTTTATTAAATCACAATAGGAAAAGACGCAGAGAGTTGTCAAAGGGTTTTGTTTTTAATCTTACAGCTGAAATTAACTGTCACTGTATTTTTGGATTGGACAGTTCTAGAACTTTTTAATTAGCTGTAGGTATGTAAGTATATAATTTTAATTTTAGAGTAGAGATGGCCCAGTGGTAAACGGCCCCGAGTTGTGGGTTAGCTCTATGGTTAGAAGTTTAGAACCCCTTCGCTTGCGGTTCCCTTTGTGTAAAGAACATCACCACTGCTCTCAAAACGATGAAGGAAAACATTGTGAGGGCACCGGCATATCCTAGGTCCTAGAACCAAATAATCGAAGGCATGTGACATCTACCAACCCGCACTGGGCCCGCGTGGTAGAATTATTATAGCCCACTCCCTCTCACAGAGAGGAGGCCTGTGTCCCAGCAGTGGGAACATTATAGACTGATTGCTTATGCAATGATTAAATAAGTACCTATTCCAATAAGTAAGGTATGTTGGGGTAAGATCGTAACTGAGGTAAGACCGTAGGAATCAAATTCTTTGCCTGAAAAATAAAATGTTGCTCTGATCTTCGTCGTAGCAGAATAAAAATAATGATGGAGAACACCAATGTTTATTACTGCATTAAAAACATTGCCACATCAGCATAGCTATTCACAAACACTCGATACGCTTCCGTATCGTATCGAACATTAATCATTGTTATCGCAGGAGTCTTCTAAACGCTGTTCACAAGTCCAAAACCCGAAAATTTTGTCAGTTTAAATCAAATAGACGCCCGCTATTCTTCCAACAGCTATTTGCTGTTGAGGGCAAGTCAAATCAGGTTATCGAAATGTCAGGTTTTCGATACGATAGCCTGTCGTATGGTTGTGAATCAGGGCTCAGGTGGGAATTTGATTCGAATACGCGGGGTAATTGCGTAACACATTATCAATCGAAATCGGTTTCATTTTAACAGTTTAACAACATTAATTGCGTGATTTACGTGCTGAGCAGACAAATTTTTCGAACTTATGATGCAATGGATTAGCAATTTGTTTCAAAATGATTCCGATTCCGATTGATAGTGTGTTATGCAATTAGGGTGCGGTCTTATACCAGTGCCGATCTTACCCCAACATGGCAACATACCATATTATTCTCATTCCAAATGCTTGGAAAACCCATTGACCTAAAGGTATGATTCCGATCTCGGCAGCACGCAGCAGTGCAGCCGCGGCAGTGCGGTCGCAGCATTACTAGTCCTCATACATTTTCTATAGGTTTATATGAGATTACATTCCGAGCACGGCAGCAATGCTGCGCGACATTGCTGCGTCACATTGCTGCTGTGCTCTTTTGTTGTGTGAGTGTTTTTTTTTTTAATTTTGACAAGGCCAAGAAGGGGCAGGCTTTAATTGGTGGCTGGGTGGGTACTACTCTACTAAGAGTTTGATCCTTATAGTTTTGGTTCTTTTACTATCTTGGAGGCCTAAGGCCCTAAGGCTAGGGCAGCCCTAAAGGCAGAGTTGTACCTATAGTACACCCACACATTTCACCAGTTATTATAGCATAAAGCATAAAGTTTTATCCCCAAAAGTCTTTATTCCCGCCCATTCCGTCGGATATATTGTTTGTCTCGTCTGCCAAGTAAATAGGTTAGTATCGACTATAGGCACAGTTTAGTGCGTCACTTCAGTTTGCACACAAACATGAAGCTGACCATCTGTTCGTTCGCACTGGAGATGGACGAATTTCTCCACTCTGTGGCGCCGAGTGGTGTCTGGCGGTTGTTTTGAGTTGGATGATGTACATTGAGCTTTTTTTTTTCTGTCTTAAGCCTGGCTGACATGGTGCGCGCGATGTAATTGCCTGTAGACATACCTACAATAAAACTTGCAGCGTCTAGTCAGTGTTTAGGTATACGATGCAAGTCATTTGCTGCTTCAATTTTATTGAGTGCCACAAGCAAGGAACTTGCTTCGTGTAAATGGGGCTATACGTCATACAGACAGATACCTACTTTATGACTTTTTTTTGGGTCTTTGGAGCCTGTTGGCAGTACGTACCTATATGTATAGCCTTTTGTGTAGGTTACTTACTACTACGAGCTAAGCATTTTCGGTCGAAAATACTTGGTTTGTCGAATCTCAAACATAAAAGCTGTGGAAAGCACTTTATATTGATATTTTTTCTTTATACACAGCAAATTGCAAACAGCTCTTCATAATAACACCTTCAATCTTTGATAAGTAAGCCCATACACTTCGAAAAGGTCATGACCACCATGACCAGCGGTGGCCTATGACAGGCGAACGGAATAATGATTGATGGTCTATTGTCGATCGAATCCATCGATATAAAAAACAAAACATTACTCCGTTAGGCAGTAGAACCACAACCAGGCAATTTGGAACTGTATTTTCTTTTTGCTCCTTTTAATAAATAGTACTGACCAGTTTTCGGTTGCATTCGGTTACACTGGAAGCCATCCCCAACATACATAGTTGGAATAAGACTAGGTAGTTGATGTTCGTCTTTTCTTTTCATGAGGTCCTAAATAAAAAAAAAAACTTTTTTGCGTTTAGGTACTTACATCTTGAATCATTCCAGCCAGTCAGCAAGTACTCTGTGAATGTAGCTCTCATTTACTCTAGAATAGACTGCTAAAAGAATCTTTGGCGCTCGAATGACTTTGACAGGGGGGCGCTGTTGGTAAACATTTCTGAAATTGTCACAGAAATTGTATTGACAAATCAAGATGCCGGCTTTAGTTCCGATTTTGGCTACGCGCCGAAAAGACCTGTAGGGTTCTGTTTTCTGGAGATGTAGACTAACCTTTTTTGCATATAACGAAAACAAACGTCATTTGTTTAAAATCTTGAATCATTCCAACCAGCCAGCAATGTACATCTACCTCATCTCCTCAACAATACTATAGGTACCTACTAGGTATTTCGTAAATCCTCATGAGTTATGAATGACTCACAACTTTCTACAGCTATCGATCATCAACTATGGCGGCCGTTCAACCATGTATGTTTGGTAATACTTAGCACCGTGTATGGTAAACTTGCTGAAACGTTGCGAAGTGATACTGAAATCGTGTTTTTATTGCTACCTATTTATTTAGTAGATGTGGGGGGAAAATAAAACTAAATTGTTCATGTAAAGGGTTTATTTTTTAATGGAAAATGTATTTTTATGGAATAGGTAAACTGATGACATACTTTTTACTTTTTTGCATTGCGAGATTCCTTGTTTGTGATCAGAAATGAGTACCTATATAGGTAATCAGCCTATAATGTTCCCACTGCTGGGACACAGCACAGGTATCCTCTCTGTGAGAGGGAGTGGGTTGTAATCCACCACGCGGGCCCAGTGCAGGTTAGAACCTATACCTGTGTACTTAGATGTAACATTGTCTTCGAATTTTTGGTTCTAGGACATGCCGGTTTCCTCACGATGTTTTCCTTCACCGTTTTGAGAGCAGTGGTGATGAAAAGTAAATAAAAATTAGTATTTCGCCTTATTAGGTACTTGGATCCACGCCAGACACAATGGCTTTTTAATTGTTTCTGTAATTACGGCATTGCACCGATTAAATGGGAAAACAGTTTTTAATGAGCAGTCAATTTGTCTATGGTCTCTTTTCGCGCTAAAACCAGGGAACAGGGTATAATTTAAATAAAACATGGTGGCTAGCCACCTGAGTTATGCGGTAACGGTAACTCCTACCTATTACAACTGCAGCACCTATAGGTCACAACACTCACAACGACCTGAATTTAGACCGTGCTCCGGTTTTCATGCAGTCTTATAAGAAAAGTAACGTAAGTAATAAATTATTTACGTCATCATCATCACTTACCTGCCTGTATCCTAAAATCCCAATGTATTTGAAGTCGGCACAGCATTATCTTTCTTCTATTATTATTCATTTATTCATTCGAGTTATACACAAAATCAAAACGTCACACATAACATCAAAAATTACATCAAACAATAGGTACATTAAAAATACAAAACAAAAACCACTGTACCTTCAACCCTTACAAATTTAATGACAGACTACTGCAGGTGTCTATACAGGTTGAAATTGAACACATGCGACAAATCGAAATGGGAGATTGTACTCATCATTATGAACAGCTTTTACTATGGGGCCAAACCAGAAATCGCGAAAAAAAATTAACTGTTCCCTAAATTTTGACGAGTTATGCGAACATAAACATCATAATTATATTATCAGCATTCACAATATTCACCCCCTTTCTAGCCATATCATTTCTCACACAATATAAGTAGCCAGTAGGTACCTTTCGCTTCCTTGGTCTTCTACTCGTATAACAAAACAAAATATCAGCCTAGGCCTCTTCTCGAAAAGGCACGTGCACCTCGACCACGCTTGCTCAACATGGGTTGGTGATTTTAGACTAACATAACATAGCACAGCAAAATCAGCATATCGATACCGGAAATATGAAATAACGTAAGGGACATTTTGTCGAAAATGAGTTATATATATCATTGGATTCGAAATTTCTTGCTCTATCGATTGGTATATTTAAAATCTCAATATCTCAAAAAAAATGTCCCTTACATTACATATTTTCCGCAGGTCTAGACCATTTTTTTTATGAAAACTGGCTGTATAGGACGTTTTAAATTAATATTGTTATAAAAACTAATGTAAGTCTCTTTACTCACAGTATTTGGTACTTACATTAAAAAAAAATCAAGAACATTTTACAACAGATCTTATACATTAGTGTTCCCTGAGTAGGTGCAAATACCATGTCCCTTACGTTAAATTGTAGCTCGAATTATCATAATCATATTGACCCATACGTTAATTTGTCAGCATCGAAAATAATTGACCTGTCGTTTACATCTAAAACTTATCTAAACGAATATTATTATACGTCTCTGTCACACGCAAAACGGTGCAAATGTCTGAGCTAGATAGCAATACGGATTTTGTGTTTGATTTTACCTGCGCGGTCGTGACCCTTACTTAGTATTTCGTAACACTGTTTGTGACATTACACATCTTTATTTAAGTAATACATCATCGTTTCATTGATCTAACTACAAGTACCTAGTGAAAGTTTTATCTGGATTCTAAACATGAGTGATGAAAAGTTATCTTCACTTCTCTAGCCCGCAGGCAAAAATTTATGAACATTATAGGAATCACATAAACAGGTAATTATTTCTTACTACTTTTGGTAAATTATTGTTTAGTCATAAATGGAGTTGGGTAATTCTACCGAGTGATAAAAAAATAAAATACTTTTTTAATTTCACTAAATCAGATTTTTATTGCGTTATTATAAAGAGTTATTATGTAATTATCTTCTAAAAAATAAAATCAGAGATCAATCTTTAACATTATGTGAAATAATTGCACATTTTAGTGTTATCACTTCGACAGGAGTGATTCTATTTTCAACATAAGTGACAGAATCTTTAATAAAACTAAAAACTTTAATAGTGAAATAAAATAAATCATCAGTCTTCACTGCTTTTGGTAATAATTTCTTAATACAGCTAGTATAAATAATCAAGTTAAATAAACACACACTCTAAAAAATAAACAATAATTTTCTACAGAAGTGACGACATTCCTGTAGAACATAAAAGGCAAATGGATATTTTCTAAAGTAAAGGCTTATTTAGACAGGGTAAGTAACTGACTCCAAACTCGAGACAAGTCAGTGCTGACCCGATATTTACCTAGTGTAAATTGAATTTAGAGTCAGTAGTACTGACTCCACTGACTCCATATTCAATTTACACTAGATAAATATCGGGTCAGTACTGACTTCTCTCGAGTTTGGAGTCAGTTACTTACCCTGTCTAAATAAGCCTTTACTTTAGAAAATATTTTCTTCGTCTGAAGACGTATTATTTATCAGACTTTGTTGATTACCATCTGAACATTTAGTATTACTAACGTTTTCTATGAGGGGTGTCCGCTTCCTGATTTCAAAAATCTCTTCATCAGATGAACTATCAAATCCATAGCATTTTCGATAGAAATCTATAGATGTACGTGAGATTGTTGCTATTGGGTTCTTGTAAACGTCATACTCTGATTGTGGCGAATCCGATCGTGAATGAGTTGATGTCCTCAAAATTGGTATATTATCAGTTTCTTGTTCTTTGCAAGTAACGTAAATAAGCATTTTGCTTTCTTGCAGCTTTTTGCATTCTTGGTGTATATTCTTTAATTGATTTTATTTTTCCAGCTTTTTTCTTGCTTTTGTATCTCTCTCTATCTTTTTGACGTCGTTCTTCTAGTTCAACCTGTCATTTTTTCTCTCTTCCTTCGTATCCATGCCCTCTTTTGCTCCCTTAATCGTTCTTTTTTTTCTTCCTCAGACCGCTTTTTACCCGCCATACCTGTAAATAAAAATTGAAATAGCCATGCAATCACTTTTGTGGAAAACCAGTCACTCCTGTCGGTAGTCCACCAAATAGCGACACAGTGCATGAAATTATCAATCCACAATAAAAAACAGCATTTTACGTTTGTTAGGTTATACTGTGAGTGTAAATTTCTCTTATAAGATCATATCTAATAAGCATAAGCGCAAACCATCACTTCTATGGAAAAACATCACTTCTGTAGAAAACTATATCGACAGAAGTGAGTTCTACAGATGTGAGTTTTATCATAAAAATACAAAACCTAAAGAAAATATAAGGTTATGAGATTTAAATTCACTTGACTTCGGTAATTGACTAACTAATTTATAAGGCTACAAGGAAATCACATTCATAAATCACTTACCTGATTTATTAAGTTGAGTACAGTGGTGATGTATCAACTTTGACAATGCTGTAGAAAGCCGCTATACTTTTATTTTTCTCGACAACGTAGTCACTGGCCGAATGAAGTCTGATACTGACACTTTCAATACACGGTAAAGGGTTGCCAGAGATAGAAAATAATGTTACACTTTAAAAAATAAATTTATTACCATTTTTGCAATTTATTTCTACACGAGTGATTATTTTTTACGAACATTATAGAATGTTGAATAAAGTTAACAATATCATTTAATAATTATTAACATTTTTGTGACGGCTTTTTTATTACTTGCTTTACTGTTTCTTCATGTGATATATGCATGGAATATTTTTAAATAATTTTTAGAGACACCTTAATCCTGTAACCTGCTTTGCGAACATTCGACAGGACGTGAGCAATCACGTACTGTACCACAAAAAAAAGGAAAAAAATATTAAATAATCAATAGGATTCCTATGTAAACTGTTAGATTATGTCACAAAGTTTATAAAATAATGATTAGAAAGAAATAAAAGCTGAGGAGCTAGAAAAAATTTCAAGCGAACACAATTTTACTGTCTCTGTAGAATGACCCAGTTCAGTAATTAAAAAAATTGGTTTATTTAGATGGAATAAATCCTTGCTGAAGAACTATAGACCCATCTCGCTTCTGAGCCACGTATACAAGCGTTCTCGAGGGTCGTCACAAACCGTCTCGCCAGAATACTTGACGAGTTCCAGCCACCAGAAATAGCCGGTTTTCGAAAAGGCTTCAGCACCGTAAACCACATCCATACTGTTCTGCAAGTTGAACAGAAGACCGAGGAGTACAATTAGACGCTGTGTATGGCATTTGTGGAATACGAGAAAGCCTTCGACTTCATCGAAATATGGGCAGTTCTGGCCTCTCTGCAACGATGTCGAATTGACTGGCGCTACATCGAAGTGTTGAAATGTTTGTATGACACTGTCACGATGACTGTCCAGATCCAGGATCAGAAAACCAGCCCTATCCAACTGCTCAGAGTGGTGAGACAGGGGATATTATATCCCCTAAATTGTTTACAAATGCGTTGGAGGACATCTTCAAGACGCTGGATTGAACTGGACTATCAACGTGAACGGCGAGTACATTTCAGATCTTCGATTTGCCGATGACATCGTCATAATGGCAGAGACGCTGGAACAGCTAAACCAAATGCTGCACAGCCTAAATGTAGCTCCTCGGCGGGTTGGCCTCGGCATGAATTTGGACAAGACGAAAGTCATGTATAATTCGCACGTCTTGCCGAGTCCAATCTACATCGAAGGGTCGCTTCTCGAAGTTGTGAAGGATTATGTCTACCTAGGGCAAATAATCCAGCTCGGTAGACACAACTTTGAGAAAGAAGCCGACTGAAGAAGCCGTCAAGTCTTCTCGTCGCCTATCCCGCAGTGTTTGAAGACTAAGATATTTAACCAGTGCGTTCTGCCCGTCATGATATATGGTGCCGAAACGTGTACACTGACAGTCGAGCAAACAAACACATTCAAGAACAAATTCAAGGTCGCTCAGCGCGCTATGGACTGAACTATGCTCGGAGTCTCTTTGAAAGATAAAATCAGGATTGAAATTTTCCGGAAAAGAACCGGAGTTACCGACATAGCTTGCAGAGTAAACAGTTGCCACCCCACCAGCTCCACACACACAGTGGGTTGGGGCCAGCCCACTGCCACTTGAGTTGAAGTGGCAGTGGTCATGTTTTATCGAAGAACCGACGGCCGGTGGAGCAGACGAGTCCTGAGTGGAGACCGCGTATCGGCAAGCGTAGTGTGGGACGCCGCCCAGCTAGATGGACGGACGACCTAAAAAAGGTGGCTGGAACGGACTGGATGCCGAAGGCGGAGGATAGGGTGTTGTGACGCAGCCTGGGAGAGGTCTATGTTCAGCAGTGGACTGCAATAGGCTGAGTTGATTGATTGAGATAGAATAATTCGAATCCTAATAAAAACATACCTTCCATTAGGTAAAATATTGGTAAGTATGATATATAATTGTGTGTAGTAAGTAGGTCATGTAAAAATTACAACTTATTAAGCAGTTAACGCAGGATGAATAGACAGCATGCATGTTATCATTCAAAGGGAGATTAAAAAGCTGATGGTTTGGGGACCTTTCCAGTGGCCATCATTTATGGAATCAGTCAGAAAAAGTCCTCTTGCTTATCGAGCAATTATGTTGTACTTAGCATAATTTATGCGAGTTATTTGCGATTATAAAAGAGGATTAGTGAGTACAAATAAAAGTTTTAATCTATTTTATTCGTTTATTTTTTATGCTTTTATGTCAGCAAGTAGGTTTAAACTATATTGATAGGCGCAGTAGGTCATGAATGTATTAAATTCTATTTTTTAAATTTATTAACAGCATAAGCAATAAAGAGTACACCATTAAGAGACCTTTACTTTGAAAAATACTAAATGTTTATTTCCTATAATGTCCCTTACATCAAAAAAAAAAATTTGTTTATTTCCTATAATGTCCCTTACATCAATGCTGTTCATTTACATCTCAAATTTTGTTAACGTACCTATGTCACCCGTATTCATTATTATTTAACGTAAGGGACATGCTATCTTTAAAACTATAGGTTTTAATCAATTTTTGCTATTTTAGCTTAAAATAATGAAGAAATCTAAGAAACTTTGTCCTAGACACTTTTTACATAGAACATATAGTTAAAAAGTTATAGTCAGTTTTTGTAAAAAAATATCTTATTTTTGCTCTCCTGTAAACCTTAGTTTTGTCCCTTACGTTATTTCATATTTCCGGTATCGATATATATATACCTACTGTTCCCATTGCTGGGACACAGGCCTTCTCATCCTACAGCCATTAAATATATATTCAAAACTTCTCTCATTCCTATGAAATACAAAAACTAGGTCTTTATAAAGTAATTGGCTTGTACTTCTACAAACCTCAATTCGCTAAATAGGTGTTACTACGTCCCAACAAGCCAACATACTACACTGATTGACAACTAAGGTCACCCACACTCGGGACTGTGCCACTCAAGTAAAGGCTGTGTGCATTCAGCCTTACTAGTGATGTCATTCACAAGTTGACTATTTTTAGCGGTCAGTCTAATGACACGTTCGATGTCTTTATTATACATACATGTTTGTAATAAAAGTAATTGCTTCTTATGTTAGGGTATTAGTTTTCAATTGTTTAGAACTTTAGACGTTTTGTTGCTGTGTGATTTGGGAATTTGTTAGGGCCACTGTTCAGAAGATAGATCAATTTAAGTTACGTTTGATGTATTATTTATATTGATGGGGACACTGAAAGAATAGACCTAGTTACTATTTATATATTATCTCTGGGGTTGTCTTATTACTTATTAGGGGTTCATATATAAACGATGATTAAAGTATAAGTGACGTTTAAACGTCAAAAATGTATGTAGTGGTGGTAGTCGCTAATCATGACTTAACTGCAGCGTTTATGAATAGATTCTAGATTAGGGGGATTACCGGGATTAGGGGGGCTTACCGGGATTAGGGGGGGGGATTACCGGGATTAGGTGGGGGGGGATCTATGAAGCCCAAAGTCTAATACTAGTCACCACTAGTCCAGTGGACTTCCTATTTTATTTTACCAAAAGACAATTTCTAAAAAAATTCAGGGGTTCGGGCAAAAATTAATATTATCGAGTTCGGTCTCCATACTGAAAAGTAAGTAATCAGAGTTCTGGCACACTGATGTCATACTCAATCCCTATACTGTATGGATTTCGGTACCTAGTGTCTTTTGCAGAGATTTTTTTTAATATTTATTCAGAACAGCCTGGCTTCTAGCGGCATAAGATGTGGCATAAGTATTGATAAATAAAATTAATATTTTTTATTACCTATCTCATCAACTTTCATTTATATTTTCATGGAACCTTTGACTCTTTAGTCTTGGCACACTGCAGTCACATACTTTAGACCAGAGCAGAAGCAGACGGAAAGATTTCTACACAAAATCCACCTACATGGTAAGAATGAATCACCTTTAAAAGTTTTACATAAGCAAATAGTTGTAAAAGTGAAATGAAGTCTCGCGTTACATCACATAGTTTTTATTTTGACAGCCAGTAATACAATACAAGTGAAACCGAATGTGATCGTGGACAAAAACTGAACAGCTCAGGAATCGGCGCAAGCGCAGTGTGGGTGTTGCCGTGTGCACTGCAACAAGTTAGTCGAGTAAGCGATAACCTTGATTTTGATTGTCATTTTAGGACATGTAGAACCGAAAAAGCTAACATGACACTTGTATTATTTGCACAGGGGTAGGCACGAATGTATGGTAGATCAAGAGGGCCGAGAAAAACGACATTCTATCAGCGATAACAATGATGGAATGTCTAAAATGTATTAGATTGACGAATTTGCTACCAAAAAGCGCACGTTAATACTGTTAAAAGTCGTTGTAGAAATACGAAACGTTTTGAAAGCGATTGTCACTTGTTCTAGGCCCTCTGTACATATGTTTCGGGTCCATATTGTAACTAAATAATACATAAAACGGGCACAAATTCAGTCTTTAGGTAGCCACTGAGAAATTGCTAATGGATAACCCGAATCACTTCAATAGGGAACTCCTTAGCTATTTCTTTTTTAAAAGGTCGCTTTCGGCAGTGATCCTAGGTACTGTAGAGACCTCTTTGAGGTATTCTGACCTCCTTGCGAGACAGACCGCTAATATTTGAATACATATTCCATTCGAACGTTTAAGCATGTGTCATAGAGAGTCGTAGGTTTGACGTATAAGAAATAAGTTGGAATAATTATTGATGTATGATGAAAGACTCCTGAATAAGATCCTATAAAAGTCTAATGGAAGTTTCTTTCCAGTAAAATAGTCCCCCCCGTGGCGTAATTGTCACAGTACCTACCGGTCTTTTCTGTAAAAATCTAACCAATGAAAACTTCGATGAAGTGATCTGTCATAATTTACCTTATGCTAGGGATTCACATTATTGACAGCTCACTTCAAATTCACGTACTATTAAGTATTCTGTGAATTCACTGTGAGCTCATTTCACCTAAGTTTTCACGGTGAGATTTTTACAGAACAGATCGGTTGTTCTTTTTTCAAAATTGTAAATGGTGATGGAAAAAAAACAAGTGCCTAGCAACAGGAACAGTCTTGCACACCGTAGGCGCGTCACTCATTCATTCAGTCTCCGGCAACAGCCTTGGACTGACGCCTTCAAGTGACACTGTCAGACACCTACGTTGTTAGTGTTACTAGGCATTCTAAAGTTCTACGAAATATATTAGCTACAAGAAACAACAAGGCTATATAGGTACTAGCAATATTGAAGGATTTTGGACTGCTAGGTAAATGCTTGGTCTTAAAAAACCCATTTACAAAGAATGTTCGCAGTATGCATTTTTAGTGCATAATATGTATGCTGTTCATGCATTTCCTTGGCCTAACGAGTATCATAACTTTTGAGTTGTGACAGAGAAAATAGAATAAATAAATAATACACCTTAGCGGCTAAAGAGTATAATCTTTCTTTTTATCTATGGTATTTACTTTTTGACAGTGGGATAAGATTGAGTCCATTTAAAAAAGAAATGCAAGAAGCCTATATTGTTTCTATTGCTGGGACACAGGTCTCCTCTCTTCGAGAGAGTGTGCTGTAATCTACCACGTGAGCCCAGTGCAGGTTGGTAAATGTCACATGGGTTCGAATTTTTGGTTCCAGGACATGCCGGTTTCCTCACGATGATTTCCTTCATCGTTTTGAGAGCAGTGGTGATGAAATTATTTAGACAAAGTAAAGCGTCTGCTTGGATTCAAACGCGACCTAACTCATAAGTCGGGGCCGTTGCCATACCATGAGCCATTACTGCTCCAAAAAAAGATGATCAGCTTTTAATTGTCTGTTTCTCTGGTGTTATTAGTATTACATAGACCATAGATATATGTTTTTACATTTCTATGAGATAGACAAATACAATTTCAGTCCTTTCCTAAATTCTACCAAGTCTTAGCTAATTTGCAAAATCAAAAATGGCTTTCCATCCTTCCTCTAGATTCTGGAATTGGAATTTGTAAATAATGAGGCTCTTGATCCAGCAATATCTGCATTCCATTACACTCTCGCAAATCTTGCGAGTTACAATCAAATCGTAACGGTGAAAATCATTGATTCGTTTCAAGACTGGCCCATAGATATGCGTTCCTAATAACTATCATAGACAAAAAGCCTTCTTTTTAATGCGTCTAGCGGACCCGATCCATACATAAATGCGAAAGTGTGTCTGTCTGTCTGTTACCTCTTCACGCTTAAACCGCTGAACCAATTTAGATGAAATTTGGTATAGAGATAGTTTGAGTCCCGGGAAAGGACATAGGATAGTTTTTATCCCGATATTCCCACAGGATCGACACTTATGCGGGTGAAACCGCGGGGCATTGTTAGTGTTAAAAATAAAAAAACTTCGCAGTTCGATTTCGAACGGATGGCGTCCGAGACTAGGATTTCCGCCATGACTAATATTGAAATAAGCTGCAGAATGTAATTAGTAGCTTACATAAACGTTAATTATGTTCGAGTTGTCAAGATAACCTGTAGAACAAAGTTCTCTGATAGTGATAATTAAATGCATGTTCAGTAATAGGTACCTGTTTTACCAACGATGTACCTAACCTATATACCTACCTATAACATTCGATCATCATCGATTTGTTTTTAAGAAAAAAAAATATTGCATTTGTTTTTTTATTTTTCTTGACAGATTCATTCTAACCCTTCGATCGTTCTTTTAGATAGGGTTCAGCCGTCATCTTTTGCGCAATCTATTTCATTCACAGTGTTGGTAATTGTAATCTATGGTTTTTCGCGGAAACTCAGCCAGAAGCCAGCTCTGTATTTCTTTGGAAGAACCAATTTAACAGAAACTGTGATGTCAATGTGCAGGAATATATGGACAGACTGACATACAGGCTGATTGAACCAATGCAAGTTGCAAGGCTGCAAGCCAACCCAAATATAGCAGCTTTGATAAAATAAAAATTAATTGAACGTTCAAAAGAAAGAGAAACAAATCTGCATTCTAATGCTATCATAATCAGCCTTTAATGTTCCCACTGCTGGGACACACAGGCCTCCTCTCGGTGACATAGAGTGGGTCGTAGTCTACCACGCGGGCCCAGTGCGGGTTGGCGGATGTCACATGTCTTAGAATTTTTATTTTCTTATACTATACTGATCTTTAAAAAATAGTAACTAGCTGACCCGATAGGCATTGACCTGTCCAAATAGGTCATACCAAAATCCCATAGAGAAAAGGACTTTCAGTTTTTCCGAATTCGAAAATTTCTGAATATTTAAAAACCATAGCTAGCCAGATTGGTCCAGCCGTTCTCAAGTGATGCGCTTACCAACGAGCAGCATTTCATTTATGTAGGTACTTACATAGATAGGGCTTCACAAATATACCAGTAGGTTCAATAATATGAAAGAGAGAAGGGCTCGTGGCAAAGTAATAACAGCCACGGGTCGTTTCGCTTGCTGCGGTCAGTCCGTAGGTGAGTGACCATCTTTACATACCTCCGTGTCTCGGATCGACTGTCATTCTTGGATCTTTGACAGCTTTAACGGGTCATCAGAAGCCCGAAAGTCTCCAGTCTTACCAAAACAGACCTTCACATAATTACTTATAACTGAGTCATTAGTTAGCTTATCGGTGACATACATAAATTAATGTAGCATTACATTACGAGACGCGGAGATTTTACTAATAGTGTCGTGGAAAGTTTGTATTTAATTGAATCTGCCACGTTAGTGGATCTTTGGCAGTCGTTACGGGTATTCAGAAGCCAAGTCTTGACAACCAGTCTTACCAAGGGGTATCGTGTTGCGCAGTAACTGGGTTGTGGAGGTCCGACAGGCAGTCGCTCCTTGTAAAATACTGGTATTCAGCTGCTAGATACCAGCGGTTAGACTGGAAGCCGACCCCAACATAGTTGGGAAAACGCTAGGCAGATTGATTGAGATTCAATAATATAAAAAAAAAACTGTTCTTTCTTTCCTCATACAGTGATTATCTCATCACTACATCTCTATGTATAATTCAGTCAAATGATTCAGATTCAGTCAAATGACATTAAGACATCGGCCATTTTAATATTTAATCATCTACAAAAACAACATGCTTATTATTAATTAGTCGAGAAAGTTAGTTTAATAGCAATAACGATATTCTTGTAAATAAAATTGTACACAGTAAATAAATAAAGAGTGAAAGTGTTCGTGAAGAAAGTAAACATCTACCTACTTACGTATGTTTTTTTTATCGATGTTCATTCGCGACGCAAAAATTTTATTTGCGAAGATAAGTGAATTGGACATCCTGCTGTGTGTTTGAATAAGGACAGGTCAAACTAAGAATAAGAAAACTACCTCAATTAATGATAATTCATTCATCAATAATTGAACGTAAAGTTTGTTGAAAGTCTTCATAGACTAGCTATGTTTTACACATCCCGCCCGGCGTCCCCAACGGGGAACTGCCGCGTTGGTTTGTCTACTGAGCGTGGGGTCCTGCTGGGTTCGTTTCTAGGTCGAGCAATGTGTTATAGGGTAACACCCCGGAATTTGGAAGTTGCGGTAGCATACTTCCGTGCAGTTTCCATTCAATCCTATTCCAATACACAGTCAATTTAGTTCACAAAGCCGTGCTGTGATGTAACTGAAAGTCAATGACGTCTGTTCATTGAAATGACCGCTCGTTGGGACACTTTGGCACTGTAATGAGATAATAACAAATAATAGTTTACTATCTGTATCGTACGAGCTATTGTGTGGATGACACAGTTCAGCGGGGGACTGTAGTTTGTATAGTTTGTGGAGAGACAGAAAACTGACGGGCAATTCTAGTAATTTTAAGAACGTTCACAGTCTGATCTCAGTCTCAATCTGTCAAAAATACCTCTAATTTCCCTACATTTTGACAAATTTTTGACATTTGTTTGTCGCTGAGATGAGACTGCGACTAGATTTTGAACGTTTTCAAATACGAGAACTGGCCTTCAGGTGTTGTGGTATTGTAAGTATGGCTAAGATATTAAACCAGCATATCTATTGACAACTATTTGACAGACCATCGTATCGAAAATGACACATTTCGATAACCTGATTTGCCTTGCCCCCGACAGCAAACAGCTGTCGGAAGAATAGCGGTCGTCTATTTGATTAAGGGCTGATTTTTCCATCGCCACATAACTTTCATTCGAGGTATAAAATTTTCGTTTGACAGTTCTTGTATGACATATTTGTCAAAATTTCTAAATTATTCCTCGAATAAAGTTATCAGATGATTGAAAAATCAGCCCTTAAACTAATATCTAAAATTATCGGGTTTTGGATTAGTGTGAGCGTTAGGACTCCTACGATAACATTGATAGATGTCCGATACAATATGGAAGCGTATCGAGTGGTTGTTAATAGCTATACAGGAACATCAACAGGCGACATATGACAATCCGACAATTTGTTTTTTTTTTTTTTTCAATTTCAATATTATTTATTCTTTGTATATTTACATAATTTGAAAAACTAACAATCTTAAAATAATAATATGTACAAGTATATAAAAAGGGAGGGAACATAATCAAAGGGCATCAAAAAATTCGTCCGCATCACTGTCAACGGGAAACGTGCCCAAAAGGCTGGCAGCATTGCCACGCTGTATGGCAATGCTGATTCTTTGGCCAAAAAATAGGCCAGCCCTCTGGTCACGTGATCAGTCGACCAACCGCTTGGCGATGTCTTGGAATACTAAGTGGGCACTCGGGCCCCATGGCCCTAGTGTTTCAACCCCAAACGGCTCAAATATGTAAGTTCCAAAGAGATTGGAGTATTTGCGCCGTTTGAGGTTTTCCGCACCTGCAGCAGCCGCCCCAGCACAGCTTACCATGCTTGGAAGATGGGATGGCGCAAGGGTGTCGACCCAAGGGTGTACCAAGGGTGGGGTGTGGGTCAAGGGTGTACCTACCTTCCAAGGCATTATGGTCATCCCGTCTGGTCTCTTACCATCGTCGCGTGCCAAACCATTGGGTTCTAAAACAGCTGGCACCCCAGCGGTGACAAGAGCACGACGGATGATGTCATTGATGCTGGCATGCCGTGCTATCCGGCCTGCGCTTTTACTGCAGGATAAGCCATCCAACAATTTTAAGTTTTTTCATGGTTTTATTTTTACAGAACCTGCAGTTTTTTCTTGCATTATATCTTAAATTGAGTGTCCTATGGTCCTAGGCGTACATCCCTGCCCAAACCTTCGGGAATACTGGCGTGGTGCTATGTTGTCTTGCATTGTCAGTAATATTAAACCAGAAGGTGGGCCAGTATCTGTTACTTACAAGGTGATGCTTCGATTGACACCCAAACAAAGAAGGACTCGGAATAGACTCCTGTGGCAATGGCATGCCTCCTTTTATACAAGTTTGCGTAGGCTCTTTTAACCGCTCAAGGACCGCGGGACACCGATCGGTGACCAAACAATAGAAAATCAATTGTGTCTCATTAGCGGAGCTTGACAAATTAAATGTCTTCTGAAGCATTAGTAGTTTTATCGGGCTTATTATCTGAACCAATAACTCAAATTGTTAATCTGTATGGAACAACTATCGGTGAACTGCATTGAACATACCTATACTTTATATTATGCAACGCCTACAAAAAATAAGGAGGCTGACAGCAAGACTATCATTATCTTACGTAAGTTCAAACACATAATTACGTGTGAAAACCTAAATTTTTTATAGCAGTCGATAATTCCAAGATCAACAATATTGTCTACATAACTGCATGATTTACATTGAGTCCGAGAACTGTGACCCATCTGTCGCAGAATGTCAGCTTATCTGTGATGTAGTCATTCTATAATAATGCGAGCACTTTCTTATGAAAACATTATGGCATCTTTATTTTAGGAATAGTGTTGGTTGCTCTATGGTCTATAGGTGTTTGATGAACAGTAAAGTATCTTCAGAACCTCTTTGGTAAGATTTTTTTTTTGGTTTTGCTGCCAATAATTACGGCTCTAAAGATCGACTCAGAATTTGAATGTAACCATGGAATTAGTATGTAATTCGTCGATATCCCTATCGACGCGTAACCTGTTACCATTCAGTACACGATTCTGAACCCCTATGAGTTGAAATTCTTCGTCGGTTATTAAAAAAAATTGCTATTCCATACATTTTGACAGCGTAGGTAATACATTTTTTTTATGAAACAGCAATTTTTTTTGATAACCGGCTTTCTACTTTAGGGGTCCAGAATCAGGTGTGCTGAATTCATGGTTTCAGTTTGCGCGTCGACGTCCATCCTTGCCACCACATTGATTGCTCTAATACAGTGACAGGTACCAGCGTCACCGTCTCATGGATTGGTTAGGTAACTGTCTGCGAAACTACTTTTGAAGGACTTCCTAGAGACGATGACAGCGACAGCGGTCAGTGACAGAAACTTGATGATTGATGATTCTTACAGTTCGCAAAAGTAATGACTAATTTTAATTCGATGGATATTGTGTTTATTGTTGTTATGATGAAGTGTGGCTAGACATGGACTTTTTTGTTTCTATTAGATTGGGTCATCGGTGTTGCTAAGACTTTTTTTATGCAGCCTCCTTGGCTTCGTCTGGTTTAGTTTTTAATCCACGCAGTCTATGCTATGACTCAAAAAAACAATGCATTCAAGTTTTCAAATTCGGAACCGGTCGAAATGTTGCCAAGATTCCATTTATTTTGGAATCGTTTCGGACAAGATTGAAGAGTCTATAATGCGGTGCAGTCTGAACAAAAAATAAACAATAGCAGCGTAAGATCGTGGACCATCACTATCATTCATCAGTTTCTTAAACAATTATCATCGTAGACGTCTAGCTAGACATTCTGTTACGGTCTCAGTGTATTTTTCCATTCTTTGGATTCAGAAGTTTTACGAGAAGTATTGCTATTGTTACTAAGTACCAAGACTTCTTAATCCAAGTTTATGCAGGACTGCAACAAAACCGCAAATAAAATCATTCACGTAATCTTAAAATTCGAATGTCACACACAAACCCACATGACATAAGTTGTTTGTTTATGACGAACGCTATGACATCATCCAGTTATCACCTGACCAATTTAAATTGATACCTCTCGGCCACCGTCTAATTCGTTTATTAGTACAAATAGAGGCTATAACGGGAATTGACAGCGTCCACTCAAAATGGCCGACGTATAAGTGCATTTCTAAATTTAGTCCAAGGCGATGATGTCAGGTGCGTACTGCCTACTTTTTTGTTGTTACCAAGTTATTAAATGAATCGTTCACTGTTTTAAATACCTAGGTATTTAAGATAATTGAATGCAACAATGGACTTTATTGTGAGTAATTTTTTACTTGTATGCTACGTGTCCAATGTCCATGTAGGTCGTGATAGTTTTGGTCATAGATAATGGAATATCTTATCTGTGGATTATGTCATGACATCCAGAGTTGTTTGTTTGTCATCTAGTATAAATTGTTGTTGATATCATCAGCGGATTAAGGCTGTTACCTTCGGCGAACTCATTTAATACTTGGAATCTTGTTTTTATTTAAATCATGACGTAAGTCTTGTCCACCTTGATTAATGGAGTTGATAGAAAGAAAACAATCAAATAAATAAAAATCTTTATTATATACATTAAATTATATTGTTGAAAACAATTTTAATCGTAATAAAACTTCGGTTATTGAAGCACTCTATAATCTTTTTTGTATGCCCATGTTTGGAGACATTATAACTTTATCATAAATACATAAAGAGTGTCTATCAGCCTTAGAAATGTTCAGATCTTGCTCTCAACGAGGCCAGGCATGGAATCACTAGGAATGTATATGTATATAATTACATAATATATGCCCACGAGTCGCATAATGTCATATCCGGGGTTTTAGTCGTGCGTTCTGTTAAAAAGTTAGAAAGCATGTCTTTTCATTCAAAACACATCGTAGGAATCATTAATGTTACTTAAACATAAAGTAACGAGTAAATACAATGGCAATGTACTATGAGTGTGGGAGTGCAGCGCGCGCCCTCTAGTGGTGGTCGTCAAGCTCCTGCTCAGCCTCTTCGTCGAACTCGGCGTCCTCGTCGGCGGTGGCCTCCTGGTACTGCTGGTACTCGGACACCAAGTCGTTCATGTTGCTCTCGGCCTCGGTGAACTCCATCTCGTCCATGCCCTCGCCGGTGTACCAATGCAAGAAAGCCTTGCGTCTGAACATAGCGGTGAACTGTTCTGAGATGCGCTTGAACAGCTCCTGGATGGCGGTGGAGTTGCCGATGAAAGTGGCAGCCATCTTGAGACCACGAGGTGGGATGTCGCACACGGCGGTCTTCACGTTGTTCGGGATCCATTCCACGAAGTACGATGAGTTCTTGTTCTGGATGTTGAGCATCTGCTCGTCCACCTCCTTCATGGACATGCGTCCACGGAAGATGGCGGCTACGGTCAGGTAGCGGCCGTGGCGAGGGTCGCATGCCGCCATCATGTTCTTGGCGTCGAACATTTGCTGCGTGAGCTCGGGCACGGTGAGGGCACGGTATTGTCTGCTTCCGCGGGATGTGAGGGGAGCGAAGCCGGGCATGAAGAAGTGGAGACGTGGGAAGGGAACCATGTTGACGGCAAGTTTGCGGAGATCAGCGTTCAACTGACCGGGGAACCTAAGGCAGGTGGTGACACCGGACATTGTGAGGGAGACCAAGTGGTTAAGATCGCCGTAGGTGGGTGTGGACAGTTTGAGTGTGCGGAAGCAGATGTCATAAAGGGCCTCGTTGTCGATACAGTATGTTTCGTCTGTGTTTTCTACGAGCTGGTGAACTGAGAGAGTCGCATTGTAGGGTTCGACGACGGTGTCTGATACTTTGGGTGAGGGGACGACTGAGTATGTGTTCATGATTCTGTCGGGGTACTCTTCACGGATCTTTGAGATAAGGAGTGTACCCATACCAGAACCGGTACCACCGCCAAGTGAGTGTGTGAGCTGGAAGCCCTGTAGGCAATCGCAGGATTCGGATTCTTTACGTACTACGTCAAGAACAGAGTCGACTAGCTCGGCGCCCTCTGTGTAGTGACCCTTAGCCCAGTTGTTACCGGCTCCTGACTGTCCGAACACGAAGTTGTCCGGTCGGAAGATCTGTCCGAAGGGTCCAGAGCGCACCGAGTCCATGGTGCCGGGCTCGAGGTCGACGAGGATGGCGCGGGGCACGTACTTGCCGCCGGAGGCCTCATTGTAGTAAACGTTGATGCGCTCCAGCTGCAGGTCCGAGTCGCCATGGTAGGCGCCGGTGGGGTCGATGCCGTGCTCGTCAGAGATGATCTCCCAGAACTGGAACAAAAGTATTACCGTTAGCGGAACGAAAGCAGTGGTGTAGTGAAGTGAGCACGGTATAGAATGCAGTCAATTAAGATGCCTACACGAAAGCTCTTGGCGGACTATTTGTAAGTGCGCCGACGCTACTTTCCAACCGGTTCTGTGTTGTGTTAATATCACGGGAGAGTCGTCCCTAGCGAGTTCCGTTCGAGTTTCAATGGACACTTTCGTGATTCTATTCAAATGTAGTTTTCTAAAGGTTATAAAGCTCAATGAACCGTCGTAAAAGGTACACAGGATATATAATACATCATTAATGAACGCTCAACTTCGGGAAGGGTTACGCAAGACAATGGCATGAGTTATGACTGCGCCACAATAGCTCGCCTCGACGACGGCCGACGCCCACGTCCTCCCGTATTTGGTTTATCTCGCCGTATAAGCGGAGAATGTCTTGAACGACTCGGCTTATTAGCATTCAATTTTTCGATGCCCCATGAAATCTGCGACCTGATTTCAGGGCTGACGGCCATATGGTCGCCGAAATTTCGCAATGAAACAATTACTGTATGTTTATTTTCGAGAATCAAAGTACGTAATATAGCCGTAGCTGCGGATATGTGTAATTATCTGACGTAATCGCCCCGCCTACCAATTTGGTGATCAGAAGTCGGAACCAAGTTTCGGGCGTCGTTGTCGGAACTTGTATTGTCTCGGGTGTTAATCTGAACTTTAAGATCGTTCACTAAAAGCTTACCGCATCGTAAATCAATTTTTCAACGCTTACGTAATTTGCTCAACTGCTGGTGAAAATACTTAGCGGCACAAGGCTGTACGAAGCGATCGTTGTCGTGTTGTAGTACATTAAAATTCAGCGGCGTGTGCGCGCCGATCCTAGTGATGTCATCAACGAGTGGGTACAACTCGACATGTTCATATATGGTAATATGACTAAGATGGCTGCCTTTTTGGTTCAGGGTTTAACTTCGACTCTTGTTTATTTAGTGTAAATGTTTAAATTAACTCGAGTCCTTATGAGGCGATCGGTATTTTTAGAATGAATCGATTTTAATTTTGGATGTTGTTAAAGTATCTCTTGAGTTCTTTGGCATTGCCAAAACTGGATCGAGGAATTAGTTTTAAAGTATTTTATTTTCTAGCTGGATTAAATCGTTTTTGACACGGATAAAACTTAGGCTACAATTTCTAGTCTTGCAAATTAGACTTAGCCAATTCCAAAGAGATAAATAATGCTGTCTACAGATAATTATATAAAAATCTCGATAAAAATCCTATCCGCAATACACGTCAATTCATCAAGACTTTCATAGATGACATTGTAATGATTTTTAATAACAGCGAAAAGTGAAAGGCCTGTTCGAAAGGCATTGCTTTCTGAGTAACTAGATAGAGCAGGCAAGTCGAAAGTATCGTGTGAACAGACGAAGGGAAACTATGGCGTCTGTGTAATGGTTTCATGGTCGTAATACTATTACCATTGTGTTAGATTTCACCTTACAGTCCGTTCTCGATGTGTCTGACTTTCGCAGTTTTGGACATGATGAATGAGAGTTTTGTCTTTGGCTTTTTGCAATGCATCGACTGTAAAATTACCATTATGTAATGGTGTATCATTGTATTATTTTCGGGCTAGACATGTACTTAAATAAACAATTGCGTTCTCGAAAGTAATATTATAAATATACTTTGTTCAATTTATTTTCTGCCCGACACTCGGAATCCAATCAATTTTGAGTTAGGCCTTGCAAATTCCGGAGTTCATTGCTCCAGAATTTAACACAGTTTATTATTGTTGGCTTCATCGCTGACTTCCTGTAGTTAATCCTTCTGAGATATGCATGCCTCATTCTGGCATGGCATTATAGTTATATGGTAACGGTACTGCGCATGCACTCTATGGCGAACCACGGCGACTATGGCCGCTATTTATAAATGGACATCGACCGGCTGCCGGCGGGACGTTGAACTCTGTAATCTTTAGCTCCCATTGCCAAACGATTGATAAGATAAGCTCTCTTATGAGTACAATTAAGAATGAGAAAAGCCAGATCTTAATGTTGATCTTAAACGCTTCAGAATGGATTGCTCTCAGACGTTGCGTTGCCTTTTGATTGCATTTTATCGTTCCTATTAACTTTATAGTTCGTTGTTTGATCAATTGGAAATTGATCGTGGAATCGTTTTTTGATTATTTATTTTTGGATTACGTAACCGATCGTACATTCATTTTTGAATGTTATTTATTTATTTCTTACTTTTCCTACTTCGAAATTATTACTTTTATAATTTCATCTAGCATCTTCTACATCTTTTATGTGTGTGCAAGTGTCTCCTAACTGTTTCACTATAAGCCATATCAATAAATTACTTAAAATGATTCACGGGACAATGATCTTTATAAAAAAACCGACGGACGTCATAGACAATTTTCTCGGGCAGTGAACGGATGAAATTGTTCGCTACTATCTGATTTTATACAATGCCAATAGTAAAATATACACCATTTACTACAACCATGAGTAATATTAAATATATTGTACTCGTTTGTTTTGCCTACGAGGTTTTTGCTGTAGTAAGCTACTTCCAAGGTTCGCTTACGCATCATAGAGGCAAAGTTAAGTCTATGATGTCATCTATTATGAGGATATAAAAAAAATGAGCTCACCATCTACCCATGATGAAGTTAGATGGTATTTCCTTTAACATATCGACACCTACATTATAAAATACGTTTTCAAAATGGCTTCTCTCTTTTAAGATGTTAACACAGCTGTTATAAGTATTACTATAAGTGTATCTGACTCGCATTCAAATACCAAGATGGCATGATTCATAATTCTGACTAACTAATGACTTACGGACGTAAATAGTCATGAGAGCTTGCCCAATCAATAACAATCCGAGTCTCCATTCGATGAGAACTCTTTGGTGAACATCGCAAGTTTTTGAAAGGTTCTTGTTGATAAATACGGGCTAAATTTAAGTTTTTTGATGTTGGTAGCTCTTAGTATTGATGTTGCTCTTTATTTAAGGGCGTTAGAAGATTTATGTGAGCTTCTTTTGGATAAAAATAAAGGACTGCGCACGCGCGGGCTCTGGTTGTGGAATTTGGGTCTTGAGGAAGTTTTAAACATGTGTCACTACAAAATACGAAGATTGTGGATGCTTTTGCACTCTTCCATTTGAAATTAGGAGAACAGAGTTAGTAGAGTATAGACTAACATATGTAAGTGTTTTTCAAGTGATCGGATACTCCGTTTTTTCTAATTAATACTTTTAATAGCTCCAAAACTAGTAGACACGAATACTTGGAAAACACTCACTGGAGCGTAGACGATCATTTACTGTTAAATCCAATGCGGAATCGTTTCATCTAACATTGTCTTGATTGAATTAAAAACAGGAGAGATTGATGACTTAGAGTTGACCTCAATTTGTCAGTCACTTGTTTTGCTGAATAAGCTGACACAGCCTGAATAACAATATTAAGTGCTGCAGAGTTTGTTGCGCCACTTCTTCTTACCAGCTAAAGTGGTGAAGGGCGGGCGTTTTGGGGACTGTGTCAGGTAATTTTGACGTCCAAAAAGTTCTGATTCTCAGCCTAGTTTGAATAAATGACTTTTGATTTTGAATAAGAATTGGAACGAAGCCGATCGAGGGCGGAAAAAGTATGTGAGAAATAAGTCTGCAAGTATAGGCGCGTTAGACCATTGTAAGGCATGTTATTCATGCACGACGGTGAACAGCGGTAGTTTCTTTGTAGAATTTGATAAAGAAAGTATTTTAATTACTGTTAATTTGCAAGTTAAGTTGCTAAGCTGTATATGGGACGTCGCCATATCGGTTATCGACTGTCCGAATTGGAAGATAATATGGCACAATTGTTGGCATGGCATTTGTCTGTCCAATTTTTGCTTTGCGGTCATTTATGATGCATTGTCATTTGACATCTGTCAAGTGTGAACGAGTGTTGAGGTCATTACCATTATCTAGTCTTCCTGTATTATCTCTGAATCCAAAGCTGTTTAAACGAATTATAGTGCAATCTTGGCCTGCCATTTTGCTCTTGTTATCCCAACGTCAATTTATAGTTCCTCCTCAATAAGATTCAATCAAGACTTGAATTAAACGACCATAAGTGGATACGAGCAATAGAGAAAGGAGATATATATCAAATCAACTTGATTTAACATCTGTCAAACTGTAATCGAAATCTTTCTTTATGACTGACATTTACCATAGCGATTAAAAAGGATATAAAATATGTATGCAAAACAAGTCTGTAATGGTCAAAACAAATATATTATTTATATAACATCCGTGGATCATTTAATTCTCAACCAGTTGTACTAAGGTAGTTTGAATATTGACCAATTAAATTGTACCACATCTGACGTGACGGCGAGAATGTCTTTGCCTAGTTTAGAATGTTATTTGTTTTAAATATGTGCCTACTTACCTACCTACTTAATCAAGCACGAAGTTTCTAGAAACTTTTAATCAAAATCTATAGTCGGTAAATTAGTTAGTTAGTTGATAAAATATTGTCGGATAAACCTAGTATCCAATTGATTGAAACAAGTTCTATGTGAACTGAAAAAACTGTCTGCAAAATTCATACACGAGACATTTTTTGTCACAAAGATTTAAATCTCATGTCATTGTCTTCTGTTGACCTTCTGATAATAACTAAGTATTGTAATGAGAGTCTATCTACATGTTCATATTCCACATCACACTGTTCACACATATTTTATAACTTTTATTGGTGCAATACAGTTTTTGATCATGCGCGTTAGGGGATGACAGAGGTGCCCTCCTTACCGGTGCGTTCGAGCGCGAAAAATAACCGTTCTGTCATTGTCTATTCCCGAATTATGAACGGAGATATGCAAGAACACAATATTGTACCGGTCGACCTACTTTTATATGAAAAATCATAATGGCATTCCTTGCTATTTTATTATTAAATATACTGTAAACCGCGAACTAACATTACGCTAAGTACGATTCGAATTGTATTTGTAGCGCATTCCATGACAGAGGCCGTTAGCAACGGTTCCCATGCCCGCGAAACTATAGGAAAACAACAGTGGGAATACATACCTTAGCTCCAATCTGGTTTCCGCACTGGCCGGCCTGGAGATGCACGATTTCCCTCATGTTTGATTATTAAAAAATACTTTATTTGTAATAAATAACTTAATACACTATACGCGACTCTCGCACTACACAACTCGCAGATTTGATCAGCCGCTCAGCCCGGTGGGGATTTTTGAGGCTTGCTTCGCCTCCGCGCTGCGGACGGATCGCGGGCTGTGATTGGTCGATCACGACAGCACGCTGCCAACTTCACGGCACGCGAGACGCTTATCAATTCAAAAATGGAGTCATCCCACATTTCTATGTATGGATATTGTCGTCGCGATTGTATTGATGGTCGTTCGTTTAGAAACGTCAGTTTTTTGTTTGATAAGGTGTGGTGACACCGAAAAGGTCGCATGTTTTTTAAATTATTTTTAAGGTTCTTTTGTTTTTGGTTCTCTTTGACATGAATGCGTGCTGGGCCTGGGTTGTGATCATGCGTATATTTTACGGGAACGGGATAGTTTTGTGCGATTAGTTTCCATGGCGTGGCGTGTCGCGGCACCCGGCACCCCCTGCTTACTGCTTACAGCCCCTAAACACGTACATAGTCTGTTTGTTCGATAACAGTTGTCTGTCATGAGTGTCATGTAACTAAACGTGAAGCAGACATATAATTTACCTACTTCATGTTTATTTTATTTTACTTAATTTAATATTTTCGACAAAATTCAAAACTTCGTGTTCTTTTTATATTATGCCGAATGTGGTAAAAATTACAATACATAATGAAGCGTAGATAACAAAATAATAAACAAATTATTTAATGTAGGTACTCCAAGTTGCCTTTATGATTATTGACATCATAAAAATATGGCATCTTTGGGATAAAATCTTAATAATATATACCTATCTATCTAATCTCAGCGGTATGAATCAAAAAATTAAATAACATTACGATTCAATATAATCAGCTGATAGTGATCAACTTTCCATTACACATCAATTATTTACCAAAGTACCTACCTACTTAAATAAACAAATTAGTCATGAAACCATAAAAACATCGAAGTTATTTACAATAATAACTTCATTCAATAGTTTACTGGGTCAATCATTACCTACCTGCTTATTATTATCTCATGCCAAATGCTTCGGGATGCGATGTGGGCAATGGAAGACGCGTGACAACAATAGAACGTTCTTTAATTGTCAGGTCTTGCTTGATAGGTCATAGGTCAGCACCAAATGATGTTCTTAGAGGAGAGTAGATTCTTGGGTCATTTATTTATAGGTAAATAAAACAGTACAACACCAATTACATTAATTAACATAGAAACTATCAATCCATTATTACTTGACAATAATTACGTTGTTTATCATTTAATTTAAAACTAACATGGAACAGTGGAGTCCCTTGCATACTTTCTCGCATAGAACACCAGACATATGCGCATAATTTTACTCCATTCATCCGCAAACATATCACATTCAGGGGTGGCAGATAGAAGGGCATTTACGAGTAGTTACCACCTTTAGAGTGCGACCATAGAAATGTAAAAAATGGGCTCCGGCTATAGTTTTGGATGACAGTTGCGCAAACAGATTGACATTATGGTGTCATAATGGAAGATACCAAGAACTGTATGTATTCTAGATATTTATTTTTGTATTATTATTTCATTTTATTTCTCCTATATAGTGTGACGTTGCAAAACTAATAGTAGCGACATCTGTCGTGGAATAGCGTTTGTCATGGTGGTTTACGTTTCGCAAAGACGGTTTTTTGTGTTTAGTAAATTAATTACAGTTTATCAGTTAATTAAAACAAATAAACAAACATTCATAATTCACCATATTTTTAATTACAAAACAATGTCGAATGTATTAAAGATAAAAATCGATAATAATCTTATATAGTCTGTGGAAGATTATTCGAGATACTGTCAGATTGGTTTGGAAAAAACGGTGTTCCGTGTCCGGTCTTTTACGACCAAGAACACGAGCCTGGGGGCTGTTTGAGAGGGACTTTATATCCTGAGAGGAACGGGATGTGCCCAAATAACCCAATGGGGTTTTAATATAAATTCCAGTAAGAGCAGAATCCTGTGAGTATTAAACCATTTGCTTTATTCTTGCTGGACAGCCTATAGCCCAGGTCTCTTGCATGTGTGTTCTGACACGAGGACGTTGTTACAGGTCTGGCTTGTTATGCTAGCCTTCTTTTGATTGGTGCTATGCGCAGCTAAATTGATGCCTGGATGTTGCGCCGTTGTGTGATGATTTGGAATTCATCAGAGCGCAGGTGTTTTTGAGATTATCCCTTGCGGTGTGGTCATCCGACGTTCAGGAAGGCCTTACTTAGCCGATTCCCGGTTATGAGGAAGTTCGCCACTCCAGGTAACGAAAGCGTCACCATCTCGTCCGTAGGCCGCGTTCGCGTGTGCTCACAGGAACCTCCTGTGAGCGAAGCCAAGGACCGACGATCCGTCAACTGACTGAGGTCAGAACTAACTGATTGGTATGAACTGAATGTGGTCAACTGAGAGACTTTAACTGATTGGTATTAACTGACTTCAAAACTGAGAGGTTATCCGTGTAAGATAATAATTTAACCTATGAGAGAGTTAGGCCTTTTGTAAAAAGGCTAGGTGTTAAGACCAGTTGTTTTAAGATATTGTGTCTCGGGTTTGCTTAGCATATTAGTTATTTTCCCCATATGAGCACAGTCCAAATAGGTCGACACATGTACGTGAGCTAGTAAGGTTATTGATGTATTCCCTCGCGGACTCGCATAGCGACTCTGAGAAACTGCTATTGTCTCATGCAGGTTTTCACCCATACCACTAGGTACGGAGACTAGTTGTGTGGGTGAATGCCATAGTAGCAGGGAAAGAGGCATTATTTTAGTGGCTCGCTACTTTGTTTGTATGTGTGCCTTAATTTTGTATTAATTCCAATAAACTTGTATTGTGTAAGAAGGTACTTGTTTAATTGAATCTTTCCCTAGCAGTATATACCCTATAAATTTACTTTAGCACGGTGGTGAGTAGTATAGTTCAAATAGAAACCATCATCAGCTTGTTTCCAATTAATTTCTGTAAACTACGCACGGGCCAGTGTTACAATAGGATAGTGAACTCACGCAAAACAAGGTCCACGGTACCATACTTATTGCATACACAATTTTTTTTTTTCGATAATTTTATGTCTCCTAAGATAACACGCAAATCTCAAATAATAGTAAGAGGTAAACCACAACTACCGACCAAACAAACCTCAATCAACTCAGCCTATCGCAGTCCACTGCTGGACATAGGCCTTCCCCAGGCTGCGCCACAACACCCTGTCCTCCGCCTTCCGCATCCAGTCTACCCCAGCCACCTTCGTTAGGTCGTCCGTCCATCTAGCTGGGCAACCAAACCTACTTAATATTCATTCCGTGTAGGAATTGAACCCATAACGCAGGAGCCAAACAACCGCTGCGCCAGTTGAGACATCAAATATTTTGTTTTGGTTAGTAAGCGTTTTCTTTGACATGGAAGAGGGCTTTAATAAATAAGTAGAGGTAGACGTGACAACGGGGACACGGGGTCCTTTGATAAGAGATGAGATATATGCATTTCGTCAATCACTAAAGGAAGCTGCTGCCATTTTGCATTCGTCGCTTTTCTCGATACAAAAGTCGCATTTTGACTCATATCAAAAGTACGTGGCTACAGGGGTTCTACTCCATAAGTGAAGGGCAGGCCTTATTTCTTTTGTAAATTTGACGTTCGAAAAGTGCTTATTCTTAGCCTAATTTGACTTTTGATTTTAAGCACGTAATCCGTAGTTTTGGCGAAGTTACGGACGCCTCCGAATCCGTATCAGTTACGGACGTAAAGATTAGTTCGGTTTCCGAACTAAGAATGAATGACAACACTATTAATTTGACAGTTGTCCCTTATCCCGATGTGTTCTTGCCCGTCACAAAAGTTTGTTTTGTCACTTGTTTTGACGGACCAACTACGTCCGGACGGGCCCGTATCTTTATTGACGGACTTTTTAGTCCGTCAATAAAGATACGGTACGTCAATAAAATCTTTGAAACTGGGGGTCCACTCTTTTGAGTGGACCCCCAGTTTCAAAGGTTTTTCGCACAGTGGTCGCTGGTCATTCGGGCCGAGATCGAAATCTGAACCTCCCGTTCAACACTCCTCAACAGATGAGCTATTGGCTACCACTTAGCATAATCAGCCAATAATGTTTTTACTGCTAGGACACAGGCCTCCTCTCTTCGAGAGGAAGAGGGCAGTAATCTACCACGCGGCCCAGTGCGGGTTGGTGGATGTCACATGTCTTTGAATTTTTGGTTCTAGGACATGTCGTTTTCCTCACGATATTTTCTCTCACCGTTTTGAGAGCAGCGGTGATAAAATTAATAAAGTCTGGGTTCGAACCTACGGTCTACATCTGAAATCTCGGAAGTTGGAGCCGTTATCTCTGGACCACCACTGCTCCATCGCACCGCTGCTACCGCTTAGTAAATAGAAAAAGCAACTTGGATAAATTAAACTAAACTTAAAACTAAAACTGAACTGAACTAAACTGAAAGGAGACTTTGTTTCAGAATCAGAAACTACCTTATTAAACTTAACTAAAACAATAAAACAATGATGTAATTGCAGTTTATATTTGTACCTACATCGGTATTAATCTATCTATATAAATAAAAACAAAAGGCCTGACTGACTGACTGACTGACTCATCAACGCCCAGCCCAAACCCTTGGACCTAGAAAGCTGAAATTTTACACGATGGTTCCTTTTATGATGTGGACCAGGAATAAGAAAGGATTTTTTGAAATTCAACCCCTAAGGGAGTTAAATAGGGGATGAAAGTTTGTATGAAAGTCCGTCAGTTTTAAAGTTAGGATCTTCAAGTTTTGTGTTTAGGCTGACGATTGAAAATTAATTTATACGTGTCTCAGCGTTTTTGATAATTCTACCCCCAAAGAGTTAAAAAGGGGGATGATGTTGTGTATGAAAGTCCGTCAGTTTAAAAGTTAGGATCTTCAAATTTTGTGTTTAGGCTGACGATTGAAAATTAATTTATACGTGTTTCAGCGTTTTTGATAATTTCACCCCTCACGGGGGATGAACGACCTGACTGAGATATCAACGCACAGCCTAAACCGCTGGTCCTAGGGACTTAAATTTTGGAGGGTGTGTTCTTTGTAAAGAGTAGGTATCCAATAAGAAAGGGTTTTTGGAAATTCAACCTTAAAGGGGGTGAAAAGGGGGGATTTTGTTTGTATGAAAAATCTTATTCCTTGAGTTAATAACCTTGAAACTTGGCACGAATACTTATCTAAGTAAATTATGAAGTTTGGCATTTTTCGTTTTTCTAAACTACCCCCTAAAGAGGTATTGGGGGGTGTCAACATTTGTATGGAAGAATTTTATCGCGCTGTCTGATTAACTTGAAACTCAGTATTTATACTAAGGACAAAAAATAAAGAATAACGTGTATCAGGGTTTTTCGAAAATCTACCCCTAACTGTGTGAAAAGGGGTAGTTAATTTTGCAAGGTCATATTTTACTGCGTGGCTTGATTAGCTGGAAAAATGGCATGAATAATCTTTGAGTCAAGTTATGAACACAACTTAAACGATTTTTCATAATTGCACCCATGTAGGGGTGAAAAGTGGGAATACAGTTCAAAAAATCTTATTAATTTGGTTAATAAACTTGAAACTTGGCACGAATATTTATCTAAATAAATTATGAACTTTGGCATTTTTTGTTTCTATAAACTAACCCCTAAAGGAGGATTGGGGTGGGGGGTGTCAAAATTTGTATAGAAGAATTTTAACGCGTGGTCCGATTACCTCGAAACTCGGTATTTATACTTAAGACCAAAAATATAGAATAACGTGTATCAGGGTTTTCCGAAAATCTACCCCTAATGGGGTGAAAAGTGGTAGTTAATTATACAGGGGAAGATTTTATGCGTGGCTTGATTAACTCAACAATTCGTATAAATAATCTTTAAGTCAAGTAATGAACACACCCCAAACAATTTTTCGAAATTCTACCCCTATGGGGGTGAAAAGCGGGAATACAGTGTATATGAAAAATCTTATGGCACGAATACTTATATAAGTAAATTATGAAATTTGGCATTTTTTGTTTTTCTAAACTACCCCTCATCCCAGTGGATGAGGGGTAGTTTAGAAAAACACTTTAACTTGAACAGATCTCCAAGAACTTAGCAATGCAAGCCTTGAGGTTGGACTGAAGATGAATATGTCTAAGACCAAAGTCATGTGCAATGAAACACCTAGAAGCATAAAAGTAGGCGGGGAGATAATACAACATGTCCAGGAATACCTTTACTTGGGTCAAGTAGTCTCTTTCCAGGCGAGGCAAGATAAAGAAATCTCAAGACGAACGGAAAACGCCTGGAAGATCTACTGGTCCTTGAAGGAACTATTTAAGGGTGAGTTGCCTATGGCACTGAAACGCAGGCTCATGGACATGTGTATTCTTCCCGTTTTAACCTATGGTGCACAAACTTGGTCTTTGACTAACATCCAGAAGTCCAAACTCAAGGTCTGCCAACGAGCAATGGAGCGCAGTATACTAGGCGTTAAATTAACGGATCGTGTTCGAAACACAATACTGCGCTCCAAAACGAAGATAGTTGACGTGGCTGAAAAGGCTGCTCAACTTAAATGGGACTGGACAGGACATGTCTGCCGCATGCCGGACTAACTGTGGGCCCAAATAGTGCAGAATTGGTGCCCTGAGACAGTGAGACGGGGTCGCGGCAAGCCACGTATGCGATGGCGGAACGAGCTGGATAGGTTCCGTTAAAATTGGAGGGAGGACGCGCGGGCACGCGAAAAATGGAAGGAGTGGAGGGAGGCCTTTGCCCAGGAGTGGGACAGGGCAGGCTAGACAAAAAAAAAACTACCCCCTAACGGGGGATTGGGGCGTCAGAATTTCTATGGAAGAATTTTAACGCGCGGTCCGATTAACTCGAAATTCTGAATTTATACTTAAGAGCAAAAATAATGAATAACGTGTATCAGGGTTTTTCGAAAATCTACCCTTAACCGGGTGAAAAGGGGTAATTAATTTTACAGGGGAGGATTTTACTGCGTGGTTTGATTAACTCGAAAATTGGTATAAATAATCTTTGAGTCACGTTATGAACACATCACGAACGATTTTTTAAAATTCCATACCTGTGGGGGTGAAAAGCGGGAATGCAGTTTATTTGAAAAATCTGATTCCTTTGATCTATAAATTTAAAAACTGGCCCGAATACTTATTTATCTAAATAAATGATAAAGATCATACCTACATATATTTTCGAAATTTTTAGAGGACAGTACGAATTTCACGCGGACGAAGTCGCGGGCAGAAGCTAGTAATGAATATTTATAATTGGATGTGTCAACACTGATAGTAAAACAATGTCAGGTGGCGTCCCAACCACAGAACACACTCATCACAGAGCTGACTCTTTGCATTATTTCAGCCTGCAACTGGCCCTACATCATCCTCCTCTCTCCATTCTGAGGTTGGGTTTCTACACCTATCCTGTAAGCCTTCATAATAAAATTTAGCTCCTGCCTTCCGAGCTATATCACCTTTTTCACAAACAAACCATCCATCGTTTCTTTGGTAATATAACAAGAGAGGCATCTTGTTAAAACCATCAACATTCATACTTTACACTGTTCTTGTTACAGCTTTAAATAATGGTTCTACTATAAGGCAAATCTTCTCGTACAGAAAAAATACGTGCATTAATCACCATAGTTGCTCAGGTGCCCTGTCAGTTCACCAAAAATTAATTTACAAATTTTTACTTGACAAACAACGGTTGGCAAAAACATGATTTGTCATTTCATCATTATACAACAACAAGTTTGCCAAATAATTCACTTTACAAAATATTCACCAGATAAACTTTTGTTTAATAACGTGTTATTTAACAAGCAATTCATTTTTTATTCATTTTATTTAATAAAACAACGTTTGGAATAAAAACGTTTTGCACATTGACTTATCATTACGCAATTTCCTAAAAATGAAATTCATTCTTTCATCGACTTGCGCTAATAGAAAAAAACCGGTCAAGAGCGTGTCGGGCCACGCTCAGCGTAGGGTTCCGTAGTTTCCCGTCCGTCACAATAAGTGTTCCCACGTACAATTCGATAATACCCGACCCAATGTAATAAGTACCTACAGCGCCATCTCTCAGGGAATTGGGTTACTAATTAATACATAGACGTGCCAGAAGTTTTCGGTGGTAATTTTGGATTGCGAGAACCGATTTTAATAATTCTTTTTTTGTTTGAAAAAAGGTACGTTCAGGATAATAAAATATGTAAACGAAGTTAAAAAAAAAAAAAAAGACGGGTTGCACTCCGGGAGTGCCGGCAGAAGTGAAAACTTGAATATTAACGTTGAAATAAATCAATTATTAATTTAATTAATGTTAACTCATTTTTTTTCAATATTTCTGCGTCACTTTTTTCATTAATAGATGCACTTTGTTCAATTTCCATATTTTAAACACTTTCGGTCTTATTCATAAAAAAAGCCTATTGAAGGTTTAAACCATTCATTAGTTAAAATGCTCAATAGGCCTTTAAAATAGTCGATAAAATTTTGTATTCATAAACGCTTCATAAACGTTCTATAACTAGAATGTCCTACAACTTCTAAATGTTGCCATTATAATAAAGTCATCCAACAAATTGGCCAACACATTAAATCGGCATACGAGAATATCTGTCTACGAACCGAATATTTGTGTCCATAGACATTATTACGTATGAAAAACGAATTTATTGTCTACAGTTTCAACAGTTTTGACGCGATGTGACAACGTCATGGTCGTCATGGAAACAATATGAATATGTCAATGAATGAATTTGATATTGTATGTGTCAAACTAAAAAACTTTTGAATATTTTTTTTGTATTTAAAAGAAATGAAATTAAGACCGGAGACTAGTTGCAATAAAGGGCAAAGAATTGAATATTGGTTGGAGGAGGATAAGGTGTGTACCTACTGTTACAGCTAAAATGTGTTCAAAGTAAGTTATGTTTTGTAAACATTCTCAATTTCTTATACTTATGCTTGCTTTTGCTTCTAATCCTTAGATTTTTTGGAAGAATTGGTCAGGGAGAGGTCTCCATAATAGAAAATAAAAACACTGACACAAGCACTAACGCTAAACAGGGGCAGCCTGGCATGATTTACGAATTAGGTGCCTATCCAATTTACAATTTTACGAAGAACTTCGTTTGCCTGTACAAAACTCATTGTAACAAAAAAAAACCCGCCATAAGAATAATAATGACTGTTATTTTGATGCCGCTACTGATTAATTAAATCAGTATAAATAAGATAATGAAGAGAAAGAATTTATAACATTAGTTTTGTATTTCAGGTCAATAGGACTAGTAAGGATGGTGCTTCACTACGAATAGCAGAAAATGAAACGGCCTACAGAAGAGATGGCACAGATGGAAAATGAAAAGCAAACATTTTAAAAATGTTGTTCTGCTTGCACAAGTTTTAGAAGCCAAATTAGAGTTTAGAGTATTGTTCAGCCATGAACAGGCAAGAGTTACATACGCCAGCGTC
This sequence comes from Amphipoea lucens, assembly GCA_947508005.1. Classification (NCBI taxonomy): domain Eukaryota; kingdom Metazoa; phylum Arthropoda; class Insecta; order Lepidoptera; family Noctuidae; genus Amphipoea; species Amphipoea lucens. The sequence goes on from OX382375.1 coordinate 18,661,248, forward strand.
AGCATCAAGAGCGACATACATTCGTTCCACATAAATTAGTAATTAGTAAATGAATAAATTAGTCATCAAGCTGGAGTAGAGTTTGATTCATCTTCCATAATTCCTCTCACTATGGCCAAGACACCTTTAGCCATCACCAGTTCTATGAGTCTGTGGGACCGGCAATGACAAAACTATTTCCTGTGTACACATTGCACGACGTACACAAACCCCTATTCCTACCCAAATTCTGTCTGTTCCCGTAGGCTTGTATGATAGGTTAGAGTGTTAGGATAACTAGGGTGTTAAGTAGTTGCTGTAGGTTTATAATCAGTAGGGTGAGGTCCCCATAGATACCAGGCTCAATTGTTACAAACTTAGCCACACTGTATGCATTTGGATTGAAAAATAACAGCCGTACTAAGCTGTAAGTCCCGGTGCGTACAAGTATTATAAAAATAAACTGATATTTGTATACAAGCTTTTTATTAATGAACTACTCCCTAAATTTCTTCTCTTTTACTTTAGATCTTGTTGGCTCAAAATATTGCCACTTCCACGTTGTCGTCGGTGGCAGCGCAGAGGTCACTTTGACTGCATGTTTTGGGTAGGACAAATAAGGCAGGATAGGAAGTGGAGCATGTTTTGCAACATAGCTTCACAGCCACACCCTACTGGAGCATCTCCCTGCAGGGTGTAAACTTCCGTGGTCGACACGGAAGCATTGTTTTCACACAAAAACAGCAATGTCCCACAGTATTTCTTGTTGCTATAATGTGCTTCGTTATATTTTTCGTCGCTTCTATTTTGTATTGTAGGTAGGTATATAATAATAAACTAAATTGGTTAAACAGAAGTTCAAAATAAATTAAATACAACTGCGGCTCCTCGAAGTACTATTGTTTACGAAACTGACTTTTCAAACATTTGTATGTACGTCAAATGTCATTTTCTTCGGCCATCTTTGTCGTGTCTCACTTGGTTCACTTCGGTTGGCGCCGCCGTAGAAAGAGATGGGGGGGGGAAATCTCTCCTGACGGTCACGTGTCCTGACGCGATGCCCTGACGCGAGTTTAACATTTTTTACCCATTACAAAAAGTGTTCAACGCCGCTAAAGAAGTTTTCACTTCAAAAAAAATGCTTGCATATACCTACGATTATACTACGAACTTAGTCCAGAAATGATTTTGTACAACTTTTTATCTTTTTTGTACAAAAACTGTTGTTTCTATCAAGTTCAAAATAATTTTCCTAGAAAGTCCTTATAAAGTTCTACTTTTCAGATTTTTTTCATATTTTCTAAACTTATGGTTCAAAAGTTAGAGGGGGGGGGGACACATTGTTTTTTACTTTTGGAGCGATTATTTCCGAAATTATTGACATTATCAAAAAATTATTTTAATAAACCCCTATTCATTTTTAAATACCTTTCCAACAATATATCACACGTTAGGGCTGAAATTTAAAAAAAAATCACTTCCCACTTTACATATAGGGGGGCTACCCTAATAAAACATTTTTTTCCAATTTTTATTTTACCACTTTGTCGACGTGATTGATATACATATTGGTACCCAGCTTTCTAGTGCTAACGGTCACAGAGATTAAGCGAGGACGGACAGACGGACGGACGGACAGACAGACATGGCGAAACTATAAGGGTTCCTAGTTGACTACGGAACCCTAAAAAGAGATTATTTATAGTGGGCTACCCGGAACCGAACTAGTTAGATTAGGTTAATTATTAAAAAAAAAAATGTTAGGTTAGGTTAGGTTAAAACTGTGACCCCTGCGCACGAGCCGAGCGAGCGAAGCGAGCGGTGCCGCGGCAGCGGCCGGCGAGTGCCAGAAACGACTAGATTTTATTAAAAAAAAAATACTATTACACAAAATATGGGTGCCAGAAACGACTTGCGCTAATAGAAGGTAAAAAGAGATTATTTTTAGTAGGCTACCCGGAACCGAACTAGTTACATTGGGTTAATTATTAAAAAAAAAAATGGTTCGGTTAGGTTAGGATAAAACTGTGACCCCCTACGCACGAGCCGAGCGAGCGAAGCGAGCGGTGCCGCGGTAGCGGCCGGCGAGTGCCAGAAATGACTAGATTATTTAGAAAAAAATACTTGTCTGAAAATTATTTGACCCAAATGGAAATATATGATCACTTTGCGACTGGTTTAGAAAATCTTTACATAGTATAAAACAAAGTCACTCCCGCTGTCTGTAAGCTTAGATCTTTTAAACTACGCAACGGATTTTTGCAGTCGCTAGTGTATTATAAAATGATATTTTGTATAACGTTATTTTTCCAAAAGAATCTAAATATTAAATGAAAAATGTATAAATGATTAAATATCATCCGTAACATTTGTAAAGAGAAGCATTTGCCAAATAAATGTTTGTAAAGCGAGTGTTTATAAAATAAAACATTTGCGGAATGAGTTGTTTGTGAAATAAATAGTATACGAAACGTTGGTTGTAAACTAAAAATTTGTCAATGGAGTTTTGGTGAAACATTAGTGAACCAGTTGCTCATTTCGTGTTGCCAATTTCACAGTAATTTTAGTCCAGGTGATAAAGAAAAAGTAATGTGAAAGGATCGTACCCTGTAGCGTTCTAATGTTTTTGCTTACTCTCACGGGACAAAAGCGTGAGTTTATGTATCTAACTCCAAGTTTCTCAAGACATTTTCCTTTTAATACACACATAAATAACAGTTTTATGACAAACATCTGTGTCCTTACGTTGTTATCCACTACCGGGCTCAAGGCGACATGAGTCAAGTTAGAGAATGCTGTGTTTTACTCTTTTTCCTCCATTTGTAAACTGTTTAGCAATGACATGTGTATATAATGACTTAATCAAATACATAGTAATGAAAGAAAATTGTATGTTAGTCGTTAGTTGTGTGTATCGTTTGATAATTGCATTGGCCCTAGGATAGAGCCTTGCGGAACTGGTGTAGGTAGGAAGCCTATATTTAGTAGTGGGTGACTACTTTCGGTTATTATGTAGTTTATTGGGTTCGTCAAAGTTGCCACAGTTTTAGACATTTAATTACAGTTGAAAGAATTGACAAAAACACAGTTCTAGTGTGGAATATCGTGTCAAAAGCCCTAATTACTTTTTGGAAAGAAGTTTTACCCTTTATATTGTATATTAATTATTTTTAAGCTGTGCATATATATTATATTTATTATTGTCGCTTAAGGATTTTACAGCCCGTCCTCATGACATAGTCATTTTGTCTCCATTTACGACCCATTCAAGAAAATGGGTCGTTAATTTCCTGGTTACGTTAGCTATAAAAGTTATAGACATGAACAGGACCAGATGGAAACAGTATTTGACCACAATGATACCGCAAATCAAGTAGTAACAATCAACATTATAATAGGTATAAGACAACGGGAACTAAAGAGGTTGGTTGTAAAAGAAAAAATGAAGATTAATAATGCCTTGAGGAATTACCAGTGGGCGTATGAGATGTAAGATGTATTTAGATTGATAACAGCGAATCAAATGAGTTATAATAAGTTGTATATGATATCTTAATATAAACTGCCCACGCTGATATTACGCATGTTGTTGTTAAGTTCAGTTGTGACCAAATAAGTGAAGCAGGTAATAAGGTTGATTTGAATGAATTACCGAGCGTTGTAGATTAAGTTTACGGGTTTACAATACGACTTGTTGCAAGAGCACTTTGTAGATAAACAACTTTTTATAAGATCTAGGTTACAGTTCGTAAAAATATAGGAACTGATATCGTTAAGTTGCTTAATCGACCTATAGGCACTGCTGACAATTCTGCAATCTATTGTAGGTTTCTAATCCCTAGTCGAGCAAAAAGCGTTATTGGATTTTTCTGACAGATATAGCCAAGTCGGTACCTACTCGTAGTTCTTATATTTTATAACCGATAGTATAGACCGATACTAATTTACTAATAGGTACAGTTAGACACAGCTTAGATGTAGCATCGGCAAAATTCGTAAAACCGATCACATCCGAACTAAGTGCGCCTTCAAAATCACCAATCTTTATTACTACTTTAGGAAGATAAGTAAGATTTTACGAACGTTTTACGAATTTTGCCGATGCTACATCTAAGTTGTGTCGAACTGTACGAGTCGCCGTGTAAAGCTCTACTATATATTAGTTAAACATATACACTTGGGAGCAAATAAATCGAGCCACTTGCCTTTTTTTCACGTATAATGGTTATTACTTTTTGGTATTATGGAACGTATAAATTCGAAACATATATCGCCTAAGAGCTTATTTAATAACCTTTACAATGAGGGTAAATTATTGAATGATAACCTTTTTTAATTATAAATTATTGGCTCTGAAAGAAAAACGGTAATCTATATAAATAAAAACAAAAGGCCTGACTGACTGACTGACTGACTCATCAACGCCCAGCCCAAACCCTTGGACCTAGAAAGCTGAAATTTTACACGATGGTTCCTTTTATGATGTGGACCAGGAATAAGAAAGGATTTTTTGAAATTCAACCCCTAAGGGAGTTAAATAGGGGATGAAAGTTTGTATGAAAGTCCGTCAGTTTTAAAGTTAGGATCTTCAAGTTTTGTGTTTAGGCTGACGATTGAAAATTAATTTATACGTGTCTCAGCGTTTTTGATAATTCTACCCCCAAAGAGTTAAAAAGGGGGATGATGTTGTGTATGAAAGTCCGTCAGTTTAAAAGTTAGGATCTTCAAATTTTGTGTTTAGGCTGACGATTGAAAATTAATTTATACGTGTTTCAGCGTTTTTGATAATTTCACCCCTCACGGGGGATGAACGACCTGACTGAGATATCAACGCACAGCCTAAACCGCTGGTCCTAGGGACTTAAATTTTGGAGGGTGTGTTCTTTGTAAAGAGTAGGTATCCAATAAGAAAGGGTTTTTGGAAATTCAACCTTAAAGGGGGTGAAAAGGGGGGATTTTGTTTGTATGAAAAATCTTATTCCTTGAGTTAATAACCTTGAAACTTGGCACGAATACTTATCTAAGTAAATTATGAAGTTTGGCATTTTTCGTTTTTCTAAACTACCCCCTAAAGAGGTATTGGGGGTGTCAACATTTGTATGGAAGAATTTTATCGCGCTGTCTGATTAACTTGAAACTCAGTATTTATACATAACATACATAACATAATCAGCCTATAACGTTCCCACTGCTGGGACACAGGCCTCCTCTCTGTGAGAGGGAGTGGGCCGTAATCCACCACGCGGGCCCAGTGCGGGTTGGGGGATGTCACATGTCTTCGAATTTTTGGTTCTAGGACATGCCGGTTTCCTCACGATGTTTTCCTTCACCGTTTTGAGAGCAGTGGTAATGAAATAATTTACACAAAGTAATCCGCCTGTCGGGGTTCGAACCTACGACCTACAACTTGTAAGTCGCGGCTGATACCACTGGGCCACCACTGCTCGCATCGTATTTATCGTCGTATTTATACTAAGGACAAAAAATAAAGAATAACGTGTATCAGGGTTTTTCGAAAATCTACCCCTAACTGTGTGAAAAGGGGTAGTTAATTTTGCAAGGTCATATTTTACTGCGTGGCTTGATTAGCTGGAAAAATGGCATGAATAATCTTTGAGTCAAGTTATGAACACAACTTAAACGATTTTTCATAATTGCACCCATGTAGGGGTGAAAAGTGGGAATACAGTTCAAAAAATCTTATTAATTTGGTTAATAAACTTGAAACTTGGCACGAATATTTATCTAAATAAATTATGAACTTTGGCATTTTTTGTTTCTATAAACTAACCCCTAAAGGAGGATTGGGGTGGGGGGTGTCAAAATTTGTATAGAAGAATTTTAACGCGTGGTCCGATTACCTCGAAACTCGGTATTTATACTTAAGACCAAAAATATAGAATAACGTGTATCAGGGTTTTCCGAAAATCTACCCCTAATGGGGTGAAAAGTGGTAGTTAATTATACAGGGGAAGATTTTATGCGTGGCTTGATTAACTCAACAATTCGTATAAATAATCTTTAAGTCAAGTAATGAACACACCCCAAACAATTTTTCGAAATTCTACCCCTATGGGGGTGAAAAGCGGGAATACAGTGTATATGAAAAATCTTATGGCACGAATACTTATATAAGTAAATTATGAAATTTGGCATTTTTTGTTTTTCTAAACTACCCCTCATCCCAGTGGATGAGGGGTAGTTTAGAAAAACACTTTAACTTGAACAGATCTCCAAGAACTTAGCAATGCAAGCCTTGAGGTTGGACTGAAGATGAATATGTCTAAGACCAAAGTCATGTGCAATGAAACACCTAGAAGCATAAAAGTAGGCGGGGAGATAATACAACATGTCCAGGAATACCTTTACATGGGTCAAGTAGTCTCTTTCCAGGCGAGGCAAGATAAAGAAATCTCAAGACGAACGGAAAACGCCTGGAAGATCTACTGGTCCTTGAAGGAACTATTTAAGGGTGAGTTGCCTATGGCACTGAAACGCAGGCTCATGGACATGTGTATTCTTCCCGTTTTAACCTATGGTGCACAAACTTGGTCTTTGACTAACATCCAGAAGTCCAAACTCAAGGTCTGCCAACGAGCAATGGAGCGCAGTATACTAGGCGTTAAATTAACGGATCGTGTTCGAAACACAATACTGCGCTCCAAAACGAAGATAGTTGACGTGGCTGAAAAGGCTGCTCAACTTAAATGGGACTGGACAGGACATGTCTGCCGCATGCCGGACTAACTGTGGGCCCAAATAGTGCAGAATTGGTGCCCTGAGACAGTGAGACGGGGTCGCGGCAAGCCACGTATGCGATGGCGGAACGAGCTGGATAGGTTCCGTTAAAATTGGAGGGAGGACGCGCGGGCACGCGAAAAATGGAAGGAGTGGAGGGAGGCCTTTGCCCAGGAGTGGGACAGGGCAGGCTAGACAAAAAAAAAACTACCCCCTAACGGGGGATTGGGGCGTCAGAATTTCTATGGAAGAATTTTAACGCGCGGTCCGATTAACTCGAAATTCTGAATTTATACTTAAGAGCAAAAATAATGAATAACGTGTATCAGGGTTTTTCGAAAATCTACCCTTAACCGGGTGAAAAGGGGTAATTAATTTTACAGGGGAGGATTTTACTGCGTGGTTTGATTAACTCGAAAATTGGTATAAATAATCTTTGAGTCACGTTATGAACACATCACGAACGATTTTTTAAAATTCCATACCTGTGGGGGTGAAAAGCGGGAATGCAGTTTATTTGAAAAATCTGATTCCTTTGATCTATAAATTTAAAAACTGGCCCGAATACTTATTTATCTAAATAAATGATAAAGATCATACCTACATATATTTTCGAAATTTTTAGAGGACAGTACGAATTTCACGCGGACGAAGTCGCGGGCAGAAGCTAGTTTTGATAGAAAATTGTAGGGTTAAAACAGTCCAGAAAATCTATCGAAATCAGGGCGCGGGGGGGTAATACAAGAAATTAAGAATAAGTTTATACCATAATTTTGTTTTTTCTGGACTTTTTTAACTCTACAATTTTCTATCAAAATTACCGTTTTTCTTTCAGAGCCAATAATTTATCATTAAATAAGGTTTATCATTCAATAATTTACCCTCATTGTAAAGGTTATTAAATAAGCTCTTAGGCGATATATGTTTCGGATTGATACGTTCCATAATAACAAAAATAATAACCATTATACATGAAAAAGGAAGTGGCTCGATTTATTTGCTCCCAAGTGTACTTACGAGAGTAAGTACACTTGTTTGACCCTTTTAAGGACCTCAATTTGAGAAAATTGAGGTCCTTAAAAGGGTCAAACATTCTACAATGCCCGTAGAAGGAAAACCCTGTATTTACAACTAATTGTTAGCATGTTCTAGCTAATGCGAATTATGATGCCAAGGACGCTGTACCCAGTGTGATGAGTATATCATAGCTGGCTCATTGGTCATCGGGTGAGATTCACAGAAATCGGACAGTATTGCGAACTTGCGGTTACATGAGTACTCGAAAATAACAACAAAATAACTTATTTGGGTCATCGTTCATAAACGATTGAAGCTGTGAGCTGGAATTGTTTTTATTTTAGTTGAAGCCTGTAACAGGAAAATTTTAAGATGTTAAATATAGCGTCATAAATTATGCCGACTGTTGTACAATCGAGTTGAATGGCGATGGCGTGCACGTGGCTCAAAAGGCTGCTCAACTTAAATGGGACTGGGCAGGACACGTCTGCCGCATGTCGGACAAACTGTGGGCCCAAATAGCGCAGAATTGGTGCCCTGAGACAGTGAGGCGGGGTCGCGGCAGACCACGTAGGAGATGGCGGGACGAGCTGGATAGGTTCCGTCAAAACTGGAGGGAGACGCGCGGGCTCGCGAAAATGGAAGGAGTGGAGGGAGGCCTTTGCCCAGGAGTAGGACAGCGCAGGCTGATTAAAAAAAAAATTGATAAATGACATTAAATTGTTTATTCAATAATTAGAATATCGGAATCACTTTTACATGACATATTGTTTATAAAAAATAAGCTAGACGAGGTCGGCGTTTCCTGTCTGACTACTCTGAGAAGAAAGGTCGAAATAAACAAAGGACATGTCCAGTTTCTGCCCTCTGGTAATTCTGGTATAGATAAATGTTCATGATTTAAGGTTTTTCAGTAAGATTTAAAAATTTAGATTTAAATTACTATGGATTAATTAATTCAGTATTACTTGCGTAACATAATTCTCAAAAAAACAGTACTCAATCGTAGCTTCCGCTTTGCCATTTTAAACGGGAAGTACTAAAAATGTTTTTGACGTTCCATTTTATCCCGTAATTATCTTTAAATAGTGTGAGCAATAATTATAAGCCGCTTATTTTAGACGAAAGGAATATATTAACGTATTTGCGTATACATATAATACGACAATATTACTAAAATATTTTAGTGTACACATCAAACGTGTTTTTCTTCGGATACCCACTTCCTAACATGAAGGTAAGTATTTATTGCTTTTTTGACATGGCATTGACATTTATTTTTTGGTTGTCAATTCCACAGGGTCAATTCCGAATTGCGTGTATGCGTTCCTTGCTTACTATGCGATTATTTTCTGTTATGGATATTTTCTTTAAACGACCATTGCTATTCTACACGGAGTGACATCATCTAGACACGATGACTATTGCTATACTTATAGGATTCTGCTTTTCCTTTCGATTTGTATATTATGATGAGGTGCATCGCTGTGCTGCGGATTCGCAGACATATCGTGTCAAGGCTGGCATTACCCCTGCAAGTGAGACTTGCTCGACGGTTATCAAATCAGGTAGGCCTCTATACTACGGCAGTCGCGTAAACCAAGCAGGAAAGGCAGCACATTGAGCAGTTGTGTTATAATTTGAAAAATACAATGACGTCTTGTTGTTCCAACTCCCATTAGATGGATACGCAAGTGTCACGATTGTTATAATTTATTAAATACCAAAGCTGCTGACAATGAGAGATTACTAGGTCATTCATACAATGGTCTGCCACGTCATGACGCTTGGCTGGGCAAGGCATCAAAATAACGTGCTAGCACCAGCTACATTTTTGGACAATGTTTTGGTGTCTCTAGAAGACGTTTAATTATTTTATCATTTTATTTAAGAATTTATCTACAATAAATTAATTTGTTTTGCAATAAATACATACATAGTTTTATTTATTATAATCCCAATTCAGTATCAACAAGTAGCTACATATAAATAATATTATGTTATTGAAGATAGAAACCAAAATACGGAATTAAAGATGATGCCAATATAATATTATAATATTGTGACAAACAATAGGTGCTTAACATTTTTGTTACACAAATAGAAATATCCAAAAAACTTTACAATATGATCTCAGACCAACAAAATGTTTCATTAACCTCACAAAGACATACCACCAATTAGTACCTGTATTCGCTCACAGATGTCATTATACTAAACAAAGTTAAGAAAAATCCCTAGCGTATAATCCTTATTTTGACCAGTTTACGCAAGATCCTGACTCCTGAAACTTATTAATTAATAAACTATAAAATACGACGATTATAATAATATAACAATAATTACTGAACATTTTCTTTGACTGCCTAGACATTCGCCCATTGCTCCACCAGACATGTCCTTTAGAGGTCACAGCCTCTTTTAAAGTCCAAATCTTGGTCAGATCATGTGAAGACCATGTAGATTGTCTCATGAAGGATGCGTAACTGACGAAATTCCAGTAGAAGTGTATAAGTACATATATTGTACAATCACCGTTCCTGTTTCCGCATCCATTTCATCTCAGGATATTACAAAAATTAGTGCAATTTCCAACAAAAGCCCCTTTTTTCAACACGAAAGCCAGGCCCAGAAGCTTTTCAGGTCATCGTCCCGTCCTGCGTTGCGCCAAAGTTCATCTAGGTCGGAAGTATTGATTCTGTTGCAGCGCGGAACGCACCACAGAGAATAGATTTATGATTGTCTATGGGGTGTGTTGTGCGTTTTGCGCATGTCTGTATTGCAATGGACACTGCAATTAAGCTGGGAGTGATGACCTGGGTGTGTTTTGATAGCTAGCCAGCGTTATGTAAAAGCTAAATGATGGGTGGCTTATGTTTAGTGAGCTAGGTATCTTTACGTTTGTATTGTGTGTTGTTTTTATCTGATAAAGACAATGATATTTTTACCGCCTTCACAAAAAGGAGGAGGTACTATGTTCGGATGATTGTATGTTTTTTTTTTTTGTATGTTTGTTCATAGAATACTCCGCCAATTGTCGACGGATTTTCAAAATTCTTTTTTTGTTCGAAAGTAGATAGTTCTGAGGTAGTCCTACTGTCACCAAGTTAGGATCTGATGATGAGATCTTAGAGAAATCGAGGGCAACCCTCAAATTTTATAGGCTCACTTACGATGACGAAGATTTTGTCGGCATGTCAGAAATAGTGAAAGAGATTTACGAAAGTGTAGTTAACGTTTTTCAAAGATCCAAGAATGTCAGCCGGGATCAACGGCTTAACGTGCTTTCCGAGGCACGAAGGGGTGTCGGTATGTAAAGATGGTCACCCATTCACGGACTGACCGTGGCAAGCGTAGCGTTATTACTTAGCAACAAGCCCGTTTTTACAAAACATTTAAAAATATTAGCTCTTCGGCAACAGGGACAGGGTCCAAACTGCCTGTGGTCTGGGCTCTAGAGAGAGGAACCTCCTCACTATGCGCGCTGTGTCCAGGAGTACCGCTTTCTGAATCAATCTATACCCCTATATTACCCAGCCGGTAATATAGTTTTATTTAAGAGTTACTTATGGGTTGTCATTCAGTTACACCATAGGCAATTCATTATCAGGTATTTTAACACACCCATGCTAAAATTGACTAATGTCGCTAATTGGACGAGTTGTACAAAGATATTTTTACAGAATTACATCAACAAGCAAGAACAACACCATCTTTCTTACTCGTATATACAGGAAGATTTTTTATCACCATCCAAATTTTTACAGGGTGTTCTACCCATGAATATGAACAACTTTTACTATGGGACCAAGCCTGATATCGCGAAAAAAAAGTCAGCTGTTCCCTACATTTTGACGAGTTATGCGAAAATGTAGGGAACAGCAGATTTTTTTTTTCGCGATTTCAGGTTCGGTCCCATAGTAAAAGTTGTTCATAATAATGAGTACAATCTCCCATTTCGATTTGTCGCATGTTTTCAGTTTCACCCTGTATAGATAAACCCTCTCTTCGTTGGATGGACGAGAACTGACAGAGAGACTGTGTGGAAGATGATATCTATGGCTAGAAAGGGACTACCGAGAATAAAGATACGTTGCGCCGACCCCAAATAAATATTTGGAGTTAGGGCAGGAGAATGAATGATCATAACAGCGAATTGAGTTTGCTCGTAATGGTCCTACAAAAAACAACAAAAAAAAAAAAGAAAAAGTTTTGTAAAAAAGTTGTTATTTTTTTCACTTTTTAGTTGTACCTACCCCACACAAATTCAATTAACACTAGTGCATGGAAGAATTGAAGACACCGACTAGAAGAATCAACAAAATTCGGATAGAAGCGCCGGAGATGCAGTACATTTATGCATATAATTTCGTACATAGGTATAATATTATCTAATGTATTATACAATCTTAAAATAATAATATGTACAACTATATAAAAAGGGAGGGGAAATAATCAAAGGGCATCAAAAAATTCGTCCGCATCACTGTCAACGGGAAACGTGCCCAAAAGGCTGGCAGCATTGCCACGTTGTATGGCAATGCTGATTCTTTGGCCAAAAAATAGGCCAGCCCTCTGGTCACGTGATGAGTCGACCAACCGCTTGGCGATGTCTCGGAATACTAAGTGGGCACTCGGGCCCCATGGCCCTAGTGTTTCAACCCCAAACGGCTCAAATATGTAAGTTCCAAAGAGATTGGAGTATTTGCGCCGTTTGAGGTTTTCCGCACCTGCAGCAGCCGCCCCAGCACAGCTTACCGTGCTTGGAAGATGGGATGGCGCAAGGGTGTCGACACACGTTGCATCCCACACCAAAGGCCTACCTACCGGACGAATTTTTTGATGCCCTTTGATTATTTCCCCTCCCTTTTTATATACTTGTACATATTATTATTTTAAGATTGTTAGCTTTTTAAATTTTGTAAATATACAAAGAATAAATGTAAATAAATGTAAGTATTATACCTACTAAAACCTTCCTGACAGTATTTAGATCACATTAATGAAAGAATCATCAAAATCAGTTCATTAGTTTTTGAGAAAATCGCGGACATACAAACATACGAGTCGAATACAGAACCTCCTTTTTTGAAGTCGGTTAAAAACAGAACAGAACTTTATAAAACTTGCCTAAAACAAGAGAACTTTGTCTAAAGATGAGTTAAAACAGAATTGGAGTTTCAAAGAGTGATTTGAAAATGTTTATTCGTGACAAGAACAGCCTGCCCTAATTGCGTATTGCGATATCTATTGCTAATCCCTTGCTTCCTATGTTCGTAAAATTTGCCTGCTCAACAACGCATTTGCATACTTAGTATTGTATAAAATTAATTATTTTCTAACTGAACAGACAGCTGTGCTGCTGGGGAGTTTGTTCCGCCACTTCTTCTCCCCACCGAAAGCGCTAGGAAGTGGCGAAGGGCGGGCGTTTTGGGGGACTGTCTTTTGTAATTTTGACGTTCGAAAAGTGCTGATTCTCAGCCTAGTTTGAATAAATGACTTTTGATTTTGATTTTGAACGTAAATAACGCAATGAATGTTGTTGAACTGTCAAAATGAAAGCCACTGCTACTGTCATTGTATTACCCAATCACCCCGCAGAAACCGAACTTTAGCTTCATAATAAGAATCATAATCATTCATATCAAGAATCATTATATTTAAAGTAAATACTCCAAAATTAGGTCGAACAAGACGCGGTATTTTAACTTATTTAATTATTTTTTTTATATATGTTACGTATTTACATAATATAAGCTAAAATATAAACTATAATAATATGTACAATTATATGAAAAAATAAACAATCATTATAGGGCATCAAAGAATTCATCCGCATCGCTGTCAACAGGAACAGTGCCCAAAAGGCTGGCAGCATTGCCACGTTGTATGGCAATGCTAATTCTTTGACCAAGATATAGGCCAGCCCTCTGGTCACGCGGTATTGATCTACATGCGCCAGTCTAGCTCGAAACGGGAACGCTAAGACCCAAGGCGACCTGACAAGCTAAAACAGCTCACAATAAAGTAACATAATGCGTCAAAATAAAGGAAATGCAGGCGAATGGAGTTATGTTGCCAAACCGTGTGAGTAGTGTGGGCTGAGTTATACCACCGTCAACCGAAACTCGGCAGACGTGATAGGTATCTACAGGGTGAAATTGAATTCATGGGCATCCTTATAGGGGGTCAGTGTAATCTTCATTATGAACAACTTTTACTATGGGACCAAACCCGAAAACGCGAAAAAAAAATCAGCTCTTCCCTACATTTTGACGAGTTACGTGAACACAAATGTAAGAGACAGTTGATTTTTTTTTTTTGCGATTTTAGGTTTAGTCCCATAGTAAAAGATGTTCATAATGATGAGTACAATGACCCCTTAAAAGGATGCCCATGAATTTAATTTCACCCTGTAAGATATAAAATAAAAAATAAATTAATTTGATGATTTTTTCTTGTTGTGTCATCGACCGCAGCTGTTAGTGTATTTACTATCTTCTACCTTTATAATATTAGCGTGATATTAGTTTAGATTATACTTTGCAAATCATTCAAAAATAGTCATAACACTAGGGTTGAAAATATGTCACGCACGGCCTGAAAGCCATAGAAAATTCAGTAGCTATGGTTTTTGTTTATGGCTGACTAAACAAAATGACGTGTTTGTTAAATTAAACAGTAACTATGGTGTTTGTTGACAAAAACACTTTAAATGAAACACAGCTCATTAACTATTCATTTATTCAAATTATTAGGTTCAGTGAATAATTCTTAGTTTACGACTGCCATCAGGCTTAGTGTTGGATAGGACATACAAGAGGCACTTCAAATGTCCCATTCACAATGATTGAATGTCGCAACACCTCAAAAAAATATTTTGTACCGCTTCACTGTGACATACAAATGAATGAACGTCGAACTGTCGAGTGAGTGAGTGGTGACGCCTGACGATTGTGACATGAGGTGAGGAGCGAGCAAGTGCAAGCGATTGTCGTTAGTCCTATCTTCTGTCGCAGTCGCACTTCTCGCTCGCGAACGATTCAACGATGTCACGACTCGTTAGTTCTCCTCCCGCTTCAGTAGTTCAGTACAGAGCGCGGTTGAGCCGAGCTTAGAAGTATGAGGGATAATATGGACAAATGTCATATTACTGAGACATGCATGACAAACGCATCAGTTGAGAAGTAGGTATGACAAATAAAATTTGTGTCTTAAATGAAGTAAACAGTGTACGACAAAAGAAATAAATGTTTTTATTGGAAAAAAAAACGGGTTGCACTTTGGGAGTGCCGGCAGAAGTGAAAACTTGAATTTTAACGTTGTGCATTTTTGTTATTTTGTAATATGACATTTGTCCATATTATCCCTCATACTTCTAAGCTCGGCTCAACCTCGTATGTCTTTTGTGTTAATAGTTCATATGAGGTAGGAAAGTGTCACATTATTGGGACAATATCCCATTAATCAGACATTGTCCCACCTCATTTGAAGTGGTACAATGTACCACCTCACAAAGCTGAATGAGTTACTCATACAAACTCATCGAAATTGCTTGTCCTACCCAACACTAATCAGGCTATAAAGAAAATATGTATGAATTTATAGTTACGAATAGACGAGATTTAATAAAAACACCTAATTTGTCATTACTTCAAATGGTTTATTATACGGGGGCATTGAAAAGGTTTGGTTTTTGATGGCTTCATATAGGATTATCCATGTTTTATATACAAAAGGTACAAGTTACAACTGTATAATCCTTCCAATACCTACATTTATTCCTTCAAGTCTGAGTTATTTTCAGAGTTACAAGAAAAGATGATGCGATTCAGGCAATTAAACCACAGGACTGCTAAAAAAATATAGTATTAATTGAGTAATTCTCAAAAATAGCTCATAATGTCTAAATAATACACAGAAGTTGCCTTTTTACTCAACACAATAAAGACAATAATGATTATTCATTATTTGTCTCACACATTTGGCGCGAAAATGAGTCATAGACAAATAAAAAAAAACATAAGTATCGTCTTTTACCACAGACATATTGTTAGATTTAATTTTAGAACAATATTTATACAGCCAATATATCTGTTTATGAAAAGAATATTTTTCTGTGGCATGAAATTTAAACTAAATAAGTACATGTATTTAAAGTGACCTTCAGTCTTGTTTTGGACTGAAATCTGACGTAATTTAAAAAACCGGCCATTGCATGTTGGACCACGCACAATGAACGGTTCCGTAGTTGGAATGAATTTATCCCAAGAACAAACTTAACATTGTAGTTGAAAATCATGTTCTCCCATACATTGCAACTGCAAATTCTAAGTTGGTCGACTATTACTTGTAAACTTGTAAAGCCTACTTAGCTGTGATAGTTTTCTTTTTAATTTCGTTACTTATTTATATACTACTACCATGAATTTTTTTCACATACCCAAAAGCAACCATTTAGCTGGCAGGGCAAGCCTTAAAGTGCTAATTTTTGTTAGAGTCAAGTGAGGGGGGAGACACTTAACTCTTAACAAAAATTAGCACTTTAAAGCTTAATATTTCACAAATGGACGGACGTTCGGACAGACAGACAGACGGACATGGCGATACTATAGGGGTTCCTTGTTAACTACGGAACTCTAAAAATGATGTTAAGTAAGTATTGATAGTCGTAATTCTTTTATCAATATTCGTCGAAAAAAGGCTGAGCATGGATTAAGGAATAATATTAAATAACTAGGTAGTTCCGTGATGGCTTGTTGAACAAAGATCTATGAAAAATTAGATACCTAGCTTGCCATGCCAGTCTCAAATGTTAAAGTTTTAAGGAAAATGGACGTGAAATCGTTTCTTCTCCGACATCTTACTTCTCATTATCCTACTTCACGCTCAAACGGCTAGACCAATTTTGATAAAATTTTATATGGAGGTAGCGGATACCCTGGATTAACACATAGGCTACTTTTTATCCTGCTATTACCACGGGATCGAAACTTATGCGGGTGAAACCGCGGTGCGCAGCTAGTACTTACATGAGTACTCCTTTAGCTTCGTTTAGGTTCATACTTACATCTGAAGAGCAATTCTCGTAATTTTAAGAATCTTCACAGTCTGATCTCATTGTCAATCTGTCAAAAATACCTCTGATTTCCCTACATTTTTTGACATTGATTGTCGGTTTGATGAGAATAGCAGCGCCCCGCGGTTTCGGAATATCGGGATAACAAGTAGCCTATGTGTTAATCTAGGGTGTCAACTACCTCCATACCAAATTTTATCAAAATTGGTGCAGCCGTTCGTGCGTGAAGAAGTAACAAACATACAAACACACTCACAAACTTTCGCCTTTATAATATTAGTGTGATTGCGGCTAGATTTTGAACGTTTTTAATTACGGGAATTGGCCTTCCTTGATCCCCATAATCATTGTAATTCAAGTCAACAACAAACATTATCATTATATTGAACTAATATAATCCCAAACCGGTTCCGGTATCACCATAAGCGGTCATACCTGTTTATATGCCGATGCCAAATCATCACAGTTCGCGGTAACGCCCACATGATGGAGAAGATTTGTAGGGGCTTGCCTTAAAGAAAAAATATAACTGTAGTATTTATATCCAATAGATTTATTGTTTTTGTCGAGTAGAGAGTTGCTCTATAGAAGTCTGTCTATGGTTAAAGTTTCCCAAAAAGCCGTAACAAATTAAATATTCTGCAGTTCCTTCAATGGTTTTGACAGCTTTAAGTGCCTACCTAAGTATGTTTTTATTGAAAAATAAATTGTTAATTGTAAAAACTTTTTTACAAAAAAAAAAAAACAACCGACTTAAAAAAAAAAAACCAAAGTGATAAATAACTTTAATTTCGGAAGTCGGTGTCGTTGATTCCGCATTTTCGTTTTTTGACACCGACTTCCGAAATTAAAGTTATTTATCACTTTATAGTGTTTTTTTTTTAAGTCGGTTGTTTTTTTTTTGTAAAAAAGTTTTTATTTTTCACTTTTTAGTTGTAAAAAGTAAACAAAAAGATCGTTAATGTAGACAATGTAGATAAATTTTTAGATTTTTGTTGATTTTTCAAAAACCGCTTGTCCGATTTCGATAAAATTTTCATGGGACCATTTGGAAAGTATACCCTTTCCAACAAAAGAAAAATTTTCCAAATCGGTCCAGGCGTCTTCGAGAAATCGGGGAACAATACATAAAAAAAAAAAAAAGATTCCGACGAATTGAGAACCTCCTCCTTTTTTTGAAGTCGGTTAAAAATTAATATGTGCCATAGATTGGTGGGTCTTAAGTTCGATTTTCAGTTAAGTTACGTTTCTGTTTTGTTTAACTAAAGTTTCTGCCTATGCTCACGGGTAGAAGGCGTGAGCTTATCTATGTATGTATGTGTAACAACTAACGAGTAAGTTCGGGAACCATGAGTTAGCGTTATTTGGGGGTGTTGACCGGTGAACTTCAGTCGATTCTAAGTGACCCTGCTTAATATTTTGCTGAATGGCTGATCAATATCGTAGACAGGAGTATTATGGGCCGAACGCTTAACTGAGACGATGCCTGAGGTAGCTGCGCGGTGCGGGAGGGATGATGGTTGTCACAAGTTGACGAATCACTGAGCTCTCGCTCGTACCACGACACCACACCCCTTCCGCACCGCTCTGCTACCTCAGGCAACGTCGCAGGGGGACCAAGTGTGCCGAGACACGGGTTCGTCTGGCGCCCATGTGCTGGTTTGGTCCCTTGGGGGTTGGTCACAGCGTGCTATCCGGTGATGGAGAATACACGGACAGCCGCGGCGGCAGTGGCGGAGCAAGGGCTAAATTTCGTGTGGGCAACATACATTTTGCGAGGCCCTCGCGGTAGGCGGTAACGCACAAAGATGGATTTGAAAAACAATTTAAACTGATATATTTTATTTAGGTAAAATTATGGACAATCAAAAAGCTACAAAAAAAACTATCATACTCGTAAATTATAGGTAGGAAACATAGAAAGTGTTTAAAGCTCGACAACCAGTGCAATATATTGAACTCTTCAAAACAAATCTTATGATCCCAATCTCGAGGGATTTACTAGTAGCCACTGAAGGGTTTCATCGTTTTAAACGCGACAAAAAAATTTGCTCGTCCTGCCTTCGAGGTGCGAGTCCGTGCGAGGCCCCTAGGAGAGCGAGGCCGTAGGCGATGGCCCACGTCGCCCACGCTTTACGCCGCCTCTGCGCGGCGGGTTCACGGATGAGTGCTAACGCTTGCCCGTGTTCCCGCCGTAAGCGGCAGAGGAGGACACCGTGGAGTTTTAGTGGGTTAGAGTCCCACATAACTGCACTATCTCCCCGTGGTAGTGCAGAATGCATGAGCATTTCTCCACGATAAAAAAAGAAGGTAATGTCTTAATTAGTATAACTGAATCATTAACTCTACACGAAAGTACCTACCTAGAAACCTTATTACACTACGCTATATTCATATTTTTCCTTAAATCCGGATGGTGTAATAAAAGAAGAGGAGTTAGGGTCCCTATAAAAAATCATCGCCTAAATATTAGAAGGCCAATTCCCGTAATTAAAACCGTTCAAAATCTAGTCGCAATCTGATCTCAGCGACAATCAATGTCAAAAACTTGTCAAAAATGTAGGGAAATTAGAGGTATTTTTTTTGACAGATTGAGACTGAGACCAGACTGTGAACGTTCTTAAAATGACGAGAATTGCTCCTCTGGGCTTAAATATCGTGTAGGGGGGGGGGGTATAGGGGTTTGAGAATTACTCAATACTCGATACTTTATTGCATTCCATAATGTGTACATATAATAACAGTTGGTATGTTAAAACATCGAATTAATTATGGACCCTGTCGGGCACAGCAAAGTTAATTTTTAATAGCAGAGAGGCTGAAGGAGCTTTTTGTTGAGAAAAAATAATTATTTAATTAAAATAGTATCATTTGCTTTTATGTTATAATTATATTTTATATAAGTATTTATATATTTTGATTTAAGTTATATTTTATATTGCACGACTTATATAATTAATAACACTATAAATTATAATAAACTGAACAACTTTATTTAGTCTTGTAGAATACTTATTATTATTATTATTAATTGTGCATTGTTTAGCTGTTTTGTTTTTTTTTTTAATAGTCACCATTTAACCACTTTCTCGAAGAGCCTCTACCAGTATTTAAAATCGCACCATAGACTACAAACGTGATTTTTTGCATGTATGTCATCTGTGCACATTTTCCTCGTATGTCCAGCTGCTATATAAGGCGGTGTGCCCAATAGCGGGGCCACGTATGGAAGCTTGGCGCTACCAATCTGTATGTAGGACGGCTGATTTGTGTGTGTAATCGCCTTATCAATATTGTTATTATTGCAATCATGCTTGTATGAGCTTCATTTCATGAGAGAAGTGATTTCGTCTTAGGTAGAAGGTACAAGAAAGTCGATCTAAGTGAAATTAACCTGTCGTAGACAAGAGGCTTGGTGACAGGATTGCTGGGACCTAGTGATCGGGGTATTTCGTTGCATATACAGCTCCAAAAGAGCTGTTCTGCACACCTGCTCCTATGGGATTACTTTATTATTTTTTATTATAAGTCAAAGAAAACATTTTGATTACTAGAATTTTAAATCATAATGTGATGTATCATAGCCGAAGTGGAAAAATGTCGACTAACTTTTGGAGGACACTGTACTTATTTGAATGTTGTTGATAAACACATTTATTCTCCTAACAATAAAACAACCCTTTGAAATAATAGTATTAAGTAAGTAGCAGGTAGTAGTTTGCATGGCTCCCCGTATATACTATCACATACCTACCTAAGGTCTAAAACGTTTTCAATTTATGTTATTTCAAGTTAAACAAATATCAACTTTATTATTGTAATAATTAAGTTGATTTCAGAGTGACAAGCATTAAAAATGTTTGAATTTGTAGCGTAAAATGAACTTTTATAGTGCAGGAATTAAAGTTATTTTTCCAATAACTCATATCTGTTTACATGTTTGGCAAGTTAATCGTGAACGCAGATTAAATATTTCAAAGTAAAGTCATAAAGTTTTAAAAAGAAAAAAGCAAAAGGTGTAAGCATCCTAGCTGGTGGCTTTCTGTAGTTTCTGCCTACCAGCTCCCTATGGGAAAAAAGCGCGAGTGTAAGTTTTTTTTTTTTTTTGTTAGCATATTCTGTTCCACTTCTGGGCAAAGGCCTCCCCCAAATCCTTCCAGGAACTATTTTCCCGCGCCACCTCGAACCAGCCCTCGTGGTACGCGTCCAGGTCATCTCGCCATCTCTTTCTAGGCCGGCCTCGGCGACGCCGTCCATCTTCAGGCACCCATTGTATGGATTTTATGTTAAGTATGTTTAAAAAAAACATAAACACATTGAACAGGCTCTGAAAGCTTTACTACTACATAATATGGAAAATACGTAAAAAGTAATGTTTTAAAAACTTTAATTACTTAAACTGTTTTTCCGAGCGCATACAACCCGAATCTCTTTAAAGTAAGAGTGAACAGGCTTCTTCTGGGTAAGCTCGCTCCATCGTCGACTTTGTCTCTGTCACCTTTGACCTAGGCTAGAGTCAAGAGCAAGCCCATTTCAAATAAAAAAAAAAAAAAAAACTTTTTGTAAACGACGCCTCTTTACATTACAACGCATTTAAGCGCGGTAACTTGTCAAGAGGTGTATTTTATTGTAAGTGATAAGTGTAGGGTGAAACCACCTATTATCTGCTTTTAATATCTCAATCCGTCTTGCCTTTTCTTTACTATGTTGGGGTTGGCTTCCAGTCTAACCGGATGCAGCTGAATACAAGTATTTTACATAGAGCGACTGCCTATATGAGGGGCAATTCTCGTAATTTTTAGTGATGCAACGAATACTACTTTTACGAATACGAATACGAATATCAAACCTACTATTCGGCGAATACGAATACGAATATCTCGCCATGGTAATCAAAGACTTATTTATTTGAATAATGTTTACTCTTCTAATAATTAAAATTTACAACAGGCAAATTTTTATTTAAAAAACATAAAATTTGTAGATTTTCTGGTTTTAGGCGATTTCTTTTTTCAGTCTGGATGTTCCCAGCCGTTGAAAAAGTCTTTCCGAGGCGACTGTACATGGCTTCGTCGCGTCGTCGTTGCGGTTAAGGGCCTCTGCACACGTCATATTTTTACGCGCGTTCTTCAAATCTGCAGTAAATAGAGTTGCGTACAAAAATATTAGTTTTTAAATATTCGTATTAGTATTCGCCGAATACGAATATTCGGTAAATGTCTTCTATTCGGCGAATACGAATATTCGTATTCGTATTCGTTGCATCACTAGTAATTTTAAATAACTCTAACTTACCAACATTTTTGAACTCGATTGTCGCTGTGATGAGATGGCGACTAGATTTTGAACGGTTTTAATTACGGGAATTGGCTTTCTGATCTCCACAACCCAGTAACTGGGTAACACGATACCACTTGGTAATAATCCAGCTTTTAATATCTATAAGACTTAAGTACCTAATTATGTAGTTTAAAATGCAAATTATTCGTAAGTATTTTACGTTCTTAAGTTTTCACTTTTCTATAACTTATTATACATAGAATTACAGTAAAATTGGAATGAGATTTTTTTCACGTATTTTGCTGTTCTGATTTTCATTTCTTTTGGAAGTGATTTAAGGCTATAATAATAAAAAGGAAGGACTTCATAAAAGCTAGTCGTAGCAATTTATTAACGGTAATTTAGGAAATCAATATGGCGGATGTCGTACAAGGTTACAGCTGCTTGTATTGTACCTATTTATTATTTTATAGCCATAATTTCATGGTTGAGGATTATTTCTTATTTGTATGCATAGGTCATAATGTTCCCAAGGCTAGTCAAAGTCAAATCATTTACAGTCAAACCTGGATAAGTGAGAACTGGATACGTGAGAAAACTCTATAAGTGAGAGTAATAGCCAGGACCCGTCATTTTAAGCTCCCAAAACCTCTATTAGCGAGAAACAGAAAACTCTGTAAGAGAGAGTCGTTTTTCCCTCATAGACCTCCGTAAGTGAGACTGCTACTTATCTATACCTCTATAAGCGACAGTCGAGCTTTATTTACAAATTTAACATCTGCTATTTTATGACTCATTCTTAACTTTCGTGGAACTTCCTACCATTGTTTTTGTATTAATAATTTTATAATATTACATATTTACTACATTCGTACTTGCTGTGACTTGTTATTGCTGCGTACCCCTATAAGAGAGAAACGCTACCCATATACCTGCATTAGCGACAAACTCGGGTTAGTGAGAAACCTCTATAAGCGAGAATGAGATTGTGCTCCCTTGAACTCTCGCTTATCCAGGTTTGACTGTATTTCAATTTAGTCAGCCATAAATAGGTACTTACTTTTGAATTTACAAGAACCCCTACCTACCTACTTAATTGTTTTTAGGCGCCCCTACAATAAGGTAGTTTCGTATGGAGAAGAGATACGTTTCGGTAAATGTAAGGCAGGACTTCAGGCTAGGTGGAGCGACGATCTCCGCATGATGGCTGGTAGCAGCTGGATGAGAAATCAAAAATCAAAATCAAAAGTAATTTATTCTAATTATGCTGAAAAACAGTAGTTTTCGAATGTCGTAAGAATTGCCGAAAATCGAGTTGAATGGCGTGCAATAGGAGAGGCTCACAGATATAGATACCCCTAGATAACGCAAGAACAACTACTTTGCGTGCCCAAAATCGCACTAGCTTACGTTCAAAAATCGTAAGCCGCCACTTTCGCGCTCAGTCCTGTGTACTGCAGGCTGGGTGAGCGTGAGCGAGAGCGCGAGCTTGTGACGTCATAGTAGGTAGTCAAAAAATGGCACGCTTGGTTTTCATACAGTTCGTGATACTTGCGTTATCTAGGTCTATCTATATCTGTGGAGAGGCCTATGTCCAGCAGTGGACTTATAGGCTGATGACGATGATGATGTATGGAGAAAATGGGCAAAAAACTCCATAAATACTTACCTATTCTTTTAAAATGTTTTACCTGTACTTAGAATAAAATGAATATACCTAGTATACATACTACTTCTTCTTGGTCGCATAGGTACTTCATTACTGAAGGTCGTGTCCCTGAAAAGCCTTCGTGGCTTTATGTACGATGTTTTTCCACTTCGTTCGGTTCTCAGATTCTCTCATACAATAGGTACAAAGCATTAAAAATTAACCAATGACAGACAAACTAATTATGTTGATAGATACGAGTAGAGATAAACTATTATAAAACTGCACACCCTTCCACTAAAATTTCTACACATATAAACATTTGAAATGTGTATGTAACAAGCAGTGGAGGGGCGTTCATTTTTAAAATGGTTTATCTCTAAGTACAGTCAAACCTGGATAAGTGAGAAAACTCTATAAGTGAGAGTAATAGCCAGGACCCGTCATTTTAAGCTCCCAAAACCTCTATTAGCGAGAAACAGAAACCTCTGTAAGAGAGAGTCGTTTTTCCCTCATAGACCTCCGTAAGTGAGACTGCTACTTATCTATACCTCTATAAGCGACAGTCGAGCTTTATTTACAAATTTAACATCTGCTATTTTATGACTCATTTTAACTTTCGTGGAACTTCCTTCCATTGTTTTTGTATTAATAATTTTATAATATGACATATTTACTACATTCGTACTTGCTGTGACTTGTTATTGCTGCGTACCCCTATAAGAGAGAACCGCTACCCATATACCTGCATTAGCGAGAAACTCGGGTTAGTGAGAAACCTCTATAAGCGAGAATGAGCTTGTGCTCCCTTGAACTCTCGCTTATCCAGGTTTGACCAGTCAAACCTGGATAAGTGAGAACTGGATAAGTGAGAAAACTCTATAAGTGAGAGTAATAGCCAGGACCCGTCATTTTAAGCTCCCAAAACCTCTATTAGCGAGAAACAGAAACCTCTGTAAGAGAGAGTCGTTTTTCCCTCATAGACCTCCGTAAGTGAGACTGCTACTTATCTATACCTCTATAAGCGACAGTCGAGCTTTATTTACAAATTTAACATCTGCTATTTTATATCTCATTCTTAACTTTCCTGGAACTTCCAACCATTGTTTTTCTATTAATAATTTTATAATATTACATATTTACTACATTCGTACTCGCTGTGACTTGTTATTGCTGCGTACCTCTATAAGAGAGAAACGCTACCCATATACCTGCATTAGCGAGAAACTCGGTTTAGTGAGAAACCTCTATAAGCGAGAATGAGATTGTGCTCCCTTGAACTCTCGCTTATCCAGGTTGACTGTACATGGTGCTAACATTTTATTTTCTGTGTAGCCTATACTGTCCCAATACTGAGCAAGCCTCCTCCAAGTATTTCCAGGAACTCTTTTCATCATCATCAATCATGGTGCAAACTTAATATTTAATCCGTAGACGATTTTTCCAAACATTTCCTTCCTAAGTCTGAGTACAAAACGCCATCATTGGTCAATTTCAGAACACACATCCACGTAAAATAAAAAAAAACAAATGACTACCGACAACCTTCCCCCCTTACCTTATAAATATTTCATCCAAAAACACTCGTTGAAACTCCCGTTCATGGGGAGCTGGTTTATGTTCAAGTGTGCAAATTGTGCAATATATTGCAAGTTGCAGGGACTTGTCACTGGATTGGCAAGTGACGGTAACAAGCCACTGACTCGGCAAGTCGGTAGCTTGGAGGTGAATCCTTATATTTTGGAGGCAAGCCCCGTTAAATTCTTGTTGTTGATTTCGCTTACTGATAAGCTTAAAAAGGCCTTTTAAAAAGTATTTTTCTTTAGGTCAGAGTGTTTACGTAATTCAGTAAATATCCCCAAATGGAAGTGGTACATAAGATATGAGTACCTACTAGGTGTTGCTACAGGATGTTTTTGATATTGTAAAGAGCTGCTGGTAAATATCTAAAAGACAGAAAATGTAAGGGTCATATTGACCGCAGATGGAGATCTACACAAGAAAAAAAATAACCAGTGCGTAAACTGTAACCATGAATCCATACTAATATTATAAATTAGAAAGTAACTCTGTCTGTCTGTCGGTCGGTGTGTAATGTTTGGTATAATAACAAATGCACTAATTTCACTTGAAATAACGTTCATATAATATAATTTTCATATGCTATAATATCAAATAACCCAAACTCATATGACCTAATGTTTAATATCATATAATTTATCCTTTAATAACACATACATTTAGTATAACGTCCATTTTATATAATTTTCAATACATATATATAATATTCTTTTTATATAACATTCATTTGACCTAATGTTCTTTTGGCCTAATTTTCATGTTTAATGGTCACAGTTTTAGCCTAACTCAAATGGCACCAAAACCAAACCTTAAAATATTCTATGCATGGTCGAGGGTGGGCTTAGTCGACGGAGCCCCGCGTCGCGGGGCTCCTACTTCTGGGTGGTTTATAAAAAAATAACCACGAAGGGGATGGCGCGGTCTATTCTTCTAACATAACCTGTCCGAGTCGGGGTGCCCTAAAGTCCAGATTGCATCCAGTTTCTCCTGGTAAGGGTGGCAGATGTATAGGGTATAAAGCGAAGAAAAAAAAAAACTTAAATTATATTAAAAGTTACTTAAGAGATTATGAATATTATAGTAAATGAATAATATACTAAATGAATATTATGTCAAATGAGCATTATAGGAAAAGTTCATTATATCATAAGAAATTAGGTAAAATGAAATTGTATCAACAATTCATTAGCTCAACTAATCATTATATTAAACAAAAGTATATTAACTAAAATTAGGTCAAGTGAACGTTAGATTTTTTGTTATTATATCAACCGATACACACCCCTGTCGGTCTGTCTGTCTGTATGTTACCTTTTCACGCCTAAACCGCTGAACCGATTTAGATAAAATTTGGTATAGAGATAGTTTGAGTCCCGGGAAAGGACATAGGATAGGTTTTATCCCGATATTCTCGATCCCATGGGAATATCGGGATTAAAAGTATAATCCCGATATTCCCATGGGATCGAGACTTATGCGGGTGAAACCGCGGGGCGCAGCTAGTTCAACATAAATGATTCTAGACCTAGCGTAGGAATTTTTCGTCGGTTATAAAAAAAAACTAGCAGCGCCCCGCGGTTTTACCCGCATAAGTTTCGATCCCGTGGGAATATCGGGATAAAATCTATCCTATGTCCTTTCCCGGAAATCAAACTATCTCTATACCCATCTAAATCGGATCAGAGGTAACAGACAGACATACGTGACACTTTCGAATTTTTAATATTAGTATGGATTTTAGCTGTAGTTAGGTACTGCTCACTCCCATGGGAAAACGGCATGAGTCTATGTAGGTAGATATGTACTAGGTAAATAAAATCTTATTCAGTGATTATTCTCATCAGTCTTCAATCAAAGTGTGTGTTTACTATCGCCCGATATTCATATTTAGACATAAGTACTCCCAGACAGCATAGCATGAGAAAACCCCATCTTCCAAACCTATTCACCAAAAAACATCGTAATAAAAATAAAACAAGCGAGCCTTAAATAAATATCACCTCACCTCACAATTCCCACACCTTCCCGTTACAGCCAAAAAATATTTATTCCCTGCGTGTGCATTACTGAAATTAATCTCGTACTGGGTTTCAACCCCAATGTCCCCAGCCCTAGGGGTGACGTGGCGTGACGTCACCGTCTGACTCACACACCACCCCTTCAATCAATAACCTAACCGGGTTTCTTTTGTACATCCACCTGCTGTTATATTTGTTTTAGTTGCCTAGATTAATCAAAATGGCGGATGTGAAGTGTCAGCTGTGTGGTGGATGGATATTGTCGTTTCGGGTCAGAGATTTCTATGATTTGTATAGATTTCTATTTACATAATTTAACCCTTCGTATTCGTAAACGTGGATCCACGCGAAACACAATGGCTTTTTAATTGTGTCTGTAATTACGGCATTCAAATGGTTAAACTTGAAATTATGTAAATAGAATTTTAAAACTATTACCTTTAAATTTTAAAAGGTAACAGTTTTAAATCAAATTTCTTTAACAGATTTTCAACTTTATTACTAAACCATAAGGTTCAAAGTTGATTGGGAAAATGTGACAGTTTCGGGTAGGTTGATGTGCTGGCGTCTGTACATTGTACAACTATAAAATAATCGCATCGCCGTCAACAGGAAAAGAGCCCAAAGGAAACCGGTATGACCTAGAACCCAAAATTCGAATACATTTGACATCTACCAACCCGCACTCACGCGTGGTGGATTACAGCCTACTCCCTGCTCTCTCTTCATAGAGAGCTGGCCTGTATACCAGCAGTGGGAACATTATAGGCTGATTATGTTATGCTAATGCTAACTTTGGAAGATAAAATTATACCAAACTAGCTGCGCCCCGCGGTTTTACCCGCATAAGTCTCGATCCCGTGGGAATATCGGGATAAAAAGTACCCTATGTCCTTTCCCGGGACTCAAGCTATCTCTATACCAAATTTCATCAAAATTGGTCCAGCCGTTTGAGCGTGAAGAAGTAACAAACATATAAACACACACACACACACACACTCACAAACTTTAGGCCTTTATAATAATTTGTGAAGTGTGATAATAGTGCCTATCTGGTAGGTTTTCATTTTCACATAGAATTGAGTTTGATCTTCAGCTTATAAGTCGTCAGACAAATGGCGTCATCATCTGCCAAGTTTCCTATGTTGGGGTCGTTTTCCAGTATTTAACATGGACTGCCGACCCAGTTACTAGGTAACACGCTACCAGAGAGAGATGTGGCATCGCTGGATGTTATAACATTTTAGATTAGGGTACATTTCATCCCAGAAAGTAACATTACATGCACCATTGTTTTCTAAACCTAATCAGCCTAAAAATAATCGTTATGAACATTATAATATTCTAAATCAAATTTTCCTGATATTGAGTGAGGCAAGTACCTATTAGTCTATAAATAATATCTCGCTTTTCCCCATATCATTCCACATAGGTATATCTATTTACAAATTAATGTCTAAAATATGAACACAATGCCTGTCAATTTTCCAATAACTAAATACATATAGTCTGATTCACCGTGGTTCGAAAATACATAGCTCGCTAGGCAACGAGTATCAATCAGAGTTATTATCGCGAGAGGATAAATTGTAATGTAATTAACACCTAAGTAGATACATAAGCTTACATACACCTAACCATCTGTGTAGAAGAGAGTATCATTAATCTAATAATCTTTCTGTAAAGGTATTGCTAAGTTTATTTTGAGTATTACCTAGTATTTATACTTTTTCGAGTTATTTATCAATTATGTTGTACCTGGATGCTAATTCCCGTAATTAAAAATGTTTAAAAACTAGTCGCAATCTCATCTTAGCGACAATCAATGTCAAAAACTTGTCAAAAATGTCTGTCAAACTTGTCAAAATTAGAGGTATTTTTGACAGATTGAGAATTACCCCTCTGATATATTTTGTCTCTGCATCACCCTAAGGTTGGCTGTTAAAAAATGCCTCGGGCATTAAGTCCGCCTTGTACAATTATAACGGAGACTATTTCCTAACATTTTGATCCAGTGGCTCTTATTCAAGTTCCTACTATTAATAATTACATTCTGTCAATTAGAGGTAGAGGTAATTTTAGATTACAAAAGTCCTTGTAGAAAATGTCCTAATTTCCCATTTCTTGGTATTGGCAACTCACAGGGTTTTCCTATTATTTCTAATTAAATACAGACATCTATCAAGAATTCTTTATAAGTAGAATTAATCATAACACCATATCAGCAGCAGGTCGTTAACCTTTCGCCTACGACCACCATAACAAGCAGGCAATTATGTAAAATGTCTATGTATAAACAATTTCATTGCTTTTAGTATTTCCCACGGGCCACGAATCAATGTCCTCTAGACTTTAGGGCTTCACGATATCACCTTTAGGGATTATTTATGTTACCTGAAAAAAAAACTAGATATCATGGAGTAACATAGTAAAGAAAAAAAAAAAAAAGGGTTGCACTCCGGGAGTGCCAGCAGAAGTGAAAACTTGAATATTAACGTTGAAATAAATCAATTATTAATTGAATTAATATAACTCATTTTTTTTTCACTATTTCTGCGTCACTTTTTTCAGAATCAGAATCAGAATGCTTTATTTGTAAACATAGGTCAAATAGTGTGCGAGATGTTACAGATAGGTAGATCCTCTATGTTTTGCCCAGAGGCGTACAAATATATCTATTTAATTAACATTGTCTAATTTTTTTACTTTTAAAACAATTTAACTTTTGAAATAACATTAAAGTGGTAGAATTACGTAAAATTTCACATTTTCACATTAGTAATCAAATCAATATTAATAGGTCATGCTTAACAATACAAATTGGAAATAGAGTCAATTACAATATAATATGTCAAAGAGATTATGTTACATGTCATAATAATGCTAATGTCAAATAAAATTCTAAATCGTCAAAGGAGGTGAGGTGATGTACAATTTTGTGAAGCAGTAATCATAGAATTATCGTCAAAATATTCCTGTAGTGAGTAATAGCATTTATTTATCAATATTTTTAATAGTTCTCTTTTGAAATTGTCCAGTTTTAACGTTTTAATGTTTTCAGGTAGTTTGTTAAAAATTTTTTTGGCCATACAGAAGGTACTTTTGTTCATTAGTGCAGTTTTGCCATAAGTCACTTCGAGCTCCGACCCATTCCTATCGCGCAATTTTCTGTAGTAACTTTTAGTTGCTATTTTGTATAAGGAAATGTTAGATTTGACGAACATATTTGTTTCGTATATGTACAGCGATGGCAAGGTAAGAATTTTTAGACGTCTAAAGAATGGCTGACAACTGTCTGTGCATTTAAGGCCACACATAGCTCTTACGCATCTTTTTTGGGCTCTAAACACGAGTTCTCTATCAACTGAATTGCCCCAGTATATTACGCCATATCTGAGTGTTGATGCAACATAGCCATGATAGGCTGTTAGTACAGATTCTAGGCTTACTATTTTTGATAGTTTATAGAGAGCATAGGTAAATTTATTAAGTTTTTTACATATTTCGTCTGTCTGGGGTCTCCAACTCAAATTGTTGTCTACAGTAATACCAAGAAATTTAGTAGCAGTAGTTGATTCTATTTTAGTCCCTAAATAGCTAATGTCAAGGATTGTATTTGGTATTCTTTGATAAAAATGCATAATTTTAGTCTTTTCTAAATTTATAATTAAATTATTGTTGTCAAACCATGTTATAATTCTATTTAATGTCATATTTATTTCTTTTTCATAAGTATTGGGATCATCACACTTAATAATTACGGTGCTATCATCGGCGAATAGTACCATGGGGTGCTTTATTTGCCTTGGAAGGTCATTTATGTAGAGCAAAAAAAGGGGGGGTCCTAGCACGCTACCCTGAGGAACGCCGTATTTAATTATCTCGCTATCAGAACGATATTTTTTCTCGTAACTAGTATTTGAAGATATTTGTGTGATTTCAACAAATTGCTTTCTGTCCGTTAAGTAAGATCGAATGAGGTCAAGTATATTTCCCCTGATACCATATTTTTCGAGTTTATCTATTAGTATAGGATAATCCACATAATCAAAAGCCTTAGTTAGATCCATATAGATGGCACATACAGGATTTCTGTTATCCATATTTGACAAAATTGGGAGAAGCAGGTCATGTATAGCCATATTGATCGTCTTCTGCTTACGAAATCCCTTTTGTTCATTTGCTAATATGTTTGATTTCTCAAGGTAGTTGTACAAGGACTTATAAATTACTTTTTCAAATACTTTTGAAAAGACGGGTATCAACGAAATAGGCCTATAATTTGACATAATTTGTCTATCATTTTTTTTTGTGCAATGGTACAATAATTGACGTTTTTAATTTCTCAGGGAAGATTCCGCTAGAAATACTCATATTAATTATGTGACTGAGATGTGGAGCTATGTAATGAGACACTTCTTTGATAATTTTAGTGCATACTCCGTCATAACCAACACTATTTGTATTTCGCAGTGAGGTAATATGATTATTTATGTCTTGAGGTATGGTCGGCTCCATAAATAAAGAGTTTGAAGTATTTAAGCGTACGTTTATTTCTGGTATAGTTTTATTTTTTGGTTCGGTAACTTGATTAATATAAAATTTGTTAAAAGCCTGAGCTATATTTAATGGATTCGTGATTTTCTGTGTATCTGTTTGAATTTGTGTTATTGGTTCTTTAGGGAAGCAGGTCTTACAATTATTAATTATGGTCCATGCCGCTTTAGATTTATTAGTGGACGTCTTAATGAAGTAGTTATTTCGTGATGCTTGTGTTAACGTTATAACTCTTTTAAACCTTGCAGAATATGTCTTAAACGTTTGTTTATTCTTTGGGGAAGGATTCGTTCTATTTTTATTCGTTCGTTTTCATTAATAGATGCACTTTGTTCAATTTCCATATTTTAAACACTTTATATACTTACACGAATTTTACGAATACACAGCAGTGTGGCTACTACACAGACGGTCGAGCCATCAGCTGTCCATCCATCCATCCACGTCCACGTCCACATCCACGTCCACGTCCACGTCCACGTCCACGTCCACGTCCACGTCCATCCATCCATCCATCCATCCATCCATCCATTGTCGTGTGTCACTTGGTTCACTTCGGTTGGCGCCGTAGAAAGAGAGGGGGGGGGGGGGGAATCCCTCCTGACGGTCATGTGTCCTGACGCGATGTCCTGACGCGAGTTTAACATTTTTTACCCATTACAAAAAAGTGTGCAACGCCGCTAAAGAAGTTTTCGCTTCAAAAAACACTCCGGGAGTGCCGACAGAAGTGAAAACAAAACACAAACAGAATACTTTGCCATCACTCACTGACATATCGGATGTACATTAAAACCGAGTACATCCCGAGGACAGCTCTGAACACATCCGAAGCGGTGTCGGTTACGGTAACAGTGGCGCGAATTCAATGGTTTTTTCCCATCTCAAAAAATGCCCAACTCGCCTAAAGAAAATTTCACTTAAAAAAAAAAACACCGTGAGGAAACCTGATCAGAAGAGGTATTTGCCCAGCTCTGGGACAATAATAGGCTGGAATTATTTTAAACATCTCGGATACGGTCAGCATCAAAAGTTGATTAACACTTCAGTTTTTTTAATCTTAGTTATTGAGCAAAATATTTGCTCAAAATTGCTGCAGAAGATTTTTTTTTAGAGTATATACTCTTGTCTATTATGTGAAAAGCTAAAAATCAGTTTATTGAAAAAAGTTGTTGTCAATTTAATAACATGTAAAAATGATAGTGTTAATCGACTTTTGATGCTGACTGTACCATGGGGTCCCGTTCCTTTGGAAGGCGTCCGAGGGCCGAAGCCAACTCGCAGAGGCCCCTTAGGAAATTTTAATGAAATGTGGCACCAACCGACGATTATCCCTGTATGTACTATGCAAGTGCACCCAAGGATAACCCCCGTTTGGTGTAGGACTATTGCCGGATATGGAAAAATAAAAAGTTGGACTATGGGTTTGGGTGGCTAAAGTGGACTGGTTATCAAGAACTATGGAAGAACTATGACCCCTGCCTGATCAATGTTTTATTTATACACGGATAAAATGGCAGGGGGTGACTCGCACACTCAATAATGGGCCCCCGGATACGGTCGCTAGCACATAGTGACGTAGCGACAAAGGGGCAACATTTCCTGAGTTTCTTATGAGGAGTGGAGAGTTATTCCACGGCTATCAGGACAATCCCGGAAGTACGGTCAAGATTGGCTGGTATTATTACACTTCTGGACACATCTATTGGCCCACCTTGTATTTTCAGTTTCGTTTGGTCCTAGCTAAAATTTTATATTAGGTCGAGCAAAAAGTTTTTATGCAGTTTTGAACCTGGCACATTCACAATTTCATTCAATAGTCTTTTTTTGAATTTCGAACACAGAATTTAAAGAAACAAAAGACAATTTGGAGCCTGTTTGTTGATATCAAACAATCGAATACTAAGAAAACTTGGTTTTATTGGTTTACTTGGATTTAATTCTTGAAAAAGTGATTGATATCTTTGGTTTTGCAACAAACATTACTTATTCTTAACATTAAGGTGAGGTTCTATCAATAATCTATGGATACTTCACCTGAAGTCGCCGCCCAAGCTGTGGCACTTATTCAGGCCGGACACAGCCAAAGAAACGTGAGTGCTCAACTTAATTTAAGTCGATCTGCGGTCCGAAATGTTTATCGGAGGTACCTAGAGACTGGCGGCTTTGTTCGTCGCCAAGGAAGGCCACGATCTCGGGTCACAACTGAAAGGCAGGATTGATTCATCGTGACGACCAGCTTGAGAAATCGTCACCTTACCTCCATTGAGATACAAAACCAACTTCGCGACTTCCACGGAGTATCTGTGAGCGCTCGAACTGTTCGGAGGAGGTTAAAAGAACGCGATATGGTACCACACAAGCCAGCTAATGGGCCCAAACTAACGCGAGCCCACCGAACAGCGCGCCTTCATTTCGCACGCAGTCATTTAAATTGGACACAGCAAGATTGGAGCCGTGTACTCTTTTCTGATGAGTCTAAAATTGTGTTACATGGCAATGATGGAAGGAAGAAGGTCTACCGACGTAAGGGAGAGCGTTTCGCACAATGCTGCTTTGAAGAGAGGGTTGCTTATGGCGGTGGCTCATGGACTGTCTGGGGCGGTATATCCGCGAGCGGCAAAACTCAACTTGAGGTTGTTACAGGACCACGGCTGCCAACATTAAATGCTGAAAGGTACATTCGTGAGTGCTTAGAACCTCACGTGATACCATACGCGGACTATGTGGGCCCAAATTTCCTTTTTATGCATGATAATGCAAGAGCCCATGCGGCCGGCATCGTCAGGGAATATCTTCGGGATGTGAACATCACAGTTATGGACTGGCCAGCCAGAAGCCCAGACATGAACCCCATTGAGCACATGTGGGACGAGCTAAAAAGATGTGTTAGGGCTCGTCAGCCAGTTGCCCAGACGATGCAGGAGTTGAAAACTGCCATAGAAGAGGAATGGGAGATGATCCCTCAAAATTTCATAGAGCGGTTGATAAACTCTATGCCTAATCGTATGAGAGCTGTGGTAGATGCCCATGGAGGCAACACGCGTTATTAAATTAAACCTTTATTTGATAAAACATGTTTTTTATTCAAAAATCAATTGCCTTTAACAAGGCGCATATCCGACTTATTAGGCGTAGCTCCATGTCGTATGGTATTCTGAATTCAAATTTAAAACAATACGATCGAAAAAGATTGTAAAATGTATCAGGTTTAAAACTGCATCAACAGTTTTTGTTCAATCTAGCAATCATATTTCGGTAGGGGCCATCGAAACCTAAACTCTAAGGTGGGCCAATAGATGTGTCCAGAAGTGTATTATTATGGGGTGATAAAGCGACAAAACTATTTGAAAAAAAACATTGGTCTACAGTCTACATCAATGGGTGCGCTAATGCAAAACGAAAACTGACGCAGTAAACAAATGAATAAAATTTATTAAGTCGGTTGTTTCGTGATAGAGATTCTAATCTATGGCGTGCTAACACGTTAACTAATTTAATGGAAACCTCCACCACCTCTGTTAGCAGTGTGGGCCTGGCTTTAGGCCTACCCCCATGGCCTTAACTTCCTTGGAGTGTTATAAAAGGCAAGGCCAAACTGGCAGTAAAAATATAGGCGTTTCCAAAAATTTGAGGTTTCTGAACTGTTAATTTGGCAAATGAAATCAAGATCATGTTTATTTCATGCTTACATTAAAAAGCGTTTTCTTAACAAAGAGTTCTACTGTGGCCTCTAAAAGTTAGTTGACATTTTTCTTCTTCAGCTGTGATGCCACATTATGATTTAGAATAAAAAAATAATCAGGTACTCTTAAAGGATTAGAGTTTGGAGGCCACTGTACTTATATTTATATTTAGAGAAATCGAAAGTAACTGAAAGTGAAGATCACCTTCAACATCATATATGGGTCACAATAGCTTTAATTTAAGCCGCTAATTAACGTGGTCAGCTGTGAAAGAGCACCTCTACAAATCTATACATCTATACTTACAAATAAATAAAATTAGAGTGTCTGTTTGTAATATTAAAATAACCGCTTTTTACTAAATGCATGGAAATGGATGTATACACGGTACATAATTATACCAAAATAACATTTTTTACAATTTTTGTCTGTCTGTCTGTTTGTTCCGGCTAATCTCTGAAACGGCTGGACCGATTTTAGCGGGACTTTCACTAGCAGATAGCTGATGTAATAAGGAGTAACTTAGGCTACTTTTATTTTAGAAAAAGAATTAGGATTCCGCGCAAAAAAATAAAACGTTTTCCGTCATGCACGCGAACGAAGTCGCGGGCACAGCTAGTTTTAAATAAACTCAGAGGTCACAGTCTCTTTTAAAAGTCCAGACTAAACCTTGGTCAGATCATGTAAAGACCATGTACATACACTGATGTTTGGAATGGTCTTTTGAGGAAAGTACCACAACAAAATCCTGAATTTCTGAAAAACATAAGAAAATAGAACTATATAACCATAGCTAACAGAACTTTGACTCTACAAATTGCAACATGGCAGAAGTAGCTACCAATATAATTGTAGACCGTACGTTTTCCACCAAAACATCTCCGAAATCGGCTCAAGTTAGCCACCATAAAAGTCTAGATTCATCTGCCAATTCAGCAAACATCCAGCCAGTCTCAAATCCGTAGCCCGTCGCTGCCAAATAAGGTTCGCTATCGATTCGTTGAGGCGGCGCGGCGCGGCGCGGCGTGGGTGGAGAGACCAACTTACTACTTGAAGGGAACTCGTATAACAATTAGTTATATGTACTTTTGCACAGTTTTTTTACTGTTGCTATGTTAATTTGCGGTTTTATTTGCAAATTTGTGGGTGTATTTGCTGGGTATTTTTGCTTTTATATTGGAGTGACTTGTAGCTAAGTAATAACAGCCGCACGGGTCGATCGATCTGGTTAAGCTACGCTTTCTTCTGTTGGTCTGTGGATGGGTGACCATCTGTACATAACAAGACCTCGGAAAGCACTAGATCTGGCTGTCATTCGTGGATGTTTGACAGTCTTTACGGAGTTTGACTACCAAAGGGGTATCGTATTACCCAGTAATTGGGTTGTGGCGGTCAGATAGGCAGACGCTCCATGTAAAATACTGATTCAGCTGTATCCGGTGAGACTGGGAGCCAATCCCAACATACATACTTAGGAAAACGCTATACAGATGACTTTGAAGCATGTTGGTTGGATGAAGAACAACCCATATTAATCATAAATCTTTATTTACTTATCGCATATTACAGGCACTGATTAATAGAATGCACAATCTTACATAGAGAAAAGTGTCCGAGCTAGGTTGTGAGTTACAGACCACCCGGCTCTCTAGGTAGATAGGACATGTTAATGTACAAAACGGTTAGAGTCATAAACTTTCATATATCTATGATTAGAGTCAAGATATTATACTCATAATAAAAGTTTAAAATTACACTAAGTGTTAGCAGAACCTACAAGATTAAGAGTAAAATAAAAAAAAAAAAACAAATTAGTTTTGATACTCTGAAAACTAGGGAAAATTGTAAATTATATCGAGTGATCTAAACCTAAAAAAAATAATAAAGAGAAAATATTTGATTTTTTGTATGTTTGTTTATTTCGCTTTCACTCTAAAACGGCTAAACGAATTAGGATAAAGTTTGGCACATGAGTAGACCGTGATCTGGATTTCGACACAGGATATTTTTTATCCCCATATCCCTAAGGGATCGAGACTTATGCGGCTGAAACCGCAGGATGTAGCTAGTATCTTAATATTCACATGAACAGATAAAATTAAACTAGATACTACCACCAGTGTGTCATCATCAGGAAACGTCCAAAATTGAACATGTCTTCCAATGATCGGTAGAGTTACATAAAAATGGCACGTGCAGCACCGTCCTATCGAATCCTAAGAAGTTTCACTTTACCAAACATCTCTCTTCATGATTCTGTGTCATTCATATCCTTATCAGTATCTATCATCTTTTCCTTACTGAAAGGAACATCTAAATGCAATATTCATGATCATAATCTTGTTTATCTAAGAGCTGAGCATCTCAAGTCACTATAAACACAATAAGCTCATTACAATAAAGCTGTAAGTTAAATAGTTAATGCTCCGACTGGTTTCGCGTCGCCATCTTGCACTGACGGGTGGCGCCATCTGTGTGCTGGGGCTGACTCATCGATTGTGAGCAGTAAATATATTATTATAATGATGTTGATTTACTGACTAAGGATAAGTGTACGTATTTATTTATAATAAAACGTTTATGTATCTACGCTGTTATTTAAAGTACCGTGTGCTTTTAGTGTAGTATCAATAAACTATTATGCATACATCGCCGTCGAGGACCAGAAAAGCTACGGCGAAGGTGGTGTGATTATCTGGTAATGTCTGCAGGGCCAATATGGCAAGACAGGAAGGTTTGGAAAAAAAAGGGAAGGTATGTCCCCGTCCGGAAGCGGGACACGATAAAGACTAACAAAAAAAAAAAAACAATTATTGATACACCTAGATAATTTAATGATGATGCAGGAGTGTCGAATCGGACTTAAGGTATTTCGAACGAAAGTATTGTCGAAATGAAGACGTGTCGGAGTTCCATGTTGTCGAAATAAAATCTTGTCGTATTACGGTTTGTCGAAATTCAATTGGTAAGTCGAAATTACGATTGTGACTTGGTAAGGTTGCTTTTCAAAAACACAACCTTTTCAAAATACGTACCCTTCACAAAATATACCCCACACCAAAGTTCAACCGCAAATTGTAACAAAACAGACCCTGAACGTGATTACTAGTAACAACAGGCCCCCGTACAAGGTCAACGAGGTGGGGTGACACGTCACGTGGCTTTAGGGGTGAGCCGCAACGAGGGTTGAATCACTAGGGCTGTACGAGTACCTACGCGTAACTACAGGCTTAGGGACTGTGGAATTGTGGATGACGTAACCTTGATGTTTTTTTTTATGTAGGTATACGGAACTTATAACATAACACCTTTTATCGACGGTCGGGCACGTCCACAAATTAAAAGTCGCTCAGCGCGCTATGGAGCGAGCTATCCTCAGAGTCTCTTTGAAGGATAAAATTAGGAATGAAATTATCCGGGAAAGAACCGGAGTTACCGACATAGCTTGCAGAGTAAGCAAACTGAAGTGGCAGTGGGCTGGCCATGTCTGTAGAGGAACCGATGGCCGGTGGAGCAGACGAGTCCTGGAGTGGAGACCGCGTACCGGCAAGCGTAGTGTGGGACGCCCCCCAGGTAGATGGACGGACGACCTAAAGAAGGTGGCTGGGGTAGACTGGATGCGGAAGGCGGAGGACAGGGTGCTGTGGCGCAGTCTGGGAGAGGCCTATGTCCAGCAGTGGACTGCGATAGGCGGAGTTGAT
This sequence comes from Amphipoea lucens, assembly GCA_947508005.1. Taxonomy (NCBI): domain Eukaryota; kingdom Metazoa; phylum Arthropoda; class Insecta; order Lepidoptera; family Noctuidae; genus Amphipoea; species Amphipoea lucens. The sequence goes on from OX382375.1 coordinate 18,700,529, forward strand.
TGATTGATTGACGCTTTTTATCCCTGAAGGGTTAGACAGAGGTGTACCTATAATACACCCACATTTCGCCAATTATGTTTAAGTCCCATGTCAGAGGAGGCGAGCCTATAGCATAAATTCAGGCTCCAGGCTGCTACTGAGAATTTTCTACAGGAAAATCCCCCAATAACACTTTGACCACAATGGAACTTCTCTTGCTTTGCATGGAGCACAATAACCAACTGGTTGTTGTGCTCCATGGGGGCGAGCCTATTGCCATACGGCGCGTACGTGTTCCACGCGCGTCTCAAAGAGATGTCAGCAAAAAGGAAGCGCTCGCCAGGGCCGAAGCCTGCCGGGGGTGCGGGATTGTCCGAAAGGGTTACCGCTACCCCGGAACATAAAGGGCTAAGGAAGGAACACGGATGGGTTTTAGTCAGTAAGAGTCTGACACTCCCTTCCGCTCCACCCAGAGCGAGAGGAGTCATTTGATGATTTCCCATCCATAAAAAAAGCCTATTGCCATCAACCAGAAACAAAATCAGACTCCAGAGTGCTACTGAGAAATTTGTAAAGGAAAAAACCCCCAATAACACTTTGCCCGACCTGGGAATACTGAACGGAGAAACGGAACTTCTCTTGCTTTGTAAATAAGGTCCAGACCAGACAAATCGATAATCTTAAGAGAGTAAGGTGGCTGGAAGACGAGATGTCGGTCGTCTGGCGGCGAGATGGACGAACGACATTGTTACCATCGCAGGTCGAATATGGATGAAGCTGGCACAGGGGCGTCGGCCTGTTTTTCACAGGCCTCCACCAGTGTCAGACGGGAATGGCCCGGTTTTCCCGGCCATTCGCGTGGCCCCCTAGCCTGGGGGGCATGCGGGGCCCGCCAGCTAGGCGGGCATGCGCCGGGAGGGTTGTGGAAGTAAAGGCTGAGCCGGTTTCCCATGGCCCTCCCATCACGGCGATGTGGGAACATCGCTGAGTTTTAGTGGGTATACTGTCGGTGTCATTCCGACAGGAGTCCCACATACCCCGTCTCGGCCCCCACGAGCGGGGATGCGTAATGCATGTCCCAGCAACAAAAAAAAAAGGGGCGTCGGGATTGGCACTTGAAAAGAGTTGAAGTCGAGCTGTGGATGATGATGATGTATGCGGCATAGCTTCAGATGCTGCTAGTACTACAACAACAACAATTCTTTAACTGCTCAAGGTCAAGAATGTCATTCAGCAGACTGGGCTGGGGTCACCGTTTCGTGACCAATATGTTTCGTGACCAAGTCGAGTCATAAATTACCTTTTGCCAAGGGTCTGTGATATCACAACCTTTTATCGTAAAAAGGTCATCTGCCTAGCCTTTTTCCAACTATGTTGGGGTTGGCTTCCAGTCCAACCGGATGCAGCTGAATACCAGTACTACTTATTTTACATGGAGCACAGAGCGATTACCTGCCTGACCTCCACAACCCAGTTACTGGGTAATACGATACCCCTTAGTAAGACTGGCTGTCAGACTTTAGGGCTTCTGACTACCCGTAACGACTGTCAAAGATCCACGAATGACAGCCGGGACCAACGGCTTAACGTGCTTTCCGAGGCACGGGGGCTACACACTACCAAATTTAAAACTCGGGGCTGTTATTGAGACATTCCTAATGGAATAACACAATAACCTTTTAGCCCGACCCGGGAATCGAACCCAGGACCCCACTCTCAGCAGTCGCTTGCGACCACGAGACCAATTGGGCAGTCATAACCTATACTAGTAGTAAAAAAATAAACGCATGTAGTTACGGGTAGCAGCTAGTACTCGTATTAGATAAATAGCTATGTAGGTGTAATACGAAGGCAAAAACAAATTACATTAAACATTTTTTAAACGACAACTTATCAACCAGTAACCGGAAAAAGCGACGCCAAATACAGCAGACGCCCTTTCTTCATATTAATAAAACCGATACCATTTCATTACCGACCCACGTTACAAGTATCAAGATATTTTCATTCACTTCTCCTTGAGTGCAGGCCGGGCGCCCACAGCGATGACTTCAGCCGGCTCCGAACCTGCTACTGACTCATACCCGTCCGCCTACAAACCACGGTGCCATATGGATGTAGTTTTGCATGTTTTGACTATTTGGTTAGATTGTGGGACATGGGGTCTAGTGGTGTGTAATTTGTGGTTGAGAAAGGTGAAGGTGGAATTAAATTGCAGGTCGGGGTGATTAATTTAATTTTTTACTGTGATTGTTTGAGGTAGGTAGTAATACTTATGGCTTATAGTGCATTTAATGGCAGCTAAGATGAATGTTGATTTTGTAAAATTATGGCATAAGTAAGTAGATACTAGCGTTTGCCCATGACTTCGTCTGCGTGGAAGAAACGTATCCTATGACACTCAGCAATAGCAACTTCTATCAATAAAATATTTTTTGTAATCGGATCTGTACTTCCAAAGATTACCTGTTACAAACAAACAATTACAAATAATATAGTATACTAGCTGTTCCCGCGACCTCGTCTACGGTCCAGGATGAAAAGTAGTCCATGTCCTTACACAGGTCATGGTCTATCTGTGTGCCAAATTTCATCCAAATCCGTTCAGCCGTTTTAGCGTCAAAGCGTAACAAACAAACTCACTTTGGGATACTAGCTGCGCCCCGCGGTTTCATCCGCATAAGTGTCGATCCCGTGTGAGTATCGGGACAAAAACTATCCTATGTCCTTCCCTGGGACTCAAACTATCTCTATACCAAATTTCATCTAAATCGGTTCAGCGGTTTAAGCGTGAAGAGGTAACAAACATATAAACACACACACACACCGCCATGCACACATACAAACTTTCGCCTTTATAATATTAGTGTGATAGTGTGATTAGTCAGGATTAAAAACATAGCTTCAATTCCTACACTGCACAGATTAACTTATGTTGTTAAAATCTATACAGTGTTATAAACCTATTCTGTGACAAAAAAAGTTACAAAAAGTTTTTGAAAATAAAAACAAATCAATATGGTGGACTGAGAATAATACCTACAACCTTGAAGAACAATGTACTCTGCTAATTGATGACTGTATAATAAAATTCTGTGAACTGTAGGCGACCATACACTTCTACAATTTCTTTAATCAATTAATTAATTGGCCTGACTTTTATTGGAGGTAATTATGTGGTTTGATACTAGTTTGTGGCAAAATTTCGCCATCCTGGGATATATACAGGGTCCCATTAAAATAGATGGAACGACAACCATCTCTTTCCAACATATAGCCTGTCTCTTAAAATATTTTTCGCTGCTCCTGCGCTTACAATAAAAAAAACAATGGCAGTGCGCGGCTCAGGGTAGTAGAGCGGGTGCTGGGGGGTGTTGGGTCAGAGTGGGAGTAGGTAGTTATAAATAGCTTTAGTCCTTTTGTCATTAAAAGACTAATTAATTGAGTTGTATTTAATATTTTATTAAATAAATGAAACTACTATAACACTTTCCCTGCACGAGATACAGAGTTATGCCCATACAAAAAAAAATAACACTCACTGAGATCTTCCATATGATATAGGTAGAAACATGTTACAACACTTGGGACGAAACCGCCCATTCTTCTTTTAACACAGCGCTCTCTAAGTAATTTATGAACGAAGAGTCTTAAAATAATAATGTACATTTATTAAAAATTATTGTATTTCTCAGTAACTGGGTCATGGAGGTCAGATAGGCAGTTGGTCCATGTAAAATACTGGTATTTAGCTGCAGCCGGTTAGACTGGTTAGACCTAACATATTTGAGAAAAGACTAAGCAGATGATGATGTATTTAAAATAACGAAGGCAAAAAAAAAATCGTCTGCATCGCTGTTAACAGGAAAAGCGCTGGCAGAAGGCTGGCACCATTGCCACGTTGAATGGCAATGCTGATTCTTTGGCCTAAAACTTTATTGCAAAAAAAAAAAACAACCGCCTTCCAAAAACACTATTTATATGGGACCATATAATACTTAAGTACCCTATCAAAAAAGAAAAAAATACAACCGAATTGAAGCTCCTCCTTTTTTTAAAGTTGGTTCAAAATAGTCCAGTAATTATTATTATTGTCATTTGTTACTTAATAATTAGTTAATGACAAAGTTATACCACCAATCCCAAGGGATATAACAATTTAACAAGCAAATTACGACGGTTCTTGTCTGCCAAACCCTTTTGCGGATCCCGTATCTACATAATGGTTATGAGGCTCATTAGGGGTCGTTAGTCCGACTGATGTGACAATGTGTTTGGGGTTCTCTAGATTAGCTGTTACTACAAGCTGACTGCTGATTCGGGTTTCTGTGTTGAGGAAGATATGAAAGTCTGTATTTTACGACGTACAGCATTTCATACAAACTTTCAAGACCTTGTTTTTCGAAATGAATGAACCGATTTTAATTAAACTTCGTACGCATAAGCAGGATACAAAGCTCTAAAAAGTTAGTTGAGAACATTTTCGAAATGTCTTATTAAAAAAAAGATAATTGAAAATTTCTGATTCTATGGAAAATTTAAAATCGGTCTAATTTGGCTGTAACACGGTTTTTCGAAAATGTTCTTAACTAACTTTTTAGACCTTTGTATCCTGCTTATGCGTACGAAGTTTCATTAAAAACGGTTCACCCATTTCGAAAAAAAAGGAGCTTGAAAGTTTTTATGAAATGCTGTACAGTCACGTCTATAAGTATGTGTACACTTGGCTTTATTCAAAGGCGAATTTCTTCTTTATTTTTGAATGAGATTTTATGTTCTTACGAACATAGTATTTTCGAACCCATACGTTTATGTTAAGTGTCGTATTTCAACGTTGCATTCGTTATTTCACGAAAAAATCGCAATTGAAAATTGCCAAGACATGTTGGTGCTCGTGACTGTACGTCGTAAACGCTTTTAAGTTCTGAGTTGAGCTGCACGATTACTGACAAATGCGTGCACTGACAGGACAGGTCCACTCAAACTGTATGGTTATTTCCTCAGACACCAAAGTGTATCTACTGCGGATGCTGCATTGCGGAGCCCACTTCACATCCTTCCATTTCCTTACCTCGCGGTCGCTACACTCGCCATTCATTCAAGTCGATGACAGCGCCGGGTGGGCGTACCAGTTATCACCTTAGTACTTGCAGTCCCGTTTACCCCGACAATACCTTACTCTACACGTAATCGTCAACAAGAACCACCAAAACACGTTTTATTGAACCCAAGGCTATCAAAAACAACCGTAGGCGTTCAGTAGGCGATTCTTTCCTATCTCACCTACCAACTTAAGTTTTACAGCCCTTGAAGACTTTATCTTTAGAGGTTTAAAGGTCATATTCCATTGTGATGGCTGTTAAATTTGATGAGGCCATAAAAGTCACTTGTGTTAGCAATCTGTCTCACTTTACGTGGTTGAAAGCTATCAGTGGCTGTCCGTCTGTTGGTCAATGTGGCCAGAGGAAGATGTGGATTTATAGGTGACTGCATTTATAATAGGAAGTTTAGAATTAGAACAGGAGGTGGTGATGTAAGGAGGTTCGACCATAGAGGATAACTGCGGGGTAATTGCGTAACATTCTATCAGTAGCTATGGCTTTCATGATGACAGTTTAACAATATTCTGCTGAGTAGACAAACTTTTCGAACATATGAAGCAATGGTTTAGCAATATCCTTCAAAACGATTCAGTTATTAATAATAATATAATAGTAATTATTTATTTATTTCAGACATAATTCTAGTCAATAGTTTTACACTCATACAATTAAAATTACTTATAAACTAAGTATACCTATTAAATTCTAAACAGATAAAAACCCAAAATAAAATTGTGATTAATTAATTAAATTGAAATATTCAACAACTCATTAAAAATAATAATTAAAATTGTCAAAAAATTATAAAAATGTCACTATCGTATAAAAAATAAAAAAGTCAAATATAAAATTGTCAAATTGTAAAAATGTTATAAAAATGACAAAATATTAAAAACAAAAAGTTTTTGTATAGTCTTAGTTAAGTTAGGTATTAAACAATAGAATAGAATCGTGGATATTTAAAAATATAATTTATATGGTATTTAATTGAATAAAGGGGATAATAATAAAAAAAACAAAAATCATATAAATTGCAAACAAAATTACACAAAACACATTTAATCGATCAATTATAAAATTAATGGTTTTGGATCTGTTACGCAATTAAGGGTGCTGTACTGTAGTGCTAGTAAAAATCTCACCGTGGCAACTTAGATGAAGAGAGCTGACATTAATGACAATCTCTAGCATCAGATGAAATTACAGCTCACTTCGCTAAAGTCCACAAGGTGAGATTTTTACAGTATCTACAGGTTGAAATTGAAAACATGCGACAAATCGAAATGGGAGATTGTACTCATCATTATGAACAACTTTTACTATTTGACCAAACCTGAAAAGGCGAAAAAAAAAAATCAGCAGTTCCCTACATTTATGTTCGCAAAACTCGTCAAAATGTAGGGAACAGCTGATTTTTTTTTTCGCAACTTTAGGTTTGGTCCCATAGTAAAAGTTGTTCATAATGATGAGTACAATCGCCTATTTCGATTTGTCGCATGTTTTCAATTTCACCATGTATAAGACCGCCTGCTCTATCATCGAACCTCGAATGCTTTTAGAAGCTCTATGGTAAAGGCAACTCCGAATAGCAATGCAGTCTCGCTTGTCGTTTGCTAAACGTGGAGGTTTTAGCAAATTCCCTGCTGTAAGAAAACAAATATTTACATCAAAGAGATTCTACCTGGAATGCGTTGTCATACCCGCGCTGAATGTCGCCTTGTTTTTGATGCAACTGTGACTAATTGATTCATTAGCGACATATGTATTTGAATATATATATTTAAATACGGTAAATGCATAATCATGTGACCTATATTCAGCTACACGACGAAGTATTTGCTTTATTTTAGAACAGCATCATACTGCTGGACATAGACCTCCCCCATGCAACGCCACTTTGAACGGTTCTGTGCTGCCCAAAAGACTTCATCTTAGCTTAATAAAAAAAGGACTACCTATATGTGTAGAAAAATGTAGAAATTATCATCCAACGGAAAATAGGTACCCACTATCGTAATTGCCCCAGAAAACCTTATAACTTTCAGTGGTGTATGATTTCCAATTTGCCACACAATACTTATTTATAATTCTTTCACAAAATGGCTGCCTTTGTCCAACCTGTCGTTTTCACGACTCCCTAACGAGCGAAGGGTGGTTATTTTTGTAATAGGGACATTTCGTAAGATACTGTGGTTGTTGCGTCACTTTAATTTACTTTTTAATTGAATTACAAACGTCTGGCTATTTTCGGAACTGTTCTTAATTAAAATGTTGGGTTAAGAAGGGCTTAGAAAAGGTATTAGTGTCAAACTAATTTGACACCACTTGACACTTTGCCGAACGAAACTGATGAAATTCGTCTGTGTATAATGCATAGTCCATGGTACGCCTGTCTACGGCATGTCCTTTTATTTGTACACCTACTCATTTGTCTACAAACCTTGTGTTTGATGGGATTTCCCATAGGCCATAGAAAAAAATAACGAACTTCCATAGCTTTTATCTCCTAATTAACCCCTAAATGCACAACAAAGAGGTTACTTTACAAAATCACTAATTAAATGCAGGCACTTTTAGGTAAAAATAATATTTGGATGCCATTCATCTATGAAAAAATAATAAAAAAGAAAATACTCTAACGGCATTTTCTTAATTATTTTTACTTAAAGTGGCCAGTATAAGTGACTACATTTAGATCCGAAATGAAAAATGAGGTTCTAAAGGTTATGTGATTATGTTTGTTAGCTGATTAGATCTTTATCATTTTATTTTCCTTCGGTACTTATTTATGACTTATTGTAATTTTTTTTCGTTCAAATTCAAGTTCAATCTGATAAATAATGTGAATAGGTACTTATAAAACTCCCTTTCCCCATCAGTTTACAAAAACTTTTCCTTGCTGCTCCCCTTCGTTAATAAGAAACTCTTGTGCAAAACATGCTTCTAGACTGTTCCAGACCCAACGGTTTTGCCTGTGCGATGAATGTCAGGGAGTGAATGCAAGATGTTTGTTAAGTTGATCTAGGTATGTCTCCATGAGACCAGTGGCCATCGTGAAGGTATGGTTCAGTTTGAGAATAATTTTTCTAACGTTAGCCCTTTTTTTAACCGACTTCAAAAAAAGGAGGAGGTTATCAATTCGACTGTATTTTTTTTTTTTTTTTTTTTTTTTTTTTTTTTATGTTTGTTACCTCATAACTTGCGACTGGGTGAACCGATTTTCATGATTCTTTTTTTATTTGAAAGCTGGTGCTTTCCGTGTGGTCCCATTGTCACCATTTCAATATCTGATGATGGGATCTTAGAGAAATCGAGGGCAACCCTCAAATTTTATAGGCTCACTTATTGTTTTTCGCATATTTTATGAAGTATCTTGTGTATTTGCGTATGATTGTCACCATCTCAGGTAGCTGGGCTGATGATGGAAGGTACAACTCCTTAACAGTAAGAAGTTACTCGAACAGGCAAGGGCTGTTTTTAGTAAATTGTTTTGATGTTTGATGCATGGGCATTTGTCACATTTGGTCTCATGATCATCAAGTCATGACCTGATGCTGCAGTCAGGATAGTCTGCAGAGTACCTAACTCCTCGACAACTAACAGCAGATATATCGTGTTTAGGCTCATTGAAAAGGGCTCGATGTGTGGATAAACGTACTGTTAATGAGGAACACCGAAGTACATAGAGACCTGATGCTGAAGCCAGGAGCATCAGAAAAAGTACAAACCTTGAAATTACAGCACAGTAGTCGTGTTTGGGCTCATTTTAAACAGGACTAAATTTTAAGTTCAATGCAATGTTGACATAAGTCTGGCCTGATGCTGCAGCCAGGATTATCAGCATCTAGTCTAAAAACATCAGGTCAGGATTTGATGATGGGATCCTGGAGAAATCGAAGGAACTCTTCAAATATTATAGGCACACCTATAGCGATTTGGATATTTTTTATAGTAACTCGTGCACTTGCTCTCGGAAAGCACCATTTGGTGAAGTGGAACTGATGATGAAAACCACAGATGGCCTCCGGAACTACTCAATAATATATAAGTATTTCACGGGTTGCTATTCGATTATTTTAATTTGGTTGCTAAGCAATTTATACTCGTCACAATGTGAATGGTGATATGGAGCTGATGGTGGACCTGGAGAACTCCTCAACAATTAACTTCCCTGCATCGGGAAAAGCAATAATTTGTTTGTAAAAGGCGATGAGCACTAAGCTATTGTAACTTAGATAAATTATAAGCAGACCCACTAAAAAGCGTGAAATAAAAACTTTTTAAGAAAAAAAAAACCGACTTCCAAAAAACACTACAAAGTGAAAAATAACTTTAATTTCGGAAGTCGGTGGCAAAAAACTAAAATACAGATCCAAAGACACCGACTTCCGAAATTAAAGTTATTTTTCACTTTGTAGTGTTTTTTGGAAGTCGGTTTTTTTTTTCTTAAAAAGTTTTTTTAGAAAAACTGGTTCACGTTTTTCGCCTCTTCTGAAACAATATGCCTGTTTTTCTTTAACACAACGTTTCAGGCTTCCAAAACACGTGCCAAAGTTATCCTTCTATATTGATCCAAGCAACGAGAAAAACAGAATGTAGACATAAGTTTGCTTCTCCTAAGGAATAAGATCACTATCTCCAGCATACTCTACACTCGATAGCTAGAATAGGTCAGTAAAACTCGTAACATTTTATCTTATGTACAGACCATTACGTAAACTCAATGAAATATTGTCGCATTGGTGTCTAGTCTTCTCCCGTTGCCATGGCAACCGAACATGCCCGAGTACTTACGGCCATCCATAACTCCTCAAGTGCGAGAGAGACGAGAGATGTTGAAGTCCTGCTCGCTCTTAGGGCTCAGACGTAATGCAGGTACCCCACCCACGGCCTAGGCTAGGCCCGAGAATTGACAACATTTCAAACCTGACACGACCTTAAAACAAAAATACTATTTCTTTATTTTCGTATCCTGAGTTCAAATATATTTTTATTTTATTTTTTTATTTCCAAATTTCTGAGAAAAAATATAAAAATCAAAAAACATGTGATGACGTCACATAAACGGCGAAATGAGGTAGTTAGTTACCTTTACGCATTCCAATGTCTTTGATTGAAAACATTACATCAAACAAGACATGTCAATGTCACCTAAGAAGTATATTATACTGTGGTAATATCGCCGTTTTACCGTAAGGCTGACGTCATCTGGCACTTACGTCTTTTTAGAATACACCGAATTTCAAAGTTAAAATTATGAATGAAAAGTACATAATTTCGAAAAACGAAAAAATATGGGTGCCCTAGATTTGAATTTACTTTTATATAACGTAAGAATACATGCAGGTTAAAAATATGAAATGTTGTCAATTGAGCCTAAGCTGTATGTAATCTAGATAGGTAGGTTAAAAGGCTGTTGGCACTGTTTAACTTAACTGGAGTTTAAGCCGCGGTTAGGCGTTCAAAATGGCGGAGTTTTAGTTTGCTGTTATTTGAAAAGAGCTGCCTTTTGAATAAAGGTTATAAAACGAAAGGGACATTACTTCGTTTGTTAGTTATTCACATAGTAATGTTTAATCAGATCGATATAAAATAAATGCTACCAAATAAAAGGTGTAGCGAAAATACAAGAGGGGATCGTACAACTTCCCCTAGCTTTAATAGCACCTGGCTTTCACTGCACCCTCTACTAATCGACTCTGACCTTGACAGTCAAATTACAATAGGGTAGGTACCTATTCAGCTTGCAGTTTCAAACATAAAAGCGCAGACCCCTCCGGCTGGATATAATTGCAGCAGAATTAATGTAAAACGTTACATATACTGGTTACCAATGGGGTACGGGTTACGATGTTTTTGGCGATCTCTTTCTCCAAATTGGAATTACGCTGGGTAAACAGCTTTTAAACTTGTGACTGACTCTCTTTAAAATTATAGCTACGATTATGCCGATTCAAAATTGTCTTGAGAGTAGTTGAAAGCTTTTGCAAATATAACTTGCAAATCTAGAAAGTTAAGGCTTTGAACGCACAGTCTGTGCGTTCAAAGCCTTAACTAACGAAAGAGTTCTTAGTGATATCATCTGTGCGGCACAGATGATATCACTAAGAACTCTTTCGTCAGAAAACTGAAACAAAAACTAAAGACTGGCTGAATCATTCTCCATGAAGGTTTAACTTTTACATAATTAATATATGGCCTCTAATATCTATATAACATGTCAGTATTTCAAGAGGGACACCCACACGTTGTGACTGTAACAAACTGGAGAATAAACTAGATAATTGGACAATTTGTAATAGGCCTTTAATTACGGATACATAGAGAAGTCATTTTGAAAGGCGAAGAAGAACGTTGTCTGCAGCCTACGTACTATCGCAGACACTCCCGCCTGAGCACCACTAAGTTCATTTTTGCTTGCACTCAAAAAATAAAAGCGCTCTCTAGAAAGCGCGCCAAATTGATCGTCCGTAAAATTCACAAAAGGAGTACACGTGCTGCGTTACTAAGCTACGCAGTGCAGGTTGCAACTAATTGCGTTTTCGCTTTCCTAATAGACGAAAACTTTAAGGGAGCGTGGCTTGGCGCCGACGCAGGATTTAGGCGAAAAAAGGTTGAAGTGATCAAGCGGGGAAAGTCCTCGATGGTGGTACATGTATGTGAGTTATCCTAATTATTGATTGTACAAGACGCTGTGAAAAATGCTTCATGAAGTTTAAGAAGTGCAGTTAAATCATCTTTGACTAAGCAACGGAAACTGAACTTTGTGTTGTGAATAAAAGATTTAGAAAATACATAATTGAATGCTCAATGCAGCTGAGGAAGAAACAAAAAGATTTGTAAATTGACGCTTGCTGACACTTATTTGTAAGTCCAAAATCAATCAGTCTGCCCAGCCTTTTCCAACTATGTATGTTGTGGTCGGCTTCGGCTAGTCTAACCAGACGCAGCTGAATACCAGTATTTTACATGGAGCGACTATCTGTCTGACCTCCACAACCCATTTATTGGGTAAGACGATGCCCTTTGGTAAGTCCAAAGCGGTAGTTCTGTACAACGCCTTGTGATTCTATTCTGTAATGTTCACAATGCTGTGCATGTGAACTTTAAATCAATAAAGCGAATACTCTTATGTAAATGAACCCTGGACATATAGACAATGAGGAAACAACACGTTAACATAAAAAGTCTACAAACAAAACAATAACCTAATTTATGACAAACATACACCACTTTATATTCCTTCGATTCAGATTACGCTAACTTCCGGCATTTTATTCATGTCAAACTGACATTTACATGAAATCATGCAGCTGAGCCTTTTAACCACGGTTAGCGCGGTGCCAGCCGCCCTGGGGCGAACCAGACTGTATTGATTTCGTGGTATAACGACCCGACACACACACACACCCCCTCACATCCACAATCACACACACACATTGACAGATAACTTTTGTATTTGTATATGTTATAGTTACGTCTGGGAGTGCATGCGGGCCCTGGATTTTCAGTAAATAGGTTTTATGTTATCTCTGTATGTATATTTTTATAAGGCTAGTACGCAGGTTCGTTTCGTATTGATTTTCGCTAGGCCGCCTAGTTGTTACGCAGGAAAGCTTTAGCAAAAAGAGGTTTTAATTAATTTTTGCTAACTGCGCAGGGAATTAATGAATAAGGAGGTTGTAGTTTTGTCCGAGTGTTGTACATTCACTGGCCACATGAATTCCTCAATAACATTCTATATAAGTAGGTAGGTATAGAACCCACTGATCTGTATTATACAATTGTTTACTAGAGGCAGTATTATATTATCTGTGTTAGTTAGAGGTCAGTGATACAACCGAACTGAAAATCACTAAGATGAACCTTATCTTCTTCTTAGTGTGTCGATGGCAAAAATGAAGATTTTTTTTTCAAAGTTGGCCCAAAATCAGAGCCTCCCCGAGTAACGTACCATCCGACCTTTTGATACGTCCGGCGCACCCTGGGGCCTGGGCAATCGAGCTCCATCGACTGGCTAATCCTTTCACAACGATGGCAAATATAAGATGAACCTTATGGTTTAGCTTTACTCTAAAAGCCGTTAATGCTCTTCGAGTCCAGTAAAATAATACATTCAGGATGCTGTTGGGGCTGCCACGCTTCTGTAGTGCCTCAGGGATGTTCGTGGACGCCCGGATTGACAGTTTCGCTGCAATCAGGCGCAAGCGAGCAGCGTCCTTGTTGCACAGGGTGCGTGTCAGTAACAACAGTCTCCTGAGTGTCATTGCCAACAAACTGGATTGTCCTTTTATCTGGTACTTACATAGATATGTATGTTGGTACTTAAGTCAGCTACATGCTCCTGTAAATATTGGTAATAGTTTTTAAGTGTTTATGTTACTAACATCTTGGTACATATTGTGATTTGTATTGTAAATATGGAATTGTTCTGAAATAAAGATATTATTATTGTTAATAGGTAGTGGGAGAATACTAACTGTAAAATTAAAATGCTGATGTGATCAGTACCTATCACTGAATTTACTGAAACTAACCTAAACTATCCTACCTACCTAACCCATAAAATTGCCAAAATCTAAAGTAGGATCTAGAGGTCCCTTCTTACCACCATATGACATGATGCCGTATGTCATTATTTCCCAGAATTTGATCCTTATTAGGGACACTATCGAATGGTGTACTGTAACAGTGTGTTTGTTTTTTCAAAATCAACAGGTTCGATTCCTGGCTAGAAATATTGATTTTTCAAAAATCCAATGATGCAGTATTAGTTTTCATCAAAATCGAGCCCGCGACTCCTTTGAGTACTTTTCGCTATTCTTCATAGTTTCGAATTTGGCCATCCACGCCCACTTATACTTATAATAAATTCATTCTGTATAATGTCTATTCAAACTTATTTTTTAAATTAATATTATTTCAAGTTAAACAAATATCAACTTTATTTTAATGGTAATTAAGTTGATTTCAGAGCATATTTCAGGGTGAGTAGCACTATTGAAAAAGTTATAAAAATGTTTGAAGTTGTAGCGTAAACGGAACTATATTGTGTAGGATTTAAAGTTATTTTTAACCGACTTTAAAAAAGGAGGTTCTGTATTTCCATAAACTCATATTTATATACATTTTTGGCAAATAAATCGCGAATGCAGATTATGTAACTGGTTTCCGTCATCATCGATTTCAATGTGTTTCAGGAAACTAATTCAACTTTGACTGTCATGGATCATCATCATCTGCCTGCCTTTTCCCAACTATGTTGGGGTCGGCTTCCAGTCTAACCGGATGCAGCTGAAAACCAGTATTTTACATGGAGTGACTGCCTATCTGACCTCCACAACCCAGTCACTGAGAAACACGATATCCCTTGGAAAGACTGGTTGTCAGATTTTCGGGCTTCTAACGACCCTTAACGACTGTCAAAGATCAACGGCTTAACGTGCTTTCCGAGGCACTTAGGGGTCTTGGCATAGAAATGTCATATATCTATGGGTCTTGGTATGTAAAGATGGTCACCCATCCACGGACCAACCGCGGTAAGCGTAGCTTAACCTGATCGACCGACCCGTGCGGCCGATATGACTTAGCCACAAGCTCCTCAGCAACTCAACATTCAACTGTCATGGATATTTTACTAATTCTAAAAGAAAGTTCTAACAATTAGGTAATTGGGAGTCTTGTATTGTATCAAATAGCAAAAGCACATTGCCTTCTAAGAAACAGGTTGAAATTCTGTTCATGTAAAATTCCCGCCGTCTATTCTCTATCTATTTAGTCAAAAAAGTCTGCGACCATTTCACCTATTATTATAATATGGCGTACCTACCAATGCAGGCGGCGCATTGCGGCCTCCACATGCACTTACTCGTAGCATATAAAGTACGCTTTTTATGATCGTACTCGAATTTTATTGCATGTTTCAGAACCGCTAACTCTCAGAATATGGAACATTAACATAACTTCACGCTTGCATTTGCCGAAGGGGTATCTACATAGACTGAGGTGTTTAGGTAATTATAGGTACCTAACTAGCCACCCGCTCCTGTGGGTCTAAGTCCGTCAACGATACTGTCCAGTGCAAAAGTAGTTGATCCGTCAAAAGAAGTGACAAATAAAAAAAACAAGTGATAAATAAAAAAAATCGGACAGTTAAAAACACATTCGACAAGTGTCAAATCGTGTGTTCAGCTGGGGGCCCCGAAACTAATCTTATTGTTAGTAGGAAACGCCTGGTAATTTCGGTCAACAATACCGATCGACTTGACGAAACATCGAGGTCTCTTTATTATATTGTAAGTTTCATATGAATGTATTATGCATATAAATTTTCCGGAATAAATTATCTAAATGATGGTGGAAACAGTATTCCATTGCTTTAGGTATTTCAGAAGAACAACGCAGTCACTACCTTCTGCGGGGCTTCGCTAACGTGGATGTCCTTAATTATGCCACGGGAACGTGCTACCGGGATAAAAAGTAGCCTATCTCCTTTCCCAAGATGCCATCGATCTCCTTGCCAAATTTTATCGAAATCCGTTCAGTGGTTTAGGCGTGATAAGATTACTTCCGAATTTATAATATTAGCTATGCCCGTCCTCAGGATCGAACCCAGGACCCCTGATTAGCAACCAAGAGACCAACGAGCCAGTGCATCTACGTCATCTACGATATCATCTATTACCTCACGAATGTCCTGCCCATAAACAATCCAAGATCACCTGCCATAGATAACCTCATATTATATCTTTACATACGGTACTGCACTAACTCTATAATAGTCCATTTACGAAGAGTTTCCATCCGCTACTAACCCGTGGTGACATCAGTCAGTACAAATATAACATCACGCCTTGTTGGGAAACAAGGAAAGGGTGAAGCTGAGGTGTACCTATACGAGTAGTACACCCACATTTCGCGTTATGTTTGACAGGGCCGTCTTAACCATATTGGGCGCCGGGGTGCGAAAATCAGCCTGCGCCCCAATTTATGTGTTTAATTTTTTTATTTAATACTTACTCTACAATAAATGTACGTACATTTTCAAACTTTCAATTTGATAGGTATACTATACCCAAAGTCAATCTATCTTGACTTGAGTCATAGTTAATCGTAATTAGTTTCTTATTAATTTTAATTTCGAGGTTTACGCATGGTACGTGTACAGTCACGAGCAATAATACGTCAACACTTGGCAACTTTCAATTGCGATATTTTCGTGAAATAACGAATGCAACGTTGAAATACGACACTTTACATAAACCTATGAGTTCGAAAATACTATGTTCGTAATAACATAAAATTTCATTCAAAAATAAAGGAGAAAATCGCCTTTGAATAAAGCCAAGTGTATACATACCTGCTTATAGATGTGACTGTACTTAGGTATAAGGATTGGCTTGCGCCCCCTAAGACCCTGCGCTCGGGTGCCACGTACGCACCCCTTACACCCCGGGTAAAGACGGCCCTGATGTTTAAGTCCCATGTAATAGGGGCGAGCCTATTGCCATCAGCCGGAGACAAATCCAGACTCCGGGCTGAAACAGAGATATTCCAGATGGAAAACCCAATAAGAATCCCAACCAGTGCATGGAGCAGTGGTTGCCGAGTACGAATGTACGAGGTGTAGGTCGTAGGTTCGAACCCAGACTGTTGCTTTACTTTGTGTAAATTATTTTATCACCACTACTCTAAAAACGGTGAAGGAAAACATCGTGAGGAAACCGGGATGTCCTAGAACCAACAATTTGAATATAATAATAATATCTATCAACCCGCACTGGGCTCGGCCGCGTGGTGGATTACAGCCCACTCCCTCTCACAGAGAGGAGGCCTGTGTCACAGCAGTGGGAACATTACTTATAGGCTGATTATGAGAGTGAGTGCATGTCGCTAACAGTGCAATGTTGCAGGATTGCAACTTATCATATCAGTTGATTTAAAGTAGGTTTATCTGATAAATTGATAGTTTGTGTGGCAGCAGACACGTAGGCGACTAAATTGTTTGCAGAGGTAATTATTAGGTACGCTTTATTGCGTCATATTCTAAGATAGGTAGGACTATAGGAAGTCATCGCTGCTGGCTTTCAGACGGTTAAAAGTAGCTTGAAATTAGTGCAGTTGGAGATTGCAGGGTAGGCCAATGAAAATTGGTCCAGTAACTCTACCATGGAGGAACAATGTGAATAAATGGTATAATGTGTGTTTTTTTTTAACCATCAGTGTATTTGCATAACACACTATCAGTAGCAATGGCTTTCATTTTGACAGTTCAACAACATTCATTGCGTTATTTACCTTGTTGAGCAGACACATTTTTCGATCGAAAAAAAAGGAGCTACGTCTGCCAGTTTGGCAGAGGTAATTATGTCATGTTTAAAATTATTTATGTGAATAAACACTTTTTAATTTTTTTTTTTTTTTAATTATGCAGCAATGGATTAGAAATATTATTCAAAATGATTCAAATTGAGAGTACCTAATAGTGTGTTATGGAATTAGGATGCATATCTTTTTATTTCTAGGAGTGTCCATCGAAGTTCTTGCCCGTTCTTCTCCATAGGAACCTACTGCGCTTTAGAACGGGCAACTACATAGGTAAATATTTTTCATATTTGTTTAAGTATTCATCTTTCTGACTGACTGACTCCTTGACAATTCAAAAGAGCCTGTTTTAAATAAATGCTGCCATAACTTAGGCTTAGGTAAAGTGCCGTATCCAGTGAGAAAAACTTTATTTAATAGTGAGAAGAGTGTCCATGGAATGTCTTGCCTGTTCTGCTCCAAACTACAAGTAAAATATATACTTAGCTACATTTTTCTGACTGACTCCTTGACAATTCAAAAGTGTCCAGTTCTGTATGCTAGAGATCTCAGTAAAGAGAGCTTTAGCTATCGGTAGGTAGGTATCCTAAATGACTAGGTGTGTCCAAAAAAGATGGCCAATAGTTTCGTATCCTGCATAGTAAGGTTGAGATTCAAGTTATCAATTACAAAAGACAAAATTCGTAAATAAACAGCAGCTGATGCGTCAACTTATTTTTAATGAAATGTCTGGGGACCAAAAAGGACAGATCGATCGGCCAAGTCCGAATGATAAATAATAATTGATGAGACGTTTTGTTTACTTCAAAGAAAACAAACCAGGAATACAAAATCTTTTATTCATTTATTACAGCATGGAAGACACAGCTAAACAAAACAACAAAAAAAAAAAAAAATTTAAAAAATCAAAAAACCCGACTGCGGTAAAAAACATAAGTTAAAAAAAAACTGAAAAGCTAAAAACAAGCCCATTTTAAATTAAATAAAAGTTGGAAGCAGGCGGGACCCATTTGAGTTTGAAAATATAAAAATGGTATGGGTCCCGCCTGCTTCCAACTTTTATTTAATTTAAAATGGGCTTGTTTTTAGCTTTTCAGTTTTTTTTTAACTTATGTTTTTTACCGCAGTCGGGTTTTTTGATTTTTTAAATTTATTTTTTTTATTTTATTCTTTTTAGTTATGAGTTGTAAATCCCACTTAAGTGTGATAGTTTTCCTTTAAACTTCGTAATATATAGGTACTACTGCCGTAACATTTAAATTTGTAACTACAACCGTTTAGTTGGTAGAGGGGGGGGGGGGTAAGTAATATATGATATAATTACAAAACCTCTAATATTTACAAGATATAACAACTGAACCTATAATTTTATTTGATACTAGCTTCTGCCCGCGACTTCGTTCGCGTGAAATTTCTTATTCCCTCGACCCATCTCGTCGTATTGCATCACTTGCCCGCGTCTCCTGCTCTATCACTTCGTTTCCCCATAACGCTTTTGCTCGGCTCCTAAGGGCCCTAGTGTGACGTTAAATAGCCTATAGCCTTCCTCAAGAATTGGGCTATCAAATGCAAGAAGAATTTTTCAAATCCGACTAGTAGTTCCAGAAATTAACCCCTACATACAAACTTACAAACAAATTTTACCTCTTTATAATATTAGTATAGATAATGATCAGTTAATATAATAAACGATTGATATAATTTTAATGTAACTAATTTCTACAATGTGATAGGGGTGGGACTTCTAACCCGTTAAGGCTGAGTACTATATCTAATTTTATCGACAAAAAAAATAATATGGGGGGTAATATCGACAAAAAAAATAATATGAAAATATTGAAAAATAGCGATTTTTTCGGTCAAAATAATTCAGAAATGATTTTTTTTTCTCACCAAAACATTATCAAACATATGAAAAAAGTAATGAATTAGTTAACCAAGGTTATTAGAAAGTATCAAGCGCGCCGTAGTACATTAAAAAAAATATTAAAATAGCCATAATTTTTAGGGGAAGGGGGTTCAACCCCCCATATTATTTTTTTTGTAGATAAAATTAGATGTAGTACTCAGCCTTAACGGGTTAGAAGTCTCACCCCTATCACATTGTATAAGAATAACAGACAATTAATATAAAATCATTTGATATACCACTCAATAGACATAAACCCTATTTAGTCTAATATGATAAAAACTTTTTTTTTCATCCTATGTCATCCTATGTCGACGGAGCCCCGCTTCGCGGTGCCCCTATTTCTGTGTAAAGGGTTTAAAGTAACCTAACCAAACCGAACCTCGGGGTGCCCTTCGCTCGCTCTTGCATCCTATGTCGACGGAGCCCCGCTTCGCGGGGCCCCTATTTCTGTGTAAAGGGTTTAAAGTAACCTAACCAAACCGAACCCCGGGGTGCCCTTCGCTTGCTCTTGCATCCTATGTCGACGAAGCCCCGCTTCGCGGGGCCTCTATTTTTGTGTAAAGGGCTTAAAGTAACCTAACCAAACCGAACCTCGGGGTGCCCTTCGCCCGCTCTTGCATCCTACGTCGTCTATTGCGTTCGTTGAGTTCGGGTGCGGTAACGGTAACGGAAATAATTCGGAAGCCACGAAGCCACGAAGGCTTTCTAACCTAAGCTGTCCGAGTCGGATCGCTCTGAATCGGGGTGTTAACCATATTGATGGTATCAATATATATTTTAAACGATAGACCTAATGATTTTCGATTAAATAAACGTTATATCCAATAACGTTATACGAAGTAAATTTTAGAGTAGGTATATAAATGTTATATGTAAAGAAATTATATCAACAGTTGGTATATCTCACGTTTATTATATCTTGTGAACGTTATTGAAATGAAAATATACCAAATAACTCTATACCTACGATATGAGACGCGCCCGGGGGGGACACTTGATTCTAACGAAAATTGGTACTTTAAAGCTTGATAAGTCACGAACGGTTTACTTAATCAAAAAACGGTCTTCCTAAACCACTAATATTTTTGAAAGACCTATTTAACGATACCCCACTTGACATAGTTTGTTGACTTTCATTTTTTTCATTTTCACAATATGGCGTCCAGTAGTCGCCATATTGAATTTTCATTAACGTCATGTCTTTAGTGACACTCGCCGGACTATGAGGAATCGATTGACGTGTGAATCATAAAAATCGGCCCAGGCGTTTGGTCTGTATAGTGCTTCAAAGGAACATACAAACATACATACATACATACATAGGCTGATAAACACATTACCACTCCTTTGCGTCGCGCAGTCGGGTAAAAAAGGAAACAATAGTCAACAGAAAAAAAAAGAAAGATGTGTACGTCAATCGGATCAATTGATAATAATCTAAAAACGCGACAAGGTCGAGACGAACTGCCGAAATATAATCGCGACAATATTTCATCCGATTGTCTATGGGCAATGGCGTGTGGTGCCGGCCAGAGACAAGGCATTTTTATTTTTATATCATTGCATCATTTCAGGCACTGTTGGTCTTTATTGTTCGTTCACTAAAATTCCGAGGATTCTCTAATGGTTTTTGCCCAGACTCGTAAAATGTTTATGATTTCGTGATTTTTATTATCTTTGTTTACCTAGTTAGTTCAGCTAACATTGTTTTGAACCAATTTAGAGTTTATTTATTGTTCATTAGGTTTATGACAATGTTTCAAGCTTAATCAAGGTTGACCTAGAATTTGGAACTGTAATAAATCATCAATGGTGGCGAAAAATCACATACCTACCTACTTGAATTCACGTTTTTGTTTTGCCTACAGAAACCTGAAGTAAACGATTTTACCTTTCAGGCCATTAGTGATCGATGTTTCAGGTTTATGTAAAAACTCCATCTGCAGCTGCACTAGTGTTTGTTTACATAAACTGTAAGTATTTTGCTAATAAACCCATGAAACCCGTAGGGTAATTGCGAAACACACTAACAGTAGCAACGGCTTTCATTTTGATAGATCTACAACATTCATTGCGTTATTTACGATTATTGAGCAGATTTTTTTCGAAGATATAAAGCAATGGATTCTTAATATCCATAAAAATGATTCAGATTGTGATTGCAAATAAGTTACGCAATTAGGGTGCCGTTTAGTGCAAATAAATTTAGGTAGGTAATTTCCTTTTCGTTCTATAAAACCTGCATTCATATTTAATTTTATAGGTATTTTTAAATAGGTAGGACAGTGGCGGATTTACCAGTAGGCTGAGTAGGCTGGAGCCTAGTGCGCGCACTAGGCTCCAGCCTACTCAGCCTACTGGTAAATCCGCCACTGTCACGTGCGGCAGGCTGGCTGGGGCTAACATTTTTTTAAATGTCGTACTGAAATTAAAAATTGAATATTTTTAATTTCAGTATTAGTAGTAATTTAAACAAAAAATATACCTACCATGTTTTTTTGGATAGAATAAACAAAGTGAATGCACAAATTCAGGCTTCTACCGTAGATTTGATCACTGTTGCCGATCATTACAAATCTCTTTGCAAGTTTTTCGTAGCTGAACGGGAATGTTGTAAGTATTTTGAAAAAAGGCGATGGAATTAAGCGTGTCGAAGCAGTATAGAAAAGACATGGGACATTATTGTAGAAGGTCGGTAGAGGCGGCAAAATTTGAAAAGTCTACTGGCGGCAAATGTGTAAATCCGCCACTGGGTAGGTACCTAACCTGTGCCTGTATTTAGGGGACCATGGATATACCACAAGGATTAGCTAAATTCCCCACTCCCGTTAGCCAAGATTATTTATAATACTCATCACAGCTTCTTGTGCAGTCAGTTATAGTAATTAGCTGACCCACTTTTACACAAATGGTTGAGATTTTTTAGAATACGAATCGATTGAATTTTATCATTCTTTTATATTTTACTAGCTGCGCCCCGCGGTTTCACCCGCGTAAATGTCGATCCCGTGGGAATATCGGGATAAAAACTATCCTATGTCCTTTTCCGGGACTCAAACTATCTCTATACCAAATTTCATCTAAATCGGTTCAGTGGTTTAGGCGTGAAGAAGTAACAAACATATAAACACACACACACACACACACTCACAAACTTTCGCCTTTATAATATTAGTGTGATTTATTTATTGAGCAAAGGTAATTATTTACCTTTGCTCAATAAGTATAAAATAATTATAAAATTCTATCGATTCGTATTCTAAAAAAAATCTCAACCATTTATGCAAAGGTCAGCTAGGTAATTGCTATACTTAGATGACTGTAGGTAAGTCTGCCCACATTACAAGCAATGAAGAATTGAAGATACAGGGCCATACTGCCACTTCGTCGCCGCCTCCATCTCCGTGAACCTGACGAATGTCCTGACTCATGACTTCCGCAACGTGTACCATGTTATGTAGGCCGAATAAAAATGATTGATAGTCCATCGTTTTTAGAGATAACACCTTCCCATTTGCATTACCTAATCTTTATTTTGAAGGTCGTCTTATGTCTTCTTTTAGGTGAAGGTTGATAGAACTCACTAGGTAACACATCAGCACCACAAGCTAAGGAAACTGACCAGCATAGCTATTCACAAGTCACAACCACTCGATACGTTTCCGTACCGTATCGACCATCAATCAATGTAGGAGTCCTCTAAACACGGTTCAGAAGTCATAAACCCGAAAATTTTGAATCGAATAGACGACCGCTATTCTTCCGACAGCTGTTTGCTGTCGGGGGCAAGGCAAACCAGTTTATTGAAATGCGTCATTTTCGATACGATAGCTTCTCGGATGGTTGTGAATAGCTATGTAGCATAATATTGACAGGTAATGATCAAGCAGGGGTCGGTTTTGTGAAAAGAAAAGGCCACGGTCCGGCTGATGAAAAAATAACCTTAGCGTTAAGTTTCGTGGGCGGACCTTTCGTCAATTTACCTACTAAGGAATGTTTTAGTTTCATCCAATCTGAGAACACTGTGTAGTGTAGTCTCATGAATTTCAAAGCGATAGCTAAAGGATTACCACTCCTTTAAAGTTTTTATCATCAACGTAGGTATGGTCACCGATAATCTTGCAGCGTCGAGTGTAGCAGAGTGAGGAAGTATTTACCATCCCATCTAGCATCAAATGTCATGTATGATTATCATAGATAAAAGAACGATTAGCAATGCGGAGCCTTCAAGCATCTTCCTGGCAACTTGCCAGTACCTACCACGGCAGATCAATAGACGCATCCTTGCGACCAGTTGTCTTTAGTACCAGCGACATTTAAAACTGTGGGATAATTGCGTAGCAATGGATTTTATTTTGACATTTCAACAACATTCATTGCGTTATTTACGTTGTTGAGCATACATATTTTTTCGAACATAATATGAAGCAATGGATTAATAATATCCTTCAAAATAATTCAGATTGCGTGTTACGTAACATGGGTGCAGTTCCAAATTAAATAATTGTTGTTATTTCCCTGTACGGTTGTTCTGAATAGACGGTCGACCTTCAGAATTGCTTACTCATCAACGCTTGTAAAACTACCTACATATTGTTACTGTAGGCAGGTACCTACATGACTAACAATGATAATATTTTCAAAACAGCTTCGTTGAAAAAAATATTAAGTCTGTCAAAGTTGACATCAATTTTTTATGTGCGCCCTACTTAAAACTGTTGTTGTTGACATTGAATATTGTGCCTACATCATTTATTCATTCACTATTATACTTACTGATTTGTAGTACCTACTTATGCGATAGGTAATTCTAAAACATACATTCAATTTCAATAAATCATCTGTCCTCATCCTCACCATAGAAATGTAAAATATATCTATGGTCCTCACATACCGACATAGGTACAATACATAAAACCCGCCCCAAACGCCCGTCGCAAGCGCAACTGCTGAGGGTGGGGTCCTAGGTGCGATTCCCGAGTCGAACAAAGTTTCCGCTGAGATTGGCCGCCATGGCCGAAGGGCTGAAGTTCTCTGGAAGACTATTATTCTTACAAACAAACTCACACGTTCTTCCCATGGGGGTAGGCTACAAAACGCCACCTGCTACGATCCATACATACCTAACTCCTTTCGCTTCGTTTGGTCATCGCCATACATCTGGTCATACACGCACGCTGGCTGCGAGTACTACGCACCTGGCCTTTCTGAAGAACATCACCACCTCTGCGTTTCCACCAGTGGCGTAGGGTGCCTTGACGGGGCCCCGTATAAAAATTTGTTGGGGGCCCTTAGGAAGGGTAAATTTTCTCACAAAAGAAAAAAAATGTTTGCATAAAATTAAAAGAAATATTTATTCATCATAATTATCCTTCTGTCACTTTTTCCAAAATTTTTACAAACAATACAAATTAAATATACACTCTCCTTGCCGTTTTTTCCGCAAACTGATTTATATTAAATCATTTATAGCTGATTTGCTTTTTTTGACTTTTGTCATTTGTGAAATATAAAAAAATTTTGGGAAGTGTTTATTAATTTTTGCATACGCACGTTGGGGGCCCCGTGGCTCGGGGGCCCCGTATAATTGATACGGCAGATACGGCGGTAGCTACGCCCCTGGTTTCCACTCACATCATCATCATCTGCCTAGCCTTTTCCCAACTAAACAAAACAACAACAATAAACGTATTTTCTTTCTTTCTTCTTTTTAATTATGTTAGGGTCGGCTTCCAGTCTAACCGGTTGCAGCTGACTGAGTGCCAGTGTTTTACATGGAGCGACTGCCTATCTGACCTATCCCTTGGTAAGACTGTTTGACTGGCGTTTCCACTCACATCTACCTTATGTTAGTCGCCTTCCACTGTCTTACATCTTCTTTACCCTTCATCCCTGTCCTCAGAAACTGCATAACAGTGCCTGTACTTAACTACAGCTGCTTAATTGACCAATACCTAACCTTGACTTGTTTAATAATTATTCAATCGATGCTTATGTCATGCATGCAGTTGCTTATCAAACTGTTGACTTTATAAATTCATGTTAGATAAGATACGATACATTGCAGATAGTTTGATACCTACCATTTCTTATCGAAACTGCAGTGTCTCTGATACGAGGATCAAATTAAAACAATGTCCATGGCTATCTAGTATCTAATATCATTCGGCTACAGGATCCATGTAAACTCCTTGTAAACACATGTGTTATGCACATAGAAATCTTTCATATATCTATGGTTATGCAATAAAGATTTGAATTTGAATTTTGAGCTCTGAAAACTTCCATCCTAAGGAAAATAAGCAGCCTACAACGTTCCCGTGTGGGTTGGCATTGGCTGTCTTCGATTTTTTTAGTTCAAGGACATGCTGGTTTTCTCACGATGGTGTCCGTCACCGTGAAGGACACCATCGTGAGAAAACCGGCATGTGATTTGAGACTAGCGGTGATGTAATAAATGATACAAAGAAAAGTGCCTGCCTGGTTTCGAACCCACGACCTACGAAACGTAAGTCAAGGCCGTTACCACTGGGCCACCACTCACTGCCCTCAATATGAGAATGAACGATCGATTGTTAAATAATTAACTCAGCCTTTGCAGATCACTGCTGGACATAGTCCTCTCCCAGGCTGCGCCACAACTCTCTGTCCTCCGTCTTCCGCATCCAGTCTGTCCCAGCCACCTTCTTTAGGTCGTCGGTCCATCTAGCTGGGGGGCGTCCCACACTACGCTTGCCGATACGCGGTCTCCACTCCTGGTTAAATAATACTTACTACTAACTAAAGGTAATTCCGAAAATGACTCACCATAGTGAAATCCGATCTTTAGCAACGACCTACCGACCTGCGCGTAGCGCCTATTTTTTTATGATAGCAATATTTACACTTAAGACATTCGAATCATGTTCGTGAACGGACGCCGTCGGTTGACACGTTAATTGCCAAGGCTTATTTTTAATCTTATTTTTTAAATTGTTTCTTGATTTGTGTGTTTTTTACTTTGTTCTCAGATAGAAGCAACAAGATTAATGTACCTACCCAGGATTTTGTAATATCTTGATTTAAAAGAGTGTCCATGGAGTTTCTTGCCCGTTCTTCTCCATAGAGATCTACGTTTTGGATGGAATGGGCAACTAGCTTCAACTTTCTGGACTAACTAACCGACTATTTAGTTTAATTGAAATAAATGCTTTGAGTTTGAGACAGTACCTACTTACACTCTGTGACCAAACCCAGCTTCCTGCACATAACTTTATCTACCTTCCGCATCATCCTCAAGCCTCCCCCTATCCTATCCAGAACATATGACTGCCACATTAGTACCTAAGTCACGTCCGTCACTCACCCGCAGCCTAATTGCGGAACGCCAAATCGTCAAATGATTCTGATCAGTTGGCTTCATTTCTATAACAATTGGCTTCATTTTACGATTTTCGAATTGCGAAACTCTAGTTTCTGCGCAGGGCCTTAACGTTCATAATTGGTTTCATAATAAACTAGAGTTTCGCAATTCGAAAATCGTAAAATGAAGCCAATTGTGATAGAAATGAAGCCAACTGATCAGAATCATTTGACGATTTGGCGTTCCGCAATTAGGCTGTTCCTCTTTTTACAAAGTCATCAATATCAATAATGAAGGTACAAAGACGGTGTCTTTCTCGCTACGCCCGCCGTTCGTCGCCTTCCGGCAGCTCGCGTGTGCTGTGTCGACTGTGGAGCTAAGTGATAGATGTGGGTTGACGGGAAGATAACCACTGAGCTGAGCGTCCTCGCAAATACGGAGATGCGGCAACCGTTACTACAGTATCTTACCTATTACAGCAGTTCGGCTAACAGACAGTTTAATAGCAACACAACTTTTTCGATTGGTAACTTATCTATAACCTATGGTCCGGACGCGCCAAATTTACCAAAGTTGTAAACAACAATGGCCGCTCAAAATTTAATAAAATCGATATACAAGAACATTTATTACCTATTAGTAATGTTTTTCTAAATCGATACCTATACATCGATTTTATTCAATTTCGAGCGTCTATTGTTGTTTACATCTTTGGCAAATTTGGCGCGGCCGGACTTTATACTAGACCATAACATCACGCGTGTATTCTACAAAAGGATATAGGCAGTCATGTCGCCAGTTCTGTTTTAGTCATATGTAAAAGCGATAAGGCCGTCCATTGTGTTTTGTAGTGATAATTGTATTTTGTTATGTATTTTTTGGTGTACAGACGCCAGCACATTAACCTACCCGAAACTGTCAGATTTTCCCAATCAACTTTGAACCTTATGCTTTAGTGATAAAGTTGAAAATCTATTAAAGAAATTTGACAGATTGTACTAGGTTGATGTGCTGGCGTCTGTACAATAAAGTGTATATAAAAGTAGATGAGCCTATTGATTGCCACCAACCCGGCTCAAATAGACTGGGCTACCTACTACTGAGAAATGTCTGATAAAAAACATAATTGTTATCCCACTGCAGGGCAAAAGCATCCCCTTCCTCTTTCTAGTTTTCTCTGTCTACTGCGACTGCAGGCCAATCTTTTAAGGAGAAAAAAACATAATTGACATTTTGCCCGTCCGAGGATTAAACCCAGGACGGCCAGGAGCCCACGCTCAGGAATCGCACTTGCGACCAAACTACGAACCAACAACAAACAAGTAACAACAAAAGAACAATTATTAATTAACTATTTATAATACCAGTTAACACTTTTCAGTGTTTACTGGTATTTTAAATAGTTAACTGCCCTTGGAACCACGCACGAAGCGAGTGTTGAACTGTTAGCTTCAGCTCCACCCATCGTAATATTTTATTATTCTACTCATATCGGGGTCAGTCACAAAAAGGTTACCTACCATTTATAAAAGAATCGTCAAAAAACCGCTAATATTGTCGTAACACGCTATTATTTGACGAATAGCGAGAGAAAATCAGCTTTACAGCTATATAATTAAGGTTTAGTATGTTATATGAAGGGACCGGTTGCGTGATTTTTTCACTTCTTTACTGTTCTAGTAATGAACGTAATAAAAGAAATTAGAAAATGGGCTTTTGTTTGCCAACGGATTATCAAAATCAAGTCATTTATTCAAAGAATCAGCACTTTTCGAACGTCAAAATTACGTGAGACAGGTCACACGACAGTCCCCAAAAACGCCCGCCCTTCCTAGTGCTTTAGCAGCTGGGAAGAAATGGCGAAACGAACTCCCCAGCAGCCAACAGTTGTCTAAGTGTACCTCAGGGAACATAGAAGGCAAATATTTTAGGTACTTATAGGTACAGGAGGCACCAGGTGGATCCCTACATAAAGACTAAGTTATGAATGACTCTGGCTTACCTACCTCCAATACGCAAATGGTAATTTTCATGGTGACTCAGTTGTTTTGGCAAATAAATTTCAATCTTGTCTCTTGCTGTGCTACAATGATCATAATAGCTAGCTTGCGTGCACCAATTTAAACAAATCATCACAATCCGACATGCGACCTATACCCCTGTTCGTAATTGTATAATAGATCTATTTTTGTGAGTGTGTCACTGTGTCTTCAATCAAGGCTTACTTGACTTCAAAATAACTGGGTAAATGCAAGAGTATTTCTCTTCTGCTTACCCTTTTGCGGTGAGCAGTGGTGGCGCAGTGGTAACGGCCATGACTTAGGTCGTAGGTTCGACCCCAGACAGGCGCTTGTAAATGATTTTATTACCACTGCTCTTGAGAACGGTAAAGGAAGAAAATATCATGAGAAAACCGGCATGTCCTAAATAAATAAAATAAAAATGTCCTAGATCCAAAAATTCGAAGTGACATAGACCAACTCGCCTTGGGCCCGCGTGGCGGATTACGGCCCACTCCCTCTTACCAAGAGGAGGCCGGTGTCCCAACAGTGGGAACGTTATAGGCTATTCATGCTTGCTTCGTTTACGTAAGATTGCCTCTGGCTCATTATTAAAGAGTGGCCACTGCATAATCATTTTTATTGAAAATAACAGCAGCATACAAATAAAACAACAGAAATTTCTTAATAAAAATATATTAAGAAGACAGTTGTGCCTACGCGTCGGCAATGGTGACCTCGACCTCTACGCCCGGCTCGATGTTGATGGAGGTGATCTGCTTCACGATCTCAGAGGGAGAGTGCAGATCAATGACACGCTTGTGGATTCTCATCTGGAATCTGTCCCAGGTTTTTGAACCTTCACCACAAGGAGTCTTCCGGGTCGTGATGCGGAGGATCTTGGTTGGCATGCGGACGGGGCCCTGGAAAGTTGAGACGATTGGTTAGTTAGGTTTGAGAAAATCGTTTTTACTTGTAAGATCAAATACAAAAGGGCGATACATGAATGATAACTAAAAACTAGACGATTTCAGAGAATAATAAAGGCTTCTTTGCAATAATTTGAATTAAAGTGGGAGATTCAGAAAAGTATGCTGTTTCACCCTTTCATTGAAGGTCATAATTATTCATTTTCACATATTTATTTGTATTCCATAATGTTTAAAGATCTTACAATGGCTTGAAGATAAGGTACAATATTATGGAGCCCATAGGTCCCAATAAAAGGTATAAAATTAATTTAAAAAATAAATTATTATATAATAACTTTGAAATATGTAGGTCATCATTATAGAATGCTTGTACTAAATTGTGTGATATCACTGCATTAACAAATTCAGTCAGTAATTTACTGGCAGTTTGTTGCACAAAATCCCACGTTTTATAAGTAGTTATAAGTAAATAATGGTCCATATTCTAATCACTCAGACAAATCTATGCTACAAAACAATTTCAGGTGTACAGTAAAGACAAAGATTGTAAATCAATAAAAGCAGCATTTGTGTTACATAAAAGTGTAACTCTCTAATGAACAATATGCAGTGTGAAGACTAGCATAAAGCACTTTTGAGAGTGTTGTTGCTCTGGCGCCATTTTGGTGAACACAGCTGTATGGAACATGCTGTGTCTTCATCTAGCGCAATCTAGTTGGCTAAACCTACTAATAGGTGGGACATACAACAAGCAATTCTTGTCTAACAGAGTTGTAACAGCATGGAATAGGCTCCTTGAAAATGTTGTGACGGCTCCCACACCTAACTGCTTCAAGAATCAACTGGACAAACTAAATATCTCCAAGCTATACGATACACACGCATCAGCTAATAATAATTAGCTGCTAGTGTGTCTAACTAAATAATAATAATAATACAGGGTCAAAATAGGTAGCAAAACTGCGCAGAGACCAATTCACGTGTCTGTAGGGGTGAGGGATGAGGTACTGCGCAATGAGTAACACACTTCAAAGCCGCCATAAAGCTTTAATCGGGCTGTACTAGTGTTAACTCAATTCTATGTACGGGATGTGGAATGTAGGCACAATCTAATAGCATAACTCTAGCATACATCCTCATTCAAACACTACTGAAACCCACCTTAACACGGAGCTTCTGTTTCTTGGCTCCATTGATGAGGTCCGCGCACACCTTCTCCAGAGAGCGCACGTTGCGGGAGGTCAGGGTGATCCTGATGCGATGGATCGGCGAGATCTCAGCCTGGGGCTTCTCGATGTCCTTGCCTGACACGACTGCGGCTGCCTGGAACATTTATAACACAAATAAAGTTAGTGATTGAATTCCAAACTGACGTTGTTGATAATGAGGTATACTTTAATGGAATCGTCGTTCAACTTAGTCATGGTAGGTATGTGAGTGAAACAAGGAACTATTAGTAAAGCCTCAATAAATAATATTTTCGAGGGTGAAAAGCTGAAGTATCATACCCAAACTAAAGAATTTTGATACGGTCATGTGCGCCGCTCTGAGACGGTATACATCTGATTATTGACTTTGGAAGTTTGGATCAATGGCTTGTAGCGATAACTGAATAAGTTTTTTTATTACAGGCTGTGAATAACTTGTAAAAAACAAAAAACGAGCGGGAATCTGTATTGACACGTGCATACATAACCTCAAAATCTGAAGTCCCAATTTAAAATTCGGATATTTCCTGGGTACTTTCATTTACATACAAAATAACATATCGTGGGACTAAAGTGATTATTACTTACCATTTTAATGCGATATTCCGGCCGAGATAAACAATTTTAAGACAAAATTGCACAGCGCTGAACCGGAGTACAGCTTCACTTCACTTGATGAGAGAAAGAGAGAGAAAACAAAATGTCGCCTTATGTCAACGCGTTTCGTTTTCGTTTCGTGTGACAAAATAAACCGTAACAAGTTTATTCACAATTTTAATACTCCAGTGATTTTTCTCATTGTGAAGAATAAGTTGAAAGCTTTTTTCATTTTTGTATCGTTTTTCTGAAAAGCTATATCGTATTTTTTACTAAAACAATAATCATTTACTTTGCAATTGCTTGTAACAAAACGCAAACAAAATCATTTGTCTATAGTTTTAATCGGAGTGTTACCAACAAAGCATAATTAATTTCCCATTATCTAGGCACATTTCAGAATTATCATTAGACTAGCAGCGCCCCGCAGTTACACCCGCATAAGTGTTGATCCCGTGGGAATATCGAAATAAAAAGTATCCTATGTGCTATTCTGATGTATAAGCTATATTACTGTGAAGTTTCATCAAAATCCGTTCAGTAGTTTTTGCGTGAAAGAATAACAAACATAACTTAACATAACTTTCACGTTTATAATATTATTAGTTTAATAGGATAGTAGGAGTAGGAAGTAGGATGGGATTGGTAGGATTTTAAAGAAATCCAAGTTGGTATGCGTTGTTATTAAAGGGAAAGCGTAAGGCAATTTTGGACGACTTATTTAGAATAAAATGTTTTCAGTAAATAATTAGGTTTATTCGTAAATCATATAAACAGTCAGACATCAACCGATGTTGATTAACTTAACATTAAAATTATAATATCTAGTTATAAATGGAGGAAATATGCGGTATAATCTATTTTAGCACATTTGTACTTAAGCATAGCATAGCAATACACGAGGATTACACGTTGTTGAGCATTATATTCTTCACTTGCTTGTCGAATTTCCTGTGAAATAAAAATAATGCAATAAATCTAGATCTTTAAAGATATTATTTGCACATAAGTATAATAGAGAGATTGTACTTATATAAATTAAGTTGTCTATTTTAAGGGTAGAGATAATATTATCTAAAAATTCTTACTGCGAAGTGATTTGATCGCCAGGCAAATGGAATGGATTACAGATGGCATCAGCGTAGAGCGCGTGCAGGCGACGAAGCGCCGTCCTCACTTCAGCGTCGCGGATATTGGAGCCGCTCGGAGAAGTCGATGACGTCACAAGGACCAGCTTGATGCGAGTGTTCGTCACGTACCCGTAGCTTAAAAACGGAGATTTCGTATGGTTATAAATATAAAAACTATATTTCAACAATTTATAATGCATTTTAGGATTTTGTTTAGTAGTGGTTAGTTGTCATCAATGTCATCGGTACAAAAATACATACCAATATTTATTTATACTTCTCGCACACAAAAAAGGTACAAAGGCGAACTTAATGCTTTGGGCATTCTCTACCAGTCAACCAAGGATGGTTAAGAAATTAGATGGCAGGGAATTTGATTAAGAGGAACAATGATATAAAAACATAATTGATGACAACTAAGTCTTATAACACGGCGAAGGAAAACATCGTGAGGAAACCGGCATGTCCTAGAACCAAAAATTCGAAGACATGTGACATCTGGCAACCCGCACTGGGCCCGCGTGGTGGATTACGGCCCGCGTGGTGGATTACGGCCCACTCCCTCTCACTGAGAGGAGGACTGTGTCCCAGCAGTGGGAACATTATAGACTGATTATGTACGTCAAATGGGTACAAGTAAGATGGTTCCAATTAACTTGTTTTTGTTAAAACTTACATCTTATGAGTATCAGTCGAATACAGCAGCCCAAGATACAGATCCCTCAGATCGGTGCGCGCGGCGTTAGAGTTGGTACCCGAGTTGTTAGTATTAGTGCTCGCGAGTCTTTCCTCCAGAGCGTCTAGCGCCGTATGCACAAGCCATTGGCGGGACAGCTCATTGTCCGTGCTTGTGTCATTGCCAATACCACCGATGTATAAGGGCGAGTTCTGGAAACATCGATAAAATTACTTTGAAAAGAGAATTAACTTCCCTGAACTTGTAAATACATTGAATTTTTATATGTGCCGTTTTACGTGCTAACGCTACAAAATAACTTGTTTTATCTGCACGCATTCGCTGCATTACAATATTTCATTCGCAAGCCGTTCCGAAAGTATTAATGCATTTTATAGGGCTTTTACACAAGCATCTTCTCGCTTAAAAGGTGATCTCCATCTAATGTGTTTTTCGTTTGTATGTAATTGCAATAAACATATATTTTTTTATAGGGGTAATTTAATTTTTCACTTTGGCAAGTATGAATTTGTGTACATTTTGTCTATGGCCTAAATAATAAATTCAACAAAATCGCAGGGATATTTTGTTGAGTTTCCGAAACCAAACTGATTTCCGAAACCGAAACAAAACAAATTAACTTTTATATGTGCTGTGTGTGGGTGCTGCAAATGACGTCATCATGAACAATAATTAAGTGACGTGTGTAAGTGCGAAGCTGAAAATACATTGAAATCGGTTCATTCCCATTATTTTGGAAACATAATATTGCAACTATGTAATTTTTTCGTGTAATGTTATGCCCTGAGTCTGTCTATCAATGACTAGTATGGTGTATCGAAGTTTAGTTAAAAGATAGTGCATTAAAACTTACATCTTTGCCGATAACTGCTACACAGACTGCCATTGTTGACAATAATTCGACGGAAGTGTTCTCGACACTTCTCGCGATCGAATCACCAACATTGACATTTCGTCTAAATTAGCGGGAACTTTCAAACTGTAGTGCGCATTTTCGCCAAGTAAAATTATTTAATAGTGAACATTCAGTGTTATATCATCCAAAATGGCTATAAATGACGGTTTAGCGTACGAAGTGAACGAAAAAGGTGAGAGTGTAATGGTGAAGTCAATAAATTCTGATCATCAAGCATTCCTTCGGTTCACAAATCGAACATCTCGTCCTGTGGATGTTTGGTGGCGAGATTTCAATGGGAATCGGCGATTTTACGAGCGCATGGAACCTGGCGCTTTTTACGATATCAATTCATATCTGACTCATCCATGGGAGTTCACTGATGCTTCGACTAGGGAGCGCTATGTGATCAATAACAAGTATGTGTTCCGAGCACCTGATCATGTGGGAGATATGATGTATAGAACAAACTGGAATATTACTGTGGCTGTGCGTTCGCTAAGAGGTACTACAATGTTGACCCTGGCTTCAATGTTACCAAACCCAGAGGCTGCTTCCGAGCTTGACCTGCCGGTGGTACTGAGCCGGGAACTGAAAGAGTTGGTGACCAGCCTCCGTGTCCAGGCACCGTCTCAGGAGATAGAAGAAGAAGACCGTGGGGACTCCGATTGATGTTGGCTGTACATGCCAGTGGTTGTAATCCTTCTCACACTGGCAGCCATTATTGTCTTCTGGTGCGTTACAATTACGAAGAAGCAAAAACTTGCATTGATTATCCTTTTCCTCAGTCTTTACCATCTGATGTATGAGTTACAAAATCCTGTGTCGAATCTCATTGACAATATAAATCAGCAAGTGATTATAAGAAAGTTGTTTTAAGTGTGATACTCTAGTCTGATGGTTTCTCTAAGAGACGGACTGCACAGCGGTGCTACGGATGGAAAATATGAGTGAAGTGTAGTGAGAAAAAGACCTTATTTTATTACCTTTAAGGTCTCAATTAAGTAATTATAAGTATACTATAATATGTTAGCATTTAACTGTATTATTATTGTTAATTTTGAGCATCTATTTTTTGTTATGTTAGTAAAGATTTATGATCCTGATTTTTTAAAATATTATACTTTATTTACATTTATCAATATTATTTGTTTTTAGTTTTGTAAGGGACTGGTCTTACTTTATAAATACTATTTAAAATAAGTCAGTAAAATAGGTAGGATATATTAAGAATATGATTCACCTCCACAATTTTATATAATTAGGTAAAAGATAAATTATTTCGAATTTTGTAAGAAATGGTTTTCTAAACCAAAGCATTGGCCTAAAATGCCCAGATATATAAATTTACATGACATAGGTACTAAAAAAACTCAAATGTGCAATTTCTTATGAGTAACTGATTGTAGCTTCATCTATTTTTCTTTAAGTGGCTAGGTATTTGTATACTTGTCAAGTGACAGTATATAAAGGCGATATTATCTCTATCTATAATTATTTACTATTAATAAATCTAAAGAGTTTGTTTGTTTGAAGGTGCTAATTTCTGGAACTCTGTCTAGCCTTTTCCTATCTTATTATGCGTTAATCTCCGGAACTACCATGGATTTCAAAAAATCTTTTCGCATTTTATAGCCCATATCTTGACGAAGGCGATATGCTATTTAACATCACGCTATGATCCTTAGGAGCCGAGCAAAAAGAAAAAAGTCAAAAACAACGCTAAGCAAAAACGGAGTGAAAGTGCCCACAGAGTACTTTTTGACAGACTTGCGGGCTGGTAATGCGATGCAACGGGGTGGGTTGGGGAAACAAGAAATTTTCCGCGGACGCAGTCGTAATGACTAAATCAATACTGATAATGTTCTGCCTCCAAAGGCACTTCTACAAATTCTATTCAAATTAATATCTCAATTGCTAAATGAATTGCCCTCTTAAGAGTATATTAATTGGAATGATTCAACTCCAATCTAACGAGAATACCTAGTTTTTCCATTTGTCATTGTCATTATTGTCATAGTTATAATAATAAATAGGCATATTTAAACATTTAATTGGCTTTCCTTGTATTTAGCTCTGGCCTACTTTTATGAAGGATGGATACTTTTATGTTTTACTAGCTACTCCCACTGCTGGGAACGTTATTGAGGGGCTTGTGGCTAGGTAATAACAGCTGCATGGTTCGATCGATTAGGTTAAGGTACCGGTAAAATGAGGCTACTTTGCTCCGTGGAAGTTAAATATGCACCAAATCTCTAATTTCGACCAAATTTCTAAAACTGCAAGGAAATTGAAATATTTTTAAACGCATCCGATAAATAATAAAATATAAATAGAAAAGTTCCTTTAATTTGTTCAAACCATATTAATAAGACGAGAAATAAAAAATTGCTTCCTTATTATTATTTTTGGAGGTTAGTAACAGCTGAGGCTGTTAACTTTGCCACTGTCTCAAAAATGTGCCTGTTTTAGTACAAGTTAAATGTAGGAGCAATGTTTCCGAAAGGGTGGGTAACATTGCTCCATTATTAAAATAAAAAAAAATGAATGAAAATCAAAGTAAACAACTATTTTTGTCATTGAAATATTAGAGCCAGAATGTTATATAAGTTGTGGAAATATTGTTAAAAGCCATAACAAAGAAGCATTTTACGTCAGTCACACTTTTCAAAATTTGGAGCAAAAAACGGGGCAAAATAGCCACATTTTACGGTATGCTTGCCGGGGTTGGTCCGTGGATGGGTGCCATCTTTACATACCAAGACCTCTCCGTGCCTTGGAAAGCACGTGTTGGTCCCGGCTTTCTTTCCTGGATCTTTGACAGTCGTTACGGGTCGTCTGAAGCCCGAAAGTCTGATAATCAGTCTTACCAAGGGGTATCATATTACTAATTGGGTTGTGGAGGTTGGATAGGCAGTCACTCCGTATAAAATACTTGTATCCAGCTGCATTCGGTTAGACTGGAAGCCGACCCCAACATGGTTGGAAAAGGCTGGGCAGATTGGTATTTCTGGAAACTGTATAGGCTGATATGTTCATGCTTATGCTACTTTTATGTAGGTAACAATCTTATTTTGTAAGAATCAGTAAAACATCGGCATGCGGTCGTGAACTCGTGATGTGTAATATTTTTCATAGTTATCTATGTAGTCGGTACAGTGACCTAATTGACGCAGCGGCGAAGCATCCGCGTGAGAGATCGGGTCATGGGTTAGATTCCTGTTGAGATTCGGGTATATTAATTCTTTTTTAGTTTACTTTTCGTGAGTTTAATCTGTTGATACCTATAGATAGCATATATTTGCCCGTGTGGTGGATTACGGCCCAGCTTCTTTTACAAAGTGGAGGCCTGAGTCGCAAAAGTGGGAAAATTATAGGTTGATTATGCTTAGGTATATGTTTATATCTGGCTAAGGTTCAGTAGTTTGGTTAGACTCCGGTCGAGTCTGAAATTAGTCGTACAAGCCCGAATTATTCACATGTAGGAAACCATGCACACGTTCCTAAATATGGATGCTTTCTTAGTCAAGAAACTCATTTGGAACTTTTTTAGCACTCTGGGTCCACTCCTGGTGGCTATAAAATACTCATAGAATAGGATTCTAGCGATGATAGGCAAAAGTTTCATGTTACTATCATCATTTGAATTCTCCAAAGAATGATTTCCCTCGAGTTGGTGACATCAGATAATATCTATAGGTATGTCGCTCAGTAACAATTGATAAACCAGATGATTATATCAACGCCCACTTGAAATAAATACACTGTAGTTTCGCTCAACGCGGTCTTTAGGTATCAAGTAAGTCCGATACATCCTACGGGAACGTACTACCGGGATTAAAAGATTATAAACTATGTGTGCCAAATTTCATCCAAATTTTTTCAGCTGTTAATCGAGTAACAAACGTACAATGCCGACCGCAGCTGCTTTACCCGCGTGGTATGTCGATAAAAAGTTGTCCGATGTCCTTTCCCAGGGTTAAAAGTATCTCCATACCAAATCTCAACAAAATCGGTCCAGCCGTTTCGGGGATTAGCCAGAACAAACAGACAGACAGACAATAATTTAAAAAATGTTTTTTTTTTTTTTAATAATTATACCGTATAAATCTACTTTCATATGCATTTAGTAAAAAAAGTTGTTATTGTGGCATTACAAACAGGCACATCAATTTTATTAATTTGTATGTAGGTACAGATTAATTATTAGTGTAGAATTGGGAAATTGTAAGACCACCTTACCTAATAAGGACTACGGTAAAATGAGGCTACTTTGCTCCGTGAAGTTAAATATGCTCCAAATCTCTAATTTCGATCAAATCTCTAAAACTCCAAGGAAATTGAAATATTTTTGAACGCATCCGATAAATAATAAAATATAAATAGAAAAGTTCCTTTAATGTGTTCAAACCATATCAATAAGACGAGAAATAAAAAATTGCTTCCTTATTATTATTTTTGGAGATTAGTAACAGCTGAGGCAGTTTAACTTTGCCACTGTCTCAAAAATGTGCCTGTTTTAGTACAAGTTAAATGTAGGAGCAATGTTTCCGAAAGGGTGGGTAACATTGCTCCATTATTAAAATTAAAAAAATGAATGAAAATCAAAGTAAACAACTATTTTTGTCATTGAAATATTAGAGCCAGAATGTTATATAAGTTGTGGAAATATTCTCAAAAGCCATAACAAAGAAGCATTTTACGTCAGTCACACTTTTCAAAATTTGGAGCAAAAACCGGAGCAAAGTAGCCTCATTTTACGGTACCCAATAGGATTTGGCCTAAGTGGCCTTTGAGGAATAGACTGGAATGGCTCAAATAAATAGATAGGTAACGATTGTACCGATGCCAGCTGCACATCAAGCTACTACAATCTGTCAAATTTCTTTAACCCTTTAACCGCGCGTGTCGCATATATGCGACAAATATTTCCGTGTCCCTACCGCGCGTGTCGTATTTCCGCGACAGAGAACATGCATGATTTTTTCGTTCTATTTTCGTCCTATTAATTGCGTGGTACAACTAAAACTATTATTAAATAGAGCTATTATTTACAACAATTACTTAAAATTATGTCTCATAACTCTAAGCATTCAAAAAACTTAAACAAAAATAAGTAATTGGCAGCTTGAAATTTTCTTCGGCGTCTATCGCGCAGATAGAAATGTAAAAAACAGGAGAAGTGGCAAGGGGGCGTGTCTGTGTCCACGCGTCATGAGCAACATGCGCTTGTACTAGGCGAATGGCCGTCTCCGCGAACTAGTGCGCTTTTGACTGTGATCGTGATAAAATATAAAAATGCCGAGTTGTTCAGTGGTTTCCTGTAAAAAACGAAGTCAAAATAAAATCCTCGTATCTCGTGGAATCACTTACCATATATAAGTAAAAGTATTTTACTGTATTTGTCTTTAAAATCATGAAAAACAACAAAGCGTAAAATATTTCTTGCTTTTACTACGTTATTTTTGTTTTCAAATATCGCAGCGGCTGTACTATTTTTGCAGCAAATACATTGCTTCTTAACCACTAGCCACTCAGTATGTCGTTAAGTGAACAGCAAGCAATGTAAAAATTACAAAACGATACTTCATTGTCGCCGAGCGTCGCATAGTACAGCCGCTGTGTCTTGCGGCGAGATAGTGATGTGGTTATGAATGTCCACTAACGTAGGCTATCGACAACAACGTCGATTGCTCAACAAATATATTGCTATTATAGTTAATTTTTCAATTTGTCAACCATTTTAACTCGGTTTATAGAAGACCTGAAAAGATGGCGTTTAAATGGTTGGAAGGCCCTTGAGAAAATGAAAAATAATGTTAATTTTTTTTATTAACTTCAATAATTTTTTTAGCTACTTTTTATTGATTTATAATATAATAATATGTTCTGGACATATAGTTTTTTATTTATTTTATTTTCATGACCCTTTATTTTTCTTAGTACAATAATGAATTAAAGAGTCGATAACTTTCCGATTTAGTCAATCACTAGCGTATGTGTAAAATAAATTGCTTTTGCACAGCACAACGATAGCGATAGATGTTTTTGTGTGAGTGAGTTGTACGGTGTTTGATGAGTTAAGGTTTATAATTGATTGTGTAGTACGTTCTGATTTATGAATTGCAAGAGTGTGCGCGACTTTGTATCTATTGCTTTTACTAAACTACATCTGTAGTAGTGGCGCGGTGGTGGGGCAAACCTAGCGACATCGGGTTCTGATACATTTTCAACTACCGCGCATATCTCCTTCTTTCATATATCTATGATCGCGCGCGTCGCATAAATATGACCATAGGGATGGGATACAATGCAATGCGCATTTTAAAAACGAAATAACAAACAGTTAAATAATCAGGTATAATGCATCATTCAGCATAAAATAAACGGTGTCATACCAAATAAAGTTAAATTTAACATATTGCCTTGTGTTATTAATTCTTTTCCTTATTATTCATAAGAAAAATATCCCTCACGATCTTTGTATAATGCCAACATTTGACGTTAGTTCCCATCCCTTGACTCCTATGCTTGCAACATATTTCTCTAGTTAGTCTAGCGCGGCTGTCACATTAATACGACCACTGCCTACGTCACAAGCGGATCAAACGAATGGAAAGTTCCATTAATGTTGTTCGTTGGTATTTGTGCATTGTCGATAAAATAGTCACATTTCAATTTTCAATAATGACGACTACTGAGGAATTATTAAGAATATTAGAAGGTGACGACGACGAGTGTGACGACGAATTGGAATTATCCGATTCTATAGAAGAATTTAGAAGTGATGGAGAGGTAAGTACCTATTTCAATTTCTTCTTAGGTTATTTGCACATTATTCAGTAGGTATAGGTATAAATAAGACTTCCGTTGGGTTTAGGTAACTCCTTGATGAATCGAAATAGTATTTTAAATATTGTGATGTAATTCTGTTATTACCTATATTACCTACTTAACTACCTACATATCCTATTGATTGTTCAAATTTTGAACCGTGTTGTATGTTGTCCTTACCATTATTAAGGTACTGTGACAGTACCTACCAAGCCGGACAGGCACTCGCACTCGCGTTTGTCTCTTTTTCTCTCTCTCTCTTTCATAAATCATTATTCGAGTTTGGGTGTAGCTGTTTTGTGTCCGTGACTTGTGTGTTTGTGAAGTCCCAAGCTACACAGGAATTATTCCTAGTGCATGAGTTATCTTTAAAAAAAAGATAACTTTAATAAGCGTTCTGCACACGATGCCGTCACCGCGCTGTCGCCGCGCCGCCGCCACCGCGCGCGTTCCAGTCCCTGTCTGTTTGATTCATTCCATTAGGTACCGGCTGCGTGCGATCTCGCGGCGTGCACGTTCGTACGCGGTCGGTAATGGAATCAATGGAATGAATCAAACGAGACAGGGACGGGAACGCGCGCGGTGGCGGCGCGGTGGCGGGCTTCGCGCGACTCGTATTCTACAGTGTAACTGTGCGGCGGGCGTCGGCGCGGCGACGGCGCGGTGACGGCATCGTGTGCAGGAACGCTAACTAGGTTCCTTTTTGTTAAAGTTATATACCTACCTAATGAATATAAAAAATAATATACTTACGTAATAATTTGTCATTTCAGGATCATGACGACAATGAAGGCATTAATTGGACGTTAGACATAACTGTACCTGATAAAGAAAACTTTGACGAATTTATTTCGGGGGTATCACCTTCAGTACCTTTGAGCAGCGACTCCTCGGAACTGGATATTTTTGAACATTTTTGTGGCAATGATTTAGTAGAAAAAATTGTTATTTTACTAACAAATATCACCAATTCTATGTCAGGCATACGGATCTAAGAGTGTACGCTCGTTTAAAAAGGTGGCAAGATGTTGATTTAAAATAAAAACATAAAAAATTCTTTGACTTTTTTTTATC
Organism: Amphipoea lucens; assembly: GCA_947508005.1. Taxonomy (NCBI): domain Eukaryota; kingdom Metazoa; phylum Arthropoda; class Insecta; order Lepidoptera; family Noctuidae; genus Amphipoea; species Amphipoea lucens. Next base: position 18,742,555 of record OX382375.1, read on the forward strand.
GATACAACGATTGCCCCTCCTTATTTATTGTAGGTATTATTTTGTCGATTTGTAGCCTCGCGCTAGGGGCACGACAATTGATATTTAGCCAAGCGGTTAAAGGGTTAATAGATTTTCAACTTTATTACTAATATATAAGGTTCAAAGTTGATTGGGAAAATTTGACAGTTTCGGGTAGCTTGATGTGCTGGCGTCTTTACTTATTCACATAGAGGATATGTAGGTAATTTATTTAACTCATACCTTTATAACATGACGTACTATGCAGAAATTACAGAAATCGACCAGCGGGGTAATTGCGTAACACACTAACGGTAGGAATCTCTTTCATTTTGACAGTTCAACAACATTCATTGCGCTATTTACGTTGTTGAGCAAATTTTACGAACATATGAAGCAATGGATTAGCAATATCATTCGAAATGATTCAGAATGTGATTGATAGTGCGTTACGCAATTAGGGTGCAGCTTCGATTTTTACATGTCATACTGTGTGTGTGTCACTCCTGTGGTACAGAATTATGTGGAAAAGGGAGAGGGAGGCCTTCGCCCTGCAGTGGGACCACAGATATAGATATACCTAGATAACGCAAGTATCACGAACTGTATGAAAACTAAGCGTGCCACTTTTTGACTACCTACTATGACGTCACAAGCTCGCGCTCTCTCGCTCACGCTCACCCAGCCAGCAGTACGCAGGACTGAGCGCGAAAGTGGCGGCTTATGATTTTCGATCGTAAGCTGGTGCGATTTTTGGCACGCGAAGTAGGTGCTCTTGCGTTATCTAGGTGTATCTACAGGGTGTTACAGAAAGGGTATATCAATACCAACGGGTTGAAGAGTGTATCTGGTCTAGAATCTCTGTACAAAATTTCAGCTCAAAAGCATTAACTTTTAAAATGCTTAATATTTTTTTATTTCGACATCACGGCGCTGCACTGGCGCTCGGCGGCGTGATGTGCGTGTACTAGGCGCACAGGCACACTACAGATAATGGATAATGACCCTCGTAGTGCGGTGACACGTTTTTTATGATTTCAATTTAATAAACTATCGAAATAAAAAAATATTAAGCATTTTCAAAGTTACTGCTTTTGAGCTGAAATTTTGTACAGAGATTCTAGACCAGATACACTCTTCGACCTGTTTGTATTGATATACCCTTTCTGTAACACCCTGTATATCTGTGAGTGGGACAATACAGGCTGGTTAGATTAGATACCTGTGAGATTGACGATACATAAACATGGAATAATTATTAGGAAGTCGACTTGTGTAATATTTTGCAATGTTTTGAAATTGTGGTGAAAGTTAGTAGCGTATGTATTACATAATGTAAGTATATTGCACATGTAAATAATATGTAGATATTATTCTGTAGGTAGGTAGCAGGGATGTTGCGAACATTCGCATCCGCATCCGCAAATGCGGATCATCCGCATAGATTTGGACATCTGCATCTGCATCCGCATCCGCATTAATCAGTGCGGATGTTCATGCGGATGCGAATATCATGCAAGTAGCGACAAGAAAGCATTGGGCGGGGCCCGGCGATTGGCGCGTGCCGGTCGCACGTGGCAATGTCCAATGGGAGCAAAGAAATTGGTGACAAGATTCGACACGTTTGTTGTGGTGCATCATTTGTTTCTTGTAAATAAATCATTACGTTTTTGTTTGCACTGCGGAATACTTATCGTATAAATAGATATTTTAAATGTTGTTGTAATACAGTGATCATTGTGTGTAATACACACAATGATCACTGTATTACAACAAAATTATTTAGTAGCGCGGGTTTAATTTACGAACCTCTGCGTAATCGCCTTGAATCAGAAAAGGCTGCAATACTACTGTTTATTAAGTATAATGCTCCTATTTTTAATTTCAATTACTAATATAAAAACCAGTAGGTGTTTTATATAAAAATAAGTAAGTACTTATGTTTGATTTGATTACAATAAAAATATTAAAAATTAAGTTATCATTGTTTTAATTCTTCACAGACTTTATTTACATAATATCTTAAACATCCGCATCCGCATCCGCATCCGCGGATGTGAGCCTTCAAAACTCCGCATCCGCATTCGCATCCGCGGATGTGAAAAAATCAGCATCCGCAACATCCCTAGTAGGTAGATAGGAACCATAATAAAACAATATTTCGTATTAATCACCACAGCTACTCTGAATAACTCTGTCTAGAAATATATATGTACTTTATATTACGACAATATCGAGGACATAAATCACAATTTATAAGTATTGTGTTAACACTGTGTATTTTCCTATAAATTATGGACACATCCCGTGGCAACTCTGAAGTACGCTACTCGCTGCGCAGTACAGTCAACAGCAAAAGTAGATATTGAAAATCAGAAATTCAATACTAATGAACGGAGTTCGCGTCAGAATGTATGGCGTCGAAGTGATTCAAAAGTATGTGATTGTAAATTTCACCAAACATTTACTACTAGTACAGCTGCCATATATGACGTGAACTCCGTTCACTAGTATTGAATTTCTGATTTTCATCATCTACTTTTGCTGTTGACTGTACCTCTCCCCTCCCCCCGCTGACACGTGAATGTGTTACTGCGCAGCGACTCGGCTCATGTTCCGAGCCGCCATAGTTTTAATCTAATCGGAATATACTTGCATTTTTATATATTAGATTATATAAAATCAACCACAGTAGATAGATTAGGTGTTATGAATGTGCCATAGTCCATAATTAGGTATTTAATTACTGTGCTGCTTTCAGTGTGTAAGAGGACTACTTTAAGACAGGCGAAACGCCATTTATAAAATAAAGCAACTAAATGTTCATGTGATAAATAATTTGTTTTATTTTCATCTCCACTTTGCCTGTAATTTAGAAGCAGTTTTTTAAATATACATATTCATAGTACAACAATACCACTTATTTTTGAATGTGAAAAGTAGAATTTATTGATTATATTTTAAAGAATTTATTCAACTGGCAACACTCAAAACAGGTAATAAAACCACAGAAAACCGGGTATAAAAAATAATTTATTGTAAAAAAAAAACTAAGTATTGTAATCACATTACTGGTTATGGCAAGTCAGTGTTTGTTCTGTAGTATGTGCGACACTATGGCGAGCGCGCCGCCCGGGATGAAGCGCACGAAGTTGTCCGCGGTCAGCGGACCCAGCGCGTACATACCCTCGGGAGCGTTCAATATCTCGTGAGAAGACTTGTCTATGGCGATGGGGTTGGCCCTCCCGTCCACAGGCTTTTTTGGGTCGATACCGAAACCGAGACCAGAAGAATAAGGGTTAATCGCTTCACAAGTACATTTCACCTTTTCTTCGTCTGGATATGGAATGATTTGACATTTCTCGATCATATCGCTATCTTTATTCGTTTTATCGTTATTCCGTTTGTTACAATCAGGTACAACGCATTTTGTGTCAGTGTTGCCATTAATTTCGGAATAATTTAAATATCTGGACTTGCAACTCTGGATGCTTTGTCCGAGCATAGATTTGATGTAGTGCCAGTGGTTTTTCAAGAAGCATTGTTTTTCTTCGATCTTCCGTTTTGTGGTTTTAGATTCGTCGATACATTTTACGCAGTCAATTTTTATGTCGATACAGTCTAGGAAGTTAGTTTGTAAGAAGAATAGGTCTGGTTTGGAGCCGATGAAAACGCCGATGAGGTAGACTTGTATTTCCGTGATCTCCTTCGTGTTGAGGTTGAGTAGTTTGACCCGCTTGAGTGATAAGGCGTAGTCCTCAATGTCGTCGGCGTTCAGTTTGTGCGTGTGGTCGTTCTCTGGTGTTACTTCTAGAATAGTGTGTTCCGGGTACGGTGTGTAGTTGTTGTGGTTGCCGGAGGGGCCGTCGCACATCATTTTGTAAACCTGGAAGGAAATGGAGGTAGATTAGGTAATAGTTCTATGAAACTGACATACCGAATTGATATGAAAATGTACAAAAACCCCGCCAGACCACCTTGTAATGGTCGCCATTTTATACCGGCCGGTAGTTAAGTTGGTAATATATCCTGGAGATACCTTTATAGGTGTCTCCAGAGAAGTTAACGACAGCAAAATTAACTTTTAAATAAAATATGTTTTTTGCATGCAAGTACTCATAGTTTTACCAAGAATTTTTAATGCAAAAACATCTGCTGGAAAAAGGTCCGGCAGCAAAACTAAAATTATAGACTAGAGTACAAGTAGAAAATATCATCAATTGCTTGCATAATGAGATCATTATGCAAGCAATTGTTGACAGACAACTCTAGGTTTCCTATACTGGTGGAGTCTGACATCAACCAACAATAAATAACGCATGATTATCATTTAAATAGAAATACCATACCTGACAGTAATCCGGGTAGGCCTGTGGCTCGAGCCTGGCCAGCGCTTCAGCGGGTGTCCTGTGCAGGTGTCGTGCATGTAGACCTGCGCGTAAGGACAGCCACACTGCGTCTGCTGCGGACACGCCAGAGCCCACAATGAGCACTGATGGTGGGGTTTGAGATACTAGAATAGAGGATAAAAAGGGGTTAAAATGATTTCAAAATCAAAGCTATTACTTCAATAAATCTTGAATTCAGTATTGTTGAGTTTTGGAACAACAAACTCTATGCCATATAATGATTAAGTACAAATTGCATTGCAGCCAAATTTTATTTGGGACCTTTTTGTTACAAAAATGGTCTGAACTGTGCAGTAATAGTTCGCATATTTCGCTGGTTATGCGAATGACTTTTCCGAGAATGTTTTTATCACATGGTTTTAACAGAGGTTTGTTCTTCAGAGTTGTGTAATGGCTTTCATCTTATCAAAACTACAAACCCGTTCGACTAATCGTTGTGAACTTCGTCGTTCTGAATTTTGAGAGTCGCCGCACTTTTTCGCTGAGGGCGAGATTCATAGAGCGCACTTACTACTGCGTTTCATACGAATATGATAAGGATCCTTATGTGTAAAGTGAAGCGAATGTGAACAAGTGTTATTAACCTTTTAACCGCTTATGTCGGATTAATCCGACAAATATTTTCGTGTCCATTCCGCCAGAGTCGTATATATACGACCAAATAACACAGCTCGTTTAATCTGTATTATTATTACATCATCACAGCTCGTTTCATCGGTATTTTTTTTTTCGGGCGCTGGGTGCACGATAACTGATATAAAGTCGGGCGGTTAAAAGGTTAATACCCTATTTTTATAAAAATAATTTTCTTAATCGTAAGATACATTTATTTAGCAACTTTAGTTAATGTCAATCATTAATGTCAAAGTGTGATCTATGAGTCTTGCCCTGAGATTTCTAGGTCGCTTCAAAGCAACGTTTTCACATAGCTTAAGAAAGCTTCCTTAATAATGAGAATTCCTTACCGTGGCTACTAAGCACTTGCACCGCTCGTTCAAGAGACGCGAGTGAGTGTACAGCATGCCTAGCTACTTCGTGCGCGAGAGTGTTGGGCCGGTCGCCGCCTCCACTCGCGACTATAACCCGACGGCATAAGTAGCGGAATGGCCGGCAGGAAGACGTGTCGTAGCTGGAAAGAAGAGACAAATTGTGTTAATTATAATGTTACCCAGAGCGGGAGGGGTCATTTGATGATTTCCCATCCATAAAAAAAAAGGTGTGGTAGATTGATCAACTTGAGTTTTTACTTATTGGTGAAAAACAAGACACCTTTTATTTCGCTACGAATAAGGTTGGTCTTACTGCAAAAGTTTTTTATTCACGTAAATGTTGGCTTCCTGAAAGAATACCAGTAAATATTAGGTCCTTACATATGAAATTGGCGTTTTGTATGGAAGGAACAAAAAGTCGAATATTTTTTAATATAATATATTTAATTAATCAAAGTATGAACCATTGTTTTCAATGCACTTTTGCCATCTTATAGGTAGTTCATTGATCCCTTTACTAAAAAAACCAGTCGGACGGGAATCAATAAAATCTTTGAAGGCGATTTGGACTGCCCCATCGGAGTTGAATTTTTTCCCTTGCAAAAAGTTATCCAAATTGCGAAAAAAATGGTAATCTGTTGGAGCAAGGTCCGGGGAGTACGGAGGATGTCTAAGACATTCCAATTCAAGCTCTTCTAATTTGGTAGCCGTCTGTTGCGCAGTGTGTGGTCTGGCGTTGTCGTGAAGCAGCAGTGGCGTGGAGCGATTGACCAGCCTTGGTTGTTTAGCCGCTAGCTTTTCCATCATGGTTTGTAATTGCTGACAATAGACATCAGCTGTAATAGTCTGGCCAGATTTGAGAAAACTGTAATGAACAATACCGGCACTAGTCCACCAAACGCTTACAAGTAACTTTTTTGGGGTTAATTTTCGCTTGGGGCAGGATTTGGCTGGCTGGCCAGGATCCAACCATTGCGCTGAGCGCTTCCGATTATCGTAAAGAATCCATTTTTCATCACAGGTAATGATTCGGTTTAAAATACCTTCATTGTTGTGCCGGTTCAGTAATGTAACGCAGCAGTCGACGCGCGTTTGCCGGTTTGCTTCAGTCAATTCGTGAGGTACCCACCTTTCAAGCTTTTTAATCTTCCCAATTTGCTTCAAGTGAATTAAAACAGTTTTATCACTAACATCGAAGCCTGCAGCTAACTCGGACGTGGTTTGCGATGGGTCCGCTTCCACAATAGCCTTCAATTCTCCATTATCAACTTGGGTCTCAGGCCGTCCACGGGGCTTGTTCTGCAGGTCGAAATTTCCAGAACGAAAACGTTGGAACCAAAAACGAACTGTGTTTTCTTTTGCAACATGACCGCCATACACATCATTCACCCTTCGAGTCGTTTCCGCAGCACTAGTGCCACGGCGGAACTCGTACTCGTAAATAATGCGATATTTTAAATTTTCCATTTTGTAAAATGAGTGACGCAAACAGAAAAAACAGAAGAAAAAAAACAAATGAATGACGGTCATCGAAGCACAAATACATGAGTAAATAGCTGTACAAATTTGAATTTGGAATTCCTTACCAAAGAGGAGAAATTCGTGATTAAAGTGGCCAGTACGAAAAACGCCAATTTCATATGTAAGGACCTAATATTTGTAAGGCAGTATACAACTAGCGACATCTAGATTTCATCGAATTAAACAATTGCAAAATGGGAAATGTTATACATTGTCCACCACTAGATGGCGTTAGCTGTTATGTTTGTACGGTTCTGAAGTGATTTTCTCGAATCTGTTAGTTTTTCACAATTTATTTATTTAGAAATGCGCTTGGCACAATATTATGAGCCAACTAGGGCGTCCGTGTGAGAGCGGGTAATGGTTACGTATGTAAGTATATGTATGCTTACCCCGCCACGCAGAACTGAGCATTGAGTGGACATTCAGTGTTGTGGCATCGCGGTCCGCCGGGCTGAGGAATGCGAGTCACACTGGTCACTGTCACACCAGAACGGAAGAATTTCTGGAAATAAAGACAATACTATTAATAATAAGACCTTTTTTCATTGTGTAACATTGGTAAACACTAGCTAAACCGCAATTGAAAGTATGATTTAGTTCTTTCCGAGGCATTATATATCTATCTATCTAAAACAAAGTCGGGTTAGTTATAACCAAAGGAATGTTAAAAATAATAATTAGGAGTGGGCAGCTTACGATTAAGGGATGAAATTGTCCGGTTAGCCCTGATTCTTGGTTGTTCTTTGCTTTCCCCATGCATATTCAATAATCAGCCTATAATGTTCCACCACATGTTGGTAGATGTCACATGTTTTCGAATTTTTGGTTCTAGGACATGCCGGTTTCCTAGCGATATTTCCTTCACCGTTTTGAGAGCAGTGGTGTGGTGACAACTTACACAAAGTAAAGTGCCTGTCTGGGTTCGAACCTACGACCTACAACTCGAAAGTCGCGGCCGTTACCACTGGGCCACCACTGCTCACATGCTTATATTGCCTGTGACGGGAGTTTGTGACTTGGGGTCAGATTTCAGAAGATGCACTTTCGGTGATGTAAAATCTGGTGCTGTTTTTCTCAATGAAGCTGGATGGAGGTTTTAAGTGACAATTGAAAAGATAAAACGTCCTACTTCTTAGTCTGGAGCTTCGGGATTGTGGTCGGAGAAAAGGTTTTCCTGGGATTTGAGCTACGTTTTTGTATATGAGTATAGGTACTAGTAATATTTGGTTAAAGTTCGGTTCGGTTCTATTTAAGGTGGACCGATGACCTTGTGAAGGCCGCAGTAATTCGCTGCATGCCAGAAGCACAGGACCGGTCGATGTGGTGACGCTTGGGAGAGGCCTTTAGCCGATGTTCGCACAAAATTAAAGATATCGCGGCGGGATTTTCAATGCACTGCTTAGTGCCGAAAGTTGAAAGTCCAACAGGATGGTTTTTGACGTTGAACTCTCAACTAGTTATGGAAGTACGGACGTTTTCGGCTGAAATGATGATGATACTGTCAGTTTAGGATGTTATAAATGTTCTCGCTTCTCACCTGCAGCTTGCACGCGTGTACATATCGCCTGCAGTACTTGGCCACAGCGCGCGCCGACAGCCGCGCGGCGCCGGCGCCGGCGTGCGGCGGTAGCGACAGCCACGCGCCCGGCGACAGCGTGCGCACGCCCGGAGGGAACGTGTGCCACGCGCCGCCCGGCGGCCCACGACCCAGCACTATGTGGTCTATCTGTAAAGGTACGAGTGTGGGTTAGAATCAGGAAATTTACTATAATTGGAATATGTTATTTGTAATATTTGTAGTGCAAAATAACATTAGAACCGGAAGTCGGTGTCTTTGGATTTGTTATATGAATCATTTAGTATTTCCTCATTATTCATATTTAGAAAACAAAAGTATAATTTCAAAACATGTTATAATTTTTTATCTATTCCGAGAAATCATTGAAGCAATACAATTTTGATGATAACAATATTATTGCTGCTAAGTTTAATATAGTTTATAGTGGTTATTATACAGAGACTATTTACCTGTTTCTCTATGTCAAATTTCCATTCGATCAGTGAGTCAGCCTGGATCCCCATGTCTGCACAGGGTCTTAGCAAATTGTCCATCTGGAAGTAATAGAAAACAAATATTTACTACACAGCCAATAATAAATTATTGGGGAGTCCGATGATTGATACCCAGAACAAATATTGATTATCCAGAACCGAAAATTGAGTACCCAGAACCGATATTGGGTACCCAGAACTGAAATAGGACACCTAGGACCGAAATTGATTAAAATATATCTAACACAGAGTTCTAGAAAATTTTCGATAGACGACTTAGTCCAATTATATTAAGTAGATATATTATTTATTTATAATAATTATGAACAATACAAAACTATGTTTAGGTCGTTTATTAAGAAATATAGCAGATACTTAAACAAGAGCACGATTCGTGACTAATTGACGTATTGTTTCAAATTGCCCATAATATTGTATTCTCTTATAGCAAATAATTTTTACTACACTCATTAATATTTATGTGGCTCCATACACAAGTTATCCATACTAATATTATAAAATTCGAAAGTGTGTCTGTCTGTTACCTCTTGACACTTAAGGCGCTGAAGGTATAAGAGGGAAAGGACATAGGGTAATTTTTATCCCAATATTCCCACGGGAAACTTATGCGGGTGAAACCGCGGGGCGCTGCTAGGTGTTAATATTTATTTTTTGTAAGTTGTTGTGACAACGTGACCGTGTTACAACTTACCCTAAGTTTATATTTCTTAGGTGTTAGGTTGTATGTTGAACAAAATATGATTCGCGACAATCGCGACCGTAGCAAGTACGTATTTACAGAATTATAATCATTAAAATCATGAATACAACCCTCTAAGTTCCTATACTTCTATTGATTGATATTTCATGGAAATAGTCATTCAATAGGATTATAATTCCTAAAACTATTCAAGGTTGTGTTCGTAATTTCCTTATTTTATAAAAAAAAAAAACTCGCGACGTTTCTTCCTGATCTGCATTCATGGCGGATTGAGGAAGTTGTTGAATTTAGCTGGACGGAAGTTGATTTAATAATGGATTCTGTTTTTCAATGACAAATGGAATAAGTTAAAAAATTATAAATTACTAGCTGCGCCTCGCGGTTTCACCCGCCTAAGTCTCGATCCCATGGGATCATCGGGATAAAAAGTATCCTATGTCCTTCCCCGAGATGCAATTTATCTATCTGCCAAATATTTATCGAAATCCGTTCAGTGGTTTAGGCGTGAAAAGGTAACATACAGACAGACAGACAGAGTTACTTTCGAATTCATAATATTAAGTATGGATTAGTATGGATGGATAGTATGGATTATTTGCTAATAAGATTTGTCAAAATTATAAATTAAGATTTGTTGTAAACGATGTGGGTTAGGCATATTTGCGTTACCTTAATACTTACATTGATTATCTTCTAGGTACCTTCGTATAAATATGTTAAAAAAAGGATTGAAATTGACTCAGTCGTTTTGCCCTAAAAATATGCTTTTACCTATAAAGACAGAACTATAGAATGAACTAGCGTGGAAGAAGTAAATAAGTAAGTATCGTAGCACGTGGACTTCTGCCGATTCTGCCACGGAAACAAGTCGTGAGTATACGCTACTAGCCGCTGGACCATTCTATTTACAATTTAGAAATGTTGTGTTGGCGTCTTGGCGACATCTCTAACGAGTATTAATTGACTAATGAGCACCGACCAACAACTGCCCACGCGTTTGGAAGACGCCACGTGTAAGTATATTGTCTATACATTGTAGTAAGACTAATAGTAGTAATTATCTTTTCTAATAATAGAGGAGGTACTTTAAACTTTAGTAATTTAGTACGGTCAGAAAACTCGTTTAATAACAAGGTTGTCATACATTGTTGTAAACTGATTTTTGTTGCTAGCTGTACGCAGTGATTACTTGTCATGAACACAGATGAAGGTATCAGGGGAAGAACAACTTTTGTCACATTTTTTATTTTTTTCAACTGGCTATGCAGTCTGAATGGTTATACCTGTCGCTATGTTCTGTCAAAAACAACAGGGCAATAACATCCAGTCTCCGAGCTTTCATGCTTTTAAAATATCGATACAGGGAAAAAACATACAATGTCCGGACCGTTCAGGAAAAAAACAACCGTTGTCCGTGGTCGACTGTGACAGCTATACCCCTATACCATTATAGATACCTATTACAGTGAAAGTGCCTTGGGTATAAATAAAACTACTTTATTAAGATCTTATCTTTTAATTAGTAATATCTCAGTTTGTTCATTAGGTGACAAAAGCGGTTCTTCCCTGATCCCTTCATATCCAATTACTTAACTTTTTACCTTTGAATTTGTTCTTAGGTAAATTGTTAAACAAGTATAATTTCCATTGAAGGCGTATAAACTGTTCTTTTTGTTACCTTCGTTTTAATTTTCGTTTCACTAAATATAGCAACTTTACGAGTAGGTGTTATAATTATCGGACGGGCGTGCCCTCTCTAATTTATTATTCAAAGTGTGAACACACGCAATTTTCATACAATTACAATCGGGTGTCACGAAAGGTAAAACTGCTGGAAAATTATCGATTTTCAATGAATTAGGGTTCTTCAGGTGACCTTAGAGGTGATGATGTAAGTTTTAAAGACGTAGTTCTGTCTACTAGTTAGCTACCTACTAATCTATTTTGTTTACTTAAGCACCGTATTCATGGTAAACTTTTGTTGATCAACCGTTGATCAACATGAGCATTGTTGATGAGCAACGACAAAGTTGCTGGAAACAAAGTTTATATAAATATGTCTTGTCCACACGCCAGTTTGCGTCAAAATGTTGTCCGAGGAAGTAGTGTTGTTGTTTCTGTTCTCTGTATCGAATGTATTGCACACTACTGCCATGTTAATAAACTCGTTGCAAACTTGTCCACACACGTCAACAATTGTTGATAAAAAAAATCGGTTGTCTGTAATGTCGGTTTACGGACGATAATTTTACGTGATAACGCATAAGAAAACATCAGATAGATGCGTCACAAGCCGAAAGCTTAGGACGATCGTGCCTCTCTATCGCTTGTTCCGCGCTCTCGCTTGCACGCTCGGCTCAGGCGGAACGTAACAATGAGTCATGCTTTTTCGTGCGTGCAGCCGGTATTTATCGATTTATAAGACGTTATCACGTCAAAAAATGTTGTCGCTCATCGAGCGAGAACTTGTCAACATGCCGTGATCAACTCTGCAATACGCAGTGTTGCCAGCAACTCAGCAACATGTCGATTAAACTTTGTTTATGAACAAATGTTTACCACGAATACGGGGCTTTAACCTAACGACACTTTTCCGTGACTACCCACGACCCACATACAGAAAAAGAGTAATTTTAGTAAAGAATTGCTTTTGAATGACGCAGGTGTGTGACTTTTAACGATAGCTCATTATCGTAGTGGCATTTTGAATGTTAAAGCTGTGATTCTGGTATTTTTGACTGATTGGTGCATAGCATAAGCATATAAGTATAATCAGCCTATAACGGTCCCACTGCTGGGACACAGACCTCCTCTCGTTGTGAGGAGTATGCCGTAATCCAAAACGCGGGCCCAGTGCGGGTTAGGTGTCAGGATGTCACGTCTTCGAATTTTTAGTTCTAGGACATGCCGGTTTCCTCACGATGTTTTGCTTCACCGGTTCGAGAGCAATGGTGATAAAATAACTTAAATAAAGTAGAGCACCTGTCTGGGTTCGAACCTACGACCTATACTCGTAAGTCACGGCCGTTATCACTGGGCCACCACTGCTCACACATACAGACTACCCACAATCCCACACACAGACAAATTAATAGTGATTATAGTAACATAATGACGTGCTTTTGAATGACGCAGGTGACTTTAACGATAGTTCACTATAGTAGTGTAATTTGGAATAATAAAGCTATGACTCAGGTATTTTTTTTTTGTATAGATTTGTAAATCAAGTGAAATTGGTGAATCAGCTAACGATTTGTGGACGAATTTTAATTGGCTTTTAGAAATACACTATTGTTGTCTGAAACATTATTTTTTATTTTATTAATTTTTGTATTTTGTGTTTCACGAACTGTGTCCAATAAACTTTTTTCTTTCTTTCTAAATACTTTCACTATTTTAATTACTTAACTTTATTACCATAAGATTAAGCACCGGATTTTCCCGAATCATTCTTGTTTATGCTTAATTAAGCAGTACAAAAAGCGCTTTTAACTCTTTACGGCATAAATTTACCGCTTTTAGTAATACTTTTTGCAACCTCTCTCACTTATTAACTCTACCAAAGTAAACCAGCAGATTTATATAGAAAATTAATGACGAACTGGAACTTATTAACATTTTAGAAGGTCATCATCTGCCTAGCCTATTCCCAACTATGTTGGGGTCGCGTCGGCTTCCAGTCTAACCGGATGCACCTGAATACTAGCATTTTACATGGAGCGACTGCTTATCTGACCTTCACAACCCAGTTACTGGGTAATACGATACACCTTGGTAAGACTGGTTGTCAGACTTTCGAGCTTCTGACGACCCGTAGAATGTCTGTATAAAAAAAAGTATTGACTGAATTTCCACGACAGCTTTAATATTGTAAACTATTCAAATGAATCTGTATAAGTGAACGGGTATTTAAAACTGCGCTCGCAATACATCGACCTCTTATCGATCACAAGTTCAGTATCGAAGGCCGGCGCCGGCGCAGATACAACAGGTTCTGCTGCTATGTTGATTCATTATGGACTGCTTTACTACGAGTATTACGACTACTTAGTATTTTCTTTATGCGATTTATCGCTAGGATATACTACGATCCGGCTTACTTTACAAATCTATTGGTTTTGGTTGAACGAAAAGCTAGCTGATCGGCGCTGGAGTGTGAATTTCAGGACATCCTGGAACCATATCTTATGAAGTGGACGGCCACACTTTAGTTTAAGCTGATACCAAGTATTCGATATCTCCAACTTAATTAAGTATCAGTGGCGGATTTACACATTTGCCGCCAGTAGGCTATTCAAATTTTGCCGCCCCTACCGACCTCTACAATAATGTGTCAGTTTCTAGATAATATTTATAACCCAACGACGTTAAGATTGCACATGAAATAGTTTTTGGGTACCTACCTAAATTTCTGAGCTCATAAAATCTCGAATTATGTACTACTAATAAGGCGGCGCCTTAATACCTACAACTTACACAATAATGAAAATTTTTGCCGCCCTTAAGATCTGCTGCCTTTTAGGCTCCAGCCTACTCAGCCTGTTGGTGAATCCGCCACTGTTAAGTATCCAAAGATATTATTCAAAAAGTTTGAACAGGAAAATGGTAGCTATTTCATTGTGTCCAGTAAGAATCTCGACTTACTTGCAAATATTATTGCTTTAGACAAGTACGGTCGAACAAGCCATTTGGTGTAAGTACAGGCAGCTAACTTGCAACTACTTTTAAACAATGGTGTGCTGAGTTAGTAAATTTTTTTATACCATTCTATTTAATTAAGGATGCCATAAGCTGAAAAGTTATAACGCACAAAATAAAACTAAATATTGGCTGTATAGTGGAAAAATGAATATTTTTGCCTGTATACCAAATAGCTTGTTCGACCGTACTATTAAAATAACCATTATGTATATTATTTACTGCCTTATTTGGTCACTTAACAAGATATAAAATAGGTAGACTGGCAGCCTGGCAGGCGCGCCCTTACAGCATAAGCGACTGATGTCAAAATCGATACCAAAGTCAACAATCGGAGCGTACTGCGAATTACGATCGATACCACTTAGTTTGCTTTCAATGTATGTACCTACTATGCATTCATTTTACACTAGTTTCTGCCCGCGACTTCATCCGCGTCAAATTTCTTGTTCCCCCGACCCCCCGTCGCATCGCATCGCCTGTCCGTGCCATCACTTCGTTTTCCCTTATTCTTCTTTCTGACTTTTTTTCTTTCTCTGCACGGCTCCTATGGGTCATAGGCATAGCGTGATGTTGAATAGCCTATAGCCTTCCTCAAGAATTGGGCTATCAAATGCAAAAAGGATTTTGAAATCCGACTGGTAGTTCCTGAGATTAGCGCGTTCAAACAAACAAATTCTTCAGCTTTCTTATTAGTACATACAGGTGTCCCTGGAAGTATGGATCAAATCTAATAGGGGCGTGGGCAAGGTCATTTCCAAACGTTTTAACCCTGAGAATGTCAGTGAATTTTTTTACGGTTCAAAGTTATGACCGATTTTAATATTTTTTTTCAATCACTTCGCTTAGTGTTCAAAGAAAATAATCATAAAAAATACTATCAGGGCTATCTAAAAGAAATAAATTGATAGCCCTGATAGTTTTCACGAATTCGATCTTTCTTCTCTTTTTTTTAGTATTTTTTTTTTGCTAAAACGTTTGGAAATTACCTTGCCCACGTCCCTATTCGATTTGATCCATACTTCCAGGGACACCCTGTATAGATTGGGTATAAGTTCCATAGAAATGGAAGTTTGTTGTAGTCTGAAAGTTACTGAAAGCAATATCTACTTTGTCCACCCTGGCTAGATGCCAAAGCAAAAACTAAGATGAAGTTATTGACATGTAAGGTGCTATAAAAATAACTGCCACGGCTTCAATGGGAGACAGTATTCTGTATATAAATTACAGTAGTAAAGATACATTATTGATCTTATGTCATACAAAAAAATGTAAACCTGCAGGTATAGGTAGTACCTATACCTGCAGGCACAGAAATCTTATTAAGATTTCTGTGCCTGTAGGGTTACATTTTTTTGTGTTAGAAGTTTTTCACAATGATGTACCTATTAGGTACATCATTGTGAAAAACTTCTAACATAATAAATACCGGTTGCTTTATATCTTGCTAACACAATAAACTATTCGCATAAAAAACTTTGACAAAAACGTATAAAAACGATTCAGACATTAATAAATTATAAGCCTTGAATACAATGCGTGATAAATGTACTCCATGATATATGTATAATGATCTTGATTAATGGCTTATTCTAACCAATACTATGGCTTATTAATTGAAAATTATTTATTGTGGTGAGAAAATAAAACTGGAAAATTAGGACATTGTTCATATAAAACAGTTGCGAAAAGGCTAGGCTGATTATTATTATTATTATTTGGTTAGACACCCTAACGCCTAATTAGCTGATGCGTGTGTATCGTATAGCTTGGAGATATTTAGTCTGTCCAGTCGATTCTTGAAGCAGTTCAGTGTGGGAGCCGTCACAACATTTTCCGGGAGCCTATTTCAAGCTGTTACAACTCGATTAGACAAGAATTGCTTCAAAGGCTTGGCAATAAAAAAATCTATACGTACATATACAAAGTGTAAAAAAATTAACCTTAAAAACTTTAAGAGGTGCTTTAGACCATCGAACTGAACAACTTTCACTATGGGACCAACTCCGAAATCACGAAAAAAAAAATCAGCTGTTTCATACAAAAGTTCAATAAGTACCTACTCGGCCAAAATGTATGAAACAGCTCATTTTTTTTTCGTGATTTCAGAGTTGGTCCCATAGTGAAAGTTGTTCAGTTCGATGGTCTAAAGCACCTCTTAAAGTTTTTAAGGTTAATTTTTTTACACCTTATATAAAATCGTAGGAAAGTCAAAACTGTGAATTGAATATTTTTTAAAAAGAATACTTGTAAATAATAAATTAAAAAAATTATTCAAGTATACAGTAAAGTAAAAATATGATTTACATTAATTACAATCGAGGAAAGTTAAATTCTAACTGTATTGTAGACCTGCCTGATCTAGGTTTATGAAAAAACCTGTTTCAGGCCATCAATTTACATCTAACAATTAAAAAGAAGACAACGATAAATGTATTAGAAGCTAAATTGAAAAGAAGGTATCCTAATATTTTTAATGACTTAAACAGTTACTATTTGGATATATTGATGATGATGATATTCATATGAAAACCATACTTAGTATTATAAATGCGAAGGTCTGTCTGAAATGTGGAACTCAGGTAGATCATGACCTTGGTTAGCATTTTTTAAATAAGTAGTTCGTCCCTGGCGGTATAATTGACACATCACACCCACACGTATTGTCATCAATCAATCTATGTTTATCAACAATCAATTCTTCCACTTTCACGCGATCACTTTAAAATAGAGATACTATCAAGTGATTGTAATCTGAGTACTTAAAAGTGAAATATCATCGGTAATTATATTTATATGGTGTACATAATAAAGAGTATTCTATTCTATTCTATACCTTAAACAAGCGAAAATAGAAATAATTGATTACTTAACGCAGAATATAATGATGATTAGGACTCATCTGAACCGTTGGTCCCGTGGGGTAATTGCGTAACACACTAGCAGTGTGAAAGGCTTTCATTTTGACAGTTCAACAACATTCATTGCGTTATTTACGGTGTTGAGCAGACAATTTTTTCAAACATATGAAGCAATGGATTAGCAATTCCCTTCAAAATGATTCAGGTTGTGATTAATAGTGCTTTACGCAATTATTAGGGTTCTGATCGCGGGTACTTCCAGAGATTACTTTTTAATTACATAACTGGCTGTAATTATGGCTAGACCACATTTCCAATGTAAATTATACCCGTCTTTATGTTTATAACAGAATGTCAAAAAGCCTCGAGAGGGTACATCATAAATTCATGAAAGCTCGCAGTCTAATCCTCGTATTCGTGTAGGTACTTTTAACGTATGACATGACAAATCCTAACTAATATTATAAATGTGAAAGTAACTCTGTCTGTCTTTTCTTCACGCCTAAACCGCTGAACCGATTTAGATGAAATTTGGTATAGAGATAGTTTGAGTCCCGGGAAAGGACATAGGATACTTTTTATCCCGATATTCCCACGGGATCGAGACTTACGCGGGTGAAACCGCGGGGCGCAGCTAGTTAAATATAAATCAAAGGGAATTTCTAATATTATGAAATAATCGTAGCGTTGGCGTCCTGTCCTTTTTACATCATCATCTGCCTAGCCTTTTCCCAACTATGTTAGGGTCGGCTTCCAGTCTTAATACCAATATTTTGTAACCATGTTTTGATTTAAGAGAGTGTCATGTCATGGAGATTCTTGCCCGTTCTCCATAGGTCCCTACTACCATTGAAATAGACAACTAGCTTCGTCTTTCTGACCCCTTGACAATTCAAACGAGCCTGTAATTGGTTTATCCATACTAATATTATGAATTCGAAAGTAACTCTCTCTGTCTGTCTGTATTTTACATTTTCACGCCTAAACCGCTGAACCGATTTAGATGAAATTTGGTATAGAGATAGTTTGAGTCCCGGGAAAGGACATAGGATAGTTTTTATCCCGATATTCCCACGGGATCGACATTTACGCGGGTGAAACCGCGGGGCGCAGCCAGTTTGAAATAAATGCTTTGAGTTTGAGTATTTTACATGGAGGCTGCCAATCTGGCCTCCACAACCTAGTTACTGGTAATACGATACGCCTTGGTAAGACTTATTGTCAGACTTTCAGGCTTCTGACTACCCGTAACGATTGCCAAAGATCTACGGGAGGAGGCCTTTACCTTGCAGTGAGACAATGCAGGCAGACTAATTAGATTAGAGTAGTAGTAAGATGAATATTTTTTTTATGCATAAGTAAGTAAGTACCAAACTTTTTGAAGTGAAACTTCTTTACGCACGCTTGACTTGGGGAGTAAGCTGGCGAACGCGTGACGTAAGCGTTACGAAAAGTGTGATCTGGCGAGGCGAACGGGAGTTGAGTGGGGGATATAAGCAAGAGAAAGCAGTGCGCACGCACATTTTCTTTCTCTCTTCCTCTCATAGCCAAATACGTTTGAAGTTTCACTTCAGTCGTGTGGTCATAAGCACACTCGGTTTTTTTGTTGACTGTTCTTTGTATTAGTTGTTTTTCCCGACTTGGATATTGAACTAGCAGCAATAAATAATAAATATCAAGGTCTGTTCATTCGTGCATTGCATAGTTCGTTGAATTGTAAATTGGCGCATTGGCCTTTTTCACGGACTCCCATGATAAATGGATTTAGCTCTCCAAGGTTAGGCTCTCCAAAATCTTTACCTTTGCCTGCGCTATGCTCGGATTCCCAATTCTTTTCATTGGGTTTGTTCTAGTTTTTTCTATAAGAACTGTCCAGTCAACAATTTTACACACAGTTATAGTTGTTTTATAGTTTCCTGCAGCATAAAATATTTTATAACGGTAGAAAACATAAAAGCGAGAGTAGACATTTTTTTAAAACGACCACAAAGTTTTATTTTGCATTGTCAATAAATTACCAACATATTGAAACGACTTTGTCTATTTACCTCACATTTTTCGCTCAAAGACATTTTAAACGCGTGTGACACTTGCAGGAAAAGATGACAGCAACGGACGAGCAAACTCAGATAAATTAGTATCATCATCATCATCTTATAGTTATGCCTGTCGTCCGTCTGTCCGTCACTCTTAATTGTGACAGCTAACAAGCAGCGCTCATAACAATAAAGAAAAGTTTTTAGTTTCAATCTTTGTTTAATTTAACCCCCTTACTCATAAACGTTGTATAGCGTCTGTATAGTTACAACGCTTTGTCTTCAAATTACTGACGACTGAAAGAGAGAAATCGGTGTGTAACTATTCATCTAATATAATACGTTCTGTGTTCTATGTTGTGGGTTTGACCATTGTGCGTGTGATATAATACGTTTGTTAGTAAGGGAATAAGAATTTTCCGGTCGAAGAAACCACACAGCCAGTTTATTATTCGAACACATAAAGCTATAGATTAGCAATATCCTTCAAAATGATTAAGATTGTGATTATTTCAAATATCAGATTTGATATGCCCGAAGGGCCTCCATACAAAAGGTAATATTATGATGTATTTATAGTAAACCCGGAAGCATAATGTATCGTGTATCTAACAGATACACAGAGCATGTGGTTCAAGCATGTTACGGCATCGTACTTACGGTTCACTTACGAAGGCGTATCGAATCGTATCAATCGATATGTCAAGTAATCCTATCATGTAATCCATATAAGTATACAGGGTGGTCCAAAAGTCGTGGATCAAACGAAATAGGGAGATGAAGGTCATTTCCAACAAAAAATCTTTCTACAGCATGGTCATAATTCAATTGCCCTAAAAGTTATGAATATTTGTGTATACCGAGTTCTTGTACAATTAGACGAATTTAAAAAAAAATGTGATATAAAACAATAAAACAAACGGTGTTGTATTACTACTAGGTAATGTATCAGCACTACAAAGTTCTATTAGGGCTCTAAGTATCAAATTTCAAGAGCAATTTATTTTTTTCCAAAAATTTTGCAACGTTACCAAAAATTATTTCTCACTTTAAAAGTGTTGGAAATGACCTCCTTTATCCCCCTACTTCGTTTGATCCACGACTTTTGGACCACCCTGTATAATACTAGCAAAGATTTAATTTTGTTATTCGTAAGAATTGTGAGTAACATAAACATAACACATTTGGCGCCAGCAATGTTTAAGTCCCATGTAAATAGGGGGCGAGCCACAGATATAGATACACCTAGATAACGCAAGAGCACCTACTTCGCGTACCAAAAATCGCACCAGTTTACAATCGAAAATCATAAGCCGCCACTTTCGCGCTCAGTCCTGCGTACTGCTGGCTGGGTGAGCGTGAGCGAGAGCGCGAGCTTGTGACGTCATAGTAGGTAGTCAAAAAGTGGCACGCTTATTTTTCATACAGTTCGTGATACTTGCGTTATCTAGGTATATCTATATCTGTGGGGTGAGCATATTGCCATCAACTTGGCTCAAATCCAGACTCCAGCATCCATAACACACGATCAATCTAAGTCTGAATCATTCTGAAGGATATTGCTAATCCCTTGCTTCATATGTTCGAAAAACTTGACCGCTCAACAACGATATAACGCAATGAATGTTGTTGAACTGTCAAAATGACAGCCGTTCCTACTGTTCGTGTGTTTACTATAATACTGCTTACGATAGTGACGATAAGATATTGTTTTTCCAGGTTTTACCGTTTCATTATGATAGTGTGTTAAGTAATGTTATGAGTTTATGAACGTTGTTGAAAACTTTATTGTTTTGACTCTCGACTCTTGTATAACCTTAATTGATGAATTTAAATTTGAAGATTTTCAGGTTCTGATTGGTTTGCCCGGCCAGTAGACATTATAAAAAAAATTGGGTATAGTTTGTGGGTTTTTGTGGGACCCCAACCTAGGTCGACTGATGATCTTAAAAAGGTGGCTGGGACAGACTGGATGCGGAAGGCGGAGGACAGGGTGTTGTGGCGCAGTCTGGGAGAGGCCTATGTTCAGCAGTGGACTGCGATAGGCTGTGTGGATTGTGTATAGTTCTCCTTCATTTCAAAAACTTGCAAGAGAATGTCCTAAAACATCTTTCAGTGATCTTACATTAGTGCAAATCTTCTAGCTGTTATAATAATGTCTACCTATATCTAGTACTAGCTTCTGCCCGCGACTTCATCCGCGTGAAATTTTTTGTTCCCCCGATCCACTCTGTCGCATCGGATCGCCTGCTATCACTTCCTTTTCGCTCAGCAGTCTTTCCGACTTTTTTGTTTTCGCTGCTAAGGCTCCTAGCGTAATATTAAGTGATTCCTCAATTGGGCTATCAAATGCGGAAAGAATTTTATTTTATTTTTCAAATCAACTGCGATTTCCAGATATACTAATATCTGCGTTCAAACAAAAAAAAAAAAACAAACTCTTCAGCTTTAATTTAGATTTGTGCAAAAAAAACCTCTAAAAATGCGGTCTCAAATCTTTATCAGCTAACAAAGCTACGACCATAGATATCCGAGAGATATGCCTTCACTGCATATTTGTTCAAGTTCAAGTGTCGCCACATTTTCCCACTCCGGAAACTCCCACAAAAACAAAAGAAATAGATACGGCACACATGATCAAATTGGGCGGCTTTTTTGGCACACACATAAGAAAATAAGCGTAACACTTTTGTGCTATCTTATTGCACACATGCTCAAAAGGGGCGGGCACTAGAAAGTATAGACACAGTCACGGAATGCACACATGCAACTCTAGCATCAACTAGGGAAGATGGGTTAATATAAATATTTGATCGATAAAAATATCGATAGATATCAACTACAAAAAAGAGGAGTGTTTTTGGGTGTATTTTGTATTATTTATTTTTCCTGCTTTCAACGTGGTATATTAATAAAAAACCAATAAAACCAAATCACGTAATAATATAATATATTTGTTTGCAAATGACATTTAAGTAAATAAGTAGTTTCTTTAGTTTCTCTCTTACGTAAAATTAAAACTATTTAACTATCGATCATAAAACAACAATTCAAATAACCTATTGAACATTTAATAAAAAAAACGTTTATTAAAATAAACAGGTTCTTAATAATTAATTACAATCTAGCCTATAAGACGAACAAGCAATTTTAATCTAAATTTTTTACATAATAATTATTACCCGAATGCTGCGAAGCCCAAAAGGAGGGTTTTTTTAACCTTTTAACCGCTTACGTCAGATTAATCCGACAAATATTTTCGTGTCCATTCCGCCAGAGTCGTATATATACGACCAAATAACACAGCTCGTTTAATCTGTATTATTATTACATCATCACAGCTCGTTTCATCGGTATTTATTGTTCGTTTTTTTTTTTTTGTCGGGCGCTGGGGGCACGACAACTGATATAAAGTCCGGCGGTTAAAAGGTTAAAACTTAGAATAGTGTTGATTATTGGTACTTTACAAAAGTACAGAACAAATTACAGATTGGTTTGAGGGAAACCAATTATTTTTCCTGCCTGTTGCATCTATCCATTTATTTTTAATTTCTGGATCTTTCGGGAAACTGAAAAAAATAATTATTAATTCTTGTAAAATTACAATTTATCGATAGCAATATCTCAGCGCTACGCATCACTAATGCATCATTTGACACGATCCATGTCAAATGACGTTGCTAGGCAATTTTCTCATGTCATCACAATAATATTTCACAACGAAATATTTGTAAAATTCTTAAATAATATAATTAGTGCAGTGATTTTTTACTTACCGGTGGTAGGACACGCCGCTTGTCTTAAGGTTTGTTGTGACTGATCTATTTTTGCAAATAAGGACGGAACAATTCGGCATTTTGTAAAAATACGAAATGACACCACACGTTTCGATACAAACATATGACTACGGCGCTTACTGCCGTCGCGCAACTCGCGCATCTAACATACGCCCAGATTACAAGTTATGGCCATGGTATTATATAATTGTACCATGGTTATGGCCTTTTATAGAGGCGACGTGCGCCACGCCTCCATGCCATATCCCTCGATATCCGTGGCTACGACTAAATCCGTGCATTGTCAGTGTCAGTTTTTATCAAACTGATTTAAGTACTGCGTATTATTGCAAAAACCTCTACGAGTTCAAGTACTTGTTGAGTCACGTTGATTATCATGAGGTTTATGTACGTACCGAAGTGAGTAGGTATGCGTTTTTTATGTAATTATGTCTAATAATATGTGGTTGTGGTGTTATTAGCATATTAGATATTATTACTAAGACTTCGTAAGCAGTGGGTCGTTAGGTAGATCTTCAATAGGTAGATTTAAAGATCGTAAGATATGAAAACTGACAATAATTTAATCAGGAACCACAATTTTGGGGTGCTGGATCAGTTATCTGGTTTTCAGTTTTTTTTAAACATTATTTTAAATTTTTAAGGCATTGAAAACTTTTTCCTACTTGTGATTTTATATTTTTAAATACATGAAATCGTTGTAGTTTTATTTCGGGAGTTATTGCAGCTTGCACAGTATGAAATCAATTCTTTTGTACAAGCATAACTTTCTACTTTATGCTACGATTGCTATTGTACTCACCAGCAGTGGTATGGGGTTCTGGCTTCGTCCCTCGAGTCCCTCAGCCAGCTCCATGAGGTCTGTGTCGTACAAACTCTGTCCGCGGGGCAGGTTTGAAAGTCTGGAGGAAAACCACACAAAAAAACATAAGTAAGAGAACATAAAACATTATGTACAGACGCCAGCACATCAACCTACTACAATCTGTCAAATTTCTTTAATAGATTTTCAACTTTATCACTAAAGCATAAGGTTCAAAGTTGATTGGGAAAATCTGACAGTTTCAGGTAGGTTGATGTGCTGGCGTCTGTACCTACAGCTGCCGCCACGTAAAAAGAACGCTGAGCGACAGTGGAAGGGTTGAGTCTGCGCACGGGCATAGTCGTGTCCTAAAGTACTAGGCTATTGTTTCATATATATAAGTGTAATTGTTTATTGTAGAATCATAATAGTTACTTTACTAGCGTCGCGCTGCCTTCATACCACCAATTTGATCGTTAAATCGCTCAGTGACCAGTGTGCAGGTAAACGCCAGCGTTCTTTTTACGTGGCGGGACCAATACTTTTATATCCAGTTACAGGTCTGCAAAACTTGTCCAATTAATGTGTCTGACTTTATTCAATTTTATTATTATTGTAACATGATAATTTAATTTATTCTTAGATAAACATTGGCGCCGATTCCCTTGTTCACAAACTAAACTAAATTTAAGTTCAGTGCATCTTTTTCTTTCTATTTCATTAAGAAAAGGACAGAAGATAAATATTAGTTTAGTCCTGTCAAAATAAGATACTCCATAGACAAGTTAAGACGCGATTAAAAACTTGCCTACTAAAAATACGTTCATTTACGTCAGGCGTTGACTAATTTGACAGGACTAAACTAATATTTATCTTCTGTCCTTTTCTTAATGAAATAGAAAGAAAAAGATGCACTGAACTTAAATTTAGTTTAGTTTGTGAACAAGGGAATCGGCGCCGTAACGAAATTGGAGTCTGAAATTGCCAATGTGCAGTGATCAAGCCTGACGATAACTGCTCATCCCTTCCCTCTATGAGGAGAGGCTATTGTTATTGCATAAGGACAAAGTATTTCTATCCTACGGCAAGATGTCAATCAACTACAAAGTACTGGACCCAATTACGTAACACAGTTGCTATCGCAATCCGAAGGATTTTGAATGAAATTCATAATCCATGGCTGCATATGTTTGAAAAATTCATATGCTCGACAACGTAAATAACGCAATGACAAGGCAGGTTATATGAGTTCATATAATTGTTTTATTATTATTTTTTTTTTTTTTTTTTGAGAGTTTTAGTCCACTTAGTATTGTATAAAATGAATTATTTTGTATCTGAACAGACAGCTGTGCTGCTGGGGAGTTTGTTCCGCCACTTCTTCTCCCCAGCGAAAGCACTAGGAAGTGGTGAAGGGCGGGCGTTTTGGGGGACTGTCTTTTGTAATTTTGACGTTCGAAAAGTGCTGATTCTCAGCCTAGTTTGAATAAATGACTTTTGATTTTGAATACTGTCGAACTGTCAAAATGAAAAGCATATAGTTTAGTTACCAGTTAATTTGCAAGTAGAAATGCTGTCGGGCGACAACTTGCTCAAGCTTGGTAGCGGACATCATAAAGGTTCAGGAATGTTTGCAGGTAGGCGGTTATATTTACCTGGCTCTTAGCATTTCATCGATGGGCAAGTCATCTGGTATCTCTTTGAGGTATGGCACGTTACCGGCGAGCATGAACGATGACACCATGCCGCTCGGTCCATTGCCTGCGGGAGGGAAAAGTTAATTAGAGAAGTTAGGTTTGAAGTCTTCAAAAATGGAGGAGGACCTCAACTCATTTCGATTTATTGAAATTATAGCGCCCCATCCTTGCTTCACACGGTTTTTACGACTTGACAAAACATCGATATTTCTTTATTACTGTTTTCCGTGGTTTACCCGCATAAGTCTCGATCCCGAGGGAATATCGGGATAAAAAATCTACCTACTAGGTATAGATTTGTTACAAAGCAAAGATGAATAACATGAACTTTCAGTAAAAAGTTTTACAAGGATGCTTTGATCAGTTAGCCACCTCCATGAAAAGATTATGAAAATAATGGTTTTTTACTATATTTTAAGACCCCAATTACAAAAGCACTTGTATCCACTTTGTGCAGAGAAACAAATTAAATCCCGAAGCCAAAACGTCTTAACAAATTAAGTTATCGATGTAGAGAGAGCGGACACATAAACTGTTTACCTAAATTGATTTAGTCTAGTCAGTAAATTGGACGCCAGCCAGGTAGGTGTATGTAAACATTGATCGTATACGTGGAAATTGGTGAAAATGCACACTCAATACATTATAGGAACTGTGCACAAATATCTGCAGCGCGATTCTGTTAAAAACTTCACGCTTGTAGACCCCGAAGGGGGCGCAGGTGTAGGGGGCGCCAGGGCGAGCCTATTGCCATCAATCGGGCACAATTTGCTCGACTCGGGAATCGAACCCAAGACCTCAGGAACAAACACCCAAACGATTAACCTCTCGTCTGTCGGAACGTAGATCTACGCGAGACACAATGGCTTTTTAATTGTGTCTGTAATTACGACATTCAATGGGTTAAACATACTAATCATAATCAGCCTATAATGTTCCCTTTACTGGGACACAGGCCTCCTCTCTGTAAGAGGGAGTGGGCCGTATTCCACCACGCCGGCCCAGTGCGGGTTGGATGTCACGTCATGTCTTCGAAATTTTGGTTCTGGGACATGCTGGTTTTCTCATTATGTTTTCCTTCACCGTTTTGAGAACAGATGAAATGATTTACACAAAGTAACCGAGAGATATTTTCGTACACCTGCAGTGAAAAAGAATTTTCATCCTGGCAACAGTGCGGATACAGAATTGAAGTTTTTGTGGAATAACCCGTTATTCATTGTACAACAATTAAAACAATAGGAAGTCGATAATTGGATATCTATTGCTATGTATTGTAATGTTTAATAGTATATGATATTGTTATAATAGGAAACACGCAGAAATGCTTAATAGGTACTATGTGTTTTCCTGTTTATTCATTCATTGTTTATCTATATATATGTTACCGGCCAAACCCGATTTCAGGACAAACTAGTTTAGCCTAGGCTAAACTAGTTCCGTCGACATAGGATGCAAGGGCGAGCGAAGGGCACCCCGAGGTTCGGTTTGGTTAGGTTACTTTAAACCCTTTACACAGAAATAGGGGCCCCGCGAAGCGGGGCTCCGTCTACATAAGATCCAAGGGCGAGCGAAGGGCACCCCGAGGTTCGGTTTAGCCAAACTAGTTTAGCCTAGGCTAAACTAGTTTGTCCTGAAATCGGGTTTGGCCGGTAACATATACATAAAAAAACAATCGCAGCATGTATTAAAGATCGTCATTAGAAAACGGCTTGACCGATTTGGCTGATTTTTTTTTAATGTGTTTGTTATTGTCAGAACCAGCACCCAAATTGCGTAACATACTTGCAATCTGAATCATTTTGAAGGATATTGCTAATCCATTGCTGCATATGTTCGAAAAAGTCTACTCAACAACGTAAATAACGCTATGAATGTTGTTTGAACTGTCAAATTTAAAGCCATTGCTTCTGTTACGCAATTACCCCACAGGCTTTTGGACAAGGCATCGGAAAAGTCAGTTTGGATGGTATTTTTGTATAAAACCTGAGCGACGCCGGGCACGAACTGCTAGTTGTAACAATTGCAGCTACTTGCTTTCAGACAGCCAAATTGCAATAAAGTAATTAAAATGACGACCTTTTAAGTTAAGAGAATGTCATAATATGAACAAGCAAATTATTTGAACCATAAATAAGTACCTACTGGTTTGGAAATTCGATATGGAATGGCCAAATTCTGAATTTATCATTAGGACCAAATTCCGTGCGCTCGGACTTTGCGACCCGAATCTCGAAGGCGTTTGAGCTTAGCGTCTGAAGGACTAGGAACATACATGACGACATCATAACTACTAATGGTGACCATGCTAATACAGGTTTTTATATAAACCTACTTCAGGCACCAGTCTCTCACAAAGGTAGCTCCTTATTCGTGCATTACCGTCAAAGATTAGCAGTACTCATCAGAAAGTCAAACACAAAATATAATTCGGAAGTTCTAAAAAGTTCCGTAGGTACCTCATAATGAAAAAATTAAAACCAAGGATAACTTTAATTTCTATATAGGTCACCAGTAACAAAAAAAAAAACAATTGAAAACTGGGTCGGTCTCCTCACGATAGGTTTACTTGAAGGCCGAACAATTATTTGAGTAAGATTCTCTATAAAAGTTGGCTCGCGTCCAATTCCTAATTAGAAGTCATTAAGTGTCAATTTTATTGAGCCATAACTAGCTGATGCACTCGACTTCGTTTCATGCGATTTTAATAAGTAAAACATAGATAGAATTCTCATCATCACGCCTAAATTCCCGGAAGGGTTAGGTGCACCTAGTAAAGAATTAAAAAAGAAAGAAAATACATTTATTTAGCACAGACTAAAATACACACAATTTACCAGATACATACATCATATAAAAACAAATAAAAAGTGTTATGTCCGTTGTAAGAAATGAACAGAATAGTGTGCCTCTCGGCTGCGCCAAAAAGGCCCAGTTCAGCAAAAATGCCAGACTAGTACCTGACGCTGGTTTTCACCTGGACCTGGTGTGCGAGGTGACGGATGCAAATCAGTTTTATACTGCTACGTGACGTGTGTATGCATACTTAAATAAAATAAATTTGTGTCAGATAAAAACAGTAACGAATATGTATAAATAGACAAAAAATACTGATAAATAAATAAATGAGATGGCCGCATCCACCTTATTATGTAAATAAAGAAATTTTAGTACACCCCCATGTCGCTAAGGGGCGAGCCTATTGGCATAAACTGTAGGTCGATTCTAGACGAATGGAAAGAGATATGAGGGCATGAAAATTATTTCATAGAAAATCTGAAAAGAAACTGTTGTATGTTTTAAACTATTTGGCGGAGACATAATTCAGAGAAAAATGGAGGCCAGTGTTTCCCGAAAAACAACAATAAATAAACATGCTGTTTCATCATGAATATTTCCATGGCTACGCGGAGATGGGTCAAGCACACAGACTACTTTTCGCTTTAATAATAGAAAGTAAACATTAATTACTGACAGTCACGATTCTCACTGCTACTAAATCTTGACGGTCACGGAAAATTCTGGAACTTAACGTAACGGACAGGGATGGGCGAAGGACGCAACGCAACGGTAAACAATGCTAGATGTAACACGCCAACCGTGAAACTGCGGTGTGTCGGTCACGGTCACGATGCCAGATATGCAGATAAGTAAACAACCAACCAATGCTTTGTGTATTGTTTTACATAATCCGAAATCAGATGTTTATTATATCATCAGCTCAGAGTTTAATGAAACATCATTTATATTAGTTTGTGCAAGTGTTGTTTTCAGTTGAATGAGCGTATTTTGCACAATTTGCCGGTCATAGTAAAAACATTTTCTTATTCTATGACCTAATCAGGGTTTGAAGGAAATTCCTAATCCATTGCTTCATAATTCATAAGTTTGAAAAATCATCTGCTCAAAATCATAGCCAATATAAACCTGTCACCTATTGATTGCGGACATAACTTTAAATTCTGCAACCTAATTTTGATCCGTGCAGCTCTAATCTACTCAAGTTTATGTTTTCAATCGATGCTATTTCAAGTTAAACAAATACAACTTTATTTTAGTAGTAATTAACTTGATTTCAGAGTGACTTGCACTATTGAAAAAGTTATAAAAATGTTTGAAGTTGTAGCGTAAACTTAACTTTATTGCCTATGAATTAAAATTATTTTTCCATAAACTCATTTTTGTTTATATTTTTGGCAAAAAAGTCGCGAACGCAGATGATTATGACTGTGTCGTATGCACCCCGCGGGCAGACTAATCTACTTTGAAAACGATCAGTACCTACATGATATACAAAGTAGCGACACAGTGGGGTGGAGGGTCAATTGATTCGTCTGATCGTCTAATGCGCGTGCGCCAGGTCGAGGTGACTGAAATATTCCGCTCACTCGTGGCTAGACCCGTAACGAAACTGATTGATGGCAAAGAGGGCCAAGTGGCGTAAATAGACGACAAAATGTGGATGGAAAATTGTAGGTACATACAAGCCAATTTTCGACGTATATTTATGCCATACTAAGGGCCTGTGCACACCACGTTTTTTAAACGCGCCGTTGACGCGCGTTTTAGAAACGTGCGTCGACGGCGCGCTTTTATACTACAGAAGGTCTACAGGCTGCGTCTGACTCGCGTGCGTATCGCGCCCTAAGGGCCTGTGCACACCACGTTTTTTAAACGCGCCGTTGACGCGCGTTTGTAGCGATACAGACGCGATACGCACGCGAGCCTGTAGACTTTTAATAGGATAAAAGCGCGCCGGCGACGCGCGTTTCGAAAACGCGCGTCGACGGCGCGTTTAAAAAACGTGGTGTGCACAGGCCCTTAAACTCACGCTGCCTACCCATGGGCGGTAGGCAGAAACACTCGCCGATTGCGAGCACTACGCACCAGACCTTCCTAAAGAACATCACCAATTAGGTCACTATATGAATGTCTTTCTATGCCGTCCCGTTTCCACTTACAACATTCATTCTACCAACATGATCAAACTATCTATGATCTAAGCATACTCTGTTAAATTTTTATCCTACTACGGCGAAGCAAAAAGGAGGGTTATGATTTTTGTCACTACATCTTCTTTTAAAAGGTCCTAAACGCGATGGTCTTTTTTGATAGAAAATACAATAATTACTTACCGATAACAACAACTTCTTTGTACACGACGTCCTCTGACAACGCGTGCTGGCAGGATTTCATACTGTCCTTCATTTTATTGTCCGATTTTATCGCATACAGCCTCCTGCGATCCAGCCTTTTTCCTTGTCTGTCAACTGTTTCTAGATTATCTGTGTCCTTAACCTATGGTTACTTCTATTCGAATGGCGGATTTTTTAAATAGCGAATTCTAAATTCTAAATGCAGTCAGAATAAATACTTTTTTAAATAAAATTAATATCACACGCAGTTTTGAGTCTTACGGACTTTTTTAGTCTATTTCTTCTTCGTCGTGATTTTTTGGGTCTATGGTAGGTTTTAGTTGCGAACAGCGTTCTAGCTTGGTTTATGTGCAGTCGTGATTCGTGCTATCTGAAACAATAAAGAGAAATAGGTTAATAAAACGTTGAGAGGCACGTGGCTAAGTAATAACAGCCGCACAGGTCGATCGATCAGGTTAAGCTACGCCTGCCGAGGTTGGTCCGTGGATGGGTGACCGTCTTAACATACCGAGACCCCTCCGTGTCTAGGAAAGCACGTTAAGCCGTTGGTCCCGGCTGTCATTCGTATTTGATAGTCAGATGGGAAAGGCTAGCCAGATTAATAAAAGGTGTAGGTACATAAATTCTAGGTATTTATTGCCAAAACACTGTAAGTTATAGGTTCTTGCTCACTTCGTCAAAGTCAAGAGCACTAGTGTCATAAATCAGACATTTTATGGCGCACTCGATCATTCCAGTCTCAGACAAACGAGTAAAACGGGCAAACACAAAAAACAAAAAGAGAGTCCGTGGAGTTTCTTGCCCGTTCTTCTCCATAGGTACCTACTACGCTGAATACTACGGTATCTAAATCTAGAAACGTGGTCGCTCACAATGGGCCTTATTAGAAGGCTAAAAGTCACCCAATTGTGAATTCTGTCGGGCACAGCAAAGTAGGAAAAGGATTTAAATTTTACTAATTAGTTGTTATAATATAACCTACTAATATTAAACTCGAACTTTATGCAGTTGAGCAATCCAGTTGAGCGGTGGGGAAGAAGTGACATAATTATGCCATCTCATTCCTGTGACTCATACATGATGTCACCTGCAACCTAATTGTTTTATCTTAATATGACATGTTGTATTTGATTATATTCCTTATCTAGATAAGGTTATATTTTCGTAGATAGTTAAAAGATAAAGCTATCAGACCAACGAAACGGTAGGTGTTTACCTATGATGTCAGATATCAAACGAATTTGCCTTCAATTCGTTTACTGTATTAGCATGAGTAGCTCAAAAAGCGTGTCGCATAACCTGTAAGGTATGATTCCGATCTCGGCAGCACGCAGCAGTGCTGCCGCGGCAGTGCGGTCGCAGCACTACTGGTCCTCATACATTTTCTATGGGTTTATATGAGATTACATTTCGAGCACGGCAGCAATGCTGCGCGACATTGCTGCGTCACATTGCTGCCGTGCTCGGAATGTAATCTCATATTGATCGGAATCATACCTTTAGATTACCGATATCCAAACTAATATTATAAATGCGAAAGTAACTCTGTCTGTCTGTCTGTCTTTTCTTCACGCCTAAACCGCTGAACCGATTTAGATGAAATTTGGTATAGAGATAGTTTGAGTCCCGGGAAAGGACATAGGATACTTTTTATCCCGATATTCCCACGGGATCGAGACTTGCGCGGGTGAAACCGCGGGGCGCAGCTAGTCCCCTATATTTGCGTTGCGGTTGTCAAAGGCAGCAGGCTCGTGCAAAATTCATCTACATCTGCGGAGTAATTGCGTAACAAACATGAACTGATCGCAATTCCTTTCATTTTGACAGTTCACCCACGTTCATTGCGTTATTTACGTTGTCGAGCAGACGATTTTTTCAAACCTATGAAGCAATGTATTAGGAATTTCTTTCAAAACCCTCGGTTTGTGATTGAAAGCGTATTATGCAATTAGGTAGGTGCTGGTTTGACTGGTTAGATTGAATGTTAACCTGACATGGTTACGTTTTTGGACCCTGATTTTTGACTAATAATAACAGCCGCACTGGTCGATTGATCAGGTTAAGCTACGCTTGACGCGGTTGGTCCGTGGATGGGTGACCATCTTTACATATCAAGACCCTCCGTGCCTCGGAAAGCACGTTAAACCATTGGTCCCGACTGTCATTCGTAGATCTTTGACGTTACGGGTCGTCAGAAGCCCGAAAGTCTGACAACCATTTTTATCAAGGGGTATCGTATTACCCAGACTGGGTTGTGGAGGTCAGATAGGCAGTCGCTCCATGTAAAATACAGGTACCTATTCAGCTGCATCCGGTTAGACTGGAAGCCGACCCCAACATAGTTGGGAAAAGGCTAGGCAGGCACTCATAAACCACAATAATTAAAAGGCCGTTTTCAAAGCCCCCATTGTCTCGTTATCAGGCAATATCAGCTTATCATATTTACGAGTAAGGTTAGTCGTTCATGATTTATGTCCGGACAACCATAGTATATTGGAGTACTGTCTATGGTAGGTACAGACGCCAGCACATCAAACTACCCGAAACTGTCAAATTTTCCCAATCAACTTTGAACCTTAGTGTTTAGCAATAAAGTTGAAAATCTATTAAAGAAATTTGACAATTTGTAGTAGCTTGATGTGATGGCGCCTGAACAACGTTTGCAGTCAACAGTCAATACTGTGGCTGTTTGCTCGATCAATGGAAACTACTGAACCGTGTTTACGAGTCACCAATGAACTTTGGACATTAGAATAATCAGCCTTTTACGTTCACACTGGGACAGAAGTTCTCGTCTCTGTGAGAGGGAGTGGGCCATTATCCGCCACGCAGGCCCAGTGCGGGTTGGAGGATATACATTTTGTTTATGTTTTAATTATAACAGTTGACACCTTTATGAACCCCGAGGGGTTAGACAGACGACATTCACATACATGATGTCGTCAATGACACTTTGGGTCACTTTTGCATTTTCGTAACGTATTATATCCAGGGAAATCACTGTCCATTCCAAGGTTGCCTGGAAGCGATCGCAGAAAGCGATAATGCCGCCCATTGTATATTTTGTAGTGTTTGATGTATTTTTTTTATGTTATGTATTTTGTGGTGTACAATAACGTATATACAAATAAATAAATATATCGGATTGAAAATTAAGGGACGTCTTTTTAACCTGTTGTATTTCGTTTATTACACTTTCTTTTCCCTTTCCTTTCTTTTTTTAAAAAAACACTTTTTATTTAAGTAAATATTTTCTTTGAAAAATATTAGCTCACCGGTATTGGAAATAGGGTACAAGCTACCGGTGGTCACGGCTCTCAGGATGATTAGTTACTTCTAACTTTTTAAAAAAAATTATTTAATTAGCTTACTGAGCAAAGGCCTCCCCCATATTCTCCCAGGCATCCTTGTCTAGAGCATAATATTATTGTGACTGAAAAAAAAAACAGTCATTTCGTAGAAGCATAATGACAGTGTTTCACGATCGATTGACAATGACAATACAAAAGGCTTTCCATGAATACAACAACTCGAGCCCATTATTATTTATGTATTAGGTAGGTAGTGTATGATAATTTCTTTTACGTCTAGACATGGTCTTCAAACTGCGTCATGCATGACACATGAAATGTTATTTGATAATTTAAAATAGTAATATACGCCTATTATTATCGCAATGGGAGGGGTCCGTGGCCAAAGAATAACAGCCGCACAGGTCGATCAATCAGGTTAAGCTACGCTTGCCGCGGTTGGTCTGTGGATGGGTGACCATCTTTACATATCGAAACCCCTCCGTGCCTCGGAAAGCACGTTACGCCGTTGGTCCCGGCTGTCGTTCGTGGATCTTTGGCAGTCGTTACGGGTAGTCAGAAGCCCGAAAGTCTGACAACCAGTCTTACCAAGGGGTGTCGTATTACCCAGTAACTGGGTTGTGGAGGTCAGATAGGCAGTCACTCCATGTAAAATACTGGTATTCAGCTGCATCCGGTTAGACTGGAAGCCGACCCCAACATAGTTGGGAAAAGGCTAGACAGATATTGTCGCAGTGGGGAAAGGCCTCTTCTCATATAGTAGTGGTGACCCAGTGAGAGCAGTGGTGGCCCAGTGGTAACGGCCACGACTTACGTGTTGTAGGTAGTGGGTTCGAAGCTAAACAAGCACTTTATTTGGTGTAAATTATTTCTACCACGAATCCGGAACCCATCCAAGAACCCTTTGGATGCGAGAAGCACAGAACCGGTCGGTGTGGAGGTGCCTGGGGGAGACCTATGTCCAGCAGTGGACGTCTTTCGGCTGAAATGATGATTTCTACCACTGCTCTCAAAACGGTGAAGGAAAACATCCTGAGGAAATAGGCATGTGATCGCTCTTAGCGATAAGACCGCCCATTGTGTCACCCATTGTAAAGTTTCTATAATTATGTCTGTAATTTATATGGTGTACATAATAAAGAGTATTCTGTTCTATTGTATGTCCTAGAACCTAAAATTCGAAGACATATAACATCCACCAACCCGCACTGGGCCCGCGTGGAGAGGAGGCCTGTGTCCCAGCAGTGGGAACGTTATAGGCTAATTGTATGCTTTTTTGTTGTATTGTTGTCTCCACGTTATAGATTAGCGATTTTGTATGTAATTGGTGTCAACTATTATTTAAAAACTGATACCCCCGTGATTGTAACTAATCTTTTTTATAACTTGTGGCAATTATTACGATAGGCAATAAAAATAAAACATGAAAAAGTATAGATATGGTAGTGCCAGTCACTTATCATCCAATCAAAGAGAATGACTTGCGCACCATATTCTATGTAGGTATACCTACAGATTTCAGCGAGTGTATTCTGTAAAATGTCACCGTGGAAAAGTGAGCTTCAAGCACACCCCGGACACTCCATACAACGCTCGCAAAATAATTACCTACTACTACTACATTAAAAAATGACGTTTGTATACGTATGAATGTGTGCGTGAGGTACTTGTGTTTGCGAGCGCTCTTGTTAAAGAACTGCAACGAATACGCCGAAGTGCGGGGTGAGGTGCGGTAACTGATGTTAGTGCGGGGAAGGGAGTGTCCTTTCTGTACGTAGTACTTTAAGTATTCTGTGCTTCAAGTGAACTGTCGTTTCACCAGAAGATTCTATTCCCGCAGTTAAAAACGTTCAAAATCTACTCGCAATCTCATCTCAGCGACAATCAATGTCAAATACTTGTCAAAAATGTAGGGAAACTAGAAGTATTTTTGACAGATTGAGACAGATCAGACCTTGAAATTACGAGAGTTGCCCCTCTGATGATAGGGATTGATACTATTGATACCTAAGTTCTCATGGTCAGATTTATACAGAATAGACCCGCTGATATAGCCTGTAACTAATCACATGGAACAATTCAGTACGTAGGTGTTAGACCATCATTAGTTCTTCGGCCTAAGCGCACTAGTAATTCGACTTACAGCTTTAGTTAATATTTGATTTGCACCTGTGACTTGACTGAGACATGGAACTGTCAAACTCAAAGCGTTAATCACACTAATATTTTAAAGGCGAAAGTTTGTGAGTGTGTGTGTGTGTGTTTATATGTTTGTTATTTCTTCACGCTCAAACCGCTGAACCGATTTAGATGAAATTTGGTAGGTATAGAGATAGTACCCCTGGCCTTTGCCCTGCAATGGGACGTCACAGGCTAATAATAAAATAAAATAAATAATAGAGATAGTTTGAGTCCCGGTCCCGGGAAAGGATATAGGCTACTTTTTATCCCGATATTCCCACGGGTTCGAAACTTATGCGGGTGAAACCGCGGGGCACAGCTAGTTTCAAATAAACCACGAGCCTATTGCTACCAACCAGGCACAAACCCAGACTCCGGGATTCTAGTGCGAAATTTCTCAAGAAAACCCAATAACACTTTGCCTGACCTGCGGGCTAATGGCGCAAAACACTATCAATATCAAGAACTTTCATTTTTATTGCGTTATTTACGTTGTTGAGCAGACACATTTTTCGAACATATGAAGCAATGGATTAGCAATGTCCTTCAAAATGATTCAGATTGAGATTGATAGAGTATTACGCAATTAGGGAAAAAGTGGTTGATGTTAAAGATGTCAAAATCAAACAAGTGTCGGCAGTAATGTATTTAGGGCGAATATGCGGAAAGCATTACTACTACTATTTGGCAGGCGCTCAGTCGGCTAAAGATATAATTAGTGTCTTTGACTTAATTCTTTTACAAGTCTTTTGTTCTAGGTGACTGTTAAGTTTTGGTTTCTGAAGAAAGCGGTGAATGGTCATACTATTGCATAACATTGCATAATCAGCCTATAATGTTCCCACTGCTGGGACAGAAGCCTCCTCTCGGTGAGAGGGATTAGGCCGTAATCCACCACGCGGGCCCAGTGCGGATTGGTAGATGTCACATGTCTTCGAATGTTTGGTTCTAGGACATGCCGGTTTCCGTCGAAGGCTAGTTTCCATAGACATAAGAAAGAAGTTTTTTTTTTATATTTCTATGCTAGTCTCCGTTGAGATTGGTCGCCATGGCCGAAACGGTCTGGAGGACTATTATAATATGACAGAACCGGTTTCCTAGAAAACCAAAATTTTACAGAAAAAAAAAATCTTTACGTAAGTGTGCATAGGTACACACGAGCGACACGCGCCTACGACGGCAGAGGCAACTGCATCCATCGACACGCTTTGACAACTGCCGCCGACACGCCTTGGCGGCTGCAGACTGCAGTTGCCTCTGTCATTGACGCGTGTCACTCGTGTGTATGTATCACTTACTAAACGGAAAATTCGTCGCCGTTCGATGGTTTATCTAATCTCTTAAAATCTAGTTCAGGGAATATTCCATTATTGAAACAAACAAAATAGGAAAATCTTTTTTCAGGAATCTAAGATTTAATACAGGATGCTGTAACTAAGTGCGGATTGATCTGACCGAATATTTTACGCTGAACTTAATTCTTGGCACAGAAACGAATCCCACGTATTATGTGGCTTAAATCTTGGTATCCATGCCAATTTTTGTAAGAAATTGTCTCTTCCTTGTTTCGGAGATTTTAGCAAACTACCTACTCAATAAAATATTAGTGAAGATGGTTTAGAAACCAGGAAATGAGCAATAAACAACTCATTATTACGCAAATTTAATTTAAAGGCCCTTGAAATTTGATTTATAATGTTTGTAAATACGCGCATTGACGTGGAGTTGCGGACACCAGCCCGTAGGTATTACCTATTACCTATGTTAAAAAATATTTATAAAACAACAATTTGCACCCAATCAGCAGTGAGTTAGCACAGGTGACAAAATGAATGACCCGTTAAAATCAAATGAGACAATTATTGAGGTTTTAATTAAAAACTAGCAGTGCCCGCGACTTCGCGTGCATGTTTGAAAACAAACTGGATTTCATGGGTTTAATTTTTTTTAAATAAAATAAGTAAGTTATTTTTTTTTACGTCTTTGCTTTCCTAACGTAAATACGCTTTCTAAGTGCTTTGTCATATAATTAACTAATTTTTGGGAAAAACATAAATGTATTTACGTCGATGTTTCTCCAAATGAGCGATATACTTATAGATAGGTACTGGCAGAGATAATGTAACGTAGGTAATCATTAATAGCCTGCGCAGACGACGGATTTTTGTCCGCGGCGATAGAACGTATGGAAATCTATGCAATAACGCACACGAAGGACAAGTAGACTGCTGGGATTTCCATACATTCTATCTTTGCGGACAATTTCTCCGCGGACAAAAGTCCCTCGTCTGCGCAGGTCTTGAAAAAAAACTTGACGGATCAAGTTCGGCGGGATTCTCCGCAGCCAATTTATTTGTAGGTATTTTCCTTATTCAGTACCTCTCTGTGTTACTCAACCGCTCCTATTTCGTATAAACATTATCCTCAATAAAAAAAACATGAAAGGAAGTCTTCGTAAATAAAATACGTTTCGTAGGTAGATGAATACAACGTGAACTGATTCACATTTCACATTACGGTAACTTTATGATTTAGGTACCCTATAGGAAGCCTACACTCTGAATATGTCATCTTCTGCGGTTTTCCCTACGCCATGATGCAGCACACAAACATGTTTTCCTGCTTCCCGCCTTTTAAAGAACTTGGTATCTTTAACTATAATATGGTAATATCCCTATAAGCTTAACTGCACAATGGCAGGTAGTTTTTTCCATAGATACATTAAATTTTTATGGTTTTTTCCTTGAGCATACACCTACCTAGGTATCTATTGGTTTCATTCAAGTGAAAATTGTGTCATTTATTAAGGAAAAGAAAATATATTCTGCGTATTCGTATTTTATTTTAAGCATATGAGGTAAGTTGTTCTGTTGTCTCCACGTTGCAGGAGCTGACGTTCTGCATCGTTCTCACATGTATAATTTTTAACGTGAATGATGTAACCAAGACTTTGTAACCATATTATTTTGATTTAACACTTTGACAGCCAAGCATTTTATATTTAGTAGTGTAGTGTGTGACGTAGTACGTGATCCGCTGTCAGTGTTAGAGTGTCCATGGAGTTTCTTGCCCATTCTTCTCCATAGGTACCTACGCTTTGGAATGGGCAACTAGCTTCATCTTTCTGACTGACCGACCCCTTGACAATTCAAAAGTGCCTGTAATTGGTTTAATTGAAATAAATGCTTTGTGTTTGAGTTTGATGGACGTTAGGTACTGAAGGTGTCAAACTCGTAACCAAAATCTGGGCCGACCCTAAGTATTTAAATTGCCATGGACACGCTAAGAAGAAGGAAAGAAAATGTTGTCAAGTTTTTCAGTCTGCGTAGGCTCAAAATCTTCTGAAAATAACCTCTTTATCAAATTGTTTATCACACATTTGTTTCACAAAAAACCACCGTTACATACGTTCGAAATCTAAAATTGTAATTTATTAAAACTATCGAACGGTTCAAATGGATTATCCCAAAAGAGACGTTATGCACAATTTTTAATGCGCCGATTTCGACACTTAGGCAACTCTTACATTCAGCCTATGGTCAGCTGTTGAATATTTCAATTTATGGAAACGACCATAGATTTATATCACAGAGCATGTAACCTTTTATTTATATCTGACGTCAAACTTGTCGGTTTTCCGGTGGTGAACCGTTATCGTTTATCATTTAATTTAAAACCGCATATTTTGCTGTGAAAGTTAAGGTTCGTCGTGGAAAATGTGACAGATGGCCCTTATTATACAATTTTTAACTGTCAGAAAAAAAGAAAGCTCCATCTGCATATTCTCTAATTATAATTCATTTGGCGTTTCCCTTACAATATTGACAAGTGTGCTTCGAAAAACATCTCATTGTAAGTTTTAAGATTTTGTTTCTGAATACGACTTAAAAATCGTTTTGTTTTTTAAGAAACTTCCCACTCATCATCGTTCTCTTGCCCTTATGCCAATTTATTTGGTGTCGGCGCATCGTTTTTTTCTTCCATTCTGCTATTAGTCATCTCGGTAGGTCGGTAATCACCATTGATATGTATGTTTTTTACATTTCTATGGTAGTCACACATTTATCATCTTTTACACAGTGCAATCACCATATCTTTGGTCTTGTTACAAATACGTGCACTCACTAACACCCAGGTCACCCAGGCCCACAGATACCAATATTTAGGTCCATTTAGTTGGACATTAAAAAAAAAAAACACTTTTTAGTCGACACTCCCATTGCTTGGCAAATGCCTCCCCGAAATTCTTGTAGATATCCTTTTCCATACAAACAGAGTAATTGCATTGGGCGATTAAAAACGCCATGACAGATGACAGCCCCGAAGCTATAAACGTCAGACGGCGCTCAGACTTCCCGACGTGGGTTCAAGGATGGCAGCATGGCAGGACGCCAGGAGACGAGTTCTTATCTCTTGTAACATTATTAACTGTGCTAAACTCTCATGTTTGTGAGTCATAGTTATTAGTCCGCATGGAGTCACGTTTTACACAGTAATATTGTTTTTGGGAAATGGTTGTCGAGATTTTCTTTGATGATGTTTTTCTTTAGAATGTTTACTGTTGTTTGTTTCGTCCGTTCCCGTTGTCCCCATTGATGCTGTCCCCATTGAATGGGGACAGCGGAACTCAATAAAAATTGCTTAGTTCTAAGCGATGGGTTAGTCATTTTTTATATGATGCAATTCATGCAACACCGTGCAAAGTACGGACGTTCCACGGTGTTACATGAACTGCTTCATACAATATAAAATTTGTGACGGTACACGGGTCCCGTCCGAGTCTTGGTCCCTACAAATTGAGCAAGGGGTCTACTCTAAGTCCGTCAACGAAGAACGGGCTCGTCCGAAAGTAGTTGATCCGTCAAAAAGTGTCTAATTTAATTTTTCGGCCGGGCAAAAACACATCGGTGGTAAAGACAACTGTCAAAACGTATTGTAATTCATTATTAGTTCGGGCCTCGGGCCGAAACTACGGATTTCGTATTTAGAGAGTACTCAGAGAGTGAGTCAGTCTGAGAGAGACAGTCCCCCAGACAGGAACGTGGCTCGCGTCCGTGACGGTCTAGCAAAAACCATCCCTCAAGGGCCTGTACACGCTGCGTTTTATACGAGTGCCGTCCGCGAGTTGTCTGCCTTGGAAAATCAGCACTAGTTACGTTTGCAGAGCGTGTACGCGCGTCAACGGCGCGTAAAATAAACGCCGCGGCACTATGAGTTAGTGAAGTTCTTTTGAAGAATTTGCTGACTTTTATCGTTATTTATTCTGGTTCCAAAATAACGTAAAATCTTAGTGGCTCTAATTAACTGTTGGGTAGTAGTGCATCGACCTACTAAATAATAATAAAAACAATAGTGCGTATGTTTTATTTGCACTTCGGCGAGTAAACCAATGAAATGCGCTGATCAAACAAGAATTGCACCACATATTATTAGCATTCAATTAGTAAACAAAATGATATGAAAGTAAGTACGTATTTATTGCATCATTTTCATTGATGAATCCCTATTGACTGCAAAATAAAACATTCCTCAAAATATATACCGTAGTGTCCATTGTTCGAAATACGTAAAGAAACAAATGAATGCGTTTTGCCTTTTGCTCTTGTTTCGACGTAAACGGATAGATTATGCCGTGGACAAACACACTGGCGATAGCAATGCCTTTCATTGTAACAGTTCAACAACATTCATTGCGTTATTTACGTTGATAAGCAGACGAATTTTTCAAACCTATGAAGCAATGTATTAGGAACTAGCTGCGCCACGCGGTTTCACCCGCATAAGTCTCAATCCCGTGGGAATATCGGGATAAAAAGTATCCTATGTCCTTTCCCGGGGCTCAAGCTATCTCTATACCAATTTTCATCTAAATCGGTTCCGGCAATTTAGGCGTGAAAAGGCAGAATACAGATAGACAGACAGAGTTACTTTCGAATTTATAATATTAGTATGGATTTCCTTCTAAATCCTTCGCGTACATACTTTTAAAAGTATTGTCACATTCGTCATAGAGTGCCTGAATAAGACAACAATAGAATACATACATAATCGGCCTATAACGTTCCCACTGCTGGGACACAGGCCTCCTCTCTGTGAGAGGGAGTGGGCCATAATTCACCACGCGGACACAGTACGGGTTGGTGAACAAACGAATGAATGCGTTATATTGCCTATGCGTTAAATCGCGCAATAGGTGTTACAATCAGTAGTAATGCTATTTTATCAATATATAGGTAGTTTTTTTCCTAAACTATAGATATATAATGTTAGATATTACGTTACATAACAACTTGTTTTAACATTCATCTTGTCTTGCCGCATAAATTAATACTAACTAAATAAATTAGCATGGTTTATTGAAGAATTCATGACAGAATGACAGAGCAGTTTTTATTTATGTTTCATACTAGCTTCTGCTCGCGACTACGTCCGCGTAAAATTTCAGTTTTTAACATAAAACAAGCTACTATTCTTAATCCTTCTCTGTTCATGCCGTAAGATTGTGGAACTCACTTCCGCCTAGCAACCGAGATTTGATATCTATTTCGAGCATTACCTTTCCTATTAACTGTGAGAATTTAAGTATATTTTGTTAGCCTATTTTTGTGTCCCACTGCAGGGCAAAGGCCTCCCCTTCTTTCTTCCAAACCTCCGTGTCTTGTGCGATCTGTGGCCATGTAGGCCCTGCGAATGATATTAGATCGTCACGCCACCTTCGTCTTGGTCTACCTCGACGGCGATGTCCTGCCTCAGGCGTCCAGTGAGTGACGATCTTTGCCCATCTCTGCGGGTGCATTGGTGAGACGTGTCCGGCCCATTCCCACTTCAGCCTGGCTGTTTTTTCTCCAACATCCGCTACTTGAGTTAGGGAGCGCAGCATGGTGTTTCTAACTCGATCTGTAGATCCAGATCGAGTTAGATCGTGTTAAGTATATATTAATGTTTATTTATTTTAGCATTATTTTTTCTCATCATGTTGCTTATAAGAGGAAGTTTGAAAGTGGCGCCAGTGACAGAAAAGTTGAAAGTAAATCGTTTGGCTTGGTATGGGCATGTGATGAGAAGGGACGAAACGCATGTGACTAAAAGAGTGATGAATATACATGTTGATGGATGGAGAGGGAGAGGAAGGCCGAAGAAAAGATGGATGGATTGTGTGAGGAATGATATGAAAGAGAAGGGAGTAAATGATAGCGTGACGGTTGACAGGGGAGAATGGAAGAAGAAAACGTGTTGCGCCGACCCCAAGTAACATGGGATAAGGGCAGGAAGAAGAAGATTTATTTTAGCATTATGTATTTCTTTAAATACTTATATGTTATTTTTTGCATTATATATGTAGATACATTTAATAGTTTAGTTTATGATGTCACAAAATCAAACCTAAGACGACCCACTGACCAATTCTTCTCTTCTTGTTCTCACACACTATTGTCTACATTTCTTTTTCATTTCTCCTTTCGCAGGTCTGCAAAAGCAATTTCTTAAAAATGGAAGAATTTTCGGAATCGGATCACTAGTTCCGAAGATTATGTAGGGGAAATATAAAATCACAAATACTACCTCTTTACAATATTGATAAACTTATCAATAAGTATTATAAAGAGGTAAAATATATATAGTAAGTACCTATTATATATT
Organism: Amphipoea lucens; assembly: GCA_947508005.1. Taxonomy (NCBI): domain Eukaryota; kingdom Metazoa; phylum Arthropoda; class Insecta; order Lepidoptera; family Noctuidae; genus Amphipoea; species Amphipoea lucens. The sequence continues at coordinate 18,786,430 of OX382375.1, forward strand.
AAAGGCGTGAGTTTATGAAGGTACCTATGTAATCCACGGTTTTCTTTTATTTTAGAATGAAAATGTAGAAAATAAACATGTTACGTTGTGCTCCACAAGATTATACGTTATTATTATTACAAACGGTAGTTCAGTTTAGATTAGTTTTATTATAATCCAAAATAGTGGCCACTATTTCCCACACAACGCACAACGTAACATACTTATTTTCTGCATTTTCATTCTAAAATAAAATAAATAACCAAACAAACGATGAGGGCGCCACTGCGCAGTCGGTGTCGTCTTAAGGCGAATGGGTAGTTGTAGCCCGCGAAATTCAATTTTTCTTACGTTTTTTGCAATTTTCAGGTCAGTGTCAGGTTGTATCTTGATCAAAATATGATTCGCGACAATAACAGGTACGTATTTACAGAATTATAATAATTAGAATCATTAATACATCTTTCTAAGTTAGATTTCTACCGTTAAGAACAAATCTCGTATGGAAAAGTGTTGGTGGTAGAAATCTAACTTAAACAGATGTATTAATGATTCTGATGATTATAATTCTGTGAATACGTACCTGTTATAGTCGCGAATCAAATTTTCATCAAGATACAACCTGACACTGACCTGAAAATTGCAAAAAACGTAAGAAAAATTGAATTTCGCGGGCTACAACTACCCATTCACCTTAACTTTTTAATAAAGGTACCCCATTATCTTCAGAAAGAGGTTTAAATCCTAATGTTTACTCATTTTCTTCCACTAACGATGTGTAAAATTAAGCAATAATGTGTTGTTTACAACAAAAATCAATCGATTGCCGATTAAGAGAAGTATTCATCTTATGATAAGCGTAAACGCTTAAGATGAATACTAAACTGTTGTATGATATATAATTAATTACATAATGCACTCGGCTAATGTTTACATTAGCCGAGTGCATTATGTAATTAATTAACAATTTAGTCCAGCCCGAGTCAATCAGAGAATTTTTTTTTTGTCAAAAATATTTACTTCCACTTTGCGGGACAAATTAGGGTTTATTTTTGGAGCCGTTGGGAATAAAATTTTGGAGCGCATGGAAATAAGCCCACTTAACGCCCCTCGACAAAATAAAAATAAAACTTCTATTGGATGTGTTAATTAATTTGCCTTTTTAACCGACGAAAAAACGGAGGAGGTTATCAATTCGACGCGTCTATATATATTTTTTTTTAACAGTTTTTATAAGTAACTAGCCACCTGCCCCCGCTTCGCACGGTTTTTACGACTAGAAAAAACATCGAGATTTTTTTTATTATACTTATGTCAATTTAATGTTAATGTATTATACACATAAATCTTGCGGAATAAATTCTCTAAATAATGGTGGAGACCGCATCAAAATCCGTTGCGCAGTTTAGAAGAACAACGCGTTCACACATACAGACACGAAAAGCAACTTTAATTTATAATCTATACTATCTATACTAATATTATAAAGAGGTAAAATTTGTAAGTTTGTAAGTTTGTAAGTTTGTATGTAGTGGGTAATCTCTGGAACTCATAATCCAATTCTAACAATTTTTTAACTGGCAGAAAGCTACATTATTCCTGAGTGCTATAGGCTATAAATTGTTTCTATAGCATGTATATTAACCGAGCTATCACAACTTTTGTCTAGCAAGTCGGAAAAAAATACCACATAAAACAGAATTATTTGCGTGCGCTGCCTAAACAGTTGCTTAAAATTAAAAACAATGTATGGCTACCTGGTTCGTCTTCATTATTTCTACAAAAAAGTCCGCGATACCATATCTCTATCTTTTATATTTTATCTTTTATACTTCTTTTATTGCATTAAAAAAAAATTTTTTCGGTATACTTACGTTTGGTTGATTATTTGAGCAACAAAATATTAATTCTTATGACAATAAATTATTTCAGTATCACAAGAACATCATACAGATAAGATTTGCCATTTACAGTATATCAATTGGTCATACAGTTTCGGAGATAATATAAAATTACTAAAACGCAAAATGCCCCTAGCATAACTTTCATTGTGCAGACGTTTTACCTATTTGCCCATAGATGGCGTTCTGCAATTACGTCATTTTTCTGAATCGCGGTGTTAAGACTTTCCGTGGATTGATGACCCTCTGGAATTTTTATGTCCACGTTGTCGTTAGTTGGATTGGAGTTCCATACGAACGACGATTCGATTAAAATCGATTATGAGCACGGAGATTATGAGGTATCCAATAGTATCTATTAGATACCTCTCATATTCGAAAATATCGTAATTTCGTTGTACGTTTGATTTCATTGTTTTGTATGTTCGTTCGTAGTTTCGTACTTCGTTCTATCGTAATAATCGATACGAGTTATTCGATATTACGATTGTTTTGTTTTGTAAAGGCGGACGGTGTTCGAGTCGCTCTCCCTTTGTTCGTAATTGTTTTCAAGTCTGTGCGTAGTTTGTCGAGAGCATGCCTAAAAGGAAATCTCAACTGTCCCGGCAGACATCACAGACAAGAGCCGCTCGAGTACGCCGTACGGAAGAATCTGCCCCTGAAAATGAGCAGCGCCTCTCGAGAAATAGAGAAAATATTTCGCAAGCACGCGCTAGAGAATCTAGCTCCGAGCGCTCACAGGGCCTTGCTAGCCAAAATGTGAGGACGTCGCGGGCCCGTGCTCGAGAAACTAGCGCTGAACGTGCGCAGCGTCTATCTGAGTTAAGGCAGCATGTCTCTGAGACAAGGGATAGGGAGACTGGCGCTGAGCGCTCGCAGCGGCTCGCTAGGCAAAATGCCATAACATCACAGGCCCGCGCTCGAGATTCCAGCGATGAACGTGCACAGCGTCTATCTGTTTTAAGGCAGCATGTCTCTGAAACAAGGGATAGGGAGACTAGCGCTGAGCGCTCGCAGCGGCTCGCTAGGCAAAATGCCATAACATCGCAGGCCCGCGCTCGAGAATCCAGCGATGAACGTGCACAGCGTCTATCTGAGTTTCCAATAAAAACATCATTTGCCCTGACTATTAACAAGTCCCAGGGACAAACATTCTCTTTGGTTGGCATTATTCTGTTACCGGAAAATAAAACAACCTCAAACATTGTATATAGAGAAGCTTTAAATTAAATAGATACCTAACTTAAATAAATAAAATAAGTAAAAGGCGACCAAGGGTTAAGTTACCTTGAGCAGAAAAGAGAACTTAGGTAATCTTTGAAGTTACTGATCTGATTCCAAACAATATTTTACTAATAAAATTAAATACAGTAATATCAATCGAGTGTTATCTTATGTTAAAACAAGAAATTTTCCGCGGACGAAGTCGCGGGCAGAAGCTAGTATGTATAATAATATGTACCTATAGCAACAAGAAATAATCTGGAATAACCAGCTAGATTAATAAAACATCTTTCGATTATTAAATCTAAATTCAATTAGCGGATTTGATAAAAGATATCATTATTGATTAATTTCAATATTATTAATTTATTACGAAAACAAGAGCTTTTTTAAATTAGACATTATACATTACGTAAGTAATGTCAAACGAAAAGGCTTGTTTTTTTTTTCTGTAAAAAATTCTCTGTCCGACTTGCTAAGATTAATTTCGATATCAACGGACTCGGAGATATTACCTACTAAATTTTTTTTCTTTTTCCAATTACTTAAATGACGACATATTCCACCAACGTGTAATATGTCAAAGACATAATTATTCCACCAACGTGTAATATGTCAAAGACATAATTATTCCACCAACGTGTAATATGTCAAAGACATATTCCACCTATGGCTATAAATAAGATGAGGGAAAAACCAAATGAAAGAAAATGATGTATGGAAGAAGTCCTGCTGCACCCTCAAAAAAAAATTTTGATAATGGCAAGATAATACATAATACTTACATACAAAAATACAATGTAATTAATAATAATAATTATGAACGAATAGTAAAAATTAAATACATAGTCATTGTTTTACAATAAACATACCATCTCTTGCAATATCGTCAAGAAAATAATAAAAGGCAGGTGTTCATTCATAATTTTGCCACGACCATAAAATTATAACAGAAATTCTAGACTTGTTCTAGAATTATTTTAAGAACTGGAAAATATTTTACAAGATGTAAACTAATGTTACTATGTAGATAGGTATATCTATTTGGGCCAACTTTTTTTCTTCAATAGAATTTACATAGAGAATAATAGTCTATTCAATTCAATATCAAAGGAATACATTATACTATTCAAGTTTTTTAATTGTTTGCTCACACCACATTTTTTTTAGTCTTGCAAATTATTCAGTCTCATGATGACGGCGATCGATATTGCACAATAAAAGATTACAAACCAAAAAAAAAAATTAATAAAAAATACATACCCAGTAAAACTAATTTACAATCTACACTAAACGATACACACACAACACTACAGTAATTATTATGAAAATGATTTTTCAAACAAATCTTTATTTAATTTCTCGCGAATGTTTCGGTAGAGCGTTTAGCTCGACGTGCGCACTCGACCGCGGTTAGATGCCGACTGAAAATAATACTGACAACTGACATTGATATCCGATTCTTAATTCGAACTGTGTATTGTATAGCACACTGCAGCAAAAAGAGCCGGCGCAGACACGTGTTTCACACACTTTCATGTTTTTCATGCGTTGTCAGGCGTGGATGGTCCGATTTTAATCAATTAAATGGAAACTTTTTGGCAATATAACCATCAGCTATGGCGGCGAATATGTTCACTCTATTCCCTTGCTCACTAGCCTTCGTCATATCCTGTCTGTGTTACATATTAGTAGAGATAAAATCAAAAGTCATTTATTCAAATTAGGCTGAGAATTAGCACTTTTCGAATGTCAAAATTTATTGAGGTCACTGACTCCTGACTATGTAACAAACAAATCACCTATATTTGTATCTAAAAATGAAACTTTGGAGTGTGATTTTAGTATCCAGGAATTAGAAAATTGTTTAAAAAAAAAGGATTCTGCACCTGGTGAGGACGGTATTTCATATTCGATGATTTATAATCTTCCCAGTTTAGCAAGAACCCATTTACTATATATATATAACAAAATCTTTAATTCGGGTATTGTACCTATTCAATGGCGTAATATCCAGATAATACCAATTCCTAAAGCGAATAATACATCTACTGATCCTAAATTACGGCCTATATCCTTAATTTCATGTTTATGCAAAATTTTTCATTTAATGTTAGTAAGACGACTAGAATGGTACACTGAGAGAAGAAAAATATTATCACCACTCAATATTGGATTTAGAAAATCTTTGTCCTGTGTAGACTCATTGAGTCGCCTAGTTACTTACATACAAAATGGTTTTTCTAAAAATATACCTACGGTAGCATGCTTCCTGGATATTCAAAATGCATATAATAATGTATCTGTTGATGCAGCAGTTAAAGTTTTAGATGAACTTCAAATTGGATCAAAACTTTGTACTTATATATGGTCATTTTTGAATGAGAGACATCTAAAAATCAAAACAGAATTCAGTGATATAATAACAGATCGATGTACTAATAAAGGTTTAGCTCAAGGAGACCCTTTATCCCCGCTATTATTTAATTTAATTACATACAAAGTATGTCAACAACATCTTAATACAGTAGTAGTGTCGCAATATGCAGATGATTTTGTTCTATATGTTAAAGATAGGGATATTATGAAATGTGAAATGTATGTTCAAAATGCGTTAGATCATATTGTTATATCTTTAGCCGAACTTGGTCTCGAATTATCTTCCAATAAGTCTACATATTGTGTAGGTATATAGTAGGGGTAGACGCAGAATACTACCTTCCTTTAAAATAAATGAACAGTCGTTAACATTTTCACCGTGTACTAAATATTTAGGTATGTGGCTAGACCAAAGTTTACGGTGGAGTAAACACATAAATGAAACAATCGCGAAAAGTTCAAAGTTCTTGAATATATTAAAGCTATTAACGGGGAGCTCTTGGGGTATACATACTAAACATATACGCAAACTGTACATCTCTTTAATTAGAAGTCGGTTGGATTATGGTTCGTTTCTCTATGACTGTAGTGCCAAAACACATTTATCGAAACTAGACAAGCTGCAAAATCAGGCCCTACGAATAATAGGGGGTTATATTAAAAGCTCCCCTATTCACGTAATGGAATCAGATTTATGTATCTCACCTTTATATTTAAGAAGAGAATATTTAGCATACAAATATTGTCTAAAATCTCGATCGTGGTCAAATAATGTCACAATTAATCTTATATCCGAGTTGAGCGACTTTTGTCGTACCTCTTATTGGCAAAACAAGAAAACACCATTACTAGTGAAAGTATACAATGACGTTAGGCACTTAGAAATTACATCATCAGAATATCTTAAAATGTTTAGTTTAGAAATCTGGACATCCTATATTCAAAAAAGTATAATTAAAACTGAACTCAAAAGTTTAAACACTGCTAAACGTAATTATAACCCAAATGTGTTACTGAGTGATATTGTAGCAGAACTGAACATAATATATTTCGGGTGGCATAAAATTTACACTGATGCATCGAAAAGTGCTCAGGGACAAGGAGCAGGGCTATTTGACCAGAGTCTAGGGAACAGGTTTGGATATAAAATTAATTGTGATATATCAATTATGTCACTGGAACTCATAGCAATTTACAAAGCAGTAAATTATGTCTTGAATCAAAATTTAAATAAAGTAGTAATTTTTTCAGATAGCAAAAGCGCACTCCAGCATATCGCTCGATGTGCCTCTGGCTATAGCAGAGGAACATCGATAGCGTATGATATTTTAAAACATCTAATTATACTTAAAAACAATAATATAGAATGTAGATTGCAATGGGTTCCAGCACATATTGGATTAAGCGGTAACGAGGAGGCTGACCGTATATCCAAGTCAGCGGTAGTGGACGGATGCATAATTAATTATATACCTGATTATTGGGAATATACAGCTAAATTTAAATCTGCATGCTTTAACTCCTGGAAACAACATTTTTTCAAATTGTCTCTGGATAAAGGCATTTGGTACAAAAGTGTTCAAGGTCAGCCATCTCGAGTTCCCTGGTTCAAGGATACTAAATTAGGTAGAAATTATGTAAAATTGATATTAAGACTCCGTTCTGGGCACTACCCATCGGCAAAGTTTGCATTTCTTATGAAGAAGGCTGATTCTCCTAATTGCACAGTTTGCAATCAAATCGAAGACGTGCAACATTTGCTGATGGAGTGTGCTCGGAACGGAGTAGAACGCGAGTTGTTCGTGAAGGATTTTAAAATAAATAAATTTGATATAGGCATAATCCAATCCATCTTATCTGTACCATCTTCGGACATTATTAAAAAGTTGTGCCATTTAATTATGGTCCTCCACGAATAACTTTTAACTATTAAGGATATTATAAATTGATACTGTTTAAGTAAGATAATTAATGTAAAAGGGTACGATGGGGCTGACATATCTGTGATAAAAGCCCCTAAACAAAACTAGAATAAAAAAAAAAAAAAAAAAAAGAATGTCAAAATTACATACGACAGTCCTTCAAAACGGCCGCCTGTCACCACATCCTAGTGCTTACGCTGGGGAAGAAGAAGTGACGCAACAAACTTCCCAACAGCATTGCACAGACTATAATTTAGGATCCTGAGTTCAATAATCTTCGGTTATCAGGAAGCGCAAAAAAAATCCTTTGAATGTAATTATATTTTTTTTGTAATCATCCAAAATGTGTCTGGTTGTCAGTCCATAACATTATCCTTGTGTTCAATCATTGTCTTGTCTAAATATGCGCATTCCTTATAAAGATAGGTCTGACCGTCTGGAAGATCTTCTTTGGCGTAGGTAAGTGACACCTGAGCCCTGATTCACAAACATACGACAGGCTATCGTATCGAAAACCTGACATTTCGATAACCTGATTTGACTTCCCCTCAACAGCAAATAGATGTTGGAAGAATAGCGGGCGTCTATTTGATTTAAACTGACAAAACTTTCGGGTTTTGGACTTGTGAACAGCATTGAGAAGACTCCTACGATAACAATTATTAATGTTCGATACGATACGAAAGCATATCGAGTGTTTGTGAATAAGGGGGCAGAAGGCCAATTCTCGTAATTTTAAAACGTTCAAAATCTAGTCGCAGTCTCATCTCGGCGAAAAACAAATGTCAAAAACTTGTCAAGGAAGGAGACAAAGTCTAAATTAGCAGAGGCTTGCTTTTAGAACAAGCCTAGCTTAATTATATTTCCATTTCTCATTCATTATAATTATCTCGACCAAACGACAGACATTCACATAATCACATGCGAAAAAACAGCTGCTGTTTTAAACACCACGCTGTATGTAGATGGGCATTATATGTATTTCTGTCACCCCTTCTAAAATTTCTACATATTTTGTATCTGTAATTTTTATTGTTGTACAGACGCCAGCACATCAAGCTACTAAAATCTGTCAAATTTCTTTAATAGATTTTCAAGTTTATCACTAAATCATTAGATTCAATGTTGATTGGGAAAATTTGACAGTTTCGGGTAGCTTGATGTGCTGGCGTCTGTACATAATAAAGAGTATTCTATCCGTCTATCTATCTGTATGTAGAGCCAGTGGGTTGTTCGGGAATGCAAATTTTTTGTATACACAGCAATGGTATATTCGGGAACGCTGGAATATATCTCAGTATCTCTAAGCGCTCATATACACGGGCGACACTCATCAACGGCAGAGACAACTGAAGCCGTCGACAACGTGCCGCTCGTGTATATGCACACTAACAGCTTCGTTCAAGTATATGTTTGGAAAGATTCAAATCTAAGGCACTTCGCCTAAACTCCTGGTTCTTCTCTCTAATAGCTGGTATTCATAACATGCTATTTCCATTAACGGTTAAGTGCCTCGTGTGGGAAACACGTTGGAAGACATGTGTGTCTACAGCCTGCACTTCACCATAAGTGGCCTGCAGATTGGCTCATTAATTTCTGATTACAGCAGGCTATTGTTTCTCTAAGCACTTAAGAGGAACCATCCGCTCACTTATGCTTTAATTAGATTTGTAAACAACTTCATTTGAGAGATTAATGGCATGTTTCACTACTTTATGAAGGAAAACATTGTGAGGAAACTGGCATGTCCGGTGTCCTAGAAACAAAAATTCGAAGACATGTGACATTTACCAACCCGCACTGGGCCCGCGTGGTAGATTACAGCCCACGCCCCCTCGAAGAAAGGAGGCCTGTGTCCCAGCAGTGGGAACATTATAGGCTGATTATGCTAATACAAGGTGTAAACGACAAAATGTAGGGAGCAGTAGATATTTTTGTTCGCGGATTCTGAGTATTTCATTGGCTTACACTTTGTTTGTATAATTATGTGGTGGATGGCCGACCCCAATATATTTGGGAAAAGGTTAAACGAATATCTGGTCGCCTTTATTCGGTATAGGACAGATTCGAAATTCGGTCCAAAAACTCAGCAAAACCGTTGCTACACCAAAACCCGCTAATACCAAAGTTTGTAGGATACGCTATTTAGATTCGAGCCTGGATATGTCATTTATTTTCAACGTCAATTGGGGTTTCATCCAAAATGGGCCAATTTTATCAATTACATCGTATTTTAGAGAGTCGTTACTGAAATACATATATTTGGAACCAGGTTGTGTGGAAAGAAATACAAGCTTCGTACAATGGCTTGTATTCGCAATGAAAATTTACATGGGATTCTCATCCATCCCGAAAGACAGCAGACAAACAAGGTTCTGGGCAATGATCCAGGGTTACCAATATTAATCATTCAACTCAGCTTATCGCAGTCAACTGCTGGACATAGGCCTCTCCCATGCTGTGCCACCACACCCTGTGTCCTCCTCCTTCCGCATCCAGTCTATCCCAGCCATAGGTCGTCTGAGGTGCATCTAGCTGTGGGGCGTCTCAAACTACGCTTCCCGATACGCGTTCTCAACTCCAGGACTCGTCTGCTCCCCCGGCCATCGGTCCTTCGACAAACATGGCCCGCCACTATCTAAAAGCATCCTTTTCCGGTTAACTTCGTTTCTGATTTTATCCTTCAAAGAAACTCCGAGCATAGTCTGCTCCATAGCGTGCTGAGCAACCTTAAATTAGTGGACCAGGCCCACTGTCAGTGTCTACGTCGTTTCGCCACCGATACAATATATTAATCACTATCGAAGTGAAAACAAACTACATAAACTAAACTTACAAAGATAATAGCTTCGTCTTTCAAACTGCCCGTTTACTAGAACGATCTCTACAATTGTGTGAAATGTGTTGACGACAAATAGGAGACAATCATGTTGTATTTGCGATCCAAGTCGGCGCAGGTAAACAAGCTTCCTTGCTATATCTTCCATTGGCTAGTGAATACGTTCAAATAATGGAGGAAACTCGGATTTATAATCTACCTACTGTATCGTTTATTAATAAGTAGATACGTAAGATATGGCTACACAATGTGGAGATGACAATACGACGAGAAATGAAAACACTAACATTACTTATAATGTATAAGAGAAATAAAAAAGTGATATTTTCAAACAAACTAAATAGTAATGGTTCGACTATGGGTTTTGCCAATCTTTGACTAGCTAAAGTGATTGAATTTTCGTATGCAGACTGGAAACGGCATTAGATATACGCAGTTTTAGTAGTGTCTGCAGGAAGACAAAAGAATCGAAGGATCAAAAGTGTGAAAGATGATATCAGTATAGGTCAGTACTGACGGCTGGTAAAGATATACAGGGTGAAATTAAATTCATGGGCATCCTTTTAAGGGGTCATTGACTCATCATTATGAACTACTTTTACTATGGAACTAAACCTGAAATCGCGAAAAAAAAATCAGCTGTTCCTTGCATTTACGTTCACATAACTCATCAAAATGTAGGGAAGAGCTGATTTTTTTTCGCGATTTCAGGTTTCGTCCCATAGTAAAAGTTGTTCGTAATGATGATTACAATGACCCCTTAAAAGGATGCCGATGGATTAAATTTCTCCTTGTACAGAAGAAGAAAACATGCTGACCCCAAACAAAATTTTATGGGTAGTTGAATGGCGATGATGATTGGAATTTTAGTACCATGCCACGCATGGCAAGCCAGAACGGTGGAAACGATTGACCGAATTACAAAGGAAAAAACTAGAATGATGACAGCATACTTAATGTAACTGTCAATTACTGAAAAGGAGGTGAGAGGAAAAGTTTAGTTCAAGTCAAAATTACTGACGTTCTGCCAGTCGAATGAACCTAGAATTTTCCACAACTGCAGTAAAACGACCTTTATAAACTCACAAGAACGTTCGATAGCTACACAGAAAGTTAAAAATTCCAATCGATTATGTATGAATAATTGACTTTCAAAGTTAAATTGAGTTTCGAAAGTGTCTCCTGTCCCTTGGAACGTTCAAGGTTCGGCTACGATTGGAGTTTATTCTTGAACCCTATCGTCGTGAATGGAGATAAAGTGTCTAAAGCTGTAACGCAATAACCAGTACTATATCTATGGTTAGTTATCTGCGTGCACTTTAGACTACTGTGACGTACACATACATACATAAACTCATGCCGTTTTCCCATGAGGGGAATGCAAAAACTACAGAACGTCACCTGCGACGATCCTTACATACTCCTTTTGTTCCGTTAAGGCTATTCGATACATGATCTCCCAGCCACTTTATCGCTAGATGGCGGCACATTCGCACTTCGAACATTTTCAATTTTTACGCCTAACTCAGAAAGCTTTGCGAAACAACTTTATTATATGCGTCAACTAACGCATTAACATAATCTTTTTAGATATTCACTTTGCTTGTTAACTCGTCACATACAAAGATTTGTACCCCTAAACATTTAGCCGTTTCACTTTATATCTTTACTATGTCTTTACACACACATGTACAGTTACACACTACGTGTATAGTTTTACTTGCGATATAACTAGATGGCGTTGTATTCATAAACTTGGTTTGTGAACTTGTTTTCCAGAGGTGGCGTTAATTAAAATAAAATATTTTTACGAAAATATTTTTATGACTGTCCTTCATTCTCTAAAGAAAAGCGTACTTTTTATAGTAAAAACCGAAGAAAAGAATACTTGATTGCTACAAGTGTTGTCAGTTGCTTATTCAATTATTCTAAGGGTGCTTTTGTAGTGTGTTAGGGTAGGTTTAGGTTTAAAAATAATAAAATAATAATAAATCCCCTGACCGATTTCGGTCACGGTGGCCAATTTCAAAGAAGATTAGCCAGGTTTGCAGGAGATATTATAGTGCACAAGTGTGTGCGCAAATACAGGAGAGAGAACAGGCGCAGGACCAACGGCTTTACGTGCTTTCCGAGGCACGGGGGTATTACGCCACCAATTTCCAAACTCCGGGCAAAAAAAGAAAAAGAGTAAAGAAACTCCTAACGGGAAAAACCCAATTTTAATAACACTGTCCGACCTGAGAATCGAACCCAGGACCCCGAGAACGGCAGATGCACTTGTGACCACGAAACCAACGGGACAGTTAAGATGCTTTGTATAATTAAACGCTACTATAAAACAAAATATATAAAATGTTTATTTGAGTCGTGCGCGAGAGATGCAGCGGCGCGACGGAATTCCGCGAATTTCGGTCACTCGTAGGTATAATAATAATGTATCATTCAACCGCAGCCCAGCGTCACAGTATAATTAATATACAGTAGAACATCTTCATACAAACGTGCCGCTCTCGGTTTGAATGTGTGCGTGCGCGCCGCGCGCCGTGTCGGCACGCGATTTCACGCACACGCTAGCATAATATATGAGGGAATAAGGTGGCGGCAGTGCGGGCTGTGCAGCGCGACTGTGAGCACGCGCGTACGCTACATGACCGCTTGCGTTCGTCAACTCTCGCCGGCGGCGGCCACTTAAATTACGAGTATCATGACTTCAAAAAGGGGAAAAAAATATTGTAGTGTTTTGGGGTGCCTCAATAATGATTTCGCAAACCCGGACTTATCATTCTTCATAGTTCCTACTCAACCAGAAATGTAAGTACCTACTTATACTTAAATATTATTAGAAAATGTGGTATTGTATTGTTTATTTCACAGTTTATTTGCTTTATTAAGAGCGTAGCCGAGTCGCATTTTTCCATATAAATGTATTCCCAAATTTACTTTCTGAATACTATGTTTAGAGCTAAAGTTTATTTTAAGAAGTCTAGTTTTTAGTGTCCTTCACCACACAATCCTCACTTTTGAAAACTTCTTATAAATCAATTTTGAGAACGCCAAAAAATAGTCATAAATAGTCACCAAGGTCAAAAAATTAGTCGCATTATGATTCCAAAGTTATAGCTATAGGTTGGTGAGGATTGTGTGGTGAAGGTCTCCACACAATCCTCACCTCTAATGCAACCAAACGGCTGGGAGTATCGACTTGGTTTAAATTCCAAAAAATAGTCAAGAAATAGTCGTAACGCTATGCCAAATCTCGAAAATAGTCAATAAGTGATTCCAGAGATATAAAGGTGCCTTGGTGAGGATTACGTGGTGAGCCTTTCTCGCAACAATCCTCACCTGATTACCGCGGAACGCTTAGGTTTTTGAATTTGAATTTGGTGTCAAAAAATAGTCAAGAAATAGTCGTCTCCAACCATGATAATTTCGACCTGGTTTACTATATGGAAGTATGTTAAATATCCACGTGAACTTCTACATACATTTTCGAGTCAAGTACAGTCGAGCACAAAATTATTAAGTACTTTTTATGGTCATCTTATTTTTTGGTTGTATTAAAAACGGTATAATTGTTGGTTATGTAGCTATTTTGGGTAGTTATTTTATTTATTTATTTTATTTATTTATTCTTTACTAATAAATAAGGGCAACAAAGGAGCTAAATCAATAATAAATACAAACTGATGAGTTACTTGCTTGATATTATTTTGAGAGCTTGTCACATCACATCACTCAGAACTACTTACTACTGAAGTCTCTTGTGCGAGATCTAAGCCGGAACTGATTAAATACACAAGCAAACTATCAAAGACATATTTTTATCAAAGGGTGCCGACAATTTGGTTTACAATACCAGCAATAAAACATGTTGAGAATAATAAAACAACACAATGAATTTTAGTTTTGGGAAAACCAATAATTACCCTGTGTCGCCCCAGCACCGTGGGAATTCTGCGTGATCATTATTTCAAAATTGCATAAAATTGGGTTTCCCAACCACCGAAAGTAAAATTAATGAAACTAATAGGTCGATCGTCCTGCACACTAGGTATTTTATTTAGTAGGTAGATAGTCTTAATTAAAATAATAGGTGATAAATACACACATCAAAAGTGTCTAGGGATCAACATATATTTTTGCAATAACTTTTCTCCTGATTGATATTAATTAAAATTTTCTTTAAGAATTCATCAAATAAAGTGTTTTCGTTTGTCACAGTAACGATAAACCAAGTCACCTTTGCATTAATAAAGAAATTTGCCATTTTCCTAATAAAGGGATTTTTGACATTTGAACCACTAACACAAAAGTTCGAAAAAAAGACTGAAATAACAGTTTTCTTTAAAATTTTATTGGGTAACTTAAACAATTAATAATCCGTGTTTCTACCGCGAACACTAACAACACAAGAACATCGGTTTGGCATACTCAAAATGAGTTCATCCAAATCACGCTGTGGAATGGCCGCCCATGTTCGTTGCAACAACAAAAAAAGGTCTTCTTGCGACTGGATACCCTCCATATTCGGCAGAGCTCTTCTCTGTAGCATATCCCATGCATGCTCAATCGGGTTCAAGTCTGGCGACTGAGCAGGCCAGGGCAGGACATTGATGTTAGCTGCGGCGAGAGTCTGTCTTACAACTCTTGCGGTGTGCGGTCGTGCATTATCATGCATTAACTGAAATAAGGGACCGATTTGCACTTGTAGAGGAACGATGACGTCTGATACAATCGTCTCAGCATAAATTTGAGCGTTGAGGTTGCCTCTGATCCAAATCAACTCAGTTCTTCCGCCGATCCAAATACCCGCCCATACCATGATGGTTCCACCACTATAAGGATGGACTTCCTGGCAGGATTTTAATCGCTGTTGGCGTCCAGGGGTTCTCCAGTGTCGTATACGTCTTGTATCCGGTCTCATACCAAAACGAGACTCATCAGAAAAGCACACGAAACGCCATTGTTCTTCTGCCCAATTTCTGTGTTCAAGAGCCCATTGATATCGAATCCTACGATTGTGCATTGCTATAGGTGGTACCCGTAGCGGTCTTCGGGAATGAAGGTTCACTTCATGCAAGCGGTTTCTGACTGTTTGGTCGCTAATTAAGTTCCCTGAAGAGTGATGAAGCCTCACGGCTAACATCATGGCGGTTATTGTTGGAGCTCTTCGAGTTAAGATTTGAATGTATCGGTCTTGTCTCCGTGTGGTGCAGCGATACCGTCCTCCATGGCGCTCAGCCACAGTACCAGTGCTTCGGTAACGTGTCCAAAGTCGACTGATAACACTCTGACTTGTATTCAGAGCTAAAGCCACAGTACGTTGCCGGGAACCAGCTTCTATCATTCCCACGGCTCTGAGCATTTCTTCCCTGCTTAAATGACGTCGCCACTCCATAATAACGTTGGTTTTAATCAGTAGTAGGGAAACAGTAGCACTAATAATGTCTTCAATGC
Organism: Amphipoea lucens; assembly: GCA_947508005.1. Lineage (NCBI taxonomy): Eukaryota > Metazoa > Arthropoda > Insecta > Lepidoptera > Noctuidae > Amphipoea > Amphipoea lucens. The sequence continues at coordinate 18,802,131 of OX382375.1, forward strand.
GTTGTATGTTTTTATAGGGAAAATATTGACAGCTGATTTTCATCTTTTACTCGAATTTGATTCACAGTTCCTGATTCAAATTATGAAATGCACCAAAAAGGATCCATATAAATTTATAAAATCATAAATTTATTACAAAGCCACATCTCAATCTCAAGAAATCCGCATAAAAATGCTTGATCCCTAGACACTTTTGATGTGTGTATTCAATCATAATATGCTTTTTATTTCATAAATTTAGATCAAGTGCTGCTTGTTCGAAAATATTAACTAAAAGTAAAAGTGACAACCCTGGGGATCAACGCAAGAGTAGGCTAATAACTCGGCGGGCGGCCTTAGATAACGTACTGTATTATACTGTGCCAGCGTGCCCGCCGTCGCAGGCAGTAAGGCAGTGTACAGACGCGTGAAATTATTAGGCCGTGTACACACGGTTGTGGGTATTTAATTATTAGTGTAATTTTATTACTGTTGTGTGTATGTGTATGTATATGTATATAAGTGTTATGTGTAATATGTATTATGTGTTTACTATTTACGTGTGTTTGTATGTTTAGCCTAAAAACCAACAAATTCACATACACCAGCGTCCACTCAAACCAACAATTCCAATTTCAAATGAGAAAATGAAAAAAAATCAGCTGTTCCCTACATTTTGACGAGTTACCTATACGAACATAAATGTAGGGAACAGCTGATTTTTTTTCGCGATTTCAGGTTTGGTCCCATAGTAAAAAAAATTGTTCATAATGATGAGTACAATGACCATGTTAGTGTTGTTCCAATAACCCTGTATATACTTATACTATATTATATTATATCCATACTAATATTATAAATTCGAAAGTAACTCTGCCTGTCTGTCTGTATGTTACCTATTCACGCCTAAACCACTGAACCGATTTAGAAGAAATTTGGTAGGTATGGGGAAGGACATAGGATAGTTTTTATCCCGATATTCCCACGGGATCGAAACTTATGCGGGTGAAACCGCTGGGCGCAGCTAGTTGCAAATAAAGTTTATTGAACTCTTCTCTCTCTTCGATAATTGAGCTTTGTTGGTACCGACTTTGTTTTGAAGATTCTATACATCTTTTATTAGGTACTTATTTACACCCTAAGTTACATTAAAATTAGCAAGGAAAAACCGGCCAAGTCCATGTCGGACCACAATGAAGAGTTCCGTAGTCGAAATGAATTTATCCCAAGAACAAGCTTAACATTGTAGTTGAAAATCATGTCCTCCCATACATTGCAACTAAAAGTTGGTCGACTATTACTCGTAAAGTCTACTCAGCTGTGATTTTGATTTCGTGACATATAAGTACTACTGCCGTGAATTTTAGTATTTCTTCTAGTATTTCACAAACAATTTAGGGGATATGACATCCCCCTGTATCACCCCCCTGAGCAGTTGGATGGGGCTGGTTTTCTGATCCTGGATCTGGAAAGTCATCGTTGCAGCATCATACAAACATCTCAACACTTCGACGTAGCACCAGTCAATTCGACATCATTGCAGAGAGGCCAGAACTGCCCATACTTCGATGGAATCGAAGGCTTTCTCGTAGTGCACAAATGCCATACACAGTGGCTGACTGTACTCCTCGGTCTTCTGTACAATTTGTCAAACAGTAGGTATGTACCTATATGGTCTACGCTCGTAACTGCGTACAAAACCATCACATCGTCCGGCGTCCGTTCGTCACTGTGGAGCATTCGAGACTGTTTGTTTACCGAGTGTAAACCGAACTCGCGGCGCGTAGGTATGACTCGCATAATAATATTACCGCGGTAGTAGATTGATGTACTTGCGTCTGTACGTATTGAATTTCATTCATTTTCACCTATTTTTTTTTCGCGGAACTTATAACATCAGCTATCTGCCAGTGGAAGTCTCGTCAAAATCAGTCTAGCCGTTTCGGAGATTAGCCGGAATAAACAGACAGAGACAAAAATTAACAACAAATGTTTTTTGTTCAAAGTAGGTACCGTAAATATAAATGACTGTATTCAGATTACTTTATTTGATCAACCGCACAAAACAGAAAGGTAATTTGGTACTTGCACTTTTCATACCTACGCTCGGCGGTCGCGCTGGGGTTGTCAACTTTGGCAAAAAACACACAAAACAAAAAACACAAAAAACTAGTGTAGTAGTGGTACTCGTATCTAGTTATTTGATTCATTGTTGAGAATGAAACAGCAAGAAAGGAAATGATCGTATTTTTTAGCTTATAGGTACTACAATAAATATCTAATATAAATTGTAAAAATATTACAACGCCACAAAGTCATGTTCGCTTTTACAGCTCGGCGCCGGGGGCCGGGGCGCTTACCTACCTATCTAACTATTCGAAATACAAGCAAATGCCTACTTACCTCTCTGAAACAACTGGTAGCTTAAAAAACGATAATTCATCGTAATGTTGAATTTAAACAACCATCCACTCAACAGTTACTTATAATTACTTTTTTTTTTGTTGGTACTCCATTTTTGCACTTCACAGCTACGCGTGTCTCGCGCGGATGGCAGTCTGTAGGTACTCTCTATATTTTGTGCCTGTAGGTACTGCGCGGTACAAGTAGGTACTAGGTATTACATTTATATACGGTACGTACCTATATTTTATACAAGTCCGTTGCCTAATTTCAACTTCTTCAATACGTCTATTGAAGAAGTTGAGATTAGGTAACGGAACGCGGAATTAAGAATTTATTTAGGTAGGTACTGCTACTCTACTCCATAGGTAGAATAAAATTATTTATTTTTACTTTTTCGTACTTTATGGAGGTACTAGATTTTTCCCGCAGCTTCGCCCGCGTGGATGTCGGAGATTATCCCACGGAATCGTACTACCGGAATAAAAAGTATCCTATGTCGTAATCCTAACCCAGCACTCTAATTACCTACGTAACACAATCATTATCAATCTCAATCTGAATCATTTTGAAGAATATTGCTAATCCATTGCTTTGCATTACCTATGTTCGAAACATATGTATATCATTTCTATGGTTCGAAAAATGTTTTTGCTCAAAAACGTAAATGATGCAATGAATGTTGTTGAACTGTCAAAATGAAAGCCATTGCTACTGATAGTGTGTTACGCAATTACTCCGCAGGTCATGGTCTACCCATGTGCCAAATTTCATCTAAGTAAATCCGTTCAGCTCAGCCGTTTTAGCGTGAAAGTGGAACAAACAAAGTCAATTGCGCATTTACAATATTAGTTAGGAACAAACATAATATGAAAAAGCTAAAGTATTTGTGTATATTATAAATAATTTCCATATAGTCAAAAATAACGCTAGTTCGGTAGGTACCTAGATTGATAAAAATTCAAACACACATCTCCCCGGCGCGGGGCCAAGCGCTTCGTCCGTACTATAGGTATGTAGTTATATGTACCTGCATGCAGAGCAATTTACAAAACTAGTGCATTTATGCGCGCGGCCAAGTAGCGAGGCGCGTGCGAGGTGCGATGCGACATCATGAATGAATGGCTAACCCACCCAAGCGCTCCAATAGTGCCGGCCGGGCCTGCCGCCCAAAGTCCATGCTGCCGCCTGCGAGTGAGCGGCGGAAGTTACCGAACCCGAACCGAACGCCAACCGAGCGTTCAGGCGCTATCTCTCTCTTTTTGCTTTGCCTCTTTTTCAAACAATGCGCTGGATTGAACAACAAAAACAAGCTTAGCTCCGCTAGGGAAAGGTAATAGTGTTCTGTGAACAAGCTTTTGACTATGCCCGCGTTGACGATAGGATAGACGGTCTGGGAACAGTGGGAACTGGGAAGGGCTCTCTCAATAGGTACTTACCAGCCTAATGCAGAAAGATTTTTAATTCAGAAAATTTCTCGAAGACAGTTCAAGTGTAAGTTAGTACTTACATTTATGTAGGTACTTAGGTACATAAACTTAGTATGTAGGTACATACATTCAATACAGTAATATCGAACCCAGGGTAGATCGCAAATACTATCAATAAGTAGGTAAAGCATTTTTTCGCACTTCATGATTCATTTGATAAATTGATTTAATATATAACTGCGCGGGCAGAGCCACCGCGCCAGCCTTGTAAGAAATATTGCATACCTACCAACGATTCGCAACTTGTCAAAAAAAACACGCATAATTCAACGATTTATTATAAAATTGGCCAACCTGTTTGACATTGACAAACAACGCCATCTAACGAGCAAGATCAATTGTTGTTGATAACCTTAGCAAAAATTTGTGTTCTGCTTCTCGATAGTTCTTTGAAATATCCTGCAGAGGGCGTGTTCCGGCCGCGCACACATAGAAAAATTTATCGATTTTGTCAGGCCTAGATATCCTGGAAATAGTGTTTTTTTTATAGGTTTTTGTCGATATGCGTCAATAATAAGTCATAACAACTTAATATACGTGCTTTTATTCTGCAAAAATCGTTTATTTTTCGAGATTTGTACCCCGAAAGAATGTATGAAAAAGTGTCAGTATCCAATCACCTTAAGAGTGTTATCGTTAAAAAATGACAATAAACATAAAATCGGGGTTTTTTAAGGTTAAATTACTACTAAATGGCATGAAATTATTAAAAACTAATTTGAGTACCGCATTAAGCATATCTTTATATTGTATTTGTATAGAATAAAAATTTAAAAATATTCTTAAATATCAAAATAAAAGCTTATTTTGAACTCATATTTTTGAGACTATACGGGAAGACTGAATTTCGGAATGAAATTATGAATCAACAATGAGTCGTGGAAGTCTGGAAAAAATACGTGGAAAAAGGAAAGATACCGTTATTGTTTTTGTATAAAATAAAAAAGAAATTTTAATTCATTAAGTATCTCAAAAAAAATATTTTCTTAATCTAAATTTGGCAAAATAAAACATCATTTTTATGCCATATTAAGGCTGAAATTATTTAAAAAAAATACACTGTTTGTAAGAGGAGTTCAGGCAAACAAAAATCAGTAAAAAAAAAACTTACATAAAGATATTTTATCGACAGTATAATATTTCAAAGTTACTAATAAATTACGCGGCGCCGAGCGGTGTCGGCTAGTCGCGCTGTGGCGCTCTCCGAGGTAGGACCTATGTCGCTCGCGCTGCCATCGATCGACTATACACAGATACGTAGTTGCCGGCGGTATATACTACGCCTGACACGTTTTGATCCGTAAGTATTTTTTTTTTCATAAAATTTATTTTGTACATTCGAATCATAAACGTAATAGTGTAGTGTCAACTAGGTGTGTGTGGTCTATTATTCCTTTTATGTTTTAGGTGATGGGCCGAAAAAGTAAATTGTATTGTGGTGACAGTGGAGCAGCAATCCGTCAAAAAACAATTGAAATGTTTTTTATTTGATGGCGATAACGTCATTATCAACGTTAACCATGGCTGGTATTACCAAGTTCAGGGCCAACTAAATATTGAAAATAAAAATTTATGTTTGTTTGCGGTGTACACTGGTCCAGAATTTTTAAATAAATGTTCTGAAGATTTATAAAGACGATCAATTTTGGAAAGAAAAATGATTCCTCGTTTGACAAAATTTTATTATATGTGCGTTCTTCCTGAAATAATTGATCCCACAAAAAGCCGATCAATGCCACTGAGGGAAACTATTTTATAATGTAAACAGCATAACATGATAAACGTAGAAAAATGAAATTCTGTTAACTAAATTTAGATTTACTAAAACTAGTAAGTCATTTCTTGTAAACTGCATCCATTTTTATAACAAGTTGCCAAAGCCGGTTACAGAACTTAGCGATGAAAAGTTCAAAACCCTCATCAAACGAGTCCTTATCAAAAAAGCATAATATTATAAGATTAAAGACTATGTTAAAGACAAGGTACTTTGGCAATAATTCCTTCTGCACATGTGGCTTCCCTGGGACCTCATTAACGGCATAACTACGTAAATGTTTAACTGCTCTCAAATTACGATATTTATTTTTTATTTCTTTTTACATACTTCTTTGACATACTCTTTTTATTATTTGACATTATATACAGACAATTTTAATTTTTCACCTCTTTAATAGTGGTTGTAATGGAAATCATATCACTTGGTTTTAGTAGACTTTTATATTTTATTTATCCTTTTGATAGATTCTTATTTTGTAAATGTGGGGACTTTGTAAGCCTTGTAGACTTTAGACCTTTAGACCATTTTTAATTTTATCAAGTACCTGGTACAGGCCTACGCTGTCCTCCAATACCTACTGTAATTTGAATACATTGTAAAAGCCAATTATTTTTAAAAGAGTAACCGTGGAGTTTCTTGCCAGTTCTTCTCCATAGGAAACGACCAATTGGAACTGTGCACCTAGCTTCTGACGTTTCATAAGTGCCCATGTAGGTTTATGTGAAATAAAATATTTTGATTTTAAACCTTTATTTAATTTCCCACCTACTCATCTAGTGCATAAATATTAAAAAAGCTATTTACAACCAACTGAAACTAGTCACCAACACTTGAGTAATCTTCTTATTTCTTATTAGCCTGTAACGTCCCACTGCAGGGCAAAGGCCTCCCTACTCTCTCATGAGAGAGTAGAGGTTTAGGCAAATTAACCCACCGCGCTTGTCTAGTGCGAGTTGGTGGGTGTACAGTGGTCACAGTGGACCGCCTGACTGGGTCCGTGGGCGCCGCCTTTGACGTGCTAGATGTTCATCAGTCGCCGCCCTGAGTTGATATCCTGCACTAATATCGACTGTTCCATCCGAGCCTATTTGGGTGTATTTATCCCATAGCCTACAGGTGGCGTTCTACATTTAGTTCAATACTAAATGCACGACAGTTTAAAGTCATATCGAGGACTATTAATATTATTTTTTCTCCTAAATAACTTAATTTTATGTGTAGAGGATTTCAGATTTATTATAAATCATAAGTATGACAAAAAATTGAAGTTGGATTTAAATTCAAATTAAAATAATGCTAAAACAATTATTGCCCTAAAGCGAACGGATCAAAGTGAGTACGTCTGACTATAAGCAGAGCGAACGCGCTAACCCTACGCACACAGTTGCGCACGCGTCTGTGTGAGTGAAATTTGCAAAGAATTACCTAAACTTGACGATCCGCGCTAAGCGATAACGCTCTTAACGTTTATACATCTGGCCATACATGAACGCCGGTTGCGAGTACTGCGTACCTGACTTTTTTGCAGGACATCATCAATATTATGTTCATCGAGTGTCCTGACCTGAACCACGATGTGTTGGGCGACTGAAATGATGTCGCATTAGGTTTTCCAAGTGTCGTGAGTTGGGTAAACTTGTCAGGATGACGAAATTTGTCAAGAGTATAATATTTTATTGTTATCCAAGGACTATGGTCATTCGGATTCTTCGGGATTTATGATAGAAGGAACAGTACTTAATGCATAAATATGTTACCAAGACTTGTATAGACGAGTCCCAGATTTAGAAAAACATATGCCACCAATAGGTCGGAATTGTACTGGTAAAATATGACTAAATTTAAAGCAGCATTTGCAGATCGATTATGGAAAAGGTTAATAAATTTAAAAAATAATTATTAACATATACATAGTAGATATTATCTTAATCAAAGAGGGACTATGAAGTGCTACAACTATACGACAAAGTATCAACATAAAACTCTCAATAGAAGTGCCTATGCTTGTAAATGCAAATCCAATTTGTTTATCAACAGTACTTATTGGAACTGCGACTCAATTCCATGCAACTGTTGCTACAATTGTTCCATCTGACAGTTTTCTTCGAGGCGAACTAATGGGTAACGTCTGGACGTTACGAGCTCTAGACGACAACTAAAATAGACTGTGACGCATGTCTGCTGGGAATTACAAACTGCATGGTTTGTCATATCTGGGACGAGAATTAACTAATTACTTGGGACTTTTTGTTGGTGTCAAAAATGGCGACACTGAACCATGAACTGGGTACTAAAAGGTTTGGTTAAAAGTTGCGCAGGCCAGAGCGTGGTGGAAGAATAGCCTTAGGTAGGACAGGGGCATAGCGAGTTGAAGGAACTGGGGTCTTTGTTGGTGGTCCGACAAAATGAGTACACATTCACAAAAGAAACAGCTTCATCATCCAGACTTGACCAATATCGTTCAACCCCTCCTGCCCATTGCATAAAAGCATAATCAGCCTACAATGTTCCCACTGCTGGGACGAAGGCCTCCTCTCTTCAAAAGGGAGTGGGCTGTAACCTTCCACGCGGGCCCAGTGCGGGCTGGTAGATGTCACATGTCTTCGAATTTTTGGTATTAGTACATGCCGGTTTCCTCACGATGTTTTCCTTCACCGTTTTGAAACCTCCTGCCCTTATCTCAATCTACTTGGCGTCGGCGCAGCATAACCTGCGATCTCGGAAATGTTCCTAGACATAATATCACTTTTCAAACTAGCCTTCAATCTCTTCGTCTGCCTTTTTTGCAAACAAATCATCTGCCTAGCCTTTCCCCAACTATGCTCGGGTCGGCTTTCAGTCTAACCGGATGCAGCTGATGCTGAATACCAGTATTTTACATGGAGCGACTACCTCTGACCTCCACAACTCAGTGATTGGGTAATACGATACCCCTTGGTAAGACTGGTTGTCAAGACTTTCGGGCTTCTGACGACCCGTAACGACTGTCAAAGATCCACGAATGACAGCCGGGACCAATAGCTTAACGTGCTTTCTGAGATCCGTATGTAAAGATGGTCACCCATCCACAGACCAACCGCGGCAAGCGTAGCTTTACCTGATCGATCGACCCGTGCGGCTGTTATTACTTAGCCAAAAGCCCCTTTTTTGCAAACAAATATTATCTTAAAAATAAATGTTGCAATAGGGCAGCAATGTTTCGTCACAAGATAGGTAATCTGCAGATAAAAAACCGGAATTACCTTTTTAACACTACGTGCAAATTGAAAACTGCCCAAACTGCCTAGTCACTGCTCGGTAAGTACTCACGTCATTATCTTGGCGTGTGATGTCAAGTATCATAGACATGTTTGATCTTGTTTCTTCATCAAGCTTATCACTGATAGCAGGTTTATGATATAACAAATATTTTGCGCGATTTTTTAATCTTATTTATTGTTTTAAAGTTATGACTATTACCAATATAATTGATAAGGTATCCGATAGATGTTTTAACGCAAATATCGAAAAGATAATTTTGAAGGTGTGCGGAATTTTTCGCCATTTTTTGATTTCCTATTTTGATTGCCATTTACGGCGTATTTTATTGTTATCAATCAAATTGGCGATTGTCAGTGACAGGATGGTCTGTCTTAAGCCTATCATAATCATATCTGACACGTTAGGCGTTTCCGTATTTAATAATAATAATAATTCATTTATTTTTCAGACAAAGTCCATTCCATTATTACATTAGAAACATAAAATAGATATAATAATCACACACACAATAAAATAATACTCAGACATTTAAATCAAATAAAATTAAAATACACACAAATGTCAATCAAAACAATAAAATAAAGATAATTTAAAGAGTAAGGGAGAGAGAGTATAAGAGTATTTTATTCTATTCTAATAATTTAAGATCACGTACAGCTGTTAAGGCGCTTACATGAGCTAAACGCAAAAAAACGGTAGTTTTCGAAACAATAAAAGTATATGATCGCCTACAGTAAACAAAATCAGAAAAATATATGATATTCTTCAGGATATATGCTAGATAGATAGTGTTTTGAAAACACAATACAACTAATTTGGTACGATAGAAAAAAATCATGAACATACCTCTAAAAAACTTTCTTTTTACAATAAAAACCATACTAATATACATACAATCATTCTGATTTTTTGTCAGATTATTCTACAAGTAACATACTAAAATGATAGTGTTTTATTTTTTTATTTAAAACAATAGTTTTTTTGTAAATCTAATATTCATAGTTCCGAGCATAAAAAGTGCGCATGTGTGCGTGAACGCCCGTGTAGCGACAGTGCCGGCCGAGGCCTGATGCTATACGGACGTGTCGCTCTTTTCGCCGCACTATTTCCGTCAAAATTGTTATGTTTTTGTTAAGTTTTATTTGTAAATTCATTGTTTATTATTATTTGCATTATCTTCTTTCCGTAAATATTTTTATTTCGTGTAAATATAAAATACTTTTAAGTTTGTTATGTATGGGTGCAAGGCGCGCGCCATCTATTGTACGGCGAGTCCCAACTCCCGGGCGTTTCACTTGTGTCTACCGGCAGTGGTCCGCGTAACCTAACAAAGTTAAAATAGGGTAATAATTTGTAAATAAATGGGAAATATAGTGAAACATTCCGTTAGGAGGACTACAAAACGTTCATATAAAACAAAAGCCGAACATAATATGAACGAAAGTAAAAAGTATGAGCATTTTATTTTTAACTGAATATTTTTATTTTTGCAATAAAACTATGAATTTTGGAAACATCTAAGAAAGTGCAGTCGGTATTTTCGACTTCACGTACAACTGTCACAGTGACGTATGTGGACGACGTGTAGATTTGTATTCGAGAGTCCCCGGGTTCGATTCCCAAGGTTACGAAGTTGTACTTTCTTTTTAAATTTTATTTAAATGTATTTTGAATTTTTAGATAGTGTTTTGAAAACATAATACAACTAATTTGGTACGATAGAAAAAAATCATGAAGATACCTCTAAAAACTCTTTTTACAATAGAAACCATACTAATACCTATACATACAATCATTCTGATTTTTTGTCAGATCATTCTACAAGCAACATACTAAAATAATAGTGTTTTATTTTTTTAGTTCAAACAATAGTTTTATTGTAAATAGCATAATATTCATAGTTCCGAACATAATAAGTGCGCATGTGTACGTAAACGGTAAACCCCCGTGCGTGTAGCAATAATGCCGGCCGAGGCCCTGATACGAGGCATGCCTTTTAAGTTTTGTCGTTTGAAGAAAAAAACACAACTAGAACCTTATAGTACTTTTTATTGTTTTTCAAAGTATTCACCACGTAGCTTAATACACTTTTCCATTCGCTCAAACCAGTTATTATAACACTTATTCCACTCTAAAGTGGGGGTGTTCAAAATGGCTGCCTTGAAAGCGTCGACTGCTTCTTCACCGGACTGGAACCTTTGACCACGAAGACTTTTCTTTATTTTAGGAAATGTAAAGAAATCGTTAGGGCTTAGGTAAGGACTGTATGGAGGATGGTCAAGAATTTCTACTTTTTCCTGCTTCAAATACTCAATCGTTTGACGAGCGCTGTGTGAGCTTGCGTTGTCGTGGTGCAGGATGATGCGTCGCTTTGAGTTAGATTTTCGAAGTTCGGCGATGACTTGTGGTAAACAAACTGTGGTATATTACTCTGCGTTAACCGTTCTACGATCTTCAAGTGCAATAATCGCAACATGACCGGTTTTTCCAACGAACGTGGCCACCATCTTCTTTGAAGTGCTTCGAGAACGAACAACTTTAATCGGCTTTGGCTCGTCTTGAAAGACCCAGATTGTAGATTCTTGTTAGGAATCAGGATCGTAGGCATAGATCCAAGATTCGTCACCACTGATGATGTCGTAGACGTGATTTGACTCTCCTCGGTTGAACCTTTGCAGAATTTACTTACACCATCTGACGCGGGCGGCCTTGTGATCGTCGGAAAGCAGATGCGGTATCCAACGGCAAACTAGCTTTCTCACACCAAGCGCTTCATGCAAGATCTTCTGAATGGTTGTCCCTGAGATGCCTAATAGAGCCTCTATCTCTCGATACCTCACATGACGATCTTCGAGAATTAGTTTTCTCACAGCAATGATGTTATCTTCAGTGAAGGCGGATTTTGGGCGTCCTTCGCGAGATTTGTCACTAACACTAGTATGTCCACGCTGGAATTATAAATACCAGCGTTCGACAGTCCGCAGACATGGGGCTTCATCACTGAATACAGATGTTAGCTCTTCAAAACACTGAAACCGTGTCAGGCCTCTTCTAAAGTTGTAGAAAATGATTGCACGAACATTTTCCTTAGAAAGATTCATTTTCGTACGTAACCTGACAGATTCCAATCGACGCTGTGACTAAACAATAGCATTAATCCTAATACTTTCAACTGTTTTGAGATTCGAAATTTAAACACATTCGAATATAGAACAGTTCCAAATTCAAAATTGCCGGGAAATATGGAAACGACAGAACTTAAAAGGCATGCCTAGTACTATACGGACGCGTCGCTCTTTTCGCCGCATTATTTATTTGTACCTACATACATTCATTGTTTATTATTACTATTAGGTCCTTACATATGAAATTGGCGTTTTGTATGGAAGGAACAAAAAGTCGAATATTTTTTAATATAATATATTTAATTAATCAAAGTATGAACCATTGTTTTCAATGCACTTTTGCCATCTTATAGGTAGTTCATTGATCCCTTTACTAAAAAAACCAGTCGGACGGGAATCAATAAAATCTTTGAAGGCGATTTGGACTGCCCCATCGGAGTTGAATTTTTTCCCTTGCAAAAAGTTATCCAAATTGCGAAAAAAATGGTAATCTGTTGGAGCAAGGTCCGGGGAGTACGGAGGATGTCTAAGACATTCCAATTCAAGTAATGTAACGCAGCAGTCGACACGCGTTTGCCGGTTTGCTTCAGTCAATTCGTGAGGTACCCACCTTTCAAGCTTTTTAATCTTCCCAATTTGCTTCAAGTGAATTAAAACAGTTTTATCACTAACATCGAAGCCTGCAGCTAACTCGGACGTGGTTTGCGATGGGTCCGCTTCCACAATAGCCTTCAATTCTCCATTATCAACTTGGGTCTCAGGCCGTCCACGGGGCTTGTTCTGCAGGTCGAAATTTCCAGAACGAAAACGTTGGAACCAAAAACGAACTGTGTTTTCTTTTGCAACATGACCGCCATACACATCATTCACCCTTCGAGTCGTTTCCGCAGCACTAGTGCCACGGCGGAACTCGTACTCGTAAATAATGCGATATTTTAAATTTTCCATTTTGTAAAATGAGTGACGCAAACAGAAAAAACAGAAGAAAAAAAACAAATGAATGACGGTCATCGAAGCACAAATACATGAGTAAATAGCTGTACAAATTTGAATTTGGAATTCCTTACCAAAGAGGAGAAATTCGTGATTAAAGTGGCCAGTACGAAAAACGCCAATTTCATATGTAAGGACCTAATATTTGCATATCTTCTTTCTGTAAATATTTTTATTTCATGTAAATATAAAATACTTTTAAGTTAAAATAGCGTAATAATTTGCTATCAATTATATCATTTGTAAATATGGGAAATAAAGTGAAACATTCCCTTAGGAGGACTACAAAACGTTCATATAAAACAAACGCCGAACATATGAACGAAATTAAAAAGTAAGAGCATTTTATTATTACTGAATATTTTTTTTCGCTATGAATTTTGGTAGTTTAAGAAAATGCACTTATTACGCATAAGCTCAGTTTTTTCGACAAGATACGCAATCGTTACATTGGCTTATGTAGACGACGCGCAGGTTCGTGTTCAAGGGTCCCCGGGTTCGATTCCCAGTGATACGAAATCGATTTAATTTTATTTAAATGTATTTTGAATTTTTAAATATATTTTTATAAATAACTAAAAAAACGTCTACAATGTAATTATCTTTCACAGGAGAAAGAAAGTCGAAAATATCAACACGGAAGTTACTTCTAATGCGTAAGTACCTACACGTTTTCTATGCCATTGTAACAATAAAAAAAACCTAAATTTATTAACAGACCGCGACTTATTGATAATATGCATAAAGAAATCACAGATTCATCCGAAAATTGCGATGAAAATTATCACAAGCAAGAGTTTAATTTTTATTGATTGTGTTTATAATAAATAGCAATCATAATAATTATGTATGAATGTTAGGTACGAGTACCTAATCCTTGAGGCCGTTTACACATCATGCCGAAGCTGCAGCGGCATCGCCGCCGCCGCGGCGCCGCACACTGGTTCACTTTGGCAAAACTATAGACTTAGGAATCGATGTGAGTCAGTGTGTATATTTTGAGTTGGGTTTTTTTTTACGTATTCCTCTTTTGATTACAAACAACTTTTTCTAGTCGCGTTTTTTTAAAAAAACGTACTATTACCGAGAAAAAAAATATTTTGTGTTTTTTTTGTATGGGAGGGTATGTAATGCGTGCGTGGGTCAAAATCAAACTTAGTAGGTATTCAAGAACACGTCATTCTCAAACAGAAATAACGAAGAAATGTTATTGTATCCCTGCCGCTTTTCGAGCTACGGGCGCTCAAAGATTAGAAAAAAATAAAATATTTTGTTTCCATTTTAAAAGACCTACTGACAACATACAGCTGTTTTTATGAGTGTTGTTGGGTGCTGCGATGTTTAAAATTAAATCTTGAACGGCATTTTCAGATTTCATTGTCAGTAGGTCTTTTAAAATGGAAACAAAATATTTTATTTTTTTTCTAATCTTTGAGCGCCCGTAGCTCGAAAAGCGGCAGGGATACAATAACATTTCTTTGTCATTTCTGTTTGAGAATGACGTGTTTTTGAATACCTACTAAGTTTGATTTTGACCCACGCACGCATTACATACCCTCCCATACAAAAAAAACACAAAATATTTTTTTTTTCGGAAATAGTACGTTTTTTTAAAAAAACGCGACTAGAAAAAGTTTTTTGTAATCAAAAGAGGAATACGTAAAAAAAAAACCAACTCAAAATATACACACTGACTCACATCGATTCCTAAGTCTATAGTTTTGCCAAAGTGAACCAGTGTGCGCCGCTGCATCAGTCACCCTTGGATTTGTATGAACCCACGGCGCCGCCGCACCGCCGCGCCGCCGGCGGTGCGGCGCGTTGACGAGTTTTGATAAGATCTATCAAAACTCGCCGCCGCACAGTGGTCTGAAAATCGAGCTCCATACTCATAGAAACTTAAAGTACGGAAATAAAAAAACAAAAATTGTAATGGGTCTAGTATACCTCCCTTTACGTAATATTAACGTATGGATGATATCAGTCGCTCCACGCGTGAGAAAAAAAAGTTTTTTGTTTTTTTTTGTATGGGAGAAAACACTAACCCCCTTATTCATAATCCTATTTTATCTCTATTTTAGCTAAAATAGGTTTATAGAACGTTTGTCTTTATCTGTCACGTTGTCATTTCTGTGTGTAAGAAAGAGACAAACCCCATTTTAACTAAAATAGGTTTGATAAGTTTTATGAATAAGGGGGTTAATGTACATTTTTTTGAAACTGAATGGAACTGATAGGCTGGAGCTCACACGAGCTATTGTACCATACACGGCCATCAAGATGACATACAATTCATGGACCGTTGGGCGCCGCTTTGCACGTAGCAAATTTTTGAAATTTTGTGTTTTCGATATGTGATTTTTCAAATCTTTGACGTGAATAAATGAACTTGCTGATCGATTTACTTATACTATCGTTACTTTTAGCCTGCTTATGACCTTTATGATGACAACAATTAAAAATTATGTTGATTATAAGTACCAATACGTTTTTTTTTAATTTCATTCCAAGAACTACTTAACTCATTTAATCACCGTTGTAGTGTATCTATTAAATAGATATGTAAACACTGTCTCATTCACACAAGCGGGGTAGCTGCTGTCAGTTATGTTATGTCATCTGTCAGTTACGAGGAATGGCGGGAAACAGACAAAGTGAAGCAGGCTATATACGATGGCGCTTGGTGTGGTAGTGAGCCAGTGAAGTGATATAATTAACATAAGTACGGAATCAACAGGATTCTACAACCGTGATTATGGTTGAGTTATAATTAGATACTGCTTCAATCTGAGCCTCAATCAGAGCCTGTTCTTCCACGATGTTCAACTTGTTTTCGTTTGAAAACTTAAAATAAATTGGTCAGCAGAACATTGTGGAAGATGGCTTTGGATTCTCCCATACCTTTTCTTCGCCTCAAACTAAGCGCAGAGGCACAAAAGAACACATAAACATACTGGAATCGTCTTCGTCTGCCATAGTTTGCTTATACAAACTTTGCCCTGAAGCACCATCAAAGCCATACTTGCATATAATTGTTAACTCTTTGCCATCCAGCGAAGGTTCCACACGTAGGAATTTTCCAAGCTTTGCACAGTTTTATCCAAAATTTAGCTTTACTTTTAGGTAAAAGTAAAGCTAAATTTTACCTAAAAGCTTAAAGCTTTTAGCTAAAAGTTACCATTGTACATCACGGAAGAAGAGGTCTTCTTCCGTGATGTACAATGGTAACTTTTGGAGGGCAGCAGTCCTTCTTCGCCTCAAGGATGGCAGTATAAGAAGGACACAGTGGTACTCCTTCTTCTTTTGCACAAGATCTTAATGTTATATACTGCCACTTCGAAAGCTTCAATGAGGTCAAAATATATAAAGCTTTATCAGCGGAATATATAGGCACAGTTTCCTTGGGCTTTAACAATTTATTTATCCTTGTAGCCTCTTTGCTCCGAGACTAGTTTAACGATATCTGCTATATTCTTGTCATGTGCTTTCAAACCGGTTGCATGAGCAAGGCTTTCAGTGCTATACGTTAGGAGGTCTTCCGCTCTCCTTCTCTTCTGTAGCGGGCTTAGCTCTTTAAATGGTTTTCTCGGCCTCACAACTGATGTTGATGTTCCAACACTGCACGTCTCCGGTGTGTAGGATGTTGATGCACCCTCATTTAAAACAAAGTCAGAACTGGAACGGGTTTGCTGCTCTACTGACACTAAATAAGGGGTCATCTTTCCTTTCATGATCTCAGGCCATTTTATGTTCTCTTGCAGCCATGTCTCATACTTTGTTATGTATGTACGTCTCGTGAGATTACACGAGATCCATTTGTTCCTCAACGAACAAACATAAGTCTGACAGAATTGTTTCAATACCCTCTTTTCATTTTCTAACAAATCAATAGTATTCTCAAAAACTTCAAATAAAACATTGGGCTGTGAAAAACAATTGTTGTTTGTCACAAACATGACAATGTCCAAATTGGTATCACAACCTTCCATCACAGCACAATTAAAAAAATAACGTAATTAGTTAGCGCGCACAAGTACTGAGAGCTACTGATAAAAGTAAGCTCAAACGTCCTGTTTTTATACAACTACCCTCATTATCGTTCGCTATTCTTTAATTAGGTTTTACAGACTTTAATATTACAGACAATAGAATTTTATTGTGACTAGGGCCCATTTGGCCCTGCTAGAGCTGGTTGATGCTCATGTCATTAGTATATAATTATAACTCAACCATAATCACGGTGATTAAATGAGTTAGTTCTTGGAATGAAATAAAAAAAAAACGTATATAATCAATATAATTTTTAATTGTTGTCATCACAAAGGTCATAAGCAGGCTACAACTAACGATAGTATAAGTAAATCGATCGGCAAGTTAATTTAACCTCGTCAAAGATTTGAAAAATCACGTATCGAAAATTCAAAATTTCAAAAATTTGCTACGTGCAAAGCGGCGCCGAACGGTGCATGAATTGTATGTCATCTTGATGGCCGTGTATCGTACAATAGCTCGTCCGAGCTCCAGCCTATCAGTTCCATCCAGTTTCAAAAAAATGAACATTAAGTGTTTTCTCCCATACAAAAAAAAAATAAAAAACTTTTTTTTCTCACGCGTGGAGCGACTGATACCATCCATACGTTAATATTACGTAAAGGGAGGTATACTAGACCCATTACAATTTTTGTTTTTTTATTTCCGAACTTTAAGTTTCTATGAGTATGGAGCTCGATTTTCAGACCACTGTGCGCCGCCCGCGGTGCCATACTATTATATTCTGTGGCGATGCCGCTGTATTGGTTTCTCTTGGATTTGTATGAGCCCTTGCGGCGCGCCGCCGCGGCGCCGTGTGTTCATACAAATCCAAGGGTGACTGATGCAGCGACGGCGGTGCCGCTGCAGCTGCGGCATAATGTGTAAACGGCCTCAAAGATTAGGTACCTAACATTCATATATAACTATGATTCCTTTTTATTATAAACAAAATCAATTTTAAATCTAATTTCTTGCTTTTGATCATTTTCATCGCAATTTTCAGATGAATCTGTTACCTATTTCATTATGCCCATTATCAATAAGTCGCGGTCGGTTAATAAAAACATTAGGTCAGAATTTTTTTTATTTTTGTAATAGCTTAGATAACGTGTAGGTACTTGCGCATTAGAAATACCTAACTTCCGTGTTGATATTTTCGACTTTCTTTCTCCTGCAGACTTTTTTTAGTTATTTATAAAAATATTTAATAGATATATTTAAAAATTCAAAATGACATTTAAATAGAAAATTCGATTTCGTAACCTTGGGAATCGAACCCGGGGACTCTCGAATACAAATCTACACGTCGTCCACATACGTCACTGTGACAGTTGTACGTGAAGTCGAAAATATCGACTGCATTTTCTTAGATGTTTCCAAAATTCATTGTTTTAGAAAAAAACACTGCAAAGTGATAATTTTTATTTCGGAAGTCGGTGTTGCTGGTTCCGCATTTTCGTTTTTTGACACCGACTTCCGAAATTATAGTTATTTATCACGCTGTAGTGCTTTTTTTGAAGTCGGTTGTTTTTTTTTCTTTCTAATTGTACCTACCCCACAAAAATTCAATTAACACTAGTGCATTGAAGAATCATCAAAATTCGCATAGAAATGCCGGAGATGCAGTACATTTATGCATATTAACTTCGGACATACTACATAAGAATAATTACCTAATGTATTATATACTAAAACCTTCCTGGAAGTATGTAGATCACATTAGTGAAAGAATGATCAAAATTGGTTCATCAGTTTTTTAGAAAATCTACAAATATATATACAAACATACACACATACATACATTACATACATACATACGGGTCGAATACACAACCTCCTTTTTTGAAGTCGGTTAAAAATGTTTTAAATTTCATTGAATCAGTTTTATTTCAAAATCACCCACATCCTTAAGTTTTTCAAGTCACACTCAAAACGAATAAAATTTATTATGTTGTCAGTGTTGTCACACATAACTACATAATTTGTTTCTTATTTGCACATCGTTTCCGCGCCATCTATTAGAATACTAGGGCGTAATCTCACAAAACCGTTACTTCTAAATCTCATGTATGCTTTATGTCATAATTGTGATGGGCGTCGTCGTTAGATGGCGTTTGCGTCGATTCTGCATATGTGTGCATGCGTTTTTCAAGGACACTTAGGTCTAGTAAGCCTCTTAAGAGATTATTGAATTTGTCTGTAAGAAAAATAAGGAAATATCATACGGTAGAACTATAGATTTTTCGTAATTTTTGTGACGTGCTACGAATTCAAGATCATAAAAAAAAAACTCCTTGAAGAAAGCTACAAAACGCACAAAACATTACCCGTTTCAAAAGCTCTTTATTAACTTGCTTCGTTCGTATGTGTTCCTAGTCACATATTAGCAATCTATTTTTCAAGCATTTCCCAGCCTCCGATTACGCTAAAACTTGGCATACCTATGTAACTTCGTTGACAATGCAATATTATTGCACAAGTTGGCGGATATCTAGTAATAAATAATAACAATTCACATTCCGACCTTCAGTTTCCGGCAGTCAACTGTTTCATTACTACAAAAAAAAAAATAAACAATTGCCAAGGTTACAATCAATTCTACCTAATTATAGTGCCAACAATGAATGATTGCATGCAATTTGTGCATACAGAGTCAATTCATTGATGTCCTTGTATACAGGATGAAATTTAACACATGCGACAAATCGAAATGGGAGATTGTACTCATCATTATGAACAACTTTTACTATGGGACCAAACCTGAAATCACGAAAAAAAAATCAGCTGTTCCCTACATTTATGTTCGCATAACTCATCAAAATGTAGGGAACAACAGATTTTTTTTCGCGATTTCAGGTTTGGTCCCTTAATAAAAGTTGTTCATAATAATGAGTACAATCTCCCATTTCGATTTGTCGCATGTGTTCAATTTCACCCTGTATAGGTAGATACCAGCGGGATAGTAATTGCGAAACACACCAACAGTAGTTTTGGATTTCATTTTGACAGTTCAACAATATTCATTGCGTTATTTACGTTGTTAAGCAGAGACATTTTTCGAACATATGCAGCAATGGATTAGCAATATCCTTTCAGATTGTGATAGTTAGTGTGTTACGCTTCCGCAAAACACTCACAATCGCTATGGCTTTCAGATGCATCGATCAATGATCATTGCACTTTGCTGATATCAATGATAATTATCATTGAATTGTTAGATTTAAAGTAATTGATTGAATGTTTGATATAAAAGAGTCGTTCTACAAATAAAAACATCTTTTCAAGAGATTAGTTTGAAACCTACATTAAGATGAAGCGTCGTGTTAACATTTACCTACTACACTAACAACACTACAACAACGACGTTATGGAATTTATACCGAGTGTTTCCTTATGAACAGGCAAAAAGAGGAGACGAAACCCGCCCAGACTGTAATCATCTAATTTTACATCGACAAAACGAAAAAGAGATAAAAACCATATGCCTCACCAGCCATAACAGGCGAACTTGCCAAGGTTAAAAAGGGGACGTCTCGAATTATGATTAAAAAATATATTTATTTCTGTAAGTGTAAACTGGTTCAAAAAACACTTGCACGTTTTTTTTTTTTTTTTGAATGGCATCTCGCAGTTCAACCTATGAGGTTTTCATCTACTTAACCGGGCTTGCCTGTGGATGCCTCAATAAATTAAGGCCTCCAGCCATGGCTTAAAAAACTTAACAACTAAGCGACTACACGCTATGGGCACCTCCTGTGGGTACGGACCTCGGCTTAGCGCGTCGCTGGGAGAGGGTAGCAAGGGACAGGCTGGATCGGAATTAACACTTACGTCAAAATGAAATTATGTTTTATAACTAGTTTGGAGTTCCCTAACAGACTATTCTGAGAAGATAGACCGAAACAAACTCAGTGGTCAGTCTCTTTTGAAGTTTAGACATAATCTGGGTCAGGCCATATATGCAGGACCATGCAGATTAGTGTCAAACATGGTCTTTTAAGGAAAGAACTACATAGTTTTGGGTGGTCCAGTGCACGCATTGTCAGTAATAGTGTAGCTCAAACTGAACTTCACTACTCAACTAGCTCAACGACTCGATGAACAATCACACTTATCACACTAATATTATAAAGGCGAAAGTTTGTGAGTGTGTGTGTGTGTGTTTATATGTTTGTTACTTCTTCACGCTCAAACGGCTGGACCAATTTTGATGAAATTTGGTATAGAGATAGCTTGAGTCCCGGGAAAGGACATAGGGTACTTTTTATCCCGATATTCCCACGGGATCGAGACTTATGCGGGTAAAACCGCGGGGCGCAGCTAGTACGAAATAAAGTACATTTGGGTAGGCCGCATAAAGTACTCAAACTGCCAGACAATCGTTAAAAATTAAATAAAAAAAAGAAAATGGACCTCATAGTCCTCACTTTGAGATAAGGGCAGGAGAATGATGACGATGATGCGGAGTTAGAGGATTGAAAGACCCTCGATATGTGTGATAAGTGTTATGACCATGTGAGGTGGTCTATATTTCTTCTAGGTTTTCTATGCTGAAGAAAATCTTGAGAAGGAAAATAGAACAGCATCTCGAAAAACTTAAAGAAAATGAAAGATAATTTTCAATAGCATGTTAGGAGTTGGCGCCTGTTATATCTCTTTGTTTTAGAAAATATGTACCTAAGTATTTTATTAACACAGCTTGTTTCACTAAACTTATTACATTATAATACAATATTTATAACATCATCTACCGGCTATTATATGCGTAGTACGTTTGAAAATATTATTACTTACACACAGTGAGTGTGTAATAATATTGAAATATTATCGACGATTTCCTACATCTCACGTGACTTTTCACATGTGATAGTTATTAAAATAATATCCAGTGACACTGGAGAAAACAATAAACTTTATTGTTTTTCGATCATAATATGACATGAATACTTTTACAAACACTCAGGCCTGGAACAGTTTTATTTCCTCTCTTTTATCAACAAGAACTAATATGTCTTTAAAAAACGCGGATTGAAGCTGCAACCAGTATAATCTCAATGATAAAGTTACGCATCTCATTACACCGCTTTTATTATTCCTAATGCCGTGGTATAAATTTTAGCTAGTGATGGCAGGACCGACTGTCCAGGGCGCGAGACGTATTTTCAAGTATCCCTACTCGGGAGGATTCTTATGCACTTTAGCGGGGGAATTGGACACACATAAAAGAATATTTTAAACCTATGATGGAATGGATTAAGAATTTCATTTGAACCCTCTGTTTGTGATGCTGAAAATCTGTAGACCACAAAAATATTTCGAATTGATCGAATTGAAAGTGCCAAATCCAATTGGTCATACACCAGATGGCAAATTGGCAATCATAGATCCAGAACAGACGGCATAGCAACTGTATACGATAAGAGACAATACACCAACGAATACACCTCTCATCCGATAAAAGGTGAACGAACTTGAAGGCTTTATCTGATTATGCAGAATCAAAGGTTACAATGAGTTCAACTGCTTTGTGTTGCTAGGTGGGAGTTTTCACCAGTTTACATAGTAATTTTGTTACAGAAGAAGGCAGATTTTCTTAAAAATCGAGACTTTCGTCGGCCAAAAGAGGAATGAAGAACATGGCGTGAGGAAATTTTTGAATATGAATGTGGATTGCTATAAGAATAAGGGAAGACCAAAGAAACGAGAGATGGATTGTGTGGAACATGATATGGTTAGAATGGAGGTGACTGCTGATTTGACGACTAATAGATAATTATGTTTATGGAAGTAATATAATGGCAATCATGTCATTTGGTTTAAATATGTTTTTATTTTTATTATCCTTTATTTCAGTAAATACATATAAATTATATTTTTGAATATAAAAACATTTAAAAATATAAAAAATAGTAGCCACCGGTATCGGGAACAGGGTCCAAGCTACCGGCGGTCAGGGCTCCAGAGAAAGGAACCTCCTGACAATGCGAGCCGTGTCCAGAAGTACTGCTTTCTGAACCAAGCCCTTGATCCAGCTGCCCAACGAGAGCCTCCTCAGGTGTTGGTCGAGGCTCTTGGCTATCAATCCATTGGCTGTAACGACTATTAGCACAACGATTGCCGAGTCAACATCCCACATGTCCACAACCTCGCGAGCGAAGTCAAGATACTTGATTTGTTTATCTTTCTCGGTTTTCACAAGGTTTTCATCATGCGGGACGGTTATGTCAACGATCATTGCGCGCCGCTCTAATCGATCCATCACTATATCAGGCTTATTGGCAACAATAGTCCTGTCAGTGGTGATGGATTTTATTTTATGTATTTTTTAAATAGATTATTTTTTATTTTGTGAATGTGAGAACGTTGTAGCACATAGGCCTTGTAGACTGTAGATCATTTTCTATTTTATTAAGTACCTGGTAAATGTTTATTGGCCTACACTGTCCTCCCATACCTGTTAATACTGTGGTTTGAAAACGTAGTACAAGCCAATTGTTTTTAAAAGTTTCTTGGCTGCTCTTCGCCATAGCAAACGACCAATTGGAACCGTGCACCTAGCTTCTGACGTTTCATAAGTGCCCATGTAGGTTTATTTGAAATTAATCATTATGATTGTGATGAAGAAAATCTGTTGCGGCGACCCCAAATAAATTGGGATTGGGGCAGGAGAATAGAGATTATTGTTTATCAGACAGCAGAATAAAATTTCCTTCAGTTAATACAGCTTCCGATTTGATAAGACAGACTACAATTGTGCGCAGTTGCCGATATTCACGATATCAATTGCATGGTTGAGTGAGGATGAGGAATATGCTTCAACTATTAATTCTTCTCCAATTCTGGTGAATTGGATCATATTAAAGGAAAAGTAAGGCACTGTGTATTTAATTTTATCACCACTACTCTCTAAACCATGCATGTCCTAGAACCAAAAATTACAAGACGTGTGAAATCCGCCAAGCCGCACTGGGCCCGCGTGGTGGGTTATGGCCCACTCAGCACTCTCTCTCACAGAGAGGAGGCCTTTGTCCCAACAGTGGAAACTTTATAGGCTGATTTAGCTTAAATTATAAAGGAAAAGAAGAAAGTGTTTGAGGAATTGGTAGAAATGGTCGAGTTGCAAGAGACAGATGGTCTAGTCACAGACCAAGAATGACAAATTAATGGCGCAGCAATTATTATATATATGTAGATAGAAAAGAATTCTAAACAATAAACATTGATTGTCTTTCACAAGACTATTTAATTAAACGTATCATCAAACTAAATTGTATTCCAACGTTCAATTATAAACAATTCACTTTCATTGAAGACAAAGACAATAAATTATCATCAATAAGTTTTTCTACAAGTAGAAATAGGGTTTATATAATACTGTGTCGATTGACCCTCAGGTTATCGGTACTACGCAGTACCGACATGGTGGTCAGAATGGAGATAAATCTTACGATATGTCAGTGGTAGATTGACCCCTGTCTAATTAAGAAACAGTGTATAGAGAACTTGTATAAAGGCAGGAATATGAAGCAATCTAAGGCTAAAATGGAGTGAGGGGAGATCATGAATCAACGAAGGTAGCGTGGGAAACCTCCCCGCTAGACGGAGCGAACAAATAAGGCAGCTGGGACACCGTGTTTAAATAATGAAAAACTTTTTAAGAAAAAAAAAAACCGACTTCCAAAAAAACACTACAAAGTGAAAAATAACTTTAATTTCGGAAGTCGGTGTCTTTGGATCTGTATTTTAGTTTTTTGCCACCGACTTCCGAAATTAAAGTTATTTTTCACTTTGTAGTGTTTTTTTGGAAGTCGGTTTTTTTTTTCTTAAAAAGTTTTTATTTCACGCTTTTTAGTGGGTCTGCTTATAATTTATCTAAGTTACAATAGCTTAGTGCTCATCGCCTTTTACAAACAAATTATTGCTTTTCCCGATGCAGGGAAGTTAATTGTTGAGGAGTTCTCCAGGTCCACCATCAGCTCCATTGTGACGAGCATAAATTGCTTAGCAACCATATTAAAGTAATCGAATAGCAACCCGTGAAATACTTATATTAGGTCCTTACATATGAAATTGGCGTTTTTCGTACTGGCCACTTTAATCACGAATTTCTCCTCTTTGGTAAGGAATTCCAAATTCAAATTTGTACAGCTATTTACTCATGTATTTGTGCTTCGATGACCGTCATTCATTTGTTTTTTTTCTTCTGTTTTTTCTGTTTGCGTCACTCATTTTACAAAATGGAAAATTTAAAATATCGCATTATTTACGAGTACGAGTTCCGCCGTGGCACTAGTGCTGCGGAAACGACTCGAAGGGTGAATGATGTGTATGGCGGTCATGTTGCAAAAGAAAACACAGTTCGTTTTTGGTTCCAACGTTTTCGTTCTGGAAATTTCGACCTGCAGAACAAGCCCCGTGGACGGCCTGAGACCCAAGTTGATAATGGAGAATTGAAGGCTATTGTGGAAGCGGACCCATCGCAAACCACGTCCGAGTTAGCTGCAGGCTTCGATGTTAGTGATAAAACTGTTTTAATTCACTTGAAGCAAATTGGGAAGATTAAAAAGCTTGAAAGGTGGGTACCTCACGAATTGACTGAAGCAAACCGGCAAACGCGCGTCGACTGCTGCGTTACATTACTGAACCGGCACAACAATGAAGGTATTTTAAACCGAATCATTACCTGTGATGAAAAATGGATTCTTTACGATAATCGGAAGCGCTCAGCGCAATGGTTGGATCCTGGCCAGCCAGCCAAATCCTGCCCCAAGCGAAAATTAACCCCAAAAAAGTTACTTGTAAGCGTTTGGTGGACTAGTGCCGGTATTGTTCATTACAGTTTTCTCAAATCTGGCCAGACTATTACAGCTGATGTCTATTGTCAGCAATTACAATTACAAACCATGATGGAAAAGCTAGCGGCTAAACAACCAAGGCTGGTCAATCGCTCCACGCCACTGCTGCTTCACGACAACGCCAGACCACACACTGCGCAACAGACGGCTACCAAATTAGAAGAGCTTGAATTGGAATGTCTTAGACATCCTCCGTACTCCCCGGACCTTGCTCCAACAGATTACCATCTTTTTCGCAATTTGGATAACTTTTTGCAAGGGAAAAAATTCAACTCCGATGGGGCAGTCCAAATCGCCTTCAAAGATTTTATTGATTCCCGTCCGACTGGTTTTTTTAGTAAAGGGATCAATGAACTACCTATAAGATGGCAAAAGTGCATTGAAAACAATGGTTCATACTTTGATTAATTAAATATATTATATTAAAAAATATTCGACTTTTTGTTCCTTCCATACAAAACGCCAATTTCATATGTAAGGACCTAATATATTATTGAGTAGTTCCGGAGGCCATCTGTGGTCTTCATCATCAGTTCCACTTCACCAAATGGTGCTTTCCGAGAGCAAGTGCACGAGTTACTATAAAAAATACCCAAATCGCTATAGGTGTGCCTATAATATTTGAAGAGTTCCTTCGATTTCTCCAGGATCCCATCATCAAATCCTGACCTGATGTTTTTAGACTAGATGCTGATAATCCTGGCTGCAGCATCAGGCCAGACTTATGTCAACATTGCATTGAACTTAAAATTTAGTCCTGTTTAAAATGAGCCCAAACACGACCACTGTGCTGTAATTTCAAGGTTTGTACTTTTTCTGATGCTCCTGACTTCAGCATCAGGTCTCTATGTACTTCGGTGTTCCTCATTAACAGTACGTTTATCCACACATCGAGCCCTTTTCAATGAGCCTAAACACGATATATCTGCTGTTAGTTGTCGAGGAGTTAGGTACTCTGCAGACTATCCTGACTGCAGCATCAGGTCATGACTTGATGATCATGAGACCAAATGTGACAAATGCTCTATCAAACATCAAAACAATTTACTAAAAACAGCCCTTGCCTGTTCGAGTAACTTCTTACTGTTAAGGAGTTGTACCTTCCATCATCAGCCCAGCTACCTGAGATGGTGACAACCATACGCAAATACACAAGATACTTCATAAAATATGCGAAAAACAATAAGTGAGCCTATAAAATTTGAGGGTTGCCCTCGATTTCTCTAAGATCCCATCATCAGATATTAAAATGGTGACAATGGGACCACACGGGAAGCACCAGCTTTCAAATAAAAAAAGAATCATGAAAATCGGTTCACCCAGTCGCAAGTTATGAGGTAACAAACATAAAAAAAAAAAAAAAAAAAAAAAAATACAGTCGAATTGATAACCTCCTCCTTTTTTTGAAGTCGGTTAAAAAAGGTCAGATAGACTGCCGCTCCATGAAAAACAATGGTATTCAGTTGCATCCGGTGAGACTGGATGCCGACCTTAATGGTCAATTCCCAATTCCCCACTGAAAGAGTAGCGGCCGGCAGCGGCCATTATCCATAGTCATTTGAAGGCAAAGGAGGAGCAGCGCGGCGCCGCGAGGCTGCGCGAGCCTTCTAGCGAAAAAGAGGAAAGTCACTTGCTTTTACGGCAGCTGCGCGCTGCTGCTCTTTCAGTGGGGATTGACCCTAAAAAAGTTGGGAATGGCTAGGGTGATTGATAGAGTGTTTAAGACTCAATGTATTTAAAGTTGTTCATATAAAGCAGTGGAATGCTTTTAGCAAGAACGTCGGGTAGTAGGTAAATAGTCCGAGGTGGCCAAGGCATACTGGATTAGGAAGACAGAGAACCGGGTCTTTTGGCATAATTTGACAGGGCTGTGCAGCAGCCGTGCCTCGGAAAGCACGTTAAGCTATTGGTACCGGCTGTCATTTGTATATCTTTGACAGTCGTTACGAGTACCCAGTTACTGGGTAATATGATACCCCTTGGTAAGACTGGTTGTCAGACTTTCGGGCTTCTAACTACCCGTAACAACTGTCAAAGATCCACGAATGACAGCCGGAAATAGTTATTTGTTATACAAGAGTGCAAAGTTGAAAAATCTTTGCACTCGAGTGCAACACGTAACTTTTCATTCCACCTCAGCGAGGAAATGACTAAATGCAAAAAAAAACGTTTACAATCACAAGATAGGTACACTTTTATTTCAGTTTAGGTATTAATTACTACATTATGACAGGTAAGTATTACAGAATAATCTTTAAATTATAACAAAATAATACTAAGGTATAATTAAGAAAATTTTAAAGTAACGTTGCTACAGTTATTTAAATTGAGTGTAATATTTTTGTTTGGTACTGTAATATTGGTGTTAGTCACTTGTGTACTGTTTTTCGGTAAACTATCTGTCATACTTAATAGTTGTACCGATTCATCGGATTCCCTTGGCGTGAATGTTGGAGAGAGAGGGAGATGGTTAGGTGTTTCATAACGGCTTATTTTTGATGTAGAAGGGCCAGTCCAAAGATCCGATTGAGGCTCTTTCAGTGTAATGGCTCCTACGATGCCTTCACATATTTTAGACTTATTTTGGATGGAATCCTCTATGTATCCCTCTACAACTGCATTGGACTTCCAGCCTCCGTGGCGCTTAAGGGACAGGAGATCAGCTCCGGAATCAGCCAAAAGTGTGGCTGAAGTTCGTCGGAAACAATGACCCGTGTACAACAGGGGTTCTGGAAGTTCAAGAAATGTTGCTATTTCTCGTGGGATACTGCCAATTTTATTAGTACCCATAGGCTGTCTAACACACTTTCCATTGCGATACTGTAGAAAAAATCTATTGATTGGAGTGTTAGGCGGGCGTAAGGCTTGATATTTCTCAACAATCGTTACGTATTCCTTGCGAATGACGAAGTTGCGGTCTCTTTTTGTCTTTGTATTAGGTAAATTAATTAATAGTAAGTCATCTGAATGTTTCTCAATGTTTTTGACATTAAGTTGTGTTAGTTCATTAGTTCGACATGCTCCGTTTATTCCAATAATAAGAACAACCTGTAACGTAAAGAGTATTGTAGTAGATAAATGAATAAAATTGATATGAACGCATAATTATGCCTATCAACATCTACTAAGTATACTATTTAATTGAGATTAATATACTTAAGTAGATACTGAATGTGCAACTGACTTACTTTTGCCGCCAAATATACGGAATCGGGTGCTTCGTTAAGAAACTTTTCAATATCAGATACTGTGAAAACCTTCGATTTTTTTGGTTGATGACCAGATGAGGCTCTTTTTAAAAATGCCACTAATTTAGGATAGGTATCGATATGTTTGTCTTTTTTCATCTTTATTGTTGCTTTTAGCATCGAATACGTACTCCATAGAGTGCTTGCTTTCTTGTTCTCGGATAATTCTATAAAATATGCCAGCAAAACGTTTTCTGAGAAAGTTTTGGCTCCTTTTGCTAGTCGCCACGTGTTGAACATATCGTACTGTTTTAAATACTTCTCGCGTGATTGTTGAGGGAGAAAGCTCATTTGCGCATTATTAACAGTTTCAGTCAATTCTGTTGGCGTCAAGCAAACTTCCTCGTCGCTAGAATCACTCATTTTAGTTTTTTCACTTGTTTTCAAGTTTCTTGTTTTTAATATAAGGTTTAACAATGACGTGAAAAAATGCCGCGTAAAGAACCGCGTACAAAGCAAATTGAAAAAAGAACACCAAGAAGGTTCCGAGTCTGAGTTTTTAACAAATTAAAAAAAAGTTGTATGATATATTCGGCACCATAGAGGTAGCAGTAAATAGGTTTAATGTTTTTTTTAATTCACAAACTTAGTGCACACGATGTTCTAAATTCAATTTACTTTATCCTCTAGAGAATAAAAACGGCTTTTCCACTCAGATATTGAAGATTAAAAATACTCTTTCCGAGATGGTGGGATGAAAAAGTGCTTTCCGAGGCACGGAGGGGTCTCGGTATGTAAAGATGGTCACCCATCCACAGGCCAACCGCAGCTAGCGTAGCTTAACCTGATCGATCGACCTGTGCGGCTGGTATTATTTAGCCACGGGCCCCTTACAGTGACTGAATTTACTATATCTTTTGCACATGAATTGTATAAGCAGATAACACAACCACAACTCTTCCGAAATCACAGATATAGACGTTTTATAAATAGTACTCATTGTAGGTCCTCACATGCGGTCAAATGTGGTTACTCACATGTTCGGTCACGGAGGCTTATCATTTGGGCTGATAACGATGTAGGTACCTACCCCTTGTGCCTACAACACTAAATAAAACGATACTAAAACATTGTATCCACTGAAACCGTTCGCAATCTTATCAAATTAACTCCAATTAACCTTTTCGGTTTAATCGAGAACATCCAGACAAAGCAATTGAACTTTTAATAAGTTTTTAGTCTGGGAAGGAGCCGTTGATCCCGGCTGTCATTCGTAGATCTTTGACAGTCGTTACGGGTAGTCAGAAGCCCGAAAGTCTGACAACTAGTCTTACCAAGGGGTATCGTATTACCCAGTAACTGGGATGAGCAGTGGCGTGCATTGCATATAGGCATATATAAGCAGTGCCTACCTCGATATATCAACATATGCCTGTCAATTACATTTTAGTGTGTGCCCCACAATTAAGAAACTCACAAAATTATCATACCTAACAAACAAAATCTTCATACAAACATGCGCGGCAGTAGGCAGTCGCCGGACGGCCTACTCGGCTCCCGTACTATTCGCACATTGTCATTGGTCTTTGCTCGTTCAAGTTAATACGACAAAATTAAAAATACGTACGTCTCACGCGTAATACCATGACGTTCGACCATCGCATTTATCACCTACTCAAATAACCAAACTTTTGACCTCACTTTTTTTCTGATTAGTGACCGCGTTTGCCTAGACTAGACCCGGCCTAATGCCTACCTATTCTGAAAACCAATGCACGCCACTGGGGATGAGGCAGTCGCTCTAGGTAAACTACTGGTACTCAGCTGCATGAGCTGCATCCGATTAGACTGGAAGCCGATGCCAACATAGTTGAGAAAAGGCTAGACAGATGATGAATATGGGATCCTGCCGTTTTGCCGAAAAGATTTTGCCAAATTTTCATTACCCAAACAAATTTTAGCAACCTTTTTTTATACCAATGTAATATTTGGAATAATTTTAGTACGCACATTTTCATTTGGTCAAATGTTTACTCGGCAGAATATTACTTGGGATAATGTCATTAAGGCATTTGGTCTTTAATCAAATGATTTATTACAGCAAACAATCTTTACACAATGAACATTTAGTAAAATTTTCGCTGTGAAAAAAAAATACAAAAATATTTTTTTTTGGGAATTATATATTAAAAATGGGGAATTATAAAACGAGCGAATAAAAAAAAACTTAGCGACTGACTCCGTCGACATAGGATGCAAGAGCGAGCGAAGGGCACCCCGAGATTAGGTTTGGTTAGGTTACTTTAAACCCTTTACACAGAAATAGGGGCCCCGCGAAGCGGGGCTCCGTCGACATAGGATGCAAGAACGAGCGAAGGGCACCCCGAGGTTAGGTTTGGTTAGGTTACTTTAAACCCTTTACACAGAAATAGGGGCCCCGCGAAGCGGGGCTCCGTCGACATAGGATGCAAGAGCGAGCGAAGGGCACCCTGAGGTTAGGTTTGGTTAGGTTACTTTAAACCCTTTACACAGGAATAGGGGCCCCGCGAAGCGGGGCTCCGTCAACATAGGATGCAAGAGCGAGGGAAGGGCACCCCGAGGTTAGGTTTGAAAAATATGTTATACCAACTGAAATATTTGACTAGATAAAAAATGGTAAAAGTACTAGTTGGTGAACTAGTTATTGTTCAAACGTTCACTTGCCAAACATAGGTTTTCGTAACAATAATTTGTAAAGAGATTTTTTGGTAAGTAATAATTTGGCAAATGAAATTATGCGAAAATTTGTTTGGGAAGTGATAATTTGGCAATTTCTTTTCGGTAAAACAAGGGAGACCCGATGAATATACAAATAAAATGATTTATGAATAAACACCACAACTTATAGTTTTTTTGTATCAGTTAGTTTAGTTTTTATTTGTATTCTGTAACCATGGCGAGGCATGACTGCGCAGAAGCCGAAGGTCAAACCAATGACTTGTTTTCATACATACAATTGCTATGCTAGTCATTGTAATGTTAAAAAAGGTTACTGCGATGTTGTATCAAGTAGATGGTTACATACATAATTATCTATAAGTAGGTACTTCCATGGCTTATTAGTCGATTTGCACGAATTTACTCGCCCGAAACGGGCGAATCTACACTTTTAAATAATATTATTTTCTGTAAGCGTCCCGCAAGAAATTTATTTATTTGCGGGCGAATCGACAACTCCAGAAATATGTTTATGGTAACTGGCACATTTAGAATTTTATAGAAAAAATAATATTAAGTATTTGAAAATGTCGATTCGCCCGTTTCCGGCGAGTAAATTCGTGCGAATCGACTAACAAGCCACTTCTATACAAATAAAGAATTTGTTTTTTTGTTTGAACGCGCTAATTTCGGAACTACCAGTCGGATTAGAAAAATTATTTTTGCATTTTATATACCAACTAGCTGTGCCCGCGACTTCGTTCGCGTGCATGACAGAAAACGTTTTCATTTTTTTGCGCGGAATCCTAATTATTTTTCAAAAATAAAAGTAGCCTAAGTTACTCCTTATTACACCAGCTATCTGCCAGTGAAAGTCCTGTCAAAATCGGTCCAGCCGTTTCAGAGATTAGCCGGAACAAACAGACAGACAGACAAAAAATATATGTACAGTCAACAGCAAAAGTAGATGATGAAAATCAGAAATTCAATACTAATGAACGGAGTTCGCGTCATATCATATATGGCAGCTGTACTAGTAGTAAATGTTTGGTATAACTTACAATCACATACTTTTGAATCACTTCGACACCTCACAGTTCTGACGCGAACTCCGTACATTAGTATTGAATTTCTGATTTTCATCATCTACCTTTGCTGTTGACTGTACCATGTATACATCCATATGCATTTAGTAAAAAGCGGTTATTTTAATATTACAAACAGACATTCCAATTTTATTCATTTGTATAGATGGAGACATGGCAACGTCATCAAGCATTATATTATTGAATGGCATTGTTGAAACAGGGATAGTAAATGTGATGATTAGAGTTTGGTAGGTAAGTTCAAATTCCTGCTAAAATTACTTATTTGACGTAAAATTATTTATTTATTTATTTATTAAAACTTTATGCACAAGTAAAAAAAATAATACTGTACAAAGGCGGACTTAATGCCTGAGGCATT
This sequence comes from Amphipoea lucens, assembly GCA_947508005.1. NCBI lineage: Eukaryota > Metazoa > Arthropoda > Insecta > Lepidoptera > Noctuidae > Amphipoea > Amphipoea lucens. The sequence continues at coordinate 18,835,398 of OX382375.1, forward strand.
TTCTACCAGTCAACCTTAGGGTGATGCAGCGACAAAACATGGCAGGTGCAACATATAGGAGAACTAGCTAGGAAATGAATATAAAATACAATATATACACAGATACATACATACATACATATAAACCAGATGAACTCTCAGGGGAAAAATGATCGGTAGAGGAGAAAACGAATCCAGCAAATCAGCGCTGGGATGTTACGGCCAACTTCTGCCGAATATGTTCACGTGCCTTCACTTTAAAAGATAACCGACTGGTTGCCGTCCTGATGTTCAGAGGGAGCGCATTCCATAGAAAGACCGCCTGGACAAAGAAAGAAGAATGAATGAAACCAGAACGGTGAGAAGGACATCGTAGAAGGCGATTGTTGGTTGAACGAAGATTTTTAGTATGGGCAGAGCATAAATATTGAATTTGAGAAGTCATGTAAGAAGGGGCAGTGGGATTGTCAAGAATAGAGAACAACGTAGTCAGCGCCCTCAACTCTCTGCGCTGGCGAATGGGTAACCATTTTAAAAGCCGCCGGTGCTCGGAAACATGGTCATATTTACGAAGATTGAAAACGAATCGAATGCAGTTATTGAGAAGACGGTCAAGTTTATTGAGGAGATCTGCATTCAGGTCATAGTAACACACATCACCATAGTCAATTATGGGAAATATTAGGGACTGTACAAGCATTGCCTTTATGTGTGAAGGGAGAAGGTTTTTCAATCGATAGAGCGACCGCAACGTTCCGGTGACTTTCTGACTAACAGTCGTGACCTGCTTTCGCCAGTCAAGACAAGTGTCGACATGCAGACCAAGATTCTTCACATCAGAGCTAAACGGGATGACTGAGTTGTCGAAGATCACAGGTGGCACAGTTAAGCCATTCAGCTTCCTCGTGCTGTAGGGGCTGCCTACTAAGATAGCCTGACACTTGGTGGGGTTAACCGCCACCCCGAATCGATTAGACCAGTCTTTAACGACATCTAAATCCCGGTTTAGCTCATCAATTGCATCTGATATGTTGAAAATTATCTTATCTGCTGTATAATCCTATAGATTACTGTATCTATTACATACGCAGTAGTTACGAAATTCGTATATTGGCTTTACTTATTATACACACAACTACAGGTAGGTATGTACTTACAGGGAAATTAAAAGTTTAATGAATGATCCATGTTTATAAAAATCTGTTATGGCGTAGTAGGAATATGAAATACTTATCTTTTACTCAATCAGATAGGACCAACTAGTTCGTGAAGCCATCTTTCAATCACAATCCGACGGATTTTGAAGGAATTTGTTAATTCATTGCTTCAAATCTTTGAAAAATTCGTTTGCTCAACAACGTAAATAACGTAATGAATATTGTTGAACTGTCAATATCAATGACATTGCCATGGCAAGTGTGTTACGCAATTACCCCGCTGGTATATGATTTGTAGCTATTGGACCTAGCTAAGTTCAATCCATGGGAATGAAACGACTTAGGTACTTAACCTGCTGACACATTATCGATCAAAAAAAAAGGAACAACCGACTTCCAAAAAAGACTACAAAGTGAAAAATAACATTAATTTCGGAAGTCGGTGTCGTTGGGTTCGCATTTTCGTTGTTTTAGCCACCGACTTCCGAAATTAAAGAAAAATAAAATTAAGAATTTTTGAAATCGATTTACAATTGCCGGAGATAACAGGCGTAACATACATCCAAAAAAATACAGTCGAATTGAGAACTTCCTCTTTTTTTGAGTCATTTAAAAACATCATTTAATTCCTGAAGGGGTGAACCAATCTGTCACTATAAAAAGAAATATAATTAATCAAAGTTAAAAAATACAGTCGAATTGAGAACTTCCTCTTTTTTTTGAGTCATTTAAAAACATCATTTAATTCCTGAAGGGGTGAACCAATCTGTCACTATAAAAAGAAATATAATTAATCAAAGTTAAAAAATACAGTCGAATTGAGAACTTGCTCTTTTTTTGAGTCATTTAAAAACATCATTTAATTCCTGAAGGGGTGAACCAATCTGTCACTATAAAAAGAAATATAATTAATCAAAGTTAAAAAATACAGTCGAATTGAGAACTTCCTCTTTTTTTGAGTCATTTAAAAACATCATTTAATTCCTGAAGGGGTGAACCAATCTGTCACTATAAAAAGAAATATAATTAATCAAAGTTATAATCATTGCCAAGTGATGAAATGGAAGTGATTGAACTAACGTTTGGCACGAAGTAATATGGTGATTGAATATCATCAGCACATGTCAATTGTGTTATAATTATCTATGTACGACTGTACGTATAAGTCTACGAGTTAACTTTTTTTTTACGACTGTCGAGGTTTTTTTAATACACCTACTTAGAACATTTTTGAAGTGAAAACTTCTTTAGGCGCGTTTGGCATTTTTTGAGATAGGGAAAAAACCATTGAATTCGCGCCACTGTTACCGTAACCGACACCGCTTCGGATGTCGTCGGCTAAGTATTCTAAGCTGCTAACTCCATTTTTGGCTTAACTCACTATTTAGTATCAAATGAAAGAGAAAATTCTATGTTTATTCTAAAGATACAGTTAAGCAATGTTATGCAATATGGTTGGCACATATCTATACCTACTCTTCCAGGTGAGTTACGGCAGAAATAGGTGAGGTTTCTCTTTCATTTGAGACTAGTCAGTTAAGCCAAAAATGGAGTTAGCAGCTTAGAATATTTAGCCGACGATGTGTTCGGCTGTCCTCGGGATGTACTCGGTTTTAATGTATTTCCGATATGTCAGTGAGTGATGGCAAAGTATTCTTTTTGTGTTTTGTTTTCACTTGTGTCGGCACTCCCGCAGTGCCACTGTTTTTTTTTTCAGTCCGGGGCAGTGGTCCAACTTTTAACTGTAATTACGGATCACCTATAAAATGGCAATCGATCACAATGCCTTTCATTTTGACAGTTCAGCCACGTTCATTGTGCTATTCACGTTGTTAAGCAGACGAATTTTTAAAGCCTATGAAGCAACGGCTGCCAAAGATAAAGGCATTGCGATCGATTACCATTTCACATGTGTTACACAAATTACTCTGCTGCTTATTTCTATGCTATCTGACTAAACTACAAAGGCTTCAAATTTCGTATTGCTTAAACACTAATCTGAGCGAAGGAAAATAAAAAAATAAACCACAGCCTGCATATTCAAGGACACAGATGTCTCCTGCCCGTGTATTCTGACTGAAACTGAAAGATACCACCTGGCGCGTCACACGAAAAATAATATTATTGATTGTGATACATTTTTAGTATTAGTATTACGTGTGTTTATTAGTCACAATGGTGTTGACATAGTAAATGTAATGGGTGGCCAAAACAATTGCCTATCACAGTATATCGCACCGTGGAAAAATACTCTAATAAGTACTATCGCACTGTGTGATAAGAACAATAGATCATCATCATCTGCCTAGCCTTTTCCCAACTATATAGGGGTCGGCTTCCAGTCTAACCTGATGAAACTGAATACCAGTATTGTAGAGCAGTATCATAATATGGAATTATTAAAAACAAGCTGGATTTCTAAAAGAAGGCATCATAATTGCTTTCAATTTGACAGTTCAACGAAATTAATCTCGATAACTAAGTATTTGAACACAATTATTTTGTTCAGTTCTGTCAAAATTTTGAAAGCAATTGCGATTGGGAGGGTGCAGTTCCCATCGGAGGACTCTGATCCCTAATTTGAATGGCTGCCGCATAGTTTTAGTCAGTAGGAGACCCTACTGTACCTACTGCCTTTTGCAAACGGAGGGCTTTTACGAGGATTGCGAAAATAACAAGAAAAGGTACAAATGGTAAAATTACATACACTTTGTCGAATCCCACAAGAAACAGTAAAACAAATGTCTTGTCACTATAATGCAAAGACCTGCACCCTAATTGCGTAACACACTATCAATCGGAATCAGAATCATTTCGAAGCCATTGCTCCATAAGTTCGAAAAATTTGTCTGCTCAACTCGTAAATAACGCAATGAACGTTGTTGAACTGTCAAAATGAAACCGATTCCGATTGATAAAGTGTTACGCAATTGCCCCGCTGCATCGGTCAATGGCCAATGGCCAATTCAAGATACCAAGCATTTCCTCAATGAAAAAATACTTCAAAGTATAAACAAAAAGACACACTTATTGATTGTACACATAAATAGCACTCTTGATAAGTGCTACCTATATATTTATGTATATAACATTATGTTAGTACGTGCGTCATTCGCAACACACCTCCTGAGCAGTAGTGTGTATATATGTACATAAGTAACTATGTTATTATATGTGTGGGTGTGCCTGTGTTTGTGTAGCACTTGAATTTTCTGCTGTGTCATTATTTTAGGTAAAAAGTAGTGATTAGTGTTCTGTTTAAGCTACTTTTGATATTGGGTGGGTGGTTTTAATAAACCTGTGTGACCTTTGGTAGAAAATCGAACTATTCTTATGTATGAGAAGTAAAGGAGAACATAGAATTGGCCTTCCCATGTGTTTTTTGGCAGAAAATAGATCTATGTTCCTCTAGGCGACTAAAGGTGCATCCAGACAGAGCGAGGCATGCGCCGCAAGTGATTTTTTTTTTATATGTTAGATGCCTCAGCCTGAGGCAGCCGTTATATAGAATAGAATACTCTTTATTATGTACACCATATAAATTACAGACATATAGAAACTTTACAATGGGTGACACAATGGGCGGTCTTATCGCTAAGTGCGATCTTTTAAAGACAACCTTTGGATGGATTAAAAACGGGAATGACAGACAAATACTGTAGGTAGTCTGTTGTGTACAGTCAGCATCAAAAGTCGATTAACACTATCATTTTTACATGTTATTAAATTGACAACAACTTTTTTTCAATAAACTGATTTTTAGCTTTTCACATAATAGACAAGAGTATATACTCTAAAAAAATTCTTCTGCTGCAATTTTGAACAAATATTTTGAACAAATATTTTGCTCAATAACTAAGATTAAAAAAACTGAAGTGTTAATCAACTTTTGATGCTGACCGTACCATTTATACAATACAATAAATACATGCATAATGTATACGTGGCTTACCATTCGAAGCACACGCCTCGTAATGTCTGGACGCACGACGCACCTTTAGATTAACGTGGAATTGGATGGCCAGTAGTATCAATAATTATTAATCAACTCAGCCTATCGCAGTCCACTGCTGGACAAAGGTCTCTCCCAGACTGCGCCACAACAGCCTCCATCTTCCGCATCCAGTCTGTCCTAGTCACCTTCGTTAAAGTGTCGGTCCATCTAGCTGAGGGGCGTCCCACAATACTCTTTCCGATCAAAAATTCCGCGTATCTTATGTAATTATAACAGCTGGTCAAAGTCGACATTAAAAGTCTAATCTGATCAGTGAGCTATCAAATCTCGTGTTAGCTATATGTATATGTGATTGATGAACAACAGATAAAATTAAGTAATAGGGTTTCAATAAACTGGGGTTCCCTTTCCTAAGTTTGGAAATAGATTGTAGGAAAACACTATGTCAAGAAGGTAATTGACAATAATAGTTTTATTACCCTAGGAGTCCATAAATTACGCTATAGCAAACATTTCTAGTTTGGTTTAGAATTAGAAATTATACCTTGCGAAGCCTGTCGGGGGAGCGGTGAATGCTTATGCGAATCCCGCACCCCCGGCCATGGGTAGAGGTGGAACACCGCGGTGGTTTTAGCCGGTAAGAGTCCGGCATGCCCCTCTGTCACCCCCACGATAGAGGAAGTCCAGGACTTCCATCGCGAGAAAAAAAAAGGGTTCCGCGGGGTAATTGCGGAACACTAACAGTAGGAATGGTTTTCATTTTGACAGTTCAATAACATTCATTGCGTTATTTACGTTGTTGAGCAGACAAATTTTTCTAACATATGAAGCAATGGATTAGTAATATCCTTCAAAATTATTCAGATTGTGATTGATCGTGTGTTACGCAATCAGGTGCAGTAGTGTTTTATCCAGCACCCTAATTGCGTTAACTCGGAATGTCACTCCCATTAATTTTGAAATTACGACCAATTGTTTTGGGATGATCATTGAGTGTGTTACGTAATTAGGACTCTTCTTTGGATGATCATTGAGATTGCGTCCTGCAATTATTAGGGTGCTGGAATCTTTCCAAAATTGTCGGAAGTAATTCAACTTTTTATATTTGCACCATTTACGCGGAAAATCAATGCAGGCCGCTTTGGCATTATTTACTATACTACTGTTACATAAGAATTATTGAATCAGTGCCAAGTTCAGCGGGCAAGACCGTATTGTGTTACATATGAACGAGTTTTGTATGCATGGCGTTTTCGACCCTTAGCACTTAAACCATAGAGGTGGTAATGTCTTGTCTCGTTTTGAGAAAACCTGCAGTATATGTTTCTTCACGAGTGAGGGATTTACATTCTTATACAATTCACAATAGGAATTGATATAGTTTGCATGTGAGCTATTTGTTTCTACCGTTTGTATGTCAACATAGTTGCGTTGTGTCGCAGTTATATTTCTAATTTAATCTAATTTTGTATTGTGAGTTCGACGCTCGGGTTACCCAGGTGAAAATGGAGCGGCACCCTCGTCTATTTTAGTTTGTTGCCGCAGGAATTTTCCGAGATGTCATCGTTAGTAAAAAAAACTGCATTTTTGTAGCGAACAAGCGATTTTGACGATTCGACGATGACGATATTCTAACTTTAGATCGAGAGGAGGCCTGTCTCCTAGCAGTGGGAACATTACCGGCTGATTCTACTCCTTTTTTTGACGATCCTTAGATCCTTTATAGCACGAAGGCCTACCCATACACGCCACTGTCCTTGATCTACCCTACCGTCACTTATTTTACGTCTATCTTAAATGAAATTGCTACGAATCCCTCCAGCAATACTCATTAATCAAATATCTACGAGCGTGCAGCATTTTGCTATTCATCATGCATTGTGGTTTACAAGGAAAGTTCGAAACTAAACATGATGCTTACTAAGCAGATCACAAGATATTGTAAAACATTATGCAATACCTTTATTGCATAATGTTTTGCAATATCTAATATGTTTTATAACGTTCTTAAAATTACAAGAATTGCCAAGCAGCAATTCTTGTAATTAGGAGTCAATAAGTAAACCATAATAATATGTAAAGTAAAAAATAAGGTTGATTGGTTTTTTAACCTTGGTGGTTAAAAAACCAATCAACCTTATTTTTATTGATCCCAATATTTCTTATCTAAACCTGACAGAAACAAAATTTTTTGTTACAACATACATATTCGTGTGTAACAACTAAGTATGTATGTATGTTCAGGGTTCAATAGTTGGCCATGACCCATCGCATCAAAAGTAGGTAGGTTTATGTAATACCTATTTATTTATCGATATAGGTATGTGCGATTATATTTTCACCGGATCTAATTAAATTATAGTAGTGTAGTATGTGTATTAGGTGTTGTTGTCGTACACAACAGTGGGAACAGTTAAGGAAATAACCGTCTCTATCAATAAATCAATCTGCATAGCTTTTTTGAAACTATGTTAGGGTTGGCTTCCAGTCTAACCGGATGCAGACTAACCGGATGTGACTGCCTACCTGACCTCCACAACTCAGTTAATGGGTAATACGATACCCCTTGGTAAGACTGGTTGTCAACGACTGTCAATGATCTACTTATGACAGCCAACGCCTTAAAACGTGCTTTTCGAGGCACAGTGGGTCTTGGTATGTAAGGATGGTCACCCATCCACGGACCAAACGCGGCAAGCATAGCTTAACCTGATCGATCGACCCATGCGGCTGTTATTACTTAGCCACAAACCCTTCTTAATAAATGGGGTGCTGAATGAAACAATGAATGAATGAATTTTATTGCGTAACACAATTTCTATCACAATTCGAAGGATTTTGAATGAAGTTCCTAATTCATTGCTTCATATTGATGTTTGAAAAATTCGTATGCGCAACAACGTAAGCAATAAATGTTGTTGAACTTTCAAAACGAATGGCATTGCCATTGCTTAGTGGCAATTATCAATTACCCCGCTGAACCACAGTTTTACAAACTGAAGGTCAATGATCGATTATCCTTATCAGTTTTTGAGTTTAAAAAACTATATTGCGTAATGCCATATGTTTTGCAGCCATAGCGAATGGATTTGATTTATTATTTTACCGATTATAATTTTTCATGGTAATAAAAAATTCTGCTACGCTGATTTAGGAGTAACGGCAAAAAATACGTTTAGGTAAACATGAATTACTGCTTATTATCTGGGTTAACCTTGGAGGAAGGAAGTGGTGAAGGGCGGGCGTTCTTGGGGGAGTCCTGTCCTATTTAATTTTACGTTCGAAAAGTGAGATTCTCAGCCTTTTTTTTAAACAAATACCTTTGGATTTCTTGGAAACCTGCGGGGTAATTACAATGATCATCAATTTCAATGCCTTTTATTTTGGCAGTTCAGCAAACTTCGTTGCGTTATTAATGTTGCTGAGCAGATGAATTTTTCAAATATATGAAACAATGGATTTGGAGTTTCCTTCAAAACCCTCGGATTGAGATTGAAAGTGTGTTTAGCAATTAGGGTATCGGTCACATCGTGTGCATCATGTTGTATGTTTATGTATATCACTACAATATTATAAAAACAAAGCCCCCCCCCCCCCCTCGTGTCTGTCTGCATGTCCGAAAGTGATATACTAAAAAATAATGGACAAAGTGATTCATGAGGAAGGTTTAGGTGTATTAAGGGTTTGTGTGAATTGGCTGAAATATGACAACAATTGTTGCAGATGTCGGATCCCGTGCGACATTTTTCGACATCAACGCGGGCGCAGCCGCGCCGCGGCCAAAAGCTAGTGATCACACTAATATTATAAAGGCGACTGTTTGCGAGTGTGTTTGTATGTTTGTTACTGCTTCACGCAAAAACGACTGAACGGATTTGGATGAAATTTGGCACACAGATAGTTTATAACCTTATGCGGGTAATCGCAACACGTAGTGCAGTATATTACAAGAAACAGCGAAATGATTCACTCATTACATAAACTGTACTGTTACCACACAAATAGCCAAATTAATTTAATTTTTTTAATAAAGGATGACAAATATTATCATTCAAGTAATCTAGCGTCCTTGACGTCTCAGTCTCGTCTGGAATCACATGAGTAGATAATATATCTACAGTCTACAGAACAAGGCCGTTATTGTGGCACATCTTGTTTTAGAAAAAGTTCACTTGAATAGCTTGATTCTAAACCAATTACAGGCACTTTTGGATTGTCAAGGAGTCAGAAAGATGAAGCTATTTGCCCATTCCAAAGCGTATCTATAGGTAAGAAACTCCATGGACACTCTGTGAGAGTGGCGTAACCATTGATATAATAAATAATATATAAATGTGTTTAACAGTATTTTATGCTCGAAGGATGACAATTTGAAAGGGATCCGGAATTATATTATTTTATCACCGTAAAGATGTTTTTCATTTGACAATAATTGAGGTAAATGTTTTAACTTCCATTTTCATCGACAATTTTTGAAGTACAATTTAATGTTATCTTATTCAAACAATAAATGTTGGTGATGAGAAATAAAGTAGAAACCTCCTAAATACAGGTGAATGTGTTACTAATTCCCTCGAGTGAGCGATTGTGTAAGAATTTTATCTGAACAAGGTTTCGTTTATACTTTTATCAGATGCTTTTGTAACAGACTGCGTAATTAGGGTGCTGTGCTGTGCGTCTGGAAGTGTCTCGAGTCCGCATGAGTCGTGACCGTGTGACACCGAGGCCGAGGTAACGAGGGCAATGATAGCGAACCTATGGAAAAGTTTACATTCAAAATAGACACGTAAATAAAGGAATTTTTGTTCAAGGGAATTACTGATAACAAGATTTTATAGAATGCCCCAGAAAGGAGATTCAGCTGTTGTTATTATCAGGAGTTTAGAAATGGCAAACAAACACACCCACAATTCCAAAAGCTGGAGCTGTCAGGTAAACTAGTGTAAGAATGAAGGTGTAAGTGGTGCATAGATTTTTATAAGGCTTTCGATAAGGAAAGTCGATTCAGTAAAAAATCTTTAGACGGATGACATATACAGGGTGAAATTGAATTCATGGGCATCCTTTTAAGGGGTCATTGTACTCATCATTATGAAAAACTTTTACTATGGGACCAAACCTAAAATCGCGCAAAAAAAATCAGCTCTTCCCTACCGTTTGACGAGTTATGTGAACATAAATGCAAGGAACAGCTGATTTTTTTTTCGCGATTTTAGGTTTAGTCCCATAGTAAAAGTTGTTCATAATGATGAGTAAAAGGATGCCCATGAATTTAATTTCACCCTGTATAAGAGGAGGAATTTAGCTACTGAAGCGTAAGAAGACAGAGGCAACATAGCGTCGCTTCAGTACTAACACCACGTTATTTAGAAATAGCAACTATAAAGGCTCTGTTTGTTACCTTTTAGTTCATTTTCTTTTGGTTGTTTTCTTCATGTTCTGTTGGACGTTGCTTGTTTCTAATGGGTTGAAAAAACGCGGCTTTCGATTCTTTAGCGAACGGCATCAATATGTCAAAACCGCCAAAAATTGACTTACCTGAGCATCTATTCACAACCACTCGATACGCTTCCGTACCGTATCGAACATCAATCAATGTTATCGTAGGAGTCCTCTAAACGCTGTTCACAAGTCCAAACCCCGAAAATATTGTCAGTTTAAATCAAATAGACGACCGCTATTCTTCCGATAGCTGTTTGCTGTCGGAGACAAGGCAAATCAGGTTATCGAAATGTGTAATTTTCGATACGATAGCCTGTCGAATAGTTGTGAACAGCTATGCTGGCGATAGGTCGTCTCGTTTGGTCTAGCTAGTACTCCCCACTCTTCAGCGGTTGCGACTGTTGCTGCAGAGCCTTGGTCTGATGTCCAGGTAAGGCAGTGTAATAAAGGTGAGGTCACGTCCTATTCGGTAAGTATTTGGGACTTCGAAAGTACAGTATGTTATTTTACAGATAGGACTCTTGAACATAAATTGACGTACGCATCGTAAGCAAAATTGAATGTCGGATAAGTATCCCTCTAATCCATAGATTGCCACTATCGTGATATCTTTGGCGGTAAATTGAAAGGTTTATTTGAGGCTGTCAGTCTGAACGGAAAATGTCCATGAGAATTAGAAATTTGTTTGGTAGAATTTCGACTGTAGGGAATATTATTGACTGACATTATTTTGTACAAGTTGTATCAGATCATTAACATTCTAAAAGCTTGGAAATTATGTTTATTGATTATGTTTGTTGTTCATAATTGATTGTTTTGGGTTTTTTCTATGAAATAATTGATGATTATTTTTTATGGGTAAACATGGGTCTGGCTTGTTGTGGTAACTGGCGAATTTTTATCAGAAGGTAAGTCAGCTGTATAGTTTTTGCGTTAATTGCGATCATTAGTCAAAAAACGTAACATTCTAATTACCACAGGGCTACAGGGCCAGTACATTGTATCAAAGATAATTGTTTTACTAACTATCTCTAACAATAAGACATTATACAACCTATCCATCATGTTTTGACAACAATCTAGTACAATATCATTGTTCAAGTTTACAATATGTGTTGACGTATGCACACATTGTAAATATAGTAATGTTTATCTTTCATTCAATGGATAGATTTTGTTTTTAACTGGTGGACCTTTATTCCATATTTAAAAAGTGACTGACTGGCTTGAATGTGTTTCATTTAATAGAAGTCACGGGTGGATTGTCTATTATTTTATTCTTTTATGGCAGAACCTTTATGACAGGTTACATAGGGTAATAAGAGTGCCTACTGTAATTCAACTTGCAACTAGAAACAAACTATGCACAAGACATAATGTTTATTTTGCATCAGCAATAGATGTATTTAATCTGTCAAGCTCCGCTAATGAGACACAATTGATTTTCTATTGTTTGGTCACCGATCGGTGTCCCGCGGTCCTTGAGCGGTTAATATAATTTTCTATTTAGAAAAAGATAGCCATGGTATTAAATTAATGACCTGAATAAGGACCAAAGGCATATAAAGACTTAAGAATAATAAAACATGAGTTACATAACTATCTGCATAAGCTGGAAAATCAATAAAAGAACCGGGCCAGATAGTGACCCAGTACGGGGTATTAGGCAGCACAGTTAATAACCTAACAGCAATATATTTTATAACAAATAATAAAATTGTCTATGGAAATATTGGAGATAACATTCTTCTTTCAAAGTATGTTGTCACAGAGAGAGAAAAAATTACATAATATTTTAGCAAAAAAAAAAAACTACAAGATTCTGACTAGAATCATATTAAAATCTACTATAGTTAGTTTACCTTAACATTAATTTGATAAGCCTTCATGAACATTTATTCCTGAGATGATTTATTTATCAATAATCTACTACAAATCATTACCTTAATTTAATAACCACTAAAACTTAAATTTGATTGACAAAGGTCCTACTTTACTGCCTATAGGCAGCAGTATATAGGATATAAATAAAGATTAAAGTATTGATACTTAAATCTTTATTTAGCTATATCCTAAAGATACTTCAAACAAGATATTATGATAATAACTTGCTTATTTCTGACAAGCCTTTACTCCCTGTCTGTGGAAGCCATAACAAGGCCTATAATAGCATGCTGCATGATTAATTTTGAAGAAAAGAGGTTGATTCACGAGAATTAAGTTGTATACTACAAATACTGGCCAGAAACACGCGTCGCGTGCAAAGAAGGCACAGTGTATTCAGAGAAACGGGCACGTTTACCGGCTGGTCGGCCGCAAACAAATCATAACAATACTGACGATAATTGTTTCCCGCGCGGCTAACATCCTATCGCATTACATAAAACACCTTCGTTAAACACTCTGGCACTCAAATAATCAGCCAACTTGCACTTGCAGATCGATAAAACACCGCACCACAAACATAAATAAATCATTTGGATCGTTACTTGTCCGTATTGATTAAGCCCGCATATAGGCATTAATTAATCGATTTTCACCATTTAAGTACAGGTTTAAACCGTGAATATTTGTCCTATTTCATAATTAGTACATACAGTACTGCTAACGATACAGAAATATTGAATAACTTACCAAAGAATGGAGCGAAGCTGCAATGGTGTCTGGACTTCTGGAGTACCTAATGCACTGAATTATATTGCACTCTAGGACTTACGTAATGATAATCTAATGTAAGTGGATAATTTTATGCGTAAGAGGTCAACGTTCTTTATTTGTGAATAAATAATTGCAAGAAAAACTATTAAAACGTGTAATAACCTTCCGTAAAGTGTTTCAGTTTCGCGATGATTTTTGCTACGGGAATGGTTCGATATTCTGACACCAGAGGGCGCTTTTGTCGCAATTTGACATTTCAGTAATAGCTGCGTTCAAATGATTTTTTTGTAAATAACATAAAAAAGTTTTACTAAAGAATTTTAAAAGTCATCATCATCTGCCTAGCCTTTTACCAACTATGTTGGGTTCGGCATCTAGTCTCACCGGATGCAGCTGAATACCAGTATTTTACATGGAGCGACTGCCTATCTGACCTCCACAACCCAGAAATTTCAATTTCAAATTTTTAAAAGTATTTTAAGCATTATGTTCAGTTTGAATTTTGTTACGTTTTTCGCTGTTAGAATTATGTAAATATGCAAATAATTATACAATGTATAAAATACTCGCTGAGTTCAGAAACTACGAACACAAAAAAAAAAATATGTTAAGGTGAATGCGCAATTGTAGCCCGCGAAATTCAATTTTTCTTACGTTTTTTGCAATTTTCAGGTCAGTGTCAGGTTGTATCTTGATCAAAATATGATTCGCGACAATAACAGGTACGTATTTACAGAATTATAATAATTAGAATCATTAAAACATCTTTCTAAGTTAGATTTCTACCGTTAAGAACAAATCTCGTATGGAAAAGTGTTGATGGTAGAAATCTAACTTAAAGAGATATATTAATGATTCTAATGACTATAATTCTGTAAATACATGTCTATTATAGTCGCAAATCATATTTTGATCAAGATACAACCTGACACTGACCTAGAAATTGCAAAAAACGTAAGAAAATTTAAGTTTCGCGGTCTACCACTGCGCATTCACCTTAAACGTCAATTTAATATTTCAGACATTGACATACGTCAATCGAAAACCGCGGTTTTGTTTAGTCTTGTTATTGTTTTACGAATTCATTAGAAATAGTTAACTTTTACATAATAAATTATGATACCCAGTGCTCGAACAGCGCGTTTAGCCAGAGAGGTGAAAAACTTTGAAACAAAACCTCCTTGGGGGATAGTTTGCCATCCAAGAGAAGAAGACATTTACGATATTTTGAACTTCACTTTGCAAGGTCCTAAAGGATCCCCGTATGAGAACGGATCGTTTAAATTGACCGTTACTATACCACAGAAATATCCCTTTGAGCCACCACTCGTTAAGTTCTCTACGCCTGTTTATCATCCCAATATTGATAAAGGTAAGATTCCTAGAGTTACACTTGCACATAGTTCATGCTTCCCCTTCATGTGCTCTACCCAGAGAGTATTATAAATATCCATGTGCTACCAAACACAGTGAAGTAAAAGTATCAATAATTGCTTAAGCAGTTTCCTTGAATTATCTTTATCAACCATCTCAGGCAACTAAAGTCAGCCAGTAATTAAATCATCAGTCATGAATTTAAAAAAAATTCATGGGTTGTTCTTAAAGATTTCATTTAAATCCTTTTATTTTTATTTCATAAGAACGAATAACATCTTACTTACTGTTACAGGTGGCAGAATATGTATGGACATGTTAAAAATGCCGCCCAAAGGTGCCTGGCTGCCCACCATCACGCTGGAGACCCTTCTAGTGTCCCTTCAGACCCTGATGGCCAATCCCAACCCTGACGACCCACTCATGATGGACATAGCCAATGAATATAAGTACAACATAAATAAATATTTGGAAAATGCTAAGAAACATACTGAAAAATATGCAAAGGGATAATAAATTTGTGTGGTGGTTTTAAAATTGTTGTATAATTAGATTATGTGAGTTACGCTAATTAGAACCTTATCTACTTGAAAAGGCAATGGGTAAAAGCGGTTAAATGTGCCAGTCAAGCCACATCTCTTGGGGACTATATCCTTTTGCACAAGAGGTCCTTATACAGGGTTATTGGAAAAACACCAACAACCTCTTTAACCGATTCCGTGCGGATGGCGCCGTAGAGGCGCCATGGGTATTTTCTGTGAATGGCGTGTGGTGCCCGAGAGGAGCCAAAATGTTTACCTGTAAAACTCGGATAAAACAACATTTTTCAGTGGTTATCCATAAATGAAAGTGTATTTATTTGTCACGCAGATTACGATTCCAGTGTTAGCTTCGGGATATTGCATGAAAATGCATACTTCAGGAGTATGCGTTTGAAAAATTTGTTCGCCGCCAGGCACTATAGTTTAAAAAAACTACCATTGCACTGAATCGGTTAAGAGGCCATTGAACTCATCATTATGAATAACTTTTATTATGGGACCAAAACTGACATGACATTGCAAAAAAAACTCAGCTGATTTTTTTGGTCTCATAGTAAAAGTTGTTCATAATGATGAGTACAGACGCCAGCACATTTTCCCAATCAACTTTGAACCTTATGCTTTAGCGATAAAGTTGAAAATTTATCAAAGAAATTTGACAGATTGTAGTAGCTTGATGTGCTGGCGTCTGTACAATGACCTCTTAAGAGGTTGTTAGTGTTTTTCCAATAATCCTGTATAGCGAAAGTGAGCACTACACGGGCGAGCGTATCGCGGCTATAGCCACACTGACATCAAATTCAATAGAAACTATGAAGCAATCTCCACACGGCGAGAATTTAATGGCTCGTCGAGACTATCGCCACGATTCTCTCGCCCGCAGAGAATTTTTGAAAATGTACCCCTAAAGGGAGTAAGTAAATAGGGGATGATATTTTATATGTAAAATCATTATGTTTGCCAATCCTTCCATACTAATATTATTATTATAAATGCGAAAGTGTGTCTGTCTGTCTGTTACCTCTTCACGCTTGAACCGCTGAACCGATTTAGATTAAATTAGGTATAGAGATAGTTTGAGTTCCGGGAAGGACATAAGTACTGTTTATCCCAATATTCCCACAGGATTGAGACTTATGCGGGTGAAACCGCAGGGCGCTGCTAGTGGGAAATATGTATTATCATTTATCAGGCACATGGCTTGTTACTAACAAGACCTACAAACTAATTACATAAGTAATCAAAAGAGGCCTTTCTTATGTTTTCACGGGATGGATTTCAGATTGTTTGTTAGGGTTTCATGTATTATGTTTAATAATACACGACATGGCAGTTACAGTTCTGTTTTTGTACAGTATAACTACAAGCACAAACATCATGTCAAAAACTCAAAATGTTTTTTTTTTTGGGGCATTTGTTGTAACTTAATTATAGAATCATAAAGTACAGTCAACAGCATGTCAGTAATGAATAACAATTGCACTACTAAGAGAACCCATACTGATTTGACAAAAGCCAAATTGTTACCATGTGTGCTTGACTGTACATGTAAATAAGAGACTGGTAAAATACTATTTTTAATAAACATTTCTTTATTAATTATCGTTTTATTAACATATAAATACAAACTGTACATTAGATATTACTGATTATAACATTACTGTGATTCATAATTCCAATAAAGGCATATTTGTGAATTTATTGTAAGTACTTACAGTATTTTTATATTACGAAGCGACGCGCGCTTTACTTGTGGTAACCAAGTGTAAAAATACGCTGTGAATGTGTGCGTGAAGACGGGTAGCGTCAGCACTTATCACACGTATAGATGGGTTTAAACCCGGTGCTTTTGGTAAACACCCAATTTTCTGGGTGTTTATCAAAAGCGCCGGGTTTAAATCGGGTGGATTGCCCATCTATAATCACACGCACACACACATACTTCCGACTTCGCCATCGGAGGGCACCGAGAGCTCCTACGCTTACACACACAGTCACAGCGTGTTTGAACATTTGATAACCACGAATAAAGTGCGCGTCGCTTCGTATGATCAAAATACTAATAACTATTATAACATCTTGATGGAAGACTTGAATTTGTAGTTATAAATATAATATCCACTTCTAGACAGTGGTTGTTGTGATGGAGAGTCCTAAGGACTTAATATTTGGGACAGTTTGCCTAAACTTAATTGTTAAATGAGGTAAACTCTGCGCGCACATGTAAAAGCTTTGTAAGCATAACTAAGAAGCTTTTTCCTGCTACGCGGCGTGAGCTTGAGCTTAGCGCGTGGGATACATCCGCACACTCCCCGATTTCTGCGTATGTAGGTACGAAATGATAGGTTGCGGGCCAGACACGCACGCGGGCACAATTCCGCATGGCAGGAAAAAGGCCCTAAATGTAGACTAGACCAAGCGCGTCATAGCGGAAAGACATTTAACTTCCCTTATGTCTATCCATAGAACAAAAGGCTATAGTTATTGAATACAGTATGTAGTCTAAGGCCGCTATCCCACTAACGTTTTACGAGCGTTGGCGCTTCTCCAACGTCTGCGCAGCGCCAACGTTGCGCAGACGCGACTTTAACGTCGCGAGTTTTTTGCGTTTTTTGGCAACAGGTACAATTACGCCGTCCCGCTCTGTCTGTGTGGGCGCGGGTGGGGGTTATCACTGAAACTCGCGACGTTAACGTCGCGTCTGCGCATCGTTGGCGCTGCGCAGACGTTGGACAAGCGCCGACGCCAGTGGGATAGCGGCCTAATATCCAAACAAAACGAACACAAGCATAATCAGCCTATAACATTCCCACTGCTGGGACACAGGCCTCCTCTCGGTGAGAGGAAGTGGGTCGTAATCCACCACGCGGGCCCAGTGCGGGTTGGTAGATATCACATGTCTTCGAATCTTTGGTTTGAGGACATACCCGGTTTCACAACAAGCACAAGTTTACAATTAATTCATTATACAGGGTTATTGGAAAAACACCAACAACCTCTTAAGAGGCCACTCTACTCATCATTATGAACAACTTTTACTATAGGACCAAAACTAATATCGCAAAAAAAAGAAATCAGCTGTTTCCTACATTTATGTTCGTTTAACTCGTCAAAATGTAGGTTTTGCGATTTCTGGTTGTTGGTGTTTATCCAATAACCCTGTATACTATTATATTCAAATTATTTTTGAAAAAGTTTTTCTACTCCGGCGTCTCCTGAGACCTAATATCATATTCATAATTATTACTTACTTATATTAAGGCGAATGGGTAGTTGTAGCCCGCGAAATTCAATTTTTCTTACGTTTTTTGCAATTTTCAGGTCAGTGTCAGGTTGTATCTTGATGAAAATTTGATTCGCGACTATAACAGGTACGTATTCACAGAATTATAATCATCAGAATCATTAATACATCTGTTTAAGTTAGATTTCTACCACCAACACTTTTCCATACGAGATTTGTTCTTAACGGTAGAAATCTAACTTAGGAAGATGTATTAATGATTCTAATTATTATAATTCTGTAAATACGTACCTGTTATTGTCGCGAATCATATTTTGATCAAGATACAACCTGACACTGACCTGAAAATTGCAAAAAACGTAAGAAAAATTGAATTTCGCGGGCTACAACTACGCATTCACCTGGTGAATGCGTAGTTGTAGCCCGCGAAATTCAATTTTTCTTACGTTTTTTGCAGTTTTCAGGTCAGTGTCAGGTTGTATCTTGATGAAAATTTGATTCGCGACTATAACAGGTACGTATTCACAGAATTATAATCATCAGAATCATTAATACATCTGTTTAAGTTAGATTTCTACCACCAACACTTTTCCATACGAGATTTGTTCTTAACGGTAGAAATCTAACTTAGAAAGATGTATTAATGATTCTAATTATTATAATTCTGTAAATACGTACCTGTTATTGTCGCGAATCATATTTTGATCAAGATACAACCTGACACTGACCTGAAAATTGCAAAAAACGTAAGAAAAATTGAATTTCGCGGGCTACAACTACCCATTCGCCTTAACTTTACATTATTATTTTGTGAGAAATTGAGTAAAATAAAACATAAAAGCATTCGCCCCTTTAATCATAAAACGAAACAACTCAAAATTTACATTATTCGAGTTTTTATCATAAAGTGAATTAACTTCAAACATAGAACACGTACAATCCAACAGCCAAATCGATACGACGTAAATGACAGAATTAGAAGACTATCGTTCTCTTTTTGATTAACGGACTCGAACAAGTTGGTACCGGTAAAGTGATACATTCAGTGATGCACCAACTTTGCTCAAGGTAAATTCTCGGAAAAATATTAAAAAAGCGGAGTAAAACCAAAAGAAATCGGTGTTTTGCTATTAGGTAATTATTTTATAAGCTTTTATTTATTCAAAAAGTGAATTTATTTGAGTTATTTCTCTTTATTAGAAATGTAGACGTAATTTGTGTCTATAGTATTTTGACTTAATTCAGTTTTATATAAATTGTATGATACCGTATTACGACACATTTCGAGTTGATGCAGTTTTATAATAAAATACATTAGCAAATCTAAATTAGATTATGTATTATTCCAGTATTGTACTATAATTTATCAAAAACTTAGTATTTTTTTGGTTTGTTCCTGTTTACTGTTAATTTGTCAGGTATGACTTTGTTTTTATTTAGAGTTATTTTACTATTTTAGAAAAAAAAGTGGGTGCCGTTAATAAATTAAAATATTAACAAGGGTATAATAATTATTTTCTTATAAAGAGAATGAGGTGGAGGACTTGGAAGGAGTTTAATAGATACGAGTACCTACTCTTTGTCCTGTTTTAGAATGTCTTCAAGGGCACGAAAACTTCATGGTCAACAATGTATCAAAGGTACACAGATGATCACCCACATACCTGCGCCATTTATTAATGTAAGAGTAAACGAAATATATTGTAATCTTAAAGGATGTGAAAAGTATCAGACAAGCTGCTGTTGAACATAATATTCCTTTTACGAAACTCCAAAGATATCACAGTAAAGAAAAAATTTGCAAAACCAGCTCACAAGGTTGACGCCAAACTACGCGGTGAACCAAGTATTTTCCAGAGACCAAGAGCTAATATTGAAACAATATTACATAAAATGCGCAAGTTTTTCTATGGTCTGTCTGTTAAGGATTGTAGACAAGTGGCGTACGAAAATAATGGCAACAGAATGCCAAAGACGTGGACAGACAACCAACTGGCTGGAATAGATTGGCTAAGGGGTTTCCGCCAACGACATCGAGATTTGACGCTGCGTAAACCCGAGGCGTGCAGCTTAGCACGAGCATCGGCTTTTAACAGGGAGACTGTCAATCACTTTTACGATAATTTGGAGGACGTGATCAAGCGCCATCCTGCATTTGCTGATGGGACAAGAATTTATAACTTGGATAAAACCGGTACCACCACTGCAAAAGACCCAACGGATTATAGCGCCAAAAGGTAGAAGAAATCTCTGCAAGGTGACCAGTGGTGAGAAGGGGACAATTGTCACTACCTGCAACATCATAAGCGCTGGGGGTCAGGCAGTTCCACCAGTCCTTATCTTGCCAAGGAAAAATACGAGCCCTCGTATGGCTGTTGGTACCCCACCTGGATCACTGATTCTGGCAAACCCATCTGGATGGATGAATAGTGAGCTGTTCTTGGATGTAATGAAGCATTTCATACGAAGAACGGGAACTTCGAAAGAATACCCATCGATTTTGATAATGGATAACCATGAGTCTCACCTTTCCATAGAAGCCCTCGATCTCGCGAAAGAGTCTGGGGTTACTGTGCTTACATTGCACCCACATACATCAGCGCGAGTTCAACCACTGGATGTTGGTATTCACGGACCTTTCAAAACGTTTTACTATTCCGCCATGAGTTCCTGGATGCCCTGTCACTATTTATGATGTGGGAGCATTAATTGGCCAGGCTTTCGCAAAGTCTATGACACCATCTATTATAACACAAGCATAATTTGGTTGATAGTTCTGCAAGTCAACATTCAGTTATTATGCTCACTACAGTGAAAGTGAGTCAACTAATACACCTGGAATCAAGTCTCTCATTACACCTGATCAGTTTCGGAAGCCACTTCAAGCAGCCACAAGAACTGGAAACAGAAAGCCAAGAAAACTAGGTAAAAGTCTTATAGCCACGGATACACCTAAAAAAAATGCTATTACTGAACAGAAGGCAGCCAAAAAGAAGAAAGAAACTAAAACTAAAGGGATAGGAAAGAAAGCTATTCGCCAAGTGCTGCAAAGAGATGAAGATGACATAATATTGAACGACGAAACAGACGATGAAGGAGACTGGGCGGAAAGTGAAGAGACCATTATAAGTTTATAACTGAGGATTTACTAAAAAAAACCACTTGTGCGATTAACAAAGGAAGGAGAATACGTATAGGTACAATTTTGTTCCAAAAACCAGACGATATTTTTTTTGGCAAAGTTCTTAAGGAACGAAATCTCAACATTTTAGAATTTTATGTGTCATTTTTAAGGTACAAAGAGGGTAAATTTGTTATGCCTAATATCCCAGACTTATCATATGTGAAAGACGACGACATAAGGCTCATATTGTCGACGCCTACCGTCAGTGGAAGTACTGCTAGGCAACAATTAAAATTATGCATTTCCTGTAGATTTAAGTTACATTAACATTCGTTGAGTTCGTAAATTTAATTTTTTGTTATTATTATTCTTTGATAGATATTATCGACAATGTTTAAGACTGACATTTTAAAATATGCCATTTATAGTTAGAATTGTTCTTATTTTATTATTTCTTAAAATAAATTAAAAAAAAAATAGTGATAAAGAAGTTATTTTAAAGATTATAGTTAATGTTATTGCATTATTGAATGAAGACTGAAAAATTACAAAGTTCCAAGTTTTTTTTATGTCAATAGTGGTTGCTAATATTTGCGATGTTTAAAAACAAACATCTAGTTGATTATTTGCATTGACTTTTATTACTTTCCTGTTCAGATTTTCTTTGATCCACTTTAATCCAGGGGGTGATCCACTGAGGACCAAGAGGTATACACAGTGGATCAAAATCCACTATAAAAAAATGCATCTTACTTATTGTACACTGTTTGTCAGAAAGGCCAATAATATTGTAAAGCTTAATAACTATTTACGTGCCTCTAGCAATTTTTTGTACAATTCTGACTATTAGTTTTAATAATAGAATTCGTCAAAAAAAGTGATCCACTGTTGACCATGTTACCCTACGATAT
Source organism: Amphipoea lucens (assembly GCA_947508005.1). Taxonomy (NCBI): domain Eukaryota; kingdom Metazoa; phylum Arthropoda; class Insecta; order Lepidoptera; family Noctuidae; genus Amphipoea; species Amphipoea lucens. The sequence continues at coordinate 18,857,784 of OX382375.1, forward strand.
TTTAAGTTTATAATTATTTTGGTTAAGTTTGATCTCATTTTTTAGTTGATTTTTTGTGATAATAAAACCAAAAGAATTAGTTAAGTCTGATTACTAGAATACACTTTTATTCGTTTTTAATAAATATTAATAAATATAGAAGAACATTTTATATAGAGTTTTGTTTGGTTTTGACTTAGTAATAAATTTAGATCTTTTTTTTGATTAATAAATACAGAAATTTTATTTGTGAATTTAAATGAACATAGAAACAATATGGAATGTTTCTCTGACAGTTAATGCTTCTTAGTTTAACAATGCACTAAATCGAAATACTTCGTCTACTTGCAAGATGATTTTAATATAAAACTGCAACATTTTGAGTTACTTCGTCTATATAATAATTATTTGTTCACATATTTTATTGAAAAGTGAATTAACTACGAACTTATTTTTGAATTCTTTATTTAAGTGTCTTCTTGATAAAAATGTTTTTTGTTTTTTGATAATCATGTAGTTTATTAGTTAAGCTAACTATATCTACTTTTGAAACTGACCTAAACCATTTCTTTATTTTTTTGTGATAAATTAAAGCCATGATTGTAAACATGTCAAACTTTAAATGCGTTTTCCCAAAAAAATTCAATTTTGAGTTATTTCGTTTTATGATTAAAGGGGCGATATGTACAATTGGAATGACGCGATAACTAGTCTATGGGTGCTTACATAAAGAAGCGGGTTTTCAGTCCCACTCAGGCCTCTGCAGGTTGATCTTCTGAAGAAAACGGTCCAACCAAACATGAAAATGTTTTACCTGTGCCTTTATGTGTGAGCGCATAAGTTGATGTGGGACTGTTTCACCCGCACCAATCAGTACTGACCCGCACAGACTCGCCTGCATCGGAAACCAGTTTCTTTATGTAAGCACCCTATAAGCAAAACCTCGTGACTAGTAATAGGTACTATCTGCTATATTGGAATCAATTTGAGAACTGTAACAAAGGTTGATTGTATTATTTGTGAATATGGAGATTGGCTTTCTTGATCCCACAGTTATACAGTTAGGGGCTGTCCATTAGTCACGTGAGGCTCGAAAGGTGGGGGGGGGAGGGGTCCATAAAAAAATCACGAAATATCACAAGGGGGAGGGTGGTGTAGTAATATATCACGTGTATTTATTTTTTCGGCAAACGCGCGATACTCAACCGAAAAGTGGCGTTACGTGTATTTAATTTTCGCATTTCTTTCATTATTTTCATGTCAGTCAAAAACAATCTGCAACCTTTTTAATTTTATATAATTAAATGAAATTATATTTATACCTGTATTTTGTAATAATTTAAAAAAAGGGAAGATTTTTTGTAGGTACTTACAAAAAAAAATACACGTGATATGGGGGGGGGGTAGTCTAAACCTCACCATGTATCACCAAGAGGGGGGGGGGGGTAAAAATGTCAAAAAAGAACATCATGTGATTAATGGATGGCCCCTTAGGAGTGGTTTCTCGAGCTATGGAACGGGCTATATTAGGAATCTAAGTGATCCCGCACAGAACCAAATTTGTGATTATGAGGTCTCACTCAATGAACTAACTCACAGTACTCTTTTGTTGGTCTTCCATGGGAAGGTACTTTTTCAATCATGTTTTTCAACAGGCAATTTTGTCGTGTCATTTTTCGCCGTTGCTAGGGAACATTAGCCTAGCCGCGCATTATAAGTTACAAATACGAAACATTATGATATAATTGCTATTTACGTCCGGATTCTGGAATGAAAATTATCGACGCATCAAAATTAAATGCAAATGATGCGATTGGTCGTTGATAATTCATTCAACCAATTACAGCATGTTACGCGCGCTTGATACATAGTTTGTTAGCTAATTTTGTGTTGATTTTCGTTCCAGAAATGGGGCGTTAATCTCATACACTTGCTTCAGAGAATTACGTATTTAGATTCCTAGTATTTCATAATGTTTGACGACCTGCATATCTATTCACAACCATTCCATACGTTTCCGTAGCGATTATATTCATAGTTTTAATAGGTTTATGCGTATCTTTATATTTAAAATATTTATTCCTCGATTTTCATGATTACACCTACCACTGTTTGTCTCTGCATCACCCAAAGGTTGACTGGTAGAAAATGCGTATGGCATTAAGTCCGCCTCTGTACATTTATGTGCTTGAAGTATTAAATAAATAAATCGAACATCAATCAAAGTTATCGTAGGAGTCCTCTAAACGCTGTTCACAAGTCCAATATCCGAAAATTTTGTCAGTTTTAGTCAAATAGACGACCGTTATTCTTCCGACAGCTGTTTGTTGTCAGGGACAAGGAAATTCAAGTTATCGAAATTTGTAATTTTCGATACGAAAGTCAGTCGTATGGTTGTGAATAGCTATGCAGAGCTTCTTTCCAATATTATGCAGTAAGCAGAATAAAAAAAAACATTTACAGTTCCAATATTCAGCCTGTATCTGTGCTACTATCATCACCAGAACTCGCGCTCTCAGTTTCCGAAGAACTACTATTCCTTTTCACTTTTCTACCAACGTTTTTTGAATTTTCCGCATTGGCAACACTAGGCTCTTTATTATTATTACTCTCATCACTAGTCAGGTCTTTTTTCTTGGATTTCTTGCCAGTTTCACTTGTGGTAGGTTTTAGGGTTTCTGTGGAGACTGTGGCAACCATCTTGGATTCTGTTCTGGTGTCTGACGGTTTGAAGTCTTCGTCATCATCTTCTTCTGCTGGTCTTCTGTTTGCTATTGATGCTGCTACTGCTGTTTTATACGCTTCTGGGTACTGGGTACTGTAAATAATAAAGAATTTTTTAGTATACAAGCCGTGCTCATTGGGTTTTCCTATTGGCCATAATGACGAACAGACGAACTTCAATACAATGATGTTTAACTGGTTAGTGGACTAATTTTAAAAAATCCTTCCTTATGCCCGGGCCACACCAACGAGAAACGCCGATAATTATCGCGATGATTCGTTATTCTTAGGTGCAGCCAATGAGCCACAATTTATCGTGATAATTATAGGCGTTTCCCATTTAGTGTGGCCCCGGCATTAGTGATCAATTTAATTATATAAAAAAAACTCTTGTGCAAATTTTCACGCTTCTCTAAACCCAGTAGTTTAGACTGTGCATTATCTGTTAGTGTATTTATGAAGTTAAGATTTTATTGCAATTGGCACAAAGCACAAAGTATTTTTATGTTACTGTTATCTGCAATATGATAAATCATCTATGTTCTATGTTATGGGTTTGGTTTCCGCACTTAGTCCTTCAAATGGACCATTGTGCGTGGTGATAAGTCATTTCAAAGAACATAATTTAAAACATCATCTGCCTAGCCTTTTCTATGTTGGGGCCGGCTTCCAGTCTAACCAGATGCAGCTGAATACCAGTATTATACATGGAGCGACTGCCTATCTGACCTCCACAGCCCAATTACTGTAAAATGTAATTATGTACAATTAAATGTAAAAAAAAAGAATAAAAAAATTTACAATTAAATTAGCAACCAGTTTGATTTTGTCTAGACTCTAGATTGTCCTATGGAGCAGGACCAGCATGTTTCCAAGCGTTCTTATCTTGGATATTTATAGTATGCTTGTTTACAAAGTGTACGTTTAATGTGAGTTTTAAATTTTCTTTCATTTAATTGCAATATATCACAAGGTATTTTATTGTAACATTTAACACAGTACCCCATAAAAGATGTATGTACTTTGGCTAATCTGAAAAATGGTTGATGTATTTTATCTTTATTTCTTGTATTAAAGTTATGTCTATCGCTTATTTTATTAAAAAGATGTAGATTTTTTCTTACATACATAATATTTTCATAAATGAATTGGGGGTCTTGGAATGTAAAGATGGTCACCCATTCACAGACCAACCGTAGCAAGTGTAGCTTTACCTGATCGATCAACCTGTGCGGCTGTTATTTCTTAGCCACAAGTTCAAAAGACATAATTTAAAACACGGAGGAGTTAATAGTTTCAAGGCAAACCATATGTGTCACATAGATTTTAAAATTAAATTAACATGATTAAAAACTTCTTTCAGATTTTTTTTTAAACTCGAGACTCACTGATGTAAACTTTGGTTACTCACTACAATAGACATATTATATTATAATAAAAAACCTTTGAAAGTCTGGGCTCCAGACTTTCAACGATTCAGGGATTACTAACACTAAGTATAGATCTCGTGGTCTGAAAACAAAAGTAATTTTAAACTGTCTGCTAACCTTAGTTTAGTCTTGATGGCTCGTATCTTCTTGAATATAAATTCTAGATCCTTCCTCATTTCCAGAAGCAGTTGCGTGTGCTTCTTGAACTCGATGGAGGCAGCTCGGAGACGGCTGGCAGACAGCTGATTGCAGTTTGTGAGCATCTCGGTTGTCTTTTCAAAACGCTGTAGCCTAGAATTTACGGTACGGTTTGAAATTATAAATTTGGCTCCTTAATATAAGTAGTTTTTCTTCAAATAATCTGATGGATCATGAAATAAGCTAAATCAAGGAAATAAGGAGTATTGTTGTAAATATTGCTTAATATGCTCCATTCATAAACTCATCTATACAGGTGTTCGACTTGCTCGTTGTGGGATAAATAAAATGAAAGTGGACTGTATAAGGCTCGGTATATTGCCGATTATATCTACAAGTAACTGCCCGGACAAACATAAATATGATATTAATAAATCGTTCTGAGTGTCGTCCGTCGCGGTGGGCTCCGAGGAAGCGAGTGCCGCTGGCCGGGCAGGCTCCCCGCGCTGCACCTTCACTCGCTCGCCTGTCGCCTGCGCGTGCCATCTGCGTGTCTGTTGGGTGCGATTCCCAACATGCTGCCCGGGTTGAAGGGAAGACTTCAAAAATCTGGAAGGGGGCAGATGTTATTAAAGGCCCTCCTTATGGTGCCTCTCTGTGTCTTCATCTCTGCGACTCTGGCTACACCGTCGCTGCCAGGATAAATCTTTGTGACCCTTCCCAAGGACCAAAGAAGAGGAGGAAGAGCTCTATCCTTTATGAGGACAAGAGAGCCTAACTTCAGCTCTGTCTTCGAAGAGCGCCACTTCACCTTCTGCTGCAGTAGAGCAACGTATTCAAGAGAGAAACGCTGCCAGAAGTGCTGTTTGATGTGCTCTATTCTCTTGAAGCGCTCCAGGCGAGTAATATTGCGATCAGAGACCTGTGGATGAGGTATAGCATTAAGTGGCCGTCCAATTAAGAAGTGAGAAGGTGTCAGAGCGGAAAAGTCATGGGGTTCTGAGGAAAGAGGAGTTATAGGACGTGAGTTTAGAACAGCTTCTATTTGAGTGAGGCATGTAGCCATTTCCTCGTAGGTGAGATGAGTGGATTGCAATAACCTTTTAAGATGGTGTTTTGTGGAACGAACAGCTGCCTCGGCTAAGCCGTTGAAGTGGGGACTATACGCAGGTACGAATTTAAATTCTATACCTTCTTGAGATATGTGACTTTCAAGGTCTGATTGTACAAGAAACTTTGATAGCTCATTGTAAGTGCCGACAAAGTTAGTGCCGTTATCGGACGTAATACTTTGCGGTTTCCCCCGACGTGACACGAAACGATTAAGAGCGGCTAAATAAGCTTCACTAGATAGTGCCGTAACGAGCTCGATGTGACAGGCCTTTGTCGAGTTACAGATAAAGATTGCCAAAAATGATTTAATAAGTCTGCAACCTCTACCTTTCCTGTCCGCTATCATCACTGGCCCTGCGTAATCAACACTACTATGTAAGAAAGGGTACTCTAACTCAGTTCGAGTTGTCGGTAACTGTCCCATAATGGGTTGCACCGATTCCGCTTTGTATCGGCAACATCGAACACACTTATTTACAATGGTTTTGGCTAGGCTTCTGCCACCCAAAGGCCAATAAGTTTGCCTAGCGTTCGCTAGTAAGAGCTGTGGACCAGCATGTAAATATTTTAAATGTAGATGCTCAAAGAGTATCTTAGTAAAATGATGCTTGCTGCACAACAAGATAGGATGCTTTGTATCGTACGTATATGGGGAATTGTCTAATCTACCACCAACACGCAATAAGTTATCGGGGTCTAGAAATGGGGATAATGAAGTAAGTCTATTCTTTTTGTGTAATGTTTTTGCCGTTTTAAGAATAGCATATTCATCAGGAAACATTTCCAATTGAACTTTGTTCAATATTAAATTTAATGAATTTTTAAGTTCGAGAACTGAAAGTGGACCGGTACTTTTGTTGGTTTTATTTCTACAATTATGTACAAACCTTTGTAAATATGCTATTGATCTTTGTACATGAATTAAATTAGATCTACTGTTAATCAAACTACTAATAGGATCTACATTAGAAGTACTGTTAGTTACTACAACAGAACAAGAAACCAATTCTGGTAGATCGTGTCTCTCGTTATGATTGGGCATTTTTGGCCAATCACGTTCATCTTTCTTTAAGAAAGTGGGACCAGACCACCACAAGGAAGAACCACTGATGCAATCAGCCTTCAGCCCACGAGAGACAAGGTCCGCCGGATTGTCTTTCGACCGTACGTAGCCCCACACGTGACCCTCTGTGCTCTCTTGAATTTCGTGAATTCGGTTGCGAACGAAATTTTTTAGTTGCAGTGGGGGCGTAGATAACCACCCAAGAACTATGGTCGAGTCACACCAAAACCTACATTTGCTTATCTTTAGAGTAAGAGAGGTTAATACTTTTGTACACAACCTTGCAGCCAACAAGGCTCCGCAAAGCTCCAGACGAGGTATCGTCGTAGGCTTTATCGGCGCTACTCTATTTTTAGAGGTTAAGAGGTGTATCTTTACTAACCCTGATTGATCCACAGAACGAATGTACAGACAAGCGCCGTACGCTCGCTCTGAAGCATCTGAAAAAACATGAATTTCATGAGTTCCTGAGGTATCACTAAGAACCCATCGAGGAATTCTTAAGTGATTCAGAAGGGGTAAAGTGTCAGCAAATGCAAGCCATAAATGTTTGGTGTCTTGTGAGACCTCATCATCCCATGAATATTGATCGATCCACAATCTTTGCATGATGAATTTGGCTTCAACAATACACGGGCCGACGAGTCCCAATGGGTCAAAGATCTGACTTATTACTGAAAGTATGTGACGTTTTGTTACCTTTTTATTTAATGTTATATTAATTGCGAATGACAAAGTGTCCGAATCACAATTCCAATTCAGACCAAGAGTTTTAGACGAGACATCCATGTTAGTTTGTGAAAAGTCTAAAATATTGTCAGCTGTATTACTATAAGAAGGTGCAATTTGATTTAAAATTAATTTATTATTAGATTTGAATTTTCTTAAATTTAATTGCGCTGATTTTAAGGTAGATATGACTCCCTGAGCAATATCGATTGTTTTATCTATAGAATCAGAGCCTCCCAGATAATCGTCAACATAAAAGTCTCTTTGAATTGATTTTTTGACGTCATCATCAGGGGCGCTAGAAGCCAAACTCACCAAACATTTGGTGGCTAAGTAAGGCGCACTTGCCGTGCCATAAGTCACCGTGTTGAGTTTGTATGTTCTTAAAGGCTCTTTAGAATCAGAGCGGAAGATAATTTTTTGTAGAGAGCGTTGAGAAGGCTGAAGTTCAATCGCTCTGTACATTTTTTCAACGTCACCAGTTACAACATATTTATGCTGGCGAAAGCGTAGCAGTATCGAAATGATATCTTCTTGTACAGTCGGGCCAACCATTTGGATGTCATTTAGTGACACACCAGTACTAGTGGTGGCCGACGCATCGAAAACTGTACGAAGCCTGGTAGTTGTACTTGATTCACGGATGACGCCGTGGTGGGGTAAAAAATAGTTATTACCCTGAAGACAGCTCGGCGAAGACTCCTTATCTTGAGTCATGTGACCTAAACGTTTATACTCTTGCATGAACTCAACATACCTGCTTTTGAAGGCAGGGTCCCTAAGAAACCTACGCTCTAGTGACATGAACCGACACTTTGCCTTTGAAAAGGAATCGCCTAAGACTGAAGGATCTTTTTTCAGTGGCATGGTTACAACAAAGCGTCCGTCGTCTTTACGATAGGTATGTTCCTTAAAGCTCTGCTCACAGGCACGCTCCTCAGGAGATAAGGAGTGCTTGGCTGCAATGGTATCTAATTCCCAAAAACGAGATAAGTCTGGGTCGGCGTCCTCATTTAAAAAATGACAAACGGGAGAAGAAGAGTGTGACTTATGACGGGCAACGTACCCTGACACTAACCAACCCAATTTCGTTTCGTATACCTTAGGCTGATTTTTACCTAAGTCTATAGAATTATTGCATAAGACGGACCAAAATACCTCGGCCCCAAGTAAGATGTCTATAGCTGCCGGTATATTAAATGTTGGGTCAGCTAGACTTATTCCCAATGGAAGAGGAATGTTATCGGTGTTTATAAATGAAGACGGTAAAGCTCTAGTGATCTGAGGTAAAATGTGACAGTCTACAGTAAGTTTACAGTCGTCATCATAGTGGGACATAATCGTAAGGCTGCAAGACTGTGTACAATAAGAAGTATTATTATTTATACCTGTCACGGTGGCGCTCGCACTACGTCGTGACAAACCCAGCTTACCGCACAGTGACTCATCTAAGAAGTTGCCCGTACTACCGTTGTCCAGAAGTACGCGGGCATTGTGCACGTCGCCCTTGCTGTCAACCACTCTCACGATCGCTGTGGAAAGCAAAACATTCGAAGGAGTAGTAAACTGCTGAACATTAGTTGAACCGGCAAAGTTGTTGACGGGAATCACTGGTTCAGGAGACGGAGTTGTTTCTGCCTCATGTAGATGAAGCAGAGTACTATGCCTCTTCTTGCAGTATTTGCAAGGTACGAGATTGCACCTTGATTCTGCGTGCCCAAATCGTAGACAATTAAGGCAGACCTTTGTCTCTTTGGCCTTTTGTATACGAGCTTCAACAGACAGGGCTCTGAAGGCATCACAATTAAATAAAAAATGAGTCTGACTGCACATAGGACATGTTAATTTTCTTTTATTATTATTATTTAATTTTTTGTCTTTATTATTATTCTCATTTGTTTTTTGTTCTGATTTTGTAGCTGTAAGAAGATTAGAATTATGTTTGGAAGTGTCTGCCTGTTGTACTTTATTGATGTTTCTTTTATGTTCTTGCAAAGTTTCTAATAAGTCAGCTCTGTTGCTAAGAAACTTTAAAAAAAAATCTAACGAAGGTGGGTTATCTAAAGTGTTTCGATGTTCTTCCCATTCCCTACGTGTGACACCGTCAAGTTTTTCGGACATCATGTGGATTATGAGGGTATCCCGTAAGTTAAACTCAGTGTCCTGACCTAACGTTGTCAAGGCACGAAGAGTTTTATTCGTGACATCAATAAGGTTACGAATAGAAGAACATGATTCACTCTGCATATACTCAACGCTAAATAACGCCCGAACATGATTATTAACGAGCAATCTTTTGTTGTCGTATCTATTACACAATAAATTCCAAGCGGACTCGTAATTCTGAGCTTTAAAATCTAAACTATCTATGACTAGCAACGCACTACCTTTAAGAGACGCACGCAGATAGTGCAATTTATTAACGTTGTCCATGTCCTTTCGCGAATGAATGAGCGAAATGTAAGTGTCTCTAAATTCCAGCCAGTGTTGATAGTTTCCCTGAAAAACTGGTAAATTTATTTTTGGCAACCTAACACAATCGTATTTAAAGCCACCTGCCTGCACATCCTCATCACCCGTTACGTAACCATCTTGTTGACTGCTAGACTGGGGGGGACGAGCGCCGAGCAGACTCCGCGCCGTCGCCACCAGCTTATAATACTGGTTCTCAAACTGCTCGCGCTCCTTGATCTCGTCATCGGGGTTTTCCACCAACAACTCGATGTCACTCTGTAATTTGTCGAAATCCACATATAAGCTATCAAATTTTTTAAACCTAGTTTCCAAATCTATAAGTTGTAAGGTACTAGGTTCGCCGCAACTTTCAAGCATGTGAAGGTAATTGCCAAAAATAGTGAGTTTAGATTTCATACAGCTGCGTTTTTTAACGAGTTTCTCAACTTTTTCGTCAGCCATAGCTTTAAATTCTCAAGCGCTAATTCACAAACAAAGTAATGATAGATAAGAAACCAGTTTATTATATGCGAAGATAAAAAAATGTAGCTAGCTAACTATAGTGCGAACAAAGGAACACCTGACGCGCAAGTGTGTCGTCGAGCGATCAGCTGTTTTAAATAAGCAGCGTAGTAAACGTTAACAGATGGGGAAATATAAAAAAGGTTATGCAGTAGCTTTGTAAGCAGAATAATTGAGTTTTGATAAATGCAAGGCTATGAATAAGAATGGTTTATCTTCAAATGATTTAAAGTGAAAGTAATTGAAAGCACTCACTTAAATTATTGCTATTTAAACTTGAAATAAGAGAAAGAATAGGAAAAGATAATAAGGGACAAATTGGAACGAACTCACTCAATACTTTAACCATCCATAGGATAACCGATGATGTTGCAAGTTCTTCTTTGTCCTTGACGATGACTCGAACTTTCGACGGGTCCAAAGTCCGTTGTACGGCCGACTTCTAGACACTTCTTCTCTGGGCGTGTGCGGGAGCTGTGCGTAGTTTCTTCGACAGGAAATTGACGACTCCTGCAGGAACTGCCGCTGCTGAAGACCGCAGTTGAGGAGCTTCGAGTTTGAAGTTTTCTTCCAAGACCGTTACTTTTTGAAAAATAACCGGCGAGATCCTAGAAGGACCTCTATACTCTCTACGTCAGGGGTGGTTGGTAGACAAAAATATTAGTATTTTATATGACAACAATACAATACCTACCGGCACGTTTTATAGTTAAGTTTTGTTGTACAGGAGTACCGACAGTAAGGCAGTAGAAAAATCTCCGTCTGCCTCGTGTTGCATCCAAAAGATACGTAGTAAAAGAATCCTAGTAAACTTACATATTTTTCTGTGCCCTTATAACTGTTTCCACATCGTTTTGATTCACCATTCCCGCCAAACCTTGGACGAACACCTCTGGGGCGGAATAGTTTTGGAAGCATTCTATGGAAAAGTCACTCTCTGGGGTGTCGTTTGCCATTTTATCACGCTTTTTTATTAATCTTTAGGGCGAAAAATAAATCGATAATAGTCGATCGTCATTAACGTCAAAGTAAAAAACGTCAACTTCAGTTTGGCATTGACACTTGACAGCAGGGGTGCGTTCAATTCACTGTTTATTATTAGTTCGATGACGAACGGAGAGTAGTGATTGCTTGATTGGGAATGACCGGTAAATAATAAAAAGATGTACATAATAGTTCTGTCTCTGCTACGGAAACGTTGGGCCGCAAATATAAAACGATGTGCAGCGTGGCGTTTAATGGAACTGCTAATGTAACACCTCGCTGAACAATATACAAGAAACAGTTTTCAACGTGACCTTTATTATTATAGGTAATCCTATTCTTTTAGGTAGATGCTTTATTATGCCGTTCTAGACGTTCGATTATCTCGTTTGTCTAGTCACTAGACCATATATGCTAGCCACTAGACTCTAGTAAAGCGTAGCTCTAATGTAACTTAGTATAACTGCGGATTTTGAGGACCTAGGTTGAGCTATAAAAGTTGTAGTTTTTTTCTATCAAGATATTCACAGTGCTAGAGCGAGTACTTAACACGCATCCTGTGTGCATAGCTATTCACAAACACTCGATACGCTTCCGTATCGTATCGAACATTAATCATTGTTATCGTAGGAGTCTTCTAAACGCTGTTCACAAGTCCAAAACCCGAAAATTTTGTCAGTTTAAATCAAATAGACGCCCGCTATTCTTCCAACAGCTATTTGCTGTTGAGGGCAAGTGAAATCAGGTTATCAAAATGTCAGGTTTTCGATACGATAGCCTGTCGTATGGTTGTGAATCAGGGCTCTGATGGCTACTTATTAAGGTTAACAGACAGACAGATGGCGCCGGCGCAGGCTTAGTTACAGAGTCCCGTTGGCACTCTTTTGGGTACGAAACCTTAGCGGGTGATTTTATATGAGGGAAAGGCATTTCGTCATGGTTATTAATGGCACTCTAACAATCGGTCTCATTTAAATTGAAACCCCGGACTTATGAAACAAATAAAACAAATAATCTTATCAATATTTTAAATATTATCATGGATTAACTTGACCTAACCCTTGAACCTCCAAGTGAAATGGAACACCTATATCTTGTTGAAAGTTACGGCGAAAAATTCGAGGCGTGCTTTTTTGTTTTTTTTTTACTTCGAATCTTTCCTTCTGCTGCCGCGATAGAGGAAACAAAGATGTACGCTCTTTAGCGGTTTCTTTCTCTGCATTAGATCTTGCTATTACCTCATCGAGTAACCATTGAGGAACGTACACGTTATTATTGTTCTCTTTATGCGGCAAAATTCTAGCATTTGCTCTGTCTGCACCGACTTGTTTTTCAATATCATACACTCCTTGCTTTAGATGCTCTTCAACTGTTTTTCCATATTCTTCATACTCGTCATAGGAGCCCTCATTGGTTGGTTGTGAAAGCAACTGCTTGATTTGTCTTGCTACGGAATCACCATTTTCTACTTGTGTTAAATCGAAAACTACAGCTTCTACGTTGCCTTTTTTACCAATAGTGCGCGTGTTGAAAAGATTTTCTAATTCAACATTTTCGAGCAACTTTGCACCTCTTAGTTTGTTTGTACCTGGCTGTTTTTGTAAATTCAACTTTTTCAGCAAATTATCAACATCTGAAAGGCCGAGGACTACAGCATCTAATTCATCGTTAAGTTTGACTTTCTGAGCTGAAAGCTTTGAGTTGTATTTAATATCGTCATCGTCATTTCTAGTTCGTACACAATTCTTTCCATTACAACGTAGATTATCTCTGTCACTGTAGCCATCTAGAACAGAAACATAGTCCAGCCCATGATGTCGAGGTTTATACCCAACAATGTTGTCAACCAATTTCATGACTCCATCTTTTGGCTGAACCGGCACTGGTTTAACTTGATCCGAGACTCCTTGTTCATCAATTTCTCCAAGGAATAACTTGCCCTTTAAATTATCTCCACCATCCTTACTATAAACGTAGTTATTTCTATTATTTACGTCATCAACGACTTTTTTCTGTAAATCGCGAAGGAAAGCTACAATCTCGTCGACATTTTCAATTTCATCGTTCGGCTTTAACAATTTAAACTTGTTATTACGGTTCTGTGACAGTACATCTTGAAGTAAATTTTGCCCATTATCATATCCCAATAATTGGCTGATTATCTGTAAGCTGTTGATGCTCGGCTGTTTTTCGTCTGCATTTTCGCGTGATTCGTAATATTGTGGAGGGTCAGCTTTGTCATTGTGGTAATATAATTGACTTGGTCGCTCATCGTAACTTGATGCACCAGATCTGTTTTCATGATAGCCTTTAGGCCGGTCTTCTTTGCGATTTGATGCTACGTCGTATGTACCTTGGTTAGCCAGTGACTGCAATAACTTTTGAAACTCATGTTCATTATTCACGAAAGAGAAATTAGAATCTTCTCTGTCATCCCTTGCCGGTTTCCCTGTGGTAATAGTTATAATTCCAAATATAAAGTATGAGATCTTCACCACCATTTTTTTTAAATTTATAATTTGTTTCGCAGCATGCTAGGTTTCCTACTGACTAATAATTATAAAAACTTTATAGTGGGTTTGGGTATATTATTAATTGAGGAAGTAGTTAAAGGTAACGGTATCGGCGTGCAATCGAGCGTGAGATTGAAAAACTATGATAAGTTACGTCATTGTAATGTGTGCAATGAGTTGCACACGATTAATTAACTTCTATGTTAGCATTAATATACCAGACATGCGTAACACCGACACATGACAATAATATTGCAGGTGCGGATCTTGTTTTTGCTTAAAGGGGCGCAAATCTTTCTCTCTGAGGGAGCGGTGGGAGGGGGTTGTATTTATCAAGCCCTTTAAAAAGTCCCATGGGCACCTATTTTCCGTAAACTCGAGAATGTGCCCTCCTTTTAGAAGTTCAGGGGGGTTGGGGAGGGGGGCAACTGCACCCGCTGCCCTGTCGCTCAGGCGTGGATCGCCTGCAATATTGTAGGAGGCAAGGAAGAGTGGCTGTCGTCTGTATACAAGATGGCGCAGGCCTTTATTAGCTGACTGATACCTGAGAAGAAATTGCTAAACAAACTCAGAGGTCATGGTCTCTTTAAAGTCCAGAAGGCATAATATTGCGTTGTCATATTATTGCTCAGCTGGCTCATGTTTAGTAGGCTGAATGGCTTAAAAATGCCTAAAACAGGGTTACCTTATGGCAACCCCGAATCGCTGTCACTAATAATTGTAAGATTCACAGACCGCACTTTACCTTGCTAAGTAAACGCTTCATACATACGAATGTGAACCTTAATATTATGGGAATAATGTTTATCTACCTATATACATTTTATAAAATAAAGTCGTGTGTGACCCGTGGTCTCCCTCCCGTAATTAATGGAAGGTACCACGGGTATTCTTTTTTTAATTTTGCTTAAATCCTCTGACTGTATTATGATCTGCACCCTTATTGAGTAACACTATCAATCGGAATCTGAATCATTTTGAAGCAAATTGCTAATCCATTGCTTGATAAGTTCGAAAAATTTGTCTGCACAACACGTAAATAACGCAATGAGTGTTGTTGAACTGTCAAATTGAAACCGATTCCGATTGATAATGTGTTACGCAATTGCCCCGCTGCAGGGCTGTAGCTAGAGTCGAATTTGAGGTAGGGCAGCATTGGTTACAGGTAGGGCGAAAGTAAAAAATGTATCATAATTGATCTGCCCTCAAAGCACGGGCTTCTTTATCATTCACCATGTATATCATTGACCTCTAGGTCAGTGATGTACATTCAATAGCTATTCGTAGACAAATAATTTCTGTGACAGAGCATGAGCATGGATCTAAGAACTATTAAATCCTCAATGATGAATAACAAGCGAAAAAGATGGTTGAACTTCCAGATTTGAATGTAGAGGTCCACGTCTGAGTAAGAGTGTGGTAATAATTAATTGTTGGGTGGGGTGATACGAGTAAATAGATACGACCAAAAATACCATTTAGATAATATTGTTTCTGCAAACTTATTGTAATAATTACCATAATAATAAAAAAATTTCATAGTTCTTCCATAGTTCTTGGTAACCAGTCTACTTTAGCCACGCAAACCCATAGCCCAACTTTTTATTTTTCCATATCCGGCAATAGTCCTACACCAACCGGGGGTTGTCCTTGGGTGCACTTGCATAGTGCATACAGGGAGAATCGTCGGTTGGTGCCACATTTCATTAAAATTTCCTAAGGGGCCTCTGCGGGTTGGTTTCGGCCCCTCGTACGCCTTCCAAAGGACCGGGACCCCATGGTCCCGAGATATGTAAAGCCACAAAAATATTTAAAACGGTTGAATTCTACGATTCGCCATGTTATAAAAATGCGAAGAACTTCGTTCAGATCAACTGATTTTGTTCTTTTTTTTTTTTTCAAAAACCAGAAATACCATACCAGCCATACTCTCGTGACCCATTGACAGCTTTTGAGGCCTATTGATTGCAGTTAAAGTTGAAAATGTAGATTCGCACACTGCAGTGCTATCCTATCCTATACCTATCGCTACAATTTTTTTATCTCAAACTATGCCCAAACAATTTGATTATAATAATTTATCTTAGTTTTTGGTATTTTTAAGGTAGGGCATTGTGATTTCAAGGTAGGGCATTGCCCCACAATGCCCCCCCCTAGCTACGGCCGTGCCCCGCTGACTTAGGTACAATTCTAATTCGGTAGTATTGTATTTCTCGGAGGGAGGGTTACCTTCCAGTAACTACGCGAGGGACTACCATTTTAATTCGGGAGCATTGTATTCCTCGGCCCTCCGAGGAATACAATACGTATACGTACGTGGTGTGTATACCAGTGGTACCTGTCAGGGACCACGGGTTACACACGAATAAAGTCGCTTTTCGTGTCTGTGTGACCGTGCTGTTCTTCTAAACTATGCAACGGATTTTGATGCGGTTCTCACCATAATTAAGAGAATTTGTTCCGGAAGGTTTATGTGTGTAAGTAATAAATCAATATTAAACTTACAAATCCACTTATAAATACTTAAATACTAATATTATAAATTCGAAAGTAACTCTGTCTGTCTGTCTGTATGTTACCTTTTCACGCCTAAACAACTGAACCGATTTAGATGAAATTTGGTATAGAGATAGTTTGAGTCCTGGGGAAGGACCTAGGATAGTTTTTATCCCGATATTCCCACGGGATCGACACTTATGCGGGTGAAACCGCGCGGCGCAGCTCGTCTACTTATGTATAAATACAAATGATATGTCGCTGGTAAGGGCATCAGCTAAGAACCGCTGGATTGATTTGACTATTTTTAACGTTGCCTAGTTATTTCTCATTAAGACAATCGTCACTTACATGAGAACAATAAATCTTATTACTAATTTTATTATATCGGTGCGGGTAGAAGAAAACAAGAACAAAGAGTACCTATGATCATTGTCAACATGAAAGAATTATCAAAATTGGTTCATTAGTCTTTGAGAAAATCGCGGACATACAAACATACATACATACGGGTCGAATACAGAACCTCCTTTTTGAAGTCGGTTAAAAATTGGAAGCGAGTTCACTGCATTCTAAGATAAGACGGTGAAGATGTTGCTGTTTTAGACAAAAATAAGCACAACACAATTAATATAACTAGTGTTTTGTCGTTGTAAATAAAAGTAAATAATTTATTTTTTTAAATGTTGAGTGAAGTCGTTGTTAGTTACCAGTACCTACTATGTAGGTATTGGTCAAATCTTGCAAGCTGAATTAAAACCGCTTCCACTTATCCTACGGACATGTTGATTCTGTTTTTAGTTTTAAAATGTTCGTAATAGTCCGAATTAGATTTTTATGAAAAGAAAAATTGGAAAAAGCTTTTCGGAAAAATTTCAAATTACTTGCATTGTCGAAAATTATTCAGCTGCATCCGGTTAGACTGGAAGCCGACCCCAGCATAGTTGGGAAAAGGCAGGCAGATGATGATTGTCGAAAACTGGGCGTCCTTTTTTTTTTCTATGGAATTTTAAAACTATGAATTATTAATTTTTTACAGGACAACGTCTGTTGGTCGGCTAGTACTATAGTCCATTTACTATAGCATTAGACGGAAGTTAAAAAAGGCTCTTTTAGGGGCACACTTTGTAATAAAAGTACAACAAACATTATTACAGTCGAGATTGATGTGGAGTTAAATATAATCAATTTAAATAACAACAGTCACACTTAATTGGTTTTTGGTATAGCCAGAGTCAAACGTCATTATCTACTAAGGGCTGATTTTTCAAAATTATTCCTCTGATAATGTTACCTGGCGTTGGAAAAATCAGCCCTAAATCACACGGTTACGTGTGACTGTACGACAATCGGAAAAAAATAGATATCGATGAAGACATCGGCATCGTCGTCGATGTTTTTCGTTTTTATTATTATTTTAATTGTTTTGGGATTTTATGTATAACTAGCTTCAGCCCGCGACTTCGTTGGCGTGAAACTTCTTGTTTCCCCCGAGCCACCCCGTCGTCGTATCGCATCACCCGCCCGCGCTATCACTTAACGTTCTTTTTGACTTTTTTTTCTTTTTGCTCGGCTCCTAAGGGTCATAGCGTGATGTTAAATAGCCTATAGCCTTCCTCAAGAATTGCGCTATCAAATGCAAGAAGAATTTTTCAAATCCGACTGGTAGTTCCAGAGATTACCCCCTACATACAAACTTACAAACTTACAAACTTTACCTCTTTATAATATTAGTATAGATAGATAATTGTAAGGTCGTCATCTGCCTAGCCTATTCCCAACTATGTTGAGGTCGGCTTCCAGTCTAACCGGCTGCAGCTGAATATCAGTATTTATAATTGTAGGTAACCAATATATTTTTAGAAAGTAAGTTAAGACCTTTCATTTGATATCCCACCCGACACGACAGCAAAAAAAAAAAAAAAAACAGAGGCCCCACTTTTTTGATGTCCTGCTGTTTTTATTGTTGCTGAGTCTACTCTAACCCCGTTGCATATTGTACTTAATTGTAATGGTGTGTACATTGTCGGTGTCGCCTCTATTTCTTCTATGGTTTAGCCGCATTTGCGACGTAGATTATTAATTTTTTAATATCTTCTTCTGGCGTCGATATAATCATCATCTCTACTTCTGCCACATCTGTCGCCTGTACAACCGAGGTGTTCTCTTTCTCCCTCTGCGTTATCTCTATCTTCTTCATGACGGTCTCTACTGCTTCTCCCTCCACACATGTTCCCCACACAAACCAAGAAAATATTGTATTTCCCATTCTTTGCCAACAGACTCTCTAAATCGTCCAGTAATTTTTCGGTTTCATCGACAGTGTCGTGTTTTTTGTTATAACCAGCTCTGTAATAACGCTTTCTTTGCTTTTTATTATTAGAATCACATTCATATTCACTTTTCTTCTTCTTTGGCTCACACTTGTCTTTATTACATTTTAACTCTTTGGGAACTTTTCTACAAATTCTAAGACTTTTCTTTCTTGCCATTTGATCACTGCCGATGCCCATTGACGTTTCTTTAAATCTATTCATCGCCACCATAAGAGGAAAATTTTTCATTACTCTCTTATCGCTCGGATTATTAACCTGATTGTAACGTGAGTCGTTAGATTCAATGTAATGTAGCTTCGGATGGGAGTCTTTGAAATGTTTCAGCAAACTCCCGGTTCCTTCAATATTAACAAAGTTTAGACCATGCTTTCCTCTTAGGCTTGACAGTTTTTGTATCCAGTCCTCAGATCTTCCTTTATAGTAATTATTGTTTCCATTTGTTAGTATTATTATTCCGAACAGAAGGAAACACGAGAGTGTAGACACCATACCTCAAGTTGTTGCCTTATAGATTTAGTTATTTGATTTAATTAAAACGGTTAAAAACCGAATAGATTTGCTCGCTTAATTTCATAGAAAATTTATAATCACATTGACTGGATTCTAACTTTATTATTGAGAAATAATTAATAATAATTGGTTGTGCGCATATAAATTGTATTTGACGTATTTGATTGCGAAATTGAAAACTATCGTAATGAATATCGTACGAGAATACGCGTTTTTTCAGTAGTTGGCTCGGCAAGCAATGGAAAGATGGAAATAAAAGTGTAGGTATCTGTCGCTAAGTGAAAAAAACCCGTTTGTGCTCAGTAGTTCCTTTAGCAGTTCCTTGTAGGAATGAATTTATCCCAAGAACAAACTTAACATTGTAGCTGTTGAAAATCATGTTCTCCCATACATTGCAACTGTAAATTTAAGTTAGTCGACTATTACTCGTAAACTTGTTTCTTTAAACTTCATTATATATAGGTACTACTGCCGTGATATTTGAATTTCTAACTACAACCGTTTAGTTGGTAGAGGGGGGGGACACTTGACTCTAACGAAAGTTTATACTTTAAAGCTTGATAAGTCACGAACGGTTTACTTAATTAAAAAACGGTCTTTCCAAACCCCTAATATTTTTGAAAGACCTATCCAACGATATCCCACACTATGGGAAGGACGAAAAAAAAAATTATCATCCCCACTTTACATGTAGGGGAAGTACCCTAAATAATTGTTTTTTTTTTAATTTTATTTGACCACTTTTTTGGCGTCATTAACGTGTATACTTATGCCAAATTACAACTTTCTAGTACCAATAGTTTTTGATTTAAGCCGCGGACAGACAGACAGACGGACATGGCGCAACTATAAGGGTTCCTTGTTGACTACGGAACCCTAAAAAGGCTAACATTTGACTCTATCTTTGCCGTGCCGGAACCGGGCCGGGCCGACCATAGAAAAACATCCATTGCTTTCCTTCTAAGGCACGGAATTATCGGTGTGTCAGTCTCATAAGCACTTTTAGGTTTTTTGTTACTTTGATCCCGTATAACGAGTGCGATGGTCGAAGAGCGCTGGTTATTCTTTGTGTGTAGGTACAATCAGAATAAGCAGGGGCAGTGATTCTGCTTACCGCTTACCACCATGTAATTTTCCAGTTTCGAAAATTACTGAAAATGAAAGTCAATACGGGATTGTATATAGAATAAAATAAAATAAAAACTAATGATATTTTAAAACTTTTATTGCACAATGGGAGCTATGCTTATGTATAATAAAAGTTACATTTAGTTACATTTAAAAGTCGCCCTTGTAATTCGACAATGAAGTTATACGTTATTCTAGAACTTTCTGCAGAATTCACAGGTTTAACGGTCTTGCTGAGGGTGGTTTCGACCCAACAACACCATGAACTACTCGAATAAGTCCATTCTTTAGATTAGCCAGTAATGCTTTAACTTGGTTCTTGACATTTTTTTTCTCTGAACCTTCAAATGAAGAGTAATCATTTCCCCTTAAATTCGCGTAATTTGATAGGAGGTTATCCACAATCGCTTCCGCTTCAGCATCATCTTGATCTCCGGGGTTTGTGTCCTGACTTTCATGATCAATTCTACTTCTATCACATATATTTCCAATACAGCGTAAATTGTCTCTACCATCATCATCTCTATTTCTGCCGCATCTGTCGCCAACGCATCGCAAATCATTTCTGTCGTTATCATCATCCCTGTCATCATCTCTGTCTCTACTGCATCTGTCTCCTATGCAACGCAAGGTGTCTCTACCATCATCATTTCTATTTCTGCCGCATCTGTCGCCAACGCATCGCAAATCATTTCTGTCGTTATCATCATCCCTGTCTCTACTGCATCTGTCTCCTATGCAACGCAAGGTGTCTATACCATGATCATCATTTCTGTTCCTACTACAGCTTTTACCAACACAACGTAGAGTATCTATGTTGTCATCATCATCATCATCGTCATCTCTGTTTATACTACATAGGTTTCCAACGCAACGCAAGGTATCCATACCATCTCTGTTGATGCCGCATCTGTCTCCAACACAACGGAAAGAATCTAAACCATCTCTGTCATCATCTTCATCATCATCGTCATTACCATCGTCTCTGTTAATGCCGCATCTGTTTCCAACACAACGCATGGTATATATACCTTGTCTGTCATCATCATCATCATCATCGTCATCTCTGTTAACGCCGCATCTGTCTCCAATACAACGCAGATTGCTTAAAATATTTCTATCGTCATCGTCATCTCTGTTAATGCCGCATCTGTCTCCAATACAACGCAGATTGCTTAAAATATTTCTATCGTCATTGTCATCTCTGTCATTTGCACTTCTACTGCATTTGTTTCCAAGACATCGCAGATTATCTCTCCCATTGTCATCTCTGTCATTTGCACTTCTACTGCATCTGTTTCCAAGACATCGCAGATTATCTCTCCCATTGCTATCGCTATCAATGATTATACTGCATCTCTTACCATTGCAGCGCAGATGTCTGTCATTGACGTTAATAATGTTTAGATTGTCACTGTTGCCACCTTCACCTCTGCTTTCCCCACATCTGTTACCATAGCAACGGAGTTCCAACTCGTTACCTCCGTTTACATTAGAAGCGCTATCAAGATTATCAAGGAATGTCAGAACGTCGTCGGCGTTTTCGTTTGTGTTACCATTATTGTTTTCTTCCACAATTTTGAGGGATCTGGGCTTCTTTCTAAGGAATATATTCATATTTTGTATGCTTGTCTGGCTTGGTAGACTATTGTAATTTAAGGTTTTCCCACTTGAACTTTGGGACGACTCTGCATTACGGTATTTGTCATTGTCATCGCGAGAATTTGGTTTTCCACCATTATAACTTAATTGAGTTATATCCTCATGATGAGTCCCCGGGCGATCTTCGTGGTGATTTAACATTACATCGTATTTACCTTGTTTTAAAAGCTCCCCCATCAACTTCTTGAGGTCATATTGAGGTTCACCATGAATATAATCTTGTCTGTAAGCAGGATTCCCATTTATTAAGACTATTATTCCGAAAATAACAAAATATGAGATCTTAGATACCATTTTAAAGTTTGGTACCATACTGTTATCTACTCAAAATAATAATGACAGTAGCTTCTTTGTATCGTTTGGTTATAGGGCAGGATAATTGATTGTGAAATTAGTTAGAAAATGGAAATATACATTGCATTACTAAGCGTGAGATTGGAAATTAAAAAAACATGTCATGTCATCCGATAATTGTTTATCTGCAAGTAGCGTTGTGGGCGACATATTCGCATTGAATTTGCGACCGACGGATGGACGAACACGTGATCCGTTTTTTTCCTTTCGAATTACGGAACCCTAAAAATATGCAATAATAGGCAATAGACAACGATTCATACCGTCTTTATGAAACTTTTTGCAAATTTCAGAAAACCCTACTGCAACTAAACAGTTCAAAATGAGCTCACTTTTCAAGTAGTCTGATGCCGTTTTTGGCAGTTATTTTAGTTCAATCTTAGATTTGAATGACCCTGTCTTTGCTGTCGCACAGTCGCACCATCCACTGCTATGTAGTGGGCACGGAGAGGTTTTCCACGGTAGTTGCGGGGTTCATTTGTTTAAAGAAATAAAATACGTTTGTTTTCCGTAAACATGACGCAGAGAAAGAGGGTAAACATTAAAAATAGCAAGCTGGCGAATATATCGCACCTTCGGTGCAACAGAGAGGACTTTTAATTTTTTTTCCGCATTTATTTCCTCATTTTTTCGCATTTATAACCACAAAGGCACCTGCGCCATCTAGTAGAATTTTGAGATACTTTCGCGGATGTTTTTGTTGTCCCAAGTACCTATAGGCATGGTTCAGAGACAATTTAGCATACCTCAATTTTGCAGTTTTGGCTATTTGTGACTTTGTTGCACCGAAGGTGCGATATGTAAGCGTCACATCCACGCAAAATGACCATCGCTAAGCATAATGCTACGACCCTATGCGAGATAGCCACAGCGCTAGTTTTCGGGTCCGTGGCTTAGGCCCCCAGTGGTCGAGGCACCTGTGGCCGACGCCCCCGATTCGATGAATTTAATATCTTTTTTTTTTGGTGCTTTTTCACTTAGTACAGTAAATTAGAAAAGTGTTTCACCATAATAATAAAGTATTTTTCTTTGCTAAACAAAAGTTGTCTATCAAATAGCAGAGAGAATGGATCGCCACTTAACCTTATCCTTATACACCTTATTCCCCATTAAAAGCATATTTATTATGTACAAACATCCAAAAACTCAAAAAGACTTATTAAAAAATGTCGGTGAGTTGCGAGCTAACGTGCTGATAGACTTTCTTATAAATAGCAGATTCTAAAACGTTAGCCGTTGTTGACAATACGGCAACCGGACTATATTCTTCAACTTTAGTTCTCAATAGATATTATATCTATCTCTTTCATACCAGAGTTATTGAATATTGCAATATGCAACAGATAAGAAAGTTTAGTGTGTCATCCACAGAGTACATTTATATATAAGAGTATCATCTCACAATGACGAGCGGAGGTCCTTCGCAAGGGCTCGTGCGAAATAATTACAATATATGTAGTTAAAAATAGAATAGGTGAAAAAAAATTGTGCCTGACAGTACATTTGATCAAAAATGGCTTTGAATTAAATTAATCGATTCGGGGGCGTCAGCCACAGGTGCCTCGACCACTGGGGGCCTAAGCCACGGACCCTAGTTTTCAACGAAAGCAAAAGTTGACGCGCTGACGTCAACCGGTGCAGCATACGAAGAGATACTTAAATATCAAACCGTGATATTTATCTCTTCTTCTTCACTACAAGCCACGCTACGCACGAATGTGCATAGCGTAGCTTGTAGTGGACGATTCCGCCTACATTTTTAATCGACTTCAAAAAAGGAGGTTCTGTATTCGACCCGTATGTTAAAGTCAAAGCATTTATTTCAAATAGGCACATAAAAGGCACTTTTGAACGTCAAAAATTATCTTAAAATAGAATTGATTCTAGTCGCCCATTCCAAAAGGTAGTTTTCGTATGGAGAAGAATGGGCAAGAAACTCCACCGTTACTTTTTTAAAATGTTTTAGGTACAATATTTTACATGGGTACATTCATTATATAATAACATGTGAGGACGATTCACCTAAAATAAAATTACTATACCACAATAGGTAAACCACGACATATAAATTAATTATCTGATAGATACATGGTGCTCACATATTTACAAACATGGTACAAGCAAAACGATTTTAATTAAAAAACAAAATACAAGTAATAAGTCAGGGTGTGAGTAATGAATGTGAAAAAAGAATAAAAAAAAATTACAATTAAATTAGCAACCAGTTTGATTTTGTCTAGACTCTAGATTGTCCTATGGAGCAGGACCAGCATGTTTCCAAGCGTTCTTATCTTGGATATAATCTTCTAATTTATAGTATGCTTGTTTACAAAGTGTACGTTTAATGTGAGTTTTAAATTTTCTTTCATTTAATTGCAATATATCACAAGGTATTTTATTGTAACATTTAACACAGTACCCCATAAAAGATGTATGTACTTTGGCTAATCTGAAAAATGGTTGATGTATTTTATCTTTATTTCTTGTATTAAAGTTATGTCTATCGCTTATTTTATTAAAAAGATGTAGATTTTTTCTTACATACATAATATTTTCATAAATGAATTGGCAAGGTACCGTCATAATATTAATCCTTTTAAATAGTTCCCTGAGAGATTCGCGGCGACGTAGATTATAAATGGCTCTGACAGCGGTTTGGCGGCTATGTCGTCACATTGGCCATTTCGTCGCTATCCCTAATAGGTCACTTTCACTAATACGTCACCTTGTGCATCTGGTCAGTTTCTTAACTCGTCTCATGCTGTATTTCGACTCATTCCCAACTCGTCCGATGGATATGTACAACGTACAGTCAGCGTTAAAAATGTTCGACGAACAGACTGTTCACAATGATCTCAACACCTAATTTTTTTTTTTTTTTTTTAGTTAATCGTCTACCTTTAGGCGATTTTGTGTAAATTAAAATGCTAGTTAGGTACCTACCTATTTATGTTACGAGAGAGTCCATTTTTATTTAAGTTGAGTTTATTTTATTTTTTTTCTTTATCGTCTTTCTAGTAAAAATTCTAACAAGATTGTGCGAGTACTAGATACCTCATTTATAATAAAATTTTGTTGTACTGAAAATGTTTGTTTTTGTGCTTAATTGTACATATCCATCGGACGAATTGGGAATGAGTCGAAATACAGCATGAGACGAGTTAAGAAACTGACCAGATGCACAAGGTGACGTATTAGTGAAAGTGACCTATTAGGGATAGCGACGAAATGGCCAATGTGACGACATAGCCGCCAAATCCTGACAGCTCTCTTTTGCAAAATAAAGATGGATTCAATGTCAGCAGCTCGACCCCATAGTAAAATGCCGTACGACATAATGCTGTGAAAGTAGCTAAAATAGACTAAACGCGCGGTTTCTATACTCCATTTGTTATAACATTAGAAAAAAGAGGCTCGCAGAAGCAGGAGTACGAAACCTTTTATTTTCAAGTTAAGTTCAAACAATGTTAATAAATAATGTATGTGCTTATTTTTTGTAAGTAACAATGTATAGCATACAATAAAGCATATTCTATCTATCTACTCGTCACGATTCTTGGACAGGTATATGAAATGAAACAATTTTTAGTAACAATCAGTTTATTAAAAACAAGTTTATGTAAACCGACAAAATTAAAAAAACACGTGCTGCCACAACTTAAGCAGGCAATATGTAACATTTTAGATTTGGTAGAGTTATAGTGAATGAAAAACGTTCCCGGTACTGTCCGCCCCTGCTTCTTTTAGATTTTAAACATTGACACGACAATATTTTAAGTAAAAACTAAATAATATTAAATGAAAGCCTTGTAATTTCAGAAGGTAGATAGGTTAAATAAGTACAATTAAGTGTGACTGCTGTTATTTAAATTGATTATATAAATATAATCAATTTAAATAACAGCAGTCACAAGATTGATGTGGATTTAAAAATCCACATCAATCTTGACTGTAATAATGTTTGTTGTACTTTTATTACAAAGTATGCCCCTAAAAGAGCCTTTTTTAACTTCTGTCTAATGCTATAGTAAATGGACTATACATCTGTTAGGCTGGTTTTATAGTCACGCCGCTAGACGCGCCGCTGGGCAGTGCGCGCTTGAACAGCGGTGCACTGTATTACTGAACGGCGCTGCTCAAGCGCGCGAATTTGAAACGCTACTACTACCCCAATACATATCCGAGCGCGCGCGCTCCGACGGCGCTGCTGAAACGCGTCACTATAAAATCAGCCTTAACTGTCTTATCTTCCTAACAGCATAAGCGGCCGAGCTAAGCCGCCCCGCAAGAGATGTTATGTGAGGTCCCCATTGTAATTTCTCGTCTAGCGTGATTCCCAGGAAAACCGTTTGATCAACAAATTCAACAAATTGTATGTATGTATGTCCGCGATTTTCTCAAAAACTAATGAACCGATTTTGATAATTCTTTCATTAATGTGATCTAAATATTTTCAGGAAGGTTTTAGTATATAACATATCAGGTAATTATTCTTATGTACAAAGTTATATGCATAAATGTACTGGCTCTCCGGCATTTCTTTGCGAAATTTCATGATTCTTTTAGTCGGCGTCTTCAATTCTTCAATGCACTAATGTTAATTGAATTTGTGTAGGGTAGGTACAACTAATAAGTGAAAAATCAAAATTTTTTACAAAAAAAACATCCGACTTCAAAAAAAAACACTATAAAGTGATAAATAACTTTAATTTCGGAAGTCGGTGTCAAAAAACGAAAATGCGGAACCAACGACACCGACTTCCGAAATTTAAGTTATTTTTCACTTTGTAGTGTTTTTTTTTTTGAAGTCGGTTGTTTTTTTTTCGTACAAAGCGAAGCTAAGCACACGTGCATAGCTTAGCCGTGGGCTGCTGTGGAGTGGTGCCTGAATTGACTGAGAAACTAGTTATAAAGATGAAACTATCGACATATAATCCAGCGTGAGATTGGTTTCAGACATGACGTGTTATGTCACTGCGAAGCGTCTGTGATGAGTTTGGTAGAGTTGATTAGTTATCAGGATTTAACTCATGATTAGAATCCTCTCACTTCATGTACCTATTATGTAGTTTTAAGCTTGTGCTAAATAATCAGGCGCAGGGCTCGATCAAAGTCACCTCCTTCTGCGAAGCAGTAATGCTAGCGAAGGAGGTGGCGGGATGGCTGAGGGAGAGAGCCTCACGTCCCAGCCGCCGCGGGAGACGCTCCGGGCGTCGGGAGCCGCGTGACGACTCCCGGCCACCGTCGGCGCGGGCCTGCGGACGGAGAGTAATGGGTAGCTCACCGTCCGATCAGGACCAGGCCCGTGCCGGACGGCGCGTACGTGTTCCACGCGCGCCTCAAAGAGATGTCAGCAAAAAGGAAGGGGCCTGTTAGGGCCGAAGCCTGCCGTGGGTGCGCGATTGTCCGAAAGGGTTACCGCTACCCCGGAACATAAAGGGCTAAGGAAGGAACACGGATGGGTCAGTAAGAGTCTGACACTCCCTTCCGCTCCACCCAGAGCGGGAGGGGTCATTTGATGATTTCCCATCCATAAAAAAAGGGGTCGATCAAGGTTAAGCTACGCTGGCCGCGGTCAGTTCGTGGATCGGTTACCATACATTACATACCCCTTCGTGGCTCGAAAACTACACTAACTCGTTGGTCCCGGCTGCCATTTGTAGATCTTAGACAGTCGTTACGGTTAGCCAGAAGCCCAAATAAGTCAACAAGACTTACCAAGGGGTATTGTTGTGTTACCCAGTAACTGGGTTGTATAGGTCAGATAGGCAGTCGGTCCATGTAAAATACTAGTATTCAGCTGCATCCGGTTAGACTGGAAGCCGACCCTAACAAAATTGGCTAAAGGCTAGGCAGATTTATTGATGTTGTATTATTATTTACGTGTATCGATAAAAGTTTTGTATCCTCTACTACATTACCGTCACATAGGGATATGTACTATTTGCATGTCCAACTATGTACTGTGTGTAGACATATTTGATACTAGCTGCGCCCCGCGGTTTCACTCGCATAAGTCTCGGATAAAAAGTATCCTATGTCCTTTCCCGGGACTCAAACTATCTCTATACCAAATTTCATCTAAATCGGTTCAGCGGTTTAGGCGTGAAAAGGTAACATACAGACAGAGAGACAGAGTTACTTTCGGATTTATAATTTCAAGTATATTGTATGGATATCTCTTACCCACCACTATAAGTATTTT
The DNA here is from genome assembly GCA_947508005.1 of Amphipoea lucens. Lineage (NCBI taxonomy): Eukaryota > Metazoa > Arthropoda > Insecta > Lepidoptera > Noctuidae > Amphipoea > Amphipoea lucens. Next base: position 18,886,124 of record OX382375.1, read on the forward strand.
TTATGTTATTGGATGCCAAATGAGCCAATGTTCCACCCAGTGGCGTGCCTAGGGGTCAAACTTAGGGCAAGCCAATACCCTTAAAAAATAAACCTACCGTATCGCTTGTCAACGTTGTGACTGACCGAGTCGTTTTAGTTCTTACTAATATTCGTATTTCATAATTGTAGGTTTTTGCTATTTTTAATAACACCATTTGTTTCTTATATAAATTAAATACTAAGAGTATGTATTGGTAATCCTTTAAAAAATCGTAACTTTTTTATTTTCGAAGTATCAGTTTCGCGTAAAATATGATGAGACGTATAAGAGTCATCTATTATTGTAGGTACATTATTGGCACAACAGAGCTCTTTGAGTTAGTTCATATTTCACTCTCCCGCAACAGTCGCTTTGCAAAATATTACAATCTGGCCGTGTGGCCACTAGATGGCGCACAAATAATTGATTGATTTCTAACTACACATTATTGTTTACGATGTTGATTGTTGATAATATTTATAATTTGATTTACTTACTCACAATGTGAACAGCCATAACTCTTCATTCTTCGCTTCTTTACCACAGACAGATTACAAACATCAAAGCACACGGAAGACATGAAGCAAAGATACAAGCGCTGAGCAATTACCTCTATTTAATGAGGTTTTAGACTCGTCGTGACCTCGGAAAGGAAGTTATTGTTGTGCTAAATGAAATGACACACAACATCAACTAACCTTTAAAATCCGCCCCTAAGACCCTCTGGCAGAAAAACAGCGCGATTGTGATCGACACGCGTATTGTATTTAGAAATGTCGTCAAGCACATAATTGACGAGATAAAGAAGTTTCGATTCGTGTTTTACCAAAGTACAGAATGAAACAACAGCATTCATGTGCTTTTGAGAATTCTGATGTCTTTTACTGGCACCAGCGAAGTTATTTAAATCATCGTAACCTGATATTCCAAGCGGTATTTTCTTTTGAGAAAAATATGCAACACTAACAGAATAATTTGTTGATATGAGAGCAGCCTATAATCCAATGAGTATTGTATGCTGATCGACTTAAATGCCTATTACGTGATTTAGATTTCTGAGAAATACTCAAATCAATTTGTCTGTAAAACTCAAAATATTTACCTTTCCGAGTGACGATTGCACACGTTTTAATCCATCACGACGAACAATTGCATGTTTCCGAATTCACTTTAATGACAAGAAACTTTTTAATCACTTTAAAACAAAGGTAATTACCGCAAAAACTAAACACAACACTTAACTTCACAGAAAATGAAAAAAAAAAACAAAACAAAAAAATGCTCCAGTAACCGATCAAAACTTTGAACTAATAGACTCGCGCAATGTCTCGCGATCTTACTATTTACACACACACGCGCGTCGTTATACGTTTCATTCATAAAAAATCAAAAGCCAGGCTTAAAAATCAGTACAATTTGGGGAATAAGTACATACTAATGTTATCAACAACGTGAACAATTTCTATACAAATAGTCAGAGGTCTAGAAGCCAGATTTGAAGCCAACTAGTGCGAGCGAGACGGGTCGATTTTTGTCGTTGCGCTTTCGCTAAGCGGCATTGGAGATGTTTGGCAACGATGCGCGTGATGAAAAGTGCACGGAATTTGAAATTATTCTTTGAGTATGTAAACCTGGCAACCTTGCATCGTACTTACTATCGCGGGCGGCCCGGCCGGGACGCGCGGAGTTTATTATTTATTATTCTTATCAATTCTTGCGACATGATTTTATAAGTTTACTTGTGTATTTCTTTTTTATTATTAGGCTCGCGTTTGATTGAAAGCCAGGCTTTTCGGCTTTAGTAAAAGGCACGCCCCTGACTTCCACCTGATTTGTGGATAATAATAATAAGTGGATACTACCACCTACAGAAGTACGGACACACCAACGGCATCGTAATGCGTTTCTGTCCCAGGGACAAAGCTGAAAAGTCACATATACCTGTATAGACGTATGAGGAACAGGGTGTAAAGTTCACTCATACTCCATAGAAAAGGGAGGATCCTCCGTCCAGACGGGTGTTGTGTCTGGCGGGCAACTGCCCAATGATTCATGTTGGGCCGTTGTATCTATGCTAGTTCAAAATCAAAAATCAAAATCAAAATATCAAAAATGTTGCGCGGTAAACTCTGCTTGCGAGATGCAGGATTGACGGCGTGACGTCAGTATGACGCGCTGTTCGCATGTGGCGTTGTAGATACCGCTACACCTGTATTACTTCGGCAACAATCGTATAACTTTCAAACCAGAACACAGGCCTTGAGGCCTGTTTGCCCTGAGCTTATTGCCATCAACCGGGCACAAATCCAGACTTCCGGCTGCTACTAAGAAGTTCCAGGTAGAAAAACCCAATAACACTTTGCCCGACCTTCGAACCGAACTCAAGACCTCATGCTCAGCAGTAGCGCTTGCGGCCATTAGACCAAGGAGGTAGGTAGTCAATGTAACATAATTTATACTTATGCATAAGTTTCGATCCCGTGGGAATATCGGGATAAAAAGTAGCCTATATGTTAATCCAGGGTGTCAGCTACCTCCGTACAAAATTTTATCAAAATTGGTCCAGCCGTTTGAGCGTGAAGAAGTAGGTAACAAAAATATAAACACACACACACTCACAAACTTTCGCCTTTATACGAGTAATATTAGTGATTTTTTAGTATTCTCAACTGCAAAGTATCTGCAACGGTTAATTTAATAGGAAAAACGAATACATAATACACAATCTAAGGTACCTACTCGTATACCTACTAGCGGTGTGCAAAATTGTTACAGAATTAAATAATTTTTATTTCATACACTTTTATTTGGGTTTACTGGCTTTGCATTTTCCTTTTTTTTTGGCTATAAGAGTAGGGGAAGACCAAAGAAACGATGGATGGACTGTGTGAATGATGATATGGTTAGAAAGGGGGTGACTACCGAGATGACGACTAATAGAGAAGTATGGAATATAAAGACATGTTGTGCCGACCACAAATAAATTAGGATATAACAAATTCGTCAGATTTATTTATTTAAAGCTGTATGGGAGATACCCGGGATACCCGTTACTGTATCCTACCTTGTTCTGTCTCGGTATGGTGGGCTACGACAAATTAGAAATTAGGCGTGAAGTAACACTGGCAACGTATCTTTTTAAAGTTTTGAGAGGTAGTATACAAAACTCAGGTATACTATCAGAAATAGGGTTTAATTTACCGGATAGGTACGTGGCGCGGCTGCTGGTGGTGCCGCGTGCACGCACTAACCTGCTGGGGCGCGAACCGCTGACTCGTGCGCTGCGCACTCTCAACACGGTGGCGGATGCCATTGACATATTCACCTGTACACTGGGTGAGTTCACAAGAGCCACTTACTGTGTAGCATGTAAGGTATAGTTAAGTATATTTTAAGTTACTTTGTCGCATTAGATTTATTATTATCTGTAATGGCAAAGGAAACGTGATGTGATAAATAAATGATAAGGGTGGGAGAATGATGAAGTTACTTTTTGTTAAATGCTACTTTTTCTGCCTTGGCAGACATCAAGTATTATATATTTCATGCAACGGAGCCTTCAAGTAGCCATCAACCTTAAGTAAAATAGGAACAACGTTCTGCATAAGGATGTCATCTTCATGCTTGTGATCCTCATCAGGCGCATTCCTTCTGCTAGGTCTCGGGATATTCATTTTAAATTGTTTCAAATTTTCTTGAAATTCTAAGTCCAACATAGCATCATCTCCAGCTCGTCCGATTGTCGGAAGATTATCAGGGTCATATGCGAAATCAGGTTTCTCTATCGCTGTATCTTCATTCTGCAGGTCTCGCCTGTAGTCAGCGTCGGGTGCCACGTCCTCGTCCTCGTCATCGTCTAATTGAGGAATATCGCGAAACATCCTGTTCTGTGTCTTCACCACTTCCGACAAGTCGAACCTGTCGTTGTTGCCTGCATAACTTATATCTGGCCTGATTTCACCTATTTGCGCTAGTGCGATGCGTGTCAGTAGGATGAAGCCGAGAATTCTCTGGAGCTTGAAGAAAAAACATGTTTTACGTTTTTATTTTGTAATATTGGCTATCATTGTGATTGTTGTAACAGATGGCCAAAATCTTTAACCTACAACGTCATTGGAGGCTCTCGTTCATCAAAGACCTGCCGGGCAATTGCGTAGCACACTATCAGTAGCAATAGCTTTTATTTTGACAGTTCAACAAAATTCATTGCGTTATTTACGTTGTTGTGCAGATAAATTTTTCGAACATATGAAGCAATGGATTAGCAATGTCCTTCAAAATGATACAGATTGTGATTGATAGTGTGTTACGCAGTTAGGGTACTGATTAAGAAGGCAGTTCACTTAGATACAGCTCGCATTGTGAGAAGGTTCCTATCTCCGAAGCCTTAACCACTTGTAGCTAGGTCCCTGTTCCCAACACCGGCAGGTCTACAGGCTATAAGGAAAAAACATCTTACCATTTTTGTTTATATCAATTCCAAACCATATTTTTTTCCAATATTTCTACATTACTTAACTCCAAGAGCTACAAGCTTATGAGCTTCAATTTTATGGTTTTGGTTTCAATTAATTTTGAGATAATTTTTCAGGCACTTTATTATTTGCTGGTTCTTTAGTTTTTCGTGATTTTTACTACTATATGAATAGTAGCAAGAGTTGAGATCACAGTTGTTTTATTCTGTTGACTAAAAGAGGAGGAGAGGGGTCTAAATCTATATCATTTTCTACTTCATAAATGTTTCATAAAATATCTCAAAATTAAGAGAGGAACTACGAGTACGACCATGAAATTAAAATGACAGTCATCTCCGTTATTTTAAATTGAGATGAACAAAATGGTAAGTTATAATTGTTCTTGTACACCTTTCCTATCCCAGCCACGTTCTTTAGGTTTTTAGTCCATCTAACCATAAAGACGCAGTGACTGCAGTCGAATGGGCTGTGGTAGAGAACCCCAGGTAAGGGAAGCGTTACCAGGCAAGATCGGAAGATTCTTCCTTTTCAATGAAGGAGTGGCAATTACATCTTTCCTAAGCAACACATTGTTTTCCGACATCCACACGAACGAAGTCGCGGGCACTGCTAGTCTTAAATAAACACGGTCGGTTACGAAAGATGAGAGGAAATACTAGGGTTGCTGTGTCCAGGAGTCGTGTATGGTACCAGTCCCTTTGTGCTCACTAGTTCCTTTGAAAGAACTAGGTATCTACTGAGAATTTTTGGATCAGTAGTTCCTTTGAAAAAGCTAAAGGAAATACCGAGACGTAGTTCCTTCGGGGCGGACATGCTATTTAAGTACTTTTAATAGCATCGTGCCTATGTCGCTCTTGTAGTAAGCTTTTTTCGCCGCACGCATTTGAATCTACGATGTTTACTTGCTAAGCATCGGGTACACACCGGATTCCTTTGCTCATTCCCATATTTTCTGAATGGTCATAGAGATGAGCTTCTTGCAGCTTGACGTGGCATGCTCCTCGACACAGCACAAGCACGTTTTCGTCTTCTCTTCCTTGCTTGATCGTTCAGCTGCCGTATACCTAGCAGGTACGCGCCTTTTGTTGGCTTATTATGCCTTTTGTTGGTTTATTGCGCCTTGTGTTCTAGCGGGAGCCTGTTGACGCACTGTTTCTATAGATGATTTAGTCGTGCCGCCGGTAGAGTACGGGAATTTCACTGCCCGGTCCGGTTCTCGCATTAAATAGCGTGATAGTGTGATAATGTCCGGCTCTGTTCTGCTGCCATATTCTTGTGCAGTCACAGCATCTCGCGCGCATATGTGGGCTTAATTTCTCTATTAGGTGGCTCGCTAACATTGACTCGTCGCTCGGAGAACAAATACTGCACATAGAAGGTCCAAAATGGGGCTGTGTAAGAGCGTTTGTGCACTGCATTCGGTCATTCCGATCCATAGCATAAGCATAATCAGCCTATAATATTCCCACTGCTGGGACACAGGCCTCTTCTCTTCGAGAGGGCTATAATCTACCACGCGGGTCCAGTGCGGGTGCGAGATGTAACATGTATTCGAAGTTTTGGTTCTAGGACATACCGGATTCCTCATGATGTTTTCCTTGTTAGTTTTGAGAGCAGTGGTGATGAAAAATTATTTACACAAAGTAAATTCGATCTGAATCCAAGAAATAACTGTCCGAAGTAGCCGGTAGGTGGTTGACTGACAAGCAGATTAAAAAAAAAAAATCTTCATCGTACAGGTCGTACAAACAAATGGATATTCTAGATGAGAAAATAAAAAAGTACTTAATCTGTTTTTTCTTCCAGATTCAGCGAATTTTCGGCATCATCCTACTGACTCCTACCGCACTAGCGCATAATGATGACGTCAGGCCAGACATAAGTTTTGCAGGCAACACTGACAGGTTCGACTTGTCGGAAATGGTGAGCGCACAGAGCAAGATGTTCCGCGATACTTCTCTAGTAGACGATGACGAGGACGGGGAAGAGGACGTGGAATCCGATGCTGACTACAGACGACAGCTGCACAATGAAAATGCAGGGATAATCTTAGATGCACTGACGAAAAACCATCCAGCTCATGCATTTCTTACACGGAGAGATGAAGATACAATCGTAGATGACAATAAATTCGCAGAAGACGATAGATTTAACAGTTTTGAAGGTGGAACCGTGTCGGACTTTGAGGAAAATTTGAAACATTTTCAACCGAATAATAAACCTCCTAGCAGAAGGAAACTGCATGATGATGACCTCGCTGAGCATGAAATACTTCTGCAGAATGTTTTTCCTATTGTAATGAAAGTTGACGGCTATTTGAAGCCCCCGTTGCAATAATTTTAAAGTCAATTTGATTAAAAATGTTTTTATCCATCCGATTCAAAACATTCATTAAGTCAACTCATTCCGCGTGATAAGTTCAAGCGGCCTCAGTTGACTCAAGAGGCATTCATACATAGGTACATTTTCGTAGTCTATCTTTGTGACCGCACTGTTCTAAACTCCGTGACGGATTATGATGCGATTTACACCATCATTTAGACATTTATTCCGGAAGGTGTATATAAATATTATCTTGAAATTTGGTCAAGTCGTAAAATCCATGCGTAGTTGTAGTGGATCGGTACCTAGTTATCTAATAAGCAGCTGACAACTTATATTTTATTTGCCCATTTACAACAACGAGTTTAATCCTTACATCGTAAACATTTTACATAAGTATTTGAATAATAAAATTCGTATGTACGAACATACAACGCTTAACACTAACGCACCCCGCAAACGCGCGGTTGGCGGGAAAAAAAATGCAAATGGCCGCGCTTCGTGACGTCACGTACGTAGGTGCCGGCTGGCGCGCGCGTGTGCCCGCTTGATGGCGTTTTAATTACACGACATTGGTGTTTTATTGGCGAGCTGTGCTGATTTCCATGCTGATCACAAAGAGAGAAAAATGTGAAGTGAAACTAGCGGTTGTAAGGCACGTTCGCCTCATAGCTCCTTATAGTTACTGTCTTTATTGTCAGTGGAAGACTTGCTTTCTTTCAAAGCGTAATTTATTAGGCCTTGATAAAACAGAGTCAAAATTCAATCAGCACGTGTTAGCTGGATTGAAGGAGAGAAGGACAAGATATCTGTCTTTGTGAAGAAACATGAAATATCAGGTCGTTCAGTAGGTACTTTTCTACCTCAACAACCATCGTTTCTGCGAGCAATGTCTGCCTTGCCCGTTAAACCACTGCCAATTATGTTTGGCAGTGGTCGGTTATCTTGGTTCTCCTTTAGTTCTCTATATTACTGACTAGCTTCAGCCCGCGACTTCGTTCGCGTGAAACTTCTTGTTTCCCCCGAGCCACCCCGTCGTATCGCATCACCCGCCCGCGCTATCACTTAACGTTCTTTTTGACTTTTTTTCTTTTTGCTCAGCTCCTAAGGGTCATAGCGTGATGTTAAATAGCCTATAGCCTTCCTCATGAATTGGGCTATCAAATGCAAGAAGAATTTTTCAAATCCGACTGGTAGTTCCAGAGATTACCCCCTACATACAAACTTACAAATTTACAAACTTACAAACAAATTTTACCTCTTTATAATATTAGTATAGAAGTATAGATATCACGAAACTCCAAGCATAGCCTAGCCTTTTGGGTGCCTTAGTATACTTAGTAAATTTTCTGTGTTTGGTCTTATGGAGTACAAATCAGGGTAAAAAAACTTTTTAACAAAAAATTAAACCTCCGAAAAAACTGAAAAGCAAAAAATAATAAACTTTTTTTATTTAACCTTAATAAATAAGTTCTTAAACTAATGCAAGTATACCTAAGTAATTTAGAGTCGGCGCCAAACAAGCAAATTAATATCGTTGCGAGTGGTCGTGCGGAGAGCGCATTTTTTGTTTGAAATGTTAATGTTTATCGCTATAGATTTCACGTTGCTTATTTCTTTAAATTTAAGGTAATTTAGTAATCTTTGTTCATTGATTGTTTGCATAGATATCCGAGAGATATGCCTTCACTGCATATTTGTTCAAGTTCAAGTGTCGCCACATTTTCCCCACTCCGGAAACTCACACAAAAACAAAAGAAATAGATACGGCACACATGATCAAATTGGGCGGCTTTTTTGGCACACACACAAGAAAATAAGCGTAACACTTTTGTGCTATCTTATTGCACACATACTCAAAAGGGGCGGGCACTAGAAAGTATAGACACAGTCACTGAATGCATACATGCAACTCTAGCATCAACTAGGGAAGATGAGTAATATAAATATATGATCGATAAAAATATCGATAGATATCAACTACAAAAAAGAGAAGTGTTTTTTGGGTTTTGGGTGTATTTTGTATTGTTTATTTTTTCTGCTTTCAATGTGGTATATTAAAAATCAATAAAACCAAATCACGTAAAAATATAATATATTTGTTTGCAAATGAAATTTAAGTAAATAAGTAGTTTCTTTAGTTTCTCTCTTACGTAAAATTAAAACTACGAGGGTCATTATCCATTATCTGTAGTGTGTCTGTGCGCCTAGTACACGCACATCACGCTGCCACGCGCCAGTGCAGCGCCGTGATGTCGAAATAAAAAAATATTAAGCATTTTCAAAGTTAATGCTTTTGAGCTGAAATTTTGTACAGAGATTCTAGACCAGATACACTCTTCAACCCGTTTGTATTGATATACCCTTTCTGTAACACCCTGTATACAGTGTGTCAGGTTAAACGAGGGACATACTTTAAGGGAGTGTAGTACCCATGAAAATGAACAATTTTTACTAAGAGACCAACACTGAAATCGAAAAAATAAAACCAGCCGCTCTATACATTTATCTTCGCATAACTGGACAAAATGTAGGGAACAGCTGTTTTTTTTCTTTTTATTATTTTTCAGTCCGCCCCATATTAAAAGTTGTTCATTTTCATGAGTATCTACTACACTCATGAGTATCTACTACACTTCCTTAAAGTATGTCCCTCGTTTAACCTGACACACTGTATACAGGGTGTTACAGAAAGGGTATATCAATACAAATGGGTTGAAGAGTGTATCTGGTCTAGAATTTCTGTACAAAATTTCAGCTCAAAAGCATTAACTTTGTAAATGCTTAATATTTTTTTATTTCGACATCACGGCGCTGCACCAGCGCGCGGCGGCGTGATGTGCGTGTAATAAGCGCACAGACACACTACAGATAATGGATAATGAACCTCGTAGTGCGGTGACACGTTTTTTATGATTTCAATTTAATAAACTATCGAAATAAAAAAATATAAAGCATTTTCAAAGTTACTGCTTTTGAGCTGAAATTTTGTACAGAGACTCTAGACCAGATACACTCTTCAACCTGTTTGTATTGATATACCCTTTCTGTAACACCCTGTATAGGATACATAATTATTATATCGAGTCCGCGTCTTACTGGTCAGTTTCCCTCAGTCGTCAGTTTATTTAATTCGCTAGTTTCGTTGATTAGTCAGTTTCACCGATTTACATAGGATATATAGATAGGCCTGATAGGACGATATACAAAATTACAAATAGGCTCCATAAAAAATCTTCAATCCCCTTTAAAAAAATAAAAAAGTACGAAAATACGTGTTCTACCATAAAAGATCTTGGAATTCCTATCTTTTGTTTTTATTATGAAGTAAACATGCATAATACTTTTGCACGTAGCTGTACTAATAATAGTTAACTTACGGTTTCATATAGGTATGTATCTTAATTTGAATGTAGGTACAGCCCACTTAAAGAGCAATTGTGTCTTTTCGCGGGCGACTTAAAACAATTCTCTTTAAAGTATACAGAACAAATTACAGTTTGGATTGACGGAAACAAATTATTTTCCCTGCCTGTTGCATCTATCCATTTATTTTTAATTTCTGGATCTTACGGGAAATTGAAATGAAATGTATTAATTTTTGTAAAATAGGTAGAACCTATTTTACAAAAATTAAAACATTTCATTACATTATATATTTTCGTATTTAGACAGACTAACAATATTTATCGATAGCCATGTCGCAGCGCTATGCATCACTACCGTTGCTAGGCAATTTTCTTGTTATTTCAAAAATATTTCACAACGAAATATTTGTAAAATCCTTAAATAATATAATTAGTGCAGTGATTTTTTAATTACCGATGGTAGGACATGCCACTTGTCTTAAGGTTTGTTGTGATTGTTCTATTTTTGCAAATAAGGACGGAACAATTCTGCATTTTGTAAAAATACGAAATGACACTACACGTTTCGATACAAACATATGACTACGGCGCTTAGCGCTTACCGCCGGTCGCGCACAACAACATACGGCCAGTTATGGCCTTTTATAGAGGTGACATGCGGCACGCCTCCATGCCATATCCCTCGATATCCGTGATTGTTTGGCGCCGACTCAAAATTCCTTAGGTATACTTGCAATAGTTTAAGAACTTATTTATTGAGGTTAAATAAAAAAAGTTTATTATTTTTTGCTTTTCAGTTTTTTCGGAGGTTTAATTTTTTGTTAAAAAGTTTTTATTTTATAATTTTTTGAGGCTATAATTTACTAATTACTACATGCTTAATGTTTGATTACTTTTAAAATACCTACCTTACTTTAGACATTAACTGTTATAATCCTACTTTAACTATTATTTTTTGTGTAATATAATACTAAATAATATAATGTAATACTTAAAAAAAACAGGCTTTATATACCAACATAGATAGGCCTTTTATTATTTTAATTGTAATACACAGCTCAGCATTAAAATCTGTGAATGAACAATAAATCACCCCTATTTTCCCACCCTTAGGGTAGGTTTTTTTTTCCAAATTTACATGGGACCAACTTCGAAGTATGTCCTATCCAACAAAAGAAGAATTATCAAAATCGGACTACTCTGTATAAAGTTAAGCGTGGTCATACATTACAATCAGTGAGTGAACAATCAATCATCCCCTGTTTTCTAACCCTTAGGGTTGGAATTTTTTTTCCAAACTTATATGGGACCAACTTCAGGGTATACCCTTTCTAATAAAAAAAGAATTATCAAAATCGGACTGCTCTGTAAAAAGTTATGCGTGATCATACATAAAAAAAAAAAAAAAAATATACGCGTCGAATTGAGAACCTCCTCCGTTTTTTTTCGTCGGTTAAAAATCGCTTGACACGCTTTTTGCTATCATAGGAAATACAGCGTGTATTATCGACTTGTTTTTCAGTTAATTGTCAAGCTGAAACATCAAGTACCTTAAGACAACAAAACGAGCAAGCTTTAAAAGCAGTATTAACGTTTAATATCGATATAAATTACAAACCAAAGAATTTCAATACATATTTGATGAAAACATAAAAAAGGTGGAGACCATAGACAATTGTAAACAGTGCTTATAGAGTTAATAGTTTATGAGCAACGATGAGTGATTTCTATCAGCCAGGGAGGGACACACCCCTTCTAGGTTTGCATTTAAAAAACGTAGTTAATACTTTTTAAATTGCTATTGAGGAAAGTAAAACATGAATCATTCAGATAAAATAGTGCCGGTCAAAGATATTGTGTGTTTTTATAAACATTCAGTATTCTTTCAGGCTAACAGGGGCTGACACGCGCAACAAAAGCATTGCAAAAATCCTCCTTCATTACTTCGTACATTTTCTATGAACCAACGCACACTACAGGAGGGCCGCACCGCACCGCACTTTTTATATGAATATGCATTGTGCTGCGGCATATCGAGCCTGTTACGGAAAAACATCGTAAACGCCAGAAAGTAGGTATTTCACTTTTTTATCGTAACGTATAGTTCAAATAATTTAGACCTTAATACAAGGACACTTAAGCCCATATTTGCATAAACGTCAAAATTATAACTTGAAATAAATAGTATCGTAAACGACAAAAGTAAAAGTTTTATATAAAAGAACAATCATAATTATCGTAACCAACATATCGTAAGTAACGTTTGTCACTTACGATAAAATATAGTTTTATTATCTACGTTATTGTTACGTTTAGTTATCTTATTAAGTGTATTGTTTATATGTAAGAAATACTGGGTTCTAATTGTTTGATTGACTATTTATTTGAATGAAGTAATATTTAATTTAGTATTTATGTATTACTGAAATATTATTAGCTTTAAACACTAAAATTAATTTAAATTTTATTATTGCAATCATTGGTTCTGAGTAACCACTAAACGCAGATTCTTAGAATTGTTCAAGTTCAAACTTGTTTGAAATAACGATTTACAGTGCCTTGCGGATAACTATTCTCGTGTTTTTTAGTAATTAAAAGTGAGAGTGAGTAAGATTTACTGTCAAACTTGTAACTACTAGTATCAGTGTTGCTAAATTAATTGGTATAAAGTGCAGTGCGTTCATGTAAGTACAATCAATATTATAACATTATTTTTTTTGTAATTATGGAAATGGTAAAGGTTGGTGGTATGTGACTTTGGTGTGAATTGGGTGTCGGCATTAGGTACCTACCTATTACTGCTATCGAATGGGATTAAAAAAAAAAAAATTGATACATTTTGAAATTCTTTGCTATTTGGATCGCAATCTAACATGGTTTTTGCAGCTTGCTAAGTTGTTCATCTAGCACTAACCTATCTTATGCTTTTGCGCGGTGGTATGAAAAAAATATTTTCTTTTCAGTATTCCGAAACTCACCATGAATAATGAAGAGCAGGACAAACTGGTACAAAACCAATCGGTCTTAGTTCCGTACCCAAATTCAGATTCGACGTATTGTAGTTCAGAAATCGATTTTAGTGGGATTGATTCTGATGGATCTTGGGTTATGCCAATGAGCAATAAAGTAAGGCGGCTTTTCAAATCTCCTCAACACACAGACACGGCGTCTACATCTACAGCTTCTCCTACGGTTTTGCGTACAATCATTGAAACTTACAGCAGTTCTACTGAAACTGATTCGAACGATGGAATAGGTGACGATGATGAAATAGTAGGCAAAAAAGGATTTAGAAAGAAGCGTCCTTTACCAAAGCGTTTACAAGCCAAATCAGAAAGGTGGTCTGGTAAAGGTAAAAAAGTTCAACCAAACCCGTGTGCAGGAAAAAAGTGTGGTAATAAATGTGAGATGAACTTTAGTGATGAAGATAGGACGAATATACACGAACTTTATTGGGGTTTAGGGAGTTCTGTAAGGCAACGAGATTGGCTACTGGCATTAGTCGAGGAAACAAATGTTCGCCGGCGAAGAGTAGAAAGTAGTAGGCGATCAGTCTCCTACCGTTATTACTTTCCTTGGAGAGATGGTGGCAGAAAGAAAGTGTGCCAACAGTTTCTATTAAAAACTTTAGGAATATCACAGATGACATTAAGATATACCCTTAAGAATATAACTGCTATGAATGTCTCTAAGCCAGATGAAAGAGGAAAATCAACACCTTCTAACAAATATAGCGAGTCGGTTATTCAAGGAGTTAAGCAATTTATTCAAAAACTTCCAGCTGTCAAATCTCACTATTGCCGTAATAAAGGAAATAAATTGTATTTGCCTTCCGAGTTCAGAAATTTGTCATTCCTGTATAATAAGGTTTATCTTGAGGATGAGATTGTTAAAGAGACAGGTTCAGTGAAGAAACAAACTTTTAAAAATATTTTTAGAAATGATTACAATATAGGGTTCCATCTGCCGAAAAAGGATAAGTGTGAAATGTGTGAGCGTATCAAAAATTTAGATAGTACAACTCAAAATGATGCCATGAATACAGAAGAATATAAAAAACACTTAAATGAAAAGAATGCCGCAAAAAGTAAATTTTTAAATGATCAAGCTCGGAGCAAAACCTCTAGTGATTTTTTATGCGCGAGTTTTGATCTCGAAAAGGTCCTAACTACTCCGCACGGAGAGAGTATCAATTTATATTATTCAAGAAAATTGGCCTATTTTAATGAAACTATTTACGAAAGTGGAAGCAGGAATGGATATTGCTACTTATGGCATGAGTCTGAAGCCAAAAGAGGTTGCAATGAAGTTTGTACGGTTGTTTTTAAGTACTTAAAGATGATTGATGAGAAGGGCGAACATTCATCTGTAGCTTTGTACTGTGATAGTTGCTGCGGGCAAAATAAAAATAGAGCGATGCTTTCGATGTTGTCGTATTTCATAAGTAATGTTGCAATGTTCATCGAGACCATAACTATAAACTTTTTGGTTCCTGGGCATACAATGATGCCGGTAGATTCGGTACATGCGACTATTGAATCCTTCATAAAAGGAAGGACAGTTTGGGCTCCATCCCAATGGCCCACGTTAATTTCAAACGCCAGAACCAATCCCAAGAATTATGAAACTATAATGCTACAAAATGCCGACATCTTAGACTGGAAAAGTTTTGCAGATCTCTATTTACCAAAATCTATTAAAATTCCAGTTACCAAGCTAAGATCAGCTTGCTTCCAAAGACTTGATCCAAAAAAAATTCTGTTGAATTACGGGTTTTGTACTGATTCCGAAAACCAATGCGTGGATCTGAGCTTTTTAATAAGATCTCGACAAAGTCGACAGCGTCTCCAGGCACCCACGGCAGCATACTCGGCAAAAATATCTATTGCTAAACCAAAGTACATGGACCTGAAAAAAATGTGTGACAAGGGTATAATTCCTGCACAATATGCGCAGGAATATCTTGCCTTACCTTATGATAGCAATACAAGAGACTTACTACCGGAGGAAAGTGAGGACGAATGATTATTATTCATGTAAATCAAAATTGTTTAATTAGATTAAAACATTGATTTTTTATGTGTTTTCGTTTTATTGTGCCTTTACCTCATATTGAAACACTCGATATTAGAAGAAAAAACACAGTGAAATACAATAGTTAGCCCTAATTATAGAGAAAAATACTAGCGTAAATAACAATTTTTGAAAAATAAGAAGAAATCATGACCTTTATTTTTATCTTAAGCGACAAAAGTACTCTCTATTTAACACTTTCTGCAATCATTTAATTGATTATACGTAAAGCCTAATGTGTTTTGCAATATGTACAAAAAACAGAGATCTATAAATAACAAATAAAAAATAATCAATAAAATACCTCTCCTGTCAATATAATATTATGTCGCTTACGATGTTCTTCCATAACAGGCTCGATATAACCCAGCAGGGTAATTGCGTAACACACTATCAGTAAATGGGTTTCATTGTGACAGTTCAACAACATTCATTGCGTTATTTGCGTTGTTGAGCAAACATATTTTTCGAACATATGGAGCAATGGATTAGAAATACGCTTCATTTATTCAAATTGAGAGTAATAGTGTTGTAGCGGTATCTACAACGCCACATGCGAACAACGTGTCATACTGACGTCACGCAAATTCTGCATCTCGCAAGCAGAGTTTACCGCGCAACTAGCACAGATACAACGGCCCGACATGAATCATTGGGCAGTTGCCCGCCAGACACAACACCCATCTGGTCGGAGGATCCTCCCTTTTCTATGGAGGTTGAGTGAACTTTACACCCTGTTCCTCATACCTCTATACTGGTGACTCCGAACATGAACGTCAGCGCAGCCTTCGTGCAAATACTTCAGCGTGACGTCATCATCATCATCACTCCCGCAAGCTTTAGAGCGGCGAGTCACCCAGCCAGCCAGCACCCACGGCTTCAACGGGTATCCTGACCAACAGCATGCAGCGACCGCGCATGCCTCAGCCTCATCAGCAACCTCGGCACAGCACACTGCACTTTCGGCCGATCTATAAGCAGAGCCCTTCTCTCCTGGTCAACGCCAGCAGTCAGCCTCAACCCGGCGCTGTACCACATCCGACGCACTGGAGCATAACGCAGCGCCACCCCGACTCACTGGGGACATCTTCGCAGACAGTTCCGACTCACCGTGAACTATGCGGCAACCGGTTCCGACTCACTGGAACCTCAGCTGGCCTGGCAAGCATTGCAAGATACAAGACTCAGCCCACTATCGACCTCCGGTCTCCGGGGGGGGGGGAGTGATGTAGCGGTATTTACAACGCCACATGCGAACAGCGCGTCATACTGATGTCACGCAAATCCTGCATCTCGCAAGCAGAGTTTACCGCGCAACTAGCATAGACACAACGCCCGAAATGAATCATCGAGCAGTTGCCCGCCAGACACAACACCCGTCTGGTCGGAGGATCCTCCCTTTTCTATAGAGTATGAGTGAACTTTACACCCTGTTTCTCATATCTCTATAGTGTGTTACGCAATTAGGGTGCTGATTAGCATGGACGCGTTTTTCCCGCCGCGATTTTTTTTCGCGCACTGGATTTACAACGCACTGCCTAGTGCCGAGAGTTGAAAATCTAGTGCGCGATAAAACCCCGCCGCGATATTTTTACGTCCTCGTGAATGTGGGCTGAGGTTATAACTACAACAAGATACGCCACCCTGCCACGCAGGAGTAACCATAGAAATATACAAACTCATCTACCAAAGACAAAGACCTACTTAGTTTTGGGGTGTTAAGAATTACAACAACAGTGACTTGGACGTTGTTGAGAACAATAATTCTTTGTTAGTATTTTAACTCAACATTACTTTTAACAAGGTAAACAAAAAACCAAAAACAGATCCTCATAAAAGTATGTAAGTGTGGAAAATAATATTACATTACATAACTCATGTTGCCAACTGTGAAAACAGCGGAGCACGGCGTTCTGGCACGTGCGCCCCACCCGACGGCCGCCGCGCAACTGATCAAATAAATTTTGAAATAACGTTCGATTTGCGACGGAACAGGTGGACAGTAACTAAGCTGGTGTCTGTGGTCTGTGTCTATTATACTGATAAGGAAGGCGAATATATTGTGGGTGTGGAAATAGGTGTGATGACAAAAGAATCAAAAATGTGGGTGGGAATTCGATGTTGAAGCATCCATTATTTCTGTAGATAGAACTTGGATGCTTTGAATGCACGCATAGTATACCGTAAGGACTGGTAGTCTGATGGCCGTGACGTACAGAAGAAAGTTCTATGTAGGCATTATAACATTGATTCCGTCCGGGAAGCAAAGACAAGGTCGTCGGCAGCACATCAAGCTACCCGAAACTGTCAAAATTTTCCCAATCAATTTTGAACCTTAACCTTTAGTGATAAAGTTGAAAATCTATTAAAGAAATTTGACAGATTGTAGTAGCTTGATGTGCTGGCATCTATACCTCAACTCAGTTACGGTAATCGAGAAAGTTTCCGAAAAATATACAAAAATATATTGCGGTGATTAAATAAAGTACTTACCAAAAACTTTAGCTTGGTGAGTTTGATTCCCAAATCGGGCCAAATGTAGTGTAATTGGGTTTTTTTTTTCATAGGAATGGTTTTTGCTCTCAAAAACGGTGAAGGAAAACATCGTGAGGAAACCGGCATGTCCTAAAACCAAAAATTCGAAGACATGTGACATCCAACCCGCACTGAGTCCGCGTGGTGGATTACGGCCCGCTCCCTCTCACCGAGAGGAGGCCTGTGTCCCAGCAGTGGGAATATCATAGGCTGATTATGTATGTATGCATGGTTTTTTCAGTAGCAACCCGCGGTCTGTGGCTGTATGGCGATAGGATCGCCCCATGTTGTATTAGAAAGAAACAGCTGGTTAAATGTGGGTGTAATAAAGGCACATCATCATCATCTGCTTACAGCAGTTCACTGCCGGACATAGCCTCTCCAAATGCATGGCACTTAGATCGATCCTCGGCAGCTCTCATCCAGCTGCTACCAGCCACCCTGCCATTTAGATCGTCGCTTCACTTAGCCTGGGGGTGTCCTACCTTACGTTTGCCGATACGCAGTCTCCATCCAAGAACACGTCTACCTTAACGGTCTTCAGTTCTATGGCTAATATGGCCGGCCCATTGTCACTTCAGCTTGCTTATTCTGTGAGCTATGTCGACAACTTTGGTTCTCTGCTGGATCACCTCATTCCAGATTCTATCCCTCAGATATACTCCCAACATAGGGAATTCCATAACTCGCTGAGTGACCTTGAATTTATGGACCAGCCGTACCGTGAGTGTCCACGTTTCGGTTCCATAAGTCATATATAGGCACACTAGCTTCTGCCCGCGACTTCGTCCGCATGAAATTTCACCCTCCCCCCATTCACCCTCTTAGGGGTCGAATTTCGAAAAACCCTTTCTTAGTGGATACCTACTCTTCACTAAGAACACACCCTCCACATTTCATGTCTCTTGGACCAGCGGTTGAAGCTGTGCGTTGATATATCAGTCAGTCAGTCAGGACTTTAATGCAATGCAACTAAATTTATTTATTCCAAAAAATAAATATTTACATAATACAACCTAACATATAAACTATAATAATATGTACAATTATATGAAAAAATAAACAATCATTATAGGGCATCAAAGAATTCGTCCGCATCGCTGTCAACAGGAACAGTGCCCAAAAGGCTGGCAGCATTGCCACGTTGTATGGCAATGCTAATTCTTTGGTCAAGAAAAAGGCCAGCCCTCTGGTCACGTGAAGAGTCGACTAACCGCTTGGCGATATCCCGAGAGACCAAGTGGGCACTAGGACCCCATGGCCCTAGTGTTTCAACCCCAAACGGCTCGAACATATAACTCCCAATCAGGTTACAATATTTTCGCCGTTTGAGGTTTTCTGCACCTGCAGCAGCCGCCCCAGCACAGCCCACCGTGCTAGGAAGATGGGATGGCGTAAGGACTTTGAATTTTATATGTATAGATCTCTGCCTAACCCTTTAAAAAGACTAGGTACTAAAGCTCTAAAAGCTATATCAATAAGCTATAAGTAGTAATTTTTAGGCGAGTGTTGTATCGTCCCGGAGCAGGTGTCGTATTAGCTTGCAAATAGCATTTAACAGCTTGCCGCAGCGATGTGCCTAAACCTAAGTTTACGATGCTTTAAGTTCGATCGTTGCATTTTATGAGTTTGTCTCGTAAGCTGTGCTGGTAGATAACTTTAAGTTTTTGATATTTACTTTACATAACATTAAGCTTGTATTCATTAAAGGGATATGTAGAGGTGGTGGTATATGTGCTATCGGAACGTTGCAGTATGTCTGGACAGTTCATAGATGTTGCTGTCTCGCTCTCTCGCAAACGATCAGCCATGTTGTAAAAAAAACCTATGTTATAAATTTATAATACAAGAGGAAAATAAATGCGACTTTAATTAATATAAGTGTAGCTATTACTTAGTACATAACAGTATAGGACAGTCAGCCGCACATCAGTCACACTTGCCTGCTACGACATAGAAAACCTGTCAGTGTAATTTTTTTACGAACGTGCACAAATCCAGACTTTGGGCTCATCATCATCATCATTTCAGCCGAAACACGTCCACTACTGGACATAGGCTTCCCCCAAGCACCTCCACTTCGACCGGTTTTGTGCTTCTCGTATCCAACCGGTCCCTGTGGCCTTCACAAGGTCGTCGGTCCACCTTGTGGGAGGCCTTTCAACGCTTCGTCTTCCGGTACGCGGTCGCCACTCCAGAACCTTTCGGCCCCATCGGCCATCTATTCTGTGAGCAATGTGTCAAAAATATGTATTTTTAATATTGGTTATTTTATTTATCAAAACATTGATTACGATTTATTAAAGCATTTAAAATGTTAATGATAAAATAAGATATTGAAAGTTACATAGGTAATTAAAGTTCCGATAAAACCGGTAAAAAAAAATTAGTCATAAGGAAGTCTCCGATTTTCGTCTCTGTTCTTTAAGCTTTAGGTAAATATACTCCGCCTATTCCGATCACTGGTTATCATACGAGTACAGTACGCAAAATTTCCCGTCGGTTATTAAAAAAAACCGGCCAAGTGCGAGCCGGACTCGCGCACCGAGGGTTCCGTACAAACCTGTTTAAAATATTTTTAATATATGATGTAACTAAAGATTTACGGTTTTCGCAATTTTTACTTTATCTGTGCTATAAGACGTTGCTTCGTACCAAATTTCAAGATTTTGAGTTCACGGGAAGTACCCTGTAGGTTTTGATTCCCTTGCGAGTGTCGAAAATTTGCGGCATAAACGGCTGTATCTTTTGATTGCGTTGGCTTAGAAGTTTGATTTTTCACAGCTCCAAGGGACAGTAGACCTGATTATTTGATATAAATTCCAGCTTGATACCTCTACGCGTTCCTGAGAAAAAGGGTCTTGACAGACAGACAGACGGATGCACGGACGGACAACAAAGTGATCCTATAAGGGTTCCGTTTTTTCCTTTCGAGGTACGGAACCCTAAAAATGAGCTGTTCCATACATTTTGTCTGCATTTGCACTTTTCTATGAAACAGTACATTTTTTTTTGATAGCCGTCTAATAATTTCTACGCTAGCAGGTCTACTCATGGTTTCATGGCCACCCTGTATTGAAAATATTTGAATAGGTACAAAAACATCAACTATGGGTGGTAGGAGGGGAGGCAAGAAAAATTCTAGGTCATGTCAACATAAAGGGTGGAAGATAAAGTTCGTTCAGTTCATTTCTATTACGTAGGTATTGTTTGTCTACTGAATACTTTAATGTGCAGAAAACACGCTATGGCAAAAACCCGTTGTATGTTTCAATTTATAAATGTTTAGAAATAGAGATGGAACATTTATGTCAATCTGCCTAGATTTTTCCGAATATGTTGGCGTTGGCTTTCTGTCTAACCGTATGCAGTTGAATACCAGTATTTTATTTTACATGGAGCGATTGCCTATCTGACCTCCACAGTCCCACGGGGCAATTGCGTAACACTTTATCAATCGGAATCAGTATCATTTTGACAGTTCAACAACACTCATTGCATTATTTACGTGTTGAGCAGACAAATTTTTCGAACTTATGAAGCAATCTATTAGCAATTGGCTTCAAAATTATTCAAATTCCGATTGATAGTGTGTTACGCAATTAGGGTGCTGTACTAGGTAATACGATACCCCTTGGTAAGACTGGTTATCAGACTTTTGGGGTTCTAACAACCCGTAACTTGTTCGACTATCAAACATCTACGAATGACAGCTGATTGAATTATTGTTGGAAATAGGTGCCTATTTGTGTTTTAATAAGTTACCAAAGTTAAATTAAAGAATTTAAAATGTTAATCAATTGATTTTTCTGTATTTATTTCCTTTTTTTGATTTTTTTTTAAATAACGCTCACAAAGCACGTTTAATTAATTTAGGTACAGTGAGCAACAGAAGCTCCTTACATATCAAAATTGACACAAAATTATTCGATAATTACTGCTTCTCAGCAATTGATGTCATGCCACGTAGATATATGTATATTCTTCAAAATTCATGTCAGTTCCGAGTTTTCCACACACAACCGCGTTATGGACAAAGTTCCATAACGCGGGGTGCGGTAGGAGTTGACTGGTAGAAATCATAGCGAAAAAGCGTTATGCCCCCTCCACGCGACTTTCTCTCTCTCTCTGTCTCTTTACGAGTGTGTGTGCGTGCGAGTATCGCGTAAGGAACTTCGTCCCTGACGACGGGGGTCCCCCGACCGCACCATTTTTTGAAAATATTTTACTCAATATTATAATAATATTAAAAAACTGAACTTTCGTTGCTGACCGTACAATTAGGTATAAAAGCATGAACTAAGTATTTGCATGAATATGGTTTTATTTAAATAAAAATAAAGCTATGCACATAAACTAAACGGACTCCATACCTCATCATCATCATCATTACTCTCCTGCCCTCATCCCAATTCACTTGTGGTAGGCGCAACAGCCTTCTTCTTCCACTTCTCCATTAGTCTTCATCTCGAGAGTCACCCCCTTTCTATCCATATGATAATATGATAGTCTCAAATGGACTGTGTGAAAGATGTTTCACACAGTCCATTTAAGACGACCATACGTTAATTAAAAATAAAATCTTCAAAATAAATAACGTTACATATTTGCATGTAATGCAATGCAACACTTTTAATGGTTCAAAATAGAACTAACAAAGATGCATTTTAATACATAAAACAAAAGCAGCAAGCACTACAATACAAAATATCCACTTTTCCATATTACCGAACGCCCAGAGAATTAGCAATACCCGCTTTGAATGTGAAAAACAGACGCAGAATGTTTGGTGCCCAACAGCTGAACAATTTTCGTGAAAAAAAAAGAAATTTCCAAGCGAATGGCGCTTGGACGCAGGCGTTCCCGCCCTCAGTGCTTATCCGAACGCGGACGGAAGCGCACGCACAATTTTCCCGCGCTCGACCCGTTCACAGATCGCGGCGGAAAAATCAGAAGAAAAATTCATTCTCAAAGTTTATTTCATCCTAATATTTGATCTATCTAGTTTCAATTTGTTTATTTCGTGAACATTTCGTTTGAATGTACAGTGATTTATTACAATAGTGCGTGTCTGTGCTGTGGGAGACTGCAATAAAAAGCGAGGGAAAGCTGTTTGCTGTCAGCTGTCAAAAAGGTTGAGGTGAGTGATGAAATTAATTTATTACCGAGTTGTAATAAATTATACTAATAACGTACGTTTTTCTTTTATTGTAAACTTGATGTTACATTTATTACTATAGGATATAGAATATAATAAAAACAGAATGCGTGATGTTTTCCGGTGTCAAATTAATTAATTTATGAAAGTTTCAGTGATAAAAAATATTAAGTAAATTCTTATTAATTGGCAAAAAGCTCTGCGTTGAGCTTTCGCAACTGCAATAGAATAATACTCGATTCTAGTATTGTTTATTTAGGTATAAGGAATGCTTGCATAAGTACAATTTATGATAATGCCGTAGTACTTTAAGTATTCTGTGATAATGCAGAGGAATGGTAATAGTGCATAGATCTACGAGTAGCTCACAACTACGATAACGCTGTTGTGAGCTTTGAACTCAGTAGCTCCATACGTTACTATTGGTCAGTTTGTTTCGGTGACCCCCAGTGGCGGCCAAACAAGTGGTGGACATCGGGAGTAATCGGTTTGGATCTTCCCAAGTATCATTAAAATATTACGCGCAAATCCTAAGATAATTATATTAGAATAAACTTTGTACGTACATTTGTGTCCATTTTTAAAAACTGCAATCTTAAAACTAGTTAAACAATTTATTTAAATTAAAGGTTTAGACATCAGAAATCTCCAGATTGCTTTGCTCTTTAGCAGAGGCCTCCCACAGGCTTTTCCATAGCTCACGATCGTGTTTTTCTCCCCCTATTTCCCTACTTCAGTAGTTTTCAAGTCGTCTTCCCATTTTTGAAATGGTATTCCTCATTCCTCCTCTGGGATACCATTCTGTTTCTTCTCTGGCCCATTTATATACCTACACATGCATCTACATTATGTAGGTACAAAGATCTTACATTATACAGTTCTACTAAAAGTTAAAACATTAAAAGTTTATTTAGGGCCAAAATCTTTCTCTTGCCCTTGCCCCTATTACAAGAGAAGTAAACATAACTGGCGACATGGGGATTTCCTGCACACCTGTGCCAACACCTTCAGAGACACAGGTGTGATATAAATTATCCCAAAACCTCATTTAACGTCTTAGATGAGGAACTAATCTTACAAACTTAACTATAGACCTTTTGGCGTATAACAAAATGTGAATTCGTAAAACAATAATAATATAATTAGCAATTTCACTACCTTCATTAATCTATTTTGTGGTATCTCTGAATAGGCTGGCTGTGCTAGCATATTAAAATTTTTATAGAAAGATCTTTTAGTTTGATTTGTAGGCTTAGAAATGAAAACTACCAGAATCTCGAATTCTCCACGAAATCGCCAACAAGTCCGCAACGTAAGGAGGATCTTAATGGTTTTTTATAGTCTTGGTAATATGAAAAGCCAAAAATATAATTAGTTTTGCAAATTATTTTTAAGCACTCAATAGATTGCGTACCCAGGTATGCCGCTGCAAATACTTGGACAATGGAGGATTATAGAGCCGTCCAACACCCAATGAGTGCATTGACAGAATATGTATGACCCACTTGCTGGAATCTCCCAAGAGCCCTTACACCTGCACTTTTGACGTTCCAATAAACACCAATGACGCTGCTATTAATGTTGCCACCTACTGGTCACAATTAATATAAAAACCGGCCAAGTGCGAGTCAGACTCGAAGGGTTCCGTACATAGAAATTTCATATATCTATGGTTCCGTACCACAAGGCAACAAACGCCGAACAAAACACGTTTCTTTTATGGAGAGGGAGACCCCCTTTAATTTTTATTATTTTTTTATTTTTTATTAATTTGTTGATATAGCGGCAATAGAAATACACACCCTATGGTTGATGAAATATACCCACTGACAGACAGACGGGTAGACATCAGAGGGTAATAAGGCCACTTTTTGTACGGAACCCTAAAAAGTACCATCGACTCGAAAATATTAAAATCTTAAAAAAGAATCTCGAAACACTTGACAATATTGTCGATACAAACTGGCTCTAGCAGTTAGCACGGTTTAAAAAGCACAGA
Organism: Amphipoea lucens; assembly: GCA_947508005.1. Lineage (NCBI taxonomy): Eukaryota > Metazoa > Arthropoda > Insecta > Lepidoptera > Noctuidae > Amphipoea > Amphipoea lucens. The sequence continues at coordinate 18,911,075 of OX382375.1, forward strand.
AAATAGCTCAATTCCACCAAAACCGATCGATTCCCTTGGCAAACTCAATGGTCCGCATAAAAGTCTGCCATTACTCAAAGCGCACGTCGCTGGGAATAAATAAAACGTTATTAGTTTTCATAAAGAGAGGGGGCACCTGTGTATTGCATCAGCTGGTCCTTCCAATATGGCGGTCATTAAGTGTGGCGCGGCCCGAAGGACCATACGCGCTGAGGCTGGCCTGCTGTATTGGAAGAAAATACAGATTTCGGTGCTCCAAAATTAGTTCCCTTAGGACCAAAAACTGAATGATTTTCGTTTGGGTTGAGTGGGACAGACCCGAATATTTTGTCGGAAACATGGTTTTTGATAGCAAGTAATTCAAGCTAAACCTATTGCTTACAATCGGTTTTACTAGGTTTCAGCAACTTTCTAGCTAGCTATTGTAAGTTTTCTTCATTTAGAACTTTTCTTAAAAGTGGACAAAGAAAATGGAACTCTGTTCTAAAGAAGCATTTTAATCATTTTAAAAGCATAGCATAATGAGCCTATAATGTTGCGACCATAGATATATGAAAGAAGTGTTTTTTACATTACTATGGTTGCGACTGTTGGGTCACAGGCGTCCTCTCTTTGAGAGGCAGTGGGCTGTAATCTACCACGCGGGCCCAGTGCGGGTTCGTACTACTACTAAGGACCGGGAGAATAATAAGTTGTGACTGAATGAATCTATTGTTTGTCATCTAGGCTGGATTAATTGACAAAGTTATAATTAGGTAATCAAAGCTCGTACAATACCTACAATTATTTTAGGCCTTTTGCTATTGTAACCAAAACACGTTGTTTTTACTAGCGTTCTTTCTACATCAGCTGGTCCTTCCAATATAGCACATATGACCTTGATTAGATATCGATGTATACCCAACACGTCTGCAGAGTTCTGCTAGCTCATTTAATTTGACAATGTAGAAAGGACTATAACTAATATCAAAGCTCGTATTACTAAATATAAGTAGGTCTTTTGCTATTGTAAGTAAAACCAGAGGTTTTTACTAGTGCTCAGCATCAGCTGGTCCTTCCAATATAGCGATCATTAAATGTGGCTCGGCGCCTCGTGCCATGTGCGTTACTGTGGGCTGTGGACGTTGTGGTACGCATAACTGGGTTGGGTACCAAAATATAGATTTCATAGTAGATTTCGTCAGTCTGTAGCTGTCTTAGTTATAAGGGTTTCGGAAAGTAGTCTTTTAAATAGGTAAGAAATAACCGGACCTTGTCTATGGAATGGATTTTGTCTGTCATTGCCTAATTTTGAATACTTTGTACCTATTGAGCCTAGTTGTTTTATTCTAGGTTTAAGTCTTCACATATGTATAATAGTAGATTGTATAACTAGTGCATAAAAGAAGCCATTTTACCCCGAGACGTTCATATCGAGGGGTGAAATGGCTCGTTTATGCCCGAGTTATACACTCTGCTTTCATTTCGATTGCGATAAAAAAAGTATTTTCACTGTTCAAAAATGTTGCAGAATTGAAGAAGAGAATAGCTAATTCCAGCCACGAAACTTTTTAAAAGGTTTTTTTTTTAATTTTCAACATGACGTTATTCGACTTGGGTACTTCATACTGCCAAGTCATAAAAACGTTTCTTTGCGTTTTTAAATAATAAATGACAACTATTTTATCTGGTTTTGTTAAATTAACGATAGAAAACACGGAAGTGGTTATAAATTAAAGAAAATGAAATAAAATAACGACTTTAATCTGCGACGTTTTATTGTGCGTGTGGCTGTTGGGCCTGACCTGATTATCGTAGTCATCACGGAGTCATAGAAAAAAAAAACTTTATGCACTAGAGCATAAATAGCGACTTTATGTCGCCTACGCACAACATAAAGACGAACTTTTGGATCATGAGAAGTGAAAATATAATTAATGTTTTCATAATATTGTAAAACATTTTAAAAGAGTAACAGCTATGGAGTTTCTTGCTCATTCTTCTGCATACGAAACTACCTATTAGAAATAGATTACATTCTAGGCACCGCTTGTTTCTAGAATCCAATCTATTTTCTTTTTGTTTCATATAAATATACATTATTATTATAGTTTATATTATGTACATACATAAATATACCTTAAAAATAAATATTCTTGTAAAAATTGACGTCTAAAAGTGCCTTTTAATTACATACTTCAAATAAATGATTTGGCTTTGACTTTAAGGGATGCTGTATCACCAAAGAATACAAGTAACTATTACCGCATAATTTTATTCAATAAGCACTGCACATTACCGATTCCCTTGAAAACTATTTGGTAATGAACTGCATCCATTTCTCCCAACTATTAATATCTCAAAGTACACAAAGAATTTATTTTTAAACACAAATGTTTACTAAGCGCCACACGCCGGTACCTGCTTCCTGTTTTAGAAAAAAAAAACAGTATTTTTTGTATGGCAACTTTTGTTAAAAGAATTCTAAGCATAAATATTTTCAGACTTCGTATTTTCCGCCTGGAAACGACTGGAAAGACCAATTTTCGTTTTACGTAAGTACATCGAAATAGCGATGTTGGAGGAATTTTGTGTTCTTACCAAGCGTTTGCAGTATAATTAATATTCTTTGAAGGCAGTCTTCAAATTAATAAAATAATTCCAGCGGTGAGTTTCCTCGCATTTATGAATGTACGGAATGAACGCTGTTAGAGTGGAGAGTGGTTTCAGGTAGATACTTGAATTGCTGGACGAGTTTAAGGCAATTTTTCTGAAATTCCAATGACGGACAATTCCCGTGACCCAAGGGCTGGCTTCTACCTTAGCCAAGTTAGCCAGAGGCTAAGCCATAGATATGGGCTAAGCATTGCCTAACAACGTGGTATTGCCACCAGTCTCTTGGGTACATTACCAGTCGACACCGATATGCGGAGGCATTTTTCGACGCCGTATTTTAGTTAGGTTAGGTTATTATGAGAGAGGAGAGAGCAGTGGTGGCCCAGTGGTATCAGCCGCGACTTACGATTTGTAGGTCGTAGGTTCGAACCCCGACAGGCGCTTTACTTTGTGTAAATTATTTCATCACCACTGCTCTCAAAACGGTGAAGGAAAACATCGTGAAGAAACCGGCATGTCCTAGAACCAAAAATTCGAAGACATGTGACATCCACCAACCCGCACTGGGCCCGCGTGGTGGATTACGGCCCACTCCCTCTCACAGAGAGGAGGCCTGTGTCCCAGCAGTGGGAACGTTATAGGCTGATTATGTATGTATGTAGGTTATTATATTTTATTTTTAATATATCGCGCCTTCGGTGTAACAAAGTCACAAATAGCCAAAACTGCAAAATTGAGATAAGTATGCCAAATTGTCTCTGAACCATGCCTATATTTTTAAAAGTCCTCTCCTGTAAAATTAAAAAATGAGCTGTTGTGACTTTGTTGCACCGAAGGTGCGATATATTGTTAGTTAATTTGATGTAAGAAGTTTAATAATTGGTAAGTAAGTAGATTAACTAATTTTCATTTTATTTAATAATATTTATTAATTTAATTGGTTTTAATATGTAATTGCTTATGTTATAAATACTTACTGTTTGTTTGACTTTATTTTGTTACATATAGTACGAATCATGACTGACTGACTTGGTTTCCGTACATCCTTTTCGGGTAACTACTGAAAATCAGCGCTGTGCTGTGGGTCTCCGATAGCACAGTATCATGCTGAGTGGAAGCCTTATTGTCACAGTCATGACGCGCAGCTGTCGACTATTTCTGTTTTGTGCTCGTGTTTCTGTGACAAAGAAACCTATTTTTTTAACTGACTTCAAAAAAGGAGGTTCTGTATTCAACCCGTATGTATGTATGTACTTACGATTTTCTCAAAAACTTATGAACCAATTTTGATAATTCTTATTCTTCTTCATCTCCGACATTTCTATGCGAATTTTGATGATTCTTCTAGTCGGTGTATTCAATTCTTCAATGCACTAGTATTAATTGAATTTGTATTGTATTGATAGGTACAACTAAAAGTGAAAAATAAAAACTTTTTTACAATAAAAACAACCGACTTCAAAAAAACACTACAAAATTATAAACAACTTTAATTTCGGAAGTCGGTGTCAAAAAACGAAAATGCGAAACCAACGACACCGACTTTCGAAATTAAAGTTATTTATCACTATAGTGTTTTTTTGAAGTCGGTTGTTTTTTTTTGTAAAAATGTTTTTATTTTTCACTTTTTAGTTGTACCTATCCCACACAAATTCAAGTAATACTAGTGCATTGTAGAATTGAATACACCGACTAGAAGAATCTTTGTAGTGTTTTTTTTTTTTGAAGTCGGTTGTTTTTTTCTCTTTACATACATCCACGCTAGGGAGGTAGTGAGAAACATTCATAAACAATTACAGTCGTGTCACCTCGACCACAACCCCGACCACCATACACACACACCGACAGATGCGAGTCACATGAATCACTTGCCCGTATGCAACAGTCTCAATGCCGAGCCCTTATTGAGGTCACCTTAGACCCGCATAGCTGCCTACCCCTGTTTACTGGCTCATCCAATTAAAGTATACTGTTGTAAATCAAGTACTTATTATAATCAGGGTTTGTATTGTAGCTGTAGCAAAGGTTTTTATCAACTGCGGGTGTTGGGAAGTGTGTCGATTCTAATTGGTTAATAAGTACAGTCAACAGCAAAAGTAGATGATGAAAATCAGAAATTCAATACTGATGAACGGAGTTCGCGTCATATATGGCAGCTGTACTAGTAGTAAATGTTTGGTATAATTTACAATCACATACTTTGAATCACTTCGACGCCACACAGTTCTGACGCGAACTCCGTTCATTAGTATTGAATTTCTGATTTTCATCATCTACTTTTGCTGTTGACTGTACATAAGTAGTTGGACATACGACTACATATCAAGCTAACTATCTCCAGTTTAGCTGACCTCGCATTGTTTAGGCTTTTCGTACAATGACAAGTCAGCTGATAGGTACTGGAAATGTATAACTTTGATATGTCTTCGTGCGTACCTAATAAATATAGAGCGTAAAGGAAAAGTTTTGTGTAAATAATTTCATCACCATTGCTCTCAAAACGGTGAAGCCAAAAACATCGTGAGAAAACGTCCTAGAACTAAAAATTCAAAGACATGTGACATCTACCAACCCGCACTAGGCCCGCGTGGTGGAATTCGGTCCACATTATAGGCTGATTTTGCTATGCTGCGTCGAGCAGTGGACTGCGATGACCAGTCAGCCACAGATTTTGGGTGCCACAAAGTAACCATTTTCTATTACCTAGATGTACTAACAAATAGCGCTGATAACGTATGAACACCAAGAGGCAACGGTGATGGAGGCAACGTGAGTGTCAGAACTCACGCTAACGTTCGTGTTCCTAGGCTAGACAAGAGTCCACCCATGGCCTTTCATTCAAATCCAATTTGTAACAAACAAACTCACTTTCGAGTTTATAATATTAGTTAGGATTCCGTAAGTTTTATGTGTAAACACACCCATATTTAAGTAATAACAAAGGGGTTAGAAGGTTTTGGCCCTAAAATCAGCAGCCATTTTGATTTTTTTTCAGAATCGCGGTGCACCACAAAAGTTATATATTTAGATAGAGGACACTTATACAAACAAAAAATGTTACATAACATAATATCCTAAAGCGTCAGGTTTCAGAGTTATTCACCAAAATGTAAGTCGAAAACAACAAGGAATTTTTTGTTTTTTTTTCCTCTAGGTAAGCATATTGAACTATTGAGGTAATAGAAACGTTATAAAACCTTTATGGAGAAGAAACAAAAGAAGAATAGACATTTTTTAAATAAATAATTAAACACCGCAATTTATAGTTCGTTTTTTAATCCCAGATACTAATCTGACAAGTGTAATGTCAAACTTCTATACCACAAAAAACGAAAACACAAAAGACTTAAATGCAGTGCCGGATTAACCCCTAAGCAAATTAAGCAATTGCTTAGGGCATCACGTCTCGGGGGGCACCATAATCTAGGCGCGGTCCCAGGGAGGGTCATGGGGATCATGACCCCCAAAACCATTCAAGCTGTCGAGAGCCTGAATGATTTTCTTACTTGTCTTCACAGGCGTGGATTGCTTAGGGCATCAAGTAGTCTTAATCCGGCACTGCTTAAACGTCAGATTAGTCTCTGGGATTAAAAAACGAACTATAAATTGCCGTGTTTAATTATTTATTTAAAAAATGGCAATTCTTCATTTGTTTCATCTCTATAAAGGTTTTATAACGCTTCTATTACCTCAATAGTTCAATATGCTTACCTGTAGGGAAAAAAAAACAAAAAAATCCTTGTTGTTTTCGACTTATATTTCGGTGAATAACTCCGAAACCTGACGCTTTAGGATATTATGTTATATAACATTTTTTGTTTGTATAAGTGTCCTCTATCTAAATATATAACTTTTGTTGTGCACCGCGATTCTGAAAAAAAATCAAAATGGCGGCCGACCTTAGGGCCACCCTCCATACAAAAATCTTCAAACCCCTTTCGATGTTTTGTCAAGTCGTAAAAACCGAGCGAACCTTGGTTGGTCACTAGTACTACTTATACTGCCGAACGATATCCGACTGACCATCTATAAACTTCAATCTAATCTCCTAAACTGCTAAGTGGATTTTGGTGCAATTTTCACCACCACTCACGAGTTTTTCGAGCGATATTCGGGCTCCGGCATTAATTCTAGGTGCGGGGCCGCCATTGAAAGATAAACATCGCATCAGCTGCGTCGGTTCCCGCGCTAAAACTGACGCGAGTTTGGCTATGACCCGTTTGACGTATCGAAGGAGAGAGACATAAGATCTTTCCTTAACGACATGTGAAAAGGACACCTGACAAGAGGGTCAATTCTCATAATTTTAACATCGTTCACAGTCTGATCTCAGTTTCAATCTGTCAAAAAACCTCCCCCTGTCTTCGAATTTTTTACTGACATGCCGGTTATCTCACGCTGTTTTCTTTCACCGTTTCGAGAGCAGTAGTGATGAAATTAAATACACAAAGTAAAGTGCCTGTCTGGGTTCGAACTCACGACCTACAACTTGTAAGTCGGGGCCACCACTGCTCTCAGTTCTCAACCAAACTAATAAAGCCAACAGAAATGATGCAGGATCTGGGGGTTAACCCTACGTGTCCTTACTCACCATTGCAATATGTTGAGCGGTTGCTGTTTTTTTTTTCATTTCAACAGCGAGTCATTTTCACAACAATAAAATAGAACCACCTCACGCCTTGTATTATTAGTTTGTTTTGGGAACTAGCTACGACGACAGCGCCATTTTGACAGTTGCCTCCTCCATTTTCCGCACTGCGTTTTCGATAGCAAGCTCCATTAGTTATTTCTTGATGATTTGCATGACACATGTCAAATTCTTATTTAGAGCTGCAGCGTGTAGGTAATATTTGTAAGTTAACATCAATTCTCTTCCATAGCGATTTTTTTCCTATCAATATCTTTCTTCCCCTTTTTTCCTCTTTCCTTTTTTAATTTAATTTAATTTAATCTTTTAGCGTTATGTCCGCCCATTGTGTTACCCTATGTAAAATTTCTACATTTAAGTTTTTTAATCTCATTTATTATCTGTAATATTAGTATGCGTTGTGTTTGTGCCTTTCCATGGCTACAAAGAAGAGGGGAAGAGGAAGACCTCAAACCAAGTATCCCTACCAGTAGAGATACATCAGTAGGGATATATGGAACAGTGGAAAATGCCTAACCTATCCATGGATGACGAAGGTCCAAAAGGACATGAGGGAGATGGGACTTACGAAAGATGGCGATCGAAATAAATGGCGTCGCATGATTTGGAAAGCCGACCCCGCGTAACGGGAAAAGGCGAAGCCAAAAAACTGAGAAGATCTGTAATTTGTATGCTGTACTACGTAATAAAGAGTATTCTTTTATATTGTGAAGTGCAACTTCTGTGTCATCTTTGTATTAAACTCGTTGCCATGGTTACTTCCGATAGGATAGCAAGTTATGACGTAATAGAATGAAATATTGTTCTAATGCGTGACCAGCTGAATTACCGATTACAGTTCTATTGAGTATAGTTTCAGGCATTTGAAAATTCATGTTTGAATTTTTGATTTGACATTTTTGATTAATTGTTGATTTTGACATTTTTGATTCATTGTTGATTTTGACATTTTTGATTTTTTTGTTACTATCTGACTGACTTACTTATAATTAAGAATTTGTACAAAAATAAATTTCAATTATTTTGGGAACAGCAGAAACTCGTACGGTAAATTAACTATTTCGTTGGCTAAATAAATAAATAGCGTTTATTTCGACCAACAATTAATAAACCATAGTAGGCACAAAAAATACAATTTAAAAGACACGTATACAAACACAAACAATCCTGCCATGTTTGTATCTGCATCATCCTAAGGTTGGTTGGTAGAAAATGCCTCATTAAGTCCGTCTTTGTGCAGTATTTTTCACTTGTGTATAAAGATTTTCCCGCTCGCCGAGAGGAGGCCTGTGTCCCAGCAGTGGGAACATTTTAGGCTGATTATGCTAAAGTTTTAATAAGTCGTTAAATATTACAAGTCAGCTCTACGCCAATGCCCTCAGGAGTAAGTACCTACCTACTGAAAACGCGGGCGTGAAAATAAGGATAGGTACCTACTGTGCAGAAAAAAACGAAGATCCAAGGCTTTTACAGCTTTGATGACGTTTCGAAGTAGCTGCTCACTATTAAACTGTGATTTCGAACTTCTCAAACTTAAAGCATTTACCATAATCAGCCTATAATGTTCTCACTGCTGGGACAGGCCTTCTCTCGGAGGCCCGCTTTATATATTATGGCCCACAGGGAGTGGGCCATAATATACCACGCAGGCCCAGAGCGGGTTGGTAGATGTCACATCATGTCTTCGATTTGGTTCTAGGACATGCTACCTCACGATGTTTTCCTTCACCGTTTTGAGAGCAGTGGTGATGATATAATTTACACAAAGTGAAGCGCCTGTGACCTGTGACCTACAACTCGCAAGTCGCGACCGTTACCACTGGGCCACCACTACTCCTATTTTAAACCAAGTATAAACAATACCTAATTAAACAGCAGTTTCGTATCTATAGCGTAGGTTGAAATAAAGTTTTTTTTTTACCTTTCGTACACAGGGTCCGGGCCTTTCGGAGAATGCGTAGAATAGATAATGGTACTACGGTAATTAACCCTTCGTATGCTTAAACGTGGATCTACGCGAGACAAATTGGCTTTTTAATTGTCTCTGTAATTACGGCATTTAACCGGTTAAGGGCAGAACCGTGGGTTCTGGTGAAACTTAGTAGAGGCTTATTGCAAGCTACTTCACTCTGTAAAAGTTTTACACAACACCTATCAAATTAAACCCCCCACACGAAGAGACAACAGCTCTAACATTTCCCCCCTCTTCAAAACTAAAGCCTGCAACACGGAATTAAAAGTAGAAATTCAGAACAAAGCTCCGGCACATCCAGTAGTGCACATCTGTGTCAACAATAAGGCGGCATCTGGGCGACGCAGGTGTGTACCTCGCTTTACGTATAAATTGTAACAGGGAAATTCCAATAACGGAGGGTTCCTTTGAGATTTAGTGGGTACGACACGGTGGCGTGATGGATCGGGACTATGATGTGGTACCTTGTATGGAGATGTTGGTGTTGTTATTGAAATTCCCTGTAGCTGCCTGTGTCGTCTGTGTTTGGCAGTAGGCTCGTTTGTGTGTAAGAACAACCCTGTCGTCTGTTCCTTTGGGAAATATTGCTAGCTGTTATGTGTTGGACAAACCGCTATTGTTATTATTAACTTGCTACGCAATGAACATCTGCAGTGAGTATACCTACACCATTATGATTTAAGAAAGAGTCTGGGTCTTTCGTCTTTCTTTGTCTGGGGTTGGTATTGTTGATCGAAGGGTCTGGGTATTTATTCTGTATATTTAAGGCGGTACCCCGACCAAAACCGCGTTTTTCTTCGTTATTCAGAGGCTATTAACTCAATAATTATGAGAAATAAACTACATCTGAAAGCACATTATTAATATTCGATATCCTATCATCACATTGCCTGTTATTATTTCTTTTCATATGTTACTAATACATTTAAAATCTCCTTTTAAAAAAGTGACTAAAATTATTGATTGCATGCATCTTTTGCTAAATTTGACGTTCTATTAATTTGAGGATGCCACCAATGGATAGATAATTTAAAAATGTAAATAATCCATGTTTTAATTTATTTAAAAAGATCGCTATTCTTTTTTTATTAAAATAATTCCAAAAATTGTGCGAGTCCTATGATAAAGGGGCGTGCGCAGGGTGCGCTGCATCCCTTTCGAGGAAGTCGTGTCGCTCTCTGTCTCTGTCGCAATGCTCAAGGTTATTTGGTTGGGGTACCGCCTTAATGTTGCTATTAGTACCTAATATACTAATTTGCACACCTCAGTAGGTTATAAACTTCCTATGTACCTTGTATACCTGTAACAACTTTTGAATAGCTACTTCAACTATATTCAAACTCTAATACAGCTCTTATCCGACCTCACTACCTAAACAAGTGGCGCAAATACCAATACTTTGGGAACTTTGAAGTAATTAAACTTGAACTACAACATGTATTTTGAAATTGAAATGAAATGAAATTGTTTATACTGTAAATCGGACTTCGGAATCATTTTTAAACGTCATAAGTAAGTACAATAAAAATAAGCTAGATGTAGTCGACCTTTCCTATCTGACTAGGTACTCCTGAGAAGAAATGGCGAAACAAACTCACAGGTCAAAGTCGGTTAACTCACCGTCCGATCAGGACCAGGCCCGTGCCGGACGGCGCGTACGTGTTTCACGCGCGCCTCAAAGAGATGTCAGCAAAAAGGAAGGGGCCTGCCGGGGGTGCGGGATTGTCCGAAAGGGTTACCGCTACCCCGGAACATAAAGGGCTAAGGAAGGAACACGGAAGGGTTTTAGTCAGTAAGAGTGTGACACTCTCTTCCGCTCTACCCAGAGCGGGAGGGGTCATTTGATGACTTCCCATACAAAAAAAAAGGTCAAAGTCACTTTTAAAGTCCATATTTATCTTGGCCAGATCATGTGTACTACATATAATAGTTTAATTCCTTTTGATTTCCATCACGTTTCGCTACGTCTACAGGTCGTGTCGCAGTCGTCCCGGACAGCTAAAGAGCTCTTAATAACATAAAGGGTTAGATTTCGTGAATAGACTGCCGAGTTATTAGATTTTTTCGTCCAGAAGTTATGGCGATCGTATTTTCTTCACTTCAATTACCTATACTGATCTAGGTCTATCGAATTGTCCCTTCATGTGATTTAACATTTATCTTCTGTATTTCTTCCCCAATTGCGTGTAGGGTCTAATTTATCAAGCGAAATTACTGACAAAATTGCATGTCATTGCTAGATATAGTACCAAAAATCAATAAATGACAAGTGTGCGGTATAACTAGCCTTATTGATTAGTTTGCTGACCTAGGGATTTTATTTCTGTTAATGAAAATCACAATTTTAAATTGGTCTTTTAGATCTATCTGCCTTTCTAAAAACGCTGATCGTGGTCGTCAATGACCGAAAAAATGAATGCTTCAGGCCCTTTTTAGAAACAGCCCTTTTTAGGAGCAGTGGTGGCCCAGTGGTATCGGTCGCGACTTACGAGTTGTAGGTCGTAGGTTCGAATCCAGACAGGCGCTTTACTTTGTGTAAATTATTTCATCACCACTGCTCTCAAAACGGTGAAGGAAAACATCGTGAGGAAACCGGCATGTCCTAGAACCAAAAATTCAAAGACATGTGACATCTACCAACCCGCACTGGGCCCGCGTGGTGGATTACGGCCCACTCCCTCTCATAGAGAGGAGGCCTGTGTCCCAGCAGTGGGAACATTATAGGCTGATTATGATGGGGCCCTTTTTTACATTCACGGTCTTCTTACTGTGAAAAACTACGTCGTCTTTTGTCAGTGCTGTATGGATCACTATGGTAGCTTGTTGACAGACACGTCTTTCTTACGGTGCAGTTTATACACCTTACCGTAAAGAACCCGTGCCTCATACAAAGGGCCTCAAAATAATTTGAGGCCCTTTCATTGCGATTTCAAAAGTCGCCTACTTAATAGCATATGAATGCTATTAGGCAACTTTTGTGGTCGCAATTTGTTTCCACTAACGGAGCTAACAAGACTTTACTCCCTCGAATCTCTTCTTCAGCTTTTACGACAATTACTACCTTTATTAATTATGCTATATTTAGTACACCTATTTGTTATTTTTAGATCTCCAAAAGACACTTTACTTTCTGCTCTCAAAACGGTGAAGAAAAACATCGTGAGGAAACCGGCATGTCCTAGAACCACAAATTCGAAGACATGTGACATCTACCAACCCGCATTGGGCCCGCGTGGTTGATTTTGGCCTACTCCCTCTCATAGAGAGAAAGCCCGTGTCCTAGCAGTGGGAACAGTAAAGGCTAATTTTGTGTGTTATGTGATCTCCAACAAAGGAAACACAGATACAAATAGACAATAATACAAAAGGCTCTTTTATGGGTGTTCCTTCAGTTACAGGAGACCACAACATGCATTTATATAACTAAGTTTTATCAGGAAAAAAATTAAGAAAACAAATCAAAGTCAAAGCATTTATTTCAAATAGGCACATAAAAGGCACTTTTGAACGTCAAAATTTACATTGAAATAGAATTGATTCTAGTTGCCCATTCCAAAAGGTAGTTTTCGTATGGAGAAGAATGGGCAAGAAACTCCACTGTTACTCTTTTAAAAATGTTTTACAATATTTGGCATACTTAGGTAAAATAATATGTGAGGACGATGCACCTAAAATAAAATTACCTACTATAAGTACCACAATAGGTAAAAGAATTAAAAACGAAACCAGGACATATAAATTAATTATCTGATAGGTACATGGTGCTCACATATTTACAAACATGGTAAAAGTAAACGATTTTAATTAATTAAAAAAAGAAATTAACAAGTAATAAATTTAAATTGATTTTAATTAAAAAAAAAATAAATTAACAAGTAAATGTTGTTGAAATAAAACATTTTTAAGGCTGAGCATGCGCAAAAGATTACCAAAATGTTGAAAACCCAATCTCTCGATCCTCAGCTTCTATAAATAGTTGACAAAGGACCCAGCAACAGTGTTACCAGCACCATTCGCGTGTGACGTCAAAAGGCGTTCGGTTACATTGTTTTTGGCAACACCTGTGTCAACCATGGCGCGTGCGCTCCGGCGCCGGCGCAGGGGCCCGGGTGTGCGACTGACGAATACTGACGATCGTAGTGTTTTATGTGTATTTTAGTGGCGCCTTAATGACAGATCTTACTGCGGTAAAGTCGTGTTGGTATTTTGTAGAGAGAAAGATTAGAGAGACATGAGGCATATACATAGAATCAAAAGCAGCTAAGCGTCACACTTTCAAAAAATTAACTAAGTATGGTGAATAAACTCAGAGAGTGAAAACCCCTGACTCTTTAATTAGAAAAACATTTTTTTCGGTTCCTGAAAATTTGACATGGAGGCACTTAGCTACCTTTGATTCTATATGCCTCACATTCTCCCTAAAAAAGATATTAATGAAAAAAATATATGTGCGTCGAATTGAGAACCTCCTCCGTTTTTTCGTCGGTTAAAAAGCACTTGTAGGGGCTCGTGGCTGAATGATAATAGCCGTACGAGTCGAGTTTAAAGGGTTAAGCTACTTTTCGTAGATCGGTGATCATACATTACAAATCAAGACCCCCGTTGGTTTTAATCGTAGATCTTTCATAGTCCTTACGGGTAGCAGAAGCCCATAGTTAAATCTGACAACCAGTTTAACCAACGGGTATCATATTACCCAGTAACTGAGTTGTGGAGGTCTGATAGGCAGTCGTTCCATGTAAAATACTTGTAGTACATTCAGCTGCATCCGTTAGACTGTAAGCTGCACCCTAATTGCGTAAAACACTACCAAGTCTCAATCTGAATCACTTTGAAGGATATCGCTAATCCATTGCATCATATGTTCGAAAAATGTGCCTGCTCAACAATATTAAGAACTGAATGAATGTTGTTGAACTGTCAAAATGAAACTCATTGCTACTGATAGTGTGTTACGCAATTACACCTCTGATTCCCAACATTTTTTTTTTGTTAGCCTATTTTGTGTCCCACTGGCCACTGCTGGGCAAATACCTCCCCTTTTTTCTTCCAAACCTCCCTGTCGGGTCCATATTGGCTCAACTAAAGTTCTTTACCCGAAATTGTTCTTCCTAACGATTTGTAATCCGAATGATCACTCTTCCTAAAATTTTTCATCCTAAAGTTTTCATTCATACTATTTGTAGTGCTACCGGCGATGTTCATAACACTCATGTTTCCGAAAATTGTGATCAATAATATCATTAATGTAAATATTTTAAACTCCTACTGTTTTTATCATAACGCTTTTATCCCTAAACATAACAACCATAATATTTTCATGGCCTGGGAGTTTATACGGGTAAGTAATATATGATATAATTACAAAACCTCTAATATATACAAAATATAACAACTGAACCTATAATTTTATTTGATATAATGATCAGTTAATATAATAAACGATTAATATAATTTTAATGTAACTAATTTCTATAAGAATAACAGACAATATAAAATCGTTTGATATATCACTCAATAGACATAAAACCTATTTAGTCTAATATGATAAACACTTTTTTTTCCTATGTCGACGGAGCCCCGCTTCGCGGGGCCCCTATTTCTGTGTAAAGGGTTTAAAGTAACCTAACCAAACCGAACCTCGGGGTGCCCTTCGCTCGCCCTTGCATGCTATGTCGACGGAGCCCCGCTTCGCGGGGCCCCTATTTCTGTGTAAAGGGTTTAAAGTAACCTAACCAAACCGAACCTCGGGGTGCCCTTCGCTCGTTTTTGCATCCTATGTCGACGGAGCCCCGCTTCGCGGGGCCCCTATTTCTGTGTAAAGGGTTTAAAGTAACCTAACCAAACCGAACCTCGGGGTGCCCTTAGCTCGTTTTTGCATCCTATGTCGACAACCTACACAAAAAAGATATGGCTTTGAATAATAGTGTAAAAGATGGTTATGTTGAGAAAATATAGGAAAACAAATAAAAGTATAATAGATGTTTATTGCTACTGACATTATGAAGTTGAATGATTCGGAATTATGAACATTAGAGACAGAGTAATTAGGAATTGTGATTGTTAGGATGAAAAATGTTAGGAAGAACATTTTCGGATTTCCAATTATCGGAGTTGAAAATTTAGGTGAACTTTGGCGCACCCCTTCCTGTCTTGTGCGATCTCTGGCCATGTTGGCCCTGCGAATGATATTAGATCGTCACGCCACCTTCGTCTTGGTCTACCTCGACGGCGATGTCCTGCTTCAGGCGTCCAGTGAGTGACGATCTTTGCCCATTCCCAACATAATTGACAAAAAGTGCTTAGCCTTTTGCCAACTATGTTGAGATCGGCTTGATTAACTTGTATTAATCTGGTAATAGATTTAGTTACCTTCTAGATAACCAAACTAATAAAGCCAAGAACAATGACGCAGGATCTGGGCGTTAAACCCACGTGTCTTCACTTACCATTGCAATATTGTGAGCGGTTGCCGTTTTTTTTGCTAACGAGATCATCCAATTTGTTATAACGTTATTTGCAAAAGGTTTTAAGTTTTCGCAGCCGCCATATTGGATTTTCATTTTGACCTCATTATCAGCTTTAGCACCTTCGAAAACCATGGAAACTATCTCAAAAATTTAAGATTCGAGTCGTATGAGGTTTCGCAAGTCTTCCAAAGACCTCTTAATGTAACTACAAGATATCTCAAAAGTTTTTGACATGGATTTTCGCTGAGATGAGATTTTATCTTGAATATGAACTTTTCTCGTGTAGTTATCTGTCTTTTAACTAAACGGCGGCCGTTCAAGTTCAACTAACGGCCTGAATGATATTCAATATTATATATTATATTCGACTCATCACGTGACCAGAGGGCTGGCCTATTTTTTGGCCAAAGAATCAGCATTGCCATACAACGTGGCAATGCTGCCAGCCTTTTGGGCACGTTTCCCGTTGACAGTGATGCGGACGAATTTTTTGATGCCCTTTGATTATTTTCCCTCCCTTTTTATATACTTGTACATATTATAGTTATAGTATAGGTTGGAACTGTAACCAATCACGCGAGAGCCGAATTGGTCGTAGTAATTAAGCCAGGGCACCCCGACCAAATTGGTTAAGTTAGGTTAGAACTGTGATCAACCGCGTGCGAGCAAAGAGAGCGAAGCGAGGCGAGCACTACTTCCAAAGGCCAGGCGGTTAACTAAACGGCTAATTTAACCAGTTGGCTGCGACTTATCTACGGGAATGGTTTTCTGGTCCTTTGGTACTAAGTCTCTAAAAATGGTTTAAGTAATGGCTGAGGAAAGGACCTCGATTCTTTCTTTATAAATTCTTTCTTATTTTGACCGTGAACTGTGATAGTGTTCCCGACAACAGACGTTTGGTTTAAATATTGTTTTTGGCGGAAACAACTGTGAAAACACTCGGCGCGTGTGGCGGCACTGACGGCTGCGTCTGCGCACTGACGCGACTTTTTGATGATTTCTCTTATTTGCTATACACGCACAGCCTAAACCGCTGGTCCTAGAGACATGAAATTTGAAGGGTGTGTTCTTTGTGAAGAGTAGGTATCCAGTAAGAAAGGATTTTTCGAAATTCCACCCCTAACAGGGTGAATGGGGGAGGGTAAAATTTCAGATGGTTTGAGTCCCGGGAAAGGACATAGCATAGTTTTTATCCCGATATTCCCACGGGATCGACACTTATGATGGTGAAACCGTGGGCCGCTGCTAGTAGTGATTGAATAATAGTGTGCGGTGCTAATGGTGCTATACATGTAACACGTGAACAAAGTGTTTTATCAATTTATCATACCCTAAGAAAGTGCTACGAAACAGTACCTAAAAGTGCAAATTGACACGATTCTTAGTTATAAACTTATAACATAACTAATCTATCTCGTAAAATATTAAGTTAGAGTTAAATTGCTTATTTATCTATTAGGCTAGATTATAATCAATAACTAAGAATTAAAATGGATAAAAAAATTGGCACTCCGGGAGTGCCGACAGAAGTGAAAACAAAGCACAAACAGAATACTTTGCCATCACTCATTGATATTTCGGATATAAATTAAAACCGAGTACAGTCTGTTATAGCAATTAGCTGACCCCTTAAAAATTAAACGAATTTGAACCTTCTGCTTGTTAGCAGTAAGCTTATCGAACTAGAACAGTTCAACGTCTACGATTAATAAAACAGTTATTCGAATTTGATATTTAACACGCAGTGTTAAGGTAGGTATGATCTTGAATATTGTTCTAACTTGTAATATATTATTGCTAATTTCAACGACAATCACCATGTTCGTGTGGTCTAGTGGTAGCTGCAGTGAGCTGACAAGAGCGTGGTTGCGAGTTCGAAACCAACATGTTTTCTGCTGCGCATTTTGTTTTATAATATTTTTTTTAAGTTATAAATAATAAATTATAACTTTAGCAACAAAAAAAAAAGCTGAACGAAAATAAAAAAACGATAATGATGGTAAAAACGATTTTATTTTATAAAAAAAAATATTATAAAAATAACATAAATGATATAACAGTTACTAATAACGTTGTTACATACTTCACAGAGTTTAATGTAGTGAATCAACATGTTATAATATTTAGAAATATATAGGTATGTATTTCTATTTCATAACAATAACATCACTACATTAAATATCGTTGAACTAAATAAAATAGCATTATACGTTGATGTTTTACCTACTAGGTATACTATATATCAATTTGTTTTGTAAGTATGTAGTTATGTTTAGTTATAAATAAGGTTTTGACAAAGACTTCTCGTCGGTAAATATGACAACATAATCTTCCCAATTAAAATTGAGATATTCTTTGGCAAAGCGGACCCTTGCTTGGCGATTTGCAGCAGTCAGTTAAATTTTACGTGCTGGCTTGTATTGTTTCAGTCCAGCAACATGCAAATGTTTTCTGACCGTCTGAACAGAAACATTATACTGCATTGAGTAGGCAAAAATGGGTGTTCAGTATGCCTTCTAACAAATTGCTTGATGATGTTTTGACACAGGAGTAACATTGCAGGTTTTGGTTCAGGACGATCCTTTTGAATATTCCCTGTCTCTTCAAAACGTCTTAGCCACAGTCTGACTGTATTTCTCTGAAACAACACAATAAGCATAATTTTAATAACCCGGTAATCATAATTTTTCGAATAAGTTTGCAAAAATACCTTTAGATAAACCACATTAGACCTATAAATGATCTCATAATGAAACAGTTAATTTTCTATTATTCTATACTCACGTTTTTAAGCCAACTAACGAATTAAGGAAGTATAAAAAAGAATACACTTACCGCTACATAAAGTTTCCTAGCAATCGCTTTAATACCAACATTCTCCTTATGCAAATACAATATTTTGTATTTTAAATAATCACTCAACTGAGACATGACGATTAAACTATCAAAACCGATAATAATAATTAATAAAAAGGCGTAGATTTTCGCAACTTAGTAAGGCAATATAAAAATGTTCGTGCGTATTCACTGCTATTTGTGCATAGAATGTCTTGTTCAATTTATTCTTCTACCCCATATTCCTAAAATCATTTCAATAGCAGTTTTTGTTGAATACTCATATTGACGTCGAACTACCCACTTATTGAAAAAGGTGAAACGTTTATCGTTTATCAACTTAATTGATATGCTTGTTCTTTACAATAATGCAAGAAATACTTACGAACAATTTATATATTGAAAACAAAATTAAACATGAGACTTAGATTTGAACTCGCATCTTGCACGTCTCAGCCTTA
The DNA here is from genome assembly GCA_947508005.1 of Amphipoea lucens. Classification (NCBI taxonomy): domain Eukaryota; kingdom Metazoa; phylum Arthropoda; class Insecta; order Lepidoptera; family Noctuidae; genus Amphipoea; species Amphipoea lucens. Next base: position 18,930,056 of record OX382375.1, read on the forward strand.
TGCATGAACCACGACACCAGATTAACTTGAGTAAGATAGATGAAATAAGGTATTAGTAGCAATGACACAAATTATCACAACATTAACCTAACCTTTAAGTCTTGCTAATTAAAAATGAAAATTGCGTAACAAATACCCATACATAGTAAATGACCTAACACCAACATCTTAAAGTTCAAATTTGCGTATCAAAATTATTTATTGTTTCTGTTCATCGAGTAGTGTTAGTCCGATTAACTCATACATATTGAATAACCTTTAATGTTATGAGAGGAGGGTGCAAAATCGAGTAATTTTTAGGGGGGTCAGCTAATTGCTATAACAGACTGTACATCTCGAGGACAGCCGAACACATCCGAAGCGGTGTCGGTTACGGTAACAGTGGCGCGAATTCAATGGTTTTTTCCCATCTGAAAAATGCCCAACGCGCCTAAAGGAGTTTTCATTTCAAAAATACATTATACAGTTGAGTCCACAATACCAAAGGATTACTTACAAAACACATTACAAACTGCACTTTTGAACAGTCAAAGATCTGAAGGCCAATTCTCGTAATTTAAAACGTTCAAAATCTAGTCGCAGTCTCATCTCGGCGACAAACAAATGTCAAAAACTTGTCAAAATGTAGGGGAAATTTGAGGTATTTTTGACAGATTGAGACTGAGATCAGGCTGTGAACGTTCATAAAATTACGAGAATTGCCCCTCTGGTCTCAAGTTAAACTTAGCTTCCGTCCTGCCTCCTACAGATAACTCTTGCCAGGCAAACGTTTAAATCATAGTATAATTAGTGTGTCCACAGGTGCTGTGCTCAGCTGCGAGCTCCTAATCGCACCATTACGCGCACCATAACGAGAGCACCTAATGACGCTGATGCGGAACACTGGAGCTTTTGACCAGCGGGGCTATAACAGTCGAAGGCTTTCATTTTGACGGTTCAACAACATTCATTGTGTTGATGAGCAGACTAATTTTTCGAATATATGAAGCAAAACTAGCTGCCAAAAAAAAAGTCTTGATCCCGTGGGAATATCGGGATAAAAAGTGTCATTATGTCCTTTCCCGGGACTCAAACTATATTATCTCTATACCAAATTTCATCTAAATCGGTTCAACGGTTTAGGCGTCAAAAGGTAACATACAGACAGACAGACAGTGGATGGATTAGCTATATCCTTCAAAATGATTCAGATTTTGTATTACGAAATTAGCTGTTTGTTAAGGTTTTAGTGGAAGTGTTAGTGAGAAAAAAGGTTAGGAAGATTGTGAAGATACTAGTTTCTGCCCACGACTTCGTCCGCGTGAAATTTCTAGCTCCCCTAACCCACCGTCGCATCGCATCGCATCGTCTGCTTCGTTTTCGCTTAGCGTTCTTTCTGATTTTTTTCTGTTTGTTTGGCTTCGGTCCTAGCGTGATGTTAAATAGCCTATAGCCCTCCTCAAGAATTGGCCTATCAAATACAAGATTTGTTCAAATCAGACTGATAGTTCCAGAGATAAGCGTATTCAAACAAACAAACTCTTCAGCTTTACCTATTATTAGACTAGCTGCGCCCCGCGGTTTCACCCGCGTAAATGTCGATCCCGTGGGAATATTGGGATAAAAAGTAGCCTATATGTTAATACAGGGTCTCAGCTACCTCCATACAAAATTTTATCAAAAATTGGTCCAGCCGTTTGAGCGTGAAGAAGTAACAAACATATAAACACACACACTCACAAACTTTCGCCTTTATAATTTTTTAATTTTATTCGTCTAATAATCATGAGCCATAAATATAAAAGGTCATAATTGGGTGTATGTAGCCTTTAATTTAATGTTGATTGTTAGGTACTAAGTAATGAAATACAGTTGTGTAAATGTATTCACGGAATAAAAACGTTTTACACATTGACTTTTTATTACACAAGAGCGAGCGAAGCGAGCTCAGGACTTGGGGCACTCTGATTCGAACAGGTTAGGGTTGAAGTCCCTGACAAGTGAGCGAGCAAAGCGAGCGAACGACCAAATTGTTTTTAATCCGCCCCTAAGACGACTCACCACTGACCCTTACCATATTAACTTACAATACCGTTATGATCACTTTCTGACTGGTTTCAAAAATGATATTTTGTATAAACGTAACAATGGTACATAATAAAATAATCAGTCTACCGCCCCGCCGCGCCGCCGCGCCGCGCGCCGCGTAAAGCGCCTACGCATTACATTGAAGCAATAATCAATAATGCGAAATAGTGTCTACAACCGTTAGGTGTTATTTATTATGGTTTATTCCAAAGAACATTATGTATAAATATCATTAGGCGTTAAATATAAAGCTTAATATAAAAGCTTTATAAAATTTTACTTCACTATTATTATGCCAACAGTATACATGGCAATAAACATTATGTCTAATAATATTATGTGTAGTGAGCATTAAGCTGAATTTCGTTATGCCAATGTTAATTATGACAGTATATTTTATGCTTATCATTAGTAAACCGTAATTTACACAAAGGAAAGCGCCTGTCTGAGTTCGAACTACGACCGTAACTATAACTCGTAAGATAGGTATGATAAGTATAGCTTGTGGCTACAGCCGCACAGGTCGATCGATCCGGTTAAGCTACGCTTGCCGCGGTTGGTCCGTGGATGGGTGACCATCTTTACATACCAAGACCCCTCCGTGTCTCGGAAAGCACGTTAAGCCGTTGGTCCCGGCTGTCATTCGTGGATCTTTGAGAGTCGTTACGGGTCGTCAGAAGCCCGAAAATCTGACAACCGGTCTTACCCAAGGGGTTTCGTATTACCCAGTAACTGGGTTGTGGAGATCAGATAGGCAGTCGCTTCATGTGAAATACTGGTACTCAGCTGCATCCGGTTAGACTGGAAGCCGACCTCAACACAGTTGGAAAAAGGCTAGGCAGATGATGATAGGTATGATATAGCTTGTTAATATTATGAGATCGAGGGGCATAGTATCTTGTCGCTTGCTGAAAAAGAATCTTATGTTTGAAAACAAATTTAAATGATTATAAGATGATAGTCCTCGATATGACTTTAAACTGTCGTGCATTTAATATTGAACTAAATGTAGAACGCCACCTGTTATAGGCTATGGGATAAATACACCCAAATAGGCTCGGATGCGATATTAGTGCAGGATATCAACTCAGGGCGGCGGCTGATGAACATCTAGCACGTCAAAGGCGGCGCCCACGGACCCAGTCAGGCGGTCCACTGTACACCCACCAACTCGCACTAGACAAGCGCGGTGGGTTAATTTGCCTAAGCCCCTACTCTCTCATGAGAGAGTAGGGGAGGCCTTTGCCCTGCAGTGGGACGTCACAGGCTAATAATAAATAAATAAATAAAAATATAAGTTGTAGATGCACGGTAAGGTAAGTATCTAATCTTACATTTTCTAAAGAAAAAGGCGACAAACATAATATATAGGTACTTTAATTTTAATTATTTGTATAGTAGACAGGCAGACAAAACATTCAAAAGTAGAAACTTTAAATTACTAGTAAAATGCTGTTATTTTGACATTACAAACAGACACTTCAATTTTATTTATATAAGATGTACTTATAATAATGTTTATGTAATTGTATATTTTTTGCAACTTGGTCTCATGATTATTTGGTATTTAATATCATTGTTTTGTTAACTTAAGTTTTTAGTGTGATACTAACATAGTTTTAAGACCTTTTTAAGTAACAATTATTAAGCATGTACTAACACTAGGGTTTAAGTTGTATATGTATCTACTAACAAATTGGATTTTATGATCTGAAAAATTGAACAGTCGAAAATAAGATATCAAACAATAATTTTATTCTTAATTATACCCTACACCAAACAGAGTATATTAAAAAAATAAAGTCCATGCAGGCGAGCTTAGCTCAAAGTTCAGTTTTCTTCCAGGAAACCTTTTCAAGATAGAGATAGATCACAATATATGGTTGACTAATCTTCCTCTTGACATTTTCCATTAATACCATTACAATGAGCACCCAAGGCCTCACCAGGGTTCGCGTTGTCCATAACTTCTTTATCTCCAGACACAATCACTTCGTCTTTCGGAAACTTGACTTGAATATCATTTTCATCCACTTCTTCTTCTTCAACATCTGACTTTTCCACTTCAGTAACATTCCTTTTCACTGTTTGTTTGGCTTTCACGACTTCTATATCATTATCGTCAATGAATTCACAGACCCAATCATCATAGCTCAGCGCACTTGGATAAACGAAGTTAGATGTTATCGTCAATATGTTAAGTGAACATATTACAAAACAAAATAAATGGAGTTTCATGATTGTTTCACTAAAGATTGTGTCCTCGAATGACTGAAATTCTGATCCCGTGGTCACGACTTCACAGCTACTGGCTCAAGCGAAGCGTCTTGCGAAGGCGACTGCGGGGGAAACAAGTGAAAGAAGTTGTTTGGAGCATGCCAAGAGTCATCGCGACGTGACTCGTGCAGCGTTAGGAACAGGTAATAGGCGATGTGACTTTTAAAGTGTAGGTATTGTTTTACATAAAACCAAAGAATAACTAATATAAAAACTTAGATGCAATTCTACATCGGACATCGAGGTCACTTTAAACGCAGACTAAGTTCCGTATTTTATTAACAGCGTGGCAGACATCGACGTGCAACTTATTACCATGGTTCAGTCAGTACATGTTACTGAACCCTCCTGCCTTGAAATTTTTCATCGGTGGCAATGCCATGCGCCGGCGCCATGGTGTAACATGTACATAACTTTAATACAAGAAATAAAGATAAAATACATCAACCATTTTTCAGATTAGCCAAAGTACATACATCTTTTATGGGGTACTGTGTTAAATGTTACAATAAAATACCTTGTGATACCTATATTGCAATTAAATGAAAGAAAATTTAAAACTCACATTAAACGTACACTTTGTAAACAAGCATACTATAAATTAGAAGATTATATCCAAGATAAGAACGCTTGGAAACATGCTGGTCCTGCTCCATAGGACAATCTAGAGTCTAGACAAAATCAAACTGGTTGCTAATTTAATTGTAAATTTTTTTATTCTTTTTTTTTACATTTATTACTCACACCCTGACTTATTACTTGTATTTTGTTCTTTAATTAAAATCGTTTTGCTTGTACCATGTTTGTAAATATGTGAGCACCATGTATCTATCAGATAATTAATTTATATGTCATGGTTTCGTTTTTAATTATTTTACCTATTGTGGTATAGTAATTTTGTTTTAGGTGCATCGTCCTCACATGTTATTATATAATCAATGTACCCATGCAAAATATTGTACCTAAACATTTTAAAAGAGTAACGGTGGAGTTTCTTGCCCGTTCTTCTCCATACGAAAACTACCTTTTGGAATGGGCGACTAGAATCAATTCTATTTTAAGATAATTTTTGACGTTCAAAAGTGCCTTTTATGTGCCTATTTGAAATAAATGCTTTGACTTTGACTTTTGTGTTTCGGGGAACGAGAAATTTCACGCGGACTAAGTTGCGGGTAGAAGCTAGATATTATATTATTGCAATACAATACATTACGTTACATCATTGCCGTAATAATAATCGTGCACAGAGATACGAATGCCGCATCTATTCTCTTCTTTAATCTTTGTTCAAGGTTCAAAGTGGTTCAACCTTGGTATTTCTTATGCAAATTTAATACTCTAGGTATCCTATATGGAAATCGAAACACATTATTGAACGAAAATGTGCGATTATACAGATTTTAAGTGGTCAACCTTGGAGATGAGTCTAAAAGGATATACATATTTAAGATTAACGGTGATATGCAGTATTTCGACATAATTATTATTTTTACGTCTCTAACATTTCTCGAGACCGTTTGGTCCCGCAACATAATTGCGTAACACACTATCAATTACAAGCTGAATCATTTTGAAGGATATCACTAATGCATTGCTTCATATGTTAGAATAATGTGTCTGCTCAATAACGTAATTAACGCAATGAATGTTGTTGAACTGTCAAAATGAAAGCTACTGCAACTATTAGTACTGTCAGTGTGTTACGCATTATTATCCCGGGAACCTCAGTCTCAATCTGTCAAAAATACCTCTACAATCCTTAAATTTTTGACATATTTTTGACATTGATAGTACGTACTATGCAAGTGTACTCAAGGACAACCCCCCCATATTGTCGACATATTACTAATATGCACAAGGAATCCGCTAAGAATCATTTGTTAAAACAATGGTTTTACTGGTTATCCCTAAATCAAAACTCGGAAAATAAAACAATCTAAACCAAGTCATTTATTCAAATTAGACAGAGTCTGCACTTTTCGAACATCAAAATTATCGGTAGTCCTTCAAAACGGTCGCCCTTCAGCACTCCTAGTGCTTCTGTTGGGATCAACAAGTGGCACAACATACTCCCCAGCAGCACAGCTGTCTGTTTAGTTAAAAGAAACTCTTGATACAATAGTAGTATGTAAAGCAATTAACCATTAATCAAAAATTCAAGGTCGCTCAGCGCGCTATGGAGCAAGGTATGCTCGGAGTCTCTTTGAAGGATAAAATTAGGAATGAAGTTATCCGGAAAAGAATCGGAGTTAGCGATATAGCTTGAAGAGTAAGCAGACTAAAGTGGCAGTGGGCTGGCCATATTTGTCGATGGACCGATGGCCGGTGGAGCAGACGAGTCCTGGAGAGGAGCCCGCGTATCAGCAAGCGTAGTGTGGGACGCCCCCCAGCTAGGTGGACGAACGACCTAAAGAACGTGGCTGGGACAAACTGGATGCGGATGGCGGAGGACAAGGTGTGGCGCAGCCTGAGAAAGACCTATGACCAGTTGTGGACTGCAAATACTGCAATAGGCTAAGTTGAAATCAATTCACATCGCGAATGACATTTATTGTATTTTTGTAGAAATTTAGTTCATCATTTTATTTAGTATAGGTACTCGTACCTATTAGTGTAAATAATTAGTTGCATAATAATTTCCTATTGTATATAAACAAATAAATTAATCTGCCTAGCCTTTTTCCAACTATGTTGGGGTCGGCTTCCAGTCTAAGCGGATATAGCTGAATACCAGGGTTTTATATGAAGCGATTTCCTATCTGCCCCCTTATTCACAAACACTCGATATGCTTCCGTATCGTATCGAACATTAATCATTATTATCGTAGGAGTCTTCTCAATGCTGTTCACAAGTCCAAAACCCGAAAATTTTGTCAGTTTAAATCAAATAGACGCCCGCTATTCTTCCAACAGCTATTTGCTGTTGAGGGGAAGTCAAATCAGGTTATCAAAATGTCAGGTTTTCGATACGATAGTCTGTCGTATGGTCGTGAATCAGGGCTCTGGCCTCCACAACCCAATTACTAGGTAACATTTTGGTAAGACTGGTTATCAGACTTTTGGGCTTCTGAATACCCTGTACTGTACTGTCAAATATCCACGAATGACAGCCGAGGCCAACGACTAATATGCTTTTCGAGGCACAGAGAGATCTCGGTATGGAAGGGATGGTCACGAACCGACCGCGGTAAGCATAGCTTAACCTTGGATCGACGCCTGAGGCTGTTTTTATTCAGCCACATGATTACATGTTGATAAATAAAACAGTTAACAAATTGCATTCACTTTTATTGATACCATCACAATAAATTAAGAGGCGCACGAAGAGACTCATAAGAAAACAATTTGCTTGTCGTGTCGCTATCAGCTGCAGACACAATCACTGTATGTTTCGGAACTTCGATAAGAGTATCAATATATATTTCCTGTGTTTTATACGAATTTGCTATTGGTAAATTGACTTTGAGAGCACTATCTTCGTCTTTCCTGTGGGCAGGGTTTTGTGGCGCAACCGTGGAGAGGCCTATGCCCAGCAGTGGACTGCCATAGGCTGAGTTGACTGGTTGATCTTCATCTTTATCATTTCTCGTGCTGTTTTTCATGTCCTTGTCTTTGTTATCATTGTCCTTGATATAATTGGTTTTCATAACATTGTCTTTCACTTTATCTTCTATTTTGTAGATTTCTTCAACACTGTCACTCTCGTATTCACAAATCATGTTTTCGTCACCCGGATAAATGAAATTGGACGTTGTCGTCAATGTGTTGAGAGATAATATTAGAACACACACCAAAAACAGCTGCATGACTGCTTATAATGAGGATCTATCAATGAATGGTTAATTTGTGGTTATGAATATAATATTTAACATGTCAGACAGCATATAATTTTTAGAGGCCGACCGAATTTTGTTTTCGGCTATTTTCGCTATCGGCCTTAAAAATATCTGCTTATAATATTTTCGGATTTGGTCGAAAAACAAGTACCAGCATATCTATAAGTACTAATATTTTCAATTAATTTACTTATTTAGAAATAATACGTTATAGTAAAAAACAATAATAGCTGTGAAATTAAGAACAAATTGGTTGATTGATTATTAATAAATTAAGTATGTCTTAAAAAAGGTTTAAAGCTTCGTGTGATTTAAGTTTTTAACGATTAAAAACGCTAATAGAAAAAGCTAAAGATTGCATTTATTATAATTAAAAAAAAATATCCAAAAAAAAATCGTATTCGTTTTCGGTCGAAAAAAATCGGTTGTACTCTAAAACTTTTTTATTGAGGATCTCGTCATAAAATATGCAATTTTTAAAAAAATATCATTTCCTGACAATTTATTATTCGATACTAGCTGCGCCCCGCGGTTTCACCCGCATAAGTTTCGATTCCGTGGAAATATAGGGATAAAAACTATCCTATGTCCTTTGCCGGGACTCAAACTATCCATCTAAATCGGTTTGAAGAGGACAGACAGACAGACACACTTTCGCATTTATAATATTAGTATGGATTATTTATTACTAGCTTCTGCCCGCGACTTTGTCCACGTCAAATTTCTTATCACCGCGAACCACCCCGTCGCATCGTATCACCTGCTCGCGTTGTTACTTCGTTTTCGCATACCGATCTCTCTGCCTTTTTCCTTTTTGCTTGGCACCTAAGGGTCATAGCGTGATGTTAAATAGCCTATAGCCTTCCTCGAGAATTGGGCTATAAAATGCAAAAATAATTTTTCAAATCCGACCGGCAGGTTCAGAGATTAGTGCGTTCAAACAAACATACAAACAAACAACCGCTTCAACTTTATTATTAGTAGTATAGATTAGTAGTTTATATGCAAATACATAATTGTGTTTTCTGCAAGTCTTAGGCACATACGTTTTTTGGTTCACACATCAGCTTATAAAAAACTTTTTAGCTAAATATACAATGCGGAGTTCGAACCCAGACAGGCACTTTACTTTGTGTATTTAATTTTATCGCCACTGCTCTTAAAACGGTGAAGGAAAACATCGTGAGGAAACTGGCATGTCCTAGAACCAAAAATTCAAAGATTGTGACATCTACCAACCCGCACTGGGCCCGCGTGGTGGATTACGGCCCACTCCCTCCTACAGAGAGGAGGCCTGTATCTCGGCAGTATGAGAGTATTTCACCTTACGCTCATGTGAATGTAGCGAAATGGCCAAGCCATATATTTTGACTAAGGTGTAGAGTTTGCGAAGTTAGGCCTTGTAGAGTTAGGGCGTGTAGAGTTAGAAGCTTGGCTCTACATGAGATCTGATTACTTTTTGACAGTGCGAGCTACATGGTCTCGTCTTGGCAACATTTAACATGAAATGTTTTTGTGGGATTTTTTATTCAACAATACATATTTTTGGCGCCCAACGTGGGCCTTGAACTTTACCACTTTATTCATTAAGTTAGGTTTTAATCTTGTTATTTTTGTTAATTAAGTTTTTAAATTCAAATAAAACTAGCTTCTGCCTGCTTTATTCATTGAACTTGACATATAAACAACCCGTTTATAAATTGTTTTTATATCACCAAGAGAACAATATAATACCAAAATTTGGCGTTAACAACAACTGCAATTACACAATGGGAAATATTTAAATGATCCTCCAAAAACTTTTCGGACTTCTAATAACGCACGAGCAACCACTGAGCTACACGATGACTGATGCATGCATGCCGTCTGTTGGGACAGGGCAACTCAAAGCTGAAATGGCTCTTTCATCAAAAGACACTTTCCAGTGGCGGATTTACACACTTGCCGCCAGTAGGCTATTCAAATTTTGCCGCCCCTACCGACCTCTACAATAATGTCTCAGTTTCTAGACAATAATTTATAACCCAGCGAAGTTCAGATTGTACAAGAAATAGTTTTTGGGTACCTATCTATGTTTGTGAGCTCGTAAAAGCTCGAATTATGTACTACTAGCACACCCCGGACACTCCATACAACGCTCGCAAAATAATTACCTACTACTACTACATTAAAAAAATGACGTTTGTATACGTATGAATGTGTGCGTGAGGTACTTGTGTTTGCGAGCGCTCTTGTTAAAGAACTGGCGATGAATACGCCGAAGTGCGGGGTGAGGTGCGGTAACTGATGTTAGTGCGGGGAAGGGAGTGCCCTTTCTGTACGTAGTACTTTAAGTATTCTGTGCTACTAGTAAGGCGGCGCCTTAATACCTACTACTTACACAATAATGAACATTCTTTGCCGCCCCTAAAATCTACCGCCCTAGGCTCCAGCCTACTCAGCCTGTTGGTAAATCCGCCACTGACCCTTTCACACATGGTCCTGCATTGTTGGACTCACATAAAATCCTAATATAATGTTTGGACTTTAAAGGAGACCATGACCTCTGAGTTTGTTTCGGCTTTGATCAGCCAGCTAGGAAATGCCGGCGCCATCTAGTTTTTAAATATTGACGTTGTAGCGGTATCCACAACGCCACATGCGAACAACGCGTCATACTGACGTCACGCAAATCCTGCATCGCGCAAGCAGAGTTTACCACGCAACTAGCATATATACAACAGCCCAACATGACTCATTGGGCAGTTGCCCGCCAGACACAACATCCGTCTGGTCGGAGGATCCTCCCTTTTCTATAGAGTATGAGTGAACTTTACACCCTGTTCCTCATACCTCTATAACGTGTAGCAGTGTCTTACAGAAAATAAACATTTCATTTCACGCTTTTTGAAATAGATGAGCCTCTTTTTAACTTGGCCTTTTTTCATAGTTGGTGATAGGAACTAAGCTATGGTACGCCGACCAAACGGGTTTGGTTAGAACTGTGACAAACCGCGAGCCGAATTAGTCGCAGTAACTAAGCTAGGGCATCCCAACCGAATAGGTTCGGTTATTTTAGAGTAGTGATCCCGAGGAGGCCCGCAGTGGCGGACCGGCACCAGTCGGGGGTTGCAGAAGGATCGTACGTTCCCGCGACCCCCGGCGTAGGTGTGAGATGGAACACCGGGGAGGTTTCTAGTCAGTAAGAGTTTTACAGACCCCGTCGCCCACCCCAGGGCGGCGGACATGCACGAGATTTCGGAGAGACGGATTTTCCACAGCAGAAATAAAAAACAAAAAAAAGGTTATAGTAGTGACGAACCGCACGCGAGCCGAGCGAGAACTACATCCAATTCGGTTGTAGTAACTTGGTTATTTATTTCTTTATTGTACACCACTAAAATACATAACAAAAAATAAATCGAACACTTGCGGCCTCAGGCGCTTTCTGCGATTTCTTCCAGGCAACTTTGGATTGGACACTGATTTACCTGGACATAAAATGGGGTTGTCGTTGGTGCAAAATGATGGTAGGTACTTGAGTCTTTGGTCAACTGGACCCACTCGAACTGGACCCGCGGGTCCAGTTGACCAAAGGAAAAATTTTCTATATTTTTATTGGTCAACTGGACCCACTGTCAAAATTAGACAAACATCTTTTGTTTTAAGCTACCCGTGGATACAGTCGAAACAAAAAGACAATGGCACGAATCTGGTACAAAATCTACGAGTACCTCAAAATCTAAAGATAAAGATAAAAGATAAAGATAATTTATTTGTGAAACATGCGTTTACATAACATTTTTCTGTTAGTAGATTTCGGATCTTATTTTTAATTTGTTGTGTTGTCATGGCTTTATATGACTGTGGTATTTTGTTGTATATTTTCGGGGCCATACAAAAAAAGCTTTTCAAATTCAAATTCAAAATGATTTATTCGGGACAACTAGATCCACCGGTAAGTATACAATAACTTAGAAACTATTATTAGTACTTAAAATACAATAACAAAGAACAACACACATCCATCAATAAACATCACAACACAATTCACACAAAAAAAAAACACACAAGGCACCTGTGCTGAGACACCCCGCCCCGACAAGATAACCAACATGGAGATACCTCCCTACAAGATCATCAGACGAACGAAATGCCTCAACACAGGTGCACGCACATCTTCAGCTATAGTTTTCAGAATGCTGTTGTGACTCCCCCGCACCTCCTCATAAGAGACACGACTTTTTTCCGAATGACGGCATAAAAACCGTCAGTGTGAGCCTGTGCGAACATTTCGGAGGCACTGCAGAAACGAGGAAGTCCCAACATCATCCTGAAAATATTATTGTATTGGACGCGCAGTGTGTCCAGGGATTTTTTGGTATAACTAACCCATAGACTACCCGTGTACAGACCCTGACAATACGCTTTAAATAGTGTAATCTTGACTTGGTCCGTACAGCGGGCGAATCTACGGGCCAGCATGTTGCCACGGACTGACAGAGCCCTGCGCTCCCTCTCTATGTCAACATCATCCTTAAGGCCGTCGGTAAGGTAATGTCCAAGGTACTTAAACTGCGACACCCTATCCAAGTAAACACCATTCAAAGTAATATACCCAAAATATTATACCGTAGCGTAGAAGTGATGCCACCAATCCATGAAAGGCCATCACTAAAGCATCTGGGTTAACTTCTGAGGACAGTTTGTACAAGACATACGTGACTGAGCTCAGTTTTTTGTTTATATATTCAATGTGCGCTTTCCAGTTCAGTTTTGCGTCTATCATTACACCAAGAAATTTTGTGTCGTCGACTTTATTTAATACTGTGTCATTGTAGAGGGCTTTAATGTCAATATCACCATGTACCCGTTGACTAAAGTAAGATTAGGGTCATGTGGTAGTCAATAGCATCAGGCAGGTCATTGATATATAGGATAAATAATAGAGATCCAAGCGCGCTCCCTTCTGGGACACCGTAAATAGGCGTTCGCTCGCCAGATATGTAAATTGGTGGTGAGGTCAAACTGAAAATCCAAGATGGCAGATGTGAAAAATGTTCAAATTTTTCATCATGGGTGTTGATTTCTTGGTTTTCTAGGGTGCTAAAACCGATGGTGAGGTCAAACTGATTTCCAAGATGGCGGATGTGAAAAATGTTCAAATTTTTCATCATGGGTGTTGATTTCTTGGTTTTCTAGGGTGCTAAAACCGATGGTGAGGTCAAACTAAAAATCCAAGATGGCGGATGTGAAAAATGTTCAAATTTTTCATCATGGGTGTTGGTTTCTTGGTTTTCTAGGGTGCTAAAACCGATGGTGAGGTCAAACTGAAAATCCAAGATGGCAGATGTGAAAAATGTTCAAATTTTTCATCATGGGTGTTGATTTCTTGGTTTTCTAGGGTGCTAAAACCGATGGTGAGGTCAAACTGAAAATCCGAGATGGCGGATGTGAAAAATGTTCAAATTTTTCATCATGAGTGTCGATTTTAGCACCATCGGTGAGTTAAGAGGTATGACCCAACTGCTTCGCCGGGAGTTCTTAAATGATCCTAGAGAAATAATTGAAATATAACAAATCCACCCAAGCTTGGGAGCATAGCAAACTAATGTGGAAAAGGGTTGCAGGTTGCAGAGAGATAGTATTTTAGGGCCCCCTGTATTGATCTATTAATGAAGTTGATAGTTAAAAAAAAAAACATATTATCATTTAAAATGGTCGATTTTTTAAATAAAGTTTAACCGGGATCACGAAATCGTAATAAAAAGAAAATGTTTTGATAATGCACTCAATTGATTCAATTCCCGATAAGGTCGTCAGTGTAATAAATACGTGTATTGAAGCGTATTTAACGATTTTATATAATAAAAAAAAAAAACAAATTATAATTATACCTAATTACAGTTCGAAGTGGTAACCAAAACTATTTTTATTAAGTAGAAAAATTTACCATTAACGCTGCAGTAGGTCCTCCTGTATTTAATCCCATTTTTATGTTTGCTTACTCTCGCGTAAACTAGTTTAAAAATCAACGTGGAACGTATTGCAGTTTTTGGTTTCTTGTCAGTTTGGACTCTAGTGTTGTTACTCTGTAATTAACGGTCAGGCACTCGATTGGCTCGATCACAGAACATAATTATATACCCATCCCGATTATGTAGTTCGAAAACTCAATTCAAGTTGAATCTAAAATATCATGTACTACCTCCCTCCAGTACCTACCTTAATTTCAAACCTAGCAACAGTGTGTTTGAAAAGCACACAAAAAAAAATTTAAGGAAAGAATAATAGCAAGATCCAGAATAAAGCAACCGTTCTATATTGGTACCTAAGTATTTCAGTCAGTATCACATGAAATATATAATATCTATTCCCTGGTTTATTACCGACTAGTACTACTACATCAAGTGGCAAATCGAGAGAAAATAAACTCAAGGCTTTATTTTATTTAGAGTAACGAGTTACATATAATCAAGCCGCAGCACTATCTGACACTGTCAAAAAGATAAGTGTCAAGACTGTCATGTCAAGTGACAACATTGTGGACAACATTTCATTAATTTATTTATTCCGTTTCTTTTGAATTGCATGAAATTGATATTTCTGTTTTCCTGTGTGTAATTGAAGGATTTTAATGAATATGGAATCTTCAAGACGGTACAGCATGTACCTACTCCAGAAGAATGTTGTGTTAATTGTTGAGTAAGATTTCAACTGAACTGTTCGCGTTGGCTGTTGTGCACATGTTAGAGCTCTTGGACATGGTATCAAGATGAGAAGTGGAGCGACCTGCATAATTTTAGATGAAATACTATTTACTTTTATGTCGTCAGACGTTGAAATTGATATCCTACATAAAGTTATAAAAATAATTTGAAAATTGTGTGATTTTTGATTTCATGAACCGTTATTCCTACTATTTATTACTGAACAGTACACTATTTTACTAAATTATAAAACCGAGGCCAAACTTCTCACTAAACAAGAGTTCTTTTAGTGTGTTTTAGGGTATGATGGTATTTCTCAGCTAAGACATCTAGGGAACATAAACATGCGGCTTTTAAGCCTCTGTGGCACTGAATTAAAATTGTGCAATGAGTGGCGTGGGTCATCCTGTAGCTTCGCCCTCTCGATGCAGATGGGTATAGTCCTGCGAATTTCTGGAGGCGCGATGCGAGTCAGTGGATACAGCATTCGCAACGGGGTCGGTTTTAAGCAACCAGTAATAATCATTAATGTCTTATTTAGAGCTGTATCCACTAACTTATCGTGGGCTGATCGGTTCCATACTGGACAGGCCTGCGGAGAAACAAAGCGCCATTCCAGTTGTTCGCAGGACTTGAGCAGATGCCACCCATCTGGTGGAAGTTAGGCGACGGAGTAAGTGATTTCTGGTAGGTATGCACTTTCTGTTTGACATTTTCGCAGTTTCTCCGGAAGTTAGGGGATCTATCCACTCCTCGGGGTAGGTCTTAAGTATTCCTTGAGCCACCTGCTCCAAAAAGTCTTAGAGAGGCGAAGAGCCTTTTTCCACTTTTTTCTTAACGAAAAAACTCCGTCGTCCAGAGAGGTAGGTAATTGCTGATTTGATGAGCTGCCTATTAAAAAATGAAAAGGTGTGAGGCTTTCATATTCACAGCTGCAACATACATATATGTCAAAGGCCTCGAATCGGACGTCTGCGTTACCATGGACGATATTCTTCCTACGATACGTCGGTGCGGGCTGGAGGCCAATTCTCAAGCATCTCGCATTCGTTATTGTCGTTCGATTCGAACTTTTCTCTCGAAACAATCAAGCCGAGCTATTCTCGCAGGAAAGACACGCGACATGCCTTAGTTTACATGCGACATATTTATGTAAAAGGAATTTTGTCACCTGATTATCATATTATGATATACCTATTATTATTGTATTACAACAGGGCCATCAAGCATGATGGGGTTTTCGAAAGCATTTTAAACAATAAAGATTTCAAACGATATTTTATTTTTTTCAATATAAAACATAACTAACACAAACAATACATTATAATAATCACTAGTGTATATGAATGGTCGGCGTCATGAGTCGCGCGCTGTCCGCGAGCTTAGGAATCGGTGGACCATTTCACCTCTCGCCCAATATCTTCATGAACTTCAACAGATGTGAATGCGGCAATTTGAACACAAATAAATTTGAATTAATGATGTGACGATACTCCTAATGCGACCCTCAGGGTAAAAATTGTTTTCGCAAGGATTTCTCAACAATCTTTTAGGATTTTGTAAAGTAATGTAGCCGGGACACGTAGGTATAGCAACGTCATTGGAACAACATGCAGCAGGACGGTCCAGTTGGTTCAGTACCGCACTCTTTACGACAACCACAATTCCTCTTCTTCTTTTCCGTCTTGATAAACCTTGATGTTATTGTGGTAGTCATCAGCTTACATATAACATTTGCAGTAATTCTGTTTTATTTTATTACTTAATTTATGTAGATAACCAATGTAAACAAACTACAATTTTGACTTTAATTTGATGTGACAAATATAATTGACATTGACAAATCAGCAACGGCCATGCATTCCGTTGTAACAAATACTAAGGAGGACTTATTTTAATGATAATAGTAAAATAAAAAAGAAAGAAAAAATTAGAAAGCTACATTATCATAGAATAACATAGGCTATAATTTATTTTTTTCTGCACTAATATTATAAAGAGGAATAAAATTCTATATATTATATTAGAAATTGATATCTTCCGGACCTCACTACGGCATCTCAAAATCCTGTAACGTTGTTTTAGCTCATTGCAGACAGTAAGTTAGTAAAAATAAGTAAATAAAAATTAAGTGTACCTAATTGAATAATATTATGTATATTTTAAGTCATAGAAATAAAACTAAAAGATTCGGCTTTACTCCTTAACTGTACTAATGATGAAATTTGACAGCGGGTCCAGTCGACCAATTCAAAATTTGACTTGGTCGACTGGACCCGCGGTTCCAGTTCGAGTGGGTCCAGTTGACCAAAGACCCACTTATTTTATTAAGTATTTTTAGGACACCAAAATAGAAATTATTTGAACATCACAAAAGAGGCGCATATTAGAGTATCCATACTAATATTATAAATTCGAAAGTAACTCTGTCTGTCTGTATGTTACCTTTTCACGCCTAAACTGCTGAACCGATTTAGATGAAATTTGGTATAGAGACAGTTTGAGTCCCGGAAAAGGACCTACAATACTTTTTATTCCGATATTCCCACGGGATCGAGACTTATGCGAGTGAAACCGCGGGGCGCCGCGCCGGTTTAAATTCTTAACTTGATGAAATACATGCAAACAATTACCTTCTTTCGTATATCTATGCCTATTCCTCTCGTATGCTACCACCACCAACAGCTACAGGCCATATTACACCCACGTCAGAACCCATTACATCTTCCATCGGTGATAACAGCGCAATCCGCCATTGTATAAATAACGCTAAGAGGCCAGCTGCGCGCAGCCGTGTTGTCGACGCGGCTAAATGCATCTCTTTCGCGCCACTCTCAACGACCATCGGGTTTTAAATAAAGAGCCAGGTGGAGTTCTGATAGGTAACAGATAACAAGTATGATAGATTAGATCAGGAGATGAATTATGAGCAGGGAAACGAAATTGGAAAGATGAGACTTAGAAAAAGCCGCTTTTCGAGTGGAAGCTCAACTTAAACGTTCGGACCAGCAACATCAAAGTCAAAGTCAAAAAGTTAAAGCATTTATTTCAAATAGGCACACAAAAGGCACTTTTGAACGTCAAAAATTACATTAAAATAGAATTGATTCTAGTCGCCCCTTCCAAAAGGGAGTTTAGTTTTCGTATGGAGAAGAATGGGCAAGAAACTCCACCGTTACTCTTTTAAAATGTTTTACAATATTTTGCATAGGTACATTAATTATATAATAATATATGAGGACGATGCACCTAAAATAAAATTACTATACCACAATAGGTAAAAGAATTAAAAACGAAACCATGACATATAAATTAATTGTCAGATAGATACATGGTGCTCACATATTTACAAACATGGTAAAAGTAAACGATTTTAAATAAAAAAAATATAACAGGTAATAAGCATCTTCTAACGACAAAGGACGTCAATCAAGTGTCATGGCATTTTCAATATCAAATAGCAGCAAGGAGTCCAGCTCATCCTGCCATCTCTTTCTGGGCCTGTCGCGCTGTCGTTTCCTGCCAATGGGGATCCACTGAGTGGTGGCTTTTGCGTATTGCTGCTCTGACATGCGACAGATATTGGCAGCCCAGTTCCACTTTATTTCAGCAGCGTAATAGATTTCATAACAAGTGTTGTTACTGAATAGACCGGCTGGTGTCGTTCTAAAAGGTAATAAAACATGTTGTTGACATTAGGAGATGAATGGGTAGGGAAAAAAGATTGCGAAGACAGGTGTTTTGTTTCGTCTCTCTATATCTATTTGCTATACTGATAATGGATTGCCATTATCAGAGTAAGTATGGAGATAACTTAATGTTGGAATGCCCACAGCTGGATACAAGCCGCATGTACGCCTGAAATTTCATATTCATGGAGCATCATCTCGCATTATCTAGTTTACGATGACCCTTTCTTACTTTGTACTTGATTGCGTTGGATCTGAAACGTCACTATCATAAAACAAACGTATTTGGCTATGAGAGGAAGAGAGAAAGAAAATGTGCGCGCGCACTGCTTTCTCTTGCTTATATCCCCCACTCAACTCCTGTTCGCCTCGCCCGATCACACTTTTCGTAACGCGTTCGCCAGCTTACTCCCCAAGTCAAGCGTGCGTAAAGAAGTTTCACTTCAAAAAATCGCTATGCGTAACCCAGCAAGCGTTGTTCATAGTGGCATCTACCAACCCGCACTGGGCCCGCGTGGTGGATTAAGGCCCACTCCCTTTCATAGAGAGGAGGCCAGTGTCCCAGCAGTGGGAACATTATAGGCTGATTATGGTTATGCTAAGAGTCGTTGAAGAAGAGTCTTGCTTTGCCTTTCAGTCAATCACACTTATGAGCGTTTTAAAAGAGGTTATTATGTATGTTGCAGCCAACTGGTTAAATCAGCCGTTTAGTTAATTGCCTGGCCTTTAGAAGTAGTGCTCGCCTCGCTTCGCTCTCTCGGCTCGCACGCGGTTGACCACAGTTCTAACCTAACCTAACCCATTTGGTCGGGGTGCCCTGGCTTAGTTACTGCGACCAATTCGGCTCTCGCGTGATTGGTAACAGATCCAACCTAAGCTATAATTATTGAATATCATTCATGCCGTTAGTTGAACGGCCGCCGTTCAGTTGAAAGGCTAGGCGGTTAACTAAACGGCTGATTAAACCAGTTGTCTGCGACATGTAGATATAAGATTATAAACCTTACTATTTATTCGTCAGACTCTACCTTCTTTATTCATACACATCACTTAAAGTTATGTAATGATTAGCGACTGTTTAACCATACATGTTAGACGTTTAAACGTCTTTTAACTTTAAGCAACGTTTATACATACCCTACATTGTGTTGTTGCCAATTTTCCACACCTATACACCTTATCTTTAGTTCTTTCTGTACACAATCAACCTGCACCCCTGTACCCCTGTACCCTGAGCCCTGAGCCCCGTCCCACAGCATGCCAAGCAATTAAATGTAGATTAGTGTAAACAGTCCCGGCTGCGAGATAAAACTGTCCCCCATGATCGAGAGTTGTGCGCCTATCACAGACATGCGGGCCGCTAGGAGCGTCAGCATACAAAGTGGAGAAGGAATATTTATTTGTGTGTTTTGTTTCTGGGTAAAACTTGGATTAAAGTAGCAATAATAATTCTTAGGGAGGATTATGTAAGGATCGTAGCAGGTGGCGTTCTGTTATAGTTTCTGCATGTATGTAATAACTAGCTGCGCCCCGCGGTTTCACCCGCGTAAATGTCGATCCCGTGGTAATATCGGGATAAAAAGTAGCCTATATGTTAATCCAGGGTGTCAGCTACCTCCATACAAAATTTTATCAAAATTGGTCCTGCCGTTTGAGTGTGAGGAAGTAACAAACATATAAACACACACTCACAAACTTTCGCTTTTATAATTCTTATTTCTGTTTTTTGTTAAGTAAAAAGCGCTGTTTTGTGCTTTGGTTATTTAGGTTTTGTTTGTCTGTTTATGGTTTCCAAAAATAATTCACAATAGACAGTAATCAGGACCCTAATTGCGTAACACACTATTAATCTCAACCTGAATCATCTCATCGAAAAAATTGTCTGCTCAACAATGTAAATAACGCAATGAATGTTGTTGAACTGTCAAAATTAAAGCTATTGCTACTGATAGTGTGTTAAGCAATTACTCCACTGTTTTTGCCAAACTGCAAGTTTTTCGGCAAAGGTATATTTTAAGTACGAGTAGGCATCGTAAAATTGATAAAATAGTCTAACTGACAAACATCACACTACATTATAAAGGCGAAAGTTTGTGAGTGTGTGTGTTTAAATGTTTGTTATTTCTTCACGCTCAAACGGCTGAATCAATTTTGATAAAATTTTGTATGGAGGTAGCTGATACCCTGGATTAACATATATATTACTTTTTATCCCGATATTTTCACGGGATCGACATTTACGCAAGTGCAGGTGAAGTAAAATTATAATATGTATTTGGCCGTTCTGCAGAACATAATGTATCAATCAGCGCTATGATATATATCCTTTAATTACTTTTGTTACCAAATCGGATTTCAGGGAGCTATAAATAACATGTTAATTTCAGATGTGCCGTTAATTCAATGTTTATAAGCGTGCAAGATTACCAGAAACCTTCACCAGGAACTTCGATCCCTTGATCCGTCATTTGAACTTATTTTGAGTTGAGACAGCGATAATAACTGAACTTACTTACTACTTACCTACCATTCACTCTCTGAATTTTTTGAAAATTTTCTTTAAAAAAATACTCTCCCAAAATAAAATACTCTCTCAAAATATCGTATCTAATTTGCCATCGCTACCGTCTGCGTCCCGCATACGGGCTCGATTTGAGTCCGTTTGCACTGGCGGGCTCGGCGCGAGCGTGATAAATTGTCACCAGCGCGACCGTGAGGACCAGCCTGTGGGCCCAGCAGATAACTAACGATGACTTGTAGTCTTATGAGTCTTATGACCTTTGGTGTTTAGCATCATTGCCTTGCAAAGCGCATTAGTCTACTAAACAAGGTCAAATTGTGTTATCATGCCATTACATCTGTGGAGTTTTGCAAGCTAACTTTTGACCCGTATAGTTGTACGATAGGAGAGGCCTATTTCCAGCAGTGTAGCTGTGTAACAAGCTTCATCTTTCTGACTGACCGACCCCTTGACAATTCAAAAGTGCCTGTAATTGGTTTAATTGAAATAAATGCTTTGAGTTTGAGTTTGAGTGGACTGCCGTAGGCTGATGATGATGATGAGTATGAGGGAGAAGGTATGTGTGTCTCGTTATTATCAGCCATATTTTAATTACTGTGGCCGTAGGTACAGACGCCAGCACATCAAGCTACTACTACTATAGATTTTCAACTTTATCGCTAAAGCGTAAGGTTCAATGTTGATTGGGAAAATTTGGCAGTTTGGGGTAGTTTGATGTGCTGGCGTCTGTACTATGGGTAGTGTTGGTTATTGCGCAATAGAAAAACCGTTTGCAGTTCAAATCAGATTATAATTTCACGAACAAATTAATCATACTAGCGAATCGCACACTGTAGGTACACGACACAACTAGATACGGAACGCGGGACAGTTTCTGAGCACATGTTGTTCGTACGATGGCCAATGTCCAAGAGAGCTCCACATCGTTCTGTTGCACTGTCGTTGACCCCCCACGAACTTAGGCTAGACTCTGTTAGCGCCACCAGAGCCCTGATTCACAACCATACGACAGGCTATCGTATCGAAAACCTGACATTTCGATAACCTGATTTGACTTCCCCTCAACAGCAAATAGCTGTTGGAAGAATAGCGGGCGTCTATTTGATTTAAACTGACAAAATTTTCTGGTTTTGGACTGGTGAACAGCGTTGAGAAGACTCCTACGATAACAATGATTAATGTTCGATACGATACGGAAGCATATAGAGTGTTTGTCAATAAGGGGGCAGATGGCGCTCGCGTTCCGAATAGTCAAACGAATGTCGTAATTTCCGAAACGCTCCGACTAGTATTATTTTGTTATTTGGAGATTTCATAATAGAACTCAATGGAGTATTATCAAGTGTGCTACAAAGCTATACATGTGTGTATACCCGCAGCATTAGGTCTGATAACCGACTTGTATATTATGTAATACGTCACACATTCTATATTACCTGCGATTTACTTTCTAACTAAACAAAGCATGAATAGGCTCGCTTGGGACTTAAACATAACTGTCGAAGTGAGGTGTATTGTTAGGTACCTAACGCTTCGGGTATTACACTCGCGACTCGCGATGTTGTGTTATGTCAGAACATGAATGGTTCATATCGTGGTACAAGAATTAGCCTCTCGTCAAGTTTGTCCCTTTAAACTTGCGTTTTTTGGTTTAGGTCCTGTAGTCCCCACTGCAGCACCTAAACGCAAGTTTTATAATGCCTAAAGGTATAGGATCAACTGCAGTAAACAAGATCAGAAAAATATATGATATTCTTCAGGATATATGCTAGTCAGTGTGTTGAAAACGTAACACAACAAATATAGAAAAAAATCATTAACATACCTCTAAAAACTTTCTTTTTACAATAAAACCTATACATGACAATCATTCTGATTTTTTGTCAGATTATTCTACAAGCAGATGCACTAGTGTTGTAATTTTTTAGTCCAAACAATAGATTTTTTTGTAAATAGATAATTGCTTCATATTTTGCAATAAATTACCAGCGTTATGTCATCGCGCTTCTCTTTCTTTTCTATGCAGTCCGACAGTGACCGCGCTTTAGATCATGTAGTCCCCTTAGGGGCCATCTCCACGAGCGAGAGAATCGCAACGGATCCGCGCTTCTATCGTCGGGTCGTCTCCACGAACGAGCGATTATTCCGCCAGCGTATCGTCGCGACTGGTAACGGAATCGCCGCGTGCCCGCGACGACTCGCAACGGAATCGCCGAATAAACTTTTGCGTGGCGAGAGGCAACGCTGCGTTTGACAGCGCGCCCGCCGCGCGCTCGCTGCGAGAGCGCCACGTTCTGCGGCGAGCGCGCGGCGTGCGCGCCACCAGTAGCGACGATACCGCGGCGATACGACGACGTTACGCGCGCACATTGCCACTCGTCGCATCGCCGCGATAACATCGCCGTGTGGAGATGCGTTCATAGAGAGTGTATAGAAATACGTGGCACGACGATATTATCGCCGCGATTCTCTCGCTCGTGGAGACAGCCCCTATATCAGTCAAGCGCCGCTAATATGACACAATTGATTTTCTATTGTTTCGTCGCCAATTATTCCTACTATTATTATTCGGTACCTATTCCTATTTTATGAACGTTCTTGAGTTAACCGGGGGTTAGTCACAAGGATGTCTATGTGGACTGATTATATCATGTCAATAATACAAGTAGGCAACAAAAATCATAACTTTCCGTTCGCACCTATCATTATCTGCCTAGCCTTTTCCCGAAAATGTTGGGGACGGCAAACAAGTCTAATCGGGTGCAGTTGAATAATAGAATGAGCCACGAACCACAGATAATATAATACTCTAGTACACGAACTAAGCGAACCAATTCCAACTTTGCGTCCAAGAAATGGAATAAAGTGTTTATCAAACAAAAAACAACTGACTACGTTTAAAAGTAATTAACAATAGTATTTCGTGTCGACTCCGTCACTAACAAGCATGCGGGTTATCGACACACGCAATTGCGCTATATCACTACAAACAAAAGTCGTTTTGAAACGACCTTCCATTCAGTATCGACCAATAGGAACCGCTCGCCCTCCGCGAGCGTCCCCCCGCAGACGCCAGTCGCCACTGTCGCCAGTCACCCCAGTTAGTTACTGCGCAGACCGAGCACAGCCCGCACGCCATGAAGAGGGAAAGAGTATCCGAACGCCTGTCGGAATCACAAGTGTTTGAATTAGTTAAAATATACAAAGAATATGATTGTTTATGGGATGTTACGCACGCGAATTATAAAAACAGAGAAGTAAGGGACCATGCGTATAAGGAGATTTTAGAGAGACTCAAAGTTCCTGACTTAAAAGTCGCCCATATTCCGCAGAAAATTAAGAATCTAAGGTCGTCGTATTATACGGAGTTGAGGAAGATGGAAAACAGTACTAAGGGAGGCGGGAAGCCGTATAAACCTAAGGTAGCGTGGTTCTCGATCGCTGATGAAATTTTAAGGACTAATAAGAACCAACTTGTGTGGAGCCAGAATGTTGAATCAACAGAAACTGTGAGTACAGCTAATAGATTTTATAATACAATTAAAACATCTTCGAGAATGTAATATGGCGTTGCTTTTTAAGGGACGATGAAAGCACTACTTTATGAACTGATGTTTTTTATAGTAGCATTTTATTGTGGGTAGATTAAATCCTTTTTAGTGTATTTTCGAAAACCCCAAAGCCAGAAAAACTATAGGTGCTGAGAAAAAAATCGTCAACGTGTCCGTTGGGATTAGTCGGATTCGCTCGCTCTTACCTCCTAACTTCTCATTACCTTTTTACTAAGTCGAGATGTGTCGGGACTGTGCGCACCTCTGTTCGGACAGGTTAGGTTCGATCTCTGTCATAAATCAGTTAAGTCATTGTCAAGTTACACACTCTCAATCAAAAACTTTCATTTTTATAATTCAACTATATTCATTGCGTTTACGTTGTCGAGCAGTTTTCTAAAAGTTACCATGTAATGTTTTATTCGCTTGTAAAGGAGGAATGAGGGGATTGGGGTTGTAGACAAGTGAGATACGCAATTGGGGTGCAATTGACGTTGCCGTTAAAATGCCGCTCTCTACGCCCCAGGCAGGGCTTGAAATACCGGTATTTTTGGGAACCGGTACCGGTGCCTTGGTACGATACCAGTACCAAACGTCTTACCGGTACTATTGGGACCGTCACCAGACGCAGTAACTGTAGTATTGGTATTTCGTATCAGTATCGGTACTGTACCGGTACCAAAACTGGTACCAAACGAATATTTCCGTAAGTTAGAGTACGAAAATAGGTATAGTAAGTAAATAGAAAAATAATTCAAGGTTATACGTACGAGATTTAGATAGACGAATTGATAAAAAAAAACGTGTGCGGTCGGGGGACCCGTCAGAAACGAAGTTCCTAACGCGATACCCACACGCACACACACTCGTATAAAATAGAAATGAGACAGAGAGAGAGAGATAAAGTCGCATGAAGTCGACTCAACCCGGTAGGAGTTGACTGGTAGAGCAAGCCGCGTTAGTGAACATCGTTCTAAATGTTAGTATATACGGTAACCCGTACTGATACGATATAAAGATGCTGTCACTGCCAAATTAACATGCAGTTGACTGTTTAAATTATAGAGGTATGAGAACAGAATATAAAGTTCACTCATCCTCCATAGAAAAGGGAGGATCTTCCGACCAGACGGGCGTTGTGTCTGGTAGACAACTGCCCGATGATTCATGTCGGGACGTTGTGTATATGCTAGTTGCGCGGTAAACTCTGCTTGCGAGATGCAGAATTTTGCGTGACGTCAGTGTGATGCGTGGTTCGCATGTGGCAGTGTAGATACCGCTACAATATGATCATCTTTTTAGCTTATGTAGGTAATAATAACTCAATGAAATAGTAAACTCTTGACCAATTACCGTCTATAATTAATGATTTATGTCTCCATTTTAGGAGTCTGAAGAATCAAGTGACGCAAAAACAAAAAAGGACGATACAGAACTAATAACAACTATTTTAGATAAAAGACCTAAAAACATAACAGTTTCACTGACTACACCTACCTCTACCCAAAGTAGCGAACCAGAGACAAAGAAGAAGAACTGTGAAGAAGACGAATTTGACGTTTATGGAAAATATATAGCGATGAGTCTACGATCTATGCCAAATGAAATGTCAATTATTGCGAGAATGGAGCTGCAGAAAACAATGGCTAATATACAATTAAGGGCGTTAAGGCAAGAGAAACAGGCTACAAACCCAGAACAATGTCGTCCTTCCACTTCAAAGATGGAAGAGTGTCTTTTGGAAGACCCGCCAGATGATATAGTGGAGATGGAGGACGATTTTTACTCGTCAACTGTCAAAATAGAAGTAGAAGAAGAAGATTGATGTGTGATATAATTGCCGATCGCTTTAGCCAACCTATGCTGATAAAATCTCATCGTGAAAACTTAGGTGAAGTGAGCTTCAAGTGAGCTGTCAATAGTGTCAATGTCAATCATCAACTGGAATGACAGCTGACGTCATCTGTTTTCAAAGTGACATTTTTACAGAATAGCTTTACTGATTTTATAAATGTTTGCTTGTAAAGTAGATGAATTGGTTAATTTTTCGGACGCGCAATACAATTAAACAGTTGATCAAAAGTGATGAAAATAAAGATGATTTTGGATTTTTTTCCGATCACAAAATGAGCAATTATTATATTGAAGTTTTTAATAATGTTTTAAATTGTATTTTTTTTTATTTTATTATTAGAGATTTGATAAATACGCATAGGTATCATTTTAACAATGTGACTTTTAAGTCTTAATAAAATATAAACTTTTTTAGGTGCTGTAACAAATAGTACATCTTGTGTTGCTTACTGACCTATTAAATGATTTATGCGCAGATTTTGCTATCAGCTATAAGCTACCAATTTCTTAAAATTGAAAATAAATTATTAAGATTTTTTTATGAATATTATCTATTATTTAATTTCCCGTGACTACAATATTGATGAATGAATGAAAAATAACGACTCAATTAGCAACGGGCTGGAGCGATTGTTTTCCAGAGCTGCAGTTCGGGACTTTGATTCCCAACAACAAAACCAATCATGGTATTATGCTAAGAATTTGCGCCTGTAAACACAAGCGTGAAGTCAAAGTCAAATCATTTATTTCAAATAGGCACATAAAAGGTACTTTTGAACGTCAAAGCAAAAAAAAAATAGAATTGATTCTAGTCGCCCCTTCCAAAAGGTAGAATCGTATGGAGAAGAATGGACAAGAAACTCCACCGTTACTCTTTTAAAAAGTGTGAAAAGTGACATAAGATGGCATAATTTACATTACGTGTAGGTAATTAATAACGTTCAAAATGTAGTTTCAATCTCATCTCATCTGGAATTACATCTCAGCGACAATAATTGTCAAAAATTTGTCATAAATGTTGGTTAACAAAGTATAGGTATTTTTGGCAGATTGAGACAAAAATAATAAAGGAATTGCGTGCCCACGTCATTATAAAGAAAGAAAAAGCCTACGTCGATCCCTGCCTACCCTTCAAACGACACAGCCGTGAAGCACCTCAGGTGTATCAGTACCTATTGTCATTGAATTAGTGAGTACATACGGGGCCCGCATCTCGTCGCCAGGCGCCATTGCAGTGTGTCGCAGATAAACTTGATGCGAGGATATGAGGGTGCTTTGCCCCCGTGCGGTTGTGTTATTGTATCTTTAACCTTGTTGCGGGTGGTGAGATGAGCAGAGTTTGAAGAGGTTCCTATACGAAAACTTTATTTTTAAATATTGCATTTATTGTGAATTTGCGTCTTTAATAGAGCAATCATTCAAATACTCGTGTAAGAGGCATTGGAGAAGTCTAAGTATTTTGATCTAGCGTCACACCCCGGACACGACATACAACGCTCGCAAAATAATGACCTACTACTACTACATTAAAAAATGACGTTTGTATACGTATGAATGTGTGCGTGAAGTACTTGTGTTTGCGAGCGCTCTTGTTAAAGAACTGCGACGAATACGCCGAAGTGCGGGGTGAGGTGCGGTAACTGATGTTAGTGCGGGGAAGGGAGTGGCCTTTCTGTACGTAGTACTTTAAGTATTCTGTGCTAGCGTTACTGGATTGAAATGCTAGATCAATCTAAATCAGTCCTTAGTGGTTGCTCTATTTAAATTCAGCGCTGTATACGGGATGCTGGACTGGTTTGAAGTGTTTACGTGGTTCATAGATGAGAGAGAGAGCAGTGGTGGCACACTGGTAGCGGCCTCGACTTACGATTTGTAGGTCGTAGGTTCAAACCCAAGCGAACTCTACTTTGTTATTTCATCACCACAGCTCTCAAATCGACGAAAGAAAACATCGTGAGGAAACCGGCATGTCCTAGAACCAAAAATTCGAAGACATGTGACACCTACCAGCCCGTACTAGGCCCGCGTGGTGGATTACGACCCATTACCTCTCACAGAGAGGATGCCTGTGTCCCAGCAGTGGGAACATTAAAGGCTAATTATACTATGTAATTTCGGGAATATGTGTCATTCTAAAAACTATAAAAAAATTGTTCGAAATAACAGCATCACTTTGGTTAGGGCTTCATTATAGTCTATTGGATTTATCTCTGAATCAAATCAGTAGGTACAACTCTATTTATTCCTCCGTGCCTACGTTGAATATCTTAATTAGTTTGACGTGTCTTTTAACCCGGCTGTCACAAAAATATACTTACCTATTTATATTTTTGTGACAGCTGTACCTATTCTGTTAATTTTATAATTTGTGTGGCCGAGAGAGTACCTACCTCTCAGTCATGTTAATAATATTTACATTAAATGTTCAAAATTCATGTTTAACCTTACCTATTTAATTCCATGAACATCTATCAAGAAATATCTAAACATGAACACAAACATGTTTGCCAATATTGAGGGTAGGTAATCCACGCTGAGTGGGTGCGGTGGTGGGGGTACAATTAATCGCTGACAGACATTAATCATGCCGCGCACCTGACGGACGGACGTGTCGGTGGAGATGAGAAAAATTGCATTCGGACTGAATTAGGTCATTGTTAGATTGTTGCGTAGATTGTAGGTACTTGATGATGGATTGATAATATTAATGTTGTTTTTGAAACAATGGTTGTTTTCTGGTTTTCGCGTGTTGGAAATACTGAGAAATGTCGATACCGACCGATGTACAGGGGTGACCCAGTGGTAACGGCCGCGACTTAAAAGTTCTAGGTCGTAGATTCGAACCCAGGCGCTTTACTTTGTGTAAATTATTTCATCACAACTGCTGACAAAATGGTGAAGGAAAACATCGTGAGGAAACCGGCATGGCCTAAAACCGAAAATTCGAAGACATGTGTCATTTACCAACCCACACTGGGCCCGCGTGATGGATGACGGCCCATTTCCTCTCAATGAGAAGAGACCTGTGTCCCAGCAGTGGGAACATGAACAGACTGATGGTGTATCGGTATATAAAGTCACAATGAAAATATTCACGAGAAAATTTTATTTCAGAAAAAGAAAATATAACATTTGGCAAGTTATTCCCTCACTCTGGTATAAAGCGTTTTTTTTGTCTTCATTGTTTCCGATTGCAGGGCAAAGGCCTACCCATATTCCTACCTCTCTATTTTGTGCGATCTTTGGCCATGTGCAAAAAAAAAAACTACAGACCAATAGCAATTTAAAGGCATCCAAGTCACATCAAACTGCTTTCACAAAGCTGTTTTCCAATCGGGTAATTTCTCATTTTTCCTTCGAGTCTCATGTTAGCTAGTTGACGTTTACACAAAAGAAGAACCTCTTATTTTGTTTCCATTTACAAAAAGACTCCTTATTTAATTGCCAGTTAAAAAACTCCCAAAACAAAAAAAAAAAAAAACAACACGGCAACGACACTTTAACCACAACAAACCAATTCGAAATTTGAAAATCAAAACACCTGAGTTTGTTATCTAGCCTCCGCTTAGCTGATTGGTTCGGTTTTAATCAAACTTTTGCGCGCGCTCGGCTGCCGCTGACAGCTCGATTATGGCGGGTTTGTGCTTAACATACTCGATTATGAGTAAAAACTGTGTCGGTCGTGTCACTGGCATGCTTTCTTTGTTCTCTGTGGTTTGTTTTTTATTTTTCTTGCGGGTTAAATGGTGTTTCTTTGTAGTGTCTTTATTTTTGGGTTAGGTATTGTTGTCTATTTTATTTTTTAACTAGCGACCCGCCCTTTCGCACGCTTTTTACGACTTGACAAAACATCAAGATTTCATTGTTACTTAAAATCATCTGTCTAGCCTTTTCCCAACTATGTTGGGGTCGGCTTCCAGTTTAACCGGATGCAGCTGTATACCAGTATTTTACATGGAGCGACTGCCTATCTGACCTCCACAACCCAGTTATTGGGTAATACGATACTACCCCTTGGTAAGACTGGTTGTCAGACTTTCGGGCTTCTGACTACCCGTAACGTCTGTCAAAGATCCACGAATGAATCCGTCTTTTGTAATTTTGACGTTTGAAAAGTGCTGATTCTCAGCCTAGTTTGAATAAATGACTTTTGATTTTGTGCGGCTGTTATTATAATATAGCCACGGGCCCCTCTTTTTTGTTACTTATAAAAATGTAAGCAAATTCTCTAAATGAAGGTGAACACTGCATCAAAATCTGTTGCGTAGTTTAGGAGGACAAAGCGGTCACACAGATAGACACGAAAAGCGACTTTAATTTGCGAGTACTTATAATTATTATATGTATAGATTGTGTTATGTAGAATTACCACCAACCCTTGTCCTAATAGACATCTATATAACTACCTATCACAAGGTTTCTAGAAAGTTTGATCTACAGTCCGGCTCTCGACAGAAAGCGTTCCTGACACCTGTCAGTGCGACAATTAGCTTATAAAGATCAAGTTCGCAAAACACGTATTCGTTTGTATGAAACTGACAGGTGTCAACGCATTCTCTCGTCGGTCACACACAGGTGAAGGTTTCGAAAGATATAGGTAATAGGTAAAGACTGTACCTGTCTTTACAGCTTCAAACCCTACATATTTGCTAAGAACCATAGCGCCATATTAGGCCTTAGGCTATTTTTCGAGCCAGTTAACAATAACTACAAAGGCTTGTCAAAGAGTTTAATAAAGACGCAAGCAAAACAATCTTGGCTTCGTATTTTGAAAAAAAAAAATGGCGGACATCTTTCTTTTATTGAAATTGTCAAGTCACCATATTTATTTTTCGGCTTTCTATGCGTTAGAGGAGCTCGTGCGTGGCTAATTATAAATAATAACAGCCGCACGGGTTGATCGAAGATAAGCTACGCTTGCCGCGGCCGGTCCGTAGATGGGTGACTATCTATTACATATCGAACTCTTACCGCTCTCCTCGCTTTGGAAAGCACGTTTTAAACTATTGGTCCCAACTGTCATTTGCTGATCTTTGACAGTCTTTACGATGGTAAGAAGCCTGAAAGTCTGGCAACCAGTCTTACAAGGGGTATCGTATTACCCAGTAACTGGGTTGTGGAGGTCAGATAGGCAGTCGCTCTATGTAAAATACTGGTATTCAGCTGCATCTGGTTAGACTTGTCAGTTGGGGTCGGCCCCAACAGAGTTGGGAAAAGGCTATGCGTTAGTGAAAGATGGTTTTACACACCCTAAATAAAAAAAAAAATTACCATAGAAGTAGTACATTTCAAATGCCTGCTTTCACAAAATTAACATTTTTATTCAGCGTAGTTAATTATCATAACATATCTGGTGGATGTTGATTTGAAAATGGAAGAATAACAGACAGCTGACAATTTTCCCGCGCTCCGGAGCCGTTGCTATGGCAACTTTAAAGAGTTCGTTATTGTTGGGGTTATTTTTTGTGATGATCTAGTTTTCTGGGTTGTAATATTTTAAATTAAACTGTAGAATAACGTGGTTTATGTGGGTAACGGGCAAAGTACTGCAATGGTTTTGGCGATCAATATTTTATTTTTGATTTTCCTTTAGCGCAAAAGCAATCAATTAAACTACCTAACAATGATCCAATCTCATATTTTTCCTTTTAAAAAGTATGGCGAATGAATCACTTCTACAACTTAGGTAAGTAAACGCGGTGAAATTAACTAGGTACTATTTAGCAAATTGGTTACCAACTTTAACAATCCAAATAACAATTGCCATTCTTTGCAAGTTGTATGAAATCGCTAAAACACGGCAAATTAGTGTGTCCATTTGACAAACAATTCATTTCCCTGAGTGCACCTACTTACAACAAAAACAAAACCCATAGACAAAACCACACTTTTTCTCAAACAAAAAAGTGTGGCAAAGACAACCTTTCATACAGCCATTCCCACTTTTAACAAGGAGGTATAGTACGAAACAGGTACGATGTATAAGCTATAATCCTTGCTTAGGCCGCTCCAAGTGTTGAGCCGATGGTCTGCCAGTGACAGCTCGATTACGCCCCCCCGCCCTCACCCTGTGCCGCCACCCGCAACCGCACCACTCCGCAACTTCAGGCTGAATGTTTGCATTCTGTGTTTTGGGTTAAAAAAAAAACTAAAATATGGGGTGGAATAGGTCATGCTGGGTAGTGAAGGGTGTGTGGTTTTGGGATAATAGGTACAATGATAGATTGTGTTTTGATCTTTCATCTATACTAATATTTTACCTATAGAAAATGAAGAATTTGATGAGGTAAATTCGAGTTGGTATGTAGAGGGGTAAACTTTGGAATTTTCGTCCGAAAATTCATTCACTAATGGAAGCTACAGTATTGCCAAGTGTCATAGGATAAATTTTATGTTAAAACTAGAAGTTTTACGCGAACGAAGTCGCGGGCAGAAGCTAGTGATCATTGCACAGAACGGCCTTATTACAAAACAAGGTTTATCTTTAGACCCACGTTCAAACCGTCGCCGTCGAGCCATTTTTAAATTTCCAACTATAATATAGGATTTAAAGTTCTTATGACAAAAACTGACGTTAAATCCGAGTCTAAGTTGTCAATTTTGCATTAAGAACTTTAGGTTAGTCGGGATAAAGTTCAAAATTCTGTGATTGGTTCGAAGGTGTAAAGGTGTAAAGTTAGAACTCGTTTTGTAATAAGTCGGTTTGACTTTAGTTTCGTAACTAATTAGAAAATAATTTAAAAAACCTTTTTATACGAAAATTCTCTAACACTTTATTGTTAACAGATGGCAAATCTATCTATATAATATAAAAATGAATCGCAAATCTATCTAAGTAGGCCGAAATGTATGTACGCGCATAACTTCCCAACCACTGCACTAAATTGGATAATTCTTATTTTGTTGTGTTCAGTATTGCCAGGACAAGGTTTGTATGAAAGAAAATTTCGGAAATTCGAAAAAAAATTGCACCCGTGCGAATCTGGTACAGGCTACTAGTAATAAAATAATATAATCTACTATATCCTACTTTATTTAAGGCTTTCCATCATTTCCCACGGGTGTTATTTTCATCACTGAGCCAATAATGATTGCAGTGTGATAAAACAGCAGTAAATTGGATGCTGCATCCTGTGAACGTACTTCATAAAACTGCAACGTAATTGCGTAACACACAATCTGAATAATTTTGAAGGATATTGCTAATCCATTGGTTCATATTGCTTTATATGTTTGTTACTTCTTCACGCTCAAACGGCTGGACCAATTTTGATGAAATTTGGTATAGAGATAGCTTGAGTCCCGGAAAAGGACATAGGGTACTTTTTATCCCGATACATTTTTGACATTTGTTTGTCGCCGAGATGAGACTGCGACTAGATTTTGAACGTTTTAAATTTCGAGAATTAGCCTTCTTGTTTCCTCACGATGTTTTCTAACTAAAGAGGCGCTAATTTCTAGAACTACCAGTTGGATTTGTTTTTTTTTTAAATATATGGTATAGATTTGCCTGTTTTTTAACCGACTTCAAAAAAGGAGGTTCTGTATTCGACCCATATGTATGTATGTTTGTATGTCCGCGATTTTCACAAAAACTAATGAACCGATTTTGATAATTCTTTCACTAATGTGATCTAAATACTTTCAGGAAAGTTTTATTATATAATACATTAGGTAATTATTCTTATGAACGAAGTTATATGCATAAATGTACTGCATGTCCGGCATTTATATGCGAATTTTGATGATTCTTCAATGCACAAGTGTTAATTGAATTTGTGTGGGGTAGGTTACAACTAAAAAGTGAAAAATAAAAAAAAAATTACAAAAAAATAACCGAATTCAAAAAGAAAAACTACAAAGTGATAAATAACTTTAATTTCGGAAGTCGGTGTCAAAATACGAAAATGCGGAACCAACGACACCGACTTCCGAAATTAAAGTTATTTATCACTTTGTAGTTTTTTTTTTGAAGTCGGTTATTTTTTTGAAGTGTATAAACTAAATAATGTCAAGTACTACACAACAAGCAGATAGTTCTGTAACAATTTAATCTTACCATTTCTTCAATCTAAGAATTTAATCTTACCGTTTCTCATCTTACCATTCGCAAATTCATCAACGTTCAACGTAGCATCTCACGGACGATTAAAAACCGTGCAGAATTGACAAGAACCCTCATCATTTGCAATTCCAACCATCAAAAACAATGGCGACACCTGGATCTTCGACTGTAGTTAATCAAACGTGTTGTAGGGGGCGCAAATTAGGCGGCACGAGGGGGCGAGGGGGGGGCGAGACGTCAGCTGTCGCCGTCAGAGGCACCCGGTACCGCACTCTTAAACTTTTACATACACCCGCGATGCTTCATATCTTGGGAGGTTCAATGATGTTGAAGCAATTGTTGAGTTTGCAGCTAAAAATGTTGTAATGTGGCTATAACTGTAGGTACAGGGTTTTGCTATAATCCTCTGACTCTATTGCGTAAGGAGAACTAATGACATCAGGGAAATTAACTGTTTACGAAAATGACTACCAACTTCATCATCTACCTGCCTTTTCCCCACCAGGTATGTTGGGGTCGGCTTCCAGTTTAACCGGATGCAGCTGAATACTAGTATTTTACATGAAGCGACTGCCTATCTGGCCTCCACAACCCAGTTACTGGGTAATACGTTACCCCTTGGTAAGACTGGTTGTCAGACTTTCGGGCTTCTAAAGACCCGTAACGACTGTCAAAGATCCACGAAAGACAGCCAGGACCAACGGCTTTACCTGCTTTCCGAGGCACGGAGGGGTCTTGGTAATGTAAAGATGGTCACCCATCCACGGAGCAAGCGTAGCTTAACCTGATCGATCGACCCGTGCGGCTTGTATTACTTAGCCACGAGCCCGTCCTTAGCCCTTCTTTTTATAATTTATCTTTCGATATCTATACTAATGGATACTAATATTATAAAGAGGTAAAATTTGTTTGTAAGTAAGTTTGTATGTAGGAAGTAATCTCTGGAACTACCTGTCGGATTTGAAAAATTCTTCTTGCATTTGATAGCCCAATTCTTGAGGAAGGCTATAGGCTATTTAACATCACGCTATGACCCTTAGGAGCCGAGCAAAAAGTAAAAAAAGAACGTTAAGTGATAGCGCGGGCGGGTGATGCGATACGACGGGGTGGCTCGGGGGAAACAAGAAGTTTCACGCGAACGAAGTCGCGGGCTGAAGCTAGTATTAAAAAAATGCAGAAATTCCCATAAATGTGAATAACATTTTGAAAATAATTATAATGAAATCTCCTCAACCGAGCTCTACAAAAAAGTATCATTGCAATTAATTTATATTATAAAAAACATTTTGCAAAAAAAAAAAACAAGGAAACTCCTTTATACGCGAGACTTTCAAAGTCAATCGCACGCCTCAGTCCATTACAACCGAACAGTCGCAGTCTATACGCCATGCTATAACTTTAACTTATTTTAATAACCGACCCAGCTGTTACCGGGCCAGCCTTCCCCTTAGTTTGCATGGAGCCATAAATCATTGTTTACTTTAACTTACGAATTATTGGTAACTGATAAAAAAATATTGTGACTATACAGGGTCCAATTGAATTAGCTAACGAAACCCTGTATACCTGCGGGGCAATAGCGTAACACATTATCAATCGGAATCGGTTTCATTTTGACAGTTCAACAACATTCATTGCGTTATTTACGTGTTGAATAGACAATTTTTTCGAACTCATGAAGAAATGGATTAGCAATTTGCTTCAAAATGATTCTGATTCCAATTGATAGTGTGTTACGCAATTAGGGTGCTGATGAATATCGATATGCTAAACATGAAAAAACAAAAAAAGAAATTAATTTGCTTTTTTTTTGTGAGGGTCAATGACCCGTACTTCAAATCACAACGCTAAGGGTCATTCTCCACTGAAAGAGCAGCGGCACGCAGCGGCTGTAAGAGCAAGTGACTTTCCTCTAGCTCTGACTAGCCGCTAGAAGGCTCGCGCAGCCTCGCGGCGCCGCGCTGCACCTCCTTTTCCTTCAAATGACTATAATGGATAATGGCCACTGCTCTTTCAGTGGGAATTGACCCTACTGCCGGCCGCTGCTCTTTCAGTGTGGATTCACCCTAAAAATGTTCATCAACCTCCAAAAAAAAAACCATCAAATATATTTTTTTCTTTTATTTTATATAATATAATCGTGTTCAGATATCGACACTCATCACAGCTAATTTAATTTGAACCTGTGTAATTGTAGATATTATGTTCAGTTTAATAGTAATTGTCGCTACACAAAAAATAACTTATGAAAAAATTCAAGAATTACAAAAAATCTCAATCATTTTGAAGGATATTGCTAATCCATTGCTTCATATGCTCGAAAAATTTGTCTGCTCAACAACGTAAATAACGCAATGAATGTTGTGAGGTTACGCAATTACCCCGCAGTTTGTTATATTCACACAATTTTAGATTGTTGTATTTGTTAATTCAACTTTTCTAGTACAAACAGTAGAAAGCAAAAAACAATTTTGCAATTAAACGTAAAATTATAAATACTTCACCAAGACTTACCGTGCTATCCTGAACACACATTGTATTAATTAATTCAATTCGTTTAATTCAGACTATTAAAATGTCTATATTTTGTTAGTATTACATTATCTTAAAACTATGTTAGACCAGGTAAGCCAGGTATATCTTTTGTATGTCTGTTTGTTGCGCTTTCACGTTAAAACGGCTGAACTGGTTTGGATGAAATTTGGTACATTGGTTAGGTAGACCGTGACCTGGATTAGGCCATAAGATACTTTTTATCACCCATGGAAGGGTGAAACCGCGGGGCGCAATACTAATAGTATATCACCTAATTCAACAGATTAAAGCCCTCTGCCTCTCTCCTACTTTGCTCGCGACAGGACCCGACAGGGTCCACAGAGACCCTGTCTTTAAAAAACTTGTCACCTAAGTTCACATTGTGGAATTGAGGAAACCGGCGAATCCTAGAACCAAAAATTTGAAGACTTATGTGACATCAACCAACCCGCACTGGACCCGCGCGGTAGATTAAAAAAAAACAAAAAAAAAAAAAAAACTATTTTATTTATTTACCTATTACTTTTCACAGAGAGGAGGCCTGTGTCCCAGCAGTGGGAACATTATAGGCTGATTAGATTATGTTATGTTATATTGAGTATCGTATCATTTATCAGCACAACCCGCATTAAGCTAATCAACCAAATAGGTAATACAAAAGATATTAAAATAATATCAAAAAACTCGCCCCCATTTTTTCCGTAACATCGATAATTGTAATCCTTTCCCCCGGGGCTGGTGGGGGCGAGTGGGGGGATGTGGGGGTGGCAACATCTGTGCCGCCATCCCTCGCAGGCGGCTGTCAACCGCAGTGGGGCCAAACCGTTTATTTATTTGAAGACCCCTAAATTGATTCGTTGATACGAGTATGTTCTGTCCAAAATACTGGAGATTGGGATGCTGTTGTGGCTGTCGCGGCAGATATTTTAATAACGTAGGTACAAGATGGTGTCTTAAAGCGAAATCCATACTATCACATCACACCTCATCATTTATAAAGGCGAAAGTTTGTGAGTGTGTGTGTGTGTTTATGTTTGTTACTTCTTCACGCTCAAACGGCTGGACCAATTTTGATAAAATTTTGTATGGAGGTAGCTGACACTCTGGATTAAGTTATAGGCTACTTTTATCCCGATATTCCTACGAGATCGACATTTACGCGGGTGAAACCGCGGGGCGCAGCTAGTAATATTATAAATGCGAAAGTGTGTCTGTCTGTCTGTTACCTCTTCACGCTTAAACCGCTGAACTGATTTAGATGAAATTTGGTATAGAGATAGTTTAAGTCCCGGGAAAGGATCGGGTAGTTTTTATCCCGATATTCCCACGGGATCGAAACCTATGCGGGTGAAACCGCGGGGTGCTGCTAGTCTGAATTATATATTGCATATTATGAAATTGTTTTAATTTTAATCAAGGTAGTCTGGAGAAAATGGTAGCATTATACGGGAATTCGAAGTTTAAAATAATCAAAGACATGGGTTTGGTGAGAAGTGGAAGAGGTGGCGGAGACGCGTACCGCAAGGGTCGGAACGAGGTGACTCTAGAAAAGGATGCATGTAAGGATTTGGGGGAGGCGTTTGCACAGCAGTAGGACAGTGCAGGCCAAGTAAAACAAAAAAAAATGGGCTTGGTATTTAACAGATACTATGGCCTATGGTTCTATTATTTTGTTCAATTAAACACTTTTTCTACGTCGATCATGAATTTGTCATGTAAGTTTATAGCCAAGAAAATATTGCTATACAATAGCACAACAAATATAAATATTTTTTCTATACTGTTAAATATTGTTAGCGCAACAAATAGAATTTTTTTTTATTGCTAAATGGGCGCGCTCTTGACCCCGATCACGCCTGATGGAAAGCGATAGATGAGGTCTATGATGGAACGAGCGTGCCCAGAAGATGCCTGTTCACTCTTGATTTGAAGGCAGACGGGTTAAATGTGGGAGGGAACACAGATGCTGGCAGAGAGTTCCACACTTTGGCTATGCGCATAATAAACATTTTCTCCATGCTGCTAAATATTGCTTGCTGGCGCAACAAATATAAATCTCCATGCTGATATCGAATCCACAACCCATACTGTCAAAATCCAACTAATTTTATTCACCCACTTTCTTCAAAGACCAAAAGGGACATTAGAGAAACTCTCGATCGCCATCTTTCTCCCCTCTTCACCCCCAAGAACTCTCCTGTAAACTTATTCTCAATAAGCGAGCAACATGTCGCAGTGGGCAGCGATATATTTTAAAGTCGCGCATAAAAATTCGCATTAGCGTTAAGCCTGACGATGTTATACGTTTTCCTAAATGAAATCCCGTATAACACGCCACTCGGAGGCACATGGCGGCCTACACGGATGTAGGGTGCTGCTGGATAGGGTAGGGCGCGTGGTATTATGCGTCAGATGAGCGTAGTTGATGATTGGAGACGTCAACGGATTGGTTAGGACACCAGACCAAAAATAAAGGAATATATTGTTCTGGCAAATAGATGTGTGGGTGATGTGT
This sequence comes from Amphipoea lucens, assembly GCA_947508005.1. Taxonomy (NCBI): domain Eukaryota; kingdom Metazoa; phylum Arthropoda; class Insecta; order Lepidoptera; family Noctuidae; genus Amphipoea; species Amphipoea lucens. The sequence goes on from OX382375.1 coordinate 18,969,655, forward strand.
GTTCATTTAATCACTTCACTTTTATTCTTTATCCTCGTGTAGATCGTATGTGCAACGGACGTATTACAGTTTTTGGGTCCCGCTTCAGTCTAGAATTGTACACTTGTAGACAGTTTTAGTAGCATTGACATAGACTTAATCTAATTTGGTTTTGCATAAAATATTGTCAATTAAAATACTTGAAAATAAAATCATAAATCGTTTGTTTCTATTGGCTGAGAATCGCCACTTTTAGAAGGTAAAAATTACATAAGACAGCCCCAAAAACTCACTCAATTGCTTCCTAGTTTCCAGGCCTAGGTACAGTCACGTCTAAAAGTATGTATACACTTGGCAATTTTCAATTGCGATTTTTTTCGTGAAATAACGAATGCAACGATGAAATACGACACTTAACATAAACCTATGGGTTCGAAAATACGATTTTCGTAATAACATAAAATTTCATTCAAAAATAAAGGAGAAAATCGCCTTTGAATAAAGCCAAGTGTATACATACTTTTAGACGTGACTGTACACCATTGCTCTTCAAAACTAAAACAAACCCATCTACGCCAAAAAAGCCCCATCCAGCAGCACAAATTCAACGTCGACATTCATTAAAATTTGCCAAACCCGCGGCGCCGTCGGCCGCACCTGACGTAGCCGACCCGCACCGCTCTGCCGCTGCCATATACATCGCCGCTGTTGCTAACACCAGCCGACCGACGCAGTGTGCCAGCCAGCAATGTATGACGTCCACCGCAATAGTTTGCAACGTAAATGTTGGTAGCGATAAGGAGGCGGAATTTTCGATACATTTCCATTGATTTCTTTTTAACCGACTTCTAAAAAAGGAGGAGGTTCTCAATTCGAATGTTTGTATTTTTTTTTTTTTTTTTATGTTTGTTCGCGCATAACTCCGTTGCTTGCCAACCGATTTGGAATTTTTTTTTTGTTGGAAAGGGTATACTTTCCAAATAGTCCCGTGAAAATTTTATCAAAATCGGACAAGCGGTTTTTGAAAAATCAACAAAAATCTAAAAATTTATCTACTTTAACGATCTTTTTGTTTACTTTTTTGTGGGGTAGGTACAACTAAAAAGAGAAAAATAAAAACTTTTTTACAAAAAAAAACAACCGACTTTAAAAAAAAACACTACAAAGTGATAAATAACTTTAATTTCGGAAGTCGGTGTCAAAAAACGAAAATGCGGGACCAACGACACCGACTTCCGAAATTAAAGTTATTTATCACTTTGTAGTGTTTTTTTTTTAAAGTCGGTTGTTTTTTTTTTGTAAAAAAGTTTTTTAGTTATGGTCTTGGGAATTGCAAGTTATTTTAAAAGTTGTAAAGTAGTGTGTTGGAGGGTAGAATTATTTATTTATTTATTTAATACTTCAAGCACATAAATGTACAGAGGCGGACTTAATGCCATAGGCATTTTCTACCAGTCAACCTTTGGGTGATGCAGAGACAAACAGTGGTAGGTGCAGTCATGAAAATTGAGAAATAAATTTGTAAATATAAAGAAACGCATAGACCTATAAAAACTATGAATATAATATATAACTAATTATATATAAATATAAGCACAAATAAATATACATAAATACATGAATATACTTACTAACTAAAAAGAAATAAGACAAACAATGAGAAAATATTACCGTTGTGATGATACTGCCAGCTTCTTGCGAATGTGCTCGCGAACCTTAACTTTAAAGGAATTAAGGAAAGGTGTTGCGGGGTAATTGCGTAACACACTATCAGTAGCAACGGGTTTCATTTTGACAGTTCAACAACATACATTGCGCTATTTACGTAGTTGAGCAGACACATTTTTCGAACTTATGAAGCAATGGTTTAGCAATATCTTTCAAAATGATTCAGATTGATATGATAACGTTACGCAATTAGGGTGCTAGTTGCCCTGTTTGTGATGAGATATCTATACTTACTACTAATATTATAAAGAGGTATTTGTTTGTTTGTTTGTATGTAGGAGGTAATCTCCGGAACTACCAGTCGCATTTGAAAAATCCTTTTTGCATTTGATAGCCCAATTCTTGAGGAAGGCTATAGGCTATAATAACATCACGTAAGGACCCTAAGGAGACGAGCAGAAAGAAAAAGTGAGAAAGAACGTTAAGCGAAAATGAATTACTTGCGCGGACAGGCGATGCGATGCGATGCGACGGGGTGGGGTTTGGGGGGGGGGGGCACAACGAATTTTACAAAGATCAGTTGCGGGTAGAAGCTACTCACTAAACAAAGTTAAAACCATGTTCTTTTATGGTAGAAGGGAAAGATAGAGCAGTGAACGATTCCCAATTATTGTAATCGAAATTAGGTTAAAAAATTAAAGCCTCTAGAAAAACTACTCCCAAAAAGTCCACTTGGAACACAGATATAGATATACGAGTACCTAGATAACGCAGGAGCACCTACTTCGCGTGCCAAAAATCGCAACAGTGTACGATCGAAAATCATAAGCCGCCACTTTCGCGCTCAGTCCTGCGTACTGCTGGCTGGGTGAGCGTGAGCGAGAGAGCGCGAGCTTGTGACGTCATAGTAGGTAGACAAAAAGTGGCACGCTTAGTTTTTATACAGTTCGTGATACTTGCGTTATCTAGGTATATCTATATCTGTGACTTGGAATAACACAAAAAACTGTCATTCTCGAGGAGGGGGTGGTGGAGGGAGGTGGGATTTAAAAGTGACGATTCGCACTTTTCGGGCGAGTTAATTTCGTGCGAATCGCCTATTAAGCCAGTACTCAGTAGTACACGTGAAAATTTCAAGTGTCTACCTACTACGGTTCAAAAGATACAACCCTGTCACAGTCGGACGGACCCTTCGGGAGTTTGTGAGAATTAATTAAGAATCTTCAACCCTTTCATCTCATCCATTTCTAAAATAATGTTTATCGTATTTATTGCTTGGCCCAGGGACTTAACCCGGAACCCCACAGTCGGCAGTCTCGCTTGCAACTATACCTGGACCCACGAGGAAGTTCATACACTATAATCAGCCTAATAACGTTCCCACTATTGGGACACTGGCCTCCTCTCTGTGGGAATGGGCCGTAATCCACCACGCTGGCCCAGTGCGGGTTAGTAGATGGCACATGTCTTCGAATTTTGGTTCTAGGACATGCCGCTTTCCTCACGATGTTTTCCTTCACCTACGTTCATTAACAATTTACTTAATAAGCTTTACGTCAATACTAAGAATCCAATATATTTTAAAAGCATTCCTAAGAACTGCTGGTTCGTTAGGGCTCTATGGCGCGGGAACCACCAGCTGACTGTCCGTGTTGATGTTACATTATACAACATAATGAACGCGGTTCCGTACTTAGTTAGGTATTATTATTTTATATAGCTTGTTAGGTTGCGAGAGCAATAGTGGCCCAGTAATTACGGTCGCGACTTACGAGTTGTAGGTTATAGGTTCGAACCCAGACAGGCCCTTTACTTTGTGTAAATTATTTCATCACCACTGCTCTCAAAATGGTGAAGGAAATATCATGATTGCGGGCCACACCAACGGGAAACTCCGATAATTATCGCGATAAGTTGTGGCTGCACCTACGATTAACGCTCGTCATCGCGATAATTATCGGCGTTTCCCGTTGGTGTGGCCCGAGCACGAGGAAACCGGCATGTCCTGGAACCAAAAATCCGAAGACATGTGACATATATCATCCCTCTCACAGAGAGGAGGCCTGTGTCCCAGCAGTGGGAACGCTATGGGCTGATTATACTATGCGAAGCTTGTTAGGTAACAAACCTCATTTTAGACTACTACACCTAAAGCTTTTAAAAATAATCAAATAGTTCTAGCTTCTGCTCGCGACTTCGTTCGCATGAAGTTTATCGTTTTACTATATCCTATGACGATTCAGGGATAATGTGGCTTCCCATTGGTGTAAGAATTTTCGGAATCGGATCAGTCGTTCTGAAGATAACGCCCTACATACAGACTTTTTATCTCTACCCCGTTGGTCCCGTGGTCGCAAGCGCGACCGCTCTGCGTGGGGTCCTGGGTTCGATTCCCAGGTCGGGCTCTGTTATTCGGTTTGTCCATTAGGAATTTCTTAATAACAGCCCAGAGTTTGGAAGTTGGCGGTGTGTTACCCCCGTGACTCGGATATAACGTTAAGCCGTTAGTCCTGCACCTGATCTTTCTCCGGTCGAGTCGGATTGCATTGTCGTCCCATCGGATTTTGAGAGTGAGGGAAGAGAGTGCACCTGTGTCTGCGCACACACTTGTGCACTATAATATCTCCCGCGCCGAAGGCTGGTCTCTGTTGAGATTGGCCGCAATGGCCGAAATACGGCCTGTAGGTTTATTATTATAATAAGTACTATAAGGACTGACTACAGAGGAGAGCTATTTTATTTAAATTGAAACTCCTATCGGATTTCATAAGTTATTATTTAGGAGTTATTTCATTAGATATATAAAATTAGCCCGTCTTATTATTACACGTCAAATCTACGAATCATTGAATGACACACGCTTAAACGTTCGACTGGAACATGCCTTCAAATATTACTGGCCAGTATTTCAAACGAGTATACAGAATCTCTACAGTACCGACCTTTTTATAATATTTGGACAGATTAGTGCCATGCAATTGAGCTTTCAGCTTATAAAAAAAATTGTAAAAAATAATAAAGCTATCCTTTAGAATCTCTGATATTTCGTGGTTGCGTATTTCGTGGGTGCGTTTGAAAACACAATTTTTACAAACAAACAATCTAAAAAAAGCTATTCAACTGTCCATACAAATACTTCTATAGTTACGGGATTTGAAATCGTGATCCGTAGAGCAACGCAACGGCTTCAATCAACAATGGGTATTTTGTTGAATAAAAATATCGAAGGTTTTTATTCGCGTCTCTGGTGCGGGGCAGCGACAATACCGTCCTGGCGATGATCGCCAACAGACTGGATTGCCCTTATGGCAATGCTGGAGCAGACATATTGTTACATTTTGTGAGTGTTCGTTTTTAACCCCCGACGCAAAAACGACGGGGTGTTATAAGTTTGAAGTGTCTGTGTCCGTCTGTGGCATCGTAGCTCCAGAACGGATGAACCGATTTTGATTTTGTTTGTTTTTGTTTGAAAGGTGAATTAGTGGCAAGTGTTCTTAGCTATGTTTGATGAAAATCGGTCCAAGATGGCCGCCGCCACAAAATGGCGGACTACATATTTTTTCACAACTCCCTCAATATGGGTATCAAATGAAAGGGCTTGACAAGTAGAACATTAAACACTATGATAAATTTCAGAACCAAGATGGCCGCCACTACAAAATGGTGAATTATATTTTTTTTTTCACAATTCCCTCAATATGGGTATCAAATGAAAGGGCTTGACTAGTAGAATACTATACACTATTACAAATTTCAAATCCAAGATGGCCGCCACCAGAAATGGCGAATTCACAGAGGGATACGTTAGTATGGAATGAACGCCAACGACCACGAGTACCTGTATCCTTTTATGTATCTGTTTGTATATGAGTCTTGTTACTTGAATTAAACTATTTTTTTTCTTTTTTTACCGATTTTTTTCTCATACATAAACTCACACCTCCTTCCCAGGGGGGAAGCAGAAACTAAAGAACACCAACTGCTACTTTTTTATTATTGAAGTGAAACTTCTTTACGCACGCTTGACTTGGGGAGTAAGCTGGCGAACGCGTTACGAAAAGTGTGATCGGGAGAGGCGAACGGGAGTCGAGTGGGGGATATGAGCAAGAGAAAGCAGTGCGCGCGCACATTTTCTTTCTCTCTTCCTCTCATAGCCAAATACGTTTGAAGTTTCACTTCAGTCGTGTGGTCATAAGCACACTCGGTTTTTATTTTCATACATACATACCTAAACTCACACCTCCTTCCCATGGAGGTAAGCAGAAACTAAAGAACGCCACCTGCTACTTTTTTATTATTATTATAAGCCTGTGTTGTCCCACTGCAGGGCAAAGGCCTCCCTTCCCTCTTTCCACTTTTCCCGGTCTACTGCGATTCCTTCTGCTTCGTTAACGTTCACACATCTGCGGGGCAATTGCGTAACAGATTATCAATCGGAATCGGTCTCATTTTGACAGTTCAACAACATTCATTGCGCATTTACGTGTTGAGCAGACAAATTTTTCGAACTTATGAAGCAATGGATTAGAAATTTGCTTCAAAATTGTTCTGATTCCGATTGATAATGTGTTACGCAATGCTGGTCATACACGCACGCCGGTTGCGAGTACAACACACCTGACCTTCCTGAAGAACATCACCAATAAGGTCACTATGTCCTCCCAGGGCGTCTTCTCTTGGCGTTTCCACTCAAATCTGCCTTGTAATACTTACCTTTAGTTAGTCGCCTTCCACCCATCCTCTCAACATATCTATAGATGTATGAAGAGCAGGGTGTAAAGTTCACTCATACTCTATAAAAAAGGGAGGATCCCCCGACCAGACGGGTGTTGTGTCTGGCGGGCAACTGCCCGATGATTCATGTCGGGCTGTTGTATCTATGCTAGTTGCGCGGTAAACTCTGTTTGCGAGATGCAGGATTTGCGTGACGTCAGTATGACGCGTTGTTCGCCTGTTGCGTTGTAGATACCGCTACATAACCAAAACATCTAAGCATACTCTTTTAATTTTTTGTCACTACCTATTTAAAACCTGCTTATCACATCGTTCCTGTTTTTTTTTAATTATTTTCTAACTAGCTGCACCCCGCGGTTTCACCCGCATAAGTTTCGATCCCTTGGGAATATTGGGATAAAAAGCATCCTATGTCCTTTCCCGTGACTCAAACTATCTAAATCGGTCCAGCGGTTTAAAGCGTGAAGAGGTAACAGACAGACAGACACACTTTCGCATTTATAATATTAGTATGGATTGTTGCATCAATACTAGAAATAATTGATGAAATCCCTGATTATTTCTCCACTATCTTATAGCTTTAGCTACTTTCAAAAGATTCCTCTTAAACTCCAATATAACTGCACACACAGTGCTCCTCGTAATATCTCCTACACGTATATTAATAATATTATAAACAACATGCCCCCAGCACACACTGCGTGCGTGTGACGGAAGCAGCTGAGCTGTATTTTTCATTCCCTTTCACCCCCCTCACCCCCTCGAACAGCGTCCCTAGTTCTCACCCCCTTTATCAATATGGGAACACAATGTTTTAGAACGGGATGACCAGAAGGTGTTCTAATGATGAATTGTTTGCGGTTTTAGATTTTATTTATTTATTTTTATTTATCCATTTATTTCAGGCATCAAGGCCCATATAAAACACATAAAATACAATATTAATATAACTTAAAAAATACTATAAATACATACAACATTATAATTACACTAAAAACTAACTAAACACGAAGTGACGGCGTCGTGTTTCGCTGACTCGTGTCATGTAGCCGGCCACGAAACCGGCGGTACTATAGTAGCTGTGCTACCGGGGTCGTAGCTGCAGAGGCGCTGACGACCAATAATTAAGACACTCTAAGCTTTTTACAGCATTTATTGCATAAGAACCACCTCTTACAATAGCAAGTTTTAAACTTCATATAAAAAACACTAGCAGAATATTTGACACTCGCTTGAAATATCGAATGGAACATACTTTAAAATACAACCAGCCAGTCTTGTAGAGGTGTGGCTTTCCAGCCAGCCTCGCTTTAGAGCCGGCCTCTACATGAGCTACGCCCACCCTTGAATAACAGTCTGGGCATAGGTCATGACTTTTATTCACATCATTCGAATTTCCAAGCCCTATCTACCTATCCTATTAGAAATCTACCTATATCGGGATAGAATTTACACGATGAGGTCCGTCTCTTACAGGAGAAAGCTTAAGTCAGGACAAACGAAACGCGAATCCAACACCACGCTAAGTGTCAGGTAAGTTAACATCTACATGTGCCAACGTGCACTCAAACAAACTAACGCTGCCATGCTTAAGCCTCGTCGGGTCAAAACCCGACTAAAAGGCTCGACGCGGCCTCCTAATAAGAACAACTGATGTGAAAGTTCACATCGACCTAGAAGAGGCTTAAGAGAATTAAACGATCTTAGCATCAGATTCTTTTAACTCCATCGGACGGGATTGAGCCAGAGGGAGGGAAAAGTTTAAGAGGCCAGGGTTCATTGAAGAAAATTAACATGCTTTTACTCCAGCAAAGAATGTCAAATACCTATTTCGAAAATCAATTATTTAATATCAAAACTGTTGGTCCTCAAACACAAGTTGAACCGAAAGTGTCAACCAAACACACTTTGCAAGGGTTATACCCCTGTTAGCAAAGTCGGTGACAACTTATGCTGAGTGTCTGTCACCCCCCCTTCTATAGGAGTGACCACAGTTATAAGAGTGACTTTCCTCCCATAATTCGCGTCAAAATATGCTGGGGTAAGAGCAATCTATTCGATCCCTAAACAATGGAGCCGACGATTTATTCAAGCCTCCCTTTGGCCCGTTGCAGGTGTGAGGGCGCACCTCACAGCCCTCTGGGAGGTGCGAGACCTCACACGCTCCCGGCCGCGTCCGATGTATTTTCTCACAGCATATGTAACACACAAATGGACACATATTAATAAATTGTAACAATCATCCAAATAAAAATAATGCACTAAAATATGATGTTTACATTCAAGTGACATATTTACATTACATGACAAGATACATGACAATTAAAAAAAAAACAACAACTATTAACATACTAATATGAAAAGGTTTTAATTAAATAATCTGACTTAAAAAGATTTCTATCTCTAAACTTCCTTTTTCTGAATTTATATTTTAAAATCGTAAACTTTTTTATAAAATGACGCTTGTTTACAAAAAATGTTTTTATAAAATTATCAATGATTAAAAAACTTTTTTGAAATAATATTTTAGTTTTCTTTTTTTTAATTAATGGGATTTTTTTCTTCTTTCGTGCTTTTCTTTTATTGTTTGCAGCACATTGCGAAAAAAACTTATTTAAATTAGGGATATCTACATAATGTAATATAAAATCACTACAACTAAGAACTACAACCTCATCCATAGGAAAGCTAAATGAGTTTATCAACTGTGCGGAGTTGTTCGACGATGTATCTTCAACTCTGACCGCATCTAAGTTCATATCATCCACAACTAACTTAACATTACTATCCACCTTGTTAATATCACTCATATCGATGATGAGACAAGAGTTCTCCTTAGTTCCGCAAACATCGACGTGATCTTTCTCCTCTAACTCAGAAGAATCGACGTGATCATCCTCCCCTATTTTGGATGAATCGATCGATACATAATCCTCATCAAAATGATCAGCAGCGATGTTAATTTTATTTATTCCCACATCGTGATCATCGTGCTCATTCTGTGGCTCTGAAACATTGCTAATTACGTTAATAAATGGACTAGACAGACCCGATTCGATGTTTTCATCATTGTGTTCGCTCTCGAACACTTCTAACGGCTCCTTCTCCTCCTCTGCGGCGATGCACGCCTCGCTGCTGCGCTCGTCCTCATCTCCATCACTGCCAACTTCCACGCTGCTTTCTAGGCAGCACTGCTCGTTCTGTAGCGGGTTATCTTGTCTTCCACTAAATAATACAGAAGCATCATTATCTACATTTACAATATTTTCTTGTCTGCTTTCCTCAGACAGATCTTGTGCCATCTCGACTACTTGCACCTTAATCATTTTTCTATCTCTGTGACATTTACATGGAAGCTCTTCCCATAACACTTCACATATCTCATCAAATGACATGTCGTCATAGTATTTCCACTTATGAACTGCTAGGGCAGCACCCTCAAGATATGCGCTTAATATGAGCGCCCAGTCGCTCTCACGCCATTTATTATAGGCGGCAACAACTTCAAATCGCCTCAGAAAGTCTTCCAGGCATACGCCGTCCATGCCCGCAAAAACTTGAGCCATCTTTCTCTTTTTATATTAAAAAATACATATAGCCACTTAGCTTTATATCCTCCTGGCGACGTTTCTTCGCATCTAAAATATATACTCACAGTATACTTTGTGGCCTCACCACGCAATTTTTAATAATGCCTGAGCGTATGTATTGGGCTGAAAATAAAGTTTATTAGGCAGCAAATTTTGAGGAACATGAAACTTGTGTAGTATTATTCGGCTCTACACACGCCATCCAAAGAAAAAAACGTCCGAAACTGGCGCCTCCACCATCTATAGTAGCTGTGCTACCGGGGTCGTAGCTGCAGAGGCGCTGACGACCAATAATTAAGACACTCTAAGCTTTTTACAGCATTTATTGCATAAGAACCACCTCTTACAATAGCAAGTTTTAAACTTCATATAAAAAACACTAGCAGAATATTTGACACTCGCTTGAAATATCGAATGGAACATACTTTAAAATACAACCAGCCAGTCTTGTAGAGGTGTGGCTTTCCAGCCAGCCTCGCTTTAGAGCCGGCCTCTACAGTACACAACACCCTTCGGCCAGAACTCTTCCTTGAGGAACTTCTCGAGATGGTCTGTCGGAAAACGCACCACGAACGACTTGAAGTTAACGAACGAGGTGGTGGTTCTCGATGGAGTCTAGGAATGGTCTATGCTTAACTTTGATGGTTCAAGGTGTCAACTGTTGGGACGTGGCTCCCACCCACCGCTCCTGCATTCTGCAATATCAATGATAGTGCCGTTGCATTGTTCGCTTTAGGGACGCTTGTTGCCATGGTGTCAGTTTCAGAATCTAAACTGAAAAATATAAATCGTTACTTTGTTTTAACTGCATTTATAACTACGTGTAGATATTTCCAGACGGTTATAAAAAAAACGTGCTGTTCGACAAAGTTTGACCTCGAAGGTATTGATTGCACTTTTATATGAAACAGTTGATTTTTTTTAAGGGCCCGTGTCTAAATAGCAACAGCCGCACAGGTCGATCGGTCAGGTTAAGCTACGCTTGCCGCGGTTGGTTCGTGGATGGGTGACCATCTTCATATATCTTGGAGTTCAATGTCGAGTGACCTTGGAGGTCATGGTCAAGTGACCTTGGGAGTGTCTGGATATAATAATAGTAATACCTAATATCAGTCGTCGAAATGGTTGTGGCTAAGTCATAACAGCCGCACGGGTCGATCGATCAGGTCAAGCTACGCTTGCCGCGGTTGGTCCGTGCATGTTTGACCATCTTCATATACCAAGAACCCTCCGTGCCTCGGAAAGCACCTTAAACCGTTGACCTCGGCTGTCATTTGAGGATTTTTGACAGTCGTTACGGATAGCCAGAAGCCAAGCTTGGTAAGACAACTAGTCTTACCAAGGGGTATCGTATTACCCAATAACTGGGTTGTGGAGGTCAGATAGGCAGTCGCTCCATGTGAAATACTGGTATTCAGCTGCATCCGGTTAGACTGGAAACCGACCCCAACATAGTTGGGAAAAGGCTAGACAGATGATCATGAGTTGTTTTTTTTTTTATAACCTATGCAGTATTTTTACGCTACGGTGTTATGGTTTCAGTTTACGCGTCAATGTCCCCTACCACCCTGTATGTACATTAACGTCAAGTATAACCTAAAGTAATAATATTTATTTAAATAATATTAATTTTAAACATAAGTTTGAATAGCCAAACTTATGTTTCAAATATTATTTCAAGTTAAACAAATATCAACTTTATTTTAATGAAAATTAAGTTGATTTCAGAGTGACTAGCACTATTAACTTTATTGTGTAGGATTTAAAGTTATTTTTCTATAAACTCACATTTGTTTATATTTTTGGCAAATAAATCGCGAATGCAGATAAGTAACTCTGTCTGTCTGTATGTTATCTTTTCACGCCTAAACCACTGAACCAATTTAGATGAAATAGCTTGAGTCCCGGGAAAGGACATAGGATACTTTTTATCTCGATATTCCCACGGTATCGAGACTTATGCGGGTGAAACTGCGGGGCGCAGCTAGTAGACTATAACTGTGTGTACACTGTGCAAATAAATAAATAAACGACCTCAGGACGAGCTGCTTCTCACACGGACAACTGTACGTGGCTTGCTCCTACGTCACCAGTCCTGACTCTTCATATTTTGGCTGCTGAGACCAGCAGGGTAATTGCGTAACCCACTAACAGTAGCAATGGGTGTCATTTTGACAGTTCAACAACATTCATTGCGTTATTTACGTTGATGAGCAGACACATTTTTCGAGCATATGAAGCAATGGATTAGAAATATCCTTCAAAATGTTTCAGGTTCAGATTGATAGTGTGTTATGTTAGGGTACGGAACTACAAACGGAGAAAGATTTATAAAAATATGGCTGATATTTTAGTATATTGTAATGTGTTATGACTACTACGCGAGCGCTTAAGTCCATACTTCCATACTAATATTGTAAATGCGACAGTGTGTCTGTCTGTCTGTCTATAAATTACCTCTTCACGCTTAAACCGCTGAACCGATTTAGATGAAATTTGGTATAGAGATAGTTTGAGTCCCGGGAAAGGACATAGGATAGTTTTTTATCCCGATATTCCCCCGTAAAACTTATGCGGGTCAAACCGCGGGGCGCTGCTAATAAATAAATAATGATTAAAACAACCGGGTGCATTTTTAGGAGAAATTAAAACACATTCATCTCAAATTGATTCAGCTCTCAATTCCTAACAAACTACATTCTTCTTACTCTCTTTCCCGTACATGTATGTTCAATCTCCAATAACAGAGGGTCGGGCAGACGTTCAGCTGCCGGTTCCCACGCCGCATGCTAATGGGTCCGTCCTAAGTGCCGCCCTTAGGCTGTTGTCTTAGGCCCAGGGGTAGGGCTACAGGCAGAGCATGGAGATTACATGGTGTTATACGTGTGTGTTATATAAGTGGGTAGTTTGAGAAAAAGAAAAGGAGGGAATTTAATTATCAAATCCTTAGTAATATTGTAAATTCGAGAATGTGTTTGTTTGTTACCAAGTCATAAGAACGTGTTTCGTTAAAGTCGGTTCAATAGTTACTATAGAACCGATTTTAACGAAACACGTTAAAATTAAAGCTATATATTTATTCCGAAAAATGGTAAGTTTTCCAATTAATGTTGAGAAGATTATCAAAGCGGGCTAAGCCTGGGGTTGTCAGCTAGTTCTGTAGTAATTGAATACATCAATACAGAAAGGGTTGTTTCTTTGGCTCAAATAGTAAAAAGCAACAAACGAATTAAGATTATCAAATTAAAGCGCAATATCGAAAACCCTCTGCGATCACCAATTTATCATTTAAAATGATGCAATAATTTAGTATCTCTCTCAGGAACTGTTTTATTTCTGCAAAAACGCACTGCAATGAAAAATAGCGGACGTACTTAATACTAAGTTAATATTCCTAATTGGACCTCATAAATAAAGCTTGTAAAGAAATATTACAATGTTTTATAAGTTACGAGATTCGTAGCACATGCGTAGCGGTGTAGCGGTGTAGCCTGCAACATTCCGTAGCATTGCTACGATTCCTCTACGTACGCAGGCCTACGGCTACGCAATACCTTTTTTTTGTAAATTTTACTTTTGTATGTATTATTCACAAATGTAAAGGGATGTAAGTCTGAATTTAAATAAATAATGATTTTAGCGTATTATGTGATAGTTGATGAAAGTTTAAGTCAAGGGGCGCGGTTCGCCGATCGGCGACAAAACAATAGAAAATCAGTTGTGTCTCATTAGCGGAGCTTGACAGATTAATTAAATAATAATATTAATGTAGGCCGTGGAGTGAATTGTGACTAAAATGTTAGTTTGATGATTCTTCTGTCGTGGGTAGTCTAGTGTCATGAACTTTTGGGATGCATGAAGAAGCCTCCTCGCGTAGCGCAGTTTGTTCCGCCAGTTACTCAACTGAACCGAGCGCTCGGAGCATCCTGGACAGTCACACCGAACACCTTATTTGACTGGCGAATTCTTGCCTTGCGGTGGTACGACTAACGCCCGCCTGGTTTGCGACCACCCTCCCACCGGAGTCAGGCGTCAAGCAGCCTGCGGTGTTTCGTCGATGCGTGGGAGTTCCAGTGCCTTAGGCATCTCCTGGGCACACTCGTTCTATTTTTTGACAGGCCTGATGGTCTAGTGGTTAGTGACCCTGACTGCTATGCCGGAGGTCGTGGGTTCGATTCCCACCCAGGACAAATGTTTGTGTGATGAGCACGATCATTTGTTCTGTGTCTGGGTGTAATTTATCTATAATATGTATGTATTTAGAAATATATAAGTATGTTTATCAGTTGTCTAGTACCCATAACACAAGCTCTGCTTAGCTTGGGACTAGATGGCGTTGTGTGATAGTTGTGGAATATTATTATTATATATTATTATTACAGCATCGCTTTCCGTCAGGCGTGATCGAGGTCAAGAGCGTGCCTATTCAGCAATAAAAAAAAATAAAAAAAACTCCATACTTATTATATCTTATAGATCGCAACAAGTTCACGAATTTATAATTTTCTCTAACTTGCTCAGTGAAAAAATTAAAAATAATTATTAGCTTGGGACTAGATGGCGTTGTGTGATAGTTGTGGAATATTATTATTATATATTATTATTACAGCATCGCTTTCCGTCAGGCGTGATCGAGGTCAAGAGCGTGCCTATTCAGCAATAAAAAAAAATAAAAAAAACTCCATACTTATTATATCTTATAGATCGCAACAAGTTCACGAATTTATAATTTTCTCTAACTTGCTCAGTGAAAAAATTAAAAATAATTTGTATGTTTTTACTTATAATAGACTACTTGTTTAATGACATGCGCTAGTGGCGGTACTAATCTTAACAATTTAATCAAATGCAAAGTACGACAAAGTTTAACGAATTACAATCGGTATTTACAAAGCCGATTCGTTATCACACAGAAAGCCGACCTCTTTTTGGACGCATAAACGCTATTAGGTTTTAAAACTTACCTACAATCGTCACACACACCTAAACCCAGCATAGATCACCCAAATCCGTACAAACGTTAGCGCTGCAATGAAAATCCAAAATTATCCTGACACATACATATATAAATGTTTGTTTGTCCGTCCGTGTGTTTGGACAACGGGCGGCGAGCGAGGCGCGCAGATGGTGCGCGAAATTTATATGTTTGCACTTTTCAATCCTATGTTGTGGGGCTGTTAAAGAGTTGCGTATTAGGGGGCTAATGGCTGAATTGTTTTGGCTGGGAAAATGTGGCTACTGGATCACGATGACCTATTTCAGCGGGTCCTAAACTAGGTTTCTACCAATGTGTGTTTTTTTTTTCGATTTGGGTTCGAAACGATTGCATCATGGTGCCCGAGTGCGCGTATCCATTTTAACGAAATTTCTCGCCGGCTGGTTGACCCTTCACGTGACCAGAGAGCTGGCTCGTTTTTTGGCCAAAGCATTAGCATTGCCATTCAATATCCGGATGACAGCGACGCGGACGAGTACTTCGAAGCCTAAGTGTCATTTTGTTTTCTATTTATTTCTATAGTTAGTCGTTTAATTTCGTACCTAGTGTAAATAGTTAGTTGTGTTAAATAATGTAAAAGTTATGTAAGTAAGTGGGATTATTCCACTTTGCCCCACCGGCCGCCCCACTGGTGGGGCAAAGTGGAATGCCTAAAATTTTGCAGTGGAATCTGCCCTACTACATCGAAATAGTGGGGCAGGGATAAATAAATTGACTTATTCTTCGTCCTGATGAATTGAAGTTGTGCTTCGTCCTAAATTAAAAGTAGATACTTTACAGGTACAGTCAACAAAAAAAAAAACGTACTTATTTGTGTGTTTTTCGATATCCTAAAAGGAGCTTTTCTAAATTGATGTATGGTGAATGTCTTATGCAATTTTGACGACAAAAAAGTGCTGATTCTTAGCCAAGATTGAATAAATTACTTTTGAATGTTTGCATTCGTGTTGCCAATAATCTCAATTTCCACTATCTCTTCTACCCTCTGGTCTAAACATGGCAGATTAACGTACAAATTGAAAGCAGTGCTACCATCTGGCCGCGCTGAATCTTTTTTATATTAATGTTGGCGACAGCTGCTCTCCGCGCATATTGTGTTGGACGATAATTGTTAACTTAGGGGACAAATAGACGTCTGATTGTTGAGGAATAGTTTGATTGGTGTGTGGTTTTGAGCAAAGAATTAATAGCTGTTCCAAATTTTTAAATTTCGTAAATAAATTCCATAAGATGGGCAGCCACGTTTTTCTCCTATGATTCTCTGATCGTTCTCCTATGCCGGGATTCTACCTCCAGTCCTAACACTCAACTATATCTTTTAACAATCAAGAGCAACAGCAAGTAGTGTGTCAGTAAAACTATTCATCAAATGCATCTGTGAGTCGCGGAAATTGCTCCAGAGTGCGCGAGCAATCCGAATCTAGACACAAGGCTATGTAAGAGGAAATATCTAGATAGATAAGTATGTGTTACAGCTGGTAACTGTATACAGAGTGTAAAATATTTTGTAACAGTGTTAATGATGTAACTAATAATTATTTTGTTTGTAACAATCATCATCTGCCTAACCTTTTCCAAACTATGTTGGGGTCGGCTTCCAGTCTAACCGGATGCAGCTGAATACCAGTATTTTACATGGAGCGACTGCCTATCTGACCTCCACAGCCCAGTTACTGGGTAATACGATCCCGTTAATAAGACTTGTGGTCGGACTTTCGGGTTTCGGACGATTTGTAACAAATGTCAAAGATCCAAAAATGACAGCCGGGACCAACGGCTTAACGTGCTTTCCGAGGCACGGAAGGGTCTAGGTATGTAAAGATGGTTCTCCATCCATGAAGTAACCGTGGCAAGCGTACATTAACCTGATGAATCGACCTGTGGGGCTGTTATTACTTAGCCACAAGCCCCTCAGTACTTTGTAACAATATAATTTTAAAATTGTCCACTGAGTTTCTTGCCTGTTCTTCTCTGTACGTACTACCTACGCTTTGGATTGGCAACTAGCTTCATACTTCCGATTGACCGACTCCTTGACCATTCAAAAGCCTGTGAATGGTTTAATTGAAATAAATGCTTTGAGTTTGTGTCTGAAAAAGATCCATCATATAGCCGTTATATAAGGATCATCAAACTTAGTGAAATTGAGCAAAAATTATTGCTAGGAAACTTTTATTTTTGTGAAATCGCTGTCTTTGGCAGCACGTAAAACATTGTACAGACCAGCACATCAAAGCTACTACAATCTGTCAAATTTCTTTAATAGACTTTCAATTTTATCGCTAAAGCATAAGGCTCAAAGTTGATTAGGAAAATTTGACAGTTTCGGGTAGCTTGATGTGCTGGCGTCTGTAATTATGGTACAGGGTTTGTGGGGTATTTAGAGTTAACTTATAACATTTAACTCAAGTAGTCGTGAAAAAAAGTTGGAACTTTGACTTTCAATATCTCCGTAACCAGAAGGTTAGTAAAAGTAGGGTTGCCAATTTTTTTATAATATCAAATATAGTATTTTCGAACCCATAGAATAGAATACTTTTTATTATGTACTTTTGTGTGTAGCCATAATTGCCTCTATAAATACAGCAGAAGGAGAAAAAAAATTGGTATGTTTAAAAAAACTTATGGCACATTATTACACTTTAAATTAAGGTATTCCAGCTTTTCTGAGATTATTACTGCATGATTGCTTTCATCTCGCCATTTTGTATTGAAATGAAAATATAGTAGTTTCGCTTGCTATATTAAAAAAAAATAGTATTTAGGCCTCTAATATAGCTGGACACTAAATTTAGGGTTGGCAACCCTAAGTACAAGTGACATTTGCCTTGTTTCGGCGTCTTTTACACCCGTTATAATCGGAAGAGAATTGTGTAGGAACCTCATTGCATCGTGTTATCTTATTATCCTTTTTCAATCCCTCTTTTATTTTATAGACGAAGGATAATTACATTCTTCGTCGTTCATTTGTTTTTTACTACCTGCTCGTAGTACGAAACTAGAAATTAGGCTCTCCAAAAGTCCAAACTAATCTGCGTTCGCGGTTTATTTGGCAAAAATGTAAACAAATATGAATTAATGAAAATATAACTTTAATTCGTAAACAAAAAAGTTCAGTTTACGCTACACAACTTGAAACATTTTTATAACTTTTTCAAAAGTGCACTCTGAAATCAACTTAATAGATATTGAAATAAAGTTGATATTTGTTTAACTTGAAATAGGGTGGGGGTGTGTCGCGCTGCGCACTTTTACTATAAGTACTTAAATAGTCTTGACCAACTACAAAATATTGAAAATACCTAAAAGCATCTGTGATAAGAATAACATAACATAACATTAACCCTTGTTTTCCCCAAAGCCAAAGGGTTAGGCAGAGGTGTGTAATATTACACCCACAGTACACCCACAGGACACCCACATTCATTTAATACTTCAAGCATATAAATGTACAAAGGCGGACTTAATGCCATAAACATTCATTTCTCAAATAAAATAGACACTTTATGATTCCTAAAAAAGAAAACTCTTCTATTCAATCGACACTAATAACATAATCTACCTCTCACTCATCAAACCCAATTAATCCAATGCCACTGACCGTTCTCCGTGCCACTATAAATCAGTGGCATGGTTCAGGCGTGCACACAGTGGCGCGCGCTGGCCACACATCCGCCCAGCTGTGCCTGACGTCACAGCCATCTGGTAGTGCAAGCACCGCTCGGAGGAAACACCACACTACTTTTAGTTGATCTCAAGGAGCAAGAAAATGTTTAGAATACCTGTATTTCAAGCATGTAATCATTGCAAATTAAACCTTATTTCAATCAAATAAAAAACACACAGAGCGTTCGTTACATCGACTTTCATACATCATCGTCATTACGTATAGTGTGGTTACTTTATGAAGAAGCTCGTGCGGGAAACTACTACCGTTAGGGCGGTTTCACACTACGTCCGATCCGAATCCGAGAAATGTCGGTCCGAAGTGACCATTGTCTTATTTATATAAGGGGTTGCGCACTAGATCCGAACTCTATCCGTCAAAATTTAGAACATTCCAAATTCGGATTGAAGTCGGATCTTCCTATGCATTTTCCTTTGGGTATTTTAAAGCGTTTAGCTTAGAGGAGTGGTGGCCCAGTGGTAACGGCTGCGACTCACGAGTTTTAGGCTCGAACCCAGACAGGCGCTTTACTTTGTGTTAATTTATTTCATCACCACTGCTCTCAAAACGGTGAAGGTAAACATCGTGAGGAAACTGGCATGTCCTAGAACCAAAAATTCGAAAACATGTGGCATCTACAAACCCGCACTCAGCCCGCATGATGGATTACTCCGCACTCCCTCACACTTAGAGATGAGGCCTGTGTCCCAGCAGTGGAAAGATTATAGGCTGATTATGCTGTTTTAAAGCGTTTAGGGTCTAGGGTTTCCTTCATGTTTGTTTGAGTACTTACCATCAAATAACATTTTTATTGGATACTGGCTTCTACGATATACATCAGCACCCTAATTGTGTAACACACTATTATTCGGAATCTGAATCATTTTGAAGCAAATTGCTAATCCATTGCTTCATAAGTTCGAAAAATTTGTCTGCTCAACACGTAAATAACGCAATGAATGTTGTTGAACTGTCAAAATGAAACCGATTCCGATTGATGTGTTACGCAATTGCCCCGCGCTGGTTACAGAAAATGCTAATTTCTAATTTGTTTGTGTCGTTTTTCCTTCATGAACGTGTGTTCTCCATATGTACTGTATATATAGTTTTCGTAGCTCGGTGTCGTTCACAGATGTCTGTGACGCAACCACCTCACTCGAATCTCAATAACTACATCACTTCCATCGTTTTGCAGAGAAAAATTAGCTCCTTTACATATTTCTGTGCAACATACATAACTTACCTATAGGTAATTTATATAACCATGAAGTGTTACTGTGTACCTAATATCTACAATATTATGAACATCATCTACTAACATAATATTATGTTAGCCTCAAAATTGGAAGAAGTCTTTACAAAACTCGGAAAACGTCTAAATGCTAGAAATATCAATTAAAATAGGTACCTATACGAGATCGGATAGAAAAATTCTTGGAATAGGTAGTACTGAAGGTATGAGGTTGTAGATATACATAGTTGTTTTATGTAAGTATATGGTCCGCAAACGAAATATATTAACACTGCTACTTTTACACATCTAAATTGACACAGAATAATCATAAGATAGCCGCTTTTTAGCATTACTTAAGTAATAGAAATAAATAGCTCAGAGTTAATATTGTTTTTTACTTCTGTACCGATTTTAACTCAATGGTTTGCTCCCAATTAAGATTTACAAAACTAAAGTGTTAATCAAATCTTGTTACTGACTGCACGTGCACACATTTTGCCATGTTTTCAGATTCCCCATGAAGCAAAAGAATCACTAAAGGCATCACTATAATCTTTTAAAATCAACATAGATGGCCAACCTTTCTTGCTCTCAGTATCGCGCGGTAGACCTGGTGCCTCAGGCTTCTTCGGAAACTATGTACATATATTGCCACCTCAAATCTCTTGTACCTCGTGACTTCCAGATGGTCGTGACGCGCTCCTGTAAACAAGGGCACGTGCGGGGCATACGGCACGCATGTGTTCCGGGGGCGTGCGCGCTATTCCTGCGCTCTGACGACACAGACGAATGTATGGTACAGAGGCTGAGGGTCATACAATCGCGAAGGCCATGTTTGACCACCGACGTTTAGCGTGGGCAATAAAAAACATTTTTTTAACAGGTCAAGGATTAGCTTTGCATTGTTTTAGGTAATTTTACAGAATATAAACTGTTTAAAACCTAGTTGGAGCACATTACCTATGTATGAAAAAAATATAAATCATCTAACTCGAATATTGTGATTCTTGAGTTTATAACACTGTTTTTTTATAATACGTAAGAATGAGGATAAATTACGAACCTGAACGTTAGTAAGCAAATATTCAGGTATTCTAAAAACGGCGGATAATAAAAAGGCTCTGCGGTTACATATTTAATTACGTATATGTCGAGTAAAAGTGACGTCACCCACAAAATATGGACATCTGCCAATCGCAGCACTCTTGTACGAAGTGAAATCTCTGTCGCATTACCTACTCCCGCACTAGCTGCGCACCGCGGCGCCGCCTGCGATATGCAGCCATTACACTGGACAGCCTGTAATAACAGTTTGTGTTACCATCAATCTAGTTTATGTGGCCTTAATAGCGCGCCTGAGTTCTTGCGTTTGGTGGTCAGGTTTCACGAATCGATTTGATTTTTGAATATGTTCACTTAATGTTTGGAAAACAATCAGTTTTCAATCTCGTGGAAAGTGTTAGTAAATCAAACAAATAAATACAATTAAAGTGACTGTTTTAATGTTAAAATAACAGTTTTTTACTGTATCTGAAATGTACTTATAACAAAAAAAAATCTGTCTGTCTGTTTGTTCCGGCTATAATCACCGAAACAGCTGTACCGATGTTGACGGGACGTCCACTGTAAGATAGCTCCTTTTATTTTAGAAAAAGTTTTAGGGTTCTGCGCAAAAAAAATTAAGCCCATGAAATCTAATTGGTTTTCGTCGCAGGCACAGCTAGTATAATAATAAAAGTAATAAAAACCACTTGTGAACATAGGTAGAACAAACTATATTGACGATAATTATATGGGCAATCTCAACGAATCTATATTGACGATATATGGGCAATGTTAACGTCTTCGGTGCGGGAGATATTATAGTACACGCGTGTGTGCGCATACACAGGTGCACTCTCTCTTCCCTCACTCTCATAGTCCGATGGGACGGCAATCCGACCGGAGAGAGATCAGGCGCAGGACCAACGGCTTAACGTGCACGGGGGTATCAAACCGCCAACTTCCAAACTCCGGCTGTCCAACCGGGGAATCGACCCCAGGATCCCAGGCTCAGTAGTCGTTCTTTGCAAGTAAATTATTCTGATACGTACTGCTCCATAACTCCAGGCCATATTTACATGCAAGGTCCTCAAACCTCAATAGCTTCGAATTCTTACCTGCACCCTAATTGCGTAAGACACTATCAATCGGTATCAGAAATATCAGAATCATTTTGAAGCAAATTTCTATTCCATTGCTTCATAAGTTCGAAAAATTTGTCTGCTCAACATGTAAATAACGCAATGAATGTTGTTGAACTGTCAAAATGAAACCGATTCCGATTGATAATGTGTTACGCAATTGCCCTGCGGGACTTCATCTTTCACTCACTCGAAATTTACATTAAACATACAAACCGACATTTCAACTAGCTAATAACAAATATTTAGGTACCTATCACAGAACAGACACGTCTGGCCATACAGCTGCCATGATTCCAGTCTACATTCTTACCTGTATGTCTAGATTAACAGAGAAACAGACAAAACATTCGATAAACTTGTATGTAATTTTGTTTTAAAATTTATAAATATTAGTATTTTGAATTGCTTGGATTATTTCTAGTCTGTCTATGTAAACTATACTCATCTAGTCTAGATTTTTTTATTGTTTTATAGCAGTTAATTTTCATTACGCAGATACATCTATACTAATATTATAAATGCGAAAGTGTCGTGTCTGTCTGTTACCATTTTACGCTGAACCGATTTAGATGAAATTTGGTATAGAGATAGTTTAAGTCCCGGGCAAGGATATAGGATAATTTTTATCCCGATACTTAAGTACCATGTAACAGGAAGCAATTCTCAAGAATACTATCGAAAAGCAACAAAAAAGATTTGTGCAATTACAGGTTTTAACATTAAAAAACCGATCAAGTGCGAGTCGGACTCGCGCACGACGACTCCGTAGATATGTAGGTACATAACATAATCAGCCTATAATGTTCCCACTGCTGGGACACAGGCCTCCTCTCGGCCGTAGATATGTAAATAGCTTTAATTTTTTTTTGTAATGTAACTACTTTACGTATTTTGGATTTTTTCCTTTACTTGTGCTACATGCTACATGACATTGATTGTTGCCAAATTTCATGATTCAAGGTCAACCGGAAGTACCCCATGCGTTTTGATTTCGGAACATATACGCCCGTATATTTTGATTGCGTTGACTTAGAAAATTGATTTTTTCACTGCCTCAAGGGATTGCAGCCTTGACTATTTGATATTAATTTCAACTTGATATCTCCACGCGTTCCTAAGAAAAAGGGTCTTGACTAACGGACAGACAGACGGACAGCGAAGTGATCTTACAAGGTTTCCGTTTTTCCTTTTAAGGTACAGAACTCTAAAAAGTACTCCTTTAAAAAATACTTAAGTTGCAATATGAGCTATCTCCTAAATAGAGCCTAATTAGGGCACTTTGACCCATCTTCTCTTTTTCTTCACCCTATTTGACAACGATTAGCCAAACAAATCAATTAAGTAAATAAATTTAATAATCGGGCACCTAACATGGCCAGTTCATAAACCTAATTGATCACACTAGTTTCAAACCTAATCCAATACCCAAACTATTTTGGGATCGATCCCAGCCTCCCCAGATGCGACCGAACGGTATAAAAAATATTGTTGTATTGGGCAAAATGTCGGCAATCAATAATTTAATAAATACTTGTGTAAATCACGCCAGTAAGCCGCTGGTGTGCTCAACAGTTGCGAAGGGGAGGAATATGATATTTTTCAACGCCACGCACCTGATTGACGTCCTCTACGATTTGTTTTTTCGAGAGCGTGACAATTAGGTGAGATTATTTCACGCTGAGGTCAAACGAGCGTATTTTTTTGAGCTGTGAGTCGCGTAAAATGAGTAGCGGAATTTACGCTGCAATCGGTTTCATACTAAAGTCCTGTTTGTACCACACGGCGACACAAAATGAGTTGTCTGCTGACTCACGCGCGTTATTTCAACCGAATTGCGCTCGGAGTGAGGGAGGTTAGCGAGGCAAGCGTCAGTTATGTTACAGAATGCGACCGAAGTTACGTCCGTCCGTCTGGCAGCCTAACCGAATTTCAGTTGAACGTAAATTGCATTACTCAAAATACGCGACTCACAGCTCAAAAAAATACGTTCGTTTGGCCTCAACCTAAGCTGTGTCCACGGCAAAAATTACGAACTTACAAACAAACCATACCATCATACCTTTAGGAGATGAAATTTCAAAAATCCTTCCCTATTGCTTACCTTCGTTATACAGGGTGGCGGGGACATCACCGCACAACCTGTTCCCTTGGATTAAGTAGGTACATGTGAATCTGAATCCTGCGTTGACATTTTTCGTATGTTATTTATAAAATAGAAATACAGTTTGCGAGTCGACTTATGCCATTCTGTATTATAAGGAACTCTTGTGCAAAGTTTCTTGCTTGTAGACCCAGGGGTTTAGGCAGTGCGGTGTCTTCGTAAATTGGTAAGTCGATTTGCCTGCAATCAATCGATTAAAGCATTTCAACTCAGTGAAGAAATTTAAATCAAAATAATTAGAATATTAAAAGTTCGCGTACCTACTTAACTTTGAGGTATTATTCAGTTAAACTTTATTGTTTTGAAGTAGACGTTCAAAAGTGAAATAAATAATTTAACTTTGACTATTCTAATTAAAAAAAAATAGCCAACAAATGTTGTTTTTTTCTAGCGTGAACTTCTATAGACACCTTTAGAAAAGTATCCTTTCGTTAATTAACTTTTAAAAGTTCAGCATT
Organism: Amphipoea lucens; assembly: GCA_947508005.1. NCBI lineage: Eukaryota > Metazoa > Arthropoda > Insecta > Lepidoptera > Noctuidae > Amphipoea > Amphipoea lucens. Next base: position 18,994,328 of record OX382375.1, read on the forward strand.
TCCCCTCAAAAACGCAGTCTTATAATCCGCAATAAAGCCGCCTTTGTATGTTTTTTGTTAAATGTATTTTCTGGTGTACAATAAAGTATATAACTAAATAAATAAATCCTCCTCTTTCGAACTCATGGTAAGTCCCGGGGGGTGGGTTGCGGGCACCCCTGCCTCCCTTGCACAGGTGCGCTACCAGCGCAGGTGTCGCCAAATCCAATACAATCTTTACTTTCGCACATAATTGGAACACTACCACTTACATAATTTTACTGGGAAGCTTGAGGATGTAGTGTGTTCATCAGTATAGCGGTAATACCTAAGGCAGCACCAAGAAGGGCTAAGCAGAGGCTTATAATACTCACATCATCATCTGCCTAGCCTTTTCCCAACTCTGTTGGGGTTGGCTTCCAGTCTAACCAGATGCAGCTGAGTACCAATATTTTACATGGAGCGACTGCCTATCTGACCTCCACATCCCAGTTACTGGGTAATACGAAACTCCTTGTTAAGACTGGTTGTCAGACATTCGGACTTCACGGTAACGACTGTCAAAGATTCACGAATGACAGCCGGAACCAACGGCTTAGCGTGCTTTCCGAGGCACAGAGGGGTCTTGGTATGTGGCGATAGTCCCCATCTACGGACCAACCGCGACAAGTGTAGCTTAACTTGATCAATTGATCCGTTCGGCTGTTATTACTTAGCCACAAACTCCTCTTTTATAATGCTCATTCGCACTAGTGATTTCAAAAGTCCCTATTGTCATATGCGAGCCTGGTAGAGCCATGTAAGCACATGTGGCACAAATCCAGGCATTCGGCTCCGGGCAATTAGTGATTTTTATATTTATTTATAGTTAATTAAAACGGCACAACACCAATTACAAGATACGGGCCCGTCCAGAAATAGTTTAGGTATTACTTCGAAATTAACCCTATGAAGCTCTAATTAAAGATCAAAGAAATTATCGTCACGACAATGCCACAATTACAATTTTGCCATTTACTTGTCTATTATCGTTGCACGAAGTTAAAACACAGTATGATATCTCTAATAACAACAAATGTGCAATAGAACTCTAACCTAAACCACTAATCGTTAATATCAGACTCGTAATTTCCTAACTAATAAAAAGCTCGTTAAAGAATCCTAGGCATTTTTTACCCAAACATTAGACGGGAAACGCCGCTCTATAGTCTATATCAATGCGCCAAACAACACATAAACACACACACACACACACACACATCAGTGGCAGTAACAGTAGTTCTGCAGCAGTGACGCACGGACGCGTCATCATCATCTCTAGGAAAGACGAAGGTGGGAGTAGGTTCACTCCGAATTAACAACGAGAAAAATCTGTGGGAAGAGGAGAGTTGTGTTCAATCATCGCTACAGTATTCGTATACCCTTATTACGCCCACTGCTAAAAATAAATAGGCGATGCAGCCAACTTTAGAGAGAGGTATTGGCTTGGAAGACAAATTGGTGAATGGTGATTGTAGTTGAGCATGGTAAGCTAATTATTTAAAAGTCGTTTCTATAATAGGTAAGTAGTAGTATGAGTATCTTACCACGTATTAGTTGGTTGGTTGGTAGTAAGACCATACTGCAGTGATAGAAGAATAGATTAAAAATCTACCCTGATGATGAGCATGCAAAAAAAATGCTTTCAAGGCAATGACCTAATGATGGACGCTAGTGATGGCGCCAAACAAGTGGCCGAATTCTGGGCCGAGTACATTTAGATTGCTATCGACACGCTAAGAAAAAGAATGTCCTAATCACCCTCGTACCATCGAGCAAACTTACATCTATACACCGTTAGGGCTATTGGGTAGCGGGATTGTCTGAAAGGGTTACCGCTACCCCGGAATGTAAAAGGCTAAGGAAGGAACACGGGTGGGTTTTAGTCAGCAAGAGTCTGACACTCCCTTCCGCTCCACCCAGAGTGGGTGGAGTCATTTGAAGATTTCCCATCCACAAAAAAAGGGCTATTCTTGCTTGCAGCGCTCGGCCGCTTTAGTAACGCTTGCTAACAGATGTGGTCATCGTGTACACGGGATTTTGTTTTCAAATTGGACAGATGTAAGTTTCCTCGATGGTGCCTACTCCTCCAAGAGCAGGAGGATCAGCATCCTCCTGTTCTTGACGCTCAGCAGCCTTGTGAACCTTCTGCAGCCCATCTCTGCAATTCTAATACAGTGTAAGGCCGCTAGATGGTGCTAAACTACATTCTTCAGACGGATGTTGTGAGTATGGATGACGCGGGAACATTGTGCAGACCGGCAGACGCGGGGCTGTGGAGCGTACACACTGGTCGATTGGGATACAAATGTCATAATTATGGTTTTTTTATTGGATAACTGCAATTATCTCGTAGTAGAGTTTAGTCTTCTTCTGATGCAGAAATGGAACTAGCAATGGTCACACTAGATAACAGCGTAATACTTTTTTCAATCCGTTTAAAGGTTAGGCTTTACTCTGTACGGAAGTTAACTCAAACTCAAAGCATATTATTCCAAATAAACCACTTACAGGCACTTTTGAATTGTCAAGGGGTCGGTCAGTCAGAAAGATGAAGCTAGTTGCCCATTCCAAAGCGTAGTTGGTCCCTATGAGGAAGAACGGGCAAGAAACTACGGAAATTGACAAGTTTCAAAGCCCCAATCGCTATGACGTAATTTTGGAACACTTTGAGGCCATAACTCGATCCTGCTACGTAAATTTAGCGTGAATTCGAACGATTTTTGAATCGAAAGTAACTACAAGTATTCTAAGTACATATATCATTTTGGTTTTTGCGACAAACACAATTTAGTATCGCCCATAGATATGAATAAAAGTACATTGGAGGTTTCGAGACTTGGGTCTTATGAGATTTGAACTTTTTGCTACCATATGTTATTTTGCAACTTGAACGTTATGAGACTAAAGGTTCAAACTAAGTTTTATTTGCGAAACGAGTATTTTCAAATTTAAAATCGTTCCAATTTACGTTGCGTACACGCTTATTAGGGCCACAGGACACTTCTATGAAGGTTATTTAGTATTCCCGTTAAACCTTCTAAATATAGGTATAGTATTTTATCTCACTTATTTGCGTTCACGCTACTCGTCTTTACGCACACATTCACTTTGTTTGTACACTTCGTTATCACAAGTAAAGAGCGCGTCGCTTCGTGAGATAAAAATATTATAGGTACTCAAGACTTTTACTCGCTTGTCCACGTCTTTTACCCTTGCGCTATTTTAGGCAAAATCTTACTAAGCCCGAGTTACTACCCAGAGGCAGTGTACACGTCTCCTAACCAACAGTAAGCAGGTGTAGCATTGGAATCCAGCTGGGCTGCGTCAGTGAGACACAGACCAGGCGCTCGAGTGCGACACCGGGTTATATACAATAACCAACTATTATAGCAGGAGTTTGATGGTATAGACTTAGATATTGAAGATTTTATTGCTATTGCGGAGTAGTAGGAGTTCTATTTGCAATTGAAACGCAACCTACTAGAGTGCGTTTCAACAAATAGTTCCTATGCCGTTATGTTGGCAACAATGTATACCACTTCTTATTCTTTACCACTCCTTAATGTTTTGGGCATGATTCTAACACGGACACCTTACAAATCTTAAAAAAACCGCAGAATCGTCTTCCCATATCTACTATCTTGACAGACATGGGCACAAAACACATATACTCCTAGCGGAGGACAGGGGAGCCAACATTATAACATAGAAACTATTTGTTGAAACGCACTCTATAGAAGTTTGTTGAGCGATGGCCATTTTCACAGACAATATGAGGTATGTATTCACGTTTGAGAGCAGTGGTGGCCCAGTAGTACCGGCCTCGACTTACAAGTTGTACGTCGTTCGAACCCAGGCAGGTACTTTACTTTGTGTAATTTAGTTCATCACTACTGCTCTCAGAAACGGTGAAGGAAAACCTCGTGAAGACACCGGCATGTTCTAGAAGCAAAAATTTGAATACATGAGATATCTACCAGCCCGCACTGGGCCCGCGTGGTGGATTATGGCCCACTCCTTCTCACAGAGAGGAGGCCTATGTCCCAGCAGTGGGAACATTATAGGCTGATTATGCTAGTCACGTTGTCGATGGAAGAATGCTTAATTTATGATGATTACTAATGTCCACCTCGAAATTGTTAGGGTCGGCTTGCAGTCTAACCGGACGCAGCTGAATACCAGTATTCTAGATATGTAGCGACTGCCTATCTGACTATCTTCACTGATCTTCACAGACACCGACTCAGAGAGGAGGCCTGTGTCCCAGCAGTGGGAACCCCACGTATGACCACCACAACCCCGTTACTGTGTAATACGATACCCCTTAGTAAACTGGTTGTCAGACTTTCGGGCTTCTGACTACCCGTAACGACTGTCCATGATTTACAAATGGCAGCCGGGACCAACGGTTTAACGTACTTTCCGAGGCATGGAGGGGTCTCGGTATGTCACCCATCCACAGACCAACCGCGGCAAGTGAAGCTTAAAATCTTCAATCGACCCGCGCGGCCGGTATTATTTAGCCACAAGCCGCAGGGACTTTACCACCATAACGTTAAATGTCACTCGCACGTCATAAGACGACAAGGTCTATTTGTCTATGTGACAGTTAGTTTCAACCATAGTTTCAATTTAGTGGAAATTGTTTGTCAAAAGTGATTAAGCAAAATCGTGGAACAGCCGCGTAATTTCGTAACACATTAATAGTACGAATGGCTTTCATTTTGACAGTTCAACAACATTCATTGCGTTATTTACGTTATTGAGCCGACAAATTTTTCGAAGATAATATGTAGCAATGTATTAGCAACATCCTTCAAAATTATTCAGAGTGTGTACAATCTCATACAAGTATGAATTCGTGTTTCGAGTCGGCACGAGTCACAAAGTTAACTCATATGATGTTGAAAATATAAGTCAGTTAGTAGTTGGGCTGACCGTACAGTGTAGGTACTAGACACGTGGAAGTTATCGTGAATAGAGGCTCTTTTGATGCTTTGTATAAATATATGCATAAATGCTCTCATACCTAATAACTTTAGTTAGCAGTAAATAATTAAGATTATCTTTGAATTGTTTCAGATGGAGGCGAAAGTGAAGGAGGAGGTGCCCGACAAAGACTACACTCAGCCGACAAGTACAGAGAGGAGGAAATGTAAGTCAAGAGTTCAACAACTACTTGTTTAACTAGGTACATATAAGATGTGCTCTTGTTGAGAGTTCTTCGGGGTTCTTAGGGTTGTTCTTTGGGTTTGCCGGTTCGTTTATTGCAGTGCCAGTACCAACCTATACAAAAAGTTTTTTTTTTATTTATTCCTGTATACTATTATTCTCACTTTGACACATTTACTGTATATTTCTGAAATTTTTTTAATTAAACATTTAGATCATGATAAATTACATGGTTTCCTATGAAACGGTTGTTGGCGCACAACACGGGCTTACCCACAGTAAATGATTTTATTTTTGTAAGTAGGTTAGTACAAACACTTTTACACGCCAATTATATTTTTCTTAAATAGATGAGGTCGGCGATTCCTATCTGACTACTCTAAGAAAAAAGGCCGAAACAAACTCAAATGTCACAAAGACCCATGCAAGCGTTGATATTATGAAATTATTATTAACTAGTATATAGATACTACTACTAGGACAATAAAGATATCACTTAATAATAGAATAATAAGAATAGAATATTAAGACATACAAGGCGCATTGGGCAAGCCCACGTTGGGCGCCAACTAGGTAGCAGTACAAGGCGCATTGGGTGAGCCCACGTTGGGCGCCAACTAGGTAGCAGTACAAGGCGTATTGGGTGAGCCCACGTTGGGCGCCAACTAGGTAGCAGTACAAGGCGCATTGGGTGAGCCCACGTTGGGCGCCAACTAGGTAGCAGTACAAGGCGTATTGGGTGAGCCCACGTTGGGCGCCAACTAGGTAGTAGTACAAGGCGCATTAGGTAAGCCCACGTTGGGCGCCAACTAGGTAGCAGTACAAGGCGCATTGGGTGGGCCCACATTGGGGGCCAACTAGGTAGCAGTACAAGGCGCATTGGGTGAGCCCACGTTGGGCGCCAACTAGGTAGCAGTACAAGGCACATTGGGTGAGCCCACGTTGGGCGCCAACTAGGTAGTAGTACAAGGCGCATTACGTGAGCCCACGTTGGGCGCCAACTAGGTAGCAGTACAAGGCGCATAGGGTGGGCCCACATTGGGCGCCAACTAGGTAGCAGTACAAGGCACATTGGGTGAGCCCACGTTGGGCGCCAACTAGGTAACAGTACAAGGCGCATTGAGTAAGCCCACGTTGGGCGCCAACTAGATAGTTTTAGTGACCATTCCGGATATCATATTAATTAGTACTACAGGGTCTATATTATGTCGGTATAATTATGTACATTAGTTTGGCGTACAAATAACTTAGTTACAACAGACACAAGAGAAGAAACAATTAATAAGGCGCATCGCATTTCAAAACTTGCAACACAAAATACCAACATTAAATCACTGATTTCCTATATATTTATAAATAAGCCTTTCGTGTGACATTCCCTTGAATAAACACTTGACGCTCTCGAGTTTACGACTTATATGTTCTGATTAGTGATACACAGACCCATAAACTCACGGCTGCTTCCCATGAGGGTAGACAGAAATTACAGAACTCCACCTGCTGCGATCCTTACGTACTCCTTTTGCTTCGTTTACGTTCACGTTTACGTTACAGCAGCAATGGCTTTCATTTTGAATTTTTGACATTTCAAATACAAATTTTTCGAACATAATTATGAAGCAATGGATTATCAATATCCTTCAAAATGATTCAGATTGTGATTGAAACTGTGTTACGCAATTTGGGTGCTGGTCATACATGCACCGGACAATTTATCTGAATGAAATAGACTGACCAGATTATACAACCTAGAAATTACACATATATATAAAAGCTGTAAGTACAACACATTTACAGTAATATAGGTCCCATGTACAACAAAAACGCATTATTCTATCAGCACGTGGTGGGAGAGCGCACAACTGTTCCCGATCATAATCTAGCGACGGTGGCGCGGAGCACGGACCGAATCCAGTGCACATTGATGTGTGGTGGCTAGAGGTGGCAGGGGCTGATGAGCGTACTTGCAAGGAAGGGTCGAGTGTACTTGCAAGAGCTTTACTACAGCTGACAATAGACGATCATGCTGTGGTAAAATGAGCCATTTAGCAATAGTTTGACTGCGGGACTGAGAACTGACTGCCTAGGATTCGTCAGACGCCAAATGGACTCAAGTATCGGCATTCATGTAAGCTCTTGTAATTAACTCTAACCTAAAAATTACAACAAATATTCATATTCATATATTGCATTCCATATTGTAAAGAAGTTATTACAACAATCTTCAAGGTAAAATATGGAAATATTTAAAAAAAGTAAAATAAAAAAATTACACAAAACAAAATTAAAACAACTACTAATATTAAAAAAAAAAAAACAATAGAGAGGTATATATAATCAATCGAGAGATATAGACGCGAAAACATTAATTAAGGGACTTGTTTGGGCAGGCGTGGAAATAGCCGTACTTCAGCCGCAGCAATAGGTAGCGATATTTGAGAACATCTTGCCTATGTAAAAGAAAACTGGGAGCTAGATTAACGTATTATCGCATGCTTATTAAACCACATAGGTATTAAACTCTAATTCACTTCAAATACATAAAATATTACCCGTACAAATGTAATACCCGTAATATTTTCAAACAACAATCACAAACGCGGCACGGCAACAAATGAGAGTAGTTCATGTACCGTGGGAGTGTCGGCACCTGCGCAGTGATCATAATCTAGCGATGGAAGCTCGCGGCACGAACCGAATACACCGATGAATGCAAGGATATGGGGAGACTAGATAGAACAAACTAAATTCATTGGGGATGCTTATTGAAATAATTGCGATGGTCCGACCAGATAAGCTCTTTTCCTGGCACGAAATTTCATGATGCGCTTCACTTGGCCAAGGATAGACAGAGATGGCGAAATATCGTCAGGGAAAAGATTTTTGAAGTGAAACTTCTTTACGCACGCTTGACTTGGGAGTAAGCTGGCGAACGCGTGACGTAAGCGTTACGAAAAGTGTGATCGGGCGAGGCGAACGGGAGTTGAGTGGGGGATATATGCAAGAGAAAGCAGTGCGCGCGCACATTTTCTTTCTCTCTTACTCTCATAGCCAAATACGTTTGAAGTTTCACTTCAGTCGTGTGGTCATAAGCACACTCGGTTTTTTTTTAAAACGTAGCCACTTCTAGTCTCCTCTCTACATCGTCGTCAGTAACGGCTGGTATAAAAGCATTGTATTTGCCGAGTCCTAACGTTTAAATTTGAACATTTGCGCCATCGCTTGTGATTCCTAAGTATTTTTCACAGAACGGTTTGCCCTGTTCTTGCTTAGATGTTTATGTTTTTAAAACCGTTTGCTGAAGAGAGTGATAAAAGGATTTATATTGAAAAGGGATCGGTGGTTTCCATGGATAAGGTTTTGTAGAAATAGAGCTACTTGTGAAAGGACTTGTCCGGGGAAATACTTGTTTATTGCCATACAACGTGGCAATGCTGCCAGCCTTTTGGGAACGTTTCCCGTTGACAGTGATGCGGACGAATTTTTTGATGCCCTTTGATTATTTTCCCTCCCTTTTTATATACTTGTACATATTATTATTTTAAGATTGTTAGCTTTTTAAATTATATAAATATATTATGGTCATATAGTTGTAGTTTCTATAACTAACGTGGATAAACATTTTGAAAGCGCTATGCCGAGGATCCGAAGACATATGGACCTGTAAACCGCAACTAGAGCCATCACATTGATCCAAGAGGGACATTCGCAGCGTTCTGTAGCTTTACAGCTTGACTTTTCAAGGCGAGCGATCCAGAATGCTTGGAATCGATTTCAAGAGACTGGGAGTGTAACCAGAAGACGGTTATCTGGCAGGAATCGAGCAACCACCTCGCAGGAAGACCGCTACATACGCTTGACTGCGCGAAGAGAGCGCGTCGTCACCGCCCGCGCCTTACAAAATCGCTTACGCCAGGCGACCGGTACCCGCGTGCGTGACCAAATGGTTAGAAATCGGTTACATGAAGACCAGCAGTTTTCTAGGAGATGCGTACTGCGGATTCCATTGACTAGTGTACACCGTGCAAACCGATTATCATTCGCAAGGCTGCACCTGGACTGGGACATAAGTGAATGGAGCTCAGTATTGTTCACTGATGAGTGTAAAGTGAAATTTTTTAGTGATGATCGTCGTATTAGAGTATGGAGACGAGAAGGTGAGCGATTTTCGGATGTTTTTATCCATGAAAGTGACAGGTTTGGGGGTCCCAATGTCATCGTATGGGGAGGAATCTCTCTATCAGGTCGAACCGAACTCGCAATACTCAGCGGAGGCACGGTAACGGCTGTGCGATAAATTGAGGTGATAATAAGACCTCAAGTGATGCCATTTGCACAAAGAATTGGTGCAAGATTCACATTAATGCACGACAATGCCCGCGTTCATACAGCTAGAGCCACTAGAGAAGCTCTAGACGATACTGGTATACGTGTCTTGCCGTGGCCTACCAACAGTCCGGACCTTAACCCCATCGAACACATGTGGGATTTGTTAAAAAGAAGTGTCCGGGACACAAATCAACCCTTACATAATGAACGACAGCTCATTAAAGTGCTAAAGTCACGCTGGGAACAAATTTCAGAAGAGACAGTGCGATATCTGGTGGAGAGTGCCATCCAGGCTTCAAGAATGTATTCGAAAAAGAGGAGGACATATACGATACTAAAGAAGTGCAAAAAAGATAAAAAGCTTTAGACATTTTTGTTTTAACCTCTTTCTTCATTAAATGTATTTTTTGCTGAAATTGCATTTTTTACAAAAAACCTAATCAGATGTTCTTTTATCTATCAATAAATTTAATTTTAAGGTTTTTGCATTAAAAATTAGCTAGCTAATTCAATTTAATTATTTATCTACCCTCAAAATTAGAATACACAAAAAACACGGTGGCTCTTATTTTGTTTTGAGTAGTATATTTAATTAAGGATGCCATAAGCTGAAAAAGTTATAACGCACAAAATAAAACTAGGTAAATATTGGCAGTGTAGTGGAAAGATGAATATTTTTTCCTGTATACCAAATAGCTTGTTCGACCGTACAGCTTTGCCTAACCTTTCGGAGGTTATAGTCGTGATGTTATTTTATACAGGCTGAAATTGAAAACATGCGACAAATCGAAATGGGAGATTGTACTTATCATTATGAACAACTTTTGCTATGGGACCAAACCTGAAATCGCGAAAAAAGAATCAGCTGTTCCCTACATTTATGTTCGCATAACTCGTCAAAATGTAGGGAACAGGCTGAATTTTTTTCGCGATTTTAGGTTTGGTCCCATAGTAAAAGTTATTCATAATGATGAGTACAATCTCCCATTTGGATTTGTCGCATGTTTTCAATTTCAACCTGTATAGCACCTAAGGAAGCTAGTATTAACTTGGCAACTAGGTATGTCTACAATATTTACCACAACATTAGCAAATGAAAGAACAATGTCTTGACATAAGTATAGGTCAACCTACTTCCACAAAACTAGTCTACTTAGTTACGACATTTCAGTAAAACCGCCACCGATGCCCCATGACAGTCGCCCGCGCACCTGCCGGCTCCCACATTACTCATTCATGGTGTTTAGTTTACCGAGCCGCCCACTCCTGGTCATCGGTTACCTCCAAGTGATTGTCCTAGTATTATGGGGGCAGGGATGGATTGGCTCATAAGTAGGTAAATACTATTTTTTTTTGCGTCGTTAGACTAAATTAAGTGATGTAAAAATTAATCATCATATTTATAATAACAGTCGCACAGGCCGATCAATCAGGTTAAGCTACGCTTGCCGCGGTTGGTCTGTGGATGGGTGACCATCTTTACATTCCGAGACCCCTCCGTGCCTCGGAAAGCACGTTAAGCCGTTGGTCGCGGCTGTCGTTCGTAGATCTTTGACAGTCGTTACAGACACAAGCCAGAAACTCTGACGACCAGTCTTACCAAGGGGTATCGTATTACCCAGTCCGGCTAGACTGGAAGCCGACCCCAACATAGTTGGGAAAAGGCTAGGCAGGTGATGATGAGTTATATTGACCATGGCAGTTGGGACAGATGAAGATGTTGCTCTCAGGCTAGGTGGAGTGATAGAAACCCGAAAGTCTGACATGACAACCAGTATTTCAAGGGGTATCGTGTTACCCAGTAACCCGAGGTCTGATCGCTCCATGTTAATTCTGATATTCAGCGGCATCCGGTTAGACTGGAAGCCGACCTCAACATAGTTGCGAAAAGCTAGGCAGATAATCTATTTTTCCATCTAGGGAAATGATATCTCTAGTTTGAACACGAGATTGCTAACTGTTTTTATGAATAGTGAAGAAGAATATACAAATATTAAAAAAAAAATTGGTTCATTTCCACTCTCCTGTTTTTCGTATGAGAGTCAAAACAATTTCGTCAAAGTCCCGTAAAATGATAGGACATCAAACCTACGCCTTTTTGGATAGTAATTCATCATAATTATCTATACAAATAAATAAAATTGGAGTGTCTGTTTGTAATAACCGCTTTTTACTAAATGCATATGGATTTAAGTCTCCACTCCACTCTCATGAAGATCGGAGACGCTACACTCGAAGTCGTGGACGAGTATATTTACCTAGGACAAACTGTCCAGTTAGGTAGGTCCAACTTCGAGAAAGAGGTCAATCGTCGAATCCGACTCGGCTGGGCAGCGTTCGGGAAGCTTCGCAATATCTTCTCGTCCCACATACCGCAGTGTCTCAAGACGAAAGTCTTTGACCAGTGCGTGTTGCCAGTGATGACATATGGCACTGAAACGTGGTCGCTCACAATGGGCCTTATTAGAAGGCTGAAAGTCACCCAAAGGGCAATGGAGAGGGCTATGCTTGGAGTTTCCCTGCGGGATCGAATCAGAAATGAAGAGATCCGCAGGAGAACCAAGGTAACCGACATAGCCCGAAGAATTGCCAAACTTAAGTGGCAGTGGGCAGGGCACATTGCTCGCAGAACAGATGGCCGATGGGGCCGAAAGGTTCTGGAGTGGCGACCGCGTACCGGAAGGCGTAGCGTTGGAAGGCCTCCCACAAGGTGGACCGACGACCTTGTGAAGGCCGCAGGAACTCGTTGGATGCGAGAAGCACAAAACCGGTCGAAGTGGAGGTGCTTGGGGGAGGCCTATGCCCAGCAGTGGACGTCTTTCGGCTGAAATGATGATGATGATGATGATGATATGGATTTATACACGGTACATATACGAAAATAACATTTTTTACAATTTTTGTCTCTGTCTGTCTGTCTGTTTGTTCCGGCTAATCTCTGAAACGGATGGACCGATTTTGACGGAAATTTCACTGATAGATAGCGGATGTAATAAGGAGTAACTTAGGCTACTTTTATTTTAGAAAAAGAATTAGGGTTTCGCACAAAAAAAATAAAACCTTTGCCGTTATGCACGCGATCGAAGTCGCGGGCACAGCTAGTAATACACTAGAAACTTCGCGATTCCTCGTTCCCATCAATAGTTTTTTTCAATTTAAATATGAGCTTTGAAACAACGTCAAGTCCGTTCACCATATTGTCAATCGGTGCCACGAATAAATGATGAAGAGGCCGGCCCGCCCGCCCCTCGCCCTCCTCCTGTCTAGGACTGAAGTATAGGGCTCCACCACCGCGTCTATTATTATCGCCAACAAGGCTCAGTCACTGTCATTTTTCAACATTTTTCATAACATAGCGTTTAGTTTTGTTTGAACAGTTATTGTTAAATCAATATCTCAAGTAGGTATTGTCATTTTTTCTATCACATAAATGTATTTGTTTTTAGGATAGAACTAATAACTTTCGGGTGTACCTCCCAGATCCCAAACTCTGTATTATTTATTTTCTCAGAACTCTTTAGTTACTCTTCAATATGTGATTACTCAATCATGATTACATCGCTTGTGTTAAAAAGCATTTCTGTTTCATCATTCATTTGTTTCGTTTTGGTGCAATCAGCATCCTTGATTACATTGCTTTTCTGTCAAAAATCGTCCTTGTATATCGTCATTCATTTGTTTCCTTAATCTTTATTATCATCTAGTATTATATTATCTATGATATCATGCTGCTCGCCAAAGTCTGTCCCAAAGCCTTCCACTCTTTCCTGAGGGCTACATTTTCTAGACTATCTCCCATTTTCGAAGAAATCATCACGGTAATGTTCACGTTATGAAAATTATGCACCGGGGCTTGGCTTTACGGTGTCAAAAACGCTCTCTAGTAAAACAAACCAACTTACATTCGTACGTTTCAGTGACGTCATTTGAGAGCAAATTGCGGACGCTATGTGACGGTTACTGCGGTCTTAGGCGTGCCTTTGCCTTGCTTTTTTTACGACGCGACTCCCGTCTTACGAACGCCTCAATTTGTGTTACAACCTCATTTTAAGGATATCTAATAGATTACGATGATCAGCGGCAATCTCCAGTCTTCTATCAAGTACATACACAACTGCAGTATACCCCCGTATAGGCAGATCATCCCAATAGCCAGTGACAGCATGATCGGTGGCCCTCGGCGCCGAGTCGAGGGCTCTTCGCTCGAGTGATGTGCTGTGGAGCCCTAGCGATGATTTGTGGACGGATTTATTGGGGTCTCGTTGTGCGTAGCCTACCTACTTTTATAAAAATGGTACCAATTGGCTATCTGATGTGGTGGTATTAAAATATAACGGTTTAAAAGGTATAAAAGCGGCCTTTTATAAAATATAAATAAATAGGATTCAAAACATTATTCCCTGCAATCACTATCCATTCCAAGGTTTTCTGGAAGAGATTGCAGAAAACGATAAGGCCGCCCATTGTATGTTTTTTGGTGTTTAATGTATTTTGCTATGTATTTTCTGGTGTACAATAAAGTATCTTGCTATGTATTTTCTGGTGTACAATAAAGTATTTTGCTATGTATTTTCTGGTGTACAATAATGTATTTTGCTATGTATTTTCTGGTGTACAATGAAGTATTTTGCTATGTATTTTCTGGTGTACAATAATGTATTTTGCTATGTATTTTCTGGTGTACAATGAAGTATTTTGCTATGTATTTTCTGGTGTACAATAATGTATTTTGCTATGTATTTTCTGGTGTACAATGAAGTATTTTGCTATGTATTTTCTGGTGTACAATAAAGTATTTTGCTATGTATTTTCTGGTGTACAATGAAGTATTTTGCTATGTATTTTCTGGTGTACAATAATGTATTTTGCTATGTATTTTCTGGTGTACAATAAAGTATTTTGCTATGTATTTTCTGGTGTAGAATAAAGTATTTTGCTATGTATTTTCTAGTTTACAATAAAGTATTTTGCTATGTATTTTCTGGTGAACACTAGCCTATAAAGGCGAAAGTTTATGAGTGTGTGTGTGTTTATATTATTATGTTTATATTATTACTTCTTCACGCTCAGACGGCTGGACCAATTTTGATAAAATTTTATATGGAGGTGGCTGACACCCCGGATTAACATATAGACTACATTTTATCCCGATATTCCCACGGGATCGACATTTACGCTGGTGAAATTAGATAACTGTCGAAACACCACACCTACAGGTGTAATATGGTACCTACACCTCTGTCTTACCCTTCAATGGAAACATAGTACGATGTTATGTTATGTACGTTACTTACCCACACTAAAGACGGTATATTTTAAACTATGGAAAGCCACACTCTCATCTTTTGCGGTCCAATAATATTGTCTAGAACCAGTTTCGAAGATTTTAATTTATTTAGAGCGTAATACCTAATCAGAGACTAAGAAACAGACCCTAAAGGGCTGAATTTAAAATGTTTTCAGATATAAAACCTTAACCCTTTTCTAACCAGCCCCAGGCTCACAAAACCACCAACTCTTTTCACGAAAATCCTAACTGCAAAATAATGAGTTAGTTGTGGTGTCCGCAGTCCGTATACAATGTTGTAATAGTAGTACTGTCGCATCTGATATTAGCCGTAATTGCGTGGCAGCGGCGAGATGAAAGCCGCGCCCCGGGCGAGGTGTCGCCTGTCACTACCAACACGAGCTGCTAGGGATGGGAGGCTGTCGATTAGAAAAGGTTCTGAGATATCGACATTTTCTGTCAAATATTTTTTCTTCAAACAAGACAATATTTACATAATATAAGCCAATATAAAATAATTATGTACATGTTTATAAAAAAAAGGAAGGAAAAGAATCATTGGGCATCAAAAAATTCAGCCGCACCACTTTAAATATTAAATGGATGATACATAACTTTATTTCTGCAAATAGGTTTTACAAACACTTTTATTACACGTCAATAATATTTTTTAAACTAGATGAGGATGGTGTTTCCTATCCGACTGCTCTGATAAGAAACGTAGAAAAATATTTTCTTTTGAAGGAAAAGAAAATTAATAACATTTACTTTTTATCTCGTTTAGAATTGTGTAGCAACAGTGGCAAATAGAATAGTACTGGTTTATTTTAGCACGAGGCAAAAGAAGGTGTTCATGTACGACTACAAACTTCCAGTAACAGTACAATTCAAATTTAGATTCAAAATATTTGTTTATTTCACATAAAGTAAAAATAAAGTAAAGTTCCGCCGGGGTAGCGGGATTGCCCGGGGTAGCTTGATTGTCCGAAAGGGTTACCGCTACCCCGGAACATAAAGGGCTAAGGAAGGAACACGGGTGGGTTTTAGTCAGTAAGAGTCTGTCACTCCCTTCCGCTCCACCCAGAGCGGGAGGAGTCATTTGATGATTTCCCATCCCCAAAAAAAAAGTAAAGTTCCAGTTGATCTTTTCCTATGGAAAAAGCCGACAAGAAACTCCACGGTTACTCTTTTAATTATAGCAAGATACTATTGCCATGTTCAAGAAAATAAGGTATTAGACACTGTAAACAGTAGTTGAGTCGCTGAAACCCCGAAGAATGACCGTGGGATTAAAGATAAATTCAAGCAGTATCGACATCTCATCAGCAGCAGCGTCCCCTCCCTAGCCGTGCACTGAGGGCGCGTGTCCGTGGCACGCGGGCCGCACTTGGCACACCACTAGCTTTTCACTAAACTTTTATTTATTCTGTCAGCCGCACACAACCGCCATTTTTATATTTTCTATATTACTTGCGGATTCGTTTGTAATATAACAACGTATTTTCAGTATTTTGGGGTATTGTTTGTACTTAATTATAGTGTGTTACTTTGCCCTATAAATAAGTATGTAATTGAAGAGTGTAATGCTATCCTGGCTTGTCCTTAAAAAGCTAGTAAGGATAGGTACTGTACAAACTGGCATTTTTTGTTTCACAGTGTTATCTGTTTTTAGGTTTAGTTGATTAGGCTGATGCTACAGGGCGACCTTATCACTCAGCGATAAAGGCGTTAATAAAAAATATTATAGTGTGTATTGGGATTTGTCAAAAAAATACCGAATTATAAGAATACTTCAGCACAGTGCAATTACCCGTATCAATCAGTCTACCTAGCCTTTTCCCAACTATGTTGGGGTCGGCTTCCAGTCTAACCGGATGCAGCTGAATACCAGTAGTTTACATGGAGCGACTGTCTCTCTGTCCTCCACAACCCGGTTACTGGGTAACGCAATTATCCGTATGATTAGGGAATGTTCTGAACTCTATCATTGAATATTCATTGTAATGTGAGAGTAGTGGTGGCCCAGTCGTAACGGACGCGACTTACGAGTTGTAGGACGTAGGTTCGTACACAGACAGGCGCTTTACTTTACGTAAATTATATCACCACTGCTCTCAAAACGGTGAAGGAAAACATTGTGAGGAAACCAGCATGTCCTAGAACCAAAAATTCGAAGACATTTGTGACATCAACCCGCGACCAGACCGGACCCGACCCGCGTGGTGGATTATAGGAGGCCTGTGTCCCAGTAGTGGGAACATTATAGGCTGCTTATACACACACTACACACACACACACACACACACACACACATTACACTATGTACCTAGTACCTAGCTTGAGCTGTATTCACAAGCATAATAATGACGGCTATTTGCGCCATAAGTAAAGCCCACAGCACTTTCAACTAGTAACGACTAATAGGCTGCATGCTGGGCCATATTTAAAAGATCGATAGTGTAGGGCCATTAAAACCAAGCTTATAATGACTTACACTAACTTTAGGTACTAAATAATATGCCCAGTCATAAAAAATAGTATGAAATGTGGCAGGAGCGATCGCGTGTTAAGCTGAAAATAATCCTAACCTAAATCCTACTAGGTAGGTATTCGTAATTCTAGGCGTCAATATGACAGACCATATTCGCAACACCACACTGCGTTCCAAAACACAGATTACTGACGTTGCTCAAAAAGTCTCTAATTTGAAGTGGGACTGGGCAGGCCACGTCTACCGTATGCTCTAGACCTGTGGACCAAAAAAATAACAAAAAAATAATAATTGGTTCATGATATTTACAAAAACTTTAGTATCCTATTCTACAACTTACAAATAATAATCGACAGAAAACTCTTATTCGTGGAATAAAAATGACATCTCGTCAGTTTTTGTACGGAAAAACTGTCAAAAATTCAAAATTACTCCTCTGAGAAAGTTATCTGGCGTTGGAAAATCAGCCATAAAACAACTTAAATGATGTCAAAGATGACAGAGCCTCCAAAAATTTTTCTATTACGAAGAATATCGCCCTCACAGCATTTTCGCGCCACAATTTTGGCGCACTCCGCCATGTTGATGGCCGCGCGCTTACCATAGAGTATTGGCGCCTGTGTAAACTCTGTGATGAGCTACGTGTGCGGGCATAGAGCAACGCTGTTTATTTCGATATTGGTTGTAAAATTGAATAAGGTTAGTGGGCTTAAATGACACCTGGTTTGTTTTGTCAATATTTTGAGTTTCAGTTGGCGATAATTAATTTCAAAGTCGGTGGGATTAAAAAGTGTCTAAATATACAAACAAAAGCAATAATACAAAATAATTGGAGGTGCGTGCCTACGTAATAAAAAGTTTGATATTACGCTCTCATAGACTATGGACACTATGGTCATGCATGACTTAGATCATATAAAAATCTGAGGACATATTATATGATTTTTTTTCGTGTAGTGGCGGGTAGTCATATATTATTAGAACAGCTTGCATTTTGAAGATTAAGATCGATCTAGGTATAGATAGTACTCTGTGGTCTAGGTGTAAGGCTATATTACCGCAAACCACGTGCCCAGTAGGACTTTCCATCAGTAAAAATGATGATATTCCACAAACTTTCATCCCCTATTAACCCCTTTAGGGGACGAATTTTCAAAAATACTTCCCTAGTGCTCACTATAAGCAAATCTAGTGCGAAATTTTAAGCTTCTAGTCCCAACGGATTAGGTGGTGAGTTGTCTTTAGTGAGTGAATTTTTCACCATAAGTGTGCATACACATGAGAGACATGCGTCAACGATAGAGGCCACTGCAATCGTCGACGCGTGTCGGCGACAGCTGTTTTGAGCACCGTACTCAAATACACGAGCGACACGTCGACGGCCAGCCGCCGACATACGTTAACGACGCGTGTCGCTCTTGAGTACACACGCCATTAACAATCGAAGACGTCAGAAATTACTTTTATATTATATGCTATTATCCCCCTTACTAATAAACGATTATATCAGACGGGCAATTCTCGTAATTTTAAGAACGTTCACAGTCTGATCTCAGTCTCAATCTGTCATAAATACCTCTAATTTCCCTACATTTTGACAAGTTTTTGACCTTTATTTGTCGCTGAGATGAGACTGCGACTAGATATTGAACGTTTTAAATTACGAGAATTGGCCTTCAGATGAATGATTACTCACCGATTTCTCTCTTTCAGTCGTCAGTAATTTGACTTTTGACAGAAGAAGACAACGCGTTGTGTAAGTGTACAGACGCTATACAACGTTTATTAGTAAGAAGGTTAGTTTTAACCCTAAATGCCAATTATCTGTCAGACACTTAAAGATCAAACTTTGCTTTGTAGCCACGGCTAAGCTAAAACTTAATTGGAAGTCCTGTCGCCTCGTCGCGGCTATTCTATCAAGTTGCATTGCCCGACGTTGCCCGATCAGCTATAAAGTAGGCAACTGTTCAAACTGCGACGGACCCTGTCCGTGACAACGCATACCATTACGTACACGTCATGCGCCGTGGTTGTATGCAGGCAAAAGTGATTGGGATTTTTTGTTTATTGTGAAAAACTATAGGCCATAGCATGGGCCATAGCATGGGCTATAGTATGGGCTATAGGTATAGACTGTAGGTGGGGTTTGGTGTATCATTTGTATAACACCAAATGGCAAATGATATCATAAAATGGTCGTTTCTTTTTTTATGAGAAAGTTCGCCAAATTTTCAAATATCAAACGCCGTTCATCGTCATTGATACTTCAATTTTGTCATCATTCGACAAGCATCAATGATGATGATATTTGATTGTTTTACTTGAACTGAAATATACTCAATATAACCGAAAGATAAATGAGAAAAATGTACGAATCTGAAATTATCCCAACCGGAAAATCGCAAACTATGGCTGCGCAGAGGTTTAGCTCACCCTCAGTACTTACATGGTATTGCCAGTTTTAACCCTAAATGCCAATTATCTGTCAGACACTTAAAGATCAAACTTTGCTTTGTAGCCACGGCTAAGCTAAAACTTAATTGGAAGTCCTGTCGCCTCGTCACGGCTATTCTATCAAGTTGCATTGCCCGACGCTGCCCGATCAGCTATAAAGTGGGCAACTGTTCAAACTGCGACGGGCCCTGTCCGTGACAACGCATACCATTACGTACACGTCATGCGCCGTGGTTGTATGCAGGCAAAAGTGATTGGGATTTTTTGTTTATTGTGAAAAACTATAGGCCATAGCATGGGCTATAGTATGGGCTATAGGTATAGACTGTAGGTGGGGTTTGGTGTATCATTTGTATAACACCAAATGGCAAATGATATCATAAAATGGTTGTTTCTTTTTTTATGAGAAAGTTCGCCAAATTTTCAAATATCAAACGCCGTTCATCGTCATTGATACTTCAATTTTGTCATCATTCGACAAGCATCAATGATGATGATATTTGATTGTTTTACTTGAACTGAAATATACTCAATATAACCGAAAGATAAATGAGAAAAATGTACGAATCTGAAATTATCCCAACCGGAAAATCGCAAACTATGGCTGCGCAGAGGTTTAGCTCACCCTCAGTACTTACATGGTATTGCCAGTTTAGTACAGTATACTTTATAAACGTAATGTTTCTCTTGTTGTAGCCACCACAACCGCCAAAGAACACAGGTCTCCCGAGCAGGAGGAGCAGCGCTCGTCTCCTACTCCTGGACCGCCCAGCCCGCTGAACAACGGCACTGCTGGTAGGTAACTGAACCTATTGATTCATAGAATAACCGTTTTAATTGGTCGAAAAGGGACTAGGTACTTTTAGTCGCTAACATACAGGAATCAATACTAAAATGCAAAGCACAACGCTACTGTTACTGTTAATTAATGCTACTTTAGAGAAACAAGTTAGTTATTTACATGGATAGTTTATGTGTATCCTGGCCGTCCTAACCTACGGTGCTCAAATCTGGTCACTCACCGAGTCGCAAAAGTTCCGCCTTGGAGCTTTCCAAAGAGCAATGGAACGCAGCATTTTGGGCGTTAAACGAACTGACAGAATACGAAACACTACGCTGCGCTCCAAAACGGGAATCCTAGACGTTGGCAAAAAGGCTGCCAAGCTGAAATGGGATTGGGCGGGTCACGTCAGCCACATGCATAGTGACAGTTGGGCAATAGTCTCCACACGGTGGGTGCCTGAGGATGGACGGCGCCACCGAGGCAGGCCCACGAAGAGGTGGCGCGACGATCTAGACACGTACCAGGGTTGGATCGAGGTGGCTCTAGAAAGGGATGCCTGGAAGGATTTGGGGGAGGCCTTTTCTCAGCATTGGGACATTGTTGGCTAAATAAAAAAAAGACGGGTTGCACTCCGGGAGTGCCGGCAGAAGTGAAAACTTGAATATTAACGTTTTGCATTTTTGATATTTTTCATTAATAAGTAGATGCATTTTGTTTAATTTCCATATTTTAAATACTATATACACGAATTTTACGAATACACAGCAGTTTGGCCACTACACAGACGGTCGAGCCATCAGCTGTTACCATCCATGGATGCGCGTGGCACGCTGTAACATAAACACACACGAACATTCGCGCAAGCGCCCTGCGCCGCCTAAACGAAACAGCAGGCATACATTTTCGCCGCGCCGTAAAAAGAGAGGGGGATACTTCCTCTCCTACGCCGGGCCGGCTGTCTACTCTCCATCTGTCTTACGAATTTTCGATCAGGTTACGTGTTCTGACGCGATGTCCTGACGCGAGTTTAACATTTTTTACCCATTACAAAAAAAGTGTACAACGCCACTAAAGAAGTTTTCACTTCAAAAAAATAACCACCACGCAACCTGATTCTAGTTTAACTAGAAGTCTGGGTGTCCGTTGTCCGTTGCGAAATTATAAATGGTATTCTCTGACTGCTTCGTTCTTTTTACAAGGGTGACTATGCTTCGATTCCCTGGGCTTCATGGGTTCCCTGGCCTGGGCAAAGGACGCTTGCATTAATTTCTCAGAAGCAGCAATGTGGATGTATCCAGTTACACACATTTTTTGTTAACAGTGCTTAAAAGGGCTCCTGGCTAAGTAATAACAGCCGCACTGATCGACTGCTCAAGCTAAGCTTCGCTTGCTGCGGTCTGACCTTGGTGGGTGATAATCTTCACATACCGAGATCCCTCCGTGCCTCGGAAAGCACGTTAAGCCGTTGGTCCCGGCTGTCATTTGGTGGATTTTTGACAGTCGTTACGGGTAGTCAGACGCCTAAAAGTCTGAAAGCCAGCCTTACCAAGGGGTTTATAGGCAGTCGCTCCATGTAAAAATACTGATGCTCCGCTCCATCCAGACTAGAAGCCGACCCCAAAAATAGTTGGGAAGCCAGGCAGAAGACTTAATTTTCTTAAATCTGACGCCAAAACCTAAAATGGAAAAAATCTAGGACGCTAAGTACTAACCTTCTTTCTTTCCCTTTCCATCCAGCAGCCCTATCATCAACGGAGTCACTATCACCACCCCTAGCTGAAGGTTCCCGCTCCGCACCAGCGCTGCAGCGCTTGCGAAAGTTCCTATCAGCACTGCAGCAGTTCGCTACCGATGTGGGATCGGATACGGGAGACAGGGTGCGCCAACTGATTCACAACCTTGTAGTAAGTAGAACAGAGTTTAAAATATACATTGTATAAGGCCTTATTTTTGGTATAAGGTTTTTAAAGTCTACTGCCCCAAATAATGCTAGAAAACTATAGGGATTCCTTTCTTCGTGCTGAAGAAAAAGCTCTGAAATATGAAATCTTTGACCTCATTTTGTGGATGACTGCTTTTCTGCTCATATGTATTACATATGAGATAAATAAAAATATAAATCATGCAGTAAAAAAAAATTAAGTATGAGGTAACACAATGACTCCGGAAGAAAAATATCGTGAGGAAACCGGCATGTCCTAGAACCAAAAATTCGAAGACATGTGACATCTACCAACCCGCACTGGGCTCGCGTGGTAGATTGCGGCCATTGCAACCCCTCTCACAGAGAGGAGGCCTGTGTCCCAGCAGTGGGAACATTATAGGCTGAGATGTACAATGACTCCGTGAGTCGGTTAAAGAAAACAGAATATTTACATTTTCAAGATTCTGCCCTAGTACATTTGCCCATTTACCTTACAAAATTCTTCACTATTCTCTTTCTCCCTACAGTCTGGCACACTGAACATCGAGGAGTTCCAGGCTGGGGTCCAGGAGTGCACCAACTATCCCCTGCGCGCCTCCGTGCCCGGGTTTCTAAGGGCGCTGCTACCGCTTGCTCAGAGGGACCTGCATGCCCGGGCCAGGAGGGCCAAACAGGTAACGAAATGGATTTTGAAACAAATAGGAATATTAGGTACAGCCGCGGACAATGGCGGTCGACCACTTTTCACCCTCATGCCCCTGGTAATAAGGTTGAAAAGTGTCCACCGCCAGTATCCGCGATGGTACGTTTTACTTTTAACGTAACACGATAACCTTGGAAGTAAAAAAGAGTTAAAATATTAAAACAAGCAGCCTCTATCTGTCTCATCAGCATTCTTATTACTTACTACTTACTTTATTACTTTTTTTTTTGCTAGCCTATTTTTGTGTCCCACTGCTGGGCAAAGGCCTCCCCTTTTTTCTTCCAAACCTCCCTGTCTTGTGCGATCTCTGGCCATGTTGGCCCTGCAAATGATATTAGATCGTCACGCCACCTTCGTCTTGGTCTACCTCGACGGCGATGTCCTGCCTCAGGCGTCCACTTTATTACTTACTACTACTTATTACTTACTTACGAAGTTAACACGGGAGATTACTTTAATTGGCAAATATATTGCCGGATACGCCTTATCTGATGATGCTAAACTTGGGGACAATTTCTTGATGAAGAAAGTCTGATGTGTATGGTCGCCATGCCCTTTTTTTTTTTTTTATGGATGGGAAATCATCAAATGACCCCTCCCGCTCTGGGTGGAGTGGAAGGGAGTGTCAGACTCTTACTGACTATCGCCTGTCGCCATGCCCCTGAATTAGAATGTAGAAATTATTTTATAGCACTGTGTGACCTAAGTCATGCTTTTCTGCACGGCGCTAATTTTACGCCCTTCATTAGGGCTCCCGCAGACAGGAACGACGCGACGGTGCGACGCGATTGTGGCAGAACAGTTTTCATAACGTTTTCATAGAAATTTTTCTACTAGAGTCGCGTCGCGCTGTCGCGTCGCGTCTGTCTGCGGGAGCATTAAAAATTGCAAAAATAAAATATTGTACCTAAAACATTTTAAAAGAGTAACGGTGGAGTTTCTTGCCCATTCTTCTCCATACGAAAACTACCTTTTGGAATGGGCGACTAGAATCAATTCTATTTTAAGATAATTTTTGACGTTCAAAAGTGCCTTTTATGTGTCTATTTGTCAAAGTCAAAGCATTTATTTCAATTCCAAATTTAAATTTTTGAAAATTCTTTTGTTTCGGTGGCAAAAAATGTCTTGATGTATAGGAGAAAGAATTTTCATTTGTGCGAAATTTAGAAAACAATACGAATTACGTTTAGTTACAGTTTTTTTTCATTTTTAAACGAAAGATAAAGTTAAAATTGAGGTATTATAGCCATGCAACGCCGACATTTGACGAGGGCGGAGATGTTACGAGCTGTGGGAATGCTGGAATATGGATCTGTTCAGCGTAATGTTGCTGAGGCCATAGGGACCCATCAAAATGTAATTTCAAGATTGTGGACACGCTATCGTGCCACAGGTGAAGTAGCGGAGAGGCACCGGGGGGGGGGGGGCAAGTCGCATCACTACCCCCAGACAAGACCGATTTTTGCAAATTACTGCGCGAGCACAATCAAATGCAACGGCGACTCAATTGGTCCAAAGGCTGCGAGTGGAACACCAAGTGCTTGTGAGTGACCAAACTGTAAGAAGGCGACTGCATGAAAGCAATCTACGCTCTCGTAGACCACTCCGGGTCCCACCTTTACGGAGAGGCAATCGTGGACGACGATTAGAATGGGTTCGGAACCACGTGGACTGGGGCCGTGAGCAATGGTCCAATGTGCTGTTCACGGATGAATCCAGGTTCGGCTTCCATCCAGATTCACGAAGGACGCGTGTTTGGCGAGTTCCTGGACGATGGAGCCGTCTCCAGAACCCTCAGGAAGTTCACCCATACCAAGGAGGAACAATTATGGTTTGGGCAGGAATTCGTCTTGGAGGACGGACGGATCTCGTTTGGGTGCGGGGCAATATGACGGCAGAACGATACGTCCAACAGGTGCTGGGGCCCGTAATCTTGCCCCACAGAACACAAATGGGGCAAGATTTCCTGCTCATGCACGACAATGCCCGGGCACACACGGCGAGAACGGTAGCAGCTTGGTTACATACACATAATGTTAGGGCCTTAGACTGGCCTGCTCAATCGCCAGATCTAAATCCCATTGAGCATGCGTGGGATATGCTGCAAAGAAGAGCTCTGAAGGAAGTTCCTGAAAATCTGGCTACAGAAGATCAACTTTTTGCGCACCTCAGAAGGACATGGGACAATATTCCGCAGCAAGACATTGACAACCTTGTTCTGAGCATGCCGAATCGTTGCCGATGTGTTATGAACATCATGGGCGCTTTCTCAGACTACTAACTTCAAGTTTATAAACACAACTTAAATGATTTTTCTATTTTTTTCAGTTTTTACTCACAAATTAAAAGTTCATTCATATACGATTTCCGTCTATGCTTCATTTTTTTTCCATAAAATCCTGAAATTTTAATCTAAGTACCTTAACCATTATTAAAAAATGGTAGAATATTAAATAACGTATCTTTTAAATATATACATGCCATATAAATAATTAACACATTGATAGTAATTCGCTTTTTTAAAAATATCCCTAGACCGTGTTGATGTGTGTATTAGCTATAACACCGTTAATATTATATGCTATCAACATAGCAATCATATGTCTACATTCCCAAGACAGAGATAAAGTTCTCTGAGTTAACTTAAAACCACTAACAAACTTATTAGTGTCAAAAAACAATAATTTGTCACTATGATAACATGTCAGCATGTGAATAGTGTTATTCAACTTATATATATTTATTCTCATCTTCTGATAGAGTATCAGAGTAAGGTAAAGCACACAACATTAGCTTACCTATGTTTAACTTTAATAAGGTGTTGACACCATCCACTATGTCCTCTCTGGTAATACCAGTACTTTTACCTAGTAGCAAAACCATTGTAGAATAATTGTCTAGGTTTGTGTTTGCAATTCTTTTAATCATTTGTTTGA
This sequence comes from Amphipoea lucens, assembly GCA_947508005.1. Classification (NCBI taxonomy): domain Eukaryota; kingdom Metazoa; phylum Arthropoda; class Insecta; order Lepidoptera; family Noctuidae; genus Amphipoea; species Amphipoea lucens. The sequence continues at coordinate 19,020,429 of OX382375.1, forward strand.
AATAAATGCTTTGACTTTGACTTTGACATTAAATGGACTATTTAACTTATATGTCACACGTATCGTAATGTTCTATTATTATTTTGATAGCACTTTCCCACTGAAACTCTAACCTCTAAGAATGGATTACCAAGAGAACGAGAAAAAAATACAACTTTCTATGGTCACTTGAGGTCCAAACTTGCCTAAACCAGGTTCCTCTCTTACAGACACCACTGCAGTACATAAGATCACATGAGCACTTAATCCTGGAGTCAGGAGGGGACAGCAGCGATATCTTCGCGCCTCATCCACCCGGGGCTGCGGCAGAGACCGGCGTCAAACGACGAGCTAGCGACCCGTAAGTACCTTCTATGCATTATTTTTTGGACTTGCTAGATATTAGAGGAGATGAAGAACTGTTTTTTTATAAAGCCTTTCTTCGTTCGTTCGGTTTGTTTTTTGTTTGTGGCTTGCGGTCGGCAATGTATTACTACTTCATGTATTAAATATTTGCATGCCATCATTACATGGCGGAATGTGTCTTAGCACTACAATATTACGTTATCATCTTTTGTATGTACCACATTTTATGCAAATAAACGATTTTGATTGGATAATGCTGCACGCTTCTGTGCACTCGAGACCGTGATTAAATCAATAATATTGACAGCATCTTTCAAATCAGCTTTTCTCCTTTTTTTGGCACTAAGCAGTTAATACTAGAAAAGCTGATGCCGGTCGGGCGTCGTCGGTTGAGACTGGTCATCACTTAACTGGCAAGGCTTATTTTTAATCTTATATGTTGAATGATTTCTTCATTTTATTTTTTTACATTGTTCTCACATATAGAAGCAACAAGAATAATGTACCAAGGATTTTTTAATATCTTGATTTAAAAGAGTGTGTCCTTGGAGTTTCTTGCCCGTTCTTCACCATAGAGATCTCCGCTTTAGAATGGTGTTTCATGCCCAACCAAAGAAACGCTTTCGAATGGGCTGCTAGCTTCATCTTTCCGACTCTTTGACAAATCAAATGTGCCTGTAAATGGTTTAATTGATATAAATGCTTGAGTTTGAGTTTGCTCATAGTCCTGTCGTGTTTAAAATAAGAAAATGTGGGCTATTTCACGAGGTGGACTGATGATAGGTAATGTCGTGGTGATAACGTTGGTAGCGTGGTTTTCTTCCCAGGACACACCCCACTAATATACTTACTTAGATTTTGTTAATCATAAAATGCAACTAAGTACAGTAACCAAAAGGCAGCAACAAGCCAGCTAGCCTTTCAATTAATAGGTTATCAAAACACCCCACAACCACAGCATCAAAAAACAAATATTAATCTAACATCACCTGTCATCCGTCATCAAAAACTATCAACAATTAATTACTAACAAAATGTATTCCACAAATTCTGACCAAAAATTGATTAACTATAAGTGAAAACCGAAACAATGTGAATGGGTCTATCAATAATGTCCGTCAGATCCAGGTGAATGGTCCGGACAGGTAATTTGTACCCCCCTTCCCCCACTCCGGGTTGCAGGGTTGCTAGACTTGCTGCTTCATAGTGTTGCTAGGTGTAAATTGTGGGAACGTGGGATGTAGGGCTGTGTGATTTTTGGTTCGATGAATTTTGATGGCGGTGTGAACAATGTAGTTTATTTCTTTTTTACCCGACTGTGTCTGAAACCTAACTAGTAGGATATTGTTTAATAAGTAGGTTCTCTGTGTTTTTATATTTAATTGGGTTTCAGTGCTCATATTAAAGATTTCTCAAGTCGATCGTCCGTACTGTCGCTCGATCCTTCTTAGGGGAAAATTCTCGTAATTTTAAGTACGTTCACAGTCTGATCTCAGTCTCAATCTGTAAATTTTTTTTGTACGCAAAATACGCGCTTTGATGTGGAGTTGCGGACACCAGCCCGTATTACCTCTAATTTCCCTACAACTACATTTTTGATAAGTTTTTGACATTTATCGTCCCTGAGATAAGATTGCGACTAGATTTTGAACGTTTTTAATTCTGATTAGATCTCTCGCATTCCACATTGCGGCGGTGGGCCGACATTAGCGAAATGAATTAATTTCTGTACTTTTGCGTAGCTACAGAATATTATAATAATATTATGGTAAATGAACAGCTACTGTTTACTCTTGTCTTCCAATCCTCCCTTGTTACCCCGCCAAGACTCCTAAAAAGTCATTATTTTTATCGTCACTTTATTGAAAAAACAAAACGCAAAACCTGCCACGTCTAACCACGACTACCACGGTTGCCATGGTTACGTTGAATTATTATTATTGGACAATTTGGCAGGGTGCTGCGACCGCCAGCTTTAAATACTGCCTACCCCAATTCGTTAGAGCCACGTATGAGCTTTATTTATCGCAACAGGCCGCGCCTCGTGCGTTTGCCAAGTTATAAAGTAAATTTTTAGCATATGGCATTGTTTATGACGCGTGTAGCTTAGGCAGTGGCGCTGGCATTACTTAGGAGGCAAATAACAGCACTGGAGTGTAATTTTAAGCTAGAAGTTATTTAGCTTAACAAGCTGTTAACGCTAGTTATATTTGTTGTAGCTGTTAGCAAAATGTTTAGCTGTTGCGTTGAGCTTTACAATACACAAACAAATACTAATTCAATTAGTGTCAAAAACGTGTGTTTGAAGCTCGAATTTCAGGAAAATAGTTTCAATAATATAATTCGCTTTTTCAAACCAACGTTAACACGTAAAAATCTTAATTACATTAACGAGGTAAAACGGCTGCCAGATTAGTGTTAGCAATTTGTGTGATTAGGAGTTTGCTATTACGTTACCAGCAGGCGCCTGACGGTTAATAGCGCGCGCAGATGTCTCTGATCGGCTGTTTCATTATCACAGGTTGTGTGTTGTGGAACGGTATTGCTATCGAGGCTTAAGAAGTTTGGTAAAGGGGTGAGCAGTATTGTAAGACTGTTAGGGCAACCTAGTTTTCTTGAATGAAATGCCAAGTATCGAGTAATAACTGAGATGTGACAGTAACAAATGTAAACTAAAACAATGAGCGGTCAACTTAGCTTCATGTTATTGAACTGAAATATCATACCGTCTTTCAAAAACTTTGCAACTAGCCATTTAAATACTAAAGTAGAAGAAAGCAACTACTCAATTACGATAATACGAAAAAAACTTAGCACCAAACACAATTAACTTATTCTCACAATTGTGCACCAACGACAAAGTACAGCTAACAATAAACAATAACTTGCAAGAAAAATTATTAAATTTATCCCTTAAATATTAATAGCTTGAATAAACAGAAAGTTTTCAAGTTCAAGCTGGCGCCTGCCATAGTGGCGTTAGCAGCAGCTGGCATAAGTTTGATTGTCGACTAATTGCTAGCAGTAAACAGTCAGGCGTTAGTTCGAGCCACGGGAACACATGTTGCGTACAAAATTACTGTTTGTTGAACTTTTGATATATGGCCAGCTGTAATTGTAGTTTGGAAAGATGTGCTAGGTGGGTTCGTCGTTGATTTGATTGGGGTAATTGACAAGTAATGGATTTCAGAATGATCTTTCCCACTTTGAAGTCGCATATTACAGAAGTCTATATTCAACAAAAAAAAAAATACGTTCGGTCGTGGAAGCCCCTTACGCCATACTCACACGCTTATGCACTCGTGTATTGTATGTACTCGTGTGAAAGAGAGAGAGAGAGAATGTCAAATGGAGGGGCATAACGCTTATTCCTTACGTGACGATTTCTACCCGTCAACTCGGCTCCTACCGCAAACTTTGTTCCAAAAATAAATGTTTATGTGCACCAAGAATTTTAGTATATTACAGACGGGCTTTTTTTAACAATTTTCTAAAACAATTCGCTAAAACTAGCATGCAAAATTATTACTTAAATAAATGCCTAGGTAAAGCTAATAAAATTGGTACATTAAATCATCACATCACACTAATATTATAAAGGCGAAAGTTTGTGAGTGTGTGTGTGTTTATATGTTTGTTACTTCTTCATGCTCAAACAGCTGGACTAATTTTGATAAAATTTTGTATGGAGGTAGCTGACACCCTGGATTGTTAATATAGGCTACTTTTTATCCTGATATTCCCACGGGATCGACATTTACGCGGATGAAACGCGGGTTAATAAATTTAAAATATTTATCAAATTATAATAGTACAAGATGTTTAAAGTCGAAATAAATGAGTATTTAGATTTAGACACAGAATAGATTTTTTTTCTATACGCCATTTGATTAACGCTGTTTTAAATGCGATTTCGAAAGTTTTTTCTGCTATTATTTATAGGTAAGTAGCTGCGCCCCGCGGTTCCACCCGCGTAAATGTCGATCCCATCGGAATATCGAGATAAAAAGTAGCCTATATGTTAATCCAGGGTGTCAGCTACCTCCATACAAAATTTTATCAAAATTGGTCCAGCCGTTTGAGCGTGCAGAAGTAACAATCATATAAACACACCCTCACACACACACTCGCAAACTTTCGCCTTTATAATATTAGTGTGATTTATGTGGTTGGTGTGTCAGTGCTTGAATAAAAAAGAGACGCAAGAAGGATCAACACAAAACACAAACATAAATTAAAAGTGAAGAACAGACATTCAAAAATCTATTCCTCTTCTGCCTTCCATTATTACCGAATCAATTCACCCTCCTATTTTAATTAGCTCCTGCCAATTCCGCATAATTAATATTGCTTATCAGTGCATTGAATAAAGCCAAAAACTGGTAGGCGTGGGGTATAGATCACAGTAGTGTGCGCGGGACAGTGCTGCGACATGGCCGTGCGAATCAAACGCTGCCGCGCTGGTGCGACCCTGGATGTGAGGCATAAGCGGTTGCGGGTTTGTGGAGTTCGCAGTTTTATTAAGCTATTGCATACTTTAAATCGCGGGCTTTGAGCGCGGCGACCGAATCAAGAAATTCCGTAACGAAAATAAACCTTACACCCCCCATTCCGACCGGCACAGCGGTGCGGCGTTGAAAGCCGTGCATCGTCTAACGTCGTTTCAGTTCGGCAGACTTCGGCACGGTGTTTGTGTGCGTGCGACTAGACGTATGCGTGTAGACTGTACGAAGCTCGCAAGTTGATAAAAATGCTATGCAATAGCTTTACCGCGGCAGTCCCCGAGTGCCACATGTATTTTTATTTTTTTAAATGAAGCTTTTGTAATGCCAGTTATCAAATTGGCTAATGTAACACAATTAATTGGGAGATTGTTTCGGGAGCCTTGCGTCATTTTGTGAATTCATTTTGTAAACGTCGCGCGTCGTATCATGAAAGCAAAACTTCAGGAAAACATTTAAATAAATTAAAATAAAGGTTAGCAAAATAATGGCATGGACACTTCGTTATTCAATTTGAAACCAAGAAAAAAATATGAGGTTGTCTTCTTGCTTCTGTTACTAACTATTATTTTTCATCTCTCTCTTCTCGAATAACTTCCTAAAAACCCTACGTAAGCAGGACGTAAGTTCGCTATAAAACTTTCCCAAATCGCTCCCGCTTCCTACCCTTCCATACAACAGGGTGTCACCGGGCGGGGCGTCTCTTGTTCCGATTATTATTTATTGCATCGATTGCATTGCGCGCCTAGTTCGCTTGTTTGCCGTCCGGAGCACGCGCGGCCCATGTTATGAATATGAAGCAATGGTGTTAGGATATCGGAAAATAGTATAAATTTTACTTTAGCTTTGAAGCATAGAATAATTTAGAACATCTCTAAATTACGTACAATATCAAGATTTTTTGCTGTATGAATTTTTGTCGATTAAAGATTTATTTGTAAAAACATAAGTTTCACTACAGATTAGATTAAAATAATTCTACCTGTAGGTTGCGCATTTCTGTAGGATGTTGTGAGGGTGTCTGTTGGACTCTCATCGAATAAAAACCACACGGTGGTCGACCGAAGCTCACTGAAAGGTGTAGATATAATATAATATCTTTGGAGAAAAGTACCTAAAATAACAAACAAGCCTTGGTAGACGAAATGATGATTCAAAATAAAAAGTCAATTAATTAAAATTAGGATGAGAATCAGCACTTTTCGAACGGCAAAATTGCATAAGACAGTCCCAACAAAACGCCCGCCCTTCACCACTTTCTAGTGCTTTCGCTGGGAAGAACAAGTGGCGCAACAAACGCTTCTGTACAAAAATAAATAATATTATGAGAGAGAGCTTGCAGTTTGATGCAGTCAGAATTTTGCTGCTCTAATAGGTACCCATTCAAGGGGAGAGGGCGGATATATATCATTGTCATTATTTTTTGAAGTGAAACTTCTTTAGGCGCGCTTGACTTGGGGAGTAAACTGGCGAATGCGTTACGAAAACGTGTGATCGGGCGAGTAGGGAAGGTACGTAAAAAATAGCTGGAAATGGAAAAACCCGGTCGCATATGTATGCGACCGGGACCGGGTTTTTACACCAGGTATTTGCTTCCAAGTACGCACACCAGGTACCGACTCCAAATACTTGCAAGACTATTAAGTATCTTATACGGCTACTCGCTCAAATACGTAGGTACTCAACCGCGTTAGTTTTCGCAAATGCGATCATGCTCCTTATCAGTAAGAGTCTACGGAACAATTTCGTATGCAAGTATTTTTTACCGACTTCACAAAAAGGAGGAGGTACTATGTTCGGCTGTTTGTATGTTTTTTTTTTGTATGTTTATCATCGAATACTCCGCCAATTGTCGACGGATTTTCAAAATTCTTTTTTTGTTCCAAAGTAGATAATTTTGAAGTGGTCCCACTGTCACCAAGTTAGGATCTGATGATGGGATCTTAGAGAAATCGAGGGCAACCCTCAAATTTTATAGGCTCACTTATTGTTTTCGCATATTTTATGAAGTATCTTGTGTATTTGCGTATGGTTGTCACCATCTCAGGTAGCTGGGCTGATGATGGAAGGTACAACTCCTTAACACTAAGAAGTTACTCGAACATGCAAGGACTGTTTTAGTAAATTGTTTTGGTGTTTGATAGGGCATTTGCCACATTTGGTCTCATGATCATCAAGTCATGACCTGATGCTGCAGTCAGGATAGTCTGCAGAGTACCTAACTCCTCGACAACTAACAGCTGAGCAGCAGATATGTCGTGTTTAGGCTCATTGAAAAGGGCTCGCGATGTGTGGATAAACGTACTGTTAATGAGGAACACCGAAGTACATAAAGACCTGATGCTGAAGCCACGAGCATCAGAAAAAGTACCAACCTTGAAATTACAGCACCGTAGTCGTGTTTGGGCTCATTTTAAACAGGACTAAATTTTAAGTTTAATGCAATGTTGACACAAGTCTGGCCTGATGCTGCAGCCAGGATTATCAGCATCTAGTCTAAAAACATCAGGTCAGGATTTGATGATGGGATCCTGGAGAAATCGAAGGAACTCTTCAAATATTATAGGCACACCTATAGCGATTTGGGTATTTTTTATAGTAACTCGTGCATTTGCTCTCGGAAAGCACTATTTGGTGAAGTGGAACTGATAATGAAGACCACAGATGGCGACCGGAACTACTCAATAATATCTAAGTATTTCACGGGTTGCGATTCGATTACTTTAATATGGTTGCTAAATAATATGGTTGTTAATTTATGCTCGTCACAATGTGAATGGTGATATAAAGCTGATGGTGGACCTGGAGAACTCCTCAACAATTAACTTCCCTGCATCGGGAAAAGCAATATTTTGTTTGTAAAAGGCGATGATCACTAGGCTATTGTTACTTAGATAAAGTATAAGCAGACCCACTAAAAAGCGTGAAATAAAAACTTTAAGAAAAAAAAAACTGACTTTCAAAAAAACACTAAAAAGTGAAAAATATCTTTAATTTCGGAAATCGGTGGCAAAAAACTAAAATAAAGATCCAAAGATACCGACTTCCGAAATTAAAGTTATTTTTCACTTTGTAGTGTTTTTTTGGAAGTCGGTTTTTTTTTTTCTTAAAAAGTTTTTTTTACTTTAATGGTTTGCAAGTATTTATTTGTAAACGCGATTTTGCTCCTTATTTATAGGAAGTCATTGATCAATTTCCTATGCAAGTAGTTTTACTTCCAACGGGGCTTTTGAATACGCGATTGTACTTCTTATCTGTATGAAGTTATGGATCAGTTTTCTATGCAGATAGAAAATACTTGAAAGTATCTCGCTCCGTCGTGCCTCGACGCTCGTGTACGTAGGTACTCAAATAGTTCAACAACCGCGTTTGTTTTCGCAAATGCGATCATGCTCCTTATCAGTAAGAGCACAGAATACTTAATAGTACTACGTACAGAAAGGACACTCCCTTCCTCGCCCTCATATTATTATCAGATACCGCACCTCACCCCGCACTTCGAGGTATTCGTCGCCGACTCTTTAGCAAGGGCGCTCGCGAACCGCAGCGCTGTATTGCTGACACGAACACACAATTATGCGATTTAAAAGTTTTATTTGAGTTTTAATCACGATGGTTGGACATTGTGATGCTTTTCCGAATTCGTATTTACATAAACTGTCTGTAAGATTTCGCATTTTTAATACTATGCGATTTAATAACCGATTGTTTACAGATAAGTCATTTAAACTAAACTATTTTAGTGTTTTTATTTCATTACGAACCCGACTAAATAAATAAACAATTGAACTACATGGTCACTTCATAATAATGCACACGTTCGGGCAGCGCCGCCGGCGTCGTCGTTCGGTTCCCCGACACAAATTGCTATCCGCGCCATTTTTTTTACGCTACTAGATTTCACGCACACATTTGCACGTATACAAACGTCATTTGTTTATGTAGTAGTAATAGGTAATTATTTTGCTAGCGTTGTATGGAGTGTCCAAGGTGTGGGTAAGAGTCTACGGAACAATTTCGTATGCAAGTATTTTTACTTTAATGGTTTGTAAAAGTATTTATTTGTAAACGCGATTGTGCTCCTTATTTATAGGAATTCACGGATCAATTTCCTATGCAAGTACTTTTTACTTCCAACAGGGCTTTTGTTTGATTACGCGATTGTACTTCTTATTTGTATGAAGTTATGGATCAACTTTCGATGCAGATAGAAAATACTTGAAAGTATCTCGAGCCTTGGTTTCAAGCCCTGGTTTCTTAAGGTGGACGTACTTGGAAGCCCTGGTACTCGATTTTGCAAGTACGACTCATGTCTACGGGCTACGGGCGAGGCGAACGGGAGTTGAGTGGGGGATAAAAGCAAGAGAAAGCAGTGCGCGCGCACATTTTCTTTCTCTCTTCCTCTCATAGCCAAATACGTTTGAAGTTTCACTTCAGTCGTGTGGTCATAAGCACACTCGGTTTTTTTATTTTTGTTACTTCTTTTTTATATAACTTGTTTTTTTATTTTTTACTGTGTCTAAACTAAACATTGATTGTGATCTTCCTGTACGAGTCGCTATAAATTCATTTTTGTTTCTTTCTTTAATTATTTATTGCGATCTTAGCCGTTGAGAGGCTATTATTTTATAGTTACAAAATTCGTATTTGTATGAAGTCACGTAAATTGCACACCTGCAAAACCTAATAAATCGCGTCCGCTTATAACCTGCACTACGAACTAATTTATGAAAGGCCGCTCGTTTGTTCCAAGTTTTGTATTGTCTTTATTTTCTAGTTCATTCGCTCGCATTATTAATAATAGTCCGCGATGATAGTATTGTTCGTTTCCTGGCTCATAGCGGCTTAGAATACGACTGTTCTGATTACTTTTAGGTATGATTATTTTGATTAAAACAAAAGGCTCGTTGTTCTCGATTTCCTTGAAGTAGGTTTCAATTAATGCGACGTAACCATATCTAACTATACTCCATTTATTATTACATTAGAAAAAAGAGGCTCGCAGAAGCAGGAGTACGAAACCTTTTATTTTCAAGTTAAGTTCAAACAATTTTAATAAATAATGTATGCGTTTTCTTTGTAACTTACAATGTATGGCATACAATAAAGCATATTCTATCTGTCTACTCGTCACGATGCGTGGACAGGTACATAAAATGAAACAATTTTTAGTAACAATCAGTTTATTAAAAACAACTTTATATAAACCGACAAAATAAAAAAACACGTGCTGCCACAACTTATGAAGGGAATAGGTAACATTTTAGATTTGGTAGAGTTATAGTGACATGAAAAACGTTCCCGGTACTGTCCGCCCCTGCTTCTTTTAGATTTTAAACATTGACATGACAATATTTTATGTAAAAACTAAATAATATTAAATGAAAGCCTTGTAATTTCAGAAGTTAGATAGGTTAAATAAGTACAATTATGTGTGACAGCTGTTATTTAAATTGATTATATTTAACTCCACATCAATCTTGATCTTGACTGTAATAATGTTTGTTGTACTTTTATTACAAAGTGTGCCCCTAAAAGAGCCTTTTTTAACTTCTGTCTAATGCTATAGTAAATGGAGTTACAAGTAGGTATCATGAGCTTTTTCAATCATTAGGTAGGTACCAAGGTTATTTTCTCAAAGCAGCTTTCGTTTGTCGTTAATTATTGTGTACTAGCTGTGCCCGCAACTTCTTTCGTGTGTCGAATATCTATGTTCGCGTGCATGTTGGATTCATGGGTTTTCATTTTTTTGCGCGGAACCCTAATTATTTTTTTAAAATAAAATAGCCTAAGACCTATGGAACTAGACCTATGGAAGCTGCTCACATCTCGACTACATAACCTTTCAAATAAAACAAAAACATCTAAATCGGTTCAGCCGTTTGGGAGCTACAATGGCGCACGCAGACAGATAGATGCACACGTTAAACCTATAACACCCCTCTATTTCCGATAAAGAAAATAAAAAACAACAACAATAATTCAATTAACCTTACATCTCTCCACCCTCTCAGGTTCTACGACCCCCCTCAAACGAACGGCTCGCACGAGGAGTACCCCCCGCAGGCCAAGCGGGCAGCATCCAGTCTGTTCCTGAACCCCTCGCCGTTCCTCTACCCGTTGCCTAGCAACGCCAGTCTGTTTGACTACGGACACCCGTATCATGCCTACCATGGGAATCAAGAAGGCGGGTATGAGCGAAGAGATGGTGAGTTTGTCTTATATCTTTTGTTGATTTAAAATTGCGGCTAGCTAGGATTTCGCCTGTTTCAAGAATACATAACATACATAACATAATCAGCCTATAACGTTCCCACTGCTGGGACACAGGCCTCCTCTCTGTGAGAGGGAGTGGGCCGTAATCCACCACGCGGGCCCAGTGCGGGTTGGTGGATGTCACATGTCTTCGAATTTTTGGTTCTAGGACATGCCGGTTTCCTGACGATGAGAGTGATGATGAGTTTCCTTCACCGTTTTGAGAGCAGTGGTGATGAAATAATTTACACAAAGTAAAGCGCCTGTCGGGGTTCCTACGACCTACAACTTGTAAGTCGCGGCTGATACCACCACTGCTCGCTGGTTTCAAGAACGCAGGCACAAAATTTCACATGTAGAATTTTGATTTGCCATCGCGCTGCAGTGTTTCACTCGCGCCACTCGAAAGTGGGTAAGGCCATTCTATAATGGCCCATTCCTATGAATGGGCGTACGGGAAGGTGGGACCCGCTGAGGAACAGCGGGTCGAGGCCTGTCGGGGGAGCGGTGAATGCGAATCCCGCACCCCGGCCATAGGTAGAGGTGGAACACCGCGGTGGTTTTAGCCGGTAAGAGTCCGGCATGCACCTCTGTCACCCCCACGATAGAGGAAGTTCATGAAGATTTCCACCGCGAGAAAAAAAAAAAGAATTGATTTGCCATCACAACGACTAAAGATCTTTAGTTGTTATTTTACTAAACTTGCATTTCTTTTCAAACTTTTAGTAAGGAAGAAATTAAGGCTAAAATTATTATACTTTTCAAGGCCTAATTGTACTGAAGCTTTTTGCAATTTTACTAACGCGTTTGTTAAAATTAAGTTAACAGAACTATTACTCAACTAAGACTCAAAAAGTCAGCATCATTCGTGGATCTTTGACAGTCGTTACGGGTAGTCAGAAGCCCGAAAGTCTGACAACCATTCTTACCAAGGGGTATCGTATTACCCAGTAACTGGGTTGTGGAGGTCAGATAGGCAGTCGCTCCATGTAAAATACTGGTATTCAGCTGCATCCGGTTAGACTGGAAGCCGACCCCGACATAGTTGGGAAAAGGCTAGGCAGGTGATGACTCAAAAAGTCATCATAGTACAATAACGAGAGCAGTACTAATAGCCCCAATGATATGTAACTCGTATATATATGCAGTCGAACCCTACACTAAACTAAATCGTGAAGCGAGTGTAAAATTTTTTTGAACATCCTTTTTTTTCCCTCAAATCTTTATCCGGAAACCACTTTTCTCTAAAACAGGAGGCATAACAGTCCGTGACGTGTCATCAATGAACGCGCCGTTCTCGGAGCCCCGCGGCCTGGGGGCTGCGCCCTCCGGCCTGCTGAAGACGGACGACGAGTGGAAGAACATTAACACCATGCTGAACTGCATCCTCAGCATGGTGGAGAAGACGAAGAGGGCGCTGGCGATATTGCAGCAGAGAGGTAAGGAAAGAAAGACCTTTGAAATTAATTGATGAACATTTGTGAGGTGCACGGTAGTGTATCCAGCCAAGTTCAGGCAAGCATTTAGCCCACCTCAAGAACCAAGTCAAAACAAGTTCTGTAGTTTTGTTTTTTAGTATCACAGTGGAGTTTTAAGCACGAAATACAATGGATTACTTACACTTCTTACAGTTTTCCTTTATTTAGAATTTTGATAGAGAGAGTGGCTTAGAGATTAAATTAATATCTTTAATCCTCAAGTTTAAAATAAAAACTGTTGTTGTTTTTCATGGAGTTAAGGTTATCGTGTTTTTATAAACAGCTTTATTTGGCACATTGCTCAGACAAAGACACATACATACTTACATCTCGTTCTATTTTAGTCAAAATTCTCCTCCTCTCATATTCAGCCCTTTTACAGTTATTTTACCTCTGACAGCAACGGCCCAATAGCAACCTTATTTGAACGATAATAAAGATCTCTGTGATTTTGACAGTGATACAAACTCAGAGGTAAAATAAATGTGAATAGACTATAAGATTTCCTTTTCCTTCGTGATCATAAATTCACACGTACTCTATTGTTCTAGGTGTGGAACCTACAGAGAGTAACGATATCAAGCGTGCTGCGAGCGAAATCATGGCGACCGCGGTCAGACAAACTGAGGAGAGAGTGGCTGAGGTGCGGAGACGAGCTGAGGATGCTGTCAACCAGGTAAGCATCTGGAAACAGTTTAGCAGTTGATATTTATTGAGATAGGTTCCTCTAACCACCAATATCCTTTTTGTCCGGACTTTTTGACATAAAGTTACAGTTTCCTAAAAGAGCGTTTCCGTCACATTTATAACGTACGTCATGTAAATTTGTAATTTTGACCAGTATTTGATAATAAGGTGTGAGGGACTTGCGGCTAAGTAATAACAGCCGAACGGGTCGATAGGTAAGGTTAAGCTACGCTTGCCACGGTTGGTCCGTGGATGGGTGTCAATCTTTACATACCAAGACCCCTCCGTGCCTCGGAAAGCACGTTACGCCGTTGGTCTCGGCTGTTATTCGTGGATCTTTGACAGTTGTTACGGTTCATCAGAAGCCCGAAAATATGACAACCAGTTTCACCAAGGGGCCCCAACTGAACAGGTAGTCGCTCCATGTAAAATACTGGTATTCAGATGCATCCGGTTAGACTGGAAGCTGGCCCAACATAGTAGGGAAAAGGCTAGGCAGATGGTGATTTGATATTAATGTGTCAAAAACGCTCTGTGTATGGACATTGCGGCCGCATGTGATCGGACTTTTTTACAAATGTTAGGTTTTTTTGTCTGGAATTTTTTCTCGAAATGGTAACCCTGTATGAGGTGGTGAAAGCAAGCAGTTTTCTGAGTAAAAGAATTCTTGAAGAAAACTGGCAAGTTGGATGGTTAGATGGTTCTGCATCTCATGATTTAGCTATTTCTCAGTATTATTTTGGGATTCTTCCCACAGCCAGCCGTTTCCATCAGTGTTTTTGCCTCTAGTCTGACTATTCTAAGCCTCTAACTAGTAGGTGGTTTTGATTTAATTGGGTCATGTATTTTCTGCTTTTGTTCTTACATTTTTCCTGAATCCTCGTTTGTCTTCACTTCCACTTTGTAACCTACCTGACTTCGTCTCGCAGGTGAAGCGCCAAGCCCTGCTGGAGCTGCAGCGCGCGGTGGGCGCGGCGGAGTGCAAGGCGCTGGAGCTGGCGGCCGCCGAGCGCGGCAAGCTGCGCCCCGACCCGCCGCCGCCGCCGCCCGGACGCGACCTCAGCCCCACTGCCAGCACGCAGCAGAATGTGAGTTCACTGTTTTGTGTAAGACGATTGGTTGGGGAGGGAGGCGTGATTTTAATGAAGAGTTGAGACAAACAACATCAAGAGGACTATAACCAACCGTTCTAGTCCAGACTTTCAAATAATGGAAAAGCTCGTAGTTGGATCATCATCATTTCAGACGAAAAACGTCCACTGCTGGACATAGGCCTCCCCCAAGCACCGCCATTTCGACCAGTTCAGTGTTTTTCGCATCCAGTGGATTCTGGTAGTTGGATAGTCATGGTTATTTTACTAGGCATGTAGTGTAGAAGTTCACCGGTAAATTGGACTTACTGAACCACTATACAACCACCAATCTGTTTTTGCAACACCTGTGGTTGCGAGCACGACTGCTGTGTGTCTTGCAGAGTTCATTCCCTTTGTCAGGCGAAAAGTGCTTGGGTCTTGAGTAGAAGCCCGAAATCGTCTGTGTCTAATATCGAACTCAAAATTACCAAAATCCGTGGAAAGCGGCAAAGGTCACACACAGTAAAATCTCAAACAATCTTTCAAACCCTAACAGTCCTAACACCTCTCAGTTCAAGAAGGCGATATGACATGTTGTATGTGCAGTGTTGCTGGAACTGCGGGCGCAAGGCGCAGGAGACGTGCTCCGGCTGCAACGCGGCGCGCTACTGCGGCGCCTTCTGCCAGCACAAGGACTGGGAGAACCATCACCAGGTATGCATACACAGTGTGGAAATAGGAATTGCGCCCCGATAGCATAACCCACTCTCAGTCACAGTTCGACGGATTTTGAGGGAAAAATTCGTCTGCTCAACAAGTACCTAAATGACGCAATGATAATTGTTGAATTGTCAAAATAATTCCTTTCTAACCCTGTGGTAAAACTTGAGGGCAACACGAACAATCCCACTTGGAAAAGATTTTCCAACTATGCATATTTTAAGTTGTCTTTTCATTGTCTTACTTATTCTAACCTTTCTTGTACCCACAGGTCTGCAGCGGCCGCGACCAAAAGCCCACATCCCTCCGCACGTCCCCCCCGACGACGCAGCCCTCCCCCCTCCCCAAGCCCCTCACGCGCGCCAGCACCCCCCTCGCGCCCGCCCCCGCCGCCCCCCCCGCACCGGACTCGCGCCTGTCGCTGACGTCACTGAACTCAGCCGAGCGACTGCTGAACCCGACGGAGCGCCTACTGACCCCGGAGCGGCCGGAGAGGGTAACCCTGGCGTCGCTGTCCACGGCGCAGGGGATGGTCGGCATCGGGAAGAAATGACGCCTGAGCAAGGAACCCTTTAGTAGCAGTGTGAGGTTCCCCAGGAAGGTTCGGCGGTAGACTGCCAATGGCTACAATGATTTCCAATGGGTTCAAGTTATGCTAAAATAAATTAGACGATAATATCTTGATAATTCTGCTTAAAAAAATGTTTTAGCATAACTAGGTCCAATTGATGTTTCTGTAAATTAATTCTTGTCAAACTTTTTTATAAGACTTGGCTGTGCTCTGCCGTACGTGTAAATAATTTTCTGTATTAAAAAATTGGTTACTACTTACTTAGTTCCTCGTTATGATTTTTATAATTTTATTGAAATAGACAATTTTATCATTAGTTATATTTTTAATTTATCATAGTGCTGATTTTTTAATAGTCAGATGACTTTTACCTGATGGATAATTATGACAGTTTGACATATTTTCTATACAAAAATTGTCATTTATTCCTCAGATAAAAGTTAATCACTATTGAAAAAAAAATCAATAAAAAAACCAAAGAATAATAAATAAGTGTGTATATAAATGTAGCAATGTAATTTTTTCACACTTTACCCAGACTTGCAGTTTCCTCTAAAAATCTGAAACTATTATTAGAAAATATAATTAGAAATGAGTTCAGCAGCAATTCATTACGAAACATAGGAACAATACGAATAATTGTAAGATTTTACATGTCTATCACTTTTCTAGCTTATTGTGACAATTTTTTTTAAATAATATCCTTAAGGCTACGTACAGTCGCCAGCAAAATTGCATGGGTACCTTAGTGTCTATTTTCCCGTGAACGTTTGAATTCAAGTTTTCGAAAATAAACTAGATGGCGTTGGTTTCTTCACAACTATGACTAATTTACGAAACGTAAGTAAGGAGTTAGGAAGAAACGAAGGAATTACAAGGCTAATACATTTATCTAATTGTTACATTACAATTAATAGCATACGTAGCTTAAATGATAAAAATAATAATAGAAACCGATAGGAACATATTTATGAAGCTAACGAGTGGGTATTTTAATAATTAATTTAATATTCGAATTGGTAGGTAGTTACTTAGCAACAGGAAAAAAGAGCAGATTCATTGCAGGTAAACAGGCTCGCCTTGTGGGCTCGCAAAAAAAGGCACTATAAAAAATTATAGAGGTTTATTTCTTACAGTTTATTATTCAAATTTAATAGTCAATTTATTAAATATTATAGGTATAACATTATAATATTATGAAGTTATTGAGGCGATAGCTTAAGTATTCGTTTCCAAAATCGGAAAGAGGATTGAAGCTTATGTAACCTCAATAAAAACAAACAGCAGCCTAATTGCGGAACGCCAAATCGTCAAATGATTCTGATCAGTTGGCTTCATTTCTATCACAATTGGCTTCATTTTACGATTTTCGAATTGCGAAACTCTAGTTTCTGCGCAGGGTCTTAACGTTCATAATTAGTTTCATAATAAACTAGAGTTTCGCAATTCGAAAATCGTAAAATGAAGCCAATTGTGATAGAAATGAAGCCAACTGATCAGAATCATTTGACGATTTGGCGTTCCGCAATTAGGCTGCAGGAGACCAGGTTATTTTATTACAAAGGTCAAACGGATTAAATGGATACTAAATAAGTAGGCTAAAAACTACAAAATTGCCCAAAAACATATCAAATGGTTAGTAGGCAACATAAAAAACTAAAAACTATGTTGTTTAAACACTTTTTAAATTATTAAAAATACGTAAGTTATAGTTTATACACACATAACCAGGTCTCCAGTCAATATAAATAATATTATCTAAGTATAATTATTTAGCTCGTAGCTACGTAACCACTTGTGTATCGCGTAGGTATTATTTCGACGCCACAAACATAAGCGTCCGTGTTCACTGGACTTAAAAGTTTTTCCATCTGTAAAGACGACATTACTCCAATCGAAGTTTATGTGATCCAAAGCGAATTGTAATCTTGCCCTTTTATGGTTTACCGTGAGCAAGGGTTTCACAGCATGCCTCCGCGGCACAAGTTTTGACGCTGCTCCGTGTCAAAACTTGTGTCAAATAAACCAGCATAGTGGTTCAGCGGCAGAAATCCATTTTCTTCATACTGCCTTATCATGGTTTGATGCTGCAATGTGTTTTATAAGTCGTGGTCTACCAGTTCTTTGATGGTGTTTCAAAGAATCCTCCTCTTCAAATCGTCGTACTCAAAGAACAATTGTTTTTCTCTGCAACAATAAAACAGAAATATATAATACCCAATAATGATTATTATGTAGTATAGTAACAAAAAAATAATGCAGTTTTTAATATAAAAGTGTAAAAATAAAACTACTTACGTTTACACCGGTCTCTGGCTATTTCTGACAAGTTTTTGGCTTGATTATTCAAAGCAATTATTTGAGCTCTTGTAACGAAATCAATATTATAACTCGTGCTCGTTTTGGTAAAATAAGTAATCCGCCTGATCATAAATAAAAACTGAACAAAAGGCACTCGAACGAGGTAATCGAAATGAACTTAGCGAACGATCAATTGAACTGTCATAAATCTTCGATCTAAGTATTATTCATACCACCTACCAATTATTTATAAATCCATATTCAATCTACCTTCTCAAGTTTGAAAACTAAAACTTAGAAAATCAGATACCTACCTACTTATAAATTGATATTCAATTTTAACATAGTAGGTTAATAATTAGGAACAATTTTCTTTAAAAGAAACTACTAATTATAAATTGTTGAAGAGACAAAAAGAAACTGCAAAAATATTTTATCATATAAAGCAAAGCAACGCCATCTAATAACAGCATAATTCAATTTTGTTAGTCGTTAACTGGCTTTACGCTAGATGGCGTCATTTCTCGCTTCATACGATTTTGTTTCTGTACTACCCATGCACTTTTGCAGCCTACCGTACACACGGCTACACATAACCAGTATAAGCTGACTTCTGATTGTACGAAAAACCTATACAGTGCGAGGTCAGCTAAAATTGGACATGTATAGCTTGATGTGTAGCCGTGTGTACGCACTGACAAGTGGCTTGCGAGTCACCTTGAGAGTAGCGAAGTGAAACGAACGCCTTACGTGTATCGAAGGATGTTGGTGTGTGTCGCTTTACGCGCTAAGCAAGCTACCTGTCAGTCCGTACGTAACCTTACTGAACGACCCATCCAATTAAATTCCCACTGTAAATAATGTCAATACCAATAATAAAAAAAGAAACTGTGTCTAATGGAAACGTAAATATTATTAACGGAAAAATAAATCAATTTAATTTTGCAGTTTACAAAAATTATTTTAAAAAAATACTGTAAACATTTTATTGTTAATTACAACTCGGTATTTATTAAGTAATTTCACTGTAATTACATGCAATTTAATTTTTAAATGTAAAGAGAGTTGTGACATTTCTGTATCATTATGTTTTATTATGATTTTAATAGTAATTATTGTAAAAATGTATTATGTAGTAATTTATTTCTTTTTGTTAACAAAAAATATTTGTAATTTTAATTTTCAGTGAGACATAATTATTAATAATGGACTGTTAAAAGTACAGTCAGCATCATAAATACATGGTCACTTATTAATACATTATTAAATCTTCGAATCTAAATGTAAAATACAATAATATTAAATTATAATAATATATAACAGTTAAGTATACGATGACTTATGATCATGTATTTATTATGTTGATAGAAAAATAATAATAATGTATTTAGTTAGACGCTTTTCAAAGATATTTTAATAGGTAATAACTGCTAAAATAAACGTCTGTTCACGTTGAAGTTTGTACATGTAGAAAGTAAATAAATCAGCACTTTTCAATATTTCAGCACTTCTTGACTCTCACAGTTACGTCCTCTGCACCGTAATTGAGTAACACACTTTCAATCACAACCCGAGGGTTTTTAACCAAATTTCTAATCCATTACTGCATAGGTTTGAAAAAATCGACTGGTCAACAACGTTAAATAACGCAATGAACGTGGCTGAACTGTCATATTGAAAGGCATTGCCATCGATTTCCATTGTAAGTATGTTACGCAATTACCGAGTTTAGGGCATATTTTTCACACTGGTTGTACAAGTCTGTTTTTCTAATGTAATATTAAAGATACTTCGCGTTACAACCATTCGTAGCCTATACCTACCCCAAGAAAACGTGTATATTTGTTTATAAACGATGCTTAGAGTAAGTTATGATTAGTTTAAACGTCTCTAAACTAAGCAACGTTTATAAATAAACCCATTATTAACGTTAATTATAATGACGTAATAACTATTATTTCCTTGTGTAATAAAGTGCAATATTAATAATAATCGGTGTATAAAATTTCGAATTTAATAACTATTAAGATTTAGCAAAATAATGGTTTTAGTTCAGAATAAATAACTGCGTATTTGCGTCGAATTGATGAAATAAAAAAGTGTTAGAAATATTTTATGGTGTTTCCATTTTAACTACCTACCCCTTTTTTGCCTATGTATTAAGTCTACAGGGTCAAATTAAATTAGTTAGCGACACTCCGCAGACACGATATCACACGGTTATAAAATAAAAAATAAAATATTTGTCTGTAAAGTCGGTTTACGGACGATAATTTTACGTGATAACGTCATAAGAAAACATGCCTCTCTATCGCTTGTTCCGCGCTCTCGCTTGCACGCTCGGCTCAGGCAAAGCGTGACAATGAGTCATGCTTGTTCGTGCGTGCAGCCGTGCAGCCGGCGTTCATCGATATTGTTGCGCGCCACAATGCCTACCACTAGCGCCATCTAGTATCGAGTAGCAGAACTAGTGGTCAAGATGCTTCTAGAAATTTCGACAGTAGAACTTTCCAGAACTATCGACGTGTGGTCGGTCGGAACCGGCATGTACTCGAACATTCTAGATGTTTCTACGGTAGAAGGTTCTGGAACTATCCGAGGCCTATATAAGGCCGGTGTGCCTGCGAGCCGGAATCAGTATTGGATAAGCGATACAAGCGATAACATCGAAGCGATCTTCAAGTGCGACTTTCAAGTGATCTTGTAGTGCGATTGTGTTTTATTGTTAGTGTGTTAAAGTTGTAATTTGTGTTTTTAATTAAAGTGTCTATTTTTGGTTATTAAATCGGCAGTTTTTATTGTCACGAACCCCAAGCTCGTAACAATTGGTGTCAGAAGCAAGGATTAAAATCATGCCGATTCTACCGAAGGACGACATGGAGGGCATCCGTACCCGGAGTCAACGCCAGCAAGAGACGGACCAGAGGCGATTCGGTGGAGCAACGCCACAGACGTCGGAGGGCCAACTACCAATCACGGAGGCCGGCCCGTCCACAGCTGCTCCAGCATCATCAGCACCAGATTTTGCTGCTCTGATGATGATGCTGCAGGAGCAGTCTCGCCGTCAGGGAGAACAGACCCGCCGACAGGAGGAACAGGCTCGTCGGTTGGAAGAACAGCTCCAGCGGGACAAGGAGGAACAGGCCCGCCGACAGGAGGAACAGGCTCGTCGGCTGGAAGAACAGCTCCAGCGGGACAAGGAGGAACAGGCCCGCCGACAGGAGGAACAGGCCCGCCGACAGGAGGAACAGGCTCGTCGGCTGGAAGAACAGCTCCAGCAAGATAAGGAGGAACAGGCCCGCCGTCAGCAGGAGCAGTCCCGCCGACAGGAGGAGCAGATGCTCCTTCTGAAGGAACTTCACGCTACCTTCGGGAAAGACATAAAGGAGGTGAAGGATAAGGTTGCTCAACACGACAACCGCCTATTGGAAGCTGAAACCCGAATCGACCAAGTGAATAATCGGGTTGACAACGTGATGGCTGATGTGAAGGAAACCGTGATGGCTGACGTGAAGAAAACCGTAATGGCTGATGTGAAGAAAACGCTGGATTACCTTAAACTTGAGGACGGAATCGCAGCCCCCGTAGCTACAACACCTTCGCTACGTGGATTTAAAGTGCCACCATTCGACGGAACTTCTTCCTGGTCGGCCTACAAAGTTCAGTTTGAGGCTGTTATGAAGGCGAACGGGTGGAATAAGAGTCAGGCCATGACTGCCCTCACCCTAGGCCTGCGCGATCAGGCCTTAACTGTGCTGGAAGCTCTCAGCAAAGAAGTGACTTACGAGCAGCTCCTTGAGGCATTGGAGGCTCGGTATGGTGACGCTCACCTGGAACACGTGTATCGTGCGCAGCTCAAGGATCGTGTGCAACGCAGTAACGAAACCCTGCAGCAGTGGGCCCTTGAAGTGGAGAAGCTGGTTCGTAAAGCTTACCAGTCCTTGCCTGCGCTTATTGATGGGAACCTGGTGCAGGTATTTATCGACGGCATCCGCGACCTTGAAGTCAGAGCTGCTGTAAGGCTCGGTCACCACGGGACGCTTAAGGACGCCTTGGCCCATGCACTGGAGGTGGAAGCTGTGCGGCAGGATCATCGTTCCCTTCGCGTCAGGGAGGTTGCAGCGGCTACAGTTCGCGACCGCAACAAAGGATACAGCCCTAGGTGCTATGGCTGTGGGGAAAGGGGCCACCTTCGATCTAGTTGCCCTAAGCGAACTGAAGAAAGAGAAGACCGAGCTCCAGAGGGTAGTGCGGCTAACAGCACCGCCCAGCACCAGCAGCAGGGAAACGAGTAATAGCCAGGACTGCGGGGCGGGTGCTGGCTGATGCTCAAAGAGCCCCAAGGATTTCGATCACTCAAACCCATGACGGGAACAGCTTAATCATCAAGGGCGAGGTCAACGGAACGCCGTGTAAGCTGACCATAGATACTGGAGCCTCTCGTACGGTCGTCAGTTCCCAACTTATAAGTCGGTTCCTTGGGGACTCCGCATACAACCGAGAACGCATTAATTTGGTAACAGCCACCGGTCAGCGTATACCCGTCCATGGAGAGAAGAAGATGGTGTTGAAGCTAGGCAACAGAATCTACCTGCATAATGTCATCGTGGCTGATATAATGGACGATTGCATCTTGGGCCTTGACTTTATGAGGAAGAATTATTGCGAGATTGACGTCAAGCAAGGTGTTTTGAAATGTGGACAAGAGGAACTTTTTATGAAAGGGGCATTACCAGGGAATGTGTACAGTCTTAAACAGATTGTTCTTCCGCCGAGATCAGAAACGATTGTGCCGGTAAGTCTTCCTCGGAATCCTGGGCAAACTAATCGTTGTGTACTCGTGGAAAGGGTAGACAATGACCTTCCATGGAAAGTGGCACGAACTTTGGTCAGAGCCACCGACATCTCAGGGGTACGTGTGCTGAACCTTTGTGATCAGGAACAGATTATAGAAAAAGGCACACTTGTTGGTACTTGCGAGGAAGTGGATTGGTTGCGACGATGCCAATATCTATCGACTGGGACCCTCAGCAAGGATGTACAAACGAAAGTGTCCACACTTTTAGAAGACTGCCGCAGCGCTCTGTCCCAAAATGAAATGGTCAAGGCGAAGAAGATGTTACTCAAGTACGCCGATGTTTTCTCGTCAAACGATGCTGACATCGGGAAGACTGGCTTAGTTCAACACAAAATAAACACAGGAGAAGAGTTGCCTATCCGTCAGCGGCCAAGGAGATTGCCGGTAGCACGTGAAAAGGAAGTGGAAACCATGATTGAAGGAATGGTGAAGGATGGTGTTATTGAACCTTCATCTAGTCCATGGTGTTCACCTGTAGTGCTGGTAAGGAAGAAGGACGGCAGCATGCGGTTTTGTGTTGACTATCGTCGTCTGAACGACGTTACGAAGAAGGACAGCTATCCTTTGCCAAGAATTGACGACACACTGGACATGCTTACTGGAGTAAAGTGGTTTAGCACTCTAGACCTGAAAAGTGGCTACTGGCAAGTTGAAATCGATCCCAAGGACAAGGAGAAAACTGCGTTCTCGACAGGAAAGGGTCTTTGGCAATTTAAAGCTATGCCGTTTGGATTGTGCAATGCTCCGGCAACGTTTGAAAGGTTGATGGAACTTGTACTTACCGGGCTAATTGGCGATGCCTGTCTGGTCTACTTGGATGACATCATCATTGTAGGCCGCACGTTTGAAGAACATCTTCAAAACCTGGAACGCGTGCTCATGAAGATCCAGAGTGCCAACCTCAAGTTAAGTCCGAAGAAGTGTTCACTATTCAAGCGACAAGTTAGCTTTTTGGGGTATGTAGTGTCGGAAGAAGGTATCCGCACGGATCCTGAGAAAATCACCGCTGTCAAGGATTGGCCAGTTCCAAAAGACAAGACGCAGGTCAGGGCATTTTTGGGTTTGTGCTCTTATTATCGGCGATTTGTTAAGAACTTTGCGGATATAGCCAAACCCCTGCACAAGCTAACCGAGGAGAAGCGACACTTCTGCTGGGATGAAAGTTGCAACATCGCATTCCAGGAGTTAAAGGACCGACTGTGCAAAACACCTATTTTGGGGTACCCTGATGCAGGCAAGGAATTTATAGTTGACACAGATGCAAGTGACATAGGACTTGGTGGTGTATTGTCTCAACGGAACGGTGATCAAGAGGTTGTAATAGCGTACTTCAGCAAGTCGTTGTCAAAGCCGGAACGGAACTATTGTGTCACGAGACGGGAATTGCTTGCCGTGGTAAAGTCATTGCAGCATTTTAGCAAATATCTTTTGGGGCGGAAATTCCACTTACGAACTGACCATGCTGCACTGAAATGGCTATTGCAGTTCAAAAATCCAGAAGGACAAGTTGCGAGATGGATTGAACTACTGCAGGAATACGACTTCGAGGTCGAACATCGCAGCGGAAAATCTCATGGCAACGCAGATGCATTGTCAAGAAGACCTTGTCCTGAAGACTGCAAGCATTGTACTAGGCAAGAAAGTAAAGAAGTCGTACCTGTGAGGATGCTTAAGACAGACCTCAGCAACGAGTGGAAGGAAAGCCTACAACATGCACAGCAGGAAGATTCAGACCTCAAGCCGATTATTCAGTGGATGAAGGCCAGTGCACCTAAGCCCACGTGGAGCGACGTCTCAGCGATGAGTTCGATCACAAAAAGCTATTGGGCCCAATGGGACAGCTTGGTGATTCAGGATGGAGTCCTGTGCCGTAAATGGGAAAATGCTCGGGGAGACAGCTGTCATTTGCAAATGGTTGTCCCTAAAGCTCAAGTACCGGATGTTCTACTGCTGTACCATAATGGTTGTTCAGGAGGCCATCTGGGAGTTAAACGGACCCTACTGAAGATACGCGAACGGTTTTACTGGGTCCACTGTCGGGACGATGTCAAGGACTGGTGCCGCAAATGTACGAGTTGTGCAGCTGTAAAGGGACCTCAGACTCGTAGTAGAGGTGCATTGAAATTGTACAATGTTGGTGCACCATGGGAGAGGATAGCCCTAGATGTTGCGGGACCATTCCCGGAAAGTGAACGTGGTAACAAGTATTTCATGGTTGTAATGGATTACTTCACTAAGTGACCGGAAGTCTTCGCCATTCCAAACCAAGAAGCTTCAACAGTTGCAGATAAACTGGTTCATGAAGTCTTCTGCCGTTTTGGAGTACCTTTAGAGATTCACAGTGATCAAGGAAGGAATTTTGAATCCCAAATATTCCAGGAAACTTGTCGAGTTATGGGTACTCATAAAACGAGAACAACTTCTTACCACCCACAATCGGATGGAATGGTGGAACGATTTAATCAGACATTGGAGAGATACCTGGCAAAAGTTGTGGAAAATCGGCAACGAGATTGGGACAAGCACATACAACCGTTTTTGTTGTCATATCGAAGTGCTGTTCACGAAAGTACATCGGTGACACCAGCTTTCGCAAACTTTGGAAGGGAATTACGGCTGCCTGCAGACCTGATCACCGGAATACCACCTGATGCCCCACGCAGTATAACCGATTATGCGAATGACTTGCGGAACAAAATGAATGACATCTATGAGCACGTCAGACAATCGGGCCAGCAAATGTCTGAGAAGATGAAAACCCGTTATGACCGCAAAATGAACAATAAAGGGTTCGACGAAGGATCACTAGTGTGGTTGCACAATCCAGTCCGCAGCAAAGGGAAATCTCCTAAGCTTCAAGCTAAATGGGACGGACCGTATCGGATTGTGACAAAGATCAATGACGTGACCTACCGGATACAGAAAGGTGCAAGAGCTACTCCTAAGATCGTCCATGTGGATCGACTGGCGCGTTATTATGGGGCCGATAATGCTCGGGACGAGCATGTCTTAGGAGGGGGCAGTGTTGCGCGCCACAATGCCTACCACTAGCGCCATCTAGTATCGAGTAGCAGAACTAGTGGTCAAGATGCTTCTAGAAATTTCGACAGTAGAACTTTCCAGAACTATCGACGTGTGGTCGGTCGGAACCGGCATGTACTCGAACATTCTAGATGTTTCTACGGTAGAAGGTTCTGGAACTATCCGAGGCCTATATAAGGCCGGTGTGCCTGCGAGCCGGAATCAGTATTGGATAAGCGATACAAGCGATAACATCGAAGCGATCTTCAAGTGCGACTTTCAAGTGATCTTGTAGTGCGATTGTGTTTTATTGTTAGTGTGTTAAAGTTGTAATTTGTGTTTTTAATTAAAGTGTCTATTTTTGGTTATTAAATCGGCAGTTTTTATTGTCACGAACCCCAAGCTCGTAACAATATATAAGGGGCGTCGCCCGCACGAGCTAGAGTGCCCCTGGCTGGAGGCTTTGAGTTTACTTAAGCAACCACAGGATAGTCCGGTTAAGTAGTCACGACCTCTATAGGTCAACTACGAGATGCCAATTAGAAAACAAAACAAAACAACGAGCTAGAGTCGAGGCAGCGGCGTCGAGGCGCGGGCGCACATTTTCTATAGGAATAAAAATAAATAGGTATGTGAGCGCACTGCCATTTATTCCTATAGAAAACGTGCGCCCGCGCCTCGACTCTAGCTCGTGTGGGCGACGCCCCTAAGACGTTGTCACCTCAAAAAAATTTGTTATTTTTTGGAGGTCAACGATGTTGTGTTGTTGAGAAAATCTGTTTTCTTTTACTATATCGTGTTTAGACCGACACCAAACACGTCTGTGAAGATTATACAAAAAAAAAAACTGATTTTTTAAACTGACATTTAAACTCACAAAAATATCAAATTGATTTCTTCTTTATTTTATTGTGATTAGATATCGATAAGTACCCATCACGTCTGCGGAGTTTTGCTAGATAAGTGATATTGACCCTGTATAATACATTCATTTATTTATAGTTAACTAGCTACGCCCCGCGGTTTCACCCTCATAAGGGATAAAAAGTAGCCTAATGTTAATCTAGGGTGTCAGCTACCTCCATACAAAATTTTATCAAAATTGGTCCAGCCGTTTGAGCGTGAAGAAGAAACAAACATATAAACACACACACACTCACAAAGGGGTTTGAAGGTTTTGGCCCTAAAATCAGCCGCCATTTTGATTTATTTTCAGAATCGCGGTGCACAACAAAAGTTATATATTTAGATAGAGGACACTTATACGAACAAAAAATGTTACGTAACATAATATCCTAAAGCGTCAGGTTTCGGAGTTATTCACCGAAATAAAAGTCGAAAACAACAAGGATTTTTTTGTTTTTTTTTCCCTCCAGGTAAGCATATTGAACTATTGAGGTAATAGAAACGTTATGAAACCTTTATGGAGAAGAAACAAATGAAGAATAGACATTTTTTAAATAAATAATTAAACACGGCAATTTATAATTCGTTTTTTAATCCCAGAGACTAATCTGACAAGTGTAAAGTCAAACTTCTATACTAAAAAAAAAAAACGAAAACACAAAAGACTTAAATGTCAGATTAGTCTCTGGGATTAAAAAACGAACTATAAATTGCCGTTTTTAATTATTTGTTTAAAAAATGTCTATTCTTCATTTGTTTCTTCTCCATAAAGGTTTCATAACGTTTCTATTACCCCGATAGTTCAATATGCTTTCCTGGAGGGAAAAAAAACAAAAAAATCCTTGTTGTTTTCGACTTATATTTCGGTGAATAACTCCGAAACCTGACGCTTTAGGATATTATGTTACATAACATTTTTTGTTTGTATAAGCGTCCTCTATCTAAATATATAACTTTTGTTGTACACCGCGATTCTGAAAAAAATTCAAAATGGCGGCCGACCTTAGGGCCACCCTCCATACAAAAATCTTCTAACCCCTTTCGCCTTTAATCATTAGTGTGATTAAAACGGTACAACACTAATTACGTAAATTAACATAGAGACAGCTTACCTCCTCGAAAAGGTTATTGAAAATCGAATATTTTTATAATAAGTACTAGATTACTTAATTATGTCAATTCAAGGTCGCTCAGCGCGCCATGGAGCGGAATAAACTCGGAGTTTCTTTGAAGGCTAAAATCAGGAATGAAATTATCCGGAAAAGAACCACCCGAAGATCATGCTGTCAAGTCGCGCTGCAAACACCATCAATAAGCTATTAGAGCTTCTCCAGAGCCTGTGTACGACTGAGGTCACTTTATTTCTTATCCATACTAATCCATACCACAGAATACTTAAAGTACTACGTACAGAAAGGACACTTCCTTCCCCGCACTAACATCAGTTACCGCACCTCACCCCGCACTTCGGCGTATTCGTCGCAGTTCTTTAACAAGAGCGCTCGCAAACACAAGTACCTCACGCACACATTCATACGTATACAAACGTCATTTTTTAATGTAGTAGTAGTAGGTGATTATTTTGTCAGCGTTGTATGGAGTGTCCGGGGTGTGTCCATACTTCCATACTATAAGTACTTAATATTATAAATTCGAAAGTAACTCTATCTATCGGTGGATTTTTTTGCCCATTCTTCTCCACACGAAAACTACCTTACCTATTTTAAGGTAATTTTTGACGTTCAAAAGCGCCTTTTATGTGCCTATTTGAAATAAATGCTTTGACTTTTGACTTTATCTGTCTGTATGTTACCTTTTCACTCCTAAACCACTGAACCGATTTAGATGAAATTTGGTATAGAGATGTTTGAGTCCCGGGGAAGGACATAGGATAGTTTTTAGCCCGATATTCCCACGTGATCGACGGTTATGCGGGTGAAACCACGGGGCGCAGCTAGTTATCAATAATGGCAATGCCTTTCATGTTGACATCTCAACAACATTGCGGTGCTGAACAAAGGACTAATTTCTCAGTAAACCTTATTGAGTAAGTATAACACTGCTAAAACCGCAAACGAGGTTAAATCACAATGAACCTGCGAATGGCAATGAAGTACTTACCTAGTATAAAAGGTCAAACATTGTTAAGCCACAACAATTATATTATTCATTAAATATATAAAACCTTTAAGTCCTTTGTACACGACAGTTTCTTTATAGTACGGCGCGCGGCGTATAAAGGGCGCTACACACGGCTAAGATACTATAATATTTTATCTCAAGATACAATATAGCTCGCCATACAATTCAATGGACCATTACACACGACGGAGATAATATTTATTTCATATTCCATTGAATTGTATGGCGAGCCATATTGTATCTTAAGATAATATATTATAGTATCTTAGCCGTGTGTAGCGCCCTTAAACCGCGCCGTAGAAAAAATGTGTCCGTCAACAAGCTTCCATAATGATCCATACAACACTGACGACCGTGCCTACACCACGTTACCCGTGCTCCCGGTGGGTCGACCAATCACACGACGAATTAGCCGTAGTTTTTCACGGCAAGAAAGACGTGTGTGTAGAAAGGGCCTAAGGCAACGATGGCTTACAAAGATATAGTGACAAAAATTTAAAAGAGTATGCTCCAATGGTTTAAGGTCGTAGCACACGTATCAAATCGGAAAGATATCGGCACCGTATCAACTCGAGCCGTTCTTTGTATGACACTCCCTATTGCAACGCACACTAATTGGAATCGTAACGTAATCGCCTCGCTTTGGGACAAGTTCACGAACCGCGGTGCGGTGCGATTCGGCACGTCGTCCCCGCGCTTACGGCTCGTTGTCACCGCGCTTACTTCTCTCCGTACCCGAGCTTACGTCTCTTCGTGCAGCCTTGCCTCCGGCCTGCCTGCTGCACCATCAACTAGCGCTCGGCGAGCCGTAAGCGCGGCGTCCCTAACCGTAGCCGAGTCGACGTATCGGAGCTTCTGATCCGCTTTGGTTACGTGCTTACGTTAGGTTGACGCCTGTTTGTTTGACGGCGACGCGAAAGGCGATACGGTGCTGATCCCTTTCCGATTTGATACGTGTGCTATGACCTTTAGTCATCCTGAGAGGATTAATGCAAGGCGACTAACAAAACGTATTTACAAGACAGATGTGGTCATGTGAGTGGAAACGCTGGAGGGGACGCCCTGGAGGGGACGCCCTGGAAGAACATTATAGTGACCCTGTCGGTGATGTTTTTCAGAAAGGTCACGTGCGTAGTACAGTCAACAGCAAAATTAGATGATGAATTGAGTTTATAACTTTTGGAGTCAAAACTTATCACGAATATATGGCAGCTGTACTAGTAATTTACAATCACATACTTTTGAATCACTCCGAAGCCACACAGTTCTGACGCGAACTCCGTTTATTAGTATTGAATTTCTGATTTTCATCATCTACTTTTGCTGTTGACTGTACTCGATGCATAATGGACGTAAACAAAACAAAAGGAGTAGGTATGTAAACACCCCGTTGGTCCCGTGATCGCGAGCACGACTGTTGTGCGTGGGCCCTGGGTTCGATTCCCAGGTAGGGCAGTGTTATTGAGTTTTCCGTTAGGATATATTTAAAAACAATATAAAAACGCTATTACTAAACAAAGCACATTACTCTGTTACTGAATATTTACAGGATAAACTTATATAATGTTACTGCATACGATATTTTAAAATAATGTCTTTTAATGTTAAATTCTAGTTTGTGTATTTGTAAAATTGCATGCCTTAGGGTAGGATATGGCTAATGGACACTATTGTTTGTATGAGACCCTTTCTTTTGTACCCATATTCGCAAATTAATAAATGATTATGATTATGATAGGAATTTCTCATTAGCAGCCCGGAGTTTGGAAGTTGGTGGTGTGTGCCTCGGAAAGCACGTTAATTAAGTCGTTGGTCCTGCGCCTGGTCTCTCTCCGGTCGTGTCGGATTGCCGTCCCATCGGACTATGAGAGTAAAGGAACAGGGAGTGCACCTGTGTTTGCGCACACACTTATCCATACTAATCCATACTAGTGATGGCGCCAAACAAGTAGCCGAATTTTACATTTAGATTGCCATCAACACGCTAAAAAGAAGATCCATACTAATATTATAAATTCGAAAGTAACTCTGTCCGTCTGTCTGTCTATAGAGATAGTTCGAGTCCCGGGAAAGGACATAGGATAGTTTTTATCCCGATATTCCCACGGGATCGAAACTTATGCTGGTAAAACCGCGGGGCGCAGCTAGTGCACTATAATATCTCCTGAATACCTGGCTAGTCTCCGTTGAGATGGGTCACCGTGACCGAAATCGGTCGGGGGGGATTATTTAGGTATGTAAGAATCGTAGCAAGTGGCGTTCTGTAGTTTCTGCTTACCCTCATGGGAAGATGGCGTGAGTTTATGTTATGTTATAAAACCTTCCATTAACAGATAACAGTCGAGGTCGGTGGTGGTGGACCACAGCGAAGGTAATGTGACGATCTGACCAGGTTTGCCAATTTTTATTTTAAAAGTCTTTATTATTAACATAATAATACAAAGTGCATACAATAAGATCTAATTGTTTACAACCATAATACGTAAACAAGTTCTTAGGCTAACTTACCTTTACAAACATTTTACACTGAGTTTACTATTTTAGTAATAAACATTCTACAAATAAGTCCATAAGAAGACCTGCATATATATATACATAGCACTGATTTTATAAAATCCGTACTAATATTATAAATTCGAAAGTAACTCTGTCTGTCTGTCTGTATGTGACCTTTTCACGCCTAAACCACTGAACCGATGAAATTTGGTATACTTAGAGATAGTTTGAGTCCCGGCGAAAGACATAGGATAGTTTGAAAGGAAAAGGGGAGGCCTTTGCCCAGCAGTGGGACACAATATAGGCTAACAGAAAAAAACAGTAAACCATGTTGTTGGAACCCAGGCCTCAAAAAAACTATGACAACATCAAAGTAAATTATTACTCAGAGAACCTCTTCAAATTCATTGACACAACATTTATCACTAATTTTATAAATACTACATGAACTAATACGTTCATGCAAATTATTGTTTGTTACTATAAAATGGTAGTTAGCGGCGTTTGTGTATATCATTTGAGAAATAATTGCATCCATTAGATTCCCCGTAACAAAATTATAATATCAGAGGTAGGTAATGGCTCAGTAGGTAGAACCTCTTTAGTATAATTGATGGTATTAGAACTACTAATTCTACAGCACTGTATGCGTTTATAAACCTAGACACTTTTTCTGAACACAGGCCTCCTACAATCATCGCTAACCCTTCACCCTTGTTTAATAATTTAGAAACAACAACACGTGCCCCCTTATTCAAAAACACTCGATATGCTTCCGTATCGTATCGAACATTAATCATTGTTATCGTAGGAGTCTTCTCAATGCTGTTCACAAGTCCATAACCCGAAAATTTTGTCAGTTTAAATCAAATAGACGCCCGCTATTCTTCTAACAGCCATTTGCTGTTGAGGGGAAGTCAAATCAGGTTATCGAAATGTCAGGTTTTCGAAACGATAGCCTGTCGTATGGTTGTGAATCTCTGGTGGGGATTGTTACTTATTTTTCCAAAAATCCCCACCAGGCTGAGTTTATTTAACTAGAGGGGATTTCTGAAAAAAAAAAACATACAATCCCCACTGGTGGGGATTTCTCGAATAAACCGCTTTATCGACTGCGCTAATAGCGGCACCCTGAAAGGCTGAAAATATTGCGTAACACATTACCAGTCACAGTCTGAATTAATTTTATTTTATTTTCTTATGTTCGAAAAATTTGTACTCCATAACGTAAACAACGCGATGAATGTCGTTGAACTGTCAAAATGAAAGCCATTCCTACTGCTAGTATGTTACGCAATTACCCCACGGATTCCATCACCAATAACATAACATCCGCCTGTGTTACCTAAAGTACACCCACATTTCGCCAGTTATATTCAAGTCCCATGTAATAGGGGGCGAGCTTATTGCCATCAACCGGGCACAAATCCAGACTCCGGACTGCTACTGAGAGATGTTACAAATGGAAAACCCCAATGACGCTGCCGGACCATGGAATCCTGAACCCAGTACCCTAATTGTGTAACACACTATCAGTCATAGACATTTAAAAAACAGCTCTTTCATATACATGTAATACCGTCAAACAGGGTGAATAGGGATGCAGGGGTGAATCGGGACGAAACTTTAAATGCGATTTTAGCGTTAAAATAATATAGTTTGTTCCCAACAAGGGCACTTAATCGTTAATTATAATACAGTAAACACATTAGAGTCCTTTTTGGCAACAAACCATTATTATTTCAATGTTAAAATCGCATTTAAAGTTTCGTCCCGATTCACCCCTGCATCCCTATTCACCCCGTTATAATACTCTACGTCTATTAGTCTTAGCCTGAATTATTTTGAAAGATATTGCTAATTTAGTGCTTCATAATTATGTCTAAAAAAATCGTCTGCTAAACTATATAAAAACGCAATAAATGTTGTTGAACTGTCAAAAATTGCTGCTGATGCGCAATTACCTTGCAGGACCTCATGCTCAGCAATAGCGCTTGCGACCACTAGACCGAAGAGGCAGATCGCGAATTATTCTTTTAAATTCGTGTCAAACTAAGTACTTGTTTCAAATTACTCTTATACAAAATAAGGATGAAAAGCACTGTACAAGTTGAAACACGGACAGGCCCTCAGGCTCCCTCTAACAAAGAAACATCACATCTTAAATATTCCTGAAAACTGACAGCTCTTTGACGTAACATTACAAAGCTTGCCTTCGCCATTATGACATTTGACGCATCTTTGTTGTGTTCACAAAGCGATCGCCAGAAGCAATTCGAGCTCTTGCAGAGACGTCCGCCAGTCACCACGGCTGACAACGTTGTGGCGGTTTGGTTCGCAATTTGAAATACGTCGCTCGCCCGCGGCCAATCAGCTTTGAGAACGTCATGACGTCATATCGTACTGTTTCTTTGCAAAGATAAATCAAAGCCATTGTTTTAATCATTTTCTTTCGGGTATCAATCAACCTTCGACAAAGGCCTATAAAGAAAAATAATTTTGAGTAGATATCAATCTCAATCTGAATCATTTAGAAGGATATTACTGATCCATTGCTTAAAATGTTCGAAAAATTTGTCTGGTTAGCAATGTAAATAACGCAATGAATGTTGCTGAACTGTCAAAATGAAAGCCATTGCTACTGATAGTGTGTTTCGCAATTACCCCGTAGGTGTGCCTAAGTGCCCAATTTTCGCCGATTGACACAAAAAATAAAAGAATTCCCTCCCCTCAGGCTCTGCATCTAGACTGAACTCTCAGAGCCTTGCCCATCACTTTGATGAAGTGAAGCGCGGTAATTAAAGGTTGTCATGGCAACGCGTCCGTCCGTCACGCAACAAGCACCATTCGCAAAGCGATGGAGTTCCATTTATGATGCGTGGTGGCCATGGTCTCGGTGAAATAGTAGGACTTTTATTTAATTTCCTTCAAAGTACCCATAGGTACATATAGGTACAGAGTTTTTTGATAAAACTGCTTACAAAAGCGCAGCACATTTTGCGATAAAATGTCATGTAGTAAGTACATCGGACGATGAGTGGTCACCGCCGGGCGCTACTTGGTCTGTAACTGGGCGCCAGCTATCCGTTGGACATTCATAATACCAGACGCACAGCTTTTCTATGACCAGTCGGCCCAGTACGAAAGCGGGGAGTAAGCGTAACGAATTTAAAATTGAAAATCCTCGTTTCGCAATTAATATCTACTTAGGTTAAATACTTATCTATGAGCAATGGTGGCCCAGTGGTAACGGCCACGACTTATGAGTTGGTCGAAGGTACGAACCCAGACAGGCGCTTTACTTTGTGTAAATTATTTCATCACCACGGCTTTCAAAACAAAGAAGAAAAATATCGTGAGGAAACCGGCATGTTCTAGAACCAAAAATTCGAAGAAGTGATATATCTAACAACCCGCACTGGGCCCCCTCCTTCACACCGAGAGGAGGCCTGTGTCCCAGCAGTGGGAACATTATAGGCTTATTATGCTATTCATATTATTGGTGATGCTCATCATCATCATCATCATTATTTCAGCCGAAAGACGTCCACTGCTGGACATAGGCCTCCCCCGAGCACCTCCACTTCGACCGGTTTTGTGCTTCTCGCATCCAACGAGTTCCTGCGGCCTTCACAAGGTCGTCGGTTTACCTTGTGGGAGGCCTTCCAACGCTACGCCTTCCGGTACGCGGTCGCCACTCCAGAACCTTTCGGCCCCATCGGCCATCTGTTCTGCGAGCAATGTGCCCTGCCCACTGCCACTTAAGTTTGGCAATTCTTCGGGCTATGTCGGTTACCTTGGTTCTCCTGCGGATCTCTTCATTTCTGATTCGATCCCGCAGGGAAACTCCAAGCATAGCCCTCTCCATTGCCCTTTGGGTGACTTTCAACCTTCTAATAAGGCCCATTGTGAGCGACCACGTTTCAGTGCCATATGTCATCACTGGCAACACGCACTGGTCAAAGACTTTCGTCTTGAGACACTGCGGTATGTGGGACGAGAAGATATTGCGAAGCTTCCCGAACGCTGCCCAGCCGAGTCAGATTCGACGATTGACCTCTTTCTCGAAGTTGGACCTACCTAACTGGACAGTTTGTCCTAGGTAAATATACTCGTCCACGACTTCGAGTGTAGCGTCTCCGATCTTCATGAGAGTGGGTGTTACATGGGCATTTGACATGACCTTCGTTTTGTCCATGTTCATTTTTAGACCCACTCTTTCAGAGGCTCTACTGAGGTCATCGAGCATTGTACTGAGGTCCTCCACAGTCTCATTGGTGATGCTAGTTGCGCAAAAATGCTGTACCTAGGAAAGTTGTAATTTTGTAATTTTAATAAAAGAGAAATTTCTCGATTTATCGCCTAACACCTCAACAATTTTATTTAATAAACTAATATGACTTTATTCAACAAATCTTGTATTTTTTATTATTTAAATAGGTAATCGTCCGTATTTACGTAACAATTTACGTCGCACATTTCTGCCTCAGCCTTAGAGACATTGCAAACGTGAAATCCCAGATAATGAAGAATGTCTCATAAGCCTGTAATTTCCTCTTAAAATTATCATTTCAACATTGTACACGAAATTCCTCTCTCACAGTCACCCCACTCGTCCGTCGTGTCCACACACGGTCCGACAAAAGTACTCGACGTAAAGCGGCCCACTCACAGCCGGATTTAATCATCGCACGTCACTCCACAAGTCCGCATCGTGCGCACGGTACGTCGACGACTTTTCGCTTGTCGCACGGAAAAGAGGTGTCAGTCGCAGATTATTAGAGATGTGTTCGATTACAATGTTTGGTCATGTATGACTTTAGTTTATGCTGTACCCTCTAACTTAGTATAATCTTATTGATTGATATTTTATGAAATAGTTCAATAGGGTTAGCTTCGTCTGCGTGTATTTCATATTTCCTCATTTTTAATACAAATATCTTGGATGAAAACTGGCCTATATCCTTCTCCAGTTTGCAGACTACCTATCTGTCAATTTTCATAATGATCGGTTCTGTGGTTTAGGCGTGAAAAGGTAACAGCTACGGACTTTCAGACTTTCGCATAAATTATAAGATCGCGGAAAACATGAGGGACGCACGGAACCAGGAAGTATAACATACATAATCAGCCCATAATGTTCCCACTGCTGGGACACAGGCCTCCTCTCAGTGAAAGGGAGTGGGCCGTAACCCACCACGCGGGCCCAGTGCGGGTTGGCAGATGTCATATCTTCGAATTTTTGGTTCTAGGACATGCCGTTTTCCACACGATGTTTTCCTTCACCGTTTTGAGAGCAGTGGTGATGAAATAATTTACACAAAGTAAAGCGCCTGGATTTGAACCTACGACCTACAACTCATAAGTCGCGGCCGTTACCAGTGGGCTACCAATGCTCGTACCCACCACTGTTCATAAACTAATAATGAATGAAATGCTGATGATGATGATGAAATTAATAAGATTGGTATGAATGGATTTCCCTAGCAATGTTAAGTTACTGTGGTTAAGTACAAAGACTGTGACGTAGGTAATTCCCTCCGGCGCAAAAAGTACAGGAAATTCTGTGCACCAATTAATTCTCTGGAAACTCATACAGTTTCCCTACTAATAATTATATCTTTTAGTTTTACCTTGTCTTATTGTGCAGTGGTTTAAAACCACAGCTGCCGAGGTCTTAGGTTCAATGACAAAGAATATAAACCTAAGCCAAAAATTTTATGGAAGTCAACATATGGGTATACGTTATCAACACTGGTAACCCATACAAGCGTCACACAAACCATTATCAATATACCTACGTAAAACTTATTAATAATTCAGTCATTGTTTATTTTAAAAATATGAATAATAATGCTAATATAAGAAAGCTATGCTAAGCCACGATCAACATCTGTCGAGGCTCTCGTTAGGCGGTCGGATCAAGGGCCTGATTCAGAAGGCAGTATCTCTCGATACGGCTCGTATTGTGAGGAGGTTCCTGTCTCTGGAGCCCTAACCACCGGTAGCTTGGACCCTGCTCCCGACACCGGCGGACTACTATTTTTTTATATTTTTAAATGTTTTTTATACTTATTTTTTTATGTTAAGAAATATTTAAAAATTTAATCAAATAATTATGTAAATAGACAAATAAACGAAATGCTAATATCATCAAAACTTATTACAAACTGATGTCATCGACAAATCGAGGCATTCTTTTAGGACCTTTTACATCATCAAGTGACTGAGATGTTCCTGGCACCCTGACAAAGAACAGCCGATGTATTCTGTACAAATCTCATCGGGAAAACGTAGGTGAAGTGAGCTAGGTCAATAGTGTCAATCTCTACCATCAAGTGGAATTATGTCAGCTCAGTTCAAGCTCAGCCGACGTCATCACCTGCCTATTCTTTTCCCAACTTGTTGGGGTCGGCTTCCAGTCTAACTGGATGCAGCTGAATACCAGTAAATCCCTTAGTAAGACTGGTTGTCGGACTTTCGGGCTTCTGACGACCCGTAACGACTGTTAAAGATCCACGTCCAACATCACGTGCTTTCCTAAACTCGGAGGGTTCTTGTTATATAAAGATGGTCACCCATCCACAGACCAACCGCGGCAAGAGTAGCTTAACCTGATCGATCGACCCATGCGGGTGTTATTACTTAGCCATCAAGCTCCTCTAAGCTCAGCCGATGTATTCTGTAAAAATCTCATGAAAACTTAGATGAAGTACTCGTAAGCTTGAAGTGGGCTGATATTCCACATGGATGACATTATTGACAGCTCACTTCATTAAGTATTCACAGTGAGATTTTTACAGAATACATCGTCATATCACTTCTGGGGTGTCATAAAATGTCAAGGGCCAGGCCAGGCACACACTGGTTCTATACTATGCAAATATATGAACTAAAACAAATATTTTAAATGTTGCTTGCTATATGCGTCATGTCGGTATGTGTCTCCATTATGGGATTTTTAAGGATTCGATGGACCGATGACCTTGTGAAGTCCGAATCGTAGTCGAAGATCGAAGCATCGCTATGCTTGTGGGAGGCCAGTCCAGTAGTGGATGTCTTTCAGCTGAAATGATAGGGTATTCTACCTTAGCATAATCAGCCAATAATGTTCCCACTGCTGGGACACAGGACTCTCTGTGGGAGGGAGTGAGCCATAATCAACCACGCGGGCCCAGTGCGGGTAGATGTTACATGTCTTCGAATTGTTATTTGTTGGTTCTATAAGACATGGCGGTTTTCTCACGATGTTTTCCTTCACAATTTTGAGAGCAGTGGTGATAAAATAATTAACACAAAGTAAAGCATCTGTTAGGGTTCGAACCCTCGACCTTGAAATCGTAAATCGCGACGGTTACCACTGGGCCACTATGCTCTACTACTAGGGCTACCCAGCGGGGCAATTGCGTATTGCGTAACACATATTATCAATCGGAATCGGTTTCATTTTGACATTTCAACAACATTCATTGCGTTATTTACGTGTTGGACAGACAAATTTTTCGATCTTGTGAAGCAGTGGATTAGCAATTTGCTTCGAAATGGTTCCGATTCCGATTGATAGTGTGTTACGCAATTAGGGTGCTGTTTGTTATATGGTTATTAAGACACAAGCCCTGAAGAATTCCAATCGAAAAAAATTACGAACTTCCACACAAACTTTCATCAAAAATCAACATCATAATTTTTTTTTTTTTCAATAGTATTTCCTTTTCTTGCTTCTAGAACCAACGGTTTAGGCTGTGCGTGGTCTATCAGTAAAATTTTCATGTCAGTAAACTTAGTTTTTTTTTTAAATTGAAAAATGCCAGACGTCGCGTCGTCAACTCAACGAGTCTTTTACATCCAGACTCCATGGTTACACCTTATACCCGGGAGTACCTATTGTTTACAAGTTTGCTAAACTCCTGCTCATCCTGCACCAGCTAAACGGCGCAATTGCCACAATGTGTCACTTCTTGTTTAGAGTCGATCAACAGACAGACGGCGGCGGCGTGTCACTACATGTGCAGTGATTCATGCTCAAATTAAAGTGAGTCAGGATACTCTACTTCCCCTCCAGCTGGACATAGAGTAGCAAATATACAGTAGCCTCTTATTTTAAAGGGAATGTTCCTTTTAAAATACCTACCTAATAATACATACCTAATAATACATACCATAATAAATAATAGGTACCATCGGGGACTTTTCCGCCTGATCACTTAAAAATTTTTTCGCCTAAATCCTGCGGCGGCGCCAAGCCACGCTCCCTTAGAGCGTTTACACATGGCGCCGCAACGGCAGCGTTTTTCGCCGCCGCGGTATCAAGCCTTATCAAAACTCGCCGCCGCAGCCGCGGCGCCATGTGTAAGGATTCATACAAATACAAGGGTAACTAATACAGTGGCACCGCGGCGGCGGCGGTGCCGCTGCAGCTGCGGCATAATGACTATGTAAACAGCCTTAAAGTTTTCGTCTACTTATTAGGAAAGCGATAACGCAATTAGTTGCAACCTGCATTGCACAGCTTAGTGACACATCACGTGTACTCCTTTTGTGAATTTTACGGACAAACTATTTGCCTTGGCGCGCTTACTAGAGAGAGCTTCTATTTTTTGAGTGCAAGCAAAAATGAACTTAGTGGTGGTCAGGCGGGAGTGTCGGCGATAGTACATAATTACCTACATGTGTTTTTACAGGTCTACATGGATGTTTTGACGCTTAAATGATATTGAAAGGCTGTTGAAACACATTTGTGAAATGTCTTGAAGAAAACCAGCCAAATGCGAGTTGGCTTGTACACAAAGGTTCCACCGTACAAGATTGAACACTATACATATTTAAAAAATACACGTTCCTGTATGTGGACCCCCTTTAATTTTTAACTTTATCTTATTTTCATTATTTGCTGTTATAGCAGCAATAAAAATAATTACACCGTCTGTGAAAATTTCAACTGACTAATGTCTTGTTCATGAGACAAATGGAAGAAGCAGCCCGCTGACAGACAGACGGACGGATGGACAGCGGAGGCTTATAAGTAATAATGGTTCCGTTGGCACCCCTAAAACAAGATGGCGACGTTAGTTCTAGCTTCTGGCCGTGCCCTAAAAGATCCTTGTACAATTGTACCTACAACTATTAATAGGTATGGCAGAATAATAATTATTCACGAAATAGGTTTTTTTGTTTCCTTTTCTCCCTGAAAAAATTTCGGTAGATCTCAAGTGTGAAGCTGTAGCTGTCTTTAACACGACTAGGACTAGATACCATTATACTTTTTGGTTTTAGCACACAATAGTGGCCAACTACTTAGCCGTAACCTACTAGCAAATACATAGAGGGCAGTTATACAAATAGGTATTAGGTTGGTAATCTACGGATTCAACAAAATTCGTGACATGACTTGAGTCATGGACCACTCGTAACTATCTTAAATCGTGATCTAGCCAGAATAATGTATTCCGCGAGAAGGCTGCACCTTTAAAAATAGCGAAAAACCACGCCTAGTTCCGTATGCTCTATTTGTCAAACGTGTGTTGAATAGGTATGTCCCGTTTCCGATCAAATTACTTAATGTGGTCGGAAACGGGACATACCTATTCAAATTAATAGGTACGTATGTACTTACCTACCTATTAATTTTTCATTAGTCTACTGCATTATCGTATTCTGTGGTCGGTTTGAGCTTAGTAAACATATGAAATAAAATCCAATCACCAGTCTAGAATTGAAGTTCTTTATATACAGACGTGTTTTATTTTGTCACAAATTTTACAAAATGAAGTTCGTGGTAAGCATTTTTTTTATACAATGTTTTTGTTTTTAATATTGAAGTTTGTATTACCAGGAAAGTACCTATTAAATTAAAGTGTGTGGACAATATTAAATATGTGGTTTGTTGTTGTGTTTAAAACAGGTTTAGCTGGCTATTCAAGGAAGTTTAGTTTATTTCAATGCGATCTTCTACATACTTATTTCTTTGGAAAAGGATTGATATACTTATTTTTTATAGGTCGAAATAGATTTATTGCCAGTTACGACTAAGTGAATACCTGCCTAGGTAAACACACTACTTGACAACCTACGTGTTAAAATATAGTGTTGTTTTGTCTTTGTTTTGTAGTTAGTGAAGCTGCTTTATTACGGGTCGTCTGAGCGCACACTGACCAGTCAAATACTCGAGTAATGATCACCGAAAAAATGATAATTGTATAACAAAATAATTAAAATAGAGTTGAAATAGCATTCCTGCGCTAAGAAGCACGCCACAGCGAATTCTCTTGCACGCTATTTTCAACTTGATTTCAGTTGTGATGTAACATATTATCAATTTATCAATGAAAATTACCCTATTACCTACTGCTCAGTGTGCGCTGACCGTTAGTCGTTAGATGGGCTTACGTTTGCGTACTCATCCTATTGTCAATTATGATCCTGTAAACCAAGTTCCACTTTGTTTGTTTTATTTATTTATTACAACTGTATGCACAAGTAAAACAAATACTGTACAACAAAGGTGGACTTAAGGGGTATGCGCTAAGCTAGCCAGCAAAATTGGTGACCTTACAGAATTAGGTATAGGTACCTACATAATCATTGGAATCAGCACTACGACTTCTCGAGTTTCAAAAATGTCATGATTTCACGAAATAGTGATTCAATTAAATATGAATTTAGATAGTTGTATTGATGATTT
The DNA here is from genome assembly GCA_947508005.1 of Amphipoea lucens. Lineage (NCBI taxonomy): Eukaryota > Metazoa > Arthropoda > Insecta > Lepidoptera > Noctuidae > Amphipoea > Amphipoea lucens. The sequence continues at coordinate 19,062,465 of OX382375.1, forward strand.
TTGTGGTAATAATTCTACACTTAAATAAATTTTATGTTTTCTACGGCCGCGAATCATACCTATTTATATCAACATACAACCTGATACTGACATAGAAATTGCAAACGACGTAAAAAACATCGAGGGACTGCCCTGACGCTTGGCATTTTCTACCAGTAAACTTTAGGGTGATGCCTCAAGGAGATGTCAGCGTAAAGGAAGGAGCCTGTTAGGGCCGAAGCCTGCCATGGTTGCGGGATTGTCCGAAAGGGTTACCGCTACCTCGGAATATAAAGGGCTAAGGAAGGAACACGGATGGGTTTTAGTCAGTAAGAGTCTGACACTCCCTTCCGCTCCACCCAAAGCGAGAGGGGTCATTTGATTATTTACCATCCATAAAAAAGGGTGATGCAGAGAAAAAACATGGCGGGTGCAACAAACCTATGGGATAGAGAGAGATCGAAAATATTTTTTTTTATTCTTCTTCATACTTCTCGTCAAACGAAATGTTCGATTTTAACGAATAATTCCCTCTTCCAGCTATTGCTCGTGGCTCTATGCCTGGCGACCGGCCTGGTGTCTGCCATAAGAAACCACTCGGACAAGCGACACGTGCTAATCAACCGGCCCAAGATCGACGTGTTCGGTCCCCGGGAGAAGCGGTACGTGCTGTTCGGGCCCCGGGAGAAGCGGGCCCCCTGGCCGTTGGCGAGAGCAGGAGGAATCAAAGGAGGGGTTAAAGGTCAACGACCAGTAGCAGGTACCTAAATTTTTTTACAAGCCGTTGAACAGTGGAGGCCCAATAGATCCCGACTTACGAGTTGTAGGTCTTGGGTTCGAACCCAGACAGGCGCTTTACTTTGTGTAAATAATTTCATCACTACTGCTCTCAAAACGGTGAAGGAAAACAGATCGTGACTGTCGTGAGGAAACCGGCATGTCCTAGAAACAAAAATTGGAAGACATGTGACATCTACCAACCCGCACTGGGCCCAGTGGCGTGCATTGGTTTTCAGAACAGGTAGGCACTAGGCCGGGTCTAGTCTAGGCAAACGCGGTCACTAATCAGAAAAAAAAGTGAGGTCAAAAATGTCGTTATTTGAGTAGGCATGCCTACTTAAGGGTGTTAAATTGCGAAGCTCGAACGTCATGGTATTACGCGTGAGACGTACGTATTTTTAATTTTGTCGAATTAACTTGAATGAGTAAAGACCAATGACAATGTGCGAATAGTACAGGAGCCGAGTAGGCCGTCCGGCGACTGCAGCCTACTGCCGCGCGTGTTTGTATGAAGATTTTGTTTTTGTTAGGTATGATAATTTAGTGAGTTTCTTAATTGTGGGGCACACATACTAAAATGTAATTGACGGGCTTATGTTGATATATCGAGGTAGGTAGGCACTGCTTATATGCCTATATGCAATGCACGCCACTGACTGGGCCCTCATGGTAAAAGAAAGAAAGAAAGAAAATACGTTTATTACAAGAAACAAGAAGAATAGAATAGAATTACAGCTCACTCTCCGTCTGGAAGAGATGAGGCCTGTATCCCAGCAGTGGGACTATTATAGGCTGATTATGGTACAAGCCGTGTGCCCGATGGGGTTCAGAAATGACAAACTTACATCCCCTTTTTGACACCTTCATTTTCACTTTCGCTATTAAATTTGTGAAAACACTTGTGCAGAATTTCGTGCTACTAGACCCAGCGGTTTAGGCTGTGCGTTATCTGTCGGTTAATGAATGAATTTAAGATTTTTTAGCTTTTATATTCCGAGCCTATTTACCGGGCATTATATATTAAAGAACATAATAACACATAATATATTACCTAAATTAATTCATGCTGTAAAAACCCAATAACCCAGTACTTATACCTATGCTCAACAAACTGCTGCGCTTGAGACCAATGGACAAACCAAACGCAACTAGACCAACCAAGTACATTTTTTTGAAATTAGTAGTGATCATAAACAGGAGAATCCCTGCTCATACTCTTGACATAACCAACCATTCATATTGTTTTTATTGATTACAGCGCTGCCTAGTTCCCTAGAAATGAACTTACGGAAGGGAGAGTACGTCTGCGACAATAAGGTCTGCAAGTTAGTGCCGGGAGTGGTGCCGAAGAATTGCAATGGTGTCTGTCAATATCCTATTAATTAAATAAATAATTATTATAGTATAAGTTTTTTATTTTTTATCCTGAAGTTATAATAAATTATGGTGACAGAACAAACGGCGCTTGTTTTAACATTTAGACAATAGATGGCGCTAGTATAAAATTGTCGAATACAACCGATAGATGGCAATGTTTTAAAGAGCGCTGAAAAAGCGTAGGTATTGAGTGGCGTCCATCGTCTCTGATTGTGAGATAGGTATTTAATCAAAGATTTTGCCGTTTTGTAAGCAGCCGTTTGAACTTCTTCCTCCTAAAAATTAGGTGTTTTTAATAAATCAGAAATGAGCTTTTTTTTTGGCTTGTCATCTAACATTGAGTTGTCAAGTTGTGTTATGATTTATGAACTGAAAAAAAAATGCAGAATTTGGTACATTTATAAAAAGACATTGAATTTGTTGAAATCATTTATTACTCTCCTCTTTCTTCTTCCACATCTGCTCCCACTTCTTCTGGGACAGTTTGAACGTCTCCACTTCAAGCTTGCTGGCCACCAGGCGCCCATACACGGTGCTGTTCAGAAGGTTGCTCTTCTCTGACAGTTCTGTCATTATCTTGACCTTCTGTTCTGCAGAAGCCACGCTAAAGACCTGCTCGAAGGCGCGGGAACCGTACTGGGAGAGGGCTAGTTGTTGGAAGTAGCCCTGGAAAGAGAAATGAAGGCGTTAGAAAATGGCAATTAAAAAAAAATGCTCTGTCGACAGTTGAGGATTCCTCTCAACTTTCGATTAGTTCAGAAATACATTTCGTATATGTATTATTTTTTGGGAACTATATTTTCTATCACCAAAATTTATATTTGTCATCAAGTTGTATCACCTAATAAATAGATCTATCGCCACGAAATATTTTCGTTCTCAGATAGCGGGGCTTCGTCGACATAGGATGCAAGAACGAGCGAAGGGCACCCCGAGGTTCGGTTTGGTTAGGTTACTTTAAACCCTTTACACAGAAATAGGGGCCCCGCGAAGCGGGGCTCCGTCGACATAGGATGCAAGAGCGAGCGAAGGGCACCCCGAGGTTCGGTTTGGTTAGGTCACTTGCATTGTTTGGTGACTACATTTTGGTGACAGATCTACTATTTGGAGGACAAACCCTATTATTTAAGAAACACAAAACTAATTAAATTGGTGATAGCTTAAATGAAAATGAAAATCTAAATGAAAATCAATTACTAAGAAAACAAAATGGATCACGAACGGGATAAGGAAATGCAGCAAAAAGAAAAGGCACTTGCTATGGCAATATAGAACGAATCCTTCCCCAAAGAATAAACAAACGTTTAAGACATATTCTGCAAGGATTAAAAGAGTTATAACGTTAACACAAGCATCACGAAATAACTACTTCATTAAGACGTCCACTAATAAATCTAAAGCGGCATGGACCATAATTAATAATTGTAAGACCTGCTTCCCTAAAGAACCAATAACACAAATTCAAACAGATACACAGAAAATCACGAATCCATTAAATATAGCTCAGGCTTTTAACAAATTTTATATTAATCAAGTTACCGAACCAAAAAATAAAACTATACCAGAAATAAACGTACGCTTAAATACTTCAAACTCTTTATTTATGGAGCCGACCATACCTCAAGACATAAATAATCATATTACCTCACTGCGAAATACAAATAGTGTTGGTTATGACGGAGTATGCACTAAAATTATCAAAGAAGTGTCTCATTACATAGCTCCACATCTCAGTCACATAATTAATATGAGTATTTCTAGCGGAATCTTCCCTGAGAAATTAAAAACGTCAATTATTGTACCATTGCACAAAAAAAATGATAGACAAATTATGTCAAATTATAGGCCTATTTCGTTAGCGAGATAATTAAATACGGCGTTCCTCAGGGTAGCGTGCTAGGACCCCCCCTTTTTTTGCTCTACATAAATGACCTTCCAAGGCAAATAAAGCACCCCATGGTACTATTCGCCGATGATAGCACCGTAATTATTAAGTGTGATGATCCCAATACTTATGAAAAAGAAATAAATATGACATTAAATAGAATTATAACATGGTTTGACAACAATAATTTAATTATAAATTTAGAAAAGACTAAAATTATGCATTTTTATCAAAGAATACCAAATACAATCCTTGACATTAGCTATTTAGGGACTAAAATAGAATCAACTACTGCTACTAAATTTCTTGGTATTACTGTAGACAACAATTTGAGTTGGAGACCCCAGACAGACGAAATATGTAAAAAACTTAATAAATTTACCTATGCTCTCTATAAACTATCAAAAATAGTAAGCCTAGAATCTGTACTAACAGCCTATCATGGCTATGTTGCATCAACACTCAGATATGGCGTAATATACTGGGGCAATTCAGTTGATAGAGAACTCGTGTTTAGAGCCCAAAAAAGATGCGTAAGAGCTATGTGTGGCCTTAAATGCACAGACAGTTGTCAGCCGTTCTTTAGACGTCTAAAAATTCTTACCTTGCCATCGCTGTACATATACGAAACAAATATGTTCGTCAAATCTAACATTTCCTTATACAAAATAGCAACTAAAAGTTACTACAGAAAATTGCGCGATAGGAATGGGTCGGAGCTCGAAGTGACTTATGGCAAAACTGCACTAATGAACAAAAGTACCTTCTGTATGGCCAAAAAAATTTTTAACAAACTACCTGAAAACATTAAAACGTTAAAACTGGACAATTTCAAAAGAGAACTATTAAAAATATTGATAAATAAATGCTATTACTCACTACAGGAATATTTTGACGATAATTCTATGATTACTGCTTCAGAAAATTGTACATCACCTCACCTCCTTTGACGATTTAGAATTTTATTTGACATTAGCATTATTATGACATGTAACTTAATCTCTTTGACATATTATAATATTGTAATTGACTCTATTTCCAATTTGTATTGTTAAGCATGACCTATTAATATTGATTTGATTACTAATGTGAAAATGTGAAACTTTACGTAATTCTACCACTTTAATGTTATTTCAAAAGTTAAATTGTTTTAAAAGTAAAAAATTAGACAATGTTAATTAAATAGATATATTTGTACGCCTCTGGGCAAAACATAGAGGATCTACCTATCTGTAACATCTCGCACACTATTTGACCTATGTTTACAAATAAAGCATTCTGATTCTGATTCTGATTCTGATTCTGATGATACCCTTATTTTTTGGGCATAAATAGCCAAAAAAATTTTTTTTTTTAAGTTGAAATCGAAACTAGAGTGTTTTTAAACAAAAGTGTGCAAGTATTTTCGCATGTTTTTAAGATACATTTATCCCCCACACGTTTTCAAACTGAATTCACAATTTCGGCAGTAAGTAGATGAAGAAGACCAGCACATACTTTGAGCCTCCACATAAGCTTGTCCCGCGCCTTCACCCCGACGTACTGCCCCTTGCACAGCGCGTCAGCCACGTGGCATCCCTTAGCGTCGCAGAAAATCACCATCAGCTGGTCAGGAGTCAGCTCTAGGAGCCCGTTCACTGCTTTTGCTGGACGCTGTTAAAGAAAAAAAATATATTTTAGAATTGTTTCGCTATTTGATTAACATGCACATTTGAGTAAGCAAGCTCAAGTGGCACTGGGCTGGCCATGTTTGTCGAAGGACCGATGTCCGTTTGAGTCCAACTAGATGGACAGATGACCTCAAAAAGGTAGCTTAGACATGCGCAGTAGACGTGTGTGCGGCCGCGCTAAATTTGCCAAAGATGTAAACAAAAATGGCCGCTCGAAATTGAATAAAATCGATGTATATCGATTTTGAAGAAAATTTATTTTAAGTAATGTTTGTATTCGTCTAGTTAGCTCGGAGATTTAGACGAAAACAAACATTACTAATAATAAATGTTCTTGTATATCGATTTTATTAAATTTTGAGCGGCCATTGTTGTTTACATCTTTGGCAAATTTAGCGCGGTCGGACTTTATGTGTGTTAGTTACGTGGAAGTCTAGTATACACTGCAGTATGCCGCAGCCGTGCACGTTGATGAAATACTCTTTGTCCAGTGTTTAGGTCTACTCGGTCTACTGGGAGTAGACGCGTGTATGTACGTATAAATGTGTGTTAGTTACCTGAAAGTCAAGTTACACTGCAGTATGACGGAGCCGTGCACGTTGATGAAATACTCTTTGTCCAGTGTTTAGGTCTACTGGGAGTAGACGCGTCAGGCGCGGTCGCAGCCCAAGATTTTGGGGGGGGTCATCATGGGTGCCGAGGAATATTTTAAGGGAGGTACATCTCCTCGTTGGTCTAGTGGTCGCAAGCTTTACTGCTGAGCATGAGTTCCTAGCTGGGTTCGATTCCTGGGTCGGGTAAAGTGTTAAAGGGTTTTTCCATCAGAAATTTTTCAGAAACAGCCTGGAGTCTGGATTTGTGCCCGGTTGGCGGCAGTAGGCTCTGCCTCTATGACATTTCACTTAATAACTGGCGGAATGTGGATGTAAGTACTATAGATATGAAGGTACACCCCTGTCCAACCCTTTGGGGATTAAAGGCGTGATGATATGTTAAGGTTCATGTAAATCTCCAGCTCCACATTACTTATTCTATTCAGGGACGCAGCTTTTACATAGGGGGTGTGTTATGCTGCCAAATCGGTTGAATGTATTAGAACGGCAATTGTGCAGGGTGGGGAGAGCGAGCGAAGCGAGCTCGAAAATTTTAAGAACCCGCCTCTGTTTGATTAGGGTTTGTTTTATATTTTCAAGTAAAAATAGGAGTTATATTGTCGACTTATGCAGGCAAGCTCAAGCAACTATCAGAATCTAAAATGAAAGAGCGACCGAAGCGAGCTCGAAAATTTTGCACACTTTCGGATAGGGATAGGTTCGATTTTCTTTCGATCATTCCAAAAGGACTAGGAATTACTTACTTTGTCGACTTTTGAAGAAAAGCTCAAGAACCAATGTAAATTGCAAGAACGAGCGTAGCGAGCCTGAAAATTTTAGCACCCTACCTCTGAAAATTTTAGCACCCCACCTTGATAAATATAGTCTCTGTTTTCTTTTACCCATCATACAATAAAAAAAAATAATTAAAAAAATTAAAAAACCCGACTGCAACCTTATACTAAAACCAACTGAAAAGCTAAAAAACAAGCCCATTTTAAATTAAATAAAAGTTGGAAGCAGGCGGGACCCATTTGAGTTTGAAACTATAATAATGGTATGGGCCCCGCCTGCTTCCAAATTTTATTTTATTTATAATGGGCTTGTTTTTAGTTTTTCAGTTAGTTTTAGTATAAGGTTGCAGTCGGGTTTTTTAATTACTTTTTTTTATTTCCAGCTTTTTAGTTTACAAATGTGAAAGATTTCGCAGACGATTTAGTTCTTGGTGCGTGTTTTTTACGATTTGCCACTTTAAATTACTTTTAATCATATAAGTTGTGTATATTTTTGTAATCACCTTTTAAAACCCTTTACTTTTATACCCCACTCGACAGGATTCGGGAAAAAAAATTTTTTTTGAAGGCATGATATGGCGGCAAAGCCGCCATTTTGCCTTTTTTATATTTTGATATACCCAGTGTCACTCTCACAGTAAATACGAATCTAACGACACCTCTCTAGCTAAAATTCATCGAGCAGTTCAAGCCACAGAGCGTGCCAAACAATTATACATACAAACATACATACTCTCGAAAAACATAACCCTCCTTCTGGCGCAGTCGGGTAAAAAGAGAACTTACTTATTCGAATTATGACGAAAAGCTTAAACTCGTTTTACAGCAGTTTAGGTTTTGGAATCTGGCCTTACTTACCTAAGCTGTTCAACCATACGTACGAGGGAGGTGCCCAATATCCCGAGTTTGCTTCGCTCGCTCTTGAATCCTAGATTCTATATTTTTATAACAGGCTTTTTAAAGGAAAATATTTTTAGGCGCGTTAAAAAACCCACTGTCATTTCATAGTTTTAAGTTTTTACTTCAGTCGGCAGTCCCCATACCATGTCTGCCGATGTTCTTAATGTTTTTGAATATGCCAATCGGGGTTTTCGTGGCTCAAGTAAAGTTTTAAGTTAGTAGGGCAAGTAGGTAAATCATTCAGACTCTCGACATGGAATTCTCTGAATGATTTTGGGGGGGGTCATGACCCCCACGACCCCCCCCCTCGGACCGCGCATGAGACGCGTATATGTACGTATAAATGTGTGTTAATTACCTGGAAGTCTAGTATACACTGCAGTATGACGGACCCGTGCACGTTGATGAAGTACTCTTTGTCCAGAGTGTTAAGGTCTACTCGGTCTGCTGGGAGTAGACGCAAGCATAAAACAGAGAAGTATTTCTGTAGCTCAAGGGTAGTGCACTTTAGGGCTGTTTCCAGGCTCTGTAAGAAAAAGTAAACTTTGTACAGACGCCAGCACATCAAGCTACTACAATCTGTCAAATTTCTTTAATAGATTTTCAACTTTATCGCTAAAGCATAAGGTTCAAAGTTGTTTGGGAAAATTTTACAGTTTCTGGTAGCTTGATTTGCTGGCGTCTGTACATGATACATGGTTTATGGCACATGGTTGCGGAATAAAAGTGACCAAGGAGTTTCTTGCCCGACCATAGAAACGCTTTGGAATGGGCTGCTAGCTTCATCTGACTGACCAACTCCTTTGACAATTCAAAAGTGCCTGTAAATGGTTTAATTGAAATGTTTGTTTTTTTTTATTTGCTTTAATAGTTGCAATAGTTGCCTATGTAAATAATATACTAGATACTTACGTTTAAATACTGCGCCTGCTTAGCCTTCAACCTGAGACAGGCCTTAGCGAGCGCGACCAGCACTCCTGTGTTCCCGCATGCGAGGAGAGCCGGCAGCTTGTCTGATAACTCCTCAAACATGGGCTCGAACTGGAATGTAAACATAATAAGTAATAATAGTTACGCTCTAGTTGGTAAATGGTCAAGTGATTACTGGTTCCCAGCAAAGAATCGGTAACCGACTTTTCTGCAGGTATTGTAAATTGTAATTTAGGAATTGCATCATAAGGATGGGCAGGACCGTATCTTTATTCTCGCCGCTAATAACAAAATGAGAAGGGCAGAAGTGTGTATCAATGGGAAGCCTAGTGCCTTTGACTCAGTGGCGTGCATTGGTTTTCAGAATAGGTAGGCACTAGGCCGGGTCTAGTCTAGGCAAACGCGGTCATTAATCAGAAAAAAAAGTGAGGTCAAAAGTGTGGTTATTTGAGTAGACATGCCTACTTAAGGGTGATAAATAGCGAAGGTCGAAAGTAATGGTATTACGCGTGAGACGTAGGTATTTTTAATTTTGCAGTATTAACTTGAACAAGTAAAGACCAATGACAATGTGCGAATAGTACGGGAGCCGAGTAGGCTGTCCGGCGACTGCCTACTGCCGCGCGTGTTTGTATGAAGATTTTGTTTTTTGTTAGTTATGATAATTTAGTGAGATTCTTAATTGTGGGGCACACACTAAAATGTAATTGACAGGCTTATGTTGATATATCGAGGTAGGCACTGATTATATGCCTATATGCAATGCACGCAACTGCTTTGACTGAGAATTATTTTGCAAGTTGCAACTGAACTGTGTATAAACGTCATACAGCGTCTTGTTGTAGGTACACCGACTCAAGATGCTTGCTATAGAAACGTACTGATGTGTTCTCTTTTAAGCGCTCTCTCCAGTTTAAAAATAGTGGCACGTGGCCCCAGGTTAAAACAACTGTCAAAATAAAACAAGTAGAAACTCACCTCTTCCTTGACATCACAGTTGTCGATGAGCCGCTGTACTGTATAGTTGAGCATAGGCATGCTCGCTAGCTGTCCCAGCCGGTTGATGAAGCAGCGTGCGTATATCTGAGTGTAAGTCTTCTTTTTTGAGACGTAGAGGGCTGCTTCTAGGAGTCTGTGGAAAATAACAGTAAAAATTGTATTGTGACAAGAACAACATGACGTCACGACTGTATTCCCCGAAGGGTTTGGCAGAGTTGTACAGATGCCAGCACATCAAGCTACTCGAAACTGTTAAATTTTCCCAATCAACTTTAAACCTTGTGCTATAGCGATAAAGTTAAAAAACCAATAAAGTAATTTGACAGATAGTAGTAGCTTGATAAAAATTAGATAACATTAGACAAATTAGATAGAGATTAGGATAAATTGGATTATGCAATCTTCCAGAAGCCTGGAATAATAACACTAAAAGGAAATAATATTTTTTGCAGCAGATACAAAATTAAGGACTTTTTAGGCGGATCACACACTACAACGCGTCACGCGACGGGGCGCAGGTGATGGAGCCAAATGTTTATTGAGTGTGTATGTAAAAAATCACGTGCGAGAGCGCGTTATCTGCGCCTCATCGTGCGGAGCGTTATAGTCTGTGATCCACTTTAGCGTAATATTAGAACACTTCACAAAAAAGGCTATCATGCTTACCTCACAGCTGCTTCAGAACTAAAGACAGGTGGTAGGTCACTTCCCTGTATCCTTCCTTTTTCACCATCACCATCCTTAACCTCTTTCTTGTCATCATCCCCATTCGCCACCCAGTCTTCAGGCGCAAAGCTGTCATCCAACAGCTTACGTATCAAGTCCTTAGTAGCATTCTTATCTACATTCTTAATAGCGTATAACATTACTTGAAGTAAACCTGAGGTTATATTCTGGTACGGTAGGTCCTTTAACTGTGGCCATGTGGACAAACGGGTTACAAAATCTTTTACTATAGCTTTGAACTCTTCTGGAACAATTTTATAAGACATTTTTGTTGTATGCGGTGGTATTCCTTTTCGGTCATCAACCGTTTGTTTAAATATATTGACTTTAGGTTTTTCACCTGGCAGTAACGTGATGCCACTGAGGCATTTTAATGCGCTACGTAGGATATGGTTTGCATATTGATCCCGTACAAATTCTTCTAAATTATTAAGAGCATATTTTGATAATTTTATGGTAAATTCGTGACATTTTTGTATATGGTCTTCTGTGTATTTTGATTCCGTTTTCGGTTCTTTTTTTGCCTTTTTCTTTGGCACTTCTTCTTCTGTGTCTGAAGAGTCATCTTCCCCAGTCTGTAAGTGTTCTGTAGCTCGTTCGCAAGCTACTCTCAGTAATGTCTCTACTACATGGCTGGTAAAGTTATCAGCACAGAGTCTACGTAGATCTGGTGACAGTACTTCAATATACCGTTCTAAATCTTCAGCTGAAGCGAAGGGCAGTAGCAGTTCTATTACTCGACAACCAAGCTGGTTACCTACTACGTTGTGTTCTTCTCCCTTAGTGCGTTCTAGAACGTTGTTGACTAAGGCATCTGGAAATATCAAGATAATGCTATTGTAAAAGAACAGGAATGGTAACCTCGAATTGTACTTCTAAAAAGTTAGCGTACTGAGTTATTAACACCTATCTGTTTGGGATGGTGTTTACTTGTGTTTGGTTTTCTCAATACCAGGGCAGTCCATGACGTGCTCATTCTACGAACAGAACATTGACGGGCTCTTCTATGGATAAATGTCTTCTAAAAGATCACGAAAACCACTCTACAAGTCCAACTAATACAAGTGCACAATATTTTCTCAGCAATGTTTATAAATCACGCAAACAATTATTTAGAGCAATCTAAGAGAGATAATAACTATATACGAATAACTTACGTCTCTCCTCCTTGTCCTCAATCCCCTGTTTCATAGCGTCCAGGATACCCACGAAGTATTGATACAATTCTTCAGGAATCTTCGTTCCTCGACCCATTTGACCCTTCTTGGCATACTTCTTAGCGTTCGCGAGGAAGTTCTTGCGTTTTTTACGCGACCTCTTCTTGTTCGGATCCTTATCCACGTTTTCTTCACTCATTTTAGATGATTTTGAACACACGAGTTACACGACACGATAAACAAAAACACAGGTGGATTTTGAGGTTATGTAAACGTCAAAGTCAAACTCATGCGGTTTTGACTTTTTATGCGTTTCGTTACAGTTTTTTGGGATTAATAGCATAAAATTGCGTCTACTTTTATCTTACAAAGTTTTTCTATATCTGTCTCGTTTTGAAATTGATTTCAGAAAACATTGCCATTTGAAAATCGAAAACAACAAACATAAAATTCCAAATTGGGTTTCAAATTATTTTTTATCCAATCAATGTTTGTGTTAAGGATTTTAAGAGTTAAAAAACCGTTTCAAAACTTGAGGACCAAAGTAGAATGAAAAGAAAAGACACTTATAGAAACTAAAGTAGCTTCACGATTACTTCCTTTGCCCGGAATTGCCCTTTGCAGCGATCATGGACGCCAGCTAGACTTAAAAATGTAAGACTCACTAATTAACTTCTGAAGGTTGTCACGAATCTTAGAATAGTTTTGCTAATTAATTACAATATCTTTTTGGGTACGGTTTCAGAATTTCCTGAACGTTAATTAAGGTAGGTATAGAAACCAGCAAACTATTCTTCAATAACTTATTCCGATATAGGTAAGAAAAGAAAAAGAAAGCCATTAATATATGAAGTGATAAATTCAGACAGATGCAGTTTTCTCATGCAGGTAGATTTCGTTGCAGAAATACTCGCAAAACATAAGAAATTGGAACCAGGCCAGTTAAGTTGACTGAATACTTAATGATCTTTTGCTTTGTTACCTTGCAGTATTCTACATACTTATTTACCTCACTACTTTGGTAACCCAACGGTAGAATTTCTTGCCCATTCTTCTCCATACGAATCTACCTTTTGGAAGAGGCGACTAGAATCAATTATAATTAAGTATTAGGTACTTACCTAGTTAAAAAGTGCCTTTTATGTGTCTATCACATCACACTTCACACTAATATTATAAAGGCGAAAGTTTGTGAGTGTGTGTGTGTGTTTATATGTTTGTTACTTCTTCACGCTCAAACCGCTGAACCGATTTAGATGAAATTTGGTATAGAGATAGTTTGAGTCCCGGAAAAGGACATAGGATACTTTTTATCCCGATATTCCCACGGGATCGATACTTATGCGGGTGAAACCGCGGGGCGCAGCTAGTTTGAAATAAATGCCTTGACTTTGTCAATAAAAAATATAACATGTCATCACGCCTGTAAGGCGAAGGGTTAGGCATTGATGTAGCCATTAGTACACCCAAATATTTCGCCAGTTACCTACGTTTACGTTCCTGCAATAGAAGGCCTATTATAAGAGCCTATTGCCATCACCCGGGCAGGAATCCAGACTCTAGGCTGCTAGCCTGCTACTAAGAAATTGCTAATACAAAAACCCAATAACACTATGACACGTTTCTGCACTACGGCATTTTAATGTACTGCGCAGCGCGCAACGGGTCGCAGTCTCGCAAGTAACGGGTTTGATTCCCGGAATGAACTTTAATTCTAATCATGCAAAGTGTTTGTGCATCAGACATTTTGGACTTACTGGTCAGTCAGTGGTAGGTAATAAATCCTAGAACTAATAGGATGACGTTTTTAAGAAAATGAGGAAGTATTTAAGTCATTACTTCAACCTATAAATTACCTATTAATTTACTAAGTACAGGTAAATGCAACTTCCAGTGGACTATGATTTAAAAATAACTTTCAAATAAGTGCACCCATTAAAATTCAACTCCTTCCACGGCTTACATTATTGTCAACATCATTTACATAAAGTTATCGACTAAATTCAATTGTTCTTCAAGCTTCATCAGCATACAAAACAGGTCCATTATTCTTCCAATAAAACAGTATCAGTATCAAAATGATAAGCTTCCGAGTCTTGAAGCAGTGACGTAAAAAAGCTCCAGAAAGAGAGGCAAGTAGTCTTTTCCCTCTGGCGCCGGAGAAATGCGGTGCAGCGGTGGGAAACCAAGCAAACGAAACTAGTTTGCCGCCGGCGAGCGGGGTAGCAACCGTAGCGAGCGCTCGATATTAACGCCTCGCCTGCGCGATTGTCGAAATAATGTCTAGATTTCCGTCGATAAAGTGTTTGCAATAAAAATAATATTTCTTACGAATTAAAATAAGTAACATTCTAAAAATGTCAATAAAAATGAGTGAAACGCTTTGAAAAAAAAAACGAAATTGTATAGGTATTTTCATTTTTTTTTATTTCCAAAAAAGTTTGCATACTTAGTTGTTAACCGAACTTTTTGGAGCGAAGTTTTGGATGTCAAGATTATTTTGCAGTTTTTGTTGTGGCCGTTGGATTATAATTTAAGGTATAAACATTGTATATTATGTATCTAGTGTTAAAAAGTTGTGTGACTAGTTGTGAAGGCGTTGACCGATCCTCGACGCACTGTGACACGAGCGCCGTGTGTATTTACTTGCCTTTCTGGCATAGCTCTGCTAATTACACTTGCATGAAGATGCACGCTACCGTTGTAAATTATGCAACGAGTCTATAGAAAAAAAAAACACTTAAAAATCAAGGTAAAATATTATAACGAAACGCAACTAGATTCTTACTGGAGTTTAAAAGATTTTTATATTTCCATATTTTTACGGTTTCGAAGTCAAATAAATGGGGCTGCAGTGCTTAATGTCAACTAATAAATACCTTTCACTATGCGTCAGAACTTTAGTCCAGTCATGTTTTAAGACCTCAACCACAGCAAAAAAGAACCGGCTAAAAGAAAAGGCTGCAATGATTATACCTACCTGTCTGTATTGAAAAAAGGCAAAACCTGATTTATAAAGACCTCGTCTCGCATAGGCTGTATGGGCCTGTGCTTGAACCTACACGACAAAAAAATATCTGCATATTTTAAATTCATTCCCCGCCAATTCTTGGAATGTCAGGCGTCAGTTACTTTAATCGATTTTCAACTTAATTTGTACTAATGTTAAGTTTATTTTCGTTATTTTGTGCATGTGGTAAGGTGTGATTATTCTTTCCACTTTGTGGAATAGCAATGAACTTGATACCTACTAACTTCGATTGTTCCTGTAGATTTCGCTGAAGCAATGGACATGACTTGACTACATAATTTGATAAAAGTCTCCTATGTTTGACCTCTTTTTCCATGTTCCTTACTATATCTATAAAAGGCAGTTCTACTTCATATTTCCATCCAATATTATGGGTCTTTTAACAAGCACTTACAAAAATCGCTTGGCGTTCCCCAGGGAGCTATCTTTGGCCCCGCAATAAAAGCGAAACGTTATGCTTTGATGTTTCAACTCCGCCCCTAAGACGACCCACTGACCGATGTTTCTTACCAAAATAAAACAATGAATATTGAAGTCAGACATAGCCAAGATAACATCTGTAAAAATAACTAAAATTGAAGTGTCTGTTTGTAATGTCAAAATATGTCCCGGTAGCACGTTCCCGTGGGGTTTCCCACATCCACGCGGGCTGCGGGCAGGAGCTAGTTTTATATGTACAAATTCTACGTTTATACTAGAAAGATCCTTTTAAGTCTAAAAGGATCTTTCTAGTATAAACGTAGAATAAGCAAAAAGCCTAAGCAAAAAGGTTATGAGGAGTCCCTCATAATCTTTTTGCTTAGGTGCGTAGTTAATTGACTTTACGTACAGCTTACATAAAATTAAGTACAAATTCGTAATTGACTTCAAAAGCTTGATAAACTTCTAAAGGCTTCGTCTTAATTAAAACCCACGTCTAACGCGTAGTAGGTAACAACGTAACTCGAGGAACGAATCCCAACAAAATTGTGCGTCTAATCGATTTTCTGTGTCGAAAACAGTTTTAATTGAGTTTTCGTTTCATTTTGTATCATCCTCCTGCAATTTTTTTGGGGTATTTGCTGACATTTTTTTATTACCAACTTAATTCTTAGCCTATTTAATCTGCCAACCTTTTCCCAAATACATTAGGGTCGGCTTCCAGTCTAACCGGATGCAGCTCAATTCCAGTATTTTACATGGAGTGACTGCCTATCTGACCTCCAAAACCTCCGACTTTTCTTCAAAATGGACTATTGGAAATCCACGTCAATGTTACTTGATGATGACACAATTATTTTCTCTTGACTGTACTTACCTGTTAAAAAGAGTAACCTAGCATAATATAAAGTGGATAAGCCAGAGATTAAAACAAAAGACGAACTAGCGGGGGATCGAGCAGGTGCGGGTGGGGGTGGGGTGGAGGGGGGGCTCGGGGGATCAGACCCGAATAAATAAAAAAAAATGCCCGAAGTCAGCAATATCTAAGATAATAAAAGATTTTCCGATAGATCGATTCGCTTCACTTATTTTTACCGAAACGCAGAGAAAGCGGAGTAAATCTATAAACAGCTTGGCGCTGAGATGAGAGCTGTTAACTTTATCTGGATTTAATACTTTTCACACTTTTAAAGTGCGTACCGAGACAAGGTCAAGATCTTTAAATTAGACGTGATGTGGAATCTGCCCCACTACTTCGATTTTGTGGGGCAGATTCCACTGCAAAATTTTAGGCATTCCACTTTGCCCCACGTGTGGGGCGGCCGGTGGGGCAAAGTGGAATAATCCATGAGTGTGATATGTAAACAAAAAGATGATAAAACAAAAATGATTTGATGATATGTTTAGGGTCAACACTAGACTAATTTATTAACTAGCTGCGCCCCGCGGTTTCACCCGCGTAAATGTCGATCCCGTGGGAATATTGGAATAAAAGTAGTCTATTTATGTTAATCCAGGGCGTCAGCTACCTCCATACAAAATTTTATCAAAATTGGTCCAGTCGTTTGAGCGTGAAGAAGTAACAAACATATAAACACACACTCACAAACTTTTGCCTTTATAATATTAGTGTAATTATTTTAAAAATATATTTCATTTTTGTGTAAACTTCACAGACTGGCTATATCGATACCTACCACCCCGAGTATTGAAATCTAGAAAACAAAAATGATTTACTTCAAGATACTTCATCCTACTTGATCCAACATACTTGACTACAAAAAAAAGGAGCGGTCGTTGACTCCAAAAATATTTTTTTAGTTTTATCACAGAATACTTAATAGTAGATACTTTATCGTGTTTAATATCATAAACGTCTGTGGAGTTTCGTTAGTTAATTTAATCTGTCAAGCTCCGCTAATGAGACACAATTGATTTTCTATTGTTTCGTCGCCAATGGGCGACGCGCGCTGCTTGACCGTATGCATCTCAGGCTAAGAAACCACCTAAACGTTTTATTATTGAGTCTAGGAGAACTACAAAAATATACAAACTTTTAACAAGGCTTTAAATCGCTATAACCTCAAAAATAATGTTGGTTTTCACTAACACTAAGCCACACCTAAATGAATGCATAAATAAAAGAATGCTGTTGGATTTTCAACTTTCGGAGCTAAGCTGAGAGTTGGAAATCCAAAAGCACGCTTTAAAGGAGTAGCATCCTTCAACAAAAATACGCCTACTCACCTACATTTTACGAACGAAAACCACTCAGGTACACGCTTTTCTTTAATCTTTTATCACGGGAAGTGGCCATAAATCCCGAGTAGGCCGCTCATGGCGACCGTCGTAGATAACGCTAAGTAAACGATATGACTAAGGTGACCACTCTTGTCAGGGATGCCACACGGCTTCATAATCCGACAGGGAAATACAGGCTTTACTAGCCACGAAAAAATAAGGTGGAAAGGGCTTCGCAAAACCTCTCTAGTTCTGTCTACTAGACTTTGAAACGAAGTCAAAGTTAAATCATTTATTTTAATTACCTAGGTACAAATAAGACTATTAGCCACGAAAAGATAAGGTGGAAAGGGCTTCGCAAAACCTCTCTAGTTCTGTCTACTAGACTTTGAAACGAAGTCAAAGTTAAATCATTTATTTTAATTACCTAGGTACAAATAAGACTATTAGCCGCGAAAAGATAAGGTGGAAAGGGCTTCGCAAAACCCCTCTAGCTCTCTCTATTAGATTTGAATGTCAAAATGCACAAAACATTTAATTGATTCTTGTTGCCCTTCCAAAAGGTAGTTTCGTATGGAGAAGAATAGGCAAGACAGTGCATGGTTACTTTTTTAAAATGAAGACATCGCTTATTTGGAGAAACATCGACGTAATTATCTATTGTTTCCCAAAAATAAGTTAAATGTGACAAAACACTTGAAAGCGTACCTATTTACGTTAGGAATGCAAATACGTAAAAAAAGTAGCAGTTACGTCGATGTTTCTCCAAATGAGCGATATGTGCAGACTTGTAACAGTACCCAAAATAAAATAAATCTAAGTACATAAGTTCCGGTGATAAAGTTGGTTTTGCAAAAAGGCTTCACTTTGTTTTGCTCAACATGTTGTCTGAAATCGTGATATTGGAGAGAAAGTGTTTTCTTACTTGTTTTACAAAGCTGGGTCGGCGTTAAGGCAACGATGCCGAAATCGCACTTTCTGTTAGATTATGTCGTGACTGAAAACAAAGCCATTACCTAATCTGGATATCAATTTCAGTCCATGGCTTTTGGAACTGGAAAAAGCAAAATTAGCATCCCATTTTTAATCACTATCGGAGGAATTTTGAAGGAAATATGCTAATCCATTGCTTCATAAGCTTGAGAAATTTGCCTGTTCGACAGCGTAAATGACGCAATGAATGCTGTTGAACTGTCAAATGAAAGACATTGCCCTTATCAGTATGTTACGCAATTACTCCGCGGATGTCAAAGTTTTCCAAAAAAACACTTCCGAATCTCTCGACCGCATTGTTATTGATTGAAGTTAAATGACTCCTCACACAAAGGCAATAAAACAGGCCTTTATAACGGTAAATACAATATGTTCCCGTTACAAAAGTCTGCAGCCCTACATCCCTGCAGACGGTATGCGTGTATGACGAAACTGACCCGCGCGACCGCAGCATCGCACCGTGGCGTGGCCGCGTGGCGGCTGGAATTTGTAATTATGTCAGATTGCTTTCTTAATTGTCCGGATTAACGTAATAAGGACACTGTGGGTTCAATTCGTAGTATGATTGTCACATCATCGTCTTGATTCATTTGAAACGGGCTGACCTTTGCGCTGAAAGTCATGGTTACAAAAGACAGCGCTAAAAATCGGCACTTCTAAATGTTTGAGCTTGAAAGTGTGTTGGATCATTAAGTTCCCTTCGTAATGGTTGAGCTGAATGATGCTGATCCATACTTACGTCATGTTCGTGAACGGGCGCCGTCAGTATGAACTGGTCATCTCTTAGCTATTGCGGCTTTTTTAAATTTCTGAATGGTTTTTTTTCGTTTTTATCTTTTTTACTACGGACGCTTATGTGTACGTCTTTCTACATCGTTCCACGTGTATCATTTCAACATGAATGATGTAACCAATATTTTGTAACAATTTTATGATTTAAAAGTGTCCGTGGAGTTCCTTGCCCGTTCTTCTCCATAGGTGCCTAGACCTACTTAGCGTTGAAAAAAGCAGGAAAAAATCCCGTTTCTTTCCAATTCCGTTGTTTTCAATGTTTCATTCGAAAGTTTCAAGAAAATTTGTTAGTACTGTAGGAATTAAATCAAATTCCTTTTTATATTTGTTAGGATTGTATTTTAAGAATCTTTCTTCATATTATAATATTTCACGACTTATTTTCTAGACGTCAAACCTACGACCCTCATATGACATCTGCTTGTATGTTCGAAAGGAACTTAATACAAATATAACCATCGAGTCTTGTAGAGGTGTGGCTTTCCAGCCAGGTTTGCTTTAGAGCCGACCTCTACATGAGCTACGCCCACCCTTGAATAACAGTCTGGGCATAGGTCATGACTTTTATTCACACCATTCGAATTTACAAGCCCTATCTACCTATCCTATTATAAGTTTACCTAAATCCGAGGAAGAAATTTACAAGATGAGGTCCGTCTCTTGCAAGAGTAAGCTTAAGTCAGGACGCACGAATCGCGAATCCAACACTACGTTAAGTGTCAAGCAAGCTAACATCTATATGTGCCAATATGCACCCATACAAACTAACGTCGTCATGCTTAAACCTCGTCGTGCCAAAACCTCGGTAAAAGGCGCGACGCGGCCTCCCAATAATAACACTTGATGTGAGAGTTCACATCAACCTAGAAGAGGCTTAAGAAAATTAACTGATCTTAGCATCAGATTCTTTTAACTCCATCGGACGGGATTGAGCCAGAGGGAGGGAAAAGTTTAAGAGGCCAGGGTTCAATAAAAAACTAATAAATATTCTCGTACTCCAGAAAAAAAACTTTAAAAGTCCTACTACGTTCTCTAAAATTCTAATATCATTAAATATCTATCATTAAACTGTGTGTCCTCAAACACAAGTTGAACCAAAAGTGTCAACCAAACACACTTTGCAAGGGTTATACCCCTGTTAGCAAAGTCGGTGACAACTTATGCTGAGTGTTTGTCACCCCCCCTTCTATAGGAGTGACCACAGTTTTCACAATAACTATCCTCCTATCACTCGCGTCATTAAATACTGGAGTACGAAACATGTCCTAGGCCTACTTGTAATCACGTTGAAATCGACAATCTATTCAGGCCTCCCTTTGACCCGTTGCAGGTGTGAGGGCGCACCTCACAGCCCTCTGGGAGGTGCGGATACCTCACACGCTCCCGGCCGCGTCCGATGTATTTTCTCACAGCATATGTAACACACAAATGGACACATATTAATAAATTGTAACATATTATCCAAACAAAAATAATGCATTAGAATATGATGTTTACATTCAAGTGACATATTTACATTACATGACAAGATACATGACAATTAAAAAAAAAAAACAACAACTATTAACATACTAGTATGAAAAGGTTTTAATTAAATAATCTGAATTAAAAAGGTTTCTATCTCTAAACTTTCTTTTTCTGAATTTATATTTTAAAATCGAAAACTTTTTTATAAAACGATGCTTGTTTACAAAAAATGTTTTTATAAAATTATCAATTATTAAAAAACTTTTTGGCAATAATATTTTAGTTTTCGCTATTTTAATAAATCGGATTCTTTTCTTCTTTCGTGCTTTTCTCTTATTGTTTGCAGCACATCGTGAATAAAACTTATTAAAATTAGGGACATCTACATGACATATTATACAATTACTACGATTACGAACTATAACTTCATCCGTAGGAAAACTAAATGAGTCTATTGATCGTACGGAGTCGTTCAACACCTCTGCATCTTCATCTCTGACTGCATCCAAGTTCATATCATCCTCAACTAACTCATCACTAATCATCTTATCATTATTATTCATGTCGATGATGAAGTGATCTTTCTTCTCTATTTTGGAAAAATCGAAATGGCCATCGTCCTTTATTTCGGAAAAATCGAAATGACCATTCTCCTTTATTTCGGACGAATCGATCGACACATTATCCACATCAAAATGATCAGCGGCGATGTTAATTTTATTTATTCCCACATCGCGATCATCGTGCTCATTCTGTGGCTCTGAAACATTGCTAATTACATTAATAATTGGACAGAACTGACCCGATTCGTTGTTTTCATCATTGTGTTCGCTCTCGAACACTTCTATCGGCTCCTTCTCCTCCTCTGCGAGGATGCACGCCTCGCTGCTGCGCTCGTCACCATCTTCTCCATCACCTTCAACTTCCACGCTGCTTTCTAGGCAGCACTGCTCGTTCTGTAGCGGGTCATCTTGTCTTCCACTAAATAATACAGAAGCATCATTATCTAAATTTACGATATTTACAATATTTTCTTGTCTGCTTTCCTCAGACAGATCATGAGCCATCTCCATTACTTGCACCTTATTAATTCTTTTGTCTCTGTGACATTTGCATGGAAGCTCTTCCCATAACACATCACATATAGCCTCGAATGGCATGTCGTCCTCATATTTCCATTTATGGACTGCTAGGGCAGCACCCTCAAGATATGCCATTAATATGAGCGCCCAGTCGCTCTCACGCCATTTATTATAGGCGGCAACAACTTCAAATCGCCTAAGAAAATCTTCCAGGCATACACCGTCCGTGCCCGTAAAAACTTGAGCCATCTTACTCTTTTTATATTAAAAAAATACATATAGCCACTTAGCTTTTTCTCCTGGCGACGTTTCTTCGCGTCTCTTTGATACTCACTATCCTTCCCTCACTTCGCATGCGAGAGGTTTCGCTTTTGCGATTCACTTCTATGAGTGCTGAAACAAAAACTATTTCGCAAGCTTAGCGAAAATCCGGCGACCTTAAATGGTCCTCCACCATTTGTAGGAATTAAATCAAATTCCTTTTTATATTTGTTAGGATTGTATTTTAAGAATCTTTCTTCATATTATAATATTTCACGACTTATTTTCTAGACGTCAAACCTACGACCCTCATATGACATCTGCTTGTATGTTCGAAAGGAACTTAATACAAATATAACCATCGAGTCTTGTAGAGGTGTGGCTTTCCAGCCAGGTTTGCTTTAGAGCCGACCTCTACAGTACTTATATATTTCATGTTTTTTTTTTCAATAAAATCGAAAAAAACCGAAAAATATGAAAGAAACGGGAAACTTTCATGTTTTTTTTTTATTCAAATCCTTTCTTACTATATTTAACTTAAGATATTCTATGCTTTATCTCTTTCCATAATAATACGTACCTACTAATAAAATGGAGGGTAGAATGATAAAAATTCAATAAAACTTGTTTTTTTCAACTTTTCAAAACATCAAGCGAAACATTCGAAAGAATCCTGTTTCTTTCCAAAGGACACCTACCTTCCGTTAATTTTTCTATGTAACATGCGAAAAAAACGGAAAAAGCCACAATTGGTTTTTTCCGTGAAAAAAACAAATTGTTATTTTCGGCATTTTCAACGCTAGACCTACACTACCTACGCTTTGGAATGGTCAATAAGCTTTATCTTTCTGACTGACCGACCCCTTGACAAGTGTGCCTGTAATTGGTTTAAGTATTTGAAATAAATGCTTTGAGTTTGAAAGAAACCTTTTTTGCTTTTGTACCCATACAATCAGCCCTTGCAATGTGTGAAGGCATGTTTTGGATCACTTTATCTACTACTTATTGATTTATTATAAAAAAATACGCTACCAATAGTTAATTTTGTGCGAAACTCCGATTTCTCCAAAGCTTTGGAAGGTAGGTCAAAGCGTTTTCGTACGCACATGAAACTAGCCAAGGTTTTTCTTTCATGTCAGCAAAAATACTTACAGGAAAACGCTGCTGTAAAATGATCAGACAACCTCTTAGTTTATACTGTTTGGAGACTGTAAATATTTTGCATTTTATTGGTTTTCTGCCATTTTAAAGTTGTCTTTATAAGAACGTCTGTGTAAGAGACCAAGGTTGATATAATACCTCATAATAATATGCTGCCATCTCTTAAATTGCACCACGTAATCTGCATTGGCGATTTATTTTCCAAAAATGTAAACACATAATATGAGTTCAAGGAAAAATAACTTTAAAGTCCTACATAATAAAGTCCAGCGTACGTTACAACACAACTTCATACATTTGTATAACTTTTCAATACTGCTAGTCACTCTGAAATCAACTTAATTCCCATTAAAGTAAAGTTTATATTTGTGTAACTCGAAATAATATTAATTTGAAACAAGTTTCAATAGACTATTTAGTCACACATTTTAATACAAGTCATGTGCCCGATGAGATTAAAACCCACTTTTACCCGACTAAGGAGGGTTATGATTTTGGCCGGTATGTGTGTAGGTATTTTTAACAAGAATTTATAAAGAATCCTCCTTACTACCTGTACTATATTTTTTGCTTTTAAACCCAGCGGTTTAGACGCTTTGTCTGTCAGTGAATTCAGATCCTAACTAATATTATAAATGCGAAAGTAAGTTTGTCTGTTACCTTTTCACGCCTAAACCACTGAACCGATCATCATGTAATTTTGCATATACGTTGTCAGGTGTAAACTAGTACAGAAACGGACATAGGGTACCTTTCATCCCGAAAAAAAGTGCTGTTCTCGAGGAAAACAACAGTAACGTTATTATGATAATAGATGGCGCCACGTGTCTATTGAACTTTGTCACATTATTTAATTCTGAGGCGGTACGTCGGTTCGCCCGCCAGGTCAGCTAGTTTTGAATAAATAAGCAGAAGATGATTTTCATTTGGTATTTGGAAGTGCATAACTTCCTATAGTTTATATCTATCTATCTATTTGAAATATTGTCAGATCTACAGCTCATCGGACATCGGCACTGCAGTGACCTATTTCACTCCATTAACTATTAGGCCGCAACTTGAGCGCTATAGTTTTAGACTTCCTCAATAATCTAGCCGTTAATTAGGCATTGTTATTCAAGCAGAATAGCTGATGCGTTAAACTTGATTAGGAGAAGTTACGTAGAGCAGTGTTTCGTGCCTGGCATTAATAATGAAGGATAAAATATTACACCAGACGTTAAACTACGCTTACCGCGGTTGGTCCGGTGATGGTTGATCATAATTATTTATATACCTACCGAGAACCCTCTATGCCTCGAGCTGTCTTTCGTGGATCTTTGACAGTCGGTACGGGATGTCAGAAGCCCGAAAGTCTGACAACCAGTCTTACCAAGGGGTATCGTATTACCCTAGTACCTGGGTTGTGGAGGTCAGATAGGCAGTCGCTCCATGTAAAATAAGCAATAAGTAATTCAGCTGCATCCGGTTAGACTGGAAGCTGACCGCAACATAGTCGGGAAAAAGGCAGACAGATGATGAAAGAAAGAAAGAAATCAAAGAAAGAAAATACATTTATTTAGCACAGACTAAAGGACACACAATACACTAGATACATCAGATAAAAAAAAAACATTACATAAACGTAATATCACGTCTGTTTGCGTCATCTGCCCGAGAGGAAGGCAGAGATGTATCTGTATACCTAGCGTGCACCGACATTTCGTTTCGCTAGTTATGTTTTAAAGCCCATGAAATTGGGGGCGAGCCTATTTATCAATGACGGGCACAAATCCAGACTAATCTGTGCAAATTTTTATTAAGAGGTTAACATTTTTCGCTTGTATGATTGTAAGTTTGTAGGTATGTAATGTAGACTAGGGAGTAATCTCCGAACCTACCAGTCGGATTAGAAAAATTATTTTTGCATTTGATGCCCAATTCTTGTGGAAGGGTATAGGCTATTAACATCACGCTAGGACCCTAAGGAGCTGTGCAAAAATAAAAAAAAAGTCAGAAAGAACGCTAAGCCAAAACGAAGTACTTAGTCCGCGCGGAACTAGTTGGCCGCGCCTTAGGTATGTAAGCGGTGGGACGGAGGCGGGAGCGCATTACTCAGTACGTGCGTTGCGAACCGCCGCCTCACCCCCTGTCCCCACCTCAGCGGCCAACTAGTTCCGCACGGACTATAGCGCGAACAGGCGATGCGATGAAGTGGGCGGGGGGGGGTTAGTAAATTTCACGCGGACGAAGTCGCGCGATTCAAGAACACTCATCTCGGTGGCATCCACTGACAACAATACCTGAACTGATAACAGTAAGCAAATGTCCACAGCAGGAAACCAGAATAATCTATAACTAATTAAGATAGCGATTACTCCGAATGACTAATGTAAGTAAAATTTTCTACCATTAAGAGTTTTTTTTTTTAGTCTGTACTGTCCCACTGCTGGGCAAAGGCCTCCCCCACTTTCTTCCACATTTCCTTGTGCTGTGCCTTCTCCGAACGAGTCTAAATCGTCACGCCAGCGTTTCTTAGGCCTGCCTCGGTGACGACGCCCGTCTTCAGGCACCCACTGTGTGACGACTTTGACCCATCTGTCTGGATGCAAAAAAGAGATCTGCTGATTGTAAAAGTATAAAAGGCCTGCGTGCCATGTATTAGGATTCATTACCTGATTGACTTCAGCTAAGTCACTCTCACTACTTGTGTATTTATAACTTGTTTAAATGTAAAATAATAAATAAATAATATTTTTACACTCCTTGTTGATCAGTCGAGAAATTCCTGATGGAAAACCCCTATAACACTTTGCTCAACTTGGAAATAGGGTCCAGGCAGAAGCTTACGTTCAACAATCTTATTTTGAGATCACTAGAGACGAGACAAAAGATTCGGCCACAAATCAAATGGGTATTAGACAACTTGCAACTTCTTGGTTTCGTCTATCCGCATTTTACCTACGTACTTAGCTATTTCGGCTCCCGCCGGGGTAATTGCGTAACGCACTATCAGTAAGAGCCAAAGCACACACGCTACTTTTTGCATCGGCGATCGGCGATTCAGCTGCTTTTTAGAAGCTAAATGCAGCGACCAAGCATTCCACACCGCACACTTAAAAACGCCAAACGCGGCGATTCAGTCGCTTTTCGGAAGCTCGATACAGCGGCTGAACGCTACACTCCGCACACATTCGGATGCCGGTCGCAGCGATTTGGCATTTGCGCCAGCATCGGAGCAGTCGCTAAAACGCGCGATTCCGATGCACGCAGAGAGTCGCCAAAACGCGATGCAGCATCGGAGCAGTCGCTAAAACGCGCTATTCCGATACCGCGTCCGAACGCAGAGAGTCGCCAAAACGCGATGCAGCATCGATACAGCCGCAAAATCGCCGATCGCCGATGCAAAAAGTAGCGTGTGTGCTTTGGCCCTTACAATAGCTTTCAATTTGACAGTTCAACAACATCCATTGCGTTATTTAAGTTGTTGAGCAGACAAATTCGAACGTAATATAAAGCAATGGATTAGCAATATCCTCCAAAATAATTCAGACTTTGATAGTGTTGTAACACAATTAGGGTGCCGGTAAACTACAGTGAATTTTAGAATAGTTTTTTTCATTTTTAATCTTCTAGCAACAACATTAATTTCACATCGTAAATAGCCAGACTTATTTTAAATTCACAGTCAAAACACAGATTAGTAACCGCGCACTGTGTTGAGATGTAAATCAGTGTGAAACAAAGATGTCTGTTTAATTGCTACTAATTCTAACGTTAACGTCGAGTATTCACATGTTAACACTTCTTAATCTTTAGCTATTTGTATCTTTATTTTTGGGAGAGTACGTACTGGGTTGGTTTAACTTGGCGGTTAATTTGGAGCAGCAAAAGCAATATTTATTACTTAGGCTATTTTTCATTAACTTGGCTATTTTTCACAAGTAAGCGTTTCATAACTATATTTTATCGATAGGATCGCATTTATGGTGCGTTCAATTTGACTTTTTCAATTATTTCTTATGAAGGTCCGATTCAATTTCAATGGCATTCGCTCTGTGTATGCTAGCGAACAAAAAGATGTGACTTACCAGCAACCGTAACACACTAGCAGTAGGATAGGAATGAACCCAGCATTGCATAAATATGTAAACTGTCACGCCCTATGTCTGGAGGCTTTTATTTAGTTAGTAAGTTTTTATTTATATTTTTATTTTTTTGCTTGAGTACGTATAGTTGTTATTGTATTTGTTGGTATATTGGCGTGGCTAAATTTAATTTAATGTTCTGTTACTTTACATACCTATACCCGGTATTGTATACAATCAAGTATTTTCTAACTGAACATACAGCTGTGCTGCTGGGGAGTTTGTTGCACTAGGAAGTGGTGAAGGGCGGGCGTTTTGGGGCACTGTCTTATGTAATTTTGACGTTCGAAAAGTGCTGAATTTCAGCCTAATTTAAATAAATGCCTTTTAATTTCGAATGGCATTCATTTTGACAGTTCAACAACATTCATTGCGTTATTTACGTTGCTAAGTCGGCAAATTTTTCCAACATACTTGCAATGAATTAGCAATATCCTTCAAAATGATTCAGATAGTGATTGATAGTGTGTTTTGCAATCAGGGTGCTGGCCGTTACTGCGCTGGAGCGGTGCGGTTATAATGAATGATGACCTTTATTTTATTTATTTATTTATCACATGGAAAACCAACAGCTTTACATAAATACAATAAATACACTGGAATAAGAAACATGAAGCCAATTATAGGTTTTACGGCTAGCTATACAATAATACAGGAAGAGATCTTATACACGACAAATTATCAATAACATTTACCAGCAACTACAAGCAATTGAAACCGTCTGTCTTACCGCTAACCAATCGCCTCGCCTCTACTGCTAAATAAATAAATCAGCTAGTAAGTAAAGCCGCCAAACCCCGTGTTATTATTACTAAGTGCCCATCGTGTTGCTCAAATAGCCCGTCTTGGAACAGTCGCGTCTTAGCTGTCTAGTGCGTGAACTTCTGCTTCCGAATAATATTACGTTAATTTAACTCTTTTGTTTTTTTTTTATTATGAGTATTTTTGGCACATTTATTTGATAGCAGGCAATCAAGAAGTGCTAGAGTTTTTGTCTATATATTTAGTTTCTATGTTGTTTATTATAGTTGCGCCGGAGTGTTGTGTAGTTCGTTTATGATGGGGAAGACTGTAAAAAGTGATAAAGTGTGGAATTTAATGGTAATATTGCTCGTTAACTCTCTCTCTCTCTCTTTAAAAAAAATACTGACTTCCCAAAAAAACACTACAAAGTGAAAAATAATTTTAATTTCGGAAGCCGCTGGCTAAAAACTAAAATACGGATCCAAAGACACCGACTATAGTTTATAGGTAATGTTAGCTTATATTATGTAAATATTTAATTTTTGGAATAAATATTAAGGGATGGTAAGATTTAAATGAGGTTTGACAAATATAAATATTCAGATTCGAAGACACCGACTCCTGAAATTAAAGTTATTTTTTTTTGGGGTTAAATATTGTTCGAGACCCAACCCTTTGTGTTCCGACTCGCACTTGGTACTTTTTTCTATTCAATATCAAGCTCCCCGTCTCGTTTTTCTATTCGTTTTCCGTCATTTCCTGCCTTTCCTGTCTGTCTGTGGTTTTATTGCGTCCACAATCCTCTATTCCATTTGATATCCAGCCCTTTTTCTTTTCATTATGTTTGAGTACGTAGGGTATTCAATTGTGACTCCGTCTGCATTG
The DNA here is from genome assembly GCA_947508005.1 of Amphipoea lucens. Classification (NCBI taxonomy): domain Eukaryota; kingdom Metazoa; phylum Arthropoda; class Insecta; order Lepidoptera; family Noctuidae; genus Amphipoea; species Amphipoea lucens. The sequence continues at coordinate 19,091,459 of OX382375.1, forward strand.
ATGATGATTACAAATAGGACCTACTTATATACAACCTTCATTTCTGTGTCTTTAAATGTAAGAGTGACAATTTGGTTCTCTTGTAGTCTATGTATAAACGATGGCAGGTGTATCGAGTCGCAACCTGCACATGTGCCAGCACCCTAATTGCTTAACATATTATCAATCTCAATCTGAATCATTTTGACAGATATTGCTAATCCATTGCTTCATATGTTCGAAAAATGTGTCTGCTCAACTACGTAAATAACGCAGTGAATGTTGTTGAGCTGTCAAAATGAAACTCATTGCTACTGATAACCTCTGTTACCATGTATTTAGAACATGATTCTAAACCGGTGCTAAGTAATTTTTTGCCGGTTATAAAAAAAATGCTGCTGTTCTGTACATTTTCACCGCGTAGATATTACTCGGTCAAAAGGGTTTAAGTACACTTTTCCATGAAATAGCAGATTCTTTTTTTTTATAACTGCTTGCCTCGAAAAGCACGTTAAGCCGTTGGTGCCGGCTGTCATTCGTGGATCTTTGACAGTCGTTACGGGTCGTCAGAAGCCCGAAAATCTGACAACCAGTCTTACCAAGGGGTATCGTATTACCCAGTAACTGGGTTGTGGAGGTCAGATAGGCAGTCGCTCCATGTAAAATACTGGTATTCAGCTGCATGCTGGTATGCGGTTAGACCGGAAGCCGACCCCAACATAGTTGGGAAAAGGCTAGGCAGATGATAAAATGACGAAAAGTGTGACGCTTATGTCTAGAATCGTTGCTGAATTCATAGCTAACAGTTTACGAGTTGATCAAATCATCAAATCAAATCAAAACATTTTATTTCACATAAACCTACATGGGCACTTATAAAACGTCAGAAGCTAGGTGCACGGTTCCAATTGGTCGTTTCCTATGGAGAAGAGCCGGCAAGAAACTCCACGACGTCACTGCCACCCTGAATACGCTTTCATACGACACCTACTTTATGTTCAAAATCATCAATGGAATCTGAATCTAAAACGTAAGAGATTGAATCATAAAATCTTCGTTTTGTACACACATCACATACAAAGCTGTTTACCGAACGATATTGACGGCTATAATATTATTATAGACTCAGTTTTATGGAGATCAGCCCAGAATGGATGGATATAACTGGAATTACTGGAGCAAATATTTTGTAACGTCCGTACGCAAGTGGGTAGAGGTACTCTGGGTTTGTAGGTGAAGTGGTGGTACGATTGGTTCTCGATTCCAACTCGATTTTGTAACTCGAAGCAGTGTTTGATTAACAAATGACTGTCGCCCGTGTTTTTACTTGCTGAAATATCTACTTTTTGTACCTACATAAACATACATAATATAATATCACGCGCGACGCCGCTTTTTTTTGCCCTTTTTTTTGCCTTTTTTTGCCCTTTTTTTTTGCTCTTTTTTTAAATGTGGGTGTACATATAGGTACCTATAGTACACCCACATTTCGCCAGTTATGTTTAAGTCCCACGTAATAGGGGGCGAGCCTATTGCTATCAACCGGGCACAAATCCAGACTCCGGGCTGAAACTGAGAAATTTCTAATGGAAAAATCCAATGACACGTATTTGGCCGACCTGGGAACGAACCCAGGACCTCGTGCTCAGCAGTAGCGCTTGCGGCTACTATACCCATGAGGCAGTCCTAAAAACAAAATGTCCTAGTTAATCCAAGACATGGTCTATTGTTTTCTGCGCATGCCCGTCCAAATGCGTTCAGCCGTTTATGTGGAATTCAGCAAAAAAAAAAAAAGACTTGCAATGCAAACATCTCCACAAACTATTGGATAGTTCGCGGATTGATTTGAAGGCAGTTTGTGTTTGCTAGAAACTAATGTTTGTGAATAACACGCATATCCTGTGCGAGATTCAGCGATATTTGCTAATTTTCAGCACTTATTGCAGGATGGTTTGTTGGTTTTTTTTCATGTTTTCATGTGTTTACCTAGATATTCATTTTTATAATACAAGGTGCCAGGGACATCGACGCATAATAGAAACCATGAATTCAGCACATTCTAGATACCCTAACACAATGCTTTTCGCAGGTTTTAAAAAAAAATCTGCCGTTTCTTAGAAAAGTGTAATACCTACCTACGCGGTCAAAATGTAAAGAACAGCATTTTTTAAGTGAAACTTCTTTACGCACGCTTGACTTGGGGAGTAAGCTGGCGAACGCGTGCCGTAAGCGTTACGAATAGTGTGATCGGGCGAGGCGAACGGGAGTTGAGTGGGGGATATAAGTAAGAGAAAGCAGTGCGCGCGCACATTTTATTTCTCTCTTCCTCTCATAGCCAAATACGTTTGAAGTGTCACTTCAGTCGTGTGGTCATAAGCACACTCGGTTTTTTTTTTTAAGAAACGCCGAAGATGTTCAACGCAGTGGGTTTCAGAATCATATACTGAATCGCGTCAATGTTCTTTCCACCCTGTATACCGTTTTTTTTTCTTTGTCTCCGACGCGTCTGTACTAAATGTACCTTGTGGAAACTCCGCATAGAGTGTTGGTCAGGTATAGTTAGCATGAGGCTTTCGAAATTTCTAACTACTAAATATACCCGAGTTGGAGTATCTCCGACTCACTTGGTCCTTAGTTTTAATTTTTCATAACAAATAAGTAATTAAAATAAACGTTTTCTTTTACTGGCATACTTTTCTTGGGAGTAGGTACGTACGAGTACTGTAGAGGTTACGGTTATTAATTAGCTGAAATAAAGCCTATAAGATAATAATTTTGTGGTAATTAAACTTGTGTAGTATTTGGTTCTACACACGCCCAAATTCCAAAAACTCGCTTGAGCACTACCCGGCGGCGCGGCGCCTCCACCAAATATATTAGGGCTAACTACGGGGGGTAGCCCTTTTATTTAAATGAAACTCCTATCGGATTTCATAAGATATTATTTTAGTTTTTCCACATTAAATAAGTACATAAAATTAGCCCATCTTATTTTTACATGTCGAACCTAATCTCATTGAATGACACAAGCTTGAACGTTCGAATGGAACATGCCTTCAAATATAACCAGCGTGTATTACCAGAGAGAAGCATAACCTCTACAAGTCTACAGTACCTAGATATAGTGTTGTAATTTCTTATGATAAGCACTACATGAGCCACAGACGATATTGTATAGCTACTTCTCATCAATACTTGTTTCTGCGGTAACGCATAGTACTGTGTACCTATAAAATATATTGTGAACCATGTTCTAGTTTATGATATTGGTTGAAACAATCTCTTCGTTTCGGCTCACTGCCAAGTTTACGCCAAATCGTTGAAAATACGTAAACTATTCATCTTATTCCGATGTTACGCCTTCAGGCATTTGTGTTAAGTAAATATTGTTATGTTAATGCATGTTTGTATGAAAATAAACTATGTTTCCCACGAAGGTTACGTTTTAAAGTTTCTTAATGATGCTTTTTGCTGTTTAATTCATCAAAATCATTTTTTTTTCACCTGAGAAATAGTTTTAACACTTTAAAACCTTCTTCAAGGAAGAGTAAACAGTTCCATCTTGGTCCGTTTAACGTCAGTTCCGCCTCATCAGAGCAAGGGGTCGCCACGCCTGACTGGGCAGCAGATGAGCTTTCACCGCGCTGGCGACCAGTCGATCATGACGCAACTGTAATAGGCTGAAGATTGAATAGGGAATCGTGAGCCGCTGGGACGGGAGGAAAGGTTTTTGATCGATCGTCGTGACACTATTTTTAAAGGTTCTGTGGAGTTTATCTTATGAGACGTTGAAGTAAAGGTTTGATACTTACCTAGTTAAAATCGTCTTAAAAAAAAACGTCATTTTTATTAAGGTCCGTACCTAAAAAAAAACGGATCCCTTATCACTTCGTTGTCCATCCGTCTGTCTGTCAGTCTGTCAAGACCCTTTTTCTCAGGAACGCGTGGAGGTCATCATCATCATCTGCCTATCTTTTTCCTAATTATATTGGGGTCGGCTTCCAGTCTAACCGGATGCAGCTGAATACCAGTATTTTACATGGAGCGACTGCCTATATGACCTCCACAACCCAAGGTAACAAGTGGAAAATAATATCAAATACGTAGGTCTACCGTAGACCTACGTACTTGATATTCCCTTGGAGCCTTCCCTTGGAATTTTTCCCTTGGAAAAAGGAAAAATTCCGACAGTCATTAAGTAATTTGTAGTTATGTAAAACTTACATTTGCATTTGGAGAATTGACCGTAATGTAATATCCCTTCTAGAGCCAGCGTTTAGGTTGTGTGTTGTCCTTGCATTTTTATTAATAAGTAGTTATGTGATGATTACTAAAAAAAAAAGAAGACTAAAGACAACCAACTAAGTTTAAAGTTTAGTTAAAAACAACCGACATAAAAAAAAATAGGTACTACAAAGTGAAAAATAACTTTAATTTCGGAAGGCGGTGTCATTGGTTCCGCATTTTCGTTTTTTGACACCGACTTCCGAAATTAAAGTTATTTTTCACTTTGTAGTATTTTTTTAAGTCGGTTGTTTTTTTTTTTGTAAAAAAGTTTTTATTTTTCACTTTTTAGTTGTACCTACCCCATACAAATTCAATGAACACTAGTGCATTGAAGAATTGAAGACACCGACTAGAAGAAGCATCAAAATTCGCATAGAAATGCCGGAGATGCAGTACATTTATGCATATAACTTCGTACATAAGAATAATTAACTAATGTATTAGGTATATACTAAAACCTTCCTGAAAGTATGCAGGTCACATTAGTGAAGGAACTGTCAAAATTGGTTCCTTAGATTTTGATAAAATCGCGGACATACAAACATACATACATACATACAGGTCGAATACAGAACCTACTTTTTTGAAGTCGGTTAAAAAGATCAAGTTTATCTTTAAAATTATCAATTAGCACATACATTTCCCATGGTTACAAAGCCATCTAGATTCATTTAGCCTGGGTATCACACGACACATAGGTATCATATACTTAAAGTTTCTTGGAACTTTCTTAGCGTGTGACTGTGAAGTAGATGTTATTGTTTACGTCGCCCGCGTCGTCTGCGTAATCAGTAAGAAGTCAAGTGTTACTAAAAGTCAATCTGCCTAAGCTTTTCCCAAGTATGTTGGGGTCGGCTTTCTCTGAATACAGCATAGCTAATTATAACCATCCGACAGACTATCGTTTCGAAAATGACACAACCTGATAACTGATAATCCTTGCCCCCGACAGCAAACAGCTGTCATAAATCGTAAACTGCAATTTACCTTTCATTCAATCAACTCAAATATGCATAAAAATAAATGAAATTTGTTATGAAGCAACGTTTTATAGCACATACAGGGTGTTACGGAAAGGGTATATCAATACAAACGGGTTGAAGAGTTTATCTGGTCTAGAATCTCTGTACAAAATTTCAGCTCAAATTTAAAGCATTAACTTTGAAAATGCTTAATATTTTTTTATTTCGACATCACGGCGCTGCACTGGCGCGCGGCGGCGTGATGTGCGTGTACTAGGCGCACAGACACACTACAGATAATGGATAATAACCCTCGTAGTGCGGTGACACGTTTGTTATGATTTCAATTTAATAAACTATCGAAATAAAAAAAAATTAAGCATTTTAAGAACCCTCGGTGCGCGAGTTCGACTCGCACTTGGCCGGTTTTTTTTATATAATTTGGCTTTTTATTTTTGACTGTGTTTAGTTTGTGATCTTCCTGTACGAGTCGCAATAAATACTTTTTCTTTATTTCTGTCTCAATTCCGATCATGAGGAATTTGACGAACTTCACTTGTCACAATATGTCCCCTGTGCAAGTCATTTAGGCGCTGAGCAGACGATGGACAATTTATCCTCGACGATAATACCTACGTATAGAAATCTATGCAATAACACGCATCATTATCATCATGTCAACCCGGAATCACCGACTGCCGGGTATCGACCTTCACCCTTCTTCTGACATACTTCCCGGTTCTGTGCGCCCCTCATCCAGGTATTTCCCGAGACATTGAAGAAAGAAGAACAAAGTAAGAAAATACATTTATTTAGCACAGACTAAACGACACACAATATACCAGATACATCAGATAAAAAACTTTTTAAGAAAAAAAAACCGACTTCCAAAAAAACACTACAAAGTGAAAAATAACTTTAATTTCGGAAGTCGGTGTCTTTGGATCTGTATTTTAGTTTTTTGCCACCGACTTCCGAAATTAAAGTTATTTTTCACTTTGTAGTGTTTTTTTGGAAGTCGGTTTTTTTTTCTTAAAAAGTTTTTATTTCACGCTTTTTAGTGGGTCTGCTTATAATTTATCTAAGTTACAATAGCTTAGTGCTCATCGCCTTTTACAAACAAATTATTGCTTTCCCCGATGCAGGGAAGTTAATTGCTGAGGAGTTCTCCAGGTCCACCATCAGCTCCATATCACCATTCACATTGTGACGAGCATAAATTGCTTAGCAACTATATTAAAGTAATCGAATAGCAACCTGTGAAATACTTATATATTATTGAGTAGTTCCGGAGGCCATCTGTGGTCTTCATCATCAGTTCCACTTCACCAAATGGTGCTTTCCGAGAGCAAGTGCACGAGTTACTATAAAAAATACCCAAATCGCTATAGGTGTGCCTATAATATTTGAAGAGTTCCTTCGATTTCTCCAGGATCCCATCATCAAATCCTGACCTGATGTTTTTAGACTAGATGCTGATAATCCTGGCTGCAGCATCAGGCCAAACTTATGTCAACATTGCATTGAACTTAAAATTTAGTCCTGTTTAAAATGAGCCCAAACACGACTACTGTGCTGTAATTTCAAGGTTTGTACTTTTTCTGATGCTCCTGGCTTCAGCATCAGGTCTCCATGTACTTCGGTGTTCCTCATTAACAGTACGTTTATCCACACATCGAGCCCTTTTCAATGAGCCTAAACACGATATATCTGCTGTTAGTTGTCGAGGAGTTAGGTACTCTGCAGACTATCCTGACTGCAGCATCAGGTCATGACTTGATGATCATGAGACCAAATGTGACAAATGCCCTATCAAACATCAAAACAATTTACTAAAAACAGCCCTTGCCTGTTCGAGTAACTTCTTACTGTTAAGGAGTTGTACCTTCCATCATCAGCCCAGCTACCTGAGATGGTGACAACCATACGCAAATACACAAGATACTTCATAAAATATGCGAAAAACAATAAGTGAGCCTATAAAATTTGAGGGTTGCCCTCGATTTCTCTAAGATCCCATCATCAGATATTGAAATGGTGACAATGGGACCACACGGGAAGCACCAGCTTTCAAATGAAAAAAGAATCATGAAAATCGGTTCACCCAGTCGCAAGTTATGAGGTAACAAACATAAAAAAAAAAAAAAAAAAAAAAAAAAAAAAAAAAAATACAGTCGAATTGATAACCTCCTCCTTTTTTTGAAGTCGGTTAAAAAAACAAAAAATAAAGATCAAATAAAAAGCGTAAAGTCCGATGTAAGTAATTGGCAGGAAAGTGTGCCTCACGGTTGCGCCAAAAAGGCCCAGTTCAGCAATAATGTCAGACAACTAGTGCCTGACGCTTGTTTTCAACCGGACCTGATGTGTGAGGTGACGGATGTAAATCAGTTTTACACTGCAACGCGACGTGTGTATAAAATAAATAAAATATGTGTCAGACAAAAAATTGTAACAAATAGGTAAGTAGATACCTACATAAATATTGTGAGTTGAATAACATTCCAAAAATATGCAAATGACACGACATGTTATATGTATAGAATAATATGATATGATAACTATGATCGTGCAAATGAGGCTGATAAATAAATGAACTTTAACGATATCGTCAATCCAGCGCGCTTCTGGACGGCCCTGGTTTCTTTGGCATAACCTCGGCCACTATTCGTTCACAGCTTTACTCCAATAACACACACGTAGGACAGATGGTCCGGATTTCCATACGTTCTATCGTCGCGGACAAAATGTCCGTCGTCTGCTAAGCGCCTTACAAAGAATATTTAACATTGTTTTCAAATTTATTCTTATCACGGTTCAAGTCTTTAGGCGATCCGAGCTGACGTCACAGGCTCTTTATCTCTGTTTTTAAATTCCAGTGCTGCACAATGCGCGAGAGTCTCCGTCGGCTCGCGTCAGACGAGGGCGACGGCATGGAACGGCGCGGGCGCAATGCAGGGATCCGCCGAGTGCGTGTGGAGCTGATGCTGGGCGAGCACATCACTGTGGACGTCGATGTAAGTGAAAACCGTGTGTAGTATTAGTATTTTTGGTCATTACGAAGCATGCAAGTTCTTCTAACTTAACAGACAATTGTGCTGCTGTGGAGTTCGTTGCGCCACGTCTCTTTCTTAGCTAAAGCATTAAGAAGTGTTGAAAAGCGGGCGGGCGTTGGGGGACTGTCTTATGTAATTTTTAATTTTCACCCTTATTTGCATAAACGACTTTTGATTGTGCACAAGTCAGAGGCAACCCATTGGCTACATTTAGTGGAGATACCGTCAGGTTTTTCTGTCCATAGTCACCTGAAGGCAGACAGTGGGTAGTTTGAGTCCGGATGACCGTGAACCGGATGCTGCAGCGCATTGGGTGCGACCTATGTCCAGCAGTACTGCATTCGGCTGAGCTCTTACCGATAATTTTCATTTATCACAATTTTAATAACTTGTTTATGTCAAGACTTCGCATGTTTCATAATCCAATTTGTATTGTTGCATGAAGCTCCAGCTGCATCTGCGCAGATTGCAACATGTGTTAAATCCGTCAAAATTTAACACAAGGCTTAATTCATTGAAGTGTTGTTTTACGAAGCGCGTTTCTTACGGATATTTTACTGCAACTCGTAAAACGCAGATGCATTTGATGTGTTTCTTACAATGTAACGTTTATTTACTGTGTGTAGTGTTGCAGTAAATTGTTCTAAATTGAATGATGATACCAACCGGCCGTTCGTGGAGGACTTTTTTCATGTACTACTACTAAATAGCTTGATGGGTCTTTATATGGTCTGCTTTTCCGAGGAGATGTAGATCCCTCTAGAAGCGTATAAAAGTTCATGGAACGTTCTCAAAAGATTAGTAAAACTGCTTCACTTTTCCCTGGGATGTCACAAATAGCATCTACGATAGCAAGAAGATTGGTCCAAATAGCCACATTGGGCTAATAGTGACGAAGAGCGCCCCTGAATGTATACCAAGGTTTTCTGTGCGAATGTAGAAGAATTCTCGAAGAACCTAGTTTATACTTCCTTAGTTGCTGAATTTAGTCCGTAACACTAGTGTGCTATGTGATGTAATGTCTTGCGAATACGATGGGTCTGTAGCGGTATCTACAACGCCACATGCGAACAACGCGTCATACTGACGTCACGCAAATCCTGCATCGCGCAAGCAGAGTTTACCACGCAACTAGCATATATACAACAGCCCGACATGACTCATTGGGCAGTTGCCCGCCAGACACAACACCCGTCTGGTCGGAGGATCCTCCCTTTTCTATGGAGGTTGAGTGAACTTTAGTACACCCTGTTCCTCATACCTCTATAGGTCTCAGAGAAAACCAATACAAGGCTTTAGTGCACTCCTTCTTAAAGATTACGAAGGTCTTCGTCACCCACCATGCTCGCCGCACCTAGCTCCATCCTTTATTTTTTTTTTTTGGAAAATTCCAAAATTTTTAGGTAGGTAATGAGTCTGTGGAAAATACCATTCATGAGTTTATCGATTCCCGTCCCCAGGATTTCTTTAGCGCAGCCTAGACACTTCCATCAACATGGCAAAGGTGTATTTGTTTAAAAAGTAGGTATTTGTTACTTCGGCCCTCCAATCTATTAAGACATTTATATTGGCCCGAGATCATGTCTGGTTTGGACAGTCCCGGTCTATTAAATTGTATGCATTAGCAGCATCATCCAGCTTATAACGTTTTCAAGCTTCAGTTTAGCCATTTTTTTCCATCCAACTGGCTGTTAACCCACGCTAAGATTAACCGTCTTCAATCTTCATCATTCAATTAAGGCAAACATCCATCTCAATCACAAACCAACAGACGACCCAGGACAAAACCCCTTTAATTTACTTTTAGGTACATTCAATTGAAACAAAACTGAATGAAATAGTCCAATGTTGATACTGCATTTAAATGTGAATACAATGACACAACACAGCCGGTGGATTGTTTAGTTTAAACATTTGTTTGTGAATGTAAGTAGATGAATGGTTAACATACCTCCGAGAACTTTGTTTGTGTTGAATGGTATTTTATGTGCAGTGTGTACACCGTAGTTTTCTTGTTCTTTAATTGTTATATTAGAATACCTTTGCATCATCATTCTCCTGCTGTTTTCCAAAATTTGGGGTCGGCGCATAATGTATTTTTCTTTCATGATCTAAAATATCATTGCATGATCCTCTATTAGTCGTCATCTCGCTAGTCACCCCCTTTCTAGCCATATTTTTTTTTCAACTCTCATGCTCTAAAAGTTCGTCACTATGTTGTGCGTAAACGACATAAATTCGTTTTTTATGCTCTAGTGCATAAAGTATTTTTTTTTTCTAAGACTAAGATAATCAGGCTCAACAGCCCCACACTCACAATAAAACGTCGCAGATTAAAGTCGTTATTTTATTTCATTTGCTTTAATTTATATCACTTTCATGTTTTCTATCGTTAATTTAATAAAACCAGATACAAATTATTGTCATTTATTATTTTTAAAATCGCAAAGACACATTTTTATGACTTGGCAGTAATAAAAAAAACTTTTAAAAAGCTATTCTCTTCTTCAATTTTGCAACATTTTTGAACAGTGAAAATATGGTATTCACTTTTTACGCCTGTTTCATTTTCTAGCAAACGAAGTGAAAAGCAGAGTGTATAACTGGGGCATAAACGAGCCATTTTACCTTTCGACTTAAATATCTACCTTCGCCTGCGGCTCGGGGTAAAATGGCTTCTTTAATGCACTAGTTGTATAATATACTTTTTCCACACAGTCCATCCATCGTTTCTTTGTTCCCCTATTCTTATAGCCGTAAACATTCATACACAAAACTTTCATCAAAGACAGCCCATTCCCACAAACCGGGCACAAATCCAAACTCCGGACTGCTACTGAGAAATTCCCAATGGATAAACTCAATAACACTTAACCCAGGACCTCATGTTCAGCAGTAGCGCTTGCGACTACTGGACCATGCGAGGAGGTATAGAGCGGCCTTGGTATAGAGTTGCGACTATCTGTGATTGCCCACCTCTTCTGTGTGGAATATCCCCTCAAGTGTCAACGGTACACCATATGTACAGACGCCAGCACATCAACCTACCCGAAACTGTCAGATTTTCCCAATCAACTTTGAACCTTATGTTTTAGTGATAAAGTTGAAAATCTATTAAAGAAATTTGACAGATTGTAGTAGGTTGATGTGCTGGCGTCTGTACATAAGAAAAAGTGCCCGAAATGTCAACGGTACACCAAGTGTACACAACAGTGTCATTGTTGTGTATTGTCATTGTTAACACGTTCACTGCGGATCACCCAAAATCGGCCCGATACGGTGCTTTGTGTCGGTGCGCACGGTCAAAACTATATCTTTCTCGCTGGTGCGGAACGATTATCTTCGGTATTTGTAGGAGTTCGACGAAGACAAATATAGATTTCGGCTCGTGGTTACAAATGTAGATATTTGGCATTAAAACATCGTGGCGGGCCCTTTTCGACCACCTTCGCACTGACGGTGAAAAACACCCGCTCCCTGCGGCGGCGGGCCTATTGTGGTATATGACCGTTACCGACCCGTTGCCGCACGGAGCGTGCGCGCATGCTTCGAGCCGCCAGTCAGTGTTGTGCTCTCTACAAGACAGTACCTACGTGTGCGTGTCGTGATTTTATCGACAGGTCAGAAGAATTCTTTCTAAGAGAAGAAATTGTGTACGGTGCTATGAAAAGCTTCGACAGACATTAGAGTGCAAAGAAGCAAAAAAACAAAGTTAAGAAAATTAAAACATTTTGCAACAAATGCAATCAATCCCTTTGCGTGCAGTGTTATAAAGAAAGACACGTACCAAATTAGTTTACTGTTTCTGTCTGGATTATGTGATTTACTAAATACACACTTTTTTATTTCTTATAATTCTGTTTTATTCGATAACCCTATATTTTTGTCTGTCCCATCACTATAAAAAAGTACTTTCTAGTGCGGTATCGGTCGTTATCGGCCTGACACTTTCCTTGGTTGATTTCTCATTTCCTGTTTGGCAGATCCAGGGGCGAAACGAACGTATAGAAACTGGGTTCAGGATCATTTTAACAGTATAAAAAAAAACAGTGTACACCATGTATTCGCAAAGTTATAGCGCTTTAATCTATCCTAGTGGTGTCAGGTCAAAAAGGACTGATACGCACTGTCTGAAAGGTCGATGGATGGTGCATTTCGACCGCCACCGCATCAGATGAAAGTTTATGATTTTTTTGCCGCAGCTAAGGTGTTAAAACAATGACTTTACTGCACCCATTCTACTACTCCGACGCGTGGGGTGTTCCGTCAGATAAGCGGGCAAACGTGTGAGAGGATATAGACTGGATATATATATTTTTTTACTTTTTCAATGTATTGGAGCAAAGTTGTACGACTGTAGGTCGTGTGTTCGAACCCGGACAGGCGCTTTACTTTATGTAAATTATTTCATCACCAGTGTTCTCAAAACGGTGAAGGAAAACATCGTGAGGAAACTGGCATGTCCTAGAACCAAAAATTCGAAGACATCTGTCATCTACCAACCCGCACTGGGCCCGCGTGGTGGATTACGGCCCTCTTCCTGTCACAGAGAGGAGGCCTGTGTCCCAGCAGTGGGAACATTATAGGCTGATTATGCTCCTTTGCCGCAGCTATTGTCCTTTTAGTAAAAAACAAACAGATGATATCTATAAACGTGATAAAGTTAACAACAGGTTAATAAATAATGCAGCTGAGCAGGGTAACTGACATGCGTTAACTACAGTTACTTGTCCCTTTAGGAATGTATGAAGGACGTGTGTGGAATGAAAGTTGTCAATACGGCTATTTATCGGACTGTTAATTTATTTATTTTAAGTACTTTTATACTTTTGGCACAAGATTAGGTAGATATGGGATAATTTGCCAGCTGTGGCTCATTTATATCACTAGTTACCGTATATTTTAGTAACAGGTACAGTCAACAAAAGAGATAAGTATGCAGGACCGTCGGATATAGTTGACGTTTAGTAAGAAAGCGATGGATGTCAAACAACTCATTTATCAAATTAAATTTCAGTCGACAACATCCATCGGTTTCTTACTAAACTTCAACTATATCCGACGATCCTGCATACTTATCTCTTTTGTTGACTGTAAGTACCTATTTTTTTATATCGCTGAATCTATGGATGAGGTCTATGATGGAACGAGCGTGCCCAGAAGATGCCTGTCCACTCTTAGTTTAAAGGTAGACGGGTAGGTATTTAGTTTTCATTTACACTTTAATTTTGGTTTTGAACCCGCTTACCACACTACGAAATGAAATTGATGATGATTCTGCTTTAAATTTATCAAATACAGTTCCGTATGGCATTCTACCTCACTCCAAATAAGGAATACCGTCTGAATTGCCACTTATTCTACCAACACTATTCATAATTTAATACTTACTAAAGAAATTACTCGTATAAGTACCCACAGTAGGCTGTACGTCAGTTTGTAACAAAACCCAGCATTAGTGCTCATAACACGAGCAACACGCGTCAACAGTAGACGGTACACTAGCTATAAATGTCCGGGAGTGGGAGGCAATCACCTCCTTATGCGAAGCAGTCATGCTAGCGAAGGAGGTGGCGGTATGGTCAGCCATACCGGCAGCTGGGTCGTGAGGCTCTCTCCCTCAGGGGAGAGAGCCTCACGACCCAGCTGCCGCGGGAGACGCTCCGGGCGTCGGGAGCCGCGTGACGACTCCCGGCCACCGTAGGCGCGGGCCTGCGGACGGAGAGTAATCGGTAGCTCACCGTCCGATCCTGATCGGACGGTGAGCTACCGATTACTCTCCGAACACGTACGCGCCGTCCGGCACGGGCCTGGTCCTGACCAGGCCCGTGCCGGACGGCGCGTACGTGTTCCACGCGTGCCTAAAAGAGATGTCAGCAAAAAGGAAGGGGCCTGCCAGGGCCGAAGCCTGCCGGGGGTGCGGAATTGTCCGAAAGGGTTACCGCTACTCCGGAACATAAAGGGCTAAGGAAGGAACACGGATGGGTTTTAGTCAGTAAGAGTCTGACACTCCCTTCACTCCACCCAGAGCGGGAGGGGTCATTTGATGATTTCCCATCCATAAAAAAAAAGCTGTAAATGTCCAGTTTTAGCTGACCTCGCATTGTATAGGTTTTTCGTACAGTCAGAAGCCAGTTTATACTGGTTATGTATAGCTTGGTGTAGCCGTGCGTACCTAGAGGCAAATGCAGCTGTCGACAACATGACACTCGTGTACTTGAGCATATAATAACAACGGTTTCGCACTACATCCGATGCGAATCCGAGAAATGCCGGTCCGAAGTGACCATAGTCCTATTTGTATGAAGGGTTGCGCACTAGATCCGAACTCTATCCGTCCGAATTTATAACATTTCCAATTCGGATTGAAGTCGGATCTTTAATTCGGATTCGGGTCGGATGTAGTGCGAAACCGCTCTAACAATAATAATAACTGCCGTTGACGCGTGTCGCTCGTGTATAAGCACTCTTAGCAGGGTCTGTTATTCTACTGAAACTCCGTACCTACTGTGCTAGGCCAGATGAGGGTTCTACCCACAGATATAGATACACCTAGATAACGCAAGAGCACCTACTTCGCGTGCCAAAAATCGCACCAGTTTACGATCGAAAATCATAAGCCGCCACTTTCGCGCTCAGTCCTGCTGGCTGGGTGAGCGTGAGCGAGTGAGCGCGAGCTTGATTTGTGACGTCATAATAGGTAGACAAAAAGTGGCACTCTTAGTTTTCATACAGTTCGTGATACTTGCGTTATCTAGGTATATCTATATCTGTGGTTCTACCATAGAAATATAAAAACTTCTTTCTTATATCTATGGTTCCAAGTTCCAACTGATGTAGGTACGGTCGACTGCAACAATCTTTGTATATGGATCGTTGCTATCTGAATTCGACCTAGACTCTCATCAAAACCATCTCCATATTCCAGCGCAAAGCCCGCGGAGCAGACCTTCTGGACCAGATCTGCGAGTCCTTAGACCTGCTGGAGAAGGACTACTTCGGTCTGCTGTACACTCAGCGAGGAGACCCCAGGGTCTGGGTCGACCTCAACAGGAGATTGTCCAAGACTTTTAGAAGTAAGTACTGGTTGGCACCATTTTCTATGCAACACCTGCCCCGTTGGTCCTAGGTGGTCATAGGTGCGACTGCTGAGCGATGGGCCCTCAGGGGCTGTCTCCACGAGTCTCGCCACCTAGTCTCGCCGTGCCATCTATTTTTCGCAGCGATGATATCGCCATGTGGAGACACGTTCTAAGTGAGTGTATAGAAATACGTGGCACGACGATAATATCGCCGCGATTCTCTCGCTCGTGGAGACGGCCCCTTAGTTCGATTCCCATATATTGTGTTTTCTCATAAGGAAGATTTCAGTAGCAGCCTGAAGTTTTTATTCGTGTACGGATAATAGCCAGGAATCAGTCACCTAGGAAATTTCAGCGCCGTCTAGTTTTATAATATTGACCAAAAATTAACTTGTAGAAGTGGCTTTAGAAAATTTGCTTACAAAAATAAACCTCATTTCTTTTATTTTCACCTTTGATATGGGACTAATAACATGTTGCAAAACCACGGAACGTACTTCTATAAATTCTGCATTTTTTTACATTAGAGTCCAGTTTTTCCCCCTGAGGCAGATTCTATCAGGCGGGAAAAGTGGAATAACTCAAAATCAAAAGGGGACTTTCTGGATATTTTTTACATTAGAATCCAGAATTCCCCCCCTGAGGGGGATTCTCCAGGGGGAAAAAGTGGAATAAGCCTAAACAACCTACCCTTTGGATATTTCAGGCGAAACCTTAGAATTCAATAACACAGAAAAATTAAATAATATTTTCCAGACGAGCCATGGGACGTACGTTTGGCAGTAAAGTTCTACCCTCCAGAGCCGAGTGAACTGAATGATGACGCGACACGCTACCAGATAGCACTCGCCGTTAGAAGAGATCTCATGGAAGGTAAGACAAGATTTGAATTACCTATGAATTTAGCGAAAATATAGGAAGAGAAGAAAGAAAAAAAACAGAAAAGAAAGAAAAAAACAGAAAGGAAAGAAAAATACGTTTATTAGCTTTACAACTAACAAAATCTTAAAACTAGAAAAACAAAACAGAAAACAATGATTATAATACTAAAAGGGCCCCAGCTCAGCATAATATCAGATGACAACACAAGGTAGAAGATGATACAGGAGAGAAGCCTCACTGCAATAAGTTCTCTAAAAAGTGCATCTTGCCAGGAAAGCTAAAACTAATTTAATGATGCTGTTAAAACGTTTGTTCTCCCATCCGAATATTCCTAGTTTCTACGACAATGAACTTTTACATAATATTTCCTTGTAATATTTACTGTGTTTGTAATTTTATGTGTAAGTACAATAAAGGGCACTCGAATAAGAATGTAAAAGTATTAGGAGACTAACGTTTTAATGTGAAAAAAATGTACTGAAACTCGAATGTAATCCAAGCCTATCTCATCCAAAACTATCGACCACGTACTAGAACCGTGTTCGCTTATTGTCCAGGTCGCCTCACCTGCTCCCAGATAACCTACGCCCTCCTCTCCTCATACGTACTCCAGGCAGAACTGGGAGACTACGAGGAGGCGCATGACATCAACACCGCCCTGCATCAGCACAGTGCAGTCCCAGTCAACGTCATTACAGCAGAACTAGAGGCGAACATTGACGAACTGTACCGGAAACACAAGTGAGTTCACTGACATCTACATATGCTGTAGGTACATAGGTTAAGTGACAAAAGGCACGCCGTTTAAAATTGATGCAATGTTAATGGGAACAGTGAATTATAAGCCTTCGTGACCTTTAAGCCACATTTACACGATACGAGTTTCTAGCTTGTGGCATACAATAACATTGAAGCAACAACGACTTCGGCAACGGCAACTTTTATTGTTGCTTCAGCTTATTTATTTTATTTATGCATTTATTTCAGGCATCAAGGCCCATATAAAACACATACAACACAATATTAATATAACTTAAAAATACTATAAATACATACAAAATTATAATTACACTAAAAACTAACTAAACACGAAGTGTCTGCGTCGTGTTTCGCTGACTGGTGTCATGTAGCCGGCCACGAAACCGGCGGTACACAACACCCTTCGGCCAGAACTCTTCCTTGAGGAACTTCTCGAGATGATGTGTCGGAACACGCACCACGAACGACTTGAAGTTCGTGTTGTGACGCGACTCCAACTTCTCGACCCTCAAAGTCCAGTTGTTCTTCATACGCATGTACTCCACGATCTCCTCAACCTTCATGGAGTGGTGAAGTCTGGACATGTACAGCTGCGTCGCCGGGATTGCTGGGAGCTTATGGTATGCCACAGGCAATTTAAACGCATTGAATGGGCTCAATCGGGACTTTATAATAAAAGAAGTAGTGGACTGTATTAAAATAGGTGTAATACCGTAATTTACATTAATCAACATATAAAAGAAACAATGAAATGCCCGTGGTCAAGCGCGTCTGTGAGCTGAGTGGAGCGAAGGGTACGCAGCGGCCGTCGCGTACCGGGTTCGGCTGGTTCGTGTAAATCAGGCCTTAGGAGACTTAGCGTCCATTATACGCCAAGTATAAGTAGCTAGATCACCATAACGCGTATGCTGTGGCTGTGGGTGGCCATATCGAAGAATCCAACGCCCGAACTGACAGAGAGCCCGTTTTGTTTCTAAGTATATTGTAACAAATATGTATTGTTCTTTAATTTTTGCAGAGGCCAGACCCCAGCAGAAGCTGAGCTGAACTACCTCGAGACTGCCAAGCGTCTATCTCTGTACGGCGCAGAGCTGCACGCTGCCACCGACTGCCAGGAGGTTCCCATCACGCTGGGCGTCTGCCACAATGGGGTTGCTGTGTACAGGGACGGGTGAGATTGATTATTATATGATACCTTAAAAACCGCGGACAAAAAGCAAGCAAACCCACAAAAGAGCGAGGTGAATAAAAAGGAAGGAAGGATGGAAGGTGTGATAAACATCACCTTTGTATGTATTTTTCTGTTCCGTTCTTCTTCATCATCTGCCTAGCCTTTTCCCAACTATGTTGAGGTCGGCTTCCAGTTTAACCGGATGCAACTGAATACCAGTATTTTACATGGAGCGACTGCCTATCTGACCTCCACAACCCAGTGACTGGGTAATACGATAACCCTTGGTAAGACTGGCAGACTGGCTGTCAGACTTTCGGGCTTCTGAAAACCCGTAACGACTGTCAAAGATTTACGAATGACAGCCGGGACCAACGGCTTAACGTTCTTTCCGAGGCATGTTTAACCCCTCGAAAACAGAACTAATAATGTTCACCAACAAAAGAACCATTGGAACCCATAGGCTTCCAAAATTTTTCAACACAGAACTAACACTCAAAGACGAAGTCAAGTACTTGGGGGTGATCCTTGATAGCAAACTGCTCTGGAACAAGCATCTTGACTACAAACTTAATAAAAGCACAATTGTATTCTACCAATGCAAAAGAATGCTAGGAAAAACATGGGGGCTCTCTCCGAAGATTACTCTGTGGTTATACAAAACACTGATCAGGCCAATGTTGGCTTATGGCGCTCTGGTCTGGTGGACGAGGACCGAACTCTCGACCACCATTACCAGACTACAGCGTTTCCAACGACTGGCCTGTTCAGCTACCACTGGCTGTATGAGAACCACCCCAACAGCAGCCATGGAGATAGCCCTTCAACTAACTCCCCTTGACCTGTACATACAGCAGGAGGCAGCGCTAGCTGCCATCAGGCTAATGCATCTGGGCATATGGGGCAAAAACCTTACCAGTCCACACGCCAAAATCCTGGACCGGGCGATAGAGTACCAGCCTCTCATCGCTGCCCCGTGTGATAGAACACCAAACCAACCGATGTTCAACAAAAACTACTTTATACAAACTGTTCAGGAAGATAGGGACCAGTCAGGAGCTAATGAAGTGCGCATCTACACTGACGGCTCAAAAACACAAAACGGTTCAGGTGCTGGCGTTCACTCCCTTGACCTTAATATCAACTTTCACATACCACTAGGCACACACAGTTCGATATTTCAATGTGAATGTGTTGCCTTAACACAAGCCGCAATAGCAGTAAAGCGCTTAGGAACTACGGCATTAAATTCGTATCCGACAGCCTATCTGTACTCAAGGCTTTAGAGAGCAAACAAACTAACAACAAGCTAATTTATGAGTGCCATTTAGCCCTGGAGAGTCTATCGACGTTCAATCGAATTACCCTCCAGTGGATCAAAGGGCATAGTGGATCCTTGGGCAATGATGCTGCAGATGAACTTGCGAAGAGAGGCTCTGACATGAGGGTGCTAGGCCCGTACCCACTTCTTCCTCTGCCTTTCTCACAATTTCGTGCATGGATTCGCCAAAGATCGACCGAACTCCATAACAACAGATGGTCACGGGTAACTGACTGTAGACAGTCAAAATTGGCTTTACCAATGATACACCCGCGATTAACCAAAAAACTTCTTAGCCTAAGCAGAAATAACCTCAGAATAATAATAGGTACAATTACGGGCCACAACCCTCTTAACAAACACCTTTTTAACATAGGCGCCACGGACAGCACCCTTTGCAGGGGCTGCCTTGACGCCGAGGAATCAGCCGCCCACGTCATCCTGGAATGCGAGGCTGTGGCGTCTCAACGCGAAAAAATCCTCGGAACAGTGAGGTCGCTCCGTGAAGCCTGCGAAGCTCCCAGGAAGCTTCTGTGCTTCTGGACGGAGCTAGGCTGGCTCTGTTAGCCAGTATCCCTACGCACAACGGACCAAATGGGAGTCTAAGTGCGGAAGCCCCATCATCATCATCATCATCATCATCCGAGGCATGTTCCGTTCTACTTGTCAATAATAAATAACTAAACCCAGTAAAGGCCAAGCGAACAACTTCTGTCAAACGTTTCAAAAGAAAACCACAATTCTAATTTCAAAAGACAAAATAAGATGCTGATGTCTGTTCAATTTTGCGTTGTTAGAATCTTACTTTACAGAGGCGGTTTTCATGTAAGAAAACCGACTCCGAAAACGGGAACAGCGGTTTTATTTTCTCCCTTCATAGTTGTCCCCGTGATTCGTCCCAATAATTCGGACCTAACCGTATCGAGAACTCAAGGTATAATAACCCCAAAAATGTTTCCATTGCTTTGGTCCCCATCTCCTTTTTCGTTCAGCATCTTTATCATTAACATTACCTAAAACCTGAAGTATTTTTCTTTACCATTCTGATCCATCAATTCCAGGCTTCTGATGAACCGCTTCCCCTGGGCGAAGATCACGAAGATCTGCTACAACAAGAGACTGTTCACACTAAGACTGAGGGCCGGAGAGTTCGATGAGTACGAGACGATCCTGAGCTTCAAGCTGTCTGCCACCAGCGCCTGCAAGAAGCTGTGGCGCTGCAGCGTGGAGCATCACATGTTCTTCAGGTACATAAGACGCTTGTGTCCCCGAAGGGTTAGGTCTACTCCCTTAGCACGAAGTCCGTAATTTCAACAGAAGTTAAGGGCGTTTCCTACTCCGTGGCACTTGCTGACATAATTTGTTCGAGGGCCGAACTATACCAACATCTAATATTGTTATGGTTATTTTCAGACGAGAATCCCCAGTGGCAGTGGAACGTATCCCCGGCTTCGCCCGCCTGGGCTCGCGCCGCGTGTCGTGCCGCCGCACGCTGCGCCAGCTGCGCGCGCAGCACACGCCAACGGCGGCCTGACGGCGCATGCGCGGGGCCCGGAGCGTGCCGCCAACCACGGTCTTGTAGCGACATCTGTGACCTTACGTTACAACTACACAGTCAAACGCATCGTCTAGTAGCGACATCTATGAGGACAATTAAGAATTACATAGACCAACAGTGAACCCACTATTGGCGCCACCGTAGCTCTGACGTCACTGAATCCTAAATCACGCAAGCAGAGTTTGACAAAACTACATAACCCCGTGTTACTGCCTATGAGCCACACGTTCAAGCGACACATCTCACGACGGGGACTGCGTAGAAAACAAATGAAAGAAGTTTATTTAGCATGCCACGAGTCATCGCAACTTGAATTGAGGAGCGACGGACAAAAACAGGTGACGCGCACTCGTGTCGCTTGACGCAAGTCGCGTCCCTCGAGGCCGTAATACAAATTAAACTAACAAGCGAATCTCCGCAGATGTGATGAATATACAGGGTGAAATTAAATTCATGGGCATCCCTTTAAGGGGTCATTGTACTCATCATTATGAACAACTTTTACGGTGGGACCAAACTTAAATCGCGAAAAAAAATCAGTTGTTCCTTGCATTTATGTTCACATAACTCGTCAAAATGTAGGGAAGAGCTGATTTTTTTTCGCGATTTTAAGTTTGGTCCCATAGTAAAAGTTGTTCATAATGACAAGTACAATGACCCCTTAAAAGGATGCCTATGAATTAAATTTCACCCTGTAGATATCTAAACAAATAAAAAATGATTTGATGTTTTATATCAATAACCATTTGTATTGTAGTTACTTGATGTAGTTGAGAAAATCCGTTTTTTAGATATGGATAGTTATACCCATCACCTCTATGAAGTTTACACAAAAAAATCTGATTTTGAAACTAATTTTTCAAGTAACACTATCTAACATCATTGACCCCAAAAAATGATCGTATACCTATCACATCTGCGGAGTTTCGCTAATTTAATATGACTACCTAGTATAAAAAAATACCATAGTGTATTTTACTTATAAAATAAATTAGATCAGTAGCAGGATGGCATCAGCGTTATGGGTCGTAAGTTCAATCCCACACATTTTCTTCGTGGGTTGGGAGGTTATACACATGAGGATCATATTTCACTTACAGAAAATAACTTTTAAGTAAATGCGATTCTAACTCAATAAGTGCCATTACCACAATAAATATACAAGGTGTAGACGAACAGTACGTTAATAAATTAATCTTCGTATATGTAATGAAGTTTCCAGTCTGCATACAAAAATTCAACGAAATATATCCAATAGTTTAGTCACTATAGCTAGTCATAGATTGGCAAAACCCATAGTAGACCCATCATTACTATTTAGTTTGTTTGAAAAATCGCTTTATTAATTTCGATGTTAGGATTTATTTTGTAATACCTACATAGTTTCAAAATTGCATTTGTCGTATTGTCGCCTTTATATTATATTGTATACAGGGTGAAATTAAATTCATGGGCATCCTTTTAAGGGGTCATTGTACTCATCATTATGAATAACATTTACTATGGGACTAAACCTAAAATCGCGAAAAAAAATCAGCTGTTCCTTGCATTTATGTTCACATAACTCGTCAAAATGTAGGCAAGAGCTGATTTTTTTTCGCGATTTCTGGTTTGGTCCCATAGTAACTGTTATTCATAATGATGAGTACAATGACCCCTTAAAAGGATGCCCATGTATTCAATTTCACCCTGTATAGATTAAGAATGTGCCTGATCTCTCTCCGGTCATGTCGGATTGCCGTCCCTTCGGACTATGAGAGTGAGGGAAGAGACAACAGGTACACTCCGTACCTGTGTCTGCGCATACACGCCTGCACTAACATCTCCTGCGCCGAAGGCTAGTCTCGGTTGAGATTAGCTGCTATGGCCGAAATTCGGTCTTGAGAACTATTAAATTATTATTAAGTATTGGATTTAGAATTGAATAAATATCGAAGGACTGTATAAAAACCTATAGCTAACTGTAGGTTACGTTCAACAATGTATTTTAGTACCTACCTACTGTATAGCTTGTGGCAAAATTAAATATATTTTGAATAAAGTATTTTTTATAACATAAATACAATTTGTTATTTCATTTCGACCAAAAAAAAAATCTGTATTTAATATTGTAAAACATGAAACGTTTGTTTTGACGTACAACAAACTGTACGTACTTACCAGTCAAAAAGAGTAACCTAGCATAAAGTGGATAAGTAAAAGTTTAAAACAGAAGACGAACTGGCAGGGGTCAAGGAGGGGGAGGGGGGGGGGGGTATTGTGAAATTTATACAGGGTGACGGGATAACGACGCGCACCTTTTAACATGGATTTTTGAGCCCCCTTGCAGATGTTTTTTTGATAACGTACGAGTATTTCCTATGATAGGGGAGACCCCCAGAATAGAATAGTATTACGCTATATAGTGAAATAGAGTACTTGGTGTAGGTGTAAACTCGTACTCGCCAAATCATCTATTATTTACGAGTATACTACATCGACATAATATTTTAACATTTCTATATAAAAAGTTAGTTGCTCCATCGGCAGCGAGCACCGTATTATCTATAGGGTTTTGCGGAAAGGGTATAACAATACAAACGGGTTGAAGAGTGTATCTGGTCTAGAATCTCTGTACAAAATTTCAGCTCAAAAGCATTAACTTTGAAAATGCTTAATATTTTTTTATTTCGACATCACGGCGCTGCACTGGCGCGCGGCGGCGTGATGTGCGTGTACTAGGCGCACAGACACACTACAGATGATGGATAATGACCCTCGTAGTGCGGTGACACGTTTGTTATGATTTCAATTTAATAAACTATCGAAATAAAAAAATATTAAGCATTTTCAAAGTTACTGCTTTTGAGCTGACATATTGTACAGAGATTCTAGACCAGATACACTCTTCAACCCGTTTGTATTGATATACCCTTTCCGTAACATCCTGTATAAGTCATATTTTCTCAACATGAGTGAGGGAACATGCGCAAACGTTCGGGGAGCCAACGATCAGATAAACAATGATTCATGGGCTAATGTCTCAAAGGAAGTCATCATCAGCGCTATTTAGAAGCCCGAAGAAGGTATACACTATTATGTCCGTTCTAGGGCGCCCCTCTTGGAGTTTTCAGCAAATACCAGTAACAAAGACGTATTTCTGTTTTTCGGTACCAGTAACGTAGACGTATTTCTGCAGATTGTATTTTGGTGCGAATCGACAACTCAAAACTTGAAAGTGATCGAGTAAGTAAGTGGAGTACACGCCAATGGAGATCGAGTGAGTGATTGGTAGGGTTCACAGATATAGATACACCTAGATAACGCAAGAGCAACTACTTCGCGTGCCAAAAATCGCACCAGCTTACGTTCGAAAATCATAAGCCGCCACTTTCGCGCTCAGTCCTGCGTACTGCTGGCTGGGTGAGCGTGAGCGAGAGAGCGCGAGCTTGTGACGTCATAGTAGGTAGTCAAAAAGTGGCACGCTTAGTTTTCATACAGTTCGTGATACTTGCGTTATCTAGGTCTATCTATATCTGTGGTTGGGTTCTTCATATCATTGAAACGAACATTAAAACTTGCATTTTCTTTATAAATATATTTTCATCGTTAGAAATCGGTACATCACAAAAAATTTTGGTACTTAAGCATGTATTATATAAGTTTATCATGTATTTGGCACAGTGTTTTGCAAATGAAATAGATTAAATATGAAGATACATAATAAGTACAGTAGGCTGCACGCCAGTGGTAACACTTTGACCTTGACCTGCACCCTAATTGTGTAACACACTATCAATCGGAATCAGATACATTTTGAAGCCAATTCCTAATCCATTGCTTCTCAAGTTTGAAAAATTTGTCTGCTCAACACGTAAATAACACAAAGAATGTTGTTGAACTGTCAAAATGAAACCGATTCCGATTGATAATGTGTTACGCAATTGCCCCGCTGGTCTAGTGAACATTACACATTATTTAGGTAAGCATAGTTACAGCCATGTTTGTGTCATAATACAACTTCTAAGTCTCACTTAGTACAAGTATATTTATGGCAATATCTCGTTAACAGTTTCGCACACTTTATTCGACAAAATGAATTAAGTATAACTGTATTTAAAATTAATATGGAATCTTTGAATAGCCCTCACTGAACGAATACATTAGAAAAAAAAAATAGAAATAAAAATAACAAGTAGCAACGGTGATACTACACGGTTCAACCAAATTGCCATTGTGTGAACCATATAATATTGCCGTAACGAAACCAGCATTCAGCATTTCCTAAAAAAAAAAAAAAATCTTCTGTAGGTAATAGGTACTAAATCGGGTTACGATCAGCATTATCACCCGTGTAATAAAGCATCCTTGACAGTGTTGGAGACTGCCCCCACAACCGCGGTTTCTTTGTACTCCAGCCCCTCGTCTCCTTTACCGTAGGGCTCCTCGCCAAGTGTCTGACAGTAGTACACACCCGTGGTGTTGGGAGGAGTGCCGTAGCCCATAAGACTGAAAAACAAACAATGTTTATGGTGTTAAACAACACGCGTTTTTGCTCAAAATAATTTAACTTGTGTTATTATCTGCGCATAATGTAGTCCATTCTGTATGTTTTGTTTCTTTAAGTGATGACTTGATGAGACACATGACAAAAATTGTAAAGTTATTACTTAAGAGGCCGGCGAAGCATGCGTTGTTCATACAAACGTAATACCAAAATAATTTGTAAATCAAACATATTTTTAACGTAGTGTGTATATATTCCGATTGGATTACAGATTATCTAGGTTCCCAAATATATATTTTGAAAGGACTCTGATATAAAGACGAGATATGAGGAATTTCAAATATCTATAGAAAACTTATTTTTCTCATAACTCGTCTTTAAATCAGTGTCCATTCAAAATATATGTTTGGGAACCTAGATATTCTGTAATCCAATCGGAATAAATACACTCTACATTAAGAATATGTTTGATTTACAAATTATTTTGTTATTACGTTTGTATGAACAACGCATGCTTCGCCGGCCTCTTAACAACTGAATATGTACACTATTGTCTACTATCACACCCCGGACACTCCATACAACGCTCGCAAAATAATTACCTACTACTACTACATTAAAAAATGACGTTTGTATACGTATGAATGTGTGCGTGAGGTACTTGTGTTTGCGAGCGCTCTTGTTAAAGAGCCGGCGACGAATACGTCGAAGTGCGGGGTGAGGTGCGGTAACTGATGTTAGTGCGGGGAAGGGAGTGTCCTTTCTGTACGTAGTACTTTAAGTATTCTGTGCTACTATTAAGTATTCTGTGCTATTATGTACAGTCCGTTATAGCAATAAGCTGACCCACCTTTGCATAAATGGTTGAGAGTTTTTAGAATACGAATCGATAGGATTTTATAATTATTTTATATTTTATTTACTTTGCTCAAATAACTGGTTATTAGGACTCCCTCCAACCTTCCCATGGCCCTACCAACATACGTTATACGGGCCGAAACGTGGGGCGGCTGCGGACATAGCACCCTTGGCAATCTTATCAGTCCGCAGGCGCTTCTTGACCCTTACAAGTTATAGCCATGTGTGTCCCTAATGACAACTCTCCCCAACTGGGCTTGTAACACACACAGAACGGTCGTCGCCTTCGTCGCCGGCCGTCGTGTCCTGCCATTTTGCTCCGTCGTTACTGCCATTACATGGCAGCAACAACGGAGCACCCTGAAACACAACACAAAAACGCAAATTGCACACATATTCTTTTTTTTTTTTTTTTTGTTGGGTAATATTTTTTTCCCGTTCCTCCTTTTTTTTTTTTTTTTTTTTTTGTATTGTGTTTCTTTTCAATAGGTACTTCATTTTTAGTCTATTATTTTTGTTCCTATTTTCCCTTTTCTCTCTTTTTTTTTTTTTTTTTTTTTTTTTTTAATAGAACATAAATTACATACACTACATATAATACATAAATAAATACCACGTAGGCCATCATGGCGTGCCTCCTCTCTCCATTCTACTCCGGGCGGCATGCCAGTAGTGCGCGTACTCTTTGAGCCGGTCAAAGTTCGCCGGTGACCTTACGAGATCGCCGTAGTAGATCGGGCCAGCCTCCACGCGGCTTAACCCATCCATCATCTTGCACCTGGCTTCCTCATACAGGGGGCAAGCCCACAGCACATGGTGCAGGTCTTCCTCATCCATACCACAATAGCACATACTGTCCTAACGTCATATCATGCAACCTTTGGTTATTAGGACTATGGAAAGCCCCTACCTGACCAATCCATACTAATATTATAAATGCGAAAAAGTCTGTCTGTCTGTTACCTCTTCACGCATAAACCGCTGAACCGATTTAGATGAAATTTGGTATAGAGATAGTTTGATTCCCGGGAAAGGACATAGGATAGTTTTTATCTCGATATTCTCACGGGTGTCGAAACTTATGCGGGTGAAACCGCGGGGCACTGCTAGTGTATTAAAAAAATTAATGGTGTACAAAGAGTCTAACAAAAAAAAACTTGTGGTAGTGATTGGGAAATCTGTGGAGCGGCGCCTTACTGCCTTCCGCATTCAAGTTCAAATGTTTATCGGTACATCTCCTGAAGTCCTCGACATCTCACCTCGTATCATTGTAGTTACTCAGTCCATGCCTGAACTCGTAATAGCTGTTGCATTTTACTGCTGGGAACGCCTCAGGGGTCCGCACCGACTGGGCATAGAGCTCCCAAGCGTAGCTGTGGCTGCAAACCTGTAACAAGCAGCCCGGCTGCTTCTCGCCACCGTTCGGCCAGAAATCCACGTGTCCTGCGCATTTGGATAAGATTTTTATTGGACTGGCAAACAGATCGATGCATTATCAGTTAGAAGAGAGTTACTGAAAGATCATTAGAGGCTGGTACGGTCAGCAACAAAAGTCGATTAACACTTCAGTTTTTTAATCTTAGTTATTGGGCAAAATATTTGTTCAAAATTGCAGCAGAAGAAATATTTTTAGAATATAAACTATGTGAAAAGCTCAAAAGCAGTTTATTGGAAAAATAGTTGTCAATTTAATAACATGTAAAAATGACAGTGTTAATCGACTTTTGTTGCTGACTGTACCATGGTAAGCTGCAAAAATATTTCGATGTTAGTAAGTAGCTTCACTTAGCGCTTGCTAGACTGCAAACGCGGGAGCGGGGCGGGCGTGGCGCGGCGTACTCAAACTAGTAATCTGTGCTCAAACATAAGAACTTCATTTGAGTGTCCAAAGTGGGCACGCGGGTGCGGTGAGCGGCGCGGGCTGCTCAGCGCGGGGAGCGTGCGAGCAACTCACGCCATAGCTCGTTCACACAAGTGGCCGCAGTGAGTGCGCGGGCCGCCCGCGCGGGGACCGGGGTTCTCACACTAGTTCGAGCTTTTTTCTTGTAAGAATAAGTCTTCTTTATCCATGTTATATTTTGACAAACACTGGACACGACAACATTCAGAACGAAGCCACGCTCCACTGCGAACAGGCAGACCGCGCGCGTTCCCGCACCCGCACCGCTCCCCGCCCCGCGCTGCCAGTCTGGCCAAGCACTAATTCACAAGAAGCTCTGCTACTTTTGAAAGGACTCTTATATTAAACATAGTGTAGGGCGCGTGTGGTTGCCAGGCACAACGAGGAAGACAACAGCTTCCCCAGATCAATTTACCCGGTTCTATTTACCCGACTACGGCGAAGCAAAAAGGAGGGTTATGATTTTGACCGGTATGTATGTATGTAAGTATGTATGTACGTTCATCTGTTCCCTCATAACTTCTAAACTACTTGTCATAATTGGACAAATGAGGTATCGTTAGAAGCGTCTTGATCGTCCGCTGGTTATAGGCTATGTGACGTTACAATAAATTTAATATGGTACCCTCTAGCGGACATAAAGACATGATCAAAAAAAAAATTAATCATGCCATGTTGGGCATCTAATGAAAGGGCTTTATTAGCACATTTCAAAAATATAAATATTACTGAAATAAACCCTAAAATAATTAAATAAAAAATAAGGTTAAAAACTAAAACCCGACTACTGAAAAGGATGAAACAAGAAAGTACCTTCCCATGGTCGCGTGCCGCTGTACTAACATATTATAAGCTATGGTAGCATGCATAGAAATGTATATCTATGGTAGCATGCGACCACGGGAAGGTACTTTCTTGTTTCATCCTTTTCAGTGGGCGGGTTTTAGTTTTTAAACTTATTTTTTATCATCAAGCTTTTATAAGATAACACATCATGATAGTCACTTTGCGTTGCCTGAGACTGATTGATGATTAGGACTCAGGATAGGCTGCAACATCATCTCAACTACTGATCTGATATTGAGTATTGAACACACAGCATAATATATTACGAGTTTGGTTCTAAAAGAATATTTATTTCGCTTGCAGTTTCGGTTCTAAGTGTTAATTTATCTGTAAAAGGTACCTACAGGAGAATTAGCAAGGCTATAATTGCATCGCAATGTAACTTACCAACTTGTTCGTCCAATCCATAGACTCCTGCATCAGTATGTATGACGTCAACGAAGTCAGCATCCTCTTTGGACAGCCTCATGTCAGGTTCTAGATTGGAGAAGCACGGGCCTGCCGGGTCCAGGCCGGAGATCCTGCCGATGTGGGATCCCGTCTCCAAGTAGAACGTCTGTCCAGCGAACCCTGCTATGTGGCTCCCGAGACTGTGGCCTATCAGGTGGATATTTTCGGGACCTAACCCAGCTGGAAAGAGAACATTGGTCCTATTAATAATAATCGGAAATCACTGTACTTAGTTTTCAAACTTTTAATGAAATATTCACGGCCAAGTGAAGGATAGTACGGAAAAAATTATGTTTTACTGTATTGTATTATTATTACAATCAGCATTACTTTCGTTTAGGGCTATAGAGATATGAGGAACAGGGTGTAAAGTTCACTCATACTCCATAGAAAAGGGAGGACCCTCCGACCAGACGGGTGTTGTGTCTGGCGGGCAACTGCCCGATGATTCATGTCGGGCCGTTGTATCTATGCTAGTTGCGCGGTAAACTCTGCTTGCGAGATGCAGGATTTTGCGTGACTCCAGTATGACGCGTTTTTCGCATGTGGCGTACGACGTAGGTATGTCTCAAAAACGTGTCCTTATCCTAATAGAAAGCTATTGCGCGACCATTGATCCGCGTAAATGCCAATTATGATTATAGGAACGAAACATGTCGGACACGTGTACGTTTGATCGCGGGTCGGCAGTACGAACAACATTCGCGTGAACTTGCGTTGGTCGCGTAGTCGTTTTCTATTAAAGCCGCGTATTCATAGTAAACTTTTGTTGAGCAACAGTTCATCAACATTGTTGATGAGCAACGATAAA
Organism: Amphipoea lucens; assembly: GCA_947508005.1. Taxonomy (NCBI): domain Eukaryota; kingdom Metazoa; phylum Arthropoda; class Insecta; order Lepidoptera; family Noctuidae; genus Amphipoea; species Amphipoea lucens. The sequence goes on from OX382375.1 coordinate 19,121,864, forward strand.
GTTGCTGGACCCAAAGTTTATATCAATATGTCTTGTTCACACGCCAGCCTGCGTCTAAACGTTGCCCGAGGAAGTAGTGTTGTTGTGTTCTCCATTATATGTATTGCACACTACTGCCATGTTAATAAACTTGTTGCAAACATGTCCACACACGTCAACAATTGTTGATAAACAGATGTTGTCGCTCGTCGAGCGAGAGCTTGTCAACATGCCGTGATCAACTCTGAAACATTTAATGATGCCAGCAACATGTTGACAGCCACTCAGCAACATGTTGATTAAACTTTGTTTATAAACAAATGTTTACCATGAATACGGGGCTTTAGTCTTGTACGGACTAAACGTTCCAATGTACGCGTAGTCGGTTACGCGTACACAGGAACGACCGAACGACACACGAACGATAGTCCGTACCTGCAAGTCTGCAGGTAAGGTATATCTGAGAGATTGTCTACATTTCTACGCTAAGCACCATTGTTATTAGACAATGACGTCATCACCTGCCTAGCCTTTTCCAAACTATGTTGGGGTCGGCTTCGAGTCTAACCAGATGCAGCTGAGTACTAGTATTTTACAGTGACGTAAAACACACAATACCTCTTTATACATGTTGCATGATAGTAATAATTTTGATTGCTTTTTACAATAATAGGTAAGGATAAAATTACCAACTGAAATACTAATTAAATTAGATGAGAAGAGTCATAGAAGTGTTTGATATGATACGGAACCATTATTCAGTATTAAGACTTTTAAACCTGCACTACACTAGGTACTTGCGAACTTTTAAACAAAGAAGAACGGTCATTTGTGACTCAGACCCGACACGAAAGAGACATATCTCAGTTTTTTTGTTATTTTAAATATAGCTGAAATATATATTTTTTATATTCCAAATCAATGGCTAACACCAAAATATTGCCTTGTGTTTTTGTTCAGGTGATAAACAATTTTCTTTTAATACCTATTTACCTACAAAATTCGTAATTGTATGTAGGTAATTCAATGACGATACAACAATTTAGAAAAAAAAAAACCGACTTCAAAAAAAAACACCACAAAGTGATACCTAAATAACTTTAATTTCGGAAGTCGGTGTCGTTGGTTCCGCATTTTCGTTTTTAGACACCGACTTCCGAAATTAAAGTTATGTATCACTTTGTAGTGTTATTTTTCAAGTTGGTTGTTTTTTTGTAAAAAAAGTTTTTATTTTTTACTTTTTAGTTGTACCTACCCCACACAAATCCAATTAACACTAGTGCATTGAAGAATTGAACACTGACTAGATGAATCGTCCAAATTCGCATAGAAATGCCGGAGATGCAGTACATTTATGCATTATAACTCCGTACATAAGAATAATTACCTAATGCATTATATACTAAAACCTTCCAGAAAGTATGTAGATTACATTAGTGAAAGAATTATCAAAATTGATTCATAAGTTTTTGAGAAAATCGCAGACATAGAAACATACATACGGGTCGAATACAGAACCTCCTTTTTTGAAGTCGGTTAAAAAACGCACAGATCTCAACACAGAAAGCCAATTTTATTTTATATTTTTTTAAATGACATCTCGCAGTTTAACTTTGAGGTTATCGTCTGCTTAAAAACCGGGCTTGCCTGTGGATGCCTCAATAAATTAAGCCTCCAGCTGTCTATTTTTGTATTTTTATCTAAATTGGCGTCATTTTAAATGGATACAATTGCTATTCATTAAAGAAAAATATTTTACAATATTTTGCCTTACCAAAATCAAATGGCAATATATGGGTGATAGCCACTGATATTCAGAATAGTATTAATTTATTTCTGTTATATTTAACATAACAAAATAACTGACATGCGTTCCTTTTGTGTCGGGCCTGGGTAAATTTTCTATGGGACGTGACCCTTCAATACTATGTTTATTTTTTCTATTTTTGCCATCGACATGCTAAGACGAAGACTACTCGCAAAGTTTCTTCGACGAAGTTCTGGTCGAAATTGACCGAAGTTCGAAGTACGTGACTACACACTCTTGCTGAGAACTACGGGATGCTTCGAGTCCTTTGACTCGGGAGCAAAAACCGACAATAATCGGAAGTCACCCGAGGCGAGCCGAAGGTCAGTGGGTACGAAACGGGGCAATATGAAAAATGAGCTAGAAAAATTTCACCAAAAACCATCACCTAATCAAGCCTTCGGGACCCGGTGGCATGTGGGAGTAGTAGGGTGGGGGGACACCTCAAGGCCAAAATTCCGAAAGTCAAGATTCGCGATTCTCCTAATGTCACTGGCCTTAACCTCAGGGTTTTTGACCTTGAGGTCAAGGTCGAAATTCCGAAAGTCAAGATCCGCGGTTGCCAGTAGCAGTAACAGGTCAATATTCATGGTTAGTGGCTTTGAGGTCAAGGTCAAAGTGATCACGGATGTCATGATACATTGGAGGTCAAGGTCGAGTGACCTAAGAGGTCACAGTCAAGTGACCTTGGTAGTGTCTGGATCATAGATATATAACACCTACATCTGGGTCATCACGAAGCGAACCGAAGTGCCTTTCTACACTCGTTTATTTGCTTAAAACTTCGACCAGCTTCTCGAGTAGTGTAGTGCAGGCTTTAAACTCTTCTATGCGAGTAATTTCGCTCGTCTTTTAAATAAATTGAAAGGTCAGAACTTACCAGACACCATGGCGGCGAGGACCATTCCGAGTGTCTTGCCTATGAACCGTACCAGGAAGGTGGCGCGGAGGTAGAAGAAGCCGATCAGCGAGCTCGCGTCCAGAGCCAGGATGTTCAACTTACCTGGCGACACAGCACACTCATATGACAACATTTGACAAGGTGACAAGTAAAAAAAATATGCAAACAGACACATGGTAAAAAAAGAAGTTATTAGTTCATTTAATTGAATACAACAACGATTTTTTCCCGAATTCTTTGAGTTTTTGTGCATACTTTAGAATTAAAAACAAATAACAGGAAAACTTTTGACAAAGGTGACACAAAAATATTACACCTACACTTACACACCTATTTGTTAGACACAAATGAATAAAACGGTTCACTAATGTTTCACCAAAACTCCATTGACAAATTTTTAGTTTACAACCAACGTTTCGTATACTATTTATTTCACAAACAACTCATTCCGCAAATGTTTTATTTTATAAACACTCGCTTTACATACATTTATTTGGCAAATGCTTCTCTTTACAAATGTTACGGATGATATTTTATCATTTATACATTTTTCATTTAATATTTAGATTCTTTTGGAAAAATAACGTTTATAAAAAATATAATTTTATAATACACTAGCGACTGCATTAAAATCCGTTGCGTAGTTTAAAAGATCTAAGCTTACAGACAGCGGGGGTGACTGTTTTATACTATGTAAAGATTTTCTAAACCAGTCACAAAGTGATCATGACGGTATTCTCCATTTGGGTCTTAAATAATTTTCTGGCAAGTATTTTTTTCTATATAATCTAGTCGTTTCTGGCACTCGCCGGCCGCTGCCGCGGCACCGCTCGCTTCGCTCGCTCGGCTCGTGCGTAGGGGGTCACAGTTTTAACCTAACCTAACCGAAACATTTTTTTTAATAATTACCCTAACGTAACTAGTTCGGTTCCGGGTAGCCTACTAAAAATAATCTCTTTTTTTCTTCTATTAGCGCAAGTCGTTTGTGGCACCCATATTTTGTGTAAAGTAATTTTTTTTTTCTATATAATCTAGTCGTTTCTGGCACTCGCCGGCCGCTACCGCGGCACCGCTTCGCTTCGCTCGCTCGGCTCGTGCGTAGGGGTCACAGTTTTAACCTAACCTAACCTAACATTTTTTTAAATAATTAACCTAATCTAACTAGTTCGGTTCCGGGTAGCCCACTAAAAATAATCTCTTTTTTTCTATTAGCGCAAGTCGATGATAGAATGACTTTTATTTTTAAGAAATTGCGTAATGATAAGTCAATATGTAAAACGTTTTTATTCCAAACGTTGTTTTATGAGATAAAATGAATAAAAAATGAATTGTTTGTCAAATAACACGTTATTAAACAAAAGTTTATAGGGTGATTATTTTGTAAAGTGAATTATTTGGCAAACTTGTTGTTGTATAATGATGAAATGACAAATCATGTTTTTGCCAATCGTTGTTTGTCAAGTAAAAATTTGTAAAATAATTTTTGGTGAACTGACAGGGCACCGAATAAAACACTGATTTTTTCCGAGATTTTTGAAGTTGATGTGGTTGGCTGGTGGTTCTTGACTCGTTATTTTTAGGGTTCCGTACCCAAAGGGTAAAAACGAGACCCTGTTACTAAGACCCCACTGTCCGTCTGTCTGTCTGTCACCAGGTTGTATCTCATGAACACAGTTGAAATTTTCACAGATGATGTATTTCTGCTGCCGCTATAACAACAAATACTAAAAACAGAATAAAATAAATATTTAAGAGGGGGTCCCATACAACAGACGTGATTTTTTTTGCCGTTTTTTTTCCTTGTGGTACGGAACCCTTCGTTTGCAAGTCCGAATCGCACTGTGTCGGTTTTTTTTTGTTTTTGTGTTATTTCTCTGCGTCATGTTTACTGCAAATAAACGTGTTTTCTTTCTTTGGTATTGTGAATACAAATTGCATCGAATCGTCGTAAAATCGACAGCCTTCTGTATTTGCTCGAGTGACGGTTTACCTTCGGCTACTTCTGCAGCAAATGCATCGTTCATAGTCTGGAAGCTAGGCTTCGAGGGGTTATCGGTGAAACCGTGTATGTACAACTTGAGGGGAAGCTCTGGGTCGTACCACGTCTCCTTGGGGATTTCTTCCGGGGCCGCCGTCAAGTTGTAGATAACGGTTTTTGCGCTGTAGACAATTGAAGATTACTAGTTGGGTTACCGAGGGACGTCGACATACTATGAGGGAGTGTAGTGTACTCATGAAAACGAACAACTCTTACTATGGAAACCACCTTGAATTCACAAAAAAAATCCGCTGCTCCTTGCATTTATGTTCACATAACTCGAGTCTAAGAATGAATCGTTCTAAATGTCGTGCTTAGGGTAAATTCCCTGCCCCCGCGGGAGACGCTCCGGGCGTCGGGAGCCGCGTGACGACTCCCGGCCACCGTAGGCGCGGGCCTTAGGACGGAGAGTAATGGGTAGCTCACCGTCCGATCAGGACCAGGCCCGTGCCGGACGGCGCGTACGTGTTCCACGCGCGCCTCAAAAAGATGTCAGCAAAAAGGAAGGGGCCTGTCAGGGCCGAAGCCTGCCGGGGGTGCGGGATTGTCCGAAAGGGTTACCGCTACCCCGGAATATAAAGGGCTAAGGAAAGAACACGGATGGGTTTTAGTCAGTAAGAGTCTGGCACTCCCTTCCGCTCCACCCAGAGCGGGAGGGGTATTTGATGACTTCCCATACATAAGAACAAAAAAAGGGTAAATTAATCTTGTAGTCGTGTAAAACGTCCAAATGGCGTTGTGTGTAAATTTTGCTAAATTCTCGTGTTTTCCTATCTCGATGTGTAGGTATATAAATATATAACAATTCTCACTGGTTTTGGAAGACGAGTGTTAACTTGCTCGTGTCCGGTTCCTCGCCATTGTCTTCGTATGCTACTCCCACTATCGGCTTCACGGTGTTACCTGCGAAACATTAAAGGGCAGTTCTCTCCGTCACAATGTTACTAAACATGTACAGTTCCATTACAGTAAAGTTGCAATGCAGTAATGATTGAGTATTGGTCAGAGTCCGACTTCACGGTCGTGACACCAAGTCGCAGAAATGCACGCCTTGACCGGACTTTTGATTTTGCACCCCTTGTGCAAAGTCACTTACTTGTGTGTCACGCAAACCATCCACCACTCTCCTTGATCCAAGATTGAAAGTAAGTGATTTGTGGTGCACGCGGCTTTTTACATCGACCATAGGTAGGTTTATCTCCTCGTTTAATGTCAGGACTTCTACTTACATAGACCGCCTCCAATGAACGCGAGGGTTTTCCCGATAGGGTCGGTTCCAGCCTGCACCTCACTGGTAATTTGATTTTTGACGCCGGTAGCTACGTCTGATATGACCCCAGGTTTCGCAGCCGCAGAGGATAGCCACAGGACTGTGAGGAAGGAAGCTAGTCGGGACATGCTGTCGGGTGACTGAGGATTAAGACAGATGATTTATTAGTTTCGTGTTATGTACAAGGTGGCGCAACCTTGTTTAACCCTTCAAATTCAAATTCAAAATATTTTATTGTGGGCATATGTTAATTACAGGTCTTAAATAAATTATAGTTCGAATATGTCCTGCCTAATAGGCATACAATAATTATATGTCATCATTATATTTAAAAAGTTATTATAAATGTTAAAATGTTAAAATATCAGTACACAGTCAAATTAATAAATATCAATCAAGAAATCTTGGATCGTGTAGTATGCTTTATATATTAAAAAGTTACGTAGTTTATTCGTTGTTTTTTCGTAAGCTTAAACGTGGATCCACGCGAGGCTTTTTAATTGTGTCTATAATTACGGCATTTTACTGGTTAAACAAGGTTAGTAAATACCATTCATCATTATTATATATCCTGTTGGATCCTACATTGCTTGGTAGCTATAGTAGCCGACAGGATGGATAGTCCAATGATGTGGAAATGGATGACTACTCATCGTGCGTCATGCCAGTATTTAAAACAAGTTCTTTTTAGTGAATTTTTGTGTAGGTATGTGTTTTCATGTATGTATGTTTTGTGTATAAAATTGTAATGTGTGTGTTGTTTTATGGACTTATGGTCTGAAATAAATTTATTATTATTATCTCCTTTATTTCATTATTTACATATAAATTATATTTTAAAATATTAGAATATAAAAAATATAGAAACAATAAAAAATACAAAAAATAGTAGTCCGCCGGTGTCGGGAGCAGGGTCCAAGCTACCGGTGGTTAGGGCTCCAGAGACAGGAACCTCCCAACAATGCGAGCCGTATCGAGGAGTACTGCCTTATTATTATTATTTTTTTAGAGTTTTTTCTCTTCTCAGCTCTTTGGCTGGTTTTTGCGACATTTACGGACCGAAGCCAGGTAAATGCAACTTGTGGTGTGTTATGTTAAAAATGTGTGGTGATGAGGACCTATTTCGTTTTCATCTATTTGCATGAACTTTCTGACAATGCGACATGTATTTAAAATTGCAGCTTTTTGTAGGGTGATATACAGGGTTTCTTTTAGGTTTAGTAATTTAAGGCAATGGAGAAGGTGATTTGGGATGACGCCTGTTGTGGAGAGTACTATAGGAACCACGTAAACTTTTTGTTGGCGCCATATTCTAGTTACTTCATCTTTGAGTTCTGCGTATTTACTCATTTTTTCAGTTATTGTCTTCTGAATGTTATGTGTGTTGGGAACGGCAATATCTATTAGGTAAGTTACTTTATTTATTTTATCCTGTAGGGTTATATCCGGTCTATTGTAGTGGATTGTCCTGTCGGTGAGAATGGCGCGGTCGTAGTAAAGTTTATGTGTGTCGTTTTCTAATATTGTTTGTGGCGTATAATTGTAGTAAGGAGTGTTTGTGTTTTGTATGAGTGTGTATTTGAGTGCTAGTTTTTGGTGAATTACATTCGCTACCTGATTGTGCCTGTGTGTGTAGTCTGTCTGCGTGAGAGTTGTGCATGCTCCTGTAATGTGCTGAATTGTTTCTGGCTGGCTGTGACACTTGCGACATTTATCATTTGTTACTGAAGGATCTTTGATAATAAATTTTCTATAGTTTTTAGTGTTAATAATCTGGTCCTGTATCGCAATTATAAATCCTTCAGTTTCTGGGAATAAATTGCCTATTTTAAGGAACTTATTTGAGGCTACTTTGTTTACATGGGATTGTTCTAGGTCATGAGGATGTCGGCCATGCAGTACCTTTTTCTTCCAGTCCTCAATTTTTTGTATCTGCGGGTCTTCGATAGTAATTTGTGGAGTATCTAGCTGTTCATTTAAGTTAAGTGGGGTGTAGTTGAAATCATTTTGGGCTATGGCTTTATGAAGGTTACTAGTGCGAGATTTTGAGTGAAAGAATGTTTTAAGTCGACAGACTTGTTTCCGCCAGAGGTGCTGGATGTCTATTAGGCCTCTCCCTCCGTGTTGTCTTTTGATAGTAAGCCTTTCTGTTGCAGATTTAGGGTGTAAGTTGTTATGTTTTGTAAGGGTGGTGCGTGTGGTTCGTTCTAACTGTTCTGTGTCTGTTTTTGTCCATTTAATAACTCCAAATGAGTATGTTAATATGGGGATGGCAAATGTATTTAAGGCCTTGATGAGATTTTTACTAGAAAGTTGTGTTTTACATATGGTGTTAAGTCTCCTTTTGTACTCTGTAGTAAGTGTTTCCTTAATCCTAACATGATCTAATCCCTTTAGTTGCGTGTATCCTAAATATTTATACAAGTCGGTCGGTTCCATTGCTGTTATGGTGTCTGCGTTGTTTACTACATAGTCACCGGGTCGTATCTTGCCACGTATGATATGAAGTGTTTTGCATTTATCCAGACCAAATTGCATGTTTATATCTAAGCTAAACTCTGCTGTAGCTTCTACTAGTTTCTTCATATCTTTTTCAGTTTGTGCATATAATTTAATATCGTCCATATAAATGAGATGTGAGACTGTTGTTTGTTCTGTAGTGTGTTTGAGACAATATCCGGCCCGACAGCGCTGCAGCAGATGAGACAGAGGGTTTAGTGCAAGACAAAACCATAGGGGACTCAGTGAATCACCTTGGTAGATACCCTTCTTAATGGATATTTGTCGCGTTGTTATATTATTGTGATTGCAATTTATTTGAAGTGTGGTTTTCCATAGTGGCATTATGTTTCGTAGGAAATCTATTATTTTTGAGTTTATTCTATAAATTTGTAGTATTTGTATTAACCAAGAATGTGGAACACTGTCGAAAGCTTTTTTATAATCGATGTAGGTACAATGGAGATTTCTATTCTTTGAAGTGGCATGTTTATGGATAGTAGAATCAATGATTAACTGCTCTTTGCATCCCATATGGCCCCGCCTGCATCCCTTCTGTTCCTCTGCCATTATGTTGTGGTGTTCAATGTGTGAGTTAATTTTCATTGTTATCGCTGATGTTAATAGTTTATATATCGTGGGTAGGCATGTGATTGGTCTATATTGGGAAGGTTGTGGTGAGTTTTTAGTTTTAGGTAACATGTATGTTATACCTGTTGCAATAAAATTGGGTATATTTTGTTGTCCTAATATCATTTTTGTTAAATTTTTTGCTATGGGTTTGTATAAAATAGTTAACTTTTTGTACCAAAAATTGTGTATTTTGTCTATACCAGGCGATTTCCAGTTATGTAATCTGCCTGTTAAGTGTGTGATATCGGCCTCTGTAATCTCTACAAATTCCATTTCCTCTATTGCCCTCCATTTTATTTCTTCTTCTGTTATCCACGTTGCTTTGTCGTTATGTTGTTCTTGTTCTTCCCAAATGCTAGACCAATATGTTTCAAGTTGTTCTTTTGTAGGTTGGTTAGGTGCGTGTGTATTATTGTAATCATTTGTGTCGGCGTCTGGTTTGTGTAGGTTTCTATAAAATATTTTTTCATTAGTGGCGAATATGGCATTATCAGTTTTGCGCTGTTGTGCTTTTTTGTATCTTCTTAGTCTATGAACTTTAAGAGCTAGTTTTTGTTTTAAGGTATCTAAGAACTCTTCAGGTTTTCTGTTGTTATTTTCGTGTCTGGTGTGCGTGACACTGCTCCTAAATATAGCCTCAACTCTCTTTACTACTTTACTTGACCTGACGTTGTTAATATATTGTGTAAGCCTACCACAATCTGCTCTTAATTTTTCTATGTCTTTTTCTAACCTCTGTTGCCATGCTGGTTTGATATTTTGTTTTGATCTTGTGTTTTCTGTGTGTTGCGTGATTTTAAAGTTAAGTTCTTCGGATACGACTACCGCTGTGCAATATATAAGTGTGTGTATATCTAGAAGTTGTGTGTCATCGGAAATAAATTGATGAAGTATGTTTTCATTAAATAAATTAACTAACCGGAAGAGATTAGGACTGTATCGAAGTTTAGGTAATTTTGGTCGAACTGCTGGGTCCATCCCAGAATATTGGGCTAGGGTTGTTCTGAATTTGTCAAGTATTTCTTGAATACATATATCTGCTGTTAGATTTTGATCCGCAACGGTTAAAGTCTCAATATCATTTTCTAGAGTTAGGATTATCGATTCGGTTTGTGTGGATGTATGTGATGTTTGCGATTGATTGTATGGTTGAGATTGTGTATAAGGTGTTACTTGGATGTGCGGTTGTGAATGTGATTGTTCAGCAGTTACGGTTGTGTTTAGTGATAGTGGGATAGCGTCAGCGCTTGTATTATTTTCTGCTTCTTGTAGTTGTATTCGTGTTTCTTCTTTTAATTGTTCTATTATTTCTTGAGATAAGAGTTTGTTTCTAACTATAGCTCTTCTCTGATCTGAAATTCTTTGTTCTGAAACGGTTATTTCAGGATATTGTCGTGTAAAAAGTTCATGCAATTGTTGTCTGTAGGTGGTCATGTCGGTCTCTAATTTAGTAATATAAAAGTAAGTTCGCATGATAAATTGGTTAACTTCTTTGCTCCATCTCATACGAACTCTAGCTTTTCCAGCCTTGGTGGACGCGGGTAAAAAGGAACTAGCCTCCCGCGCAACATTCAAGGTCGGAGTGGGTGAAATTGAATTTAAACTAGTAATGGGAGGTGATGATAGTATGGGTGACGATGGTATAGATGGTGATGATGATTTAGATGGTGTGTAAGATACTGTGCTTGGACTATACGGTTCTACAGGGGTGTTTGTCCTGTCCGTCAGTCTGTCACCATCGTCAATTATTTCGGCTGTAGTATCTTTGTCGGTGAGAGCCCGCCTGTTCAACTCCTCACCGCTGACGGTTCGCATGCTGAGACACCCAGCGTCAGCTCCAGGTGCGCCCCGGCGATCGCCCCCGGGCAGCGGCCCTATACGTTTACTTTTCGATCGTGTCTCCATTTTGAATGGGTTTCCAGAGCCACGTTAGCCACGCCAGTAATTTCTCATTCGTGTGTCCGCCCCCCACGTGATTAGATGGTCAATCAGGACGTGTGGTTGTTTAGGGGGCTGTGTCCGCCCCCCACGTGATTAGATGGTCAATCAGGACGTGTGGTTGTTTAGGTTATTATTATTATTATTATTATTATGCATCAAGCAGGCCCAGGCGACTGGACCTTTCCTGGACCTTTTCTGGACTGGACTGGTCCTTTGAACTTTGAACAGAGAGAGGTGGAAAGGGACTCGGGAGGCCTTTGTCCTGCAGTGGGACATCACAGGCTAATAAATTGATTATATCATTATGCATGAACTGCAGGTAGGTACTGCTGGTTTACGGCGAATGTGGTGATTTTTTTGTTTTGTTTCTGTAACTATTGATATTAACATAAAACTGATCTAGTGAATCCGTCTAAAAACTTATATTCTTCCGTTTCGCAACATCGCATTAATTTTTAGAGCAGTGGTGAACCAGTCGTATTGGCCCCGGCTTACAAGATCTACAGTATTATTAAAAAAAACAATTACTCTGCCTATAGAAAAAAAATATAATTTCGTTTCATAGGGTACTTTGGGTGCCTGCGGCGAAACGCAATTCTACAAAAGGATACCAACACAATTATTTTACTTAATTTAATAAATAACTAAAGTTAATAATTATTATTTAAAATTATGAAATATAAATCAAACATAATTATCGATAGAAGATTTTAAATAACAAAAATTAAAGAGCTTGTCCTTTAGGTTTTAATTATATGTACATAACGCTGAAAATATTTTCTTTTCTGAGGCGCCATCTGTCTCTTTGTCATGCTATTTTCAACAACGATATCATCTTTAAGTAAACAACTAACAAAAAATATTCGAAATCGCTGTTTGTTCAGTCGTTAATAATATAATATTATGGACGACTATTTGTATAATTTTGTGCTCCCACCTATTACTAGTATTTGAACGTTAATAACGTCTGTTCCCGTTGTCCCCATTAACGCTGTCCCCATGTCAAAAACTTGTCAAAAATACAGGGTTGCTGGGATATGGACACAAAACCTGTTACCATGGATTTAGTATAATTATGATTCTGAACCCTATTGCGTTGAAAATTTTTGCTAGACATCAAAAAAAAAAAAAATTTGCTCTGCCATACATTTTGACCGTGTAAGTATCGCACTTTTCTATGAAACGGCAGATTTTTGAAGTGAATACTTCTTTAGGCGCGTTGAGCATTTTTTGAGATGGGAAGAAACCATTGAACTCGCGACACTGTTACCGTTACCGACACCTCTGTTTTAATTTTTGGCCATTATAAAGACATCAACGCGCTGTACATTTTCTTTGGGAAGAATGAGCTTCAAACATATATTTATAAAATTACTATACTTTTAAAAATACACACGCAATTGTTCAAGTTTTCACTTTTGTCGGCACTCCCGGTGTGCCATTGTTTTTTTTTTTGATAACTTACGACAAGTGTCTACGCTAGGGAGTCTATAATCATTTGCTGAATTCATGGTTTCAGTTTGGGCATCGATGTCCGTGCCACCCAGTACAGGTACACCAGATGTAATGAGTAGTATTGATAAATTGAGACTAAGAACATTCTTAATAACTTTAATTTCGGAAGTCGGTGTCGTTGGTTCCGCATTTTCGTTTTTGACACCGACTTCCAAAGTTAAAGTTATTAATCACTTTGTAGTGTTTTTTTGAGGCCGGTTGTTATTTTTGTAAAAAAGTTTTTATTTTTCACTTTTTAGTTGTTCCTACCCCACACAAACTCAATTAGATAACACTGCACTAGTGCACTGAGGAATTGAAGAAACCGACTAGAAGAATCATCAAAATTCGCATAGTAATGCCGGAGATGCAGTACATTTATGTATATAACTCCGTACATAAGAATAATTACCTAATGTATTATATAGTAAAACCTTCCTGAAAGTATATAGATCACATTAGTGAAAGAATGATCAAATTGGTTCATTAGTTTTTGAGAAAATCGCGGACATACAAACATACATACATGCATACGGATCGAATACAGAACCTCCTTTTGTGTTTGAAGTCGGTTAAAAAAATACGGGAATTGGCCCTTTATCCTTTCTCAATGACACAGAAAACCTATAAAAATTATAAAAGTAAAGCCTCTTTTACTTACGACTTCGCTCTTCAGAAATATATAGATTTCAGTAGGTATACTCGTATGGGCTCTTGGAGATCTTCTCCTCTCTGACTCGTACTCGTACTGGCCGGATGATTCCTGTCACCTTATTAATATTTGGAGCTTGAACGTAATGTAGATAAACAGTGTAGGTAAATAATTGCTAATTTTACATTATAATTTTGTTAACTAGCGTTGGCTCGCGGCTCTGCTTTCTGATAATGGTGAACTGTCGGGGTAGCTAAAGATCTGCAGAAAAAGTTTAATTATGAACCTTTGCTAGAGCCACTTTTGAACTTTATAATGAAGGATATTGAAAAGGAGTCACTATGGAGTGGGCCACATTATCAACTCTCTCAGTTTCGTTCATTTCGACGACTGATCATCATCTGCCTATCCTTTTCCCAACTATGTTGGGGTCGGCTTCCAGTCTAACCGGATGCAGCTGAATACCAGTATTTTACATAGAGCGACTGCCTATCTGACCTCCACAACCCAGCTGGGTAATACGATACCCTTGGTAAGACTGGTTATCAGATTTTCGAGCTTCTGACGACCCATAACGAGAACGACTGTGAAAGACCCACGAATGACAGCCGGGACCAACGGTTTAAGGTGCTTTCGGAAGCATGGAGGGTTCTTGGTATATGAAGATGATCAAACATGCACAGACCAACCGCGGCAAGCGTAGCTTAACCTGATCGATCGACCCGTGCGGTTGATATTACTTAGCTATAAGCCCCAAGCATTTCGACGACTGATATTAGGTATTATTATTATTATATCCAGACACTCCCAGGGTCACTTGGCCATGACCTCCAAGGTATCGCGACCTCCATGATCACTTGACCTTGAACTCAAAATCAGTCGACCTTGAACCAAAGGTCACTTAACCGTGACTTTAAAGACACTAACCATGAATATTGACCTGTGCTTTTGAGAACCGCGGATCTTGACTTTCGGTATTTCGACTTTGTCCTCAAGGTCAAACGATCCTGAGGTCAAGGTCAATGGCATTAAAACAATCGCGGATCTTGGCGTTCAGAATTTTGACCTTGAGGTGTGCCCCCAGCTTACCACTCCCATATTCCACCAGTTATAAATTTTTGATACAAGTGACTTACTTGAATCATCATCATCCGCAGCGCGGCTTCACCCACTGCTGAGTATAGGCCTCTCTTCTGTCATTCCCTGCACTCCTGTGCCAGCCTCATCCAGGTTCCGCGATAGTAACAATGTCGTCCGCCCATCTCGCCGCCACATGACCGACACTTCTTCTCCATCACCGTTTTCATCTTCGCCAGTTTTTTTATTTATAATAAATATTTGTCTATGATGGAACGAGCTGGAGATAGTGGTGGCCCAGTGGTATCAGCCGCGATTTACAAGTTGTAGGTCGTAGGTTCGAACCCCGACAGGCGCTTTACTTTGTGTAAATTATTTCATCACCACTGCTCTCAAAACGGTGAAGGAAAACATCGTGAGGAAACCGGCATGTCCTAGAACAAAAAATTCGAAGACATGTGACATCCACCAACCCGCACTGGGCCCGCGTGGTGGATTACGGCCCACTCCCTCTCACAGAGAGGAGGCCTGTGTCCCAGCAGTGGGAACGTTATAGGCTGATTATGTGTATTATGTGATGGAACGAGCGTGCCCAGAAGATGCCTAAGGCACTGGAACTTCCACGCATCGACGAAACACAGCAGGCTGCTTGACGCCAGACTCCGGTGGGAGGGTGGTCGCAAACCAGGCGGGCGTTAGCCCTACCACCGCAAGTGAAGAATTTGCCAGTCAAATAAGTTGTTGGGTGTGACTGTCCAGGATGCGCCGAGCGCTCGGTTCAGTTGAGTAACAGGCAGAACAAACTGCGCTACACGAGGAGGCTTCTTCATGCATCCCTAAACTTGCTTTACAGGGATCGCGAAAATGCAGTGAAAACTTGCCCCTTTTACAATATTACCTTTGATCTTCATAAATTAGGGATAGTGTGATGATGTTAAATGTTTTTTTTAATCTCTTTACCACTCTAGGTTGACTGGTAGAGAATGCCTCAGGCATTAAGCCCGCCTTTGTACGTTTTCGTGTGTGAAAAGAAAAAAAAATATTTCTTACGGACACACAGTTTTTTTTTTCATAAGGATACTTAAAATTAAAAGTTAAAAAGTACTTACGTTTGTGTGTTCAGCAGTTTTCGACTTTGCATAATTTTCACAAGTGTTCAGTTATTTTTACAAATTTTCCACAATGTGACCTTCTTAATTCCAACATTGTATTGACTTAGCTGCAAAGTACAGACGCCAGCACTTCAACCTACTATAATCTGTCAAATTTCTTTAATAGATTTTCAACTTTATTACTAAAGAATAAGGTTCAAAGTTGATTGGGAAAATTTGACGCTTTCGGGTAGGTTGATGTGCTGGCGTCTGTACCTATTGTTTTATCAACAACTAGCAAAAGCTAGTATTTAAATAATGGTCGGGCAAAAGCCCGCGACTTCATCCACGTGAAATTTCACCCTCCCCCGATTCACCCTCATAGGGATGGAATTTCGAAAAACCCGTTCTTAGTGGATACCTACTCTTCACAAAGAACACACCCCCTAAATTTCACGTCTCTAGGACCAGCGGTTTAGGCTGTGCGTTGATATATCAGTCAGTCAGGACTTTAAATTTTATATACAGGGTTATTGGAAAAACACTAACAACCTCTAAAGAAGTTATTGTACTCATCATTATGAACAACTTTTACTATGGGACCAAAACTGAAATCGCGAAAAAAAAATCAGCTGTTCGCTACATTTTGACGAGTTATCACACTAATCGCACTATACAGGATGAATTTTTCAAGTGGGCGTGGATGGCCAAATCCGAAACTATGAGGACTAGCGAAAAGTACTCAAAGGAGTCGCGGGCTTGATTTTGATGAAAACTAAAACTGCATCATTTAATTTCATTTCATCGTCTAATTTTGACAGTGGGTCCAGTTGACCAATAAAAATATAGAAAATTTTTCCTTTGGTCAACTGGACCCGCGGGTCCAGTTCGAGTGGGTCCAGTTGACCAAAGACTCACCCCAACCAAATAACTTGGAATATTTAATAAAAAATGAATAGCGATCTTTTTAAATAAATTAAAACATTAATTATTTAGATTTTTAAATTATCTATCCATTGGTGAAATCCTCAAATTAATAGAACGTCAAGAATAGCAAAAGATGCATGCAATCAATAATTTTAGTCACTTTTTAAAGGGAGATTTTAAATGTATTAGTAACATATAAAAACAAATAATAACGTGCTATGTAATGATAGGATATCGAACATTAATAATGTGCTTTCAGGTGTAGTTTATTTCTCATAATTATTGAGTTAATATCCTCTGAATAACGAAGAAAAACGCGGTTTTGGTCGGGATACCGCCTTAAGCGAGCCTATTGCTGTCGACGATTTATTACCGTTGGATCCCGTTTTTGAATCCCATTTTAATATTTTTGGCGTTGGATCCCGCAAAACATTATTATGTATTTCCGTTGGATCCCGAATTTAAAAAATGCAAGATAATTACGTTTTATTGTCGTTGAATCCCGAAAAGTATTTCCGTTGGATCCCGAATGCTTAAAAAAATATGAATGCGGGTACTTTCAACAACAAAATTGTTTATAATAAAATGAGGGGTTCACTAATGTTTCACCAAAACTCCATTGACAAATTTTTAGTTTACAACCAACGTTTCGTATACTATTTATTTCACAAACAACTCATTTTCTATATAATCTAGTCGTTTCTGGCACTCGCCGGCCGCTGCCGCGGCACCGCTCGCTTCGCTCGCTCGGCTCGTGCGTAGGGGTCGCGGTTTTAACCTACCCTAACCTAACATTGTTTTTTTTTTAATAATTAACCTAATCTAACTAGTTCGGTTCCGGGTAACCTACTAAAAATAATCTCTTTTTAGTGTTTGATAAAGGTAAATCACTTTTCTTCTGAAATGTACACATGTTGTTATAATATGGGATTCAACGGAAATAGCAAACAGGATCCATCGGTAATACCTAAAAAACGGGATCAAAAAACGGGATCCAACGGTAATAAACGCTGTCGACCGGGCACTAATCCAGACTCCGGGCTGTTACCACACCCCGGACACTCCATACAACGCTCGCAAAATAATTACCTACTACTACTACATTAAAAAATGACGTTTGTATACGTATGAATGTGTGCGTGAGGTACTTGTGTTTGCGAGCGCTCTTGTTAAAAAACTGCGACGAATACGCCGAAGTGCAGGGTGAGGTGCGGTAACTGATGTTAGTGCGGGGAAGGGAGTGGCCTTTCTGTACGTAGTACTTTAAGTATTCTGTGCTGTTACTAAAAAATGTATAATGAAAAAACCCAATAACAACGACCCGAAAGCGGGTTTCACTCATCGTTCCGTAGAGGATTTATCTAAAATCCAACCCTATAAGAGCTCAACTGTCACTAATGAGACAGAATTATTTTAGTTTTTCTATTGTTACCGAACTTAGTAAATCTGCCTAACAGACGAGGGGCACATGGACAAAGGTTTAAATAAGTGCAGTAATATGCATTGCGTAAAAGTTCATAAATTTTTAAATAAGTGCAGTAATATGCATTGCGTAAAAGTTCATAAATTAAATAAGTGCAGTAATATGCATTGCGTAAAAGTTCATAAATTTTTAAATAAGTGCAGTAATATGCATTGCGTAAAAGTTCATAAATTTTTAAATAAGTGCAGTAATATGCATTGCGTAAAAGTTCATAAATTTTTAAATAAGTGCAGTAATCATGCATTGAGTAATCTTTACTTATAATAAATCTGTAGAAGTGAAAATTCTGTACATTATAAATATCAAAAAAATAAATGGCAGGAGGTATTACTAGACCGACACCGAACCCAAAAATGTGATAAAAAAAATTTTTGTCTGTCTGTCTGTCGGTCTGTCTGTCTGTCTGTTTGTTCAGGCATCAAACTCAAACTCAAAGCATTTATTTCAATTAAACCAATTACAGGCACTTTTGAATTGTCAAAGGGTCGGTCAGTCAGAAAGATGAAGCTAGTTGCCCATTCCAAAGCGTAGGTACCTATGGAGAAGAACGGGCAAGAAACTCCATGGACACTTTTAAATCAAAATAATATAGTTACAAATTCTTGGTTACATCATTCATGTTAAAAATTATACATGTGAGAACGATGCAGAACGTTAAAAGCGTCCATAATGAAAAGATAAGAAAAAACAACAATTCAAATATTAAATAAAATAAAATAAGCCATGGCAGCAAAGAGATGACCAGTCCCTACTGACGGCGCCCGTTCACGAACATGACGCATGTATTAGCACCATTCAGCTCAACCATTTTAAAGGGAGCTAAATGATCCAACACATGCGCCGCCATCAGCGAGACATTTGAGTGAGCATGACATACTCTCAGCCGCCAGGGCACATTCAGTCAATGAAAGACGTACCCAGTAAATGGTAGCGTTATGGTATGTACATAGTGCTCACACATGTGCTATGCAATTATACAATAAGTACTAGGAGATTGAATTTATACAATGCAAAGATAGACTTACAATCTTCAGCAGCTCCAACAGTATTTTCAAGTGTTAATCAATTAGTTGTGGTTGTGGAGCAGGACCAGCATTGAGCCAGGCATTTTTATCAGCGATGTAATCCCCTAACTTATAATATGCCTGCCTGCATAGTGTGCGTTTAATACAAGACTTGAATTTTGTCTCATTCAGTTGAAGAATGTGGGGAGGTATTTTGTTATAACATTTTAAACAGTACCCCATAAAAGATGAGTCTACTTTAGCTAGTCTGAAACCTGGTTGAACTAATAGGTCCCTATTTCTAGTACTATAATTATGTCTCTCACCTCTTTAACTGAAAAGATGTAAATTTTTCCTTACATACATGATGTTTTCGTAGATATATTGACAAGGTACCGTCATGATGTTAATTTCCTTAAACCGTTTCCTTAGAGAATCGCGCCTGCGGAGATTATATATGGCTCTGATGGCTCTTTTCTGCAGAATGAAAATAGAATCGATGTCTGCAGCCCGTCCCCAAAGCAAAATGTAAGACATGATACTATGGAAGTAACTAAAATAGACTAGTCTAGCGGTATCTACATCAGTAAATTGACGGATTTTTCTCACAGCATAAGCTGCTGAACTTAGCCGTCCTGCAAGAGATGTTAAATGCGGACCCCATTGTAGCCTTGAGTCGAGCGTGATCCCTAGGAAAACAGTTCTATCGACGAATTCTAGTTTCTCTTGATTCAATATTATCTCACAATCACTACCTTTGACATTTGGTAAGGAAAATCTTATGCACTTAGTTTTTTTCCCATTTAATACTAAATTATTAGCAGTGAACCAATTTTGGACCTGCAGTAGGGCGTTATTTACGTCGTCAAAATTTGTAGCACGTCTATTTACCTTAAAAATTAAGGAAGTGGCATCAGCAAATAACACCATTTGTGGTTGATTTTTTAATAAATGGAGTAGATCACGCAAAAACTACCGGTTCGATTACGATGAAACTTGGTGTAATTATTCTTTAATATCCTGGGCACCACACTGGGTACTTTTTATCCCGGAAAAGTGTCTATCTATCTATCTATATAAATAAAAACAAAAGGCCTGACTGACTGATTGACTGACTCATCAACGCCCAGCCCAAACCCTTGGACCTAGAAAGCTGAAATATAACACAATGGTTTCCTTTATAATGTAGACAAGGAATAAGGAAGGATTTTTTGAAATTCAACCCCTAAGGGAATTAAATAGGGGATGAAAGTTTGTATGAAAGTCCGTCAGTTTTAAAGTTAGGATCTTCAAGTTTTGTGTTTAGGCTAACGACTAAAAATTAATTTATATGTGTCTCAGCGTTTTTGATAATTCCACCCACAAAGGGTTAAAAAGGGGGATGAAATTGTGTATGAAAGTCCGTCAGTTTAAAAGTTAGGATCTTCAAATTTTGTATTTAGGCTAACGATTGAAAATTAATTTATACGTGTCTCAGCGTTTTTGATAATTTCTCCCCCAAAGGGGGATGAACGACCTGACTGAAATATCAACGCACAGTCTAAACCGCTGGTCCTAGGGACATGAATTTTGGAGGGTAGGTTCTTTGTGAAGAGTAGGTATCGAATAAGAAGGGTTTTTGGAAATTCAACCTTAAGGGGGTGAAAAGGGGGGATTTTGTTTGTATGAAAAATCTTATTGCTTGAGTTAATGACCTTGAAACTTGGCACGAATACCGATCTAAGTAAATTATGACGTTTGGAATTTTTCGTTTTTCTAAAATACCCCCTAAAGAGGTATTGGGGGGTGTCAAAATTTGTATGGAAGAATTTTAACGCCCTGTCCGATTAACTTGAAACTCAGTATTTATACTAAGGACTGAAAATAATTAATAATGTGTATCAGGGTTTTTCGAAAATCTACCCCTAACTGTGTGAAAAGAGGTAGTTAATTTTAAAGGGGAGGATTTTACTGCGTGACTTGATTAGCTCGAAAATTGGTATAAATAAACTTTGAGTCAAATTATGAACACATCGTAAACGATTTTTCAAAATTCCACCCCTGTGGGGGTGAAAAGCGGGGATACAGTTTATTTGAAAAATCTGATTCCTTTGTTCTATAAAGTTAAAAATTGGCCCGAATACTTATTTATCTAAATTAATTATAAAGATCATACCAACATACATTTTCGAAACTTTTAGAGGAAAGTACGAATTTCACGCGGACGAAGTCGCGGGCAGAAGCTAGTTTTCAAATAAGTGCAGTAATATGCATTGCGTAAAAGTTCATAAATTTTTCTGTTATTTTGTTTACCACACAGCCTGTGCTCTCTGACTCATATATTATTACTTCGAGTTGTTTGCGCAGCTTCTGCTATGACGCGCGCGCTATATTATACGATTCACTTATCTAAATAATTGTACCATTAACTTAAAATTGAATAAATGGTCCAAATATTGACGTCAATAAAAAAAATTAAGTTCCTCATAGGTATCTATATGTACTTTTTTTTGTATTTTTTACTGACGATTTTTTATTGAGCAACCTACGGGAGGTCCCCTAGGTTGGTTTTCTTTTTCAATTTACAAAATGGTCTTGTTGATTTACTGCTGCATCCGGCAACCGGATGCAGCTGAATACCAGTATTTTACATGGAGCGGCTCCCAGCGACGCCCATGAATTCATCAAGATGATTTGATACGTCAATTAATGTTAAATAATATAGATTTCTTACAGCCTAAAGACACTATCATAGATTTTATTTTTCATAACGATACTAAAATAAATATGCAAGATAAGTAAGTAAATATGTAGGTACTGATAGCTATTTATAAAACATTTCAATTGATAAATGACAATTGCGTTTGATTATTTGTCTTGAATTACATGATTTTAGGACCCGATCACGGATCCGTAGTCCCCGTGCTTCACCCAGGTGGAGAAACTAGGTACAGCACGGGTCCGTCCCCGATTTTAAAGTGACGGAAACTTTTTCAAGTGTGCGTCTTTCTGGCGAGACCACCTTGTACTTTAGATTCGAGAATCTAAAAAAATAACAAGAAGAAAAAAACAAAAGAATTTCTGTTACCATGCAGAAGGGAAGTTTGATTTCTAGATAGAACTTGTTGTAAGTCTTAAAAATAACTAAAACAACCCAAAATTAAGCAAAAAAATTAGGAAGATTTTACAGAGTTCATTATTAATAGAACGATTCTTATAATTTTCATTCTGACCCTCAAGCACACAGTGCAATACTACACGGAGAGGCGTACACCTGTGTATGCATGTTTCCTCGACCTTTCAAAGGCATTTGAACTAATGTTATATGACTTGCTGTGGTCTAAGGTTAAAAAAACGGGCGTGCATGCACAGGTGCAACGGCTCTTCCACTACTGGTATGCCAACCAGACCAATAATGTCAGATGGGCAGGCAATCTCTCCAACGTATACGGATTGGAGTGCGGGACCAGGCAGGGTGGTTTGACCTCCCCCTAAGCTATTTAACCTGTACATTACCGACCTGCTAGCTGAGCTCAGCAGCACTCATGTCGGTTGCTCAATTGATAATGTTTGTATGAATAATATTAGTTACGCGGATGATATGGTGCTGCTGAGCCCAGCTGTCAGTGCAATAAGGCAGCTCTTACTGGTCTGTGAAAAGTATGCCCTTAAACATGGTATTTTGTATAACAGGAAAAAAAGTGAATTCTTGGTCTTCAGGGCCTCTGGCAAGTGTCCGCCTAGTGTGCCCGCCTTAAAACTGAATGGTGTTGAGCTAAAACGGGTCTACCAGTTCAAATACCTAGGGCACTATGTCACTGAGGATCTTGACGACCAAGTTGACATTGAAAGGGAGCGCAGGGCATTGGCGGTTAGAGGTAATATGCTGGCACGCAGGTTTGCTTGCTGCAGTAAGCAGGTAAAGGTTACACTTTTTAAAGCTTACTGCCAAACTTTTTACACGAGTAGCCTGTGGGTCAGCTTTACTTAGAAGTCGATCAATGCCTTGCGTGTCCAGTATAATAATGGATTCAGGATGCTGCTAGGGCTGCCCCGCTGTTGTAGCGCTTCGGGTATGTTTGTGGAGGCTCGGGTTGATGGCTTCCATGCTATAATGCGCAAGCGAACCGCCTCCCTACTAAGCAGAGTGCGGGGCAGCACTAACAGTATCCTTCGAGTAATTGCTGAGAAGTATGACTCGGCAGTCATGAGGGCTTTCGTTCGGATTCTGGTCAGATAGCGTGGCAATCTATCCTAACCCGAGCGAGAGTTTTCATGACTAGACATCTTTTTTGTACTGCCTTTTTGTAATATGTCTGTACTAACATAGTTTGTAAGATAATTTTTTGTAACTAACAATTATGGACTTTGTCTGAGTAAATAAATAAATTATTATTATTATAATTATAATCAACTGTATGATGACGCATACATGATTATTTATAGGACATGATGACGATGGCCACTGGGAGCCCTTGATCGTAGTATTTTAATTGTAGCAAAGAATCTAATTAGCATAACATGATGACATTTTTATAATGTTTGTGGTCATAGCAGGGTCATGCCGGATTCCGGTTTATTTATTATTTATTTAATACTATAAGCACATAAATGTACAGAGGCGGATTTAATGCCATAGGCATTTTCTACCAGTCAACCTTTGGGTGATGCAGAGACAAACAGCGGTAGGTGCAATCATGAAAATTAAGGAATGAATATTTTAAATATAAAGATAGGCATAATCCTCATAAAACTATGAATATAATATATAACTAATTATATATAAATATAAGCACAAATAAATATACATAAATACATGAATATACTTACTAACTAACTAAAAAAAATAAGACAAGCAATGAGAAAATATTACCGTTGTGATGATACTGCCAGCTTCTTGCGAATGTGCTCGCGAACCTTAACTTTGAAGGATAATCGGTTGGTTGCCATCCTGATCTCCTGGGGGAGCGCATTCCACAGAGAGATAGCCTGAACGAAGAAGGAAGAGTGAATGAAGTCTGTGCGGTGAGAGGGACATTGAAGAAGAGGATTGTGTGATGAGCGAAGATTTCTATTGTGGTTGGCGCAAATGTACTGAAAATGGGGGGCTTGATAACCAGGGGAAGACGGAGAATCAAGAAATGAGAACAAGGTGGTCAACGCCCTTAGTTCTCTACGTTGGCGTATGGGCAACCACTTTAGAAGCGACCGATGCGCAGAAACATGATCATATTTACGCAGATTGAAAACGAATCGAATGCAGTTATTGAGAAGACGGTGGTTTAGGGATTTGTTTGTTACGCTTTCACGGCAGAACAGCAGAACGGATTTGGAATAAATTTTGCACATGGGTAGACCATATCCTGGATTAGGACATAGGACCAAGGCATTTGATTGCGTCGATCACGAAACCTTGCTTGAAACTTGAGCATTACGGACTTGGAAAACTTGCGCTCAGTTTAGTTAGTTCTTATTTAAATGATAGAAAACAGAAAGTTTAACTGTAAAAATGGGTGTGCCACAAGGCTCGATTTTAGGTCCTTTCCTCTTTTTAGTGTATATTAATGATCTACTCTATTTATTAAAAAATCAACCACAAATGGTGTTATTTGCTGATGACACTTAAATTACTGCTGATGAAACTTAAATAGACGTGCTACAAATTTTGACGACGTAAATAACGCCCTACTGCAGGTCCAAAATTGGTTCACTGCTAATAATTTAGTATTAAATGGGAAAAAAACTAAGAGCATAAGATTTTCTTTACCAAATGTCAAAGGTAGTGATTGTGAGATAATATTGAATCAAGAGAAACTTGAATTCGTCGATAGAACTGTTTTCCTAGAGATCACGCTCGACTCAAGGCTACAATGGGGTCCGCATTTAACATCTCTTGCAGGACGGCTAAGTTCAGCAGCTTATGCTGTGAGAAAAATCCGTCAGTTTACTGATGTAGATACCGCGAGACTGGTCTATTTTAGTTACTTCCATAGTATCATGTCTTAGGGTATTTTGCTTTGGGGACGGGCTGCAGACATCGATTCTATTTTTATTCTGCAGAAAGGAGCTATCAGAGCCATTTGTAATCTCCGCAAGCGCGATTCTCTAACTAAGGGAACGGTTTAAAGAAATTAACATCATGACGGTACCTTGTCAATATATCTACGAAAATATCATGTACTTATGTAAGGAAAAATTTACATCTTTATAGTAAAAGAGGTGAAAGACATAATTATAGTACTAGAAATAGGGACCTATTAGTTCAACCAGGATTTAGACTAGCTAAAGTAGACTCATCTTTTATGGGGTACTGTTTAAAATGTTATAATAAAATACCTCCCCACATTTTTCAACTGAATGAGACAAAATTCAAGTCTTGTATTGGACGACCGCGCGTGGCAACAAGCCACACTACCCATTCGTTTTGGTGGGCTCGGCGTCCGAAAAATTTCTAGTGTAAGCCTACCGGCGTTCCTATCCTCGGTCCACAGCACAGAAAAGTTAACCACACGAATCTTGATTCCTGCTCAGGTTGACTCTGAAGTGCCGTGTTTGACCGATGCGGTGAACGCCTGGAAAGTGGCTTGCCCGGACACGGTTCAGCCCGAGAACCCGTCTTCCCAGAGACAGTGGGACGAGCCGCTCTGCAGGTTGGTACGGAATAAACTTATTAATACGTCCACCAATACTGCTGAGCGTGCCCGCCTGCTGGCTGTGGGTGAATGGGAGTCGGGCCTCTGGCTTCAGGCGCTACCGTCACCCAACATAGGCACTATGCTGAGTGACACCACATTCCGGCTCGTTACATGTTTGCGTCTGGGCGCTCCTTGCGGAGCTCCACATCGCTGTCAATGCGGTGAAGCAGTCGACTGCCTCGGACACCATGGCCTATCCTGCAGCAAGAGCGCTGGTCGGATGGCACGGCATGCCAGCATTAACGACATCATCCGTCGGGCTCTTGTCACCGCCGGAGTGCCAGCTGTTTTAGAACCCAATGGCTTGGCACGTGACGATGGGAAGAGGCCAGATGGAATGACCATAATGCCTTGGAAGTTGGGTAGGCCTTTGGTGTGGGATGCAACCTGTGTCGACACCCTCGCGCCATCCCATCTTCATAGCACGGCGGGCGGTGCTGGGGCGGCTGCTGCAGGAGCAGAAAACCTCAAACGGCGCAAATATAACAACCTTATTGGGAGCTATATGTTTGAGCCGTTTGGGGTTGAAACGCTAGGGCCTTGGGGTCCGAGTGCTCATCGCATATTTCGCGATATCGCCAAGCGTTTGGTTGACTCTTCGCGTGACCAGAGGGCTGGCCTATTTTTAGCTCAAAGAATAAGCATTGCCATCCAACGTGGCAATGCTGCCAGCCTTTTGGGCACTTATCCCATTGACAGCGATGCGGACGAATTTTTCGATGCCCAATGAACTCCTGTCTTTTTATTATTATTATCATTTGTATATAGTATTTATATATTTTAGTTTGTGTGTACATATGTAAGTAATTATAAACGAAACTAAGTCTTGTATTAAACGCACACTATGCAGGCAGGCATATTATAAGTTAGGGGATTACATCGCTGATAAAAATGCCTGGCTCAATGCTGGTCCTGCTCCACAACCACAACTATTTGATTAACACTTAAAAATACTGTTGGAGCTGCTGAAGATTGTAAGTCTATCTTTGTATTGTATAAATTCAATCTCCTAGTATTGTATAATTGCATAGAACATGTTGAGTACTATGTACATACTATAAAGCTACCATTTACTGGGTGCGTCTTTCATTGACTGAATGTGCCCTGGCGGCTGAGAGTATGTCATGCTCACTCAAATGTCTCGCTGATGGCGGCGCATGTGTTGGATCATTTAGCTCCCTTCAAAATGGTTGAGCTGAATGATGCTAATACTTACGTCACGTTCGTGAACGGGCGCCGTCGGTAGGGACTGGTCATCTCTTTGCTGCCATGGCTTATTATATTTTATTTAATATTTGAATTGTTGTTTTTTCTCATCTTTTCATTATGGACGCTTTTAACGTTCTGCATCGTTCTCACATGTAGCATAATTTTTAACATGAATGATGTAACCAAGACTTTGTAACCATATTATTTTGATTTAAAAGAGTGTCCATGGAGTTTCTTGCCCGTTCTTCTCCATAGGTACCTACGCTTTGGATTGGGCAACTAGCTTCATCTTTCTGACTGACTGACCCCTTGACAATTCAAAAGTGCCTGTAATTGGTTTAATTGAAATAAATGCTTTGAGTTTGAGTTTTTGAGTTTGGATACTTAATCCCGATATTCCTACGGGATCGAGACTTAAGATGATTAATTTAACAATAAGATGACAATTTTATTTTTGAAAAATAATGTTATTAGGTTGTTCCCAATCACCACCAGGGCACTTAAATAATAATAAGTATATTCAGGATCATTGAAACAACAGACATTAAGACTTGCATTTTCCTATTTTTATTAATAAGTAAAAAAATAATAACATTTGAATATCGGTACATCACTACAATGGCAACTTTTTTTTTCTTTTGTGGCCATCCAAAAATTGTTTAAACTGTTAAAATTATAAGATAATGGTGCTGATTCTCTTGTTCACCGAACTAAACTAACTAAACTATCACTAAAATTCCTTACTTTTTGAATTTTACAGCTATTCTCCATAAAAAATTCTCTAAATTTAAAAATAATTTGGCACATCTAAAATCGAATTTGAGAATCGCGACTCGTCGACACTACTTGTTTGCCCTATTTTTTTTAGAGCCGCAGGCGCGGATGGGGCTACCTTGAGTGTTTTTTAAGGAATTTTTTACTTTTTAAATGGAAAATATGAAAAATGATTACCTACATGTTGAGTTTTAGGGGTTTATGGGTTCTATAAAGGGGGTCGAAATTTTTATTATTTTTGCGATAGGACACACCATTTTCGAGATATAAGCAAAAGAAAAAAAAAACCGGCCAAGAGCGTGTCGGGCCACTCTCAGTGTAGGATTCCGTAGTTTCCCGTCCGTCACAATAAGTGTTCCCACGTACAATTCGATAATACCCGACACAATGTAATAAGTACCTACAGCGCCATCTCTCGGGGAATTGGGTTACTAATTAGTACATAGACGTGCCAGAAGTTTTCGGTGGTAATTTTGGATTGCGAGAACCAATTTTAATCATTCTTTTTTTTCTAGTGCTAACGGTCACAGAGATTAAGCGAGGACGGACAGACGGACGGACGGACGGACGGACAGACAGACAGACATGGCGAAACTATAAGGGTTCCTAGTTGACTACGGAACCCTAAAAAGATACAGACAGTACTGTTTTTGCACCTGAAGTCGAGGTGTTGATGTGAATTTCTATTCATGACAACTAATTTTATTCCACACCATTTTAGTCGCGATTAAAAATAGTCAGATTTAGTTCGATTTAGTTAGACAATCAAAATTTTAGGTGAAAAACGTGAAATTCAGAATAGCAAAATTGCCATTTTCAATAGATTAATAATTCAGTGCCATCTTAGTGCTGTTAAACTAAAATATAGTTAAGTTGTGCCACTTTAGTCAATTTCAGAATGGGGAATCGTCGTTTGACAGGAATAAACTAAATTTTAGTGATATTTAGTACTGAGTTTTAGTGGTATTTAGTGTAGTAGTTTTTGTGTTTAGTTTTTAGAGGCATTTGTGACAAGAGAATCGGCACCAATGTTTTACTAAAATCTAAGGTTAGTATAACAATTTCATAGAAGTACTTAATATCTACTACCCTATAAGTTAAGTACTTAACATGTTCTTGGTACAGTGTGTAACTTATAAAGTTAATGTAGCATTAAGTAATACCATAACGTACCAGGATTATATAAACAAAATTTGCTACTTAAGGTGAAAGCTCCAGGGTAGCCTGCGAAATTAAATTTTCTTACTTTTTTGCAATTTGCAGGTCAGAATCAGGTTATACATAATGTTGATCAAAATATGACTCGCGGCCGAAACAAATATTTACAAGAATATTGCAAATTAAAAATTTTGTGGCATTTAGTGCAGTGTGCATGTTAGAACTAGCTGCGCCCCGCGGTTTCACCCGCGTAAATGTCGATCCCGTGGGAATATCGGGATAAAAACTATCCTATGTCCTTTTCCGGGACTCAAACTATCTCTATACCAAATTTCATCTAAATCGGCTCAGTGGTTTAGACGTGAAGAAGTAACAAACATATAAACACACACACACACACACACTCACAAACTTTCGCCTTTATAATATTAGTGTGATTACTATAACAAAAATATAAGTTCAATCCACTCTAGTTGTTGATGAAGTGTTGTCGGAAAATGTTTTATAATTTTTTCTTATAGAATTATAATCATAAAAATCATCAATACAACTCATAATTATTGAATGAATATTTCATGAAATTATGACATTTGAGGCCAGTTCTACTTACGGACCTGTATTGCTGATTCCCATGAAG
Source organism: Amphipoea lucens (assembly GCA_947508005.1). Lineage (NCBI taxonomy): Eukaryota > Metazoa > Arthropoda > Insecta > Lepidoptera > Noctuidae > Amphipoea > Amphipoea lucens. The sequence continues at coordinate 19,151,112 of OX382375.1, forward strand.
CCATGTTTGTTACGGTCGCGAATCATAATATTAATCAACATACAACTTGGCCTGCAAATTGCTAAAAAACATCGGGGAATTAATTGTTTGTCAAATTGACAGACAATTTGCCGGGCAATTTTCATTTACAGCCATTTCGTACAACTGTCGTTAATTTGGTAAACAATAAATTTTCCTGACTTTATACTTGCATATATATATTCTATACAATCCCTGGGAAATGTATACATTACCTAGGCAAGTTATGTAACGGACAATAATATTCATAATATTTCATACATTGCCTGGACGCCTCAGGTATTCTATACATTGCCTAGGTATTGTATACAGGGTGACTGGTAATTAGTGGCGGAGCCGTTAAGGGGAGGTAGTCTAGGGTTTTTCCGACAGATATCACTATGAGACCTACCGTCCTTACTTAACCCTTTCCAAGATATTCCTACTTAAAGAGATAGTAATAAATCCTAAAAAAAAGTGATTTTGGCCTACTTTTTTTTGTTTTGCAACAAAGATATTCTAAATAAGTAATATTAATTGTAAAATTTCCGCTACTGTCATTATTTTATGCAAAAACTGCTAAACAAAAAGTAGGAATATCTTGGAAAGGGTTAAGTAAGGACGGTAGGTCTCATAGTGATATCTGTCGGAAAAACCCTAGACTACCTCCCCTTAACGGCTCCGCCACTAATTACCAGTCACCCTGTAGAATACCGGATTATACAGATTGCCGGTAACATATTATACAAAGTGTAAAAAAATTAACCTTAAAAACTTTAAGAGGCACCTCTTAAAGTTTTTAAGGTTAATTTTTTTACACCTTATATGTATATGTATATTAATTGCAGGCATTTTTGTCAGAATATGTAATACAACTTAAACCCAACACATTAAAGTCATAATGTGATGGCTTATTCCCAATTTCCCAGGCGCTCCATAGTTTTATTCCCGGCGGCTCCAAATTAAAAAAGCAATGGCAATAATCTTATATTTTTAATTTAATACTTTAATAAAATTATGGAGCTCTTGGGAATATGTATGGAGTGAAATTGTTTGGAGAACAGTAGATTTGGAGCTCTTGGGAATAAGCCATTGATTCACACTGGCATATTGTTTAAAGTCATAATGTGATGCATGTGTGTGTATGTGATGTACCATAATTATATAACCGCGTACTTAACACACTAACAATAAGAATGACTTGAATTTTGACAGTTCAACAACATTCATTGCGTTATTTGCGTTGTTGAGCAGACGATTTTTATCATAATCATTTATGTCAGAATATGGTACAGACGCCAGCACATCAAGCTACTATAATCCGTCAAAGGGGTTTGAAGATTTTTGTATGGAGGGGGGGCCTAACGTCAGCCGCCATTTGGATTTTTTTTCAGAATCGCGGTGCACAACGAAAGTTATATATTTAGATAGAGGACACTAATACAAACAAAAAATGTAAATAACATAATATCCTAAAGTGTCAGGTTTCGGAGTTATTCACCGAAATATAAGTCGAAAACTCAACCTTTAATTTCTTCAAAGTTCAGTTTTCGACTTATATTTCAAGGATTCTTTTCATTGATTTACATCGATTATGACCTGAATAAAATACAACGTTGTCGTTTCTGATCCTTAATTGACTTTTAAGAGCCAGACAGAATCCACTCGAAGATACCAAAACAATCGAATTTATTTTGCCTGTATCTAGATCGATAATAATTTGCAAGGCAGGAATAAAATAGTTGGCTACTATTGTAATTGCATTACTTCCCAGAATTTGATCCTTATTAGGGACACTATCGAATGGCGTGTGAATACAGTATGTGTTTTTTTTTTTCAAAATCAACAGGTTCGATTCCTGGCTAGAAATATTGATTTTTTCAAAAATCCAATGATGCAGTTTTAGTTTTCTGCAAAATCGAGCCCGCGACTCCTTTCAGTACTTTTCGCTATTCCTCATAGTTTAGAATTTGGCCATCCACGCCCACTTGGAAAATTCACCCTGTATTTGCCAATTATTGTGCACCGCGATTTTGAAAAAATCAAAATGGTGGCTGATGTTAGGGCCAAAACCTTCAAACCCCTGTCTTTAATAGATTTTCAACTTTATCGCTAAAGTTTATAGTTCAAAGTTGATTGGGAAAATTTGACAGTTTCGGATAGCTTGATGTGCTGGCGTCTGTACATCACATTCTGCCAAGTGTGGCATGCAAATATTAAGTGCAAATATTTATTATATTACAGGACATAGATTATTAGGTTAGTATTAAAATGATTGATTGCATAATTACGAATTAAAATTAATTGAATGTTGTATGAAGCAATATGCGTGTCTTTCGAACAATAATTCAGATTGTGATTGATAGTGAGATTAATAGTTTACCCAAATAGGGTGCAGTAGGTATTCTGTATTCCAAGAGACATCAAATTGATAGTGAGATTAATAGTTTACCCAAATAGGGTGCAGTAGGTATTCTGTATTCCAAGAGACATCAAATTGATAGTGAGATTAATAGTTCCCCCAAATAGGGTGCAGTAGGTATTCTGTATTCCAAGAGACATCAAATTGATAGTGAGATTAATAGTTTACCCAAATAGGGTGCAGTAGGTATTCTGTATTCCAAGAGACATCAAATTGATAGTGAGATTAATAGTTTACCCAAATAGGGTGCAGTAGGTATTCTGTATTCCAAGAGACATCAAATTGATAGTGAGATTAATAGTTTACCCAAATAGGGTGCAGTAGGTATTCTGTATTCCAAGAGACATCAAATTGATTGTGAGATTAATAGTTTACCCAAATAGGGTGCAGTAGGTATTCTGTATTCCAAGAGACATCAAATTGGTAGTGAGATTAATAGTTTACCCAAATATGGTGCAGTAGGTATTCTGTATTCCAAGAGACATCAAATTGATAGTGAGATTAATAGTTTACCCAAATAGGGTGCAGTAGGTATTCTGTATTCCAAGAGACTTCAAATCATCGGTAGGTGATACTAAAGCGGGTTATAAGAATAACACAACACCATCATCCGGAAAATAATACATCCTTGGCAGTATTGGTGGCGAACCTCCCAATCGAGGTTTCTTTATACGTCAGGCCCATGGCACCGGCAGCGAAGGGCGTCTCGCCAAGTGTCTGACAGTAGTACGAGCCCCTCGTGGTGGCAGGAGTGCCGTAGCCCATAACACTGAAAAAGAAATAATGTTTGTGGTGTAAAACAACACGCGTTCGGACTAATATGTATTAATTGTGTTAATTATTATCTGCGCATGCCCGGGGGGTAAGTCCCGTAATTTTAAGAACGTTCACAGTTAAAGGGGCAACTCGTAATTTTAAGAATGTTCACAGTCTGATCTCAGTCTCAATCTGTCAAAAATACCTCTAATTTCCCTACATTTTTGACAAGTTTTTGACATTGATTGTCGCTGAGATCAGATTGCGACTAGATTTTGAACGTTTTTAATTAGGCCTTTTGATCTCAGTGTCAATCTGTTAAAAAAAAACTTAGTTGTGAAGTGAGCTGTCATTCCACTTGATGCTAGGGATTGACACAATTGACAGCTCACTTTAACCGGTCAAGTGTCGCGCGTCGTCCATTGGCGACGAAACAATAGAAAATCAATTGTGTCTCATTAGCGGAGCTTGACAGATTAAGGCGCTCCACCCACTGCACCGCGCCCCGTCGCGGCGAGCAGACAACGCGCCCCCGCGCGTGATTTTTTACATACAAATTCAATAAAAACGCGCTCCCGCGTGGAATTTGGCTCCGTTTCCCGCACCCCGCCCCGTAATGCGGTAATCTAAGTTTTCACGGTGAGATATTTACAAAATAGCACAAGTCCTCGACATCTCACCTCGTATCATTGAAGTTACAGTTTCCATGCCTGAAGTCGTTGGCGCTCTTGCACTTGACTGCTTTGAACTCCTCAGGGGTCAGCACCGACTGGGCATAGAGCTCCCAAACGCGATTGTGGGAGCAAGTCTGCCACAAGCAGTTCGGCTGCGATGCGCCATTGTTTGGAAAGAAATCTACGTGTCCTGCGAATTTTGACAAATTTTTTATTGGGCTCTCAAACGGACGGCTTATCAGATAGAAACGGAAAGACTCTTTAGAAGCTGGTACCATTCTATTTTTTCAGAGATGATAAGCTGCAAAAATATTCTGATGTTAGTAGCTTTACTTATTAGGGCTGATTTTTGAATCATCTGATAATTTTTAATGGGGGAATAATTTTGAAATTTTGACGGTTAAGTGTTTCATACAAAAACTGCCAAACTCAATTTTATTCCTCCTCTAAAGTTATCTATATCTATGGAAAATCAGCCCTTATTCACAAGAAGCTCTGCTACTTTATAGTGTCGTCCCGAGTGGTTGGCAGGCACAACGAGGAATACCACAGCGTCCACACTCCACAGCTCCATTGATACGGTTCCTGTTTATGACCATGCTTTTCTAAGATAACACATCAAGATCGGCACCTTGCTATGCCTGAGACTGATTAATAAATAGGAATCAGGATAGGCCACAGCATCATCTCAAAATAATTGCATCACAAAATAACTTACCAATTGGTTGTTCCATTCCATAGACTCCTGCATCAGTATGTATGACATCAACGAAGTCAGCGTCTTTCTTCGACAACCTGAGGCTGGGGTCGACTTTGCCGAAGCACGGGCCGGCTGGGTCCAGGCCTGAGAACCTGAGATCCTGCCGACGCGGGATCCCGTCAGCGAGAAGAACGTCTTGCCAGTGAACCCTGCGATGTGGCTCCCGAGACTGTGGCCAATCAGGTGGATGTTTTTGGGATCCAAACCAGCTGGAAGAAGAGAATATTGAACCTATTAATAATAATTCGAAATCACTGTGCAAACTGTTAATGAAATATTCATAGGCAAGGAGGATTCTCTCTCACCGAGAGGAGGCCTGTGTCCCAGCAGTGGGAACATTATAGGCTGATTATGTATGTCATGTAAGGATTCGCAAACACATTCCAATGTATGTCTTAAAAACGTGTCCCGTCTTGTCGCAAAGACCGCGCGTGCGAGCAGCCCGCTCCCCGGCGAAGAAACGCATGCAAAGGACATGCTCGCCCCGCACGCGGTTCTCGCTCCGCTCGCAGGGTTGTCTCCTCCGCATCCGTGTCGCCCGCAAATTCTCCCTTGTTCCATATATATCCCTACTGATATATCTCCACTGGTAGGGAACTCTCACTAATGTTCGCAAGCTGGTCTGTAACCTGAAAACTAGCCGTTGGCGCGTGGTTGGTGATGGTGAGTTACCAATTAGTTAGCGGCGCGTGAATAGCACGCTGTAGCCAGTTGCGTGCCAGCAGCGGGCGGTCGTCTTGCTGACGGCGCGTTGGTGAAAAGCGGGTAGATTTTTTCCAAGGTGGTGTCGGCTCGTTACTGCGCTGGAGCGGTGTGGTTATACGAGTAATGTGTGATACTGATGACCTTACATGTGATCGCCGTCACGCAGCGCGCAGTCAGTACGAACAACATTCGCGCGGCAAAATAGTTTCCCATACCTAGGTAGTACAGACGCCAGTACATCAAGCTACCCGAAACTGTCAAATTTTCCCAATCAACTTTGAACCTTATATTTTAACAATAAAGTTGAAAATCTATCAAAGAAATTTGACAGATTGTAGTAGCTTGATGTGCTGGCGTCTGTTGAACTAAAAGATGATGATAATAGCATGGAATCACAAGCATCTGAGACATTTCTACGCTAAACACAATTATTAATAGACAATGACGTACAAAACATAATTATGCCTCTTCATGCGTGATAGTAATCATTTTGTTACGCTTTGTTCAGGGTCAAATTAAATTAGCTAGCAAATCTCCGCAGATGTGATGGGTATCGATACCTACCTATATGATAAAACAAAAAGAAATTAACTTTATGGTTTTTTGTGGGGACATCGATCTCAGTCAGTGTAGTCACTTGAAATATTAGTTTAAAAAATCTATATTTTTTTGTGTAAATTCAAAACTCTCAAATTACAAGTAACCAATTTACCAGCAGTCGTTGACACCCCAAAAAAACATCAAATCATTTCTATTTTATTAACCGACTTCTAAAAAAGGAGGAGGTTCTCAATTCGAATGTTTGTATTTTTTTTTTTTTATGTTTGTTCGCGCATAACTCCGTCGTTTGCCAACCGATTTGAAAAATTCTTTTTTTGTTAGAAAGGGTATACTTCCCAAATGGTCCCATGAAAATTTTATCGAAATCGGACAAGCGGTTTTTGAAAAATCAACAAAAACCTGTGGGGTAGGTACAACTAAAAAGTGAAAAATAAAAACTTTTTTACAAAAAAAACAACCGACTTCAAAAAAAACACTACAAAGTGATAAATAACTTTAATTTCGGAAGTCGGTGTCAAAAAACGAAAATGCGGAATCAACGACACCGACTTCCGAAATTAAAGTTATTTATCACTTTGTAGTGTTTTTTTTGAAGTCGGTTGTTTTTTTTGTAAAAAAGTTTTATTCTATCGTGTTTAGACATAAATATCTATGTGTTTAGATATCGATATTCGATACCCATCACATCTACGGGGTTTCGCTAGCTAATTTAATTTGACCCTTTGGTATTAAAACTGTTATTTACTCTATGTGAATGACATCGCGTCTTCTAAAGAAGTGGAAAGTTCAGAACTTACCGGGTACCAAGGTGGCGAGGGTTCTTCCGAGTTTCTCCCCTATGAACTGCACCATGGTGGAGGCGCGGAGGTAGAAGAAGGTGATCAGCGAGCTGGAGTCCAGACCCAGGATGTTCAGCGGACCTGGCAACACAACGCACTCATATCAGAACTTTAGACAAGGTAAAAAACTAAAACTCTGATTTTGCATTACTATCCAAATCACAGTGATCTTTATTCTCATTGTAATAAGGTTGCTATTCGATTGCTGTCACTGACAAGTCTGTCAAAATCATTGTGATCTTTATTCTCGTTGCAATAAGGATGCTGTTAGGTTGCAGCTGTCAGAGATAAAGTGCCTCGCAACAGCTGACTGCCCAGGATGCGTTGAGCGTACGGTTGTACGGAAGGTATGAAATCCAACGACTTTTCCTATACCTGTAATCGGATTCGTTTATGCCTATTAAAAATAGCCAAAAAAATTGCATAAATTACATGTTTCTCGAATAAAATAAAAAAACCGAGTGTGCTTATGACCACACGACTGAAGTGAAACTTCAAACTTATTTAGCTATGAGAGGAAGAGAGAAAGAAAATGTGCGCGCGAACTGCTTTCTCTTACTTATATCCCCCACTCGACTCCCGTTCGCCTCGCCCGATCACACTAGACATGGGGCATACTTGCAAAATAGAGTACCAGGGCTTCCAAGTACGTCCACCTTAAGAAACCAGGGCCACACCCCGGACACTCCATACAAAACGCTCGCAAAATAATTACCTATTACTACTACATAAACAAATGACGTTTGTACACGTGCAAATGTGTGCGTGAAATCTAGTAGGGTTGGCTGTCGTGTGTAGCGTAAAAAATGGCGCGGAAAGCGAACGATGACGGCGCTGCCCGAACGTGTGCATTATTATGAAATGACCTTGTAGTTCAATTGTTTATTTATATAGTCGGGTTCGTAATGAAATAAAAACACTAAAATATTTTCTTTTAAATGACTTATCTCTAAAACTTTTAAATCGCAAAATTGTGTGTTTGTGTCAGCAGTACAGCGCTGCGGTTCGCGAGCGCCCTTACGCGAGTCGGCGACGAATACCTCGAAGTGCGGGGTGAGGTGCAGTATCTGGTATGAGTGCGGGGAAGGGAGTGTTCTTTCTGTACGTATTCTGTGCCAGGGCCTAAAACCAGCACCCTAATTGCGTAACACACTTTCAATCGGAATCAGAATCATTTCGAAGCCAATTGCTAATCGATTGCTTCATAAGTCCGAAAAAATTTGTCAAAATGAAACCGATTCCTATTGACAAAGTGTTATCACAGAATACTTAAAGTACTACGTACAGAAAGGCCACTCCCTTCCCCGCACTAACATCAGTTACCGCACCTCATCCCGCACTTCGAGGTTACCGTCGCAAGGGCGCTCGCAAACACAAGAACCGCAGCGCTGTACCTACCTAATGCTGACACGAATACATTATTTTTTTAAAGTTTTATATTTTGTGTTAATCACGATGGTTGTATATTGTGCATTATTTGGATGCTTATCTTCATCGAGGAACGATAAAGACAGGAGTTTCTTTCGGTTCCCGAAACATGAAAGAAGGTAAGGAACAGCAACTCAAATATCCTTTAAACCTATAAAAAATAAAAGCTAGTATATTACAGACAAACAAGTTAAGCCAGTGTTGTGATAATTTATTTTCATAATTTTCTCTATTATTCATTTATTTTCCAAGTTTTCTTCGTTTTAGAACAATTAAAACTTCCGTAATATTAACATACCAACTATTTAATTATTGCTCTCTCTCTTTATTGTCTTAGTTATGTCTCTTTTTTTCACGTTCTATTCGTTCTTCGACTTGAAAAGTAGTACAATTGAAATGTTATTAATTAGATTTCTGTGAGTACCTAGTGTCGCGGCGCGCAGCGCCCCATTGTTGCATACGTTCGGGCAGCGCCGCCGCCTACGCACTACTGCCGAGTACTGCCAGCCAGCCCTACTAGATTTCACGCACACATTTACACGTTTACAAACGTCATTTGTCAATGTAGTGGTAGTAGGTAATTATTTGCGAGCGTTGTATAGAGTGTCCGGGGTGTGGTGTTACGCAATTGCCCCGCGGGGCTCGAGATACTTTCAAGTATTTTCTATCTGCATAGAAAATTGATCCATAACTTCATACAGATAAGAAGTACAATCGCGTATTCAAAAGCCCCGTTAGAAGTAAAAATACTTGCATAGGAAATTGATCAATGACTTCCTATAAATAAGGAACAAAATCGCGTTTACAAATAAATACTTACAAACCATTAAAGTAAAAAATACTTGCATACGAAATTTTTCCGTAGACTCATACTCATACATAAGGAGCATGATCGCATTTGCGAAAACTAACGCGGTCGAGTACCTACGTATTTGAGTAAGTAGCCGTATAAAATACTTTATAGTCTTGCAAGTATTTTGAGTCGGTACCTGGTGTGTGTACTTGGAAGCAAATACCTGGTGTAAAAACCTGGTCGCGTAAATACGTACCTTCCCTAGACCACACTTTTCGTAACGCTTACGTCACGCGTTCGCCAGTTTACTCCCCAAGTCAAGCGTGCGTAAAGAAGTTTCACTTCAATAAATATAGTATTTTTATCTCTAGAAGCGACGCGCGCTTTACTCGTGGTAACCAAGTGTTAAAAACGCTGTGAATGTGTGCGTGGCGACGAGTAGCGGCAGCACGTAACACACACACACACTTCCGACTTCACCATTGTGTCGGACGGTAGGTACCTACTGTAGAGGCTAACTACATATTATGTAGCCTAACCTTATATATATGACAGGCCTGATGGTCTAGTGGTTAGTGACCCTGACTGCTATGCCGGAGGTCGTGGGTTCGATTCCCACCCAGGACAAATGTTTGTGTGATGAGCACGATCATTTGTTCTGTGTCTGGGTGTAATTTATCTATAATATGTATGTATTTAGAAATATATAAGTATGTTTATCAGTTGTCTAGTACCCATAACACAAGCTCTGCTTAGCTTGGGACTAGATGGCGTTGTGTGATAGTTGTGGAATATTATTATTATTATTATATAGGGTGTTACGGAAAGGGTATATCAATACAAACGGGTTGAAGAGTGTATCTGGTCTAGAATCTCTGTACAAAATTTCAGCTCAAAAGCATTAACTTTGAAAATGCTTAATATTTTTTTATTTCTACATCACGGCGCTGCACTGGCGCGCGGCGGCGTGATGTGCGTGTACTAGGCGCACAGACACACTACAGATAATGGATAATGACTCTCGTAGTGCGGTGACACGTTTGTTATGATTTCAATTTAATAAACTATCGAAATAAAAAAATATTAAGCATTTTCAAAGTTACTGCTTTTGAGCTGAAATTTTGTACAGAGATTCTAGATCAGATACACTCTTCAACCCGTTTGTATTGATATACCCTTTCTGTAACACCCTGTATATAGCGCAGGCTGGCTATAATTTAGCGCGGTTTCCACTCGAACGTTCAAGCAAGTGTCAAGTATTTTTATTAGGAGTACCTAATAAAAATACTTGACACTTGCTTGAACGTTGTTGTTATGCGGGTGAAACCGCGGGGCGCAGCTTACTAGCTGCGCCCCGCGGTTTCACCCGCATAAGTGTCGATCCCGTGAAAATATCGGGATAAAAAAAGTAGCCTATATGTTAATCCAGGGTGTCTACCTCCATACAAAATTGTATCAAAATTGGTCTAGCCGTTTGAGCGTGAAGAAGTAACAAACATATAAACACACACACACACACTCACAAACTTTCGCCTTTATAATATTAGTGTGATTTTTGTTTAGATAAGTCAGTACTAGCTTAGATTCAAATTAATGTAGTCTTTCTCTCAATATAAAGAGATCCTATCGCTGTTTAATTACTTTGAGGGCCTCTTCTAGTCCCTAATCCCAGAGCTCTTGCGCTTACACTCACATTCACAGCGTGTTTGCACACTTGGTAAGCAGAAGTAAAGCGCGCGTCGCTTCGTGAGATAAAAATACTATACTTCATAATCAATCACAACATTTTAAAAATTTGTTTCATATTTTAACATTTAAATCGAGAGTCTACACGAAATTGTCTCTTGCCTTCTTGAGAAGAGAATGCACTGCTTATAGTCTCGAAGCTACCCTTGGGCCACTTAGGGTTTTCGACGAAGCCGTGCATGTAAACCCTGAGGGTAAGGTTTGGGTTGAACCACCTCTCCTTTGGGAACTCTTCCGGGGCATCCGCCAAGTTGTAGGTCACGGTTTTTGTGCTGTAGACAATTGAAGAGTACTAGTTAGGTTAACATAGGGATATACTAAAACTCACATTAAACGTACACTTTGTAAACAAGCATACTATAAATTAGAAGATTATATCCAAGATAAGAACGCTTGGAAACATGCTGGTCCTGCTCCATAGGACAATCTAGAGTCTAGACAAAATCAAACTGGTTGCTAATTTAATTGTAAATTTTTTTATTCTTTTTTTTTTACATTTCTTACTCACACCCTGACTTATTACTTGTATTTTGTTTTTTAATTAAAATCGTATTGCTTGTACCATGTTTGTAAATATGTGAGCACCATGTATCTATCAGATAATTAATTTATATGTCATGGTTTCGTTTTTAATTCTTTTACCTATTGTGGTATAGTAATTTTATTGTAGGTGCATCGTCCTCACATGTTATTATATAATTAATGTACCCATGCAAAATATTGTACCTAAACATTTTAAAAGAGTAACGGTGGAGTTTCTTGCCCGTTCTTCTCCATACGAAAACTACCTTTTGGAATGGGCGACTAGAATCAATTCTATTTTAAGATAATTTTTGACGTTCAAAAGTGCCTTTTATGTGCCTATTTGAAATAAATGCTTTGACTTTGACTTTGACTTTACTTTGATACTCATGAAAACGAACAACTCTTACTATGGGAACAACGTTGATACTCGTATCATAAAAAAATCTGCTGCTCCATACATTTATGTTCACATAACTCGAGTCTAACGCGGTGTCCTGCGTGAACGACGAATACGACGCGACGCGACGCTGCGAACGCGACGACCGCGATCTACTCAACGGCATACCCTGCTTGCGGCCTATATGACAGTCGGCGGCGAGACGCGACGTAACGCGTACTTGTTTTGAGGGGGACCAGACACGGTACCACGAACTAAATATGAACTTCGAGCAAATTGTACTGTACTTGATGTACTTCTCCATGATTCGAGAAGTAATGACCAAAATCACGTAGTACATTTGTCGCGTGTAGCATCGCGTCGCATTACGTCGCGTCGTGTCGCTCACGCAGGACACCGCATAAAGACACCAAGATTTTTATGACTATAAAAAATAAACATGACTGTGAGAAGCTACAAAATGACTTAAACAGATTATCTAATTACTATATTATCAATAGAATCAATGTGAACGTAGGCAAATGTCAGACTATAACCTTTACCAGGAAGCGAAATCCCATTAACTACAGCTATTATCTTAGTGGTGGCAATGTTGTGCGTTGCAATGTTATTAGGGATCTTGGTGTCGTCCTGGACTCAAAGCTTCTGTGTTCGGAGCATGTGTCCTGTATCGTCGGCAAGGCATACAAAAACCTAGGATTTATTATGCGTACATGTACCTAAATTAAATACTGATATAAATTGCATCAAAGTACTTTATTTTGCGTACATACGCAGTATTTTAGAATACTGCAGTAATATCTGGAATCCGCATTACATGGTTTATATACAGCAATTAGAATCAATAAAATCTAAATTCGTTAACTATATTAACTATCGCACTGGATTCAAGTCTACAGATTATCTGCTATCATGCAAACATCATAATATGCTACCATTGGAGAACAGACGTATGATTCTGGACATGCTATTTCTTTATGGTAGGTATATGTAATGGGAGTATTGACAGTACCGTTTTAAATAATTTAGTTATAAGATTAAGTGCTCCGTCTCGACGGACTAGGCACACGCAGTTATTCAATGTACCGCACAGTGGTACAAACTACGCCCAAAATTCGGTTATTGGTAGGATGCTAAGTAATTTTAACAAAAGATTCTCTCATCTTGATATATTTAATACCAAAAAAGCTATATTCAGGAAACAATTGATAACGTCAGTATGTGATGAATTGACAAACAAACCTAAACTAAATTGAATTGTACCTATAGAAGGTACACAAACAATCACCACATACCACTATAACATATTCACACACCCATTCGCAACTCCACATGCACACTCCTACACACTCACTCACACCGTACACTTAGCAATGCTCAGATGGTACTAGCAGTTCACGTCATTCCGTATTTCTGTTTCTGTTGCATGTATGTATAATTATTAAATTGTAAATCCGTAATTGGCTGTAAGACTAGCATAAATATCTTAAGTGAAAATTTCAAAGAGCTGTGGATTTTGTGATTAATAAATAAATAAAGAATGAGTAGTTTTGTCTTATGGTAGATTTATCTTGCAGTTCAACTACAAGGTTAAGGTAAATCACAAATCAATCGATTAATAAAAACACGGCAAATTGACGCTGTGTATCAATTTGTTAAACAATTATTTTCCCTGACTGTACCTATCCATATCAAAAACTCTCGTGTCTTTCCATCTCTATAATCAGCCTATAATGATTCCACTTCTGGGACACAAGCCTCCTCTCTGTGAGAGGGAGTGTGCCATAAACAACCACGCGGGCCCAGTGCGGGTTGGCGGATGTCACATGTCTTCGAATTTTTGTTTCTAGGACATGCCGGTTTCTTGCTGTTGTCTTTCACCGTTTTGAGAGCATATGGTGGTGATAAAAAAAAAATGCACAAAGTGCCTGCTTGGGTTCGAACCCACCCTTTGCTCGCTGTATACTTATAACGCAGTGTGCCTAAGTCGCGTTATGCCTAGACCAAACGAGATGTGGGCGTATTGTGACTTAGATCAATTCCGTTTTAGTTCAATAGCGAGATAGGCTTAGTGCGACCTACAACTCGTAAGTCGTGGCCGTTACCCCTGGGCCACCACTACTCTTCCACCTCTATGTGTAGGTATAATTCTCACCCGGTCTTGAAGACGAGTGTTAACTTGCTCATATCCGGTTCCTTGTCATAGCTTTCGTATGCAACTCCTGCAATCGGCTTCACTTGGTTACCTGCGAAACATTAAAGGGCAATTCTCTCCGTAAAAATGTTACTAAACACTATACAGGGTGAATTTTTCAAGTGGGCGTGGATGGCCAAATCCGAAACTATGAGGACTAGCGAAAAGTACTCAAAGGAGTCGCGGGCTCGATTTTGATGAAAACTAAAACTGCATCATTGGATTTTTGAAAAATCAATATTTCTAGCCAGGAATCGAACCTGTTGATTTTGAAAAAAAAAAACACACACTGTATTATTACACCATTCGATAGTGTCGCTAATAAGGATCGAATTCTGGGAAGTAATGACATACAACAAATTAAAGGAAAGAGCTCATTTTTAACAAAATACTTTTTTTTTTCTTATGTTACCTACCACATCATCATCTGCTTAGCCTTTTCCCAACTATCTTGGGGTCGGCTTCCATTCTAACCGGATGCAGCTGAATACCTCGCACGGTGTGTTAGAAAGCCCGATTTTGTTACATGCCCTTTTTATTACAGAAATCGATAGTATTTATCATTTTAAGCACTACAGTCAAAGTCCGGCATCGATACGACTTGTAGATGTTTTTTAAAAAAATCTCAAAGTTGCTGTATAACCGGGTCATGAAAATAATAAAAAAAAATATAATTATAAAAAAAACCAGCCTACATATTTAAATTTCCATTATAATTACTAATCAAACTTATAATACCTAACCATCTGACAAGTTTTCGTGTCTGTATTGCAAATAGATCGCGAAATATTAATATTTTTATGTTTTTTACTTTTTATTTAATTTCTTGGCAATAATGCGGTATTAGATGGAGATATTTGACCAGACGATTGTCAACATGTATGTCTATCGACATTATTAAAACCACAATCATCTAATTCAGCGTTATTTAGAAGTTATGAGAATTTTCAGTTATATCCGGATTTTTTTGTACTAGGGTTTTAAACCAGAATTTTAAATTTAATATTTTTTATAATTTTGAGTTTAGCTGAAAGAAGTCGTATATATTATCGATTAATTATCTTTATATGTGCATTTACCAATAACTGAAACTATACCCATAGGCACTCTTATTCTTTGATTCTTTCGCTTAGTCCGCCTGGGTGGGTACCACCGACTCGTCTATTTCTGCCGCCAAGCAGTAGTGTTGGACTATTGTGTTTCGGTTTGAAGGACAGTTAGCCAGCAAAATTATAGGCACGTGAGACAGAACACACCTTAAAGTCTCAGGGTAGGTAACTGCCGTCTCATTTATACTTGCGCGACATGTCTAGAGGGACGATAGGTGGTATAGGCGACGATGACCGCTTATAACTTTAAGTTTGCTAAAACCAGTTAATAAATTAATGCGAAAAATGTTCTAGTGGATGATCATTCGTCATTCACTGAACATGATGAAGATACTTTAATTATTCAAAATGAAAACCAAGATTTATAATTTTTCAGTTTTTTGTAAATATTTTTAGTTTTTACAACCCGGATAAAACTTGACATTTTCGAATGTGACAACCCTGGCTAAAATAGAAAAATTCTCATAACTTCTAAATAACGCTGAATTAGATTGTGGTTTTAATAATGTCGATAGACATACATGTTGACAATCGTCTGGTCAAATATCTCCATCTAATACCGCATTATTGCCAAGAAATTAAATAAAAAGTAAAAAACATAAAAATATTAATATTTCGCGATCTATTTGCAATACAGACACGAAAACTTGTCAGATGGTTAGGTATTATAAGTCTGATTAGTAATTATAATGGAAATTTAAATATGTAGGCTGGTTTCTTTTATATATTTTTTTTTATTATTTTCATGACCCGGTTATACAGCAACTTTGAGATTTTTTTAAAAAACATCTACAAGTCGTATCGATGGCGACTTTGACTGTAGTGCTTAAAATGATAAATACTATCGATTTCTGTAATAAAAAGGGCATGTAACAAAATCGGGCTTTCTAACACACCGTGCCTCGGTATGTAAAGATGGTCACCCATCCACAGACCAACCGCGGCAAGCGTAGCTTAACCTGATGGATTGACCTGTGCGGCTGTTATTATTTAGCCGGGCCCGGGTTACGTTACCTACCTACTAAACCTTAACTGATTAATTGTTCAAAATTATGACCATTGTTTTCAATACAGTAGCTGGATTCGACGTCTCAAGGATTGTACTGCATTCAGCATTACAATATTATTGATTCCATTAGAATATTTTCCAAAGATCGTAATAGATATTTGAATTTAGAACCTAATGTTGTGAAGGTGACTGCGCTGCGGGTGTGTTATTGAGCATCATTTCGAACAAGGTACGTAATGTATGTATGAATACTCTAAAACATTTTCCTTAAGTTTGCCGTATGCCATTACTTCCCAGAATTTGATCCTTATTAGGGACACTATCGAATGGTGTAATAATACAGTGTGTTTTTTTTTTCAAAATCAATAGGTTCGATTCCTGGCTAGAAATATTGATTTTTCAAAAATCCAATGATGCAGTTTTAGTTTTCATCAAAATCGAGCCCGCGACTCCTTTCAGTACTTTTCGCTATTCCTCATTGTTTAGAATTTGGCCATCCACGCCCACTTGGAAAATTCACCCTGTATATACTATTCTAAGGTTCTAATTCCCACGTCATGCACGACGTGACCGGTCTTTTGATTTTGCACACATCGTACAACGTCATTTCACATGGTTGTCATTCAAATGATCTTGAAACCATCCCTACGCGAAAAGACTTCTTCTGCGTCCTAATCAAAGCGATCAGGCGCGCGAAAACGCGATCGATGCGTTTATGTGTCACTAGTTTGTTCGGAAAACCGAAGGGCATCCTCGACGCGTCCACGCTTTCGGGTTCGCTGAACAAGATGAACGCGAGTGTCGCGTGTTTGCGCTACGATTATTTCGGCTAGGACACGGCGCGGTAATATAATATATATGGTCCGACTGCGCCAAATTTGCCAAAGATGTAAACATCAATCGCCGCTCGAAATTGAATAAAATCGATAAAAAAGAGTTTTTATTTTAAGTAATGTTAGTTTTCGTCTAAATCTCCGAGCTAACTAGACGAATACAAACATTACTTAAAATAAATACTCTTGTTATCGATTTTATTCAATTCGGCCATTGTTGTTTACATCTTTGGCATCTATGGCGCGGTCGGACTTTATACAGGTGTAGCGTAAATAGTGGTCCACCGTTAAGGTTTTGATATACCAGATAATTTACTAACATATTACAATATGAACCATTTTAGTAGGACATTATTTTTTACAAAATTCGCTCTTTAATTTGCATGATTGTGTTAAAAATTAGGGTATGAAATAGAGAAAAACTAACTTTTCCTTCAAAAACTCTAAAGAACATTGGGAAAAAGCGTCCCACACTTGTAGCACTTTTTCTCATATATCAAATGAAAGAGCGTAAAAAATACATAATTTTATTGTATGGCAGTAAATGTGTGAATAATAAGGGAAAAAGTTATTCATCCATAAAGTTAGAAACACAATCAGTTATTTTTATTATTAAACATTTTTTTTTTGAGCACAATACATGCTTAAATACTTAAGCCACAGAATAAATAATAGTAGGTACTAACGCTAAAGCGAAGGAAACATTCGGTATAAGTGTGGAGGACACAGAATAAGATGAGAACTGTGAGCGTGTTCGGTGGCAGGCGCGGGCGGCGGGCGCGCGCGTTGCCGCCTGGCCACAGAATAACTAATAGTACTAACGTACAGAAGATGTACTCCTTTGATCTTGAAGAAAGCCGCTTTTATAATAGCGTACAAATTGCTACAAAATTACTTCCCCGCCAACGCGCAAGTTAAATTGCACTTAATCGCCGCGCTTGAGAGTTGTTATTACTTTGTGTCCTTCGGTCCTTCCCATTTATAATGTAACTATCAGTGAGGTTCTTTAACTTAACCTTCATGTTTATTTTTATTGTTTACTAGCTTCTGCCCGCGACTTCGTCCACGTAAAATTCGTACTTTCCTCTAAAAGTTTCGAAAATGTATGTTGGTATAATCTTTATAATTAATTTAGATAAATAAGTATTCGGGCCAATTATTAAGTTTATAGAACAAAGGAATCAGATTTTTCAAATAAACTGTATCCCCGCTTTTCACCCCCACAGAGGTGGAATTTTAAAAAATCGTTTAAGATGTGTTCATAACTTGACTCAAAGTTTATTTTTTCGAGCTAATCAAGCCATGCAGTAAAATCCTTCCCTTTAAAATTAACTACCTCTTTTCGCACAGCTAGGGGTAGATTTTCGAAAAACCCCGATACACGTTATTCATTATTTTTAGTCCTTAGTATACCTAAATACTGAGTTTCAAGTTAATCAAACAGGGCGTTAAAATTTTGACACCTCCCAATACCTCTTTATTTATTTATTTATTTAAGGATTACCAACGATATAGATTACAATAATAGTAGATTGTACAACTAAGGCATAAAAGAAGCTATTTTACCCCGAGACGTTTATATCCACCCGAGCCGCAGGCGAGGGTGGATAGTTAAGTCGAGGGGTAAAATGGCTCGTTTATGCCTGAGTTATACACTCTGCTTTTCACTTCGATTGCGAGAAAATGAAACAGGCATAAAGTATACAGTACATAATTAATCAAAAATGTTGCATCCATAGCTAATTCTCGCCACCACAGATAATACCGCCACGAAACTTTTAAAAAGTTTTTTTTTTTAATTTTCGACATTTGTCATTCGACTTGGCGGGTAGGTACTTCATACTGCCAAAAAATGAAAACGTTTCTTTGCCTTTTTAAATAATAAATGACAACTATTTTACCTGATTTTATTAAATTAACGATAGAAAACACGGAAGTGGTATAAATTAAAGAAAATGAAATAAGTCACGACTTTAATCTGCGAAGTTTTATTGTGCGTGTGGCTGTTGGGCCTGATAACTTTAATCTTAGAAAAAAAAATTACTTTATGCACTAGAACATAAAAAGCGATTTTATTTCGCCTAAGCACAACATAAAGACGGACTTTTAGAGCATGAGAAGTGAAAATTATCTTTATAACTTATATTATTATACATTATCCTGTAATGCACACTCAATTACAGGTAACCACAGCTTACATATTATCGAGTACACATGCTCATCAAGATTTGAGTATGCATGCGTGCATGTTATTTATTTAGAATGTATTTTAGAAAAACTAAAAATTCCAAACGTCATAATTTACTTAGATAAGTATTCGTGCCAAGTTTCAAGGTTATTTACTCAAGAAATAAGATTTTTCATACAAACAAAATCCCCCCATTTCACCCCCTTAAAGGTTGAATTTCCAAAAACCCCTTCTTATTCGATACCTACTCTTCACAAAGAACACACCCTCCAAAATTCATGTCCCTAGGACCAGCGGTTTAGACTGTGCGTTGATATTTCAGTCAGGTCGTCCTCCCCATTTGGGGGAGAAATTATCAAATACGCTGAGACACGTATAAATTAATTTTCAATCGTTAGCCTAAATACAAAATTTGAAAATCCTAACTTTTAAACTGACGGACTTTCATACACAACTTCATCCCCCTTTTTAACCCTTTGGGGGTGGAATTATCAAAAACGCTGAAACACGTATAAATTAATTTTTAGTCGTCAGTCTAAACACAAAATTTGAAGATCCTAACATTAAAACTGACGGATTTTCATACAAACTTTCATCCCCTATTTAACTCCCTTAGGGGTTGAATTTCAAAAAATCCTTCCTTGTTCCTTATCTACATTATAAAGGGAACCATTGTGTAAAATTTCAGCTTTCTAGGTCCAAGGATTTGGGCTGGGCGTTGATGAGTCAGTCAGTCAGGCCTTTTGTTTTTATTTATATAGATAGATAGATACTTTTCCGGGATAAAAAGTACCCAGTGTGGTGCCCAAGATATTAATGAATAATACCAAGTTTCATCGTAATCGAACCGGTAGTTCTTGCGTGATGCCTGAACAAACAGACAGACAGACAAAAATTTTTTAATCACATTTTTGGGTTCGGTGTCGGTCTAGTAACACCCCCTGCCATTTATTTTTTTGATATTTTCAATGTACAGAATTTTCACTTCTACAGATTTATTATAAGTATAGATTAATCAAAAAACAGTTTACATTTGTTTATTCATAACCTCTATGATTATTTTGTGTTTAAAATAGTATTAATATAAATAATAAATATCCGTTTTAGAAGCATTCATTTCTACAACCATACTGATTATTATTACTATACTGAACCATACGTATACTCGTATATACAGGGTGTCCCTGGAAGTATACAATGTATCAAATCGAAGAGGGACGTGGGCAAGGTCATTTCCAAACGTTTTAGCAAAAAAAAAAAAATACTAAAAAAGAAACTAAAAAAAGAAATACTAAAAAAAAAGAGAAGAAAGATCGAATTCGTCAAAACTATCAGGGCTACCATTTTTTTTTTTTTTAGATAGCCCTGGTAGTATTTTTTTATGATTAAAATCTTTGAACACTAAGAGAAGTGATTGAAAAAAAAAATTAAAATCGGTCATAACTTTTGAACCGTAAAAAAATTCACTGACATTCTCAGGGTTAAAAGTTTGGAAATGACCTTGCCCACGCACCTATTCGATTTGATCCATACTTCCAGGGACACCCTGTATAGATTCATTAATTGTAGTATCTTAAATTACTTTGTTGTTTTTAAAATCTAAGAACATGATAATAATCATAAAAAATACGTTTAAAACTAAAACCCGACTACTGAAAAGGATGAAACAAGAAAGTACCTTCCCGTGGTTGCATGCTACCATAGCTTATTATGTATGTTAGTACAGCTGCATGCGACCACGGGAAGGTACTTTCTTGTTTCATCCTTTTCAGTAGTCGGGTTTTAGTTTTTAAACTTTTTTTATTCAATTATATTGGGGCTTATTTAATGAGTTTTTATATTTTTGAAATGTGCTAATTAAGCTCTTTCATCTGATACCCCCCACACAGCAAGATAAAAAAAAAAAATTTGGTCTTTATGTCCGCTAGAGGGCGCCATATTCAATTCAATTTCAAACCAAACAGCAACCCTACCCTACCCTACCCTATAACCAGTGGACGATCAAGACTCTTCCAACGATACCTCATTTGTCTAATTATGACAAGTAGTTTATAAGTTCTGAGGGAACAGCTGAACCTACATACATACATACATACCGGTCAAAATCATAACCCTCCTTTTTGCTTCGCCGTAGTCAGGTAAATAGTAATAATAAAGAGCCTAATACAAAAATAATTAAGAAAAAAATATTGTTTGCCACATTCATTCTTTCATTCATTCTTTCATACTTTCTTTCAGTAATTTGTTATTCAGAATAACATCTATTTTTTCACACATGCCCCATAGTGCTACACTGCTGGGGACAGGGTTCATACAAATTTTCCCATTGTTCTTTACATAAAAAACCATAATTTTACACGATAGCTCTAGTATTCAGCAGTAATTTACAGAAATCAAAATGAAAAAATAACGGTGTTTATTGAAACTACAAGCAAATTTGTAACAAAAGGTAGAAATTTCATAAAAAAAAAAAAATATTTTCGAAACCCTTGTGTAATTAAAAATGGTTTAAATCGTAATATGTTATAGTAAATCATCTGGTATATCGAATCCTTAACGGTGGATCACTATTTACGCCACACCCTGTATACATTGGTACACCACCATCACCAGCATGCAGCCCGCGGGACTGTAAATCGAACATAAATAGGGTTTAACTCCTCGGATAATGTCAGGACTTCTACTTACATAAGCCGTCTCCAATGTCGGTGACGGTTTGCGCGAGAGGCTCGTATCCAGCCTGCACCTCACTGGTAGCTTGGTTTTTCAAGCAGGTAGCTGTTTTCGAAAAGGTCGAGATGAATTCTTCCAGGATGGTCGGGATGATCCCAGGGTTCGCAGTCGCAGAAGACAGCAACAACAACAACATGGCGGTGAGGAAGGCCGCTAGTCGGGACATGTTGTCGGGTACCTGAGAAACAAGGCAGGTGGTTTATTCGTTTCGTGTCCTGTTTACGCATCCGCCGGTCGGGTCAGCGTCAGACTGATAGATAATAATTTAGACCACCTCATTAGATTAGTTTTATCTTTTGACAGACAGGCTTTCTGGCAGACCTTTCTTTAAAATACAGGAATTGCCCCTCAGTCCTTTCTCCTTGACACAGAAAACAGAAGAGTTAAAATGTATGTTAGGTATAAATTCTCTTTTACTTACGACTTCGGTCTTCAGAATTAGATGTCAGTAGGTAGGTAGGTATGTGGGCACTTGGAGAGCTCCTAGTCTCTCTGACAGCTCGATTCGAACTAGCTGGAAGATTCAAGCCACCTTATCTACCCTCATCCTTAAATATAACTTGAACTCGCTAACCAATGTAGGTACTAATGGACATTAATTTATAAGTAAATAAAGGAGACTGATAAAAAGTGGTCTATGAACCAATAGCGATATTGTTACGGTATTTCTGTGGGGATACCTCAACTATACCCTTCTACAAAGTGGCATCAAAATCTGACCCGGCAGTTTTGAGAAATATAATATTTTAGAATACATAAGGGGCTTATTCCCAACGGCTCCAAAAATAAACCCAAATTTATTATTATTAAATAAAATCATTCCCTTGGCTCCAAAAATTTTAAAGTACAAACTGCAAACAAAAATGTATATTTACAATCAAATTAATTTATGATTCAACAAACAAATTATCCGTTAAATCAACATTTGAAAGATACGTTTGACATCATAATCTACTATTGACAGATGATATATTTAGTAGATTCTGCATTTGACAGATTTTGAAAAAGTGAGACAAGTAAGGAACATTTTCGCATCAAAAATAATGCTGTTATATAGTAATCACGGTATCCTGCCTTTTCGCCGAAAATTGTTTGCCAGATTATCACTTGCCAACCAAAGTTTCGCCGATGTTTCACTTTGACAACTAACGATTAGCAAATTTTGACGAATGACGTTTTGTCAGTGTAACAGTTCCCTTTTCATACATTGGGTTCTCTACCTCTTCGCCTGTTCTTTTTTTTAAGTTAGGTTAGGTTAGAGTATGAAAAACAACGCACGAGCCGAGCGAGCAAACCGAGCGTGCCGCGGCAGCGGCCGGCGATGTGCCAAAAGCGAATCGCTTTTGTAAGCGTTGTGTGTATACTTTGTAAGTGTGTGTTGTGTTGTAGGAAACAGTTAGGTTATGTCACATTAAAGATAAAGTAAAAAAAAATTAATAACAATAACTACCTGTATATAATTTGTCCCAAATGAAAATAGCATCCTTGTAAATAAATTTACTATATTAGTTTTATTACTTTTAAATTTGTAATTGAAAGTTGGCATTCTAAAAAGTTTGGTTGCTTAGGCTCAGTGTCCGTGTCCTCTGTTAGGTCAATCGGCAGGTTTGAGAATCGGTTTTCTGACTCAATTGCAGGAGGAGGCGAGCTTTCGCATATTTTTCTTTTCTTAGATGTAGGAACTCTTTGCCATGGTGGAGGTTGTGTTACATCTGTAGATGGCTGTGCGGCTGGCATTGGTTCTGTGGCTTCATCAGAGTCTTTCTCACAAGCGAATATGATGGGATTGTTGGAAGAACCCGACTGTTTACATGAAATTTCGTTTAGTGAATTAGATCGTTGTCTATTGAAAAGGCTTGGGTGAAATATTTGTTGTACAAATTTCTTAGGCGAGTATTTGTTCTTTTGATTTTCATCAGTATCATTGGTTTGACTTTGAGCCTGATTTCCCACTCTAGTCAAATTAGGAACATTTTTGGAACTCATGGTGGTAATTATTTTGTTACAATGGCACCACTTTTCCAAATGTCAAATGACATTTTGACATATTTTAAATTGACGTCGAAAAATAAAATTTGAGGGTCGGTTGAAGAACTTTGAAAACTTAGACTGTCACTTTTGATTTTTGATCACTGTTTTTTGTTTGAATCACTTATTATTTTTAGCTACAAACAATTGTTCACAGTTATCACAGGTAAAAGTTCACTTTCACGATGATTTTAGGCATAAACTCGCGGTGTAACACACTAAAGTCACTGAGTTCTCCAACAGCGCGCCTACGCGTGTTGACAGTTGACAAATATGTGGTGATAATAATCATATGTGGCGATTTTAATATTAATTTATTAGAAAATAACTCAAATACTATGAGATTATTAAGTCTTTTTAGGTCATTTGACTTGTCTAATGTTTTTATTGAACCCACTCGAGTGACAGTTTCCTCTGCCACTTGTATAGATAATATTTTCTGTAACTGTGATTATTTATACAAACAAATTGTAAATAAGTTGCCATCTGATCACAGCGGAAAAACAATAACATTTTGCTCCTACATGCCTTTACAAAAAACTCTAATAAGGTTTAGGCCAATTACATCTAAAAATTTAGAGAAATTAAATAATTCTTTGGCAAGTAAATTATGTGTTCAAAGTTTTAATAATTTATGTGACCCGAATGAGTTCTACGCCGAGTTCTTTTCACTATTAAACACGCAATTTAATGACACTTTCCCACTAAAGACTAAAAGTATTTACACAAAGTTCTTATTTAGTGATTGGGCGACTCCGGGTATTCGTAAAAGCAGGGAAAACCTTTTTGAACGTTATGGCCTAAAGCAGGGTTTCTCAAACTATCGGCTCCACGAACCCCTGATAAAATTTCCAGGTGACAGCGAACCCCTAACAGTTCGCTGTCACCAGTCAGTTAGGGCTTAACTGAGTAATTAAATCCCCCAGGAAAAAATAAAACTGACTGTTGAAGAAAATAAGGTTTTTATTTGAATAAAAGGTAACAAATAAAGTGCCAAAAAATTATCTTTTTAATATCAATGTGATGGGTGTGCTTGTTTCTTGTCGCAAATGGATTCTGTTTTAGGAGTAATTTTGGACAATTTTAACCTTAATTCTGACTCGGCATCAAGTCGATTTCTGTATTTAGTTTTTATCGTGACTAGGTGTGAAAATCCACTCTCACATAAGTATGTTGTGGCAAAGGGTAAAAGGAAATTCACCGCTTTGCGTGAGAGTTCGGAATACTCTGCCTGTCTAGCTGCCCAAAAATCTATCAAAGACATCCTTTTTAAATCAGCTTGAAGAGTTTGATCGACGGACATTTCTAATAATGACTCCTGTTGCTTAATACTCAAACTAGAATTTATACTTTCGTTCGTGACCGCAAATGGGTTACGAATCCAGCCATCTTTAGCATTATCAATATCCGGAAAATACCTTTTCAGTTCGTCGGAGAGTTGAGAAAGATGCAGAACAATTTCAGCCCTTATTTCGGAATCCACGGATAAGGCGTTCGTCGTGATAAATTCGTACAAAAGAGGAAAACATTCAAAGATATTAATTGATCTCAAGCAGGTTTTCCAAAATTCAATTTTTTTTATAAGTGCGTTTATTTTGTCCTGCACACTGAATACACTGCACGTGGAACCTTGCATCGAAGCATTCGTTTCATTGAGACAAGAAAAGATGTCAGCTAAATAAGTTATTCTTTTAAGCCAAGTTTCATCTTTAAATCTGAATTTAAGGCTGAAGTCACTGTCTTTCAAAAATATATAGATTTCGTGACGAAGTTCAACAAACCGAGCTAATATCTTGCCTTTGGACAACCATCGAACTTCACAGTGTAGCAGTAATGAAACATGTTCACTACCCATGTCTCGGCATAATAATGCAAAAAGTCTTGAATTTAGCGGACGCGCTTTTATAAAATTTATTATTTTTACGACCTCTGAAAGTGCTGTTTTTAAGTTATCAGGTATTTTCTTGCTCGCCAATGCTTCTCTGTGCAACGCACAATGCACATTTTTGACCTCAGGAGCGACATTTTTAATCCTGGATATTAGTCCAGATACACTTCCTGTCATGGCCTTTGCACCGTCAGTGGATATGCCAACGCACTTTGTCCAATCAATGTCAAGTTTTTGAATAAAACCATTAATAGTGTTAAAAATATCTTCTCCTTTCGTCGTAGACTCTAAGGTCTTACAAAATAAAAAATCTTCTTCACATATATTTTTATACACATATCTAACAAACACAAGTAAATTCGGTAATCCACTAATATCTGTTGATTCATCAACTTGAATAGCGAAATAATTATTTTGTAATCGTTGTGCGAGTTGATTTTCAACATCGTGTGCCATTTCGTGAATGCGACGTGCAATTGTATCATTTGAAAGTGGTATTTTATCCAGCAATTTCGAAGATTTGTCTCCCAATACACAACTGACCATATCTTTAGCAGCTGGTAAAATCAACTCTTCGGCTATATTGTATGGTTTGCCGGTCTTTGCAATTTTATATGCCACAAGAAAAGACGCACGTAAATATTCAGAGTTAGTAGCCACGACGGTTTTTATGGTATTTTTAGAAGACGCCAACTCTTTTCTTTTTCGAACAAAGCTTGTGTTATTCATATGTTGCTTTAGGCCCTAAAGCAACATATGAAGCACAAGCTTTCATCAGTATATTGCAACATATTCTAAGACTTTTAAAAGTGTATGCAAAACAGCTAAAGCTCTTTATATTAGCAATAAAATAAAATCAGCCGATGATAAAATAAAAACTACCTGGCAAATAATAAATAATGAAACAGGTAGGAAAAAACAGCGTAATACTGAATTTAATTTAGAAACTGCACATGGCCCCATAAACTCAGATGTAGAAATTGCTCAGGAATTTGAAAACTTTTTTGCTAATATTCCCATTAAAACTACTGAAGCTTTAAATTCCTCACCCTCGCGTTCTGCAGATTTACTTAGAAAGAATGTTAAGGCATGCCCCTCGGAGTTTAGTTTTCAACATACAAACCCCCAGGCTGTTATAAAAGCTTTTAAAGATCTTAAAATTAAATCTACAGAAGATCTCTGGGGAATGTCAGTAAAAGTTTGTAGATCTTTCATTGAAACGATTGCGCCCTATTTAGCTTTCATATTTAACATCAGTATAGACCAAGGAGTCTTTCCGGATCTCATGAAACACAGTAAAGTAGTTCCTTTATTCAAAGCCGGTGATAGTAAAGAACCCAACAATTATAGGCCTGTGTCAATTCTGCCAGTTCTCAGTAAGGTGTTTGAAAAGTTGATGCTCAATCAAATGTTACGCCACTTTAATAAAAATTCCATCTTTCATGAACAACAGTACGGTTTCACCAAAGGGCGTTGTACCACTGACGCCGGTGTCACACTAATAAAGAACATTTTTAACGCCTGGGAGGAAGCACAAGATGCCATTGGAATCTTTTGCGACCTCTCA
Source organism: Amphipoea lucens (assembly GCA_947508005.1). NCBI lineage: Eukaryota > Metazoa > Arthropoda > Insecta > Lepidoptera > Noctuidae > Amphipoea > Amphipoea lucens. The sequence continues at coordinate 19,178,264 of OX382375.1, forward strand.
AAGGCGTTCGATTGCGTCAACCATGAGACACTTCTGCTGAAACTTGAGCACTATGGGATTAGGAATTTAGCTCTTGATTTACTAAAGTCGTATCTAAAAGATAGAAAGCTTAAAGTTCAAGTAAACGTTCTTTAGCGGCGTTGCACACTTTTTTGTAATGGGTAAAAAATGGTAAACTCGCGTCAGGACATCACGTCAGGACACGTGACCGTCACCCCCCCCCCCCCCCCCCCCCCCCCCTCAAATTGAACAAAGTGCATCTATTAATGAAAAAAGTGACGCAGAAATAGTGAAAAAAAAAGAGTTATATTAATTCAATTAATAATTGATTTATTTCAACGTTAATATTCAAGTTTTCACTTCTGCCGGCATTCCCGGAGTGCAACCCGTCTTTTTACAGTTTGCGGTTCGAGTAAACTATAGAAGAATCCTACTAATAATATTAATATTATAAATGCGAAAGTTTGTGAGGATGGATGTATGTTTGTTACTCTTTCACGAAAAAACTACTGAACGGATTTGGATGAAACTTTACAGTAATATAGGTTATTCATCAGAATAACACATAGGCTACAATTTATAATGATTTTATGTAGTTTTGGTCATAATATAACGATACGTGTCAATTAAGTCGGAAAAAAATTTCCATCTGAGAGCTATCTTGGCGTGCGCTGCCTAAACCAATGGAGTTACATAAAGATGATGTACCGCAGGATTGTTTGTCTTAAGTAGATCTAAATAAAAGTCCGCGACAGCATATATCTACCTTTTATGTGCAAGCCAGTACAACCAAAATTGTGAACCATAAATCTAATTAAATTTGGTACTATTTTACAATGCACATTTAGTATATAATTATCAAACTCTTATCAAAATGAATACATTTCTCGCATTAAGTATTTAATGTAGATAAACTTTGTCTTTCACACTAAGTAATTTGGCCGAATAGTTTAAAAGTTAAGTATCACGATATGATTGACTTGAACGGAGCGCCTAACGCCGCGGCGGCGGCCGCAGCACGGGCGGAGCGCGATGCGGCGTCGCAGTCGCGGGGGAGGGGCGAACAATGCAATCCAAGCAATGACGAGGCATGGCCGAGTGCGCGACCCGAACCATGGGCAGCTTTACGTAGCTTGCTCACGTGTTTCTAAATCCCAAAATCTTCTTATTTACGCTGTACAAAAAAAATCAAATAACATAGTATACAGGAGTATATTGCAGTAAAAACACAGATAAATTAACACAGATGTTCACCTATTCCAATTACGTACCACATAATTCTTTAGTTATTACAAAATCTATTAAAAAAAACCGGCCAAGTGCGAGTCGGACTGGCGCACGAAGGGTTCCGTACCATTGTCTATAAAAAACGGCGAAAATAACACGTTTATTGTATGGGAGCCCCCCTTAATATGTAGGTACTTAATTCTTATTCGTATAATTGTTGTTATAGCGGCAACAGAAATACATCATTTGTGAAAATTTCAGCTTTCTAGCTATCACGGTTTATGAGATACAGCCTGGAGACAGACAGACAGACGACAGAGGCTTAGTAATAGGGTCCCGTTTTACCCTTTGGGTACGGAACCCTAAAAACCGCAGCAAAATCCGTTGCGTAGTTTTAAAAAATTTAAGCATTCATGGGGAAAAAGAAAGCTTCTTTGTTTTATACTATGATTGGTCCGACCTGTTTAGTTGTTAGTGTTTAGTAATCCGTTTGTGCTGGATAGGATAATCTCAAGCCTACTTTTTATAAACACACCATACATGTAAAGATTGATGAAGAAACCACTGGACTTAGCATTTTGAAATTTGCAGAGTTCTCTTATAGCTTAAAATAATGAGCACTTAGAAAGGAATTCAGATAATCCCACCCTCAAGAGATACCCTCTAAATATTAGGTAGGTATAGGAGTTCAAAGATTGTATGGAAACTAATTTTGAAGTTAGAAATCTGGGATGTACGATGTGAAGGTACATTAAAAAAATATCAGTATTTTAAAAAAAATGTCACGTAACTTAATGTGGCAGACCAAATTCTACGCGAGCGAAGCCGCGGGCAAAAGCTAGTACGAACATAATGCAACATTGCACATCCCTCATTCATACTTAATATTATAAATTCGAAAGTAACTCTGTCTCTCTGTCTATATGTTACCTTTTCACGCCTAAACCACTGAACCGATTTAGATGAAAATAATTTGGTATAGAGATAGTTTAAGTCCCGGGAAAGGACATAGGATAGTTTTTATCCCGACATTACCACGGGATCGAAACTTAAGCGGGTGAAACCGTAGGGCGCAGCTAGTAGGAAAAATCTATGCAAATTTGAACAATAGTTTCGGTAGTATAAATTGCGTAATGCTGGAACATAAATATATTCAAACAGACAAAAATACTAAAAACTATATTTTCGGCATTGGAATCATTCAAAGACCTCGTCAATATAATCATACTACACTGTTCCCACTGCTGGGACACCGGCCTCTTCTCTGTGAGAGGGAGTGGGCCACAATATACGACGCGGGCCCAGTGCGGGTTGGTGGCTGTCACATGCCTTTGAATTTTTGGTTCAAGGACATGCCGGTTGCCTCACGATGTTTTCCTTCACCATTTTGAGAGCAGTGGTGATGAAATACATTTCACAAAGTAAAGCGCCTGTCTGGGTTCGAGCCCACGACCTATAACTCGTAAGTCGCGGCCACTAGGCCACCACTGCAGTAAGTGGCGTTTTTTCTTTTATGAGAATAAATTGTTTAAACCTAAATTACATAAAGTATGCTTAATTAGCAAGTTTAATGCGGCAAGCTTCTGACTGAGTTTGCTCGTCCGTGCGTTACGGCCGCTGTGCATCCCGTACCAGAGTTTCCTAATATGCGTAACGACCAGTATATTTCCGTACCACTGTCAATTTTTGTTCATGAAAAAATCTTCTTTTTTCAAGAAAAAACCGAATTTCGACATTTCTTTCTACAGAACGTGGAAAATATATTCCTTTACATCACTTTGAAGTCCCTCTAAAAATGTATTCACTGTTCATTACTTTTCTGTTACACAATAGTTCTTGTAGCAACGAAACGGTCAAGCCTTTTTTTTATGGATGGGAAATCATCAAATGACCCCTCCCGCTCTGGGTGGAGCGGAAGGGAGTGTCAGACTCGTACTGACCAAATAAAACCCATCCGTGTTCCATCCTTAGCCCTTTATGTTTCGGGGTAGCGGTAACCCTTTCGGACAATCCCGCATCCCCGGCAGGCTTCGGCCCTGACAGGCCCCTTCCTTTTTGCTGACATCTCTTTGAGGCGCGCGTGGAAAACGTACACGCCGTCCGGCACGGGCCTGTTCCTGAACGGACGGTGAGCTACCCATTACTCTCCGTCCGCAAGCCCGCGCCTACGGTGGCCGGGAGTCCGACGCCCGGAGCGTCTCAAGCGGCGGCTGGGACGTGAGGCTCTCTCCCTCAGCCGTTCCGCCACCTCCTTCGCTAGCATGACTGCTTCGCAGAAGGAAGTGACCGCCTCCCACTCCCTCTCGCCCCGGACCATGGCTTGAACCAGGGCCGGACGCGAGAGGTCGCCGCCGCTGTCGATCGCCTCTACGAGAGCACGGCGGCGGCGGTGCTCCGCCCATGCGGCGCAGACCTCCACCGCATGCTTCACCGTGTCCTCCGGGCGATCCTCGCAGTGGTGACACCCGGGCGTCTCCACCCGCCTGATGATGTGCAGGAACCTCCCAAAACATCCGTGTCCGGTGAGGACCTGCGTCAGGCGATAGGTGAGGACGCCGTGACGCCTCTCTAGCCACTCCTCAAAGAGGGGTCTTATCGCCACTATCGTGGCGTGCTCTAAACGGCCAAGCCTCATATTTTGACTAAGGAGTAGAGTTTGTGAAGTTAGGGCTTGTAGAGTTAGGGCATGTAGAGTTAGAAGCCTGGCTCTACATGAGATCTGATAACTTTTTGACAGCGCCAGCCTTATGTGGTCTCGTCTTGGCAACATTTTACATGAAAATGTTTTTAGTGGATAATAATACTTATTATGATAAAAAGTTTTGTTCCTTCCTTGTAAAAATCTCCTATATATCACGATGAAAAGAAAACCTGGATCAGACCGGAATGAAAAAGTTTATAGCGGATAAGACAGAGATTAAAACAGAAGAAGAAGCGGGGGTTCTAGGAGGGGGGGTGGAGGGGGTCAGACCGGAATAACTCTAAATATTATATCCTAACTTAAATAAAACATAATAAAATATATAAATATATACAGGGTGAATTTTTCAAGTGGGCGTGGATGGCCAAATCCGAAACTATTGAGGACTAGCGAAAAGTACTCAAAGGAGTCGCGGGCTCGATTTTGATGAAAACTAAAACTGCATCATTGGGTTTTTGGAAAATCAATATTTCCAGCCAGGAATCGAACCTGTTGATTTTGAAAAAAAAAACACACACTGTATTATTACACCATTCGATAGTGTCGCTAATAGGGATCGAATTCTGGGAAGTAATGACGTACGGCAAACTAAAGGAAAGAGCTCATTTATAACAAAATACTTTTTTATTTTTCTTATGTTACCTACCTCATCATCATAATATCTGCCTAGCCTTTTTCGAAGTATGTTGAGTTCGGCTTACAGTCTAACCGGATGCAGCTGAATACCAGTATTTTACATTGAGCGACTGCCTATCTGACCTCCACAACCCAATTACTGGGTAATACGATACCCCTTCCCCTTGGTAAGACTGGTTGTCCGACCTTCGAGCTTCTGACTACCCGTAACGACTGTCAAAGATAAAGGAATGACAGCCGGGACCAACGACTTAACGTGCATTGCGTACGTTCCGAGGCAAGGAGGGATCTCGGTATGTAAAGATGGTCACCCATCCACAGACCAACCGCGGCAAGCGTAGCTTAACCTGATGGATTGACCTGTGCGGCTGTCATTATTTAGCCGGGCCCGGGTTATGTTACCTACCTACTAAACCTTAACTGATTAATTGTTCATAATGATGACCATTGTTTTCAATACATAGCTGGATTCGACGTCTCAAGGATTGTATTGCATTCAGCATTACAATATTATTGATTCCATTAGAATATTTTCCAAAGATCGTAATTGTAATTTGAATTTAGAACATAATGTTGTGAAGGTAACTGCGCTGCGGGTGTGTTAATAACAATATTGAGCATCATTTCGAACAAGGTACTTACGTACCTAATGTACGTATGAATACTTTAAAATAAGAAGTTTATTAAAATTCAACATTTTCCTTAAGTTTGCCGTATGTCATTACTTCCCAGAATTTGATCCTTATTAGGGACACTATCGAATGGTGTAATAATACAGCGTGTGTTTTTTTTTTTCAAAATCAACAGGTTCGATTCCTGGCTAGAAATATTGATTTTTCAAAAATCCAATGATGCAGTTTTAGTTTTCATCAAAATCGAGCCCGCGACTCCTTTGAGTACTTTTCGCTATTCCTCATAGTTTAGAATTTGGCCATCCACGCCCACTTGGAAAATTCAGCCTGTATATATTGCAGTCAAAACTCATAACCAGTCAAAAGTACCTACTTTTAACTAGCAAATTCAGTCAAAAGTACTTTTGACTGGAAGCTCTCTCGACAATACTCGTAGTACTTTTGACTGAAATTATAGTCAAAACTAGTTCTGCCCAATGGAGCTGGTTAAAAGTAGTTTTGACTGATTAATTTCGTAAAACAGTTTTGACTGGTTCGCGCCCACGTCTAAAGAACATCGTGAACCATAACCCATGCCAGAAAATAATCAAGTTTCTCAAAACATCCTGAGACATCGTTTTCTGATACTACTTCTAATTCTGTAGCTGTAAATAAATCTATAACGGATAGTAGTAGTAAAATTGTTACGTAGCATTTCCATAATTTTTCAAATGTAAACATTAGCGTCTAATTATTTCTATGTGTTGCTCCTAATTGTATATAAATAAATAAACGATAGTACGTTTTCATAACTTTCACTTACTTGTTTTTTCATAGAGGGTGATAAAAAGTAGTGTCCACCTCGGGAGCAACACTATTTTAAACTCGAGTGACGTACTTTGAATCCCTCGCTGCAAAATAGTTGTTTGCTCCCTTGTTGCAAGCAATCTACTATTAGGTAGGTACATCCTACTAACTGGTTAAAAGTGATTTTGACTCGTGCTCTAGTGGTTATAAGTAGTTTTGACTAAGAGTTTTAGCCAAAATCACTTTTAACCACATATTATCAGTTAAAATCACTATTAACTACCTATAGAGGTATGAGGAACAGGGTGTAAAGTTCACTCAACCTCCATAGAAAAGGGAGGATCCTCCGACCAGACGGGTGTTGTGTCTGGCGGGCAACTGCCCAATGATTCATGTCGGGCCGTTGTATATATGCTAGTTGCGAGGTAAACTCTGCTTGCGAGATGCAGGATTTGCGTGACGTCAGTATGACGCGTTGTTCGCATGTGGCGTTATAGATACCGCTACATACCGATTTTCAGACAAAACTACTTTTAACCAACGTGTTCAGTTAAAATTACTTTTGCCTGATATTTTCAGTTAAAAGTATTTTTGACCGATTAAGACTTTTGGCTGCAACATATATATACAGGGTGAATTTTCCAAGTGGGCGTGGATGGCCAAATTCTAAACTATGAGGAATAGCGAAAAGTACTCAAAGGAGTCGCGGGCTCGATTTTGATGAGAACTAAAACTGCATCATTGGGTTTTTGAAAAATCAATATTTCTAGCCAGGAATCGAACCTGTTGATTTTGAAAAAAAAAACACGCTGTATTATTACACCATTCGATAGTATCCCTAATAAGGATCAAATTCTGGGAAGTAATGACATACGGCAAACTTAAGGAAAATGTTGAATCTTAACAAACTGCTTCTTATTTTAAAGTATTCATACCTACATTACGTACCTACCTTGTTCGAAATGATGTTCAATATTTTTATTAACACACCCGCAGTGCAGTCACCTTCACAACATTATGTTCTAAATTCAAATTTCTATTACGATCTTTGAAAAATATTCTAATGGAATCAATAATATTGTAATTGACAACATTTCAAACCTGACACGACCTTAAAACAAAAATACTATTTCTTTATTTTCGTATTCTGAGTTCAAATATATTTTTATTTTATTTTTTTATTTCTAAATTTCTGAGAAAAAAAATAAAAATCAAAAAACATGCGATGACGTCACATAAACGGCGGAATGAGGTAGTTACCTTTACGCATTCCAATGTCTTTGATTGAAAACATCATATCAAACAAGACATGTCAATGTCATCTAAGAAGTGTAACGAGAAAACAACTAAAAAACTGAATTGAATTCAACAATATTTTTTCCTATCAACTCGACACGCTGCTTACTGTTAATATTATCAATTTTTGATTGATATTTCGCCAACAAAATGGATCCCAATGAAAAATATACGCCAATGAAGAAACCAAAACAACGACTGAGACAAGTGACATCTAACAGTTTTTTTGACGGGTCACAATAAAGCAAAGGTAATATCGCCATTCTACCGTCATCTGGCACTTACGTCTTTTTAGAATACACCGAATTTCAAAGTTAAAATTATGAATGAAAAGTACATAATTTCGAAAAACGAAAAAATATGGGTGCCCTAGATTTGAATTTACTTTTATATAACGTAATAATACATGCAGGTTAAAAATATGAAATGTTGTCAATTGTGAATGCAGTACAATCCTTGAGATGTCGAATCCAGCTATGTATTGAAAACAATGGTCATCATTATGAACAATTAATCAGTTGAGGTTTAATAGGTAGCATAACCCGGGCTCGGCTAAATAATAACAGCTGCACAGGTCAATCCATCAGGTTAAGCTACGCTTGCCGCGGCTGGTCTGTGGATGGGTGACCATCTTTACATACCGAGACCCCTCCGTGCCTCGGAAAGCACGGTAAGCCGTTGGTCCTGGTTGTCATTCCAGGATCTTTGACAGTCGTTACAAGTAGTCAGAAGTTCGAAAGTCTGACAACCAGTCTTACCAAGGCGTATTGTATTACCCAGTAACTAGGTTGTGGAGGTCAGATAGGCAGTCGCTCTATGTAAAATACTGGTATTCAGCTGCATCCGGTTAGACTGGAACCCGACCCCAACACAGTTGGGAAAAGGCTATTAGGCAGATGATGATGAGGTAGGTAACATGGACACGAGCTCATTTTTAACAAAATAAAAAAGTATTTTGTTAAAAATTACCTCTTTCCTTTAGTTTGCCGTACATCATTACTTCCCAGAATTTGATCCTTATCAGGGACACTATCGAATGGTGTAATAATACAGTGTGTGTTTTTTTTTTCAAAATTAACAGGTTCGAATCCTGGCTAGAAATATTGATTTTTCAAAAATCCAATGATGCAGTTTTAGTTTTCATCAAAATCGAGCCCGCGACTCCTTTGAGTACTTTTCGCTATTCCTCATAGTTTAGAATTTGGCCATCCACGCCCACTTGAAAAATTCACCCTGTATATTTTTGTTTTACTAGCGCTGTCCCACTCCTGGGCAAAGACCTCCCTCCACTCCTTCCATTTTCGCGAGCCCGCGCGTCCTCCCCCCAGTTTTGACGAAACCTATCCAGCTCGTCCCGCCATCTCCTACATGGTCTGCCGCGACCCCGCCTCACGGTCTCAGGGCACCAGTTCTCTGTGAAAAGCATATATGGCACAAACATTTCTTTTGTTATTTTTTTTTTTCTTTAAATCCTTTGATTGAAGCCAACGGTCGGTTCAATCATTGAAAGTCGCTACGAATTCATTGATAACGTCCGCCCCCGTGCCTATTAGTTTGAGTTATTCCGATCTCACCCCCTGAACCCAACCCTGATTCCCCGGAGTTTTATATTACTTGTCGATTTTGTGTTTTTTTTAGCACGAAAAGTTTACTTCAAATTAGTGATATTGATAGGTTTTTGAAAAAAAAAACTGAATTTCTGACTTCTACTCCATTCAACTTTACACCCTGTTTTTATCCAGACGGTAAAAAATGTTAGCTGGTATTAATAGTTTTGAATAGGTATATGTAGGTACTTTTAACTTTATCTTTATTTGTAAATAATTATTTATTATTCTGCAAGAGGAAATGTCTACATAATGTCGAAGCTCTGAATCCGAGTTTTGCATGTACAGACGCCAGCACATAAAGCAACCCGAAACTGTCAAATTTTCCCAATCAACTCTGAACCTTATGCTTCAGCGAAAAAGTTGAAAATCTATTAATGAAATTTGACATATTGTAGTGGCTTGATGTGCTGGCGTCTGTACTTAGGGGCCAAGTGGATATTGTAAATTAAAAAAGAGGTTATTTGTATTTGAATTGTAATTTGTTGACTTAATTTACGTTAATTACTCAATTTATGTTATTATGACCACAAACTCAGCAGTAAAACAACATTATTTTGCAGCGTCCTGACAGGGTTCATGTTACAAAAACCGACAGTAATTATTTTGTAAAATGTGTGATGTACGGCCACGGTCATAAGTGGAGTAGCAATTTCACAAAGCAATAGATTGACACTTTGGTTTTACTTACGACCTTCTTTTAATTAGTAATTTCTCTACTATAGACACACACACCCACATTCATTTGCAACTGATTGTATTTCATTAATTCAACCACTATGGTATATGGCATGATAGCTTAGCGGCTATCATGTTTGGATAAGCGCGTCCTGCGTAGCGAGCCGTGGGTTCGAATCTCACACGTGGTGATAGTTTTTTAAATGTTTTTAAAATAATCACTTCGAATAATGACGCTTATGACTATAATAATATATTTCCTTGTCATGTTCGTCTTGTGCGCTTAATTTGTAAAACTTTATGATTATACCCACAGATATCTAAATGAATAAATTACTTATAAAGTAGACAGTTAAGTTACGAGTCATTCACCGCGATTAAATAGAACGTTGTTTGTTGGTTATTAACTGTGGGTTAGCGACGTGTGTTCTATCTGTAAGCCGTGTTGTAGTTCCTTTTAAAATGCAGAATATTAAAATGAAAGCAAATGTGGTTGCGCTGCGTAAAAGTGGATTTAATATAACACAAATATCTTATGAAACCGAACTGAATGTGAGTATTATGAATATGATTTAATTATTTTTTTTTTATTTTTTTTTTTTTTTATTAAAATAGAACTGCTGATCCTTGTAGTTATTTTTTTAAACGTATTATAAGGTCTAAATAGAACAAAAAATTATAATTTCGAAGTCCTAGATTTTAAATGATGAATATAACATTATATTATCTTTATATGTAACATTTCTATTTTCATTATAATTTTGTTTTTAAACTAGCTTCTGCCCGCGACTTCGTCCGCGTGAAATTTGTACTTTCCTCTAAAAGTTTCGAAAATGTATGTTGGTATGATCTTTATAATTAATTTAGATAAATAAGTATTCGGGCCAATCTTTAAGTTTATAGAACAAAGGAATCAGATTTTTCAAATAAACTGTATCCCCGCTTTTCACCCCCACAGGGGTGGAATTTTGAAAAATCGTTTAAGATATGTTCATAACTTGACTCAAAGTTTATTTATACCAATTTTCGAGCTAATCAAGCCATGCAGTAAAATCCTCCCCTTTAAAATTAACTACCTCTTTTCACACAGTTAGGGGTAGATTTTCGAAAAACCCTGATACACGTTATTAATTATTTTTAGTCCTTAGTATAAATACTGAGTTTAAAGTTCATCGGACAGGGCGTTAAAATTCTTCCATACAAATTTTGAAAAATGAAAAATTCCAAACTTCATAATTTACTTAGATAAATATTCGTGCCAAGTTTCAAGGTTATTAACTCAAGAAATAAGATTTTTCATACAAATAAAATCCCCCCTTTTCACCCCCTTAAAGGTTGTATGCCATTCGCGGTCAGCTGTGAGACGTAAGTCCCTCTCAGTGTAGGTTTCGGACTCGCGAGATAATGTATGCCGTTCGCGGTCAGCTGTGAGACGTAATTCTCGTTGTGCAGCAGTTTCAGCTTCTCGGGATAACGGATGTTGTTCTCGGTCAATGGTATGCCTTAGCTCTCGTTGAGAAGAGCTTTGAGACGTCCGTGATGTAGCTCGTCTTGCTCTGTCAGCTGCTAATCGCATCTCTCTCTCTGGAGAGTTTTCATTGGCTCGAGAAGTTGAGGCTCTAACTCTCATAGAGTTTAACCGATTTGCTCTTTCCTCTGCCGATTCTTGAGATCGTGTAATTCTCATTCTCTTAGCTTTAGTCGAAGTTCGAGATAAAGATAATGGTTTTTTAGGGTGCGCCAAAGTTCACCTAAATTTTCAACTCCGATAATTGGAAATCCGAAAATGTTCTTCCTAACATTTTTCATCCTAACAATCACAATTCCTAACTACTCTGTCTCTAATGTTCATAATTCCGAATCATTCAACTTCATAATGTCAGTAGCAATAAACATCTATTATCCTTTATTTGTTTTCCTATATTTTCTCAACATAACCATCTTTTACACTATTATTCAAAGTCATATCTTTTTTGTTTAGATCGTCAACATAGGATGCAAAAGCGAGCAAAGGGCACCCCGAGGTTCGGTTTGGTTAGGTTACTTTAAACCCTTTACACAGAAATAAGGGCCCCGCGAAGCGGGGCTCCGTCGACATAGGATGCAAGGACGAGCGAAGGGCACCCCGAGGTTCGGTTTGGTTAGGTTACTTTGAAACCTTTACACAGAAATAGGGGCCCCGCGTAGCGGGGCTCCGTCGACATAGGATGACATAGGATGAAAAAAAAAGTTTTTATCATATTATACTAAATAGATTTTATGTCTATTGAGTGGTATATCAAACAATTTTATATTAATTGTCTGTTATTCTTATAGAAATTAGTTACATTAAAATTATATCAATCGTTTAAAGTCAAAGTCAAAGCATTTATTTCGAATAGGCACATAAAAGGCACTTTTGAACGTCAAAAAAAAGTTTATTATATTAACTGATCATTATATCAAATAAAATTATAGATTCAGTTGTTATATCTTGTAAATATTAGAGGTTTTGTAATTATATTATATAATAATATTACTTACCCGTATAAACTCCCAGGCCATGAAAATATTATGGTAATTATGTTTAGGGATAAAAGCGTTATGATAAAAAACAGTAGGAGTTTAAAATATTTACATTAATGATATTATTAATTACAATTTTCGGAAACATGAGTGTTATGAACATCGCTGGTAGCACTACAAATAGTATGAATGAAAACTTTAGGTTGAAAAATTTTAGGAAGAGTGATCATTCGGATTACAAATCGTTAGGAAGAACAATTTCGGGTAAAGGAGTCTTTGGTCAACTGGACCCACTCGAACTGGACCCGCGGGTCCAGTTGACCAAAGGAAAAATTTTCTATATTTTTATTGGTCAACTGGACCCACTGTCAAAATTAGACAAACATCTTTTGTTTTAAGCTACCCATGGATACAGTCGAAACAAAAAGACAATGGCATGAATCTGGTACAGAATCTACGAGTACCTCAAAATCTAAAGATAAAGATAAAAGATAAAGATAATTTATTTGTGAAACATGCGTTTACATAATATTTTTCTGTTAGTAGATTTCGGATCTTATTTTAATTTGTTTTGTTGTCATGGCTTTATATGACTGTGGTATTTTGTTGTATATTTTCGGGGCCATACAAAAAAAGCTTTTCAAATTCAAATTCAAAATGATTTATTCGGGACAACTAGATCCACCGGTTAGTATACAATAACTTAGAAACTATTATTAGTACTTAAAATACAATAACAAAGAACAACACACATCCATCAATAAACATCACAACACAATTCACACAAAAAAAAAAACACACAAGGCACCTGTGCTGAGACACCCCGCCCCGACAAGATAACCAACAGGGAGATACCTCCCTACAAGATCATCAGACGAACGAAATGCCTCAACACAGGTGCACGCACATCTTCAGCTATAGTTTTCAGAATGCTGTTGTGACTCCCCCGCACCCTCCTCATAAGAGACACGACTTTTTTCCGAATGACGGCATAAAAACCGTCAGTGTGAGCCTGTGCGAACATTTCGGAGGCACTGCAGAAACGAGGAAGTCCCAACATCATCCTGAAAATATTATTGTATTGGACGCGCAGTGTGTCAAGGGATTTTTTGGTATAACTAACCCATAGACTACCCGTGTACAGACCCTGACAATACGCTTTAAATAGTGTGATCTTGACTTGGTCCGTACAGCGGGCGAATCTACGGGCCAGCATGTTGCCACGGACTGACAGAGCCCTGCGCTCCCTCTCTATGTCAACATCATCCTTAAGGCTGTTGGTAAGGTAATGTCCAAGGTACTTAAACTGCGACACCCTATCCAAGTTAACACCATTCAAAGTAATATACCCAAAATATTATATCGTAGCGTAGAAGTGATGCCACCAATCCATGAAAGGCCATCACTAAAGCATCTGGGTTAACTTCTGAGGACAGTTTGTACAAGACATACGTGACTGAGCTCAGTTTTTTGTTTATATATTCAATGTGCGCTTTCCAGTTCAGTTTTGCGTCTATCATTACACCAAGAAATTTTGTGTCGTCGACTTTATTTAATACTGTGTCATTGTAGAGGGCTTTAATGTCAATATCACCATGTACCCGTTGACTAAAGTAAGATTAGTAAGATTAGGGTCATGTGGTAGTCAATAGCATCAGGCAGGTCATTGATATATAGGATAAATAATAGAGATCCAAGCGCGCTCCCTTCTAGGACACCGTAAATAGGCGTTCGCTCGCCAGATATGTAAATTGGTGGTGAGGTCAAACTGAAAAATGATGTGAAAAATGTTCAAATTTTTCATCATGGGTGTTGATTTCTTGGTTTTCTAGGGTACTGAAACCGATAGTGAGGTCAAACTGAAAATCCAAGATGGTGGATGTGAAAAATTTTCAAATTTTTCATCATGGGTGTTGATTTCTTGGTTTTCTAGGGTGCTAAAACCGATGGTGAGGTCAAACTGAAAATCCAAGATGGCAGATGTGAAAAATGTTCAAATTTTTCATCATGGGTGTTGATTTCTTGGTTTTCTAGGGTGCTAAAACCGATGGTGAGGTCAAACTGAAAATCCAAGATGGCGGATGTGAAAAATGTTCAAATTTTTCATAATGGGTGTTGATTTCTTGGTTTTCTAGGGTGCTAAAACCGATGGTGAGGTCAAACTGAAAATCCAAGATGGCAGATGTGAAAAATGTTCAAATTTTTCATCATGGGTGTTGATTTCTTGGTTTTCTGGGGTGCTAAAACCGATGGTGAGGTCAAACTGAAAATCCAAGATGGCGGATGTGAAAAATGTTCAAATTTTTCATCATGGGTGTTGATTTCTTGGTTTTCTAGGGTGCTAAAACCGATGGTGAGGTCAAACTGAAAATCCAAGATGGCGGATGTGAAAAATGTTCAATTTTTTCATCATGGGTGTTGATTTCTTGGTTTTCTAGGGTACTGAAACCGATGGTGAGGTCAAACTGAAAATCCAAGATGGTGGATGTGAAAAATTTTCAAATTTTTCATCATGGGTGTTGATTTCTTGGTTTTCTAGGGTGCTAAAACCGATGGTGAGGTCAAACTGAAAATCCAAGATGGCGGATGTGAAAAATGCTCAATTTTTTCATCATGGGTGTTGATTTCTTGGTTTTCTAGGGTACTGAAACCGATGGTGAGGTCAAACTGAAAATCCAAGATGGCGAATGTGAAAAATTTTCAAATTTTTCATCATGGGTGTTGATTTCTTGGTTTTCTAGGGTGCTGAAACTGATGTGAGGTCAAACTGAAAATCCGAGATGGCGGATGTGAAAAATGTTCAAATTTTTCATCATGAGTGTCGATTTTAGCACCATCGGTGAGTTAAGAGGTATGACCCAACTGCTTCGCCGGGATGATCCTAGAGAAATAATTGAAATATAACAAATCCACCCCAGCATGGGAGCATAGCAAACTAATGTGGAAAAGGGTTGCAGGTTGCAGAGAGATAGTATTTTAGGGCCCCCTGCATTGATCTATTAATGAAGTTGTATTATAGTTAAAAAAAAAACATATTATCATTTAAAATGGTCGATTTTTGAAATAAAGTTTAACCGGGATCACGAAATCGTAATAAAAAGAAAATGTTTTGATAATGCACTCAATTGATTCAATTCCCGATAAGGTCGTCAGTGTAATAAATACGTGTATTGAAGCGTATTTAACGATTTTATATAATAAAAAAAAAAAACAAATTATAATTATACCTAATTACAGTTGGAGGTGGTAACCAAAACTATTTTTATTAAGTAGAAAAATTTACCATTAACGCTGCAGTAGGTCCTCCTGTATTTAATCCCATTTTTAAGTTTGCTTACTCTCGCGTAAAGTAGTTTAAAAATCAACGTGAAACGTATTGCAGTTTTTGGTTTCTTGTCAGTTTGGACTCTAGTGTTGTTACTCTGTAATTAACGGTCAGGCACTCGATTGGCTCGATCACAGAACCTAATTATATACCCATCCCGATTATGTAGTTCGAAAACTCAATTCAAGTTGAATCTAAAATATCATGTACTACCTCCCTCCAGTACCTACCTTAAATTCAAACCTAGCAACAGTGTGTTTGAAAAGCACACAAAAAAAATTAAAGGAAAGAATAATAGCAAGATCCAGAATAAAGCAACCGTTCTATATTGGTACCTAAGTATTTCAGTCAGTATCACATGAAATATATAATATCTATTCCCTGGTTTATTACCGACTAGTACTACTACATCAAGTGGCAAATCGAGAGAAAATAAACTCGAGGCTTTATTTTATTTAGAGTAACGAGTTACATATAATCAAGCCGCAGCACTATCTGACACTATTAAAAAGATAAGTGTCAAGACTGTCATGTCAAGTGACAACATTTCATTAATTTATTTATTCCGTTTCTTTCGAATTGCATGAAATTGATATTTCTGTTTTCCTGTGTGTAATTGAAGGATTTTAATGAACATGGAATCTTCAAGACGGTACAGCATGTACTCCAGAAGAATGTTGTGTTAATTGTTGAGTAAGATTTCAACTGAACTGTTCGCGTTGGCTGTTGTGCACATGTTAGAGCTCTTGGACATGGTATCAAGATGAGAAGTGGAGCGACCTGCATAATTTTAGATGAAATACTATTTACTTTTATGTCGTCAGACGTTGAAATTGATATCCTACATAAAGTTATAAAAATAATTTGAAAATTATGTGATTTTTGATTTCATGAACCGTTATTCCTACTATTTATTACTGAACAGTGCACTATTTTACTAAATTATAAAACCGAGGCCAAACTTCTCACTAAACAAGAGTTATTTTAGTGTGTTTTAGGGTATGATGGTATTTCTCAGCTAAGACATCTAGGGAACATAAACATGCGGCTTTTAAGCCTCTGTGGCACTGAATTAAAATTGTGCAATGAGTGGCGTGGGTCATCCTGTAGCTTCGCCCTCTCGATGCAGCTGGGTATAGTCCTGCGAATTTCTGGAGGCGCGATGCGAGTCAGTGGATACAGCATTCGCAACGGGGTCGGTTTTAAGCAACCAGTAATAATCATTAATGTCTTATTTAGAGCTGTATCCACTAACTTATCGTGGGCTGATCGGTTCCATACTGGACAGGCCTGCGGAGAAACAAAGCGCCATTCCAGTTGTTCGCAGGACTTGAGCAGATGCCACCCATCTGGTGGAAGTTAGGCGACGGAGTAAGTGATTTCTGGTAGGTATGCACTTTCTGTTTGACATTTTCGCAGTTTTTCCAGAAGTTAGGGGACCTATCCACTCCTCGGGGTAGGTCTTAAGTAAGTATTCCTTGAGCCACCTGCTCCAAAAAATCTTAGAGAGGCGAAGAGCCTTTTTCCACTTTTTTCTTAACGAAAAAACTCCGTCGTCCAGAGAGGTAGGTAATTGCTGATTTGATGAGCTGCCTATTAAAAAATGAAAAGGTGTGAGGCTTTCATATTCACAGCTGCAACATACATATATGTCAAAGGCCTCGAATCGGACGTCTGCGTTACCATGGACGATATTCTTCCTACGATACGTCGGTGCGGGCTGGAGGCCAATTCTCAAGCATCTCGCATTCGTTATTGTCGTTCGATTCGAACTTTTCTCTCGAAACAATCAAGCCGAGCTATTCTCGCAGGAAAGACACGCGACATGCCTTAGTTTACATGCGACATATTTATGTAAAAGGAATTTTGTCACCTGATTATCATATTATGATATACCTATTATTATTGTATTACAACAGGGCCATCAAGCATGATGGGGTTTTCGAAAGCATTTCAAACAATAAAGATTTCAAACGATATTTTATTTTTTTCAATATAAAACATAACTAACACAAACAATACATTATAATAATCACTAGTGTATATGAATGGTCGGCGTCATGAGTCACGCGCTGTCCGCGAGCTTAGGAATCGGCGGACCATTTCACCTCTCGCCCAATATCTTCATGAACTTGAATGCGGCAATTTGAACACAAATAAATTTGAATTAATGATGTGACGATACTCCTAATGCGACCCTCAGGGTAAAAATTGTTTTCGCAAGGATTTCTCAACAATCTTTTAGGATTTTGTAATGTAGCCGGGTCACGTAGGTATAGCCACGTCATTGGAACAACATGCAGCAGGACGGTCCAGTTGGTTCAGTACCGCACTCTTTACGACAACCACAATTCCTCTTCTTCTTTTCCGTCTTGATAAACCTTGATGTTATTGTGGTAGTCATCAGCTTACATATAACATTTGCAGTAATTCTGTTTTATTTTATTACTTAATTTATGTAGATAACCAATGTAAACAAACTACAATTTTGACTTTAATTTGATGTGACAAATATAATTGACATTGACAAATCAGCAACGGCCATGCATTCCGTTGTAACAAATACTAAGGAGGACTTATTTTAATGATAATAGTAAAATAAAAAAGAAAGAAAAAAATAGAAAGCTACATTATCACAGAATAACATAGGCTATAATAAATTTTTTTCTGCACTAATATTATAAAGAGGAATAAAATTCTATTACATATTATATTAGTAATTGATATCTTCCGGACCTCACTACGGCATCTCAAAATCCTGTAACGTTGTTTTAGCTCATTGCAGACAGTAAGTAAGTAAAAATAAGTAAATAAAAATTAAGTGTACCTAATTGAATAATATTATGTATATTTTAAGTCATAGAAATAAAACTAAAAGATTCGGCTTTACTCCTTAACTGTACTAATGATGAAATTTGACAGCGGGTCCAGTCGACCAATTCAAAATTTGACTTGGTCGACTGGACCCGCGGTTCCAGTTCGAGTGGGTCCAGTTGACCAAAGACCCAAAGAACTTTAGTTGAGCCAATATGGACCCGGTTTTTTAGGTGGCATTGTGTAATAATCTACGGTAACGAAAAGGCTGTCAGTTACCTAACAAAATAACCTACGTTAGAGGTCCTAACTTTAGCTACCTTACACTTAAAATCTTAATGACTATTTACACTAAAATATTCTAATAGAATTATACCCAGAAATATATACAACTCACAACAAAAAAGAAATGAAAATAAAGCTGAAACGCATGTGCAATACTATCTACCTATACCTACTTCACTTAAAAATAAATACCTATAACTACTTTAATTAATAAAAGTACCTACGCTTAATAATTTGTAATTTGAACGAATATTTAAACACTACCAAAACAACTAATACGTGGTCCTAACTTTAGCTACCTTACACTTGAAATCTAAGTGACTGTTTAAACTAAAATATTCTTATAGAATTATTACCAGAAATATATACAACTCACAACAAAAAAGAAATGAAATTAAAGCTGAAACGCCTGTGCAATACTATCTACCTATACCTACTTCACTTACTCGTAAAAATAAATACTTATAACTACTCATACCTATTAAGCTATTTTACAAAATAACAACAAAAGAAATTCAAATAAACTACACACATCAAAAGTGTCTAGGGATCAACATATATTTTTGCAATAACTTTTCTCCTGATTGATATTAATTAAAATTTTCTTTAAGGATTCATCAAATAAAGTGTTTTCGTTTGTCACAGTAACGATAAACCAAGTCACCTTTGCATTAATAAAGAAATTTGCCATTTTCCTAATAAAGGGATTTTTGACATTTGAACCACTAACACAAAAGTTCGAAAAAAAGACTGAAATAACAGTTTTCTTTAAAATTTTATTGGGTAACTTAAACAATTAATAATCCGTGTTTCTACCGCGAACACTAACAACACAAGAACATCGGTTTGGCATACTCAAAATGAGTTCATCCAAATCACGCTGTGGAATGGCCGCCCATGTTCGTTGCAACAACAAAAAAAGGTCTTCTTGCGACTGGATACCCTCCATATTCGGCAGAGCTCTTCTCTGTAGCATATCCCATGCATGCTCAATCGGGTTCAAGTCTGGCGACTGAGCAGGCCAGGGCAGGACATTGATGTTAGCTGCGGCGAGAGTCTGTCTTACAACTCTTGCGGTGTGCGGTCGTGCATTATCATGCATTAACTGAAATAAGGGACCGATTTGCACTTGTAGAGGAACGATGACGTCTGATACAATCGTCTCAGCATAAATTTGAGCGTTGAGGTTGCCTCTGATCCAAATCAACTCAGTTCTTCCGCCGATCCAAATACCCGCCCATACCATGATGGTTCCACCACTATAAGGATGGACTTCCTGGCAGGATTTTAATCGCTGTTGGCGTCCAGGGGTTCTCCAGTGTCGTATACGTCTTGTATCCGGTCTCATACCAAAACGAGACTCATCAGAAAAGCACACGAAACGCCATTGTTCTTCTGCCCAATTTCTGTGTTCAAGAGCCCATTGATATCGAATCCTACGATTGTGCATTGCTATAGGTGGTACCCGTAGCGGTCTTCGGGAATGAAGGTTCACTTCATGCAAGCGGTTTCTGACTGTTTGGTCGCTAATTAAGTTCCCTGAAGAGTGATGAAGCCTCACGGCTAACATCATGGCGGTTATTGTTGGAGCTCTTCGAGTTAAGATTTGAATGTATCGGTCTTGTCTCCGTGTGGTGCAGCGATACCGTCCTCCATGGCGCTCAGCCACGGTACCAGTGCTTCGGTAACGTGTCCAAAGTCGACTGATAACACTCTGACTTGTATTCAGAGCTAAAGCACACACAGTACGTTGCCGGGAACCAGCTTCTATCATTCCCACGGCTCTGAGCATTTCTTCCCTGCTTAAATGACGTCGCCACTCCATAATAACGTTGGTTTTAATCAGTAGTAGGGAAACAGTAGCACTAATAATGTCTTCAATGCGTTGTATGTTTTTATAGGGAAAATATTGACAGCTGATTTTCATCTTTTACTCGAATTTGATTCACAGTTCCTGATTCAAATTATGAAATGCACCAAAAAGGATCCATATAAATTTATAAAATCATAAATTTATTACAAAGCCACATCTCAATCTCAAGAAATCCGCATAAAAATGCTTGATCCCTAGACACTTTTGATGTGTGTATTTAAAGACTAAAAGTCGCGCCAGGATAAACACGGTTTCTCAATATCAATTATTGTCTGTCAATAAGGTCGAACGCTCTGAACGCATCGAGGCAACCGTTACACAAAAATAATCCTTATAGCATGATTCAGACGTGCGACGGCGCGATGGCTTATTTCATGTATAAGTTTGGTGTTTCTATACCGATTTCTATGATTCTTTTTTTATTGAATAGGTAATAATGTTAACTTTTTTAAATTAGGGATGAGTGAGAGTATTATAAACGTAAGAGTAAACAAATATAATCAGAATGCTCCGAACTGCTAAGCTATCAGGAGTTACACGTGTTATTGTGAGTCAACCATAAAAGATAGACATATGCTGTTGCGGGATATTTTTTAGACAATTTTATGTAGAATATTTTCGTCATACATGATTTCTATGTAACTTTAACCATTAAGGCTGCACACGCGACGGAAGCTTAAAAAATGGAGTAACTTCTCCCGTTTTCCCAACATTTCCCTTCACTTCTCTGCTCCTATTGATTGTAGCGTGATGAAAAGTATACTATAACCTGCCCAGGAGTATGAAAAATAATTGTACCAAGTTTCGTTAAAATCCGTCCAGTAGTTTTTGTTTCTATAAGGAACATACAGACAGACAGACAGACAAAAATTTTACTGATTGCATTTTTGGCATCAGTATCGATCACTAATCACCCCCTGATAGTTATTTTGAAAATATATTTCATGTACAGAATTGACCTCTCTACAGATTTATTATAAGTACTAGCTTCTGCCCGCGACTTCGTCCGCGTGAAATTCGTACTTTCCTCTAAAAGTTTCGAAAATGTATGTTGGTATGATCTTTATAATTAACTTAAATAAATAAGTATTCGGGCCAATTTTTAAGTTTATAGAACAAAGGAATCAGATTTTTTCAAAGAAACTATTCCCGCTTTTCAAAATTCTACCCCTGTGGGGGGGGTAGAATTTTGAAAAATCGGTTAAGATGTGTTCATAACTTGACTCAAAGTTTATTTGTACCAATTTTCGAGCTAATCAAGACACGCAGTAAAATCCTCCCCTTTAAAATTAACTACCTCTTTTCATACAGTTAGGGGTAGATTTTCGAAAAACCCTGATACACGTTATTAATTATTTTTAGTCCTTAGTATAAATACTGAGTTTCAAGTTAATCGGACAGGGCGTTAAAATTCTTCCATACAAATTTTAACACCCCCCCATTACCTCTTTAGGGGGTATTTTAGAAAAACGAAAAATTCTAAACTTCATAATTTACTTAGATAAGTATTCGTGCCAAGTTTCAAGGTTATTAACTCAATAAATAAGATTTTTCATACAAACAAAATCCCCCCTTTTCACCCCCTTAAAGGTTGAATTTCCAAAATCCCCTTCTTATTCGATACCTACTCTGCACAAAGAACACAACCTCCAAAACTCATGTCCCTAGGACCAGCGGTTTAGACTGTGCGTTGATATTTCAGTCAGTTCGTTCATCCCCCTTTGGGGGAGAAATTATCAAAAACGCTGAGACACGTATAAATTAATTTTCAATCGTTAGCCTAAATACAAAATTTGAAGACCCTAACTTTTAAACTGACGGACTTTCATACACAATTTCATCCCCCTTTTTAACCCTTTGGGGTTGGAATTATCAAAAACGCTGAGACACGTATAAATTAATTTTTAGTCGTCAGCCTAAACACAAAATATGAAGATCCTAACTTTAAAACTGACGGACTTTCATACAAACTTTCATTCCCTATTTAACTCCCTTAGGGGTTGAATTTAAAAAAATCCTTCCTAATTCCTTGTCTACATTATAAAGGGAACCATTGTGTAAAATTTCAAAATAAATACCTATAACTACTTTAATTAATAAAAGTACCTACGCTTAATAATTTGTAATTTGAACGAATATTTAAACACTACCAAAACAACTAATACGTGGTCCTAACTTTAGCTACCTTACACTTAAAATCTAAGTGACTATTTAAACTAAAATATTCTTATAGAATTATAACCAGAAATATATACAACTCACAACAAAAAAGAAATGAAAATAAAGCTGAAACGCCTGTGCAATACTATATACCTATACCTACTTCACTTAAAAATAAATACTTATAACTACTTTAATTAATAAAAGTACCTACGCTTAATAATTTTTAATTTGAACGAATATTTAAACACTACCAAAACAACTCATACCTATTTTACAAAATAACAACAAAAGAAATTCAAATAAACTATTTAAAGACTAAAAGTCGCGCTGATAAGCACGGTTTCTCAATATCAATTATTGTCTGTCAATAAGGTCGAACGCTCTGAACGCATCAACAGCCAAATATTGAATGAAGCTCGCTCTTTTTTTTTTTTTTTGTCTATGGCATCTCGCAGTTCAACCTATGAGGTTGTCGTCTGCTTAACCGGGCTTTCCTGTGGATGCCTCATAATTAAGGCCTCCAGCCAGGGCTTAAAAACTTACTAAAACTAAGCGACTACACGCTAAGGGCACCCCCTGTGGGGTACGGACCTCGGCTTAGGGCGTCGCTGGGGGAGGGCAGCAAGGGACAGGCTGGATCGGAATTATTTAGGGGCGAATTTAAAGCTACAGGCTCAGCGGCGCGGGCTGGCTCGAGCAAGGGTCGGGGTGGACAAGTTACGGGACGTCGCGACGGGCGTCCTCGACGGCGAGGACGGAAGGACGGCTTACGGGTCTTGTGTGTGTGTTTTTTGAGCGTGCTGGGGGCTTTACTACTCTCCTGGAGGAGTGTGATAGCGTCGTCGGGGATGGTGAGAGCATGCCTAGGTCGGCGAATCCTACTTATGCGGGAAGGAGTGTATCGGGAGGCCGCCGCAATCAGGGGATTGGGATGCTTTATGGCATTATCAAAGAAGCGCTTGGAAAGGCGTTTCATGAATTGCTGAACTGTGGGGATTCTGAGATCTAGGTGCAGATTCAGATTTCGGACATAGAAGGGGGCCCCCGTGACCTTTCTAAGGAGACGGTTTTGGAGGGTCTGCATTCTATGCAGGTGACGAGGCTTGGCGTGTGCGAAGACTACGCAAGCATAGGTCATGATGGGGCGGATAGAAGCTCGCTCTCGGACCTCCCGCCTTTTTATACCCTACCGCCGCGCCGCCGCGACGCGTGTCGAGCGCGGCAACCGTTACACAAAAATAATCCTTATAGCATCTTTTTTTATTGAATAGGTAATAATGTTTACTTTTTTAAATTAGGGATGAGTGAGAGTATTATAAACGTAAGAGTAAACAAATATAATCAGAATGCTCCGAACTGCTAAGCTATCAGGAGTTACACGTGTTATTGTGAGTCAACCATAAAAGATAGACATATGCTGTTGCGGGATATTTTTTAGACAATTTTATGTAGAATATTTCCGTCATACATGATTTCTATGTAACTTTAACCATTAAGGCTGCACACGCGACGGAAGCTTAAAAAATGGAGTAACTTCTCCCGTTTTCCCAACATTTCGCTTCACTACTCTGCTCCTATTGATTGTAGCGTGATGAAAAGTATACTATAACCTGCCCAGGAGTATGAAAAATAATTGTACCAAGTTTCGTTAAAATCCGTCCAGTAGTTTTTGTTTCTATAAGGAACATACAGACAGACAGACAGACAAAAATTTTACTGATTGCATTTTTGGCATCAGTATCGATCACTAATCACCCCCTGATAGTTATTTTGAAAATATATTTCATGTACAGAATTGACCTCTCTACAGATTTATTATAAGTATAGATAAGTAGTATTCGTATTTTGCTAGTAGACTAACAGTACTCTTTTTTGTTTTAGAGAAATTACCTACTGTGACTCGGAGGGTCACTAAATAAGGAAGAGGGTAGCCTTGCTGCGTGGAATGCCCCAGCTGGTCAGTGAATATGAAACAAGTGGTTATATACCAACAATATATTTTGCCGAATTATTCAACATGTCTTTACGAACCGTTCGCCGTGCAAACGAAAACCAGCTCAAAAACCTATGTAGCAATATTGTAGGGCCCATGCGCCAGCGTTTACAAGATTGCATTGCTAATAATGAGGATTATACTAAGTATTAAATTATAAATTGATTATACCTAGTAATAATAAAATTATATTGTAGCATATTCGTAATAAGAATTATTTTGAGGTTTAGTTTCAATCGTCTTTTCGTAATGAAAATGAATACTTAAGCTATAACCACAATAAGCCCTAAACTAGAAGTTTATTTATTCTTTATAAAATTATAACGAATAAACATTTTGTAATCACTTATAAAACATTTTTATTCTTAACCCCATATTTCACTAACTATATAATAATATAATAAAAACAATTATTACATTATTATTTTCGTTTATTAATTTATCGAATAATAAAAGAACAGATGAAGATAATTGTTGAAAAGAAAAAAAATCTCATATCGAGATTGGAACTTGGGCCTATATGTTTGCTAATCCGATGCGTTACACTATCAGCTATCGGGCCTTATTACATTGTTTTCAATCATAGCAATGGTTTGAGCCGACCAAGGTCATACGTAATTGCGTACGCTGCGCGTGTGAAAAAGCGATATGTTTTTGTTTTGCTCGACACCAGTGTATAAATTCTGAGGTATGCGTTCTGTGTTAATACATCACTTATACACACATACGTATATACGGCCTGTACCGCGCGTGTTCACAGCAAAACAATCCTTACGGTGCTACTGCACTTCTGGCCGTTTGTATATGAGAGCAAATATATAAATAAATAAAAAAGTCAAGATTTTTCTAAGAACTCTGAGCAATGATACTCTGAGTCAGATAATAAAAAACCCGTTCAACATTGACATTTAAAACACGCTCTTGACAATGACTGATATGCTAATATATTAAAGCTGAAGAGTTTATTTGTTTGTTTAAATGCGCTAATCTCTGGAACTAATAGTCAGATTTGAAATAAAAAATATTTTTGCATTGGGTTATTTAATATCACAAACACCGAGGAAAAAGAAGACGAGGAGCCGAGCAAAAAGAAAAAAAAATCTGAAACAACGCTGAGCGACAACGAAGTAATAGCGGGCAATGCGATGCGACGCGATGACTCGGAGCCGAGGGAGTTTTTTTAAAAAAGGTGGCTGTTACTTTGACTACATTGTCTATCTTACGAGTTCCACCAATAAAATTATCTGGCGTTGGAAAAATAATCTGGGTGGAACGAAATGCGTGTAGCGGTAGATGTAGCGGTATCTACAACGCCACATGCGAACAACGCGTCATACTGACGTCACGCAAATCCTGCATCGCGCAAGCAGAGTTTACCTTGCAACTAGCATATATACAACATCCCGACATGAATCATTGGGCAGTTGCCCGCCAGACACAACACCCGTCTGGTCGGAGGATCCTCCCTTTTCTATAGAGTATGAGTGAACTTTACACCCTGTTCCTCATACCTCTATATGCGTATCTGTCGTGTTGCGTGTCTGCCGATCTGCGTGTCTGTCGAATTCCGTTTCTGACAAGTTGCGAGTCTATCCTGAGAGATAACGAAATGCGTATTTGACTACTTGCGTTTCTGACGACATGCAAGTAATCCACGAAGTCGCGGACAGAAGCTAGTTCTATGATAATACTTGATGGTCAGTAGTTCAAAGAACTGGTTTACATACTATACTAGTGACGTATCTTCGGTATTATAATAAGTAGGTACTTAACCAGCTAAAATAAGTGTGGTCTGGGTTTTTATTGCCAACTCAATTGCAAAAACAAGTTTTCCTCATTTTTCTAGGTGAGTGGCAAATGCTTTGCGAAGCGATAGGTATTATTGAAAAGCTAAAATTAACCGATCGATTCTGTAAAAAATCTAACTGTGAACCGTTCCTGTTTCCCCCCGAAAGTTATAGTTAAAATATCGTTTAATTCATCATCATTCTCATTTTCGATGACCGTTGGGGTAGACGTGTTCTTGAGTGGAGACCGCGAATGTCAGGCTCGGTGGAGCGACGACCTTCGCAGGATGGCTGGTAGCAGCTGGATGAGAGTTGCCGAAAATCGAGTTGAATGGCGTGCAATAGGAGAGGCCTATGTCCACCAGTGGACTGCTAAAGGCTGATGATGACATTCTCGATTCCCCCCGAAATTCACAAATTAAGTAAGGTAAGTGACCCAAATAAGGCCTATCTTAATTTTTTTATTATCTAACTAGCGGGTTTATAATAACAATGCACTGGTAATTTGAAATACTTATATCTATTTATTAAACTTTGTAAGAAATGAAACAAAATTGCTTTAGAAACAAAAATCACACTTTTGTGAACACAAATAACTAAAATGTCACTTTGGCCTTATTGGGAACCCTGTGTCTTAATAAAGCCTTAATAAAAACAAGTAAACATTCAACTTCTTTATGAATACAAAACATTGTCAATACTTATATTAAATCTAATGAGATGCCATTAATTACATTTGATAATTTTAGATCAGATTTGACGAGTTTCTCATCATGTAAAAGTACTATATTAATCAGCCTCTTTCATCTTCATCACCGTTTACTCTGCCAGAATTTTATAAAAATAAGCTTGCGCTCCGCGTCGTTGTTGTTTTCGACTGTAGGTTCCAACACGCTCGCGGTACGGGCCACTTGCTGTGCTTGTGGGTGTTAGTTAATGTACACGCACACATCTACAAACATTGGCGGCCATTGGAAATCGTGAAGCGGGAAATTAAAAAATAGGCCTTATTAGGACATAGGCTTTATTTGGATCACCCACTATACAGTGAAGCGAGAAAGTGCAACCACCGATATATTATTTTTAGGAACCAATATTGTTGAATAAATGAATGATTCTGCAAGAAATCAGCTCATTGATAACTATGCACACCAAAATATAATTATTTTGTTATTTTAACTCAAAGTTGTCACAGAACAAGGTGGACCGACGACCTTGTGAAGGCCTTAGCCGTGGTGATCAAGATATATGATTATAAAACTAAGTATAATTGACATGCATAAAACAGTGAAGTCGTATGGTTTTGTAGTACTTCCAATAAATTGTTACCTACATATCTAATGCATCATCAGCGATGATGACGAATATCCTTAGTACGAGGGATGCATTCGTAACAAATAATGAAGGACTTGCTGATACACGCTGATCTGTAAAACTACAGGGTGAAATTAAATTCATGGGCATCCTTTTAAGGGGTCATTGTACTCATCATTATGAACAACTTTTACTAAGGGACTAAACCTAAAATCGCGAAAAAAAATTCAGCTGTTCCTTGCATTTATGTTCACATAACTCTTCAAAATGTAGGGAAGAGCTGATATTTTTCGCGATTTCGGGTTTGGTCCCATAGTAAACGTTGTTCATAATGATGATCACAATGACCCCTTAAGATGCCCAAGAATTCAATTTCACCCTGTATATGGAAAAATGATTTTATATCTGTGAGTAGGTTTGTACAAACACTTTTACACGTTAATCATATTTTAGGGAGCATGAAAAGAGCCTCCCCGAGCGACGTATTTACAGGGCCTCTATACATCCGGCGCACCCTGGGCAATCAGAGAGTTATCCACGCTGATTGGCTAATCCTTTCACCACGATGGCAATCCATCGACACGCTAAGAAGAATAAGAAGATCATATTTTAAAACTAGATGAGGTCGGCGTCTCCTATCAGACTACTCTGAAAAGAAAGGCCGAAACAAACTCAGAGGTCACAGTCTCTTATAAAGTCCAGATATAATCTTGATCAGATCATGTGAAGATCATGTAACATGATCAAGATTATATCTGGACTTTAAGCGGATTCCGACTAGAAGCCGACCCCAAGTCCCCAACATAGTTGGGAAAAGGCTAGGCAGGTGATGACGACATATCAAATCATCATACAACATGTCTAATTTCCGAAGATCAACGGTAGTTGTAAAGGGGGGCGAGTTTTCTTTGCATTTTCGCGATATCAGTGGGTTAGAAAATTCCAAGTAAATCACTGGTATTCTAGATTCATAATACCTAATAACAGTCGTCGACATGAAAGAAACTGAAACGCTAAAATGGGAGAGAGTTTATAAATAGGCTCATAAGCATAATAACCAGCCTATAATATTCCCACTGGGTATATGTCACATATATGTCTTCGAAGTATTGGTTCTAAGACATGCCGGTTTCCTCGCGATGTTTTCCTTCACCGTTTTGAGAACAGTGGTGATGAAATTATTAACACCAAGTAAAGCGCCTGTCTAGGTTTGAACACACGACCGTTACCACTGGGCAACCATACAGACTATATACTTTTCAATTTCTTTCACTATGAAATTGAAAACTGCCATTAGCTTTTGCAAAACTTCGTAAACTTTTTCTATACATCTTCATAGAGATCTTCAACTACTAAGACAGTTCACCAGTTTTCGGGAAGCAGAGCTGCTCACCACCGCTAGTTAACATTAATCTGCTTGTATGTTGGGGTCACTTCCAGTCTAACCGGATGCAGCTGAATACCAATATTTTACATGGAGCGACTGCCTATCTGACGTCCACAACCCAGTTACTGGGTAATACGATATCCCTTGGTAAGACTGGTTGTAAGAATTTTGAGATGACCACATCATCATCATTTCAGCCGAAAGACGTCCACTGCTGGACATAGGCCTTCCCTAAGCACCTCCACTTCGACCGGTTTTGTGCTTCTCGCATCCAACGAGTTCCTGCGGCCTTCACAAGGTCTTCGGTCCACCTTGTGGGAGGCCTTCCAACGCTACGTCTTCTGGTACGCGGTCGCCACTCCAGAACCTTTCGGCCCCATCGGCCATCTGTTCTGCGAGCAATGTGCCCTGCCCACTGCCACTTAAGTTTGGCAATTCTTCGGGCTATGTCGGTTACCTTGGTTCTCCTGCGGATTTCTTCATTTCTGATTCGATCACGCAGAGAAACTCCAAGCATAGCCCTCTACATTGCCCTTTGGGTGACTTTCAGCCTTCTAATAAGGCCCGTTGTGAGCGACCACCCGTAACGATTGTCAAAGATCTACGAATGCCAGCCGGTACCAACGGCTTAACGTGCTTTCTGAGGCATGTAGGGGTCTCGGTTATATTATGGATGGTCAACTATCCTCGAACTACTTAGTTTGCTTAACCTTGAAAATCGACCGAATCGTAAAATTTTCATTATGTACCTACACAGTTTATCTGCGTTATCTATCGCGTTAGTTGTCATTCAAGTTCAAGATATTTATTAATACGTTGACAATCTTCTGGTCAGTCCGACCCGCGCTGTCGGAGAGGCCAGCAGTGCTCTCAAAGTGACCTTAGACCTACTGACATCTAATTGTGAAGACAAAAGTCGTAAGTAAAAAAAGGCTTTAAAACATACTTTTAAACTTTTTAAGAACGGCCTTAGTATTAAACAAACCAGAGGTTGGTTTATCTAAATTTTTGACTAGTTTTTGGCGTTGATTGGCGCTGAGATATAATTTCTTTTGAAGATTTTGAGTTTTTAAATATGAGAATTGGCTTTGTAAGCTATTCTTTTCGAAACTTTAATCAAAGTTTTCAGCCAATAGAGACTCATCACTCAGCGCTTTCTTTTCGACGAGATCGAGAGTGTGAAATAAGCACGTGTAAAACTTCTCTAACACTTCTCTTACTTACTACTACATCATTATCGAATTTCATTATACTTACAAGATGGCACACACAATACATAATTCTGAACCACAAAAAAAAACTGACGTACAAATGCCAGCACATCAAGCTACTACAATCTTTCAAATTTCTTTAACAGATTTTCTAATTTATCACTAAAGCATAGTTGTTTAACATTTATAAGCAAAGTTGATTGGGAAAATTTGACAGTTTCGGGTAGCTTGATATGCTGACGTCTGTAAAACGCAGGGGCGTTGTACGAGTACGACAGTTTTGTTTTTTTTTTTTTTTTTCAATCTTTTCCTTATATTTTGCGTGTAGATATTGCACTTTTGTAGGATACAACACATTTCTTTTTTTAATTTTCAACCCAGGGGGTCCAGAATCGTGTTCTGAATCCATGGTAACAGGTTATGCGTCGATGTCTCCGCTACCCTGTATTACTTTTCGTGTTGCTAAATATTTATATCGCGTCGTCATCTAGCACTTGAACTGAATACTAACATTTTTTTTTCCGAGTGCTTCTTCTTTATCTTCATAAACATATAAGGTATCAGCATAACCAGGCTATAACCACTGCTGGGACACATTCCTCTTCTCTGTGAGAAGGAGTGGGCCCTATCACGCGAGCCCAGTGCGGGTTGGTGGATGTCACAAGTCTCCGAATTTTTGTTGCCGGTTTCCTCCCGATGTTTTCCAAAACTGTTTTTTTTTTTATTGAGTACTCCTATCTAAAATTCAACGTTAAGTGGCCAGTATGTAGCTTTATGAAGCTCTAGGTATTTTTATTTACTTTTTCCTAATTATTTAATACATATTACCATGAGTTAAAACTTTCATGGGTTTAATTAGTGACTTGCACAGCCACCGGCACCGGTAGAGTTTTAGGTTCGATCCCCAGCTAAGGTTTAGTATTCAAGTGTACCTATAATGGCGGTTTTCTTTAAATTTAAGTTTCAATAGAAGACTTGTACAGGAAATGAGACGATGCGGAAAACAAGAACACGATGCGTAATTACTTGCAATGCTATAAGTAAGGTGTCTTGTTAATATACGAGCATTGCATTATAATTGTAATGACGACATAATTATAGGCATTTATCAAGTTATTTGGCAAATGGCCAAGCACATGTCATAGGAACGAAGCTATGGTTTGAAATAAAATAGTAATGTTTGATTAGAAAACGTACATTGGAGACATATCTTACAGGCTCTATTTAACAGATAAATTTAATAAATTAATCATCCACTAGATATATCACTAACATATGTGAAGGAAAATATCGTGTAAAAGCTTCTTCTTCGTAGCGTGTCGATAGCAATCTAAAAGGGGTGCCTGAGCTCCATAAAAGAAGCCTCCCCGAGCGACAAAGGGGTGCATGAAAGGAGCCTCCCGAGCGACGTATCTACATAACCACTATAGGTACGTCCGGCGCATCCTGGGCAATCAGCGAGTTATCCATACTGATTGGCTAATCCTTTCACTACTATGGCAATCCAAAGTGTGAAAGCTTGTAATTATCCTTATCCACCGTGTTCAGGACGATATACATAAACTTCGACCAGATGTTCAGACCATGGAAATATGCATTTTTCATTATGGACACATTTATGAATTCTTATTTTTTGTTACTAAATACCTTGACGTAAATCGTTCGACATGCATGCCTCTTTATCCGAATTGGCTACGATGACGTATTTTCATTCTAAGATTTGGCGGGCTGCAACTTGTCAAAGTTAAGACCCTTTCTTACCGCATAGCTCAATTAAATTTCACTAAATGAAATTACAAATATCTTTGTAACGAAGCCTTTTTAAGTACTACTTCCTTTGTTAGATTTAATTTGTAAAAGCTATAGAAGCGTTTGATAAAATTTATAAAGATAAAGATAAGATAAAGATATTTTATTTTGCAAATACGGGTACAAACAAGTCATGGTGGTACATAATATAAATACAGAAACAGCCATATTTTGCCAATTACAAGGCATGCAAAAGTATCGAGATTACAATTAAAATACATGTTTACTATTCCATTACATAATATAATTCTAGTTCATCATTCGCTAATAATTATCAATGTTCAACTATTCAATTCATTCAATTCATAAAATAATTCTAATTCATCAGTCAATAATATAATTAATGTCACAATTTCTAGTAGTTATTTAAATACAATATATAAACTAGTCAAACAATTTCTTTTTCCAATAAAAAATCTTCAACCCTATAATAAACTTTGTCTACTAAAAAGTTCCTAAGTCTTTTCTTGAATAATGTAAAATTATAGTCCTTCCAACAACTTGGTATTTTGTTATATATCACCGGTGCCATGCAGCAGACACCCTTGCGCATCAAAGTTGTTCTAGTACTAGGGATACATAGGGTACCTACTATTGTCACGCCTTATGGATATCGTGAAGAACACGGTGTATAACAATGTCGCCGAAACGTCTGTAAGTACGCGCATTGCTTCCGAATGACTGCACCAAATTGGATAATTGTTTTTTTGTTGTCTTCGGCATTGCCAGGACAAGGTTTGTATGAAAAAAAAATTTCGGAAAATTAAAAAAAATACACCCGTGCGAAGCTGGGGCGGGCCGCTATAGTAATGAATATAAGTCTGAAATGAAAAATTCGCCTTGAGCAACCGTGGTGAAGCCTTCTCTGTATGAGAAGAGCCCTTTGCCCAACAGTGGGACAGTAATAGACTGGTGTAATATCTGGAGGTACTTATTTGAAATAAATGCTTTGTCACGTTATGCACATTAAACACACCAAATTAAACATAGACCAATTTTCGTAAGAAATTATAAATTAACTAGCTTTTGCCCGCGGGTTCATCCGCGTGGAACTCGGAAATTATCACACAGAAACGTACTACTACTTTTAGGCATCGTCCACATCAAACGTATTGTCCGCCGCCGACTGTGAGTATAGTGAAGTGACAATGCACTACGTAATAGCGTATAGTCGGTTCGGTGTGAACGAGAAGTTACATATGGAATAGCGATAAACGTGCTCACAGTCAGCGACCGACAATGCGTTTGGTCTGAACAATGCCTTAATCACAGATATACCTAGTCTGTGCTTTTAATAGATATTTTTAAATGAAATAATTCCGATTGTATTGGTTTACTTGTCGCACGTCAGTAAACCTTTTTTCCGACATCTTCAACAATCATCGTCATATTTCAGACAATTTACACCAAACCTTAATTAATTAAGTACCTAATATAACCTTCCTCATGAATCACTCCGTCCGTGGTGAAAACCGAATAAAACTCTGTTCGATGGTTTTTGGGTTTAACGCGTTCAGAGAGATGGACGCCGTGGACGGACTTTGTTTTATGTAATATGTAATGAAACATGAAAAAACCTGGCGTTGCTTCTTTATTTTTAATTGTTTTGCCACGATTTTGACAACTCAGCTTGGGAAACTAACATAGCACCCTGCCATTAAAATGAACATGCTTTCCACGTTCATTTCAATTTTCGTCTTCATGTTCATCTCACATACAGAAATTGTTCTTACTACCACTAATCTAAGAGGTGATCTGTAATAATCATTGCACGAACTAAATATTTAATGTTGACATTAACAATAGCGTGTTGTACCTGTGGAAAAAACCTATATTTACTTACTAACCGGTAGTTTATTTCGGTAATTTTGTGTACAAAATAAACAGGTTTTTTTTAAGGTATTAAAATCTCTGTTTCCGCTTTTAATAATTTACATGAAACTTCCTTGTGTTAAGTATAGACGGCAGCTCATCAAGCTACCCGAAACTGTCAAATTTTCCCAATCAACTTTGAACCTTATAATTTAGCGATAAAGTTGAAAATCTATTTTAAAAAATTGGCAGATTGTATTAGCTTCATGTCTGTACATAATTTTTTAACGTTTGTGTAGCTAGAAAGAAATTAAGTATTTTGAATGCCCTTTAATAATTTCAATAAGATTATAAAAGCGGGATATCATAATCCCTAATTGCTAAAACTTGACGTATATCTCTCACAATCACAATCCTGAGAAGTTGCCGATCGATGGTAAATCCCATTAGAGCCCTGATTCACAACCATACGACAGGCTATCGTATCGAAAACCTGACATTTCGATAACCTGATTTGACTTCCCCTCAACAGCAAATAGCTGTTGGAAGAATAGCGGACGTCTATTTGATTTAAACTGACAAAATTTTCGGGTTTTGGACTTGTGAACAGCGTTGAGAAGACTCCTAAGATAACAATGATTAATGTTCGATACGATACGGAAGCATATCGAGTGTTTGTGAATAAGGGGGCAGGAACCAACACGACTCGTACTAATAATACCTAATTGTTTATTCATCAGCCAAAATGTACCTAACATGTGCAATTCGGGTGCTAGTTTCAAATCTCCATAAAAAATAAAACCTACGGTCAATACAAGAAAAGTGCAGCCGAAATATATGACTGTATAATTTGAGTATACCTACGAGTATGTAATTAGTTCGACGAACAAGGTGTGCGACGTTAGGTCGAAAGGTCGTTAGGTCGACAGGTCGTTAGGTCGACATGCTCGACACCAATATAAATAGTAACGTTTAAATAATAGGTAGATATACAGAATAATACAAAATAGTCTGTTATGTTATAATGTTAACAACTGAACAAACAGTAGTTTCGAATATTATTTTGTTGATTAATTACACAAAAGGATAATTACGTCGTAATAAACACGACAACGGAACAGATGGTGGTTCACAAAATAAAAATAAAATAGCGTTATGAAAACCAAAAGTACAGTTCTTCATTTATTATTGTTATGTAAATCTCAAACTCAAAGCATTTATTTCAATTAAACCATTACAGGCACTTTTGAATTGTCAAAATTAAGTAGTCGGTCAGTTAGTCAGAAAGTTGAAGCTAGTTGCCCATTCCAAAGCGTAGATCTCTATGGAGAAGAACGGGCAAGAAATCCATGGACACTCTTTTTAAATCAAGATATTACAAAATCCTTGGTACATTATTCTTGTTGCTTCTATATGTGAGAACAATGTAAAAAAAACACATAAATGAAGAAACAATACAAGAAATAAAATTAAAAATAAGCCTTGGCAGTTAAGAGATGACCAGTCTCAACCGACGGCGCCCGTTCACGAACATGACGCATGGATCAGCACCATCCAGCTCAACCATTTTGTAGGGAACCGAATGATCCAACACACGTGCCACCATCAGTGAGACATTTAAGTGAGCATGACTCTCTGCTATCGATTTCTGTGATTAATATTTATAATTTAATTAATCATTCTTAATTGATGCAACTCCGAAGCTGACCACGATCCTCAGACATGAGGGACCGACTACAGAGAGAGAGACAAACTGTGCAAAGCAGGGTCGGGTCGCTAGTGTTGAGTAAATAGTACCTTGTTGAGAGAACGAAAGTTTCACTATAATAATAGCGGGTGTATGAACTTCGTGACGTCAGCTGGTCTATTCTGTAAAAATCTCACTGTGAAAACTTAGATGAACTGAGTTGTCATTCTATGCTAGGAGTTGACTCTATTGACAGCTCACTTCACCTAATTTTTCACGGTAAGATATTTAAACTTACAGGATAGATCGCCCGTGGCTAATAAATAACAGCCGCACAGGCCGATCGATCAGGTTAAGCTACGCTTGCCGCGGTTGGTCTGTGGATGGGTGACCATCTTCACCAAGACCCCTCCGTGCCTCGGAAAGCACGTTTTTAAGCCGTTGGTCCCGCCTGTCATTCGTGAATCTTTGACAGTCGTTACGGGTCGTCAGAAGCCCGAAAGTCTGACAACCAATCTTACCAAGGGGTATCGTATTACCTAGGGGGCGTCCATTAATTACGTGAGGTGATTTTGGCGATTTTTTGACCCCCCCTCCCCTTAGTGAGATACCGTGAGATTTTGCTCGACTCCCTCCCCCTCCCTCTAACCCTACGTGAGATTGTTCAAAATGCGTGTTTTCAGTGTAAATACGTTAATATATATTATGCTTCATTGCGTTGGATTTATTAAAAAACAAAACAATTTGTTTAATTATTTTTATTTAAGACTAGTTAAGATTTATTCTACCCAGTTTTCTCGCAATTTTACACTGTTTCTTGCAGATAAAAAATTACGTGAGACTTGCCAGGACCTCCCCTCTCCCCCACGTGAGATTGGGTGAGAATCGGCTTGACCCCCTCCCCCCACAAAAGCCTCACGTAATTAATGGATGCCCCCCTAGTAGGTAACTGGGTTGTGGAGGTCAGATAGGCAGTCGCTTCATGTAAAATACTGGTATTCAGCTGCATCCGGTTAGACTGGAAGCCGACCCCAACATAGTTGGAAAAAGGCTAGGCAGAGCATGAGAATAGATCGACAGGTTGACGAGTGTATGAAAAACCGTGGTAACTCTTTAGTCATTACTTTTCGCCACATTGCAATCCTGGCAAACCTTATTCTATTATAATCAGTTGTGACGTTTACAGCTGGAATAATATCAAATTGATTGGTCCATATTTCACATCCGATAAGAAGCTCTCTTAATTGCTTGTCAACTACGTCAATTACCTTACTTACATAATTCGCACGCAGTTAGCGTAACAGATAAACTCGTGCGATGTTTATACTTACAGCGCAAATACAACATTTCGATACGTTTTTCATCGAATAAAAAATAATAACATCGAGTTTTACGTTAATAATTCATTTCTCAGTGTGTTTGTGGTATTGTTAGTTGATATGTTTTTAAGAACGTGAAAAAAAAAACAAATGCGATGGACGCAGAAACGGGAAAATATAACTTTTTCGATGAAATCACTAAATCTGTGAGTTTTATGTTAAAAGCAATAGATACAGGAAAAAAAGGAATCATCAAATTCGTCGAAAACCAGTCCTTTTATTTTATTACTAGCTGCGCCCCGCGGTTTCACCCGCAGAAGTTTCGATCCCGTGGGAATATCGGGATAAAAACTATCCTATGTCCTTTCCCGGGACTCAAACTATGTCTGTACCAAATTTCACACAAATCGGTTCAGTAGTTTAGGCGTGAAGAAAAGACAGACAGACAGACAGAGTTACTTTCGCATTTATAATATTAGTTAGGATAGTTAGGATTATGATTCATGTATTTATTATTCTTGTCTAGCCTTTAAAGGTTAGACTGAACAGGTTGATTTGATATTTTTTATTTATTTATCCATTTATTTCAGGCATCAAGGCCCATAGAAAACACATAAAATACAATATTAATATAACATAAAAATACTATAAATAAATACATCATTATAATTACACTAAGAAACTCACTAAATGATATTATTATCGGTCTGACCCTGACCCGACCAGATGCATAAACAGGACACAAAAAAAATAATCTGTCTTAATTCTCAGGTACCCGACAACATGTCCCGACTAGCCTCCTTCTTCACAGCCCTGTGGCTGTCCTCTGCGGCTGCGCAGGCTGGGTTCGTCTCGATCCTCGGGAAAACAGCGACCGACTTCAAGAATCAAGCTACCAGTGAGGTGCAGGCTGGACTCGACCCTGTCGGGAAAACCCTCGCGTTCATTGGAGGCGGTCTGTGTAAGTAAAGTCCTGACATTATGCGAGGAGAGACCCGCGTATTTTTAATATTCGGTCAAGAATACTCTTCTTTATATCAATAATAAATTATAAAATAAATTGACATAAACATTCAAATAAAAGAAACAATATATGAACTCATACAACCTATTCAGTAGGTAGTCGTAAGATAATTCTGAAAAATAACACAAACATTGTGTTGAGTTAATTACAGTGACCAAGCTTATCATTTAAGTAGTCGTTGATAGAATAGGTAGTATGCTTTCGAACAAAGGTTGGGTTTTACTTTAGCTTTAAACGCATGAAAGGGCAAATCTAGCAAAGAACTGTGAAGGGCGGGCGTTTTGGGGGACTGTCTTTTGTAAATTTGACGTTCGAAAAGTGCTGATTCTCAGCCTAGTTTGAATAAATGACTTTTGATTTTTGATCAGCTTGTTATGAAAGCCGAAAGGTTATACCAAGCCGAACAAATGAGTTATGAACCTTATGTAGCCTGTGAAAGGGAATCGCGAAGTTTGCCCTTATTACTGGTATAATAAGGTGTATATCACTGTTTTAAGTGTATATCTGGCCCAATAGATGTTAGCGAAGGTTTTTATTTATTTATTAAAGTACACCAACAGCTTCTATGTATACATTCTCTTAAGTACTATAATCACAAGTCTCGGTCTTACACGGTTGCCAATTACAGGTTTACCAGCAATCTCGAAAATAAGTGATCACACATAACAAAACTAAAGGCTAGAACTTAAAGAATTTTGGCAAAATAATTATAATTCTTAAACTTAAGATTAATAACAGAAAGTAAAATAAATAGTAAGGTGAATTGTGATACCACCGTGAGAATGGCAATATCTTTAAAAAAAAACTCTAGCATATAGTAACATTGTAAAGAGAACTGCCCTTTAATGTTTCGCAGGTAACCACGTGAAGCCAATAGTAGGAGTAGCATACGAAAACTATGACGAGGAACCGGACATGAGCAAGTTAACACTCGTCTTCCAAAATAGGTGAGAATTATATCTACACATAGAGATGGAAAAACATGAGAATTTAGCAAATTGACACACTACTTCAATATTGTGTTACGACAGCAAGACTAATTAATCTTAAGAACGACAGTTGGACTCGAGTTATGTGAACATAAATGTATGGAGCAGCAATTTTTTTTTTATGATTTCAAGGTTTATTTATATATAGTTATTCATTTTCATGAGTACTACACTCCCTCAAAGTATGTCCCTCGGTAACCTAACAAGTAATCTTCAATTGTCTACAGCGCAAAAACCGTCATCTACAACTTGACAGAGGCCCCGGAAGAAATCCCCACGGAGAGGTGGTTCAACCCGAAGCTTCCCCTCAGGGTTTACTTCCACGGTTTCACCGATAACCCCACGAAGGACAGCTTTCAGACTATGAGCAGTGCGTTCATTGGTCAAAAAAAATCCAAAGGTAAACCGCCACTTGAGCAAAATTCAGAAGCGATTTCTTAAGACTGTCAGAATCCAGAAAAAAATCGTTTTTGTATGTCATTAAATGTAACATCTTTTTACCATGTGTCTGTTTGGGAGTCATTGCTAACTGACAAATAGACGCTCACTTGTTACCTTGTCAAATGTTGTCATATGAGCACATGATTAGACAAACGGAAGTGATATGAGTGTGTTGTGTTGCCAGGTAAGTTGAACATCCTGGCTCTGGACGCGAGCTCGCTGATCGCCTGCTTCTACCTCCGCGCCTCCACCATGGTGCAGTTCATTGGCGAAAGAGTCGGAAGAACCCTCGCCGCGATGGTACCCGGTAAGTTCTGAACTTTCCACCTCTTTAGAAGACGCGATGTCATTCGCATAGACGAATTTAACATTCTTGATGCCGAATCATTGTCTAACTGAATCAGTTATTTAATTATTACTTACCTATCTACCATTGTATAAACAAAGCGACACAAAATGATCCCACAACATCGATAAAGAGGTATTGTGATGTTGTGCGTCATTGTCTATTAAATTATGTTTAGCGTAGAAATGTATATGTAGACAATGTCTCAGATGCTTGTGATTCCATGGTATTATCATCATCTTTTAATTCAACTGGAAACACATATACGTACTATGTGAAATTATTTTGCTGCACAAAATTAGGTACTCTTTAATGATGTCTTTGGCGTTGTCTAATTGAAAACGACTACGCGGCCATCGCAAGTTTGGGCGAATGTTGTTCGTACAGTTCGTACTGAGCCGCGATCAAACATACAGTATATCGAATAAGTCTCTCACCTATTATAATCATAATTGACATTTACACGGATCAATGGTTGCGTAATTGCTTTATTACACACGCATATAGGACACGTTTTTTAGACACACATCGGAATGTGTTTAAGAATCCTTCACTAGGCTGTGAATATTTCATCTGCAGTATGCAAACTAACGACAGGTGTTTCGAATTATTGTTAATGGGACCAATATTCTCCTCTTCCAGCTGGTTTAGATCCCAAAAACATCCATCTCATTGGCCACAGTCTCGGGAGCCACATCGCAGGGTTCACTGGCAAGACGTTCTTGACCCTGATGAAATCCCGCGTTGGCAGGATCTCCAGCCTGGACCCGGCCGGCCCGTGCTTCTGTAACGTCGACCCCACGCTGAGGCTGTCCAAGGAGGATGCTGACTTCGTTGACGTCATACATACTGATGCAGGAGTCTATGGATTGAACCAAAAAGTTGGTAAGTTATTTTGTGATGCAATTATTGCCTTACTAGGAAAGTCTCCTGTACGTTTTACAGATAAACTTACACTTAAAACCGAAACTGCAGGCCAAACCAATAACTTATTCGTCTAAAACCAAACTCGTATATATTGTGCTGTGTGTTCAGTAGTTGAGGTGATGTTACGGCTTATCCTGAGTCCTAGTTATCAATGTCCCAGGCGACGCAGTGTCTATCATGATGTGTTGTCTTAGAAAAGCTTGGTGATTATTAGGAACCGTATCAGTTGACTGTGGACGCTGTGGTCTTCCTCGTTGTGCCTGACAACCGACACTATCATTGAACATAACAGTCGCTTTTAAAGTAGCAGATCTTCTTGTGAATACGTGAAGCTATTAACATAGAAATGTTTTTGGAGCTTTTCATCTTTGATTTAATAGAATGGTACCAGCATAGATATATGACATTTCTATGGGTATGGCAGCCTCTAAATCTAAATAGTATTTCGGTAAACATTTTCTATCTTATAAGCCGTCAGTCTATTTGTATTAAAAACTTTTCCAAATGCGCAGGACACGTAGATTTCTGGCCGAACGGTGGCGAGAAGCAGCCGGGCTGCTTGTTACAGACTTGCAGCCACAGCCGCGCTTGGGAGATCTATGCCCAGTCGGTGCTGGCCCCTGAGGCGTTCATAACAGTGAAGTGCGACAGCAACGACGACTTCAGGCACGGAATGTGTGACTACAATGATACGAGGTGAGATGTCGAGGACTTCAGGAGTTTTACTGATAAACATTTGAATTTGAACGTGGAAGGCATTCCACAGGTTACCCATCCGGTAAAACAAGTTGCAATTCTTTGAGCGAGAGTCAATAAACGCGTGTTGTTTAACACCACAAAAATTATTTCTTTTTCAGTGTTATGGGCTACGGCACTCCCGCCACCACGAGGGGCTCGTACTACTGTCAGACACTTGGCGAGGAGCCCTACACTATCGGTGCCACGGGGCTGAGGTATAAAGAGACCGCGGTGCTGAAGTCTGCCACCAATGCTGTTAAGGATATTTTATTTTCCGGGTGATGATGCTATAATTCTTATTACATAATTGTAACCCGCTTTAGTATTACCTACAGATGATTATAAATTTGATGTCTTCTGAAATGCTGAATGCTGTGTTTTGTTGCGGCAATATTGTTAGCGACGTATTATAGCTAGTTACATAGTTACGTATTATACACGATTGTAAGAGGTAAGAGGGGTGCGGGGGTGCGCGGAGCGCGACTCCCGAGTCCCCAACGCGCGGGCCCGAGTCAGTGCCCATCTAGCTACCCGAAACCGGCGACCGCCGCACGTGTCTTGCGCTCAGTGATTTTTTGCATGTGCCGCCATCTTTTAATAATAAACATAGTGTCTACTGCATTTAGGAGTTTTACTGCAAAACCACAACTCAGAAAGGTTACAAAGTGGTCCTTCGAGCCGGATCGCAAATGTTTAATACTCCGCCGCCAAGGAAAAACATGGCAAACTCCCGCAGTGCCCATCTAGCTACCCGCGACCGGCGACCGCCGCACGTGTCTTGCGCTCAGTGATTTTTTGCATGTGCCGCCATCTTTTAATAATAAACATAGTGTCTACTGCATTTCGGAGTTTTACTGCAAAACCACAACTCAGAAAGGTTACAAATATTATAATGTATCACATTATGACTTTAAGCAATCTGTCACTGGACATCCATTTGGTTGAACCGTGTAGTATCACCGTTACTACTTCACATCACACATAATCAGCCTATAATGTTCCCACTGCTGGGACACAGTCCTCCTCTCAATGAGAGCGAGTGGGCCGTAACTACTTAATTATGTGCTTATTTTTATTTTAGATTAGCTTCTGCCCGCGACTTCGTCCGCGTAAAATTTCACCCTCCCCCAATTCACCCTCTTAGGGGTGGAATTTTATAAAACCCTTTCTTATTTTATAACTACTCTTCACCAAGATCACACCTTCCAAATTTCATGTCTCTAGGACCAGCGGTTTAGGCTGTGTGTTGATATATCAGTCAGTCAGGACTTTAAATTTTATATAATTATGTATAGACTAATGTATTTGTTCAGTGAGAGCTATTCAAAGATTCTATATTCGTCTAAAATACAGTCATAATTCATTTTGTCGCATAAAGTGTGCGAGACTGTGGACGAGATCGTTTAATATTGCCATAAATATACTTGTACTAAGTAGTTAAGTCTTAGAAGTTGTATTATGTATTATGACAAAATAAATGGCTGTAATTATTATACTTACCTAGGTACTCGTAAGTAATGTATAAGTGAGTACACTTTATTTTTGTTAAATCCGAGGTACGGTAGGCTGTCATCAGAGATAACAGAAACAGTATAAGCTAGCCCCTGATTATGTTGAAACTCGCGGGGCAATTGCGTAAAACATTATATCAATCGGAATCGGTTTCATTTTGACAGTTCAACAACATTTATTGCGTTATTTACGTGTTGAGCAGACAAATTATTCGATGCAATGGATTAGCAATTTGCTTCAAAATGATTCAGATTCCGATTGATAGTGTGTTACGCAATTAGGGTGCAGGTCAAGGTCAAAGTGTTACCACTGGCGTGCAGCCGACTGTACATACCTATACCTTACTTAACTGTATCACGTGGTGTGCTATTTTCACAGCTATTCTATTTTTTTTTTAATTTGCAATGCACTGTGCCAAATACACGATAAACTTATTTTATATATACCGAAGTACCTATATATTTTGTGATGTGTACCTACCAATATCCAAAAGTTGTTGTTGTTTTAGTTATAATGTTCAAGAAGAAAATATATTTAAAGAAAATTGAAGTTTTTATGTTCGTTGCAATTATCCTGTTACCTGCACGTTACAGGAATTGATGGACGTTCGTGTGAGGTACCAAACTCGTAGCCAAATATATTCTTTATTATACAAAAGCAAATAATATCACATCGTCATCTTCAGTGTATTCCTGCTCACTCTGACACTTTCAAGTACAGTCAAAAAAAGAGATAAGTATGCAGGATCGTCGGAGTAGTTGAAATTTAGTAAGAAACCGATGGATGTTCTCGAATAAAATTTAATTTTATTAATAGAAAACAAACAGCTAATTGATCAAATTAATTTTTTTTTTGTTACTAAACTTCAACTATATCCGACGATCCTGCATACTTATTTCTTTTGTTGACTGTACATACATATCTTAACATTTATCTATAAAAAGTAGTAGGTAGCCTAATAACTGTATTACCTAGAAGTCATATTTGCTAAATATACATTGCATGTCGACCTAACGACGCGACGGGTCGACCTAACGACCTGTCGACTTAAAGATCTGTCGAGGTAACGAACTAACGACCTGTCGACCTACCTAATGTCGCTGATCTCCTTGACGATCTAATTGGTGAGTGAATTGAAGATGCTGGACTGAGCAACCGCGGGTGACAGCAATATCGCTGACAAAGACGATGTCTTCACGCACGCATTTACAACGTGTTTGTACACTTAGTTATCACAAGCAAAGCGCGCGTCGCTTTTTAAGAAAAAAAAGACGGGTTGCACTCCGGGAGTGCCGGCGGAAATGAAAACTTGAATATTAACGTTGAAAGAAATCAATTATTAATTGAATTAATTATATTACTAATTTTTTTTCACTATTTCTGCGTCACTTTTTTCATTAATAGATGCACTTTGTTCAATTTCCATATTTTAAACACGAATACACAGCAGTGTGGCTACTACACAGACGGTCGAGCCATCAGCTGTCCATCCATCCATCCACATTCACACCCACACCCACATCCACACCCACATCCACACCCACAACCACACCCACAGCCACACCCACACCCACACGCACACCCACACCCACACCCACACCAACACCCACACCCACACCCACACCCACACCTACACCCACACCCACACCTACACCCACACCCACACCCACACCCACACCCATCCATCCATCCATCCATCCATCCATCCATCCATTCATCCATCCATCCATCCATCCATTGTCGTGTGTCACTTGGTTCACTTCGGTTGGCGCCGCCGTAGAAAGAGAGGGGGATACTTAGTAGTTAGGAGTAGTAGTTCTCCCCTGTGTAGTCTCTCCTGACGGTCACGTGTCCTGACGCGATGTCCTGACGCGAGTTTAACATTTTTACCCAGTACAAAAAAGTGTGCAACGCCACTAAAGAAGTTTTCACTTCAAAAATACTGTGACAAGGGGTATCGTGTTACCCAGTAACTGGGTTGTGGAGGTCAGAGTCACCGCCATCGTACAATAGGACAACCAGACGTACTGCAGCATACCATTCGCAGTTGATTGATATTCCGACGATTCGTACTCAGCGC
This sequence comes from Amphipoea lucens, assembly GCA_947508005.1. Classification (NCBI taxonomy): domain Eukaryota; kingdom Metazoa; phylum Arthropoda; class Insecta; order Lepidoptera; family Noctuidae; genus Amphipoea; species Amphipoea lucens. The sequence continues at coordinate 19,223,168 of OX382375.1, forward strand.
TTCTCCTCCACTTTTATTATGCGCACAGCCAAAGTGTGGAACTCTCTGCCGGCATCTGTGTTCCCTCCCACATTTAACCCGTCTGCCTTTAAATCAAGAGTGTACAGGCATCTTCTGGGCACGCTCGTTCCATCATAGACCTCATCTATCCCTTTCCATCAGTCGTGAACGGGGTCAAAAGCGCGCCCATATAGCAAAAAAAATAAATAAAACAAAGAGTATTTTACATGGAGCGACTGCATCTGTCATCTGGTAGGCAGTCGCTTCATGCAAAATACTGGTATTCAGCTGCATTCGGTTAAACTGAAAGAAAGGCTGACAGATAGAGTCGGGGAGAGTGTACGGAAGTAAACTATAATAATAAGAACCTACAGAAAACCCGTATTTAATTTTCTAATTTAAATCTTCGTTTGTGTGTTCAGCAGGCTATGTTATTGTGTTACCATAGGTATTTTGCCAACAAGTGTAAATATTTTGCTCATTGTTCTTAAATTCCAGTACCTAATATGATTTGGAATGCCACTTGTTTGAAATATTTACTTACAATGGACCTTGAAAACATTTAGCGGTAATTTGTAGGTAAACACTTAATAGTGATTGCAGAGAGCTGCTTTTTAAAATGAATCGGTAAGCATACTATAGTATTGGATACTACTACCTGGCCCAGGAGCGCGGAGGATGCGGTTAGGTACTGAAAGGAGGGTCATTCTTTGGGACAGGTTTTTCAAGCGGCATGAAATCGAATATGAAGTCAGCAAGGCATTTTTTTTTTCGCGGATACCTTAAATCCTCTTTTAACTGGGACACTGATTATTATTCAATTATCTTTATAGTTAAATATCATTAAAAAATAAAATACCCCTATTATTTGATTTTCGTGGAGTGTCCCAAACCCCGATCTGGTCACTTAGTAAATTCTATATTTTAAACTAAACGCTTACCAAAAAAAAAACCCCAAAGTCCTAAGAAGTTTACAATGCTATGAAAAATTAGACCATAGTTCTGAAAGAACTACATTTCCTAAAAAAAAATTAAATGTAACTGTCCTGAGGTAAGTGCTGATTTGCGTGGATTATTATAATTTCACTAGCACATCTCTAAATTCGCGTCCCGATGATGCGTCATCCTAATTCAAGTTACAACTGGTCGCGCTCCGACAGCCGGGCACAGTGCTTGTGTGATGGTGCGTCAAGTTTTCAAAAAATAGATGGTAGAACTTCGTTGCGTGGGTTTGGTTTCTCAAAACTTTGATTTGCGTGGTACAATTATCTCCGGTGTCTGTAAATTTATTTATTTAATAAAATATTGTAACGAACAAATATAAGGTAACGTAGCTTATAATCAAAACACAGTTTATTTGCTTAAAAGGTTTTTGTATAGTTTTAGCATAAAGGATTTATTTTGATTTCCGTGGTCATGATTTGCGTGGTTTACGTGGTAGTTTTGACCAACGCAGATCAATTTCTGACCATCCAAATGAAATGAGACCGTATTGGTTTAAACACCTTCATACAAATAGGTACTAGGTACTGGAGTCCTTGTATATGTCTGGAGGCTCGTTCGCAATTTTCAATTTTCTCACCGGTTTGACTTTGTAGTCAAACCGGTGAGAAAATTGAAATAAAAATAAATTCCCAAAATAAAATGCATGTTTTGGTATTCTTTAATAATTATAACAACATCAAATTACTTACGAGCTAAATATTACTAGGTATTAAGCAGCGAAGCGAAAAGGGCTGCTGCCACGGAATAAATAAATTAAAAAAAATGCAAATTCGTGGACGATGCTGTGCGCCGACGCGGCGACGTAGCGCCGGTGTTGTTTGACGCACCTATTCGTATAACATTACGTTGCGACGTCGTAATAAGCGACGTTGCGTTGCGACACCTCATTGCCGCTAGACGTCACAACGTTTCTAACCCCTTCCATTATACAAACAAACAACATTGCAGTGCGTCGCACGGCATCACCCCTCCCCGCTTCGTCTCTCTGGTACCCTTGCCCGTTGCGTGTGCGTTGCGTAGCCGCACGTTATCGCAACGCACCGTGTGGTATATCATTTATATGATTTTGTATTCTAAGAAAGTAGTGAACGGTCCACAATAACGACTGTCAAATTACAAAGCTTTTTTGACACAATACTGTCAAACACAAAAAAATTACAGATTTTCATGACAGCCCAAGCTTTAGGCTGGTTTCACAGCTGTCCGGGAGACCCGTACGGATAGTACCCGCAGTGCTCTGAAACGATGATTCAGTACGATACGGTTGCTAGCAGGAGACAGACGCGCTGTACGGGCTCAACCCGGAGCGGGTCGTGTACGGATCAAGCCGCGTCGCTGTGAAACGATGTTCTAGCGCCTAACATGTGCTCCCGCTCCGGGCGCCTGTACTGACAGCCCATACGGATCACCCGGATAGCTGTGAAGCCAGCCATAGGAGTAATTGAGATCGGTCCCTCAGGATAACTGGCATTATTTTTCTAAATGTTGCACATCCGCAGTCTTCCTGTCAGCAGAATATACACAGAATTATTGACTTCTTAGATCAATTTCCAGTCAATCTACTGTCAAATGAATGTTAGCAGTTGGTACTTATAAAGTAACTTTAGGTACCTATTTGACGGCAGATTAAGGGCTTGTTTTCAGTTTCCTGAAAGGCACTATAAGTACTAGTTAAATTAAACAATAGGTATGACTGAATTTGTATGATATGCATAAGTAATAATTTAACTATATTCAGAGGTAGTGTAACAGACCATGTTGGTAAATATTGTACCTATCTAGCCTCGCTCAGCGCAGGACGGAGTAGCGGCGAAAAACAGCCGGTCTATCCTCACAGTTAAAACTTAAGTGAAGTGAGCCCTCTGACGTATGCATTAACCAGCTTAAGGCGAACGCGTCAGGGTATCCGCGAAATTGCAAAAAACGTAAGAAAATTTGAATTTCGCGGGCTACCCTGACGCATCCCCCTCCCCCTTAGTTAGCCGAGCGTGTTTCCAATGTTCCGGACGATTCCCTCGTTGTTGACGTACTGCACGCCGCTCACGCCCAGGCCGAACGGCACCTCGCCGGCTGTCTGCAGGAAGTAGGAGCCTCTCTTACCGGGCTGCGCCGCGTACCCCATCAGGCTGCGGACATAAATAAGCGATTACAATACTTATCCTGGTCAGAAAATATCAGGGTTTTAGAATTCGCTACTTCAAGCTACCAATACAGGGTGTAAAAACACTCATTACATAGCCGTCAACTACGCAATCTGTACATCAAACTAAGTAACTTTGTGCAAAAATAATTGCTGGGAAACGACTTTCATTATTGGTGTGAAAAAATTCCGTTTACTGCAGTGCGCAACGTAACGCGCGCAAAACATTGTGCTTATGGGTACATGCAGCGGTATAGGGGTCGTGGGGGTATTTAAAGTTGTGTTACAATAACATTAAAAACTTGTTTTCCTAAAAAATAAAGTCAGTAACATTTGTAAGTTTAGCCTTCAATATCTCCGTAACCAGATGGTCCAGAACAAAAAAAAAATAAATGACGGGAAGTACAAGTGGCTCTCGGTTAACTGTCTTTTTACACCCGTTATATGATCTCCGTTTCCTTCTGGTATTTATGATGCTACTTGTAAGTAAGTCGTTTAGAGGGCACTCTCAAGTTCTGTGACCTGAGAGTGTTACAGTACAATAGGGTCCAGCGAAGCCGACCAAAAGTGTTGCTACAATGCAACCATAATAAATAATACCAAATAAAGTGAATTCGGCAGCCTAACCTTGCATTTAGTTGAGTTTTGAACTTTACTAATCCATGATGAGCAGTCTGCATCATATTCATTGACGGTATCCGACTAGATTCCTTCATTAAATACCATACGCATGAAACATTATAAACAAACTGCTAAGAACTGAACACTTCCTCGAAAAAATACCCTGAATGGAAAGATCATGCGATTTTCCACATCTTACCTCAAATCATTAAAATTGCACCTTCCAGTCCTGAACCCCTGCCAGTCCTCACAGCTGACGGCGGTAAAAGCGCGCGGGTTGCTCACTGACTCGCTGAAGTACTCCCACGCTCTGCTGTGACTGCACGACGTTAGCTGCAGTAAGATGGGTAGGCAGCCAGGCTGGTTGGAGCCGGCGTTCGGCCAGAAGTCTGCGTGACCTGAAGATGGAATTTTGCTTGATAAAGAGAGGGACGTCTGATGTTGATAGATGGAGAGGGAGAGGAAGACCGGAGAAAAAATGGATGGAGTGACGGCGGACAGGGGAGAATTGGAAGAAATAACGTGTGTCGGCCCAAGTAAAGAAAATAGAAAGAAGTGGTACTAATGGTAAATCCGACCCCTACATTAACTACTTTGTTATGATATTGCAATGTTGCTTGTAGCGGTGTCTACAACGCCACATGCGAACAACGCGTCATACTGACGTCACGCAAATCCTGCATCGCGCAAGCAGAGTTTACCGCGCAACTAGCATAGATACAACAGCCCGACATGAATCATCAGGCAGTTGCCCGCCAGACACAACACCCGTCTGGTCGGAGGATCCTCCTTTTTCTATAGAGTATGAGTGAACTTTACACCCTGTTCCTCATACCTCTATAGCCCATTATTTACTGATCATATCTTGTATTGATAATACCACAATATCCACACGAAATAAAAATGTCCTGGAATAAAGTTGTGAACAGCGTGAACCACCTTCATTGTCCAACTCACCGATCTGTTCATTCATTCCAAAAACTCCAGCATCAGTATGTATAACGTCAACGAAGTCAGCGTCATTGATGTTCAGCCGGAAGGTAACGTTCACGTCAGAGAAGCAGGGCCCCGCGGGGTCCAGGCCGGAGATCCTGCCTACACGCTGGCCAGTCAGCTTCGTGAAGGTCTTGCCTGCGAAACCTGAGATGTGGCTGCCGAGGCTGTGGCCTATTAGGTGGATGTTGGATGGGTTGAGGCCAGCTATAAAGAATAATAAGGAAGTGAGGATGTACAATGTTCGTAAAAAATTTGTCTGGGTGTAGAAAATTGGTAAAAAACTTGTCTGGCCGTGTGAACTGTGGCAAAAAGTAAGCTCGGGTCTGTGTTTAATCTTTGCATAACTACTCCACATGAGAAGTTATCCTGTACTATACAGGGTGACAGGTCCTCTGGAATCATGTGTTGATTCCATATTCAGCACATGATTCTGCAGGAAGCTGCGTTGAAATTTATCGTGGGTTGTTAAAAGAATCTGCTGCTAGCTGACCGCGTAGGTATTGTACTTTGCTATGAAATAGCTGACCTTTTTAACCGACTTCTAAAAAGGAGGAGGTTCTTAACCGACTTCTAAAAAGGAGGAGGTTCTCAATTCAGATGTTTGTATTTTTTTTTAATGTTTGTTCGCGCATAACACCGTCGCTTGCCAACCGATTTGAAAAAATCTTTTTTTGTTGGAAAGGGTATACTTTCCAAATGGTCCCATGAAAATTTTATCGAAATCGGACAAGCGGTTTTTGAAAAATCAACAAAAAATCTACATTGTCTACCTTAACGATCTTTTCGTTATTTTACGAAAAATTTCTACGCTAGAATCTTCTTCTAGGTCTAGAATCATGTGCTGAATTCATGGTTACAGCTTGCGAGTCGATGTCAGCCAACCTGCATGTTGTTGGTGTGTTTACACGAATCTCACATGCAACACCTAGGACAACAGACTGAATTTATGCCTTATAAGTTCCTTTACGGATCGACCGATCAGGTTAAGCTGTACTTGCCGCGGTTGGTTCGTGGATGGGTATCTTCATATGCCAAGACACCTCCGTGCCTCGGAAAGCACGGTAAGCCGTTGGTCCCGGCTGTCATTTGTGGATCTTTGACAGTCGTTACGGGTCGTCAGAAGCCCGAAAGTCTGACAACCAGTCTTACCAAGAGGTATCGTATTACCCAGTAACTGGGTTGTGCAGGTCAGATAGGCAGTCGCTCCTTGTAAAATACTGGTAATCAGCTGCACCCAATTAGACTGGAAGCCGACCCCAACTTAGTTGGGAAAAGGCAGATGATGAGGTTTCTTCACGGGAATCGAACCCTCGACCCATAGCAAAAAGCCAACGCTTAACCAGTGAGCTTACCAACATTGCATTATTTTGACGACCCATATTGAGTAAGGCCCATACTTTGGCTCCGTTTGAAAACTCACCAGAAACCAAAGACGCCATCACCTTCCCCAACTCCACGCCGATGAACCGGACCATGGTGGTGGAGCGCAGGTACATCCAGCCGATCAGAGAGCTCGCGTCCAGTGCCACGACGTTGAAATCACCTGAAAACAAATTGACTTGGTGATCACAAGCAGGACGGTAGGTTTTGGAAAAATCTAGCATACAATAGTCATGAATTTCTAGATGTGGTGTTTGTCAAAATTATTATATTCTATTTTTGACGTTCAAAAGAATAAATGATTTTTCAATGTTTACTAATTATTTGAATTTTTTTTTATTAAATTATTTTCCAATGTTTGAACAGCAGTCGCTCCCCGGGTCAGGATTGTATAACTTCTGTGCGTCACACAACGCAAAATATTATATTTCTGTGCGTCATGAACATTATTTTGCCATGAACTTTTTTTATTTAAATTACACACATCAAAAGTGTCTAGGGATCAACATATATTTTTGCAATAACTTTTCTCCTGATTGATATTAATTAAAATTTTCTTTAAGGATTCATCAAATAAAGTGTTTTCGTTTGTCACAGTAACGATAAACCAAGTCACCTTTGCATTAATAAAGAAATTTGCCATTTTCCTAATAAAGGGATTTTTGACATTTGAACCACTAACACAAAAGTTCGAAAAAAAGACTGAAATAACAGTTTTCTTTAAAATTTTATTGGGTAACTTAAACAATTAATAATCCGTGTTTCTACCGCGAACACTAACAACACAAGAACATCGGTTTGGCATACTCAAAATGAGTTCATCCAAATCACGCTGTGGAATGGCCGCCCATGTTCGTTGCAACAACAAAAAAAGGTCTTCTTGCGACTGGATACCCTCCATATTCGGCAGAGCTCTTCTCTGTAGCATATCCCATGCATGCTCAATCGGGTTCAAGTCTGGCGACTGAGCAGGCCAGGGCAGGACATTGATGTTAGCTGCGGCGAGAGTCTGTCTTACAACTCTTGCGGTGTGCGGTCGTGCATTATCATGCATTAACTGAAATAAGGGACCGATTTGCACTTGTAGAGGAACGATGACGTCTGATACAATCGTCTCAGCATAAATTTGAGCGTTGAGGTTGCCTCTGATCCAAATCAACTCAGTTCTTCCGCCGATCCAAATACCCGCCCATACCATGATGGTTCCACCACTATAAGGATGGACTTCCTGGCAGGATTTTAATCGCTGTTGGCGTCCAGGGGTTCTCCAGTGTCGTATACGTCTTGTATCCGGTCTCATACCAAAACGAGACTCATCAGAAAAGCACACGAAACGCCATTGTTCTTCTGCCCAATTTCTGTGTTCAAGAGCCCATTGATATCGAATCCTACGATTGTGCATTGCTATAGGTGGTACCCGTAGCGGTCTTCGGGAATGAAGGTTCACTTCATGCAAGCGGTTTCTGACTGTTTGGTCGCTAATTAAGTTCCCTGAAGAGTGATGAAGCCTCACGGCTAACATCATGGCGGTTATTGTTGGAGCTCTTCGAGTTAAGATTTGAATCTATCGGTCTTGTCTCCGTGTGGTGCAGCGATACCGTCCTCCATGGCGCTCAGCCACGGTACCAGTGCTTCGGTAACGTGTCCAAAGTCGACTGATAACACTCTGACTTGTATTCAGAGCTAAAGCCACAGTACGTTGCCGGGAACCAGCTTCTATCATTCCCACGGCTCTGAGCATTACTTCCCTGCTTAAATGACGTCGCCGCTCCATAATAACGTTGGTTTTAATCAGTAGTAGGGAAACAGTAGCACTAATAATGTCTTCAATGCGTTGTATGTTTTTATAGGGAAAATATTGACAGCTGATTTTCATCTTTTACTCGAATTTGATTCACAGTTCCTGATTCAAATTATGAAATGCACCAAAAAGGATCCATATAAATTTATAAAATCATAAATTTATTACAAAGCCACATCTCAATCTCAAGAAATCCGCATAAAAATGCTTGATCCCTAGACACTTTTGATGTGTGTAGTTCCATTTCAATACTGTATATCCACATTCATACATTAATCTCTTTTGTCCGCAGTTCTGACTATGGTGAGAACTGCGGTTTTAGCGCCGCATCCTTGTAAGGTCAAGTATGACCCTATACTGTTCATGTCGCATGCAACGTGTTAACTGGCTCCCTTGACACTCGGACAGCAATTCTTGCTACGCGGCAGAAATATCATTGTTTGAACTAAGAGATTTAGCATAACTCTCGATCCCGTGGGAATATCGGGGTAAAAAGTATCCTATGTCCTTTCCCGGGACTCAAACTATCTCTATACCAAATTTCATCTAAATCGGTTCAGTGGTTTAGGCGTGAAAAGGTAACATACAGACAGATAGACAGACAAACAGAATTACTTTCGAATTTATAATATTAAGTACCTATGGATGTTAGTCTTAGAACGTGTCCTAACCGAAAACGACTGTCGTCACCGCGGTGTTTGTTTAAATTTAATGAATATGACGTACTCTCGCGATCAATAACGATCGCGTATTCGCGCGACAGCCATTTTTATGTAGAACACATGTACGGCTGCTGCGTTTTCCTGCTTGTTAAAATAACAATTCGATGGTATGTACAATTAATTCGATTCATCATTTACCTTGATTCAGGAAAGCAGTACTAAGGCTCGTGAAGCTCCCCTTCGAAGGGTTGTCGGTGAAGCCGTGGAGGTAGATCTTGAGGGGCCTCTGAGGGTTGAACCAGCCCGACCGGGGGATCAGCGCCGCGGCCGCCGTCAGCTTGTATGAGACGTTCACTATTCTGGGAAACGATGAGAATACTTTATAATAGGTAGTATCGTCTTCGTAAAGAAAAATTCATTGTTTTTGGAACGAAATTCTTTAATGCGACATGCGGCAGGAATCATCACGTAACGAAAAAGCGTTATGCCCCCTCCGTGCGACTTTTTCTCTACACACACAACACAGGCAGACAGAGAGACAGAAATATAGTTTTCATGGTTATCGAGGACGCAAAATCCAAAATGACCGCTGACAAAATTTTCAAGTTTTTCAACATGGGTGTCGCTTTCATGGTTGTCGAGCGTGCTAAAGCCGATAGTGAGGACAAAATGAAAATCCAAGATGACGACAATTTTATGAGAGCTTTTAAAAACTCATCTTATCTTAAAAACGCGTATTAAATTCACACTTTCTCTCTTTCTCTATCTCTTTCTATTATATACGAGTGTGTGTGCGTGCGAGCATCGAGTAAGGAACTTATGCCCTGACAGCGGCCGCACACGTTTTTTTCTTTTTATTTAATTGTTGGATAGAAAACCTCGTATCTAATACATATTTAGTACAAACGTCTACAGCTCTAAGATGCTTCTATTGCCTTCTATTGATGATAATGAGAGCCTCGGGAAACGTCCATGACTAACAACGTAAGCCAGTGAACTCACCTGGTGACAAAGTCAAGTTTCAGCTCATTCATATTAGGTTCGGAGTTATTGTATGAGTCGTAGTCAACTCCCAATAGTTTCTTCACATGCCTACCTGGGAAAAGATAATAAATAAATACATTACTTATCTGGACTTAAATTACACAAGATACGATAAAATTGGACTTTTTTCGGGTCCGGACCCGTGCTTCACCTAGTTTCTCCACCTGGGTGAAGCACGGGGACTACGGTCCCGTGATCGGGTCCCGTGCTCCAACTGATGATGTTATTGTACAGTGATGCAGTAAATTGTCTTCCCTCCATAAAAAAATGGTTTATGTGGCTCAGGATCAGCACATTTTGGACGTCAAAAGTCCACCATGGATTAACTGAAAAGAAACGACGTAACAAACTCCTCTGTAAAATCTGTCGGTTATACTCATAGATAGGTATACTAAATAAGGTTATGCTTCTTCTTCACATGCGTAAAAAACTAAAACTAAACTTAACGGGGGAGATTAGTCCCACTATGCTCTACCCCGTATGCATGCGTTAATGTTAATGTTGACGCCTGCGATCTGTGTCAAAATGCGCCTTAATTAAAAATAAACGCATTAAAATATATTGGTCCTTTCTGGGTAATGTATTATAGTTATCGTGTTAATTTACACATGACGACGCAGGTGGAGTAGTATAATTAAGAATTTTGATATGGTAGAGAGAGTGAATAATTCTTTTCTTTCTGAGTGAATGTTCAGATGGTGTTCTCTATTATTTATGTTTATAATGAGAAATTAGAGTTTCTAAGATGAAAAAAACATCTTTGAAAGAAGTTTTGAAGTCGTGTTTGTATTCGACATCTTCCTATTTTATTTATTTTTTCTTTTATTTAGGTATAAATAAAGTCAACTTTGCATTTAATTTCCAAGTTAATTAAGTAGATAATTTAAAGCTTGCTATGCCTTCTGTAATTAAAGGAGTTCACTAGACTAAAACTTAACGATAAGACCACCCATTGTATCACGCCATGTAGGTAACAATTTTACTATTTATTTATTTGTAATATTTGTATGTTACTAATATTATAAATTAGAAAGTGAGTTTCACGCTAAAACGGCTGAACGGATTGATAAACCGATTATATTTGGCACACAGACCATGACCTGGCTAAGGACTTAGGCTTCTTTTCGTCCTGGATTGCAGACAAAGTCACGCCCAACAGCTAGTTCTCTATAAATTATGATGTATTTTTGTGTACAGTCGAACAAGCTATTCGGTATACAGGCAAAAATATTCATCTTTCCACTACACAGCCAGTATTTAATTTTAATTTTTGTGCGTTATAACTTTTTCAGCTTATGGCGTCCTTAATTAAATAGAGTGGTATAAAAGAATTGACTAACTCAGCACACCATTGTTTAAAAGTAGTTGCAAGTTGGCTGCCTGTATACCAAATAGCTTGTTCGACCGTACATCTTTTGTCGGAGTTCCTCAATAAATAAATACTTAATCTATATATATAAATGAAACCCGTTTTCCGTTGTCACGACTTGACATGAAAACGGCTTGACCGATTTCGATGAAATTTGGTATAGAGATAGTTTGAGTCCCGGGAAAGGACATAGGATAGTTTTTATCCCGATATTCCCACGGGATCGACATTTACGCGGGTGAAACCGCGGGGCGCAGCTAGTTTTAAATAAAAGACTTACATTGACTAAACCCGACCGACACGATGGTCTTCTCAATGGGGTCAACGATGGCGGAGATCTCCTTGGTGACGTGATTCTTAATTGAATTGAAGACGCCTGACTGCGCAGCCACCGTGGACAGCCATATTACTGTTACGATGAGGATCAGGCGCGACATGTTTATAGGAACCTGGGGGAGTGAAGGGCATGTTTAGTAAATCATCAGGAGTGAACAGGATGTGGTACCCCTCCGCCCCCCCCCCCCCCCCTACCCTGTCAGATTTAGTATAAGAGTTCGTCGAACGTAAACTCTGTGCAAAAGTGATGCTAGTGCAGCGTCTAGGCGACTTCAACCAGCGTTAAATACGAAGTATACGACTCTGACATCATCATTTGCCTAGCCTTTTCCTAACTATTTTGGGGTCGGCTTCCAGTCTAGGATGCAGCTTAATACCAGTATTTTACTTGGAGCGACTGCCTATAAGACCTCCACAACCCAGTTACTGAATAACGCGATACCCCTTGGTAACATTTTAGGACTTCCTAACTACATGCTATAGGAATATATTTTAAAAAGGAATATTAAAAACCTCCTCGATTTCTTGAAAATTGAGGTCTTTACACGACCTCTCCTCCTGGATCTGTGGAAGAATATACCTACCTCACTTCAGAAGATTTATGACAGCTGAACTGCAAGAATTCAACTTAGTTATTCAGGGTTCTAGAATCTAGTTTTCCACAGTTACTTCTTGTTCCAAATAGTTCGACTGACAAAGAAGAAGATACAACCAAATATTTATAGGTACCGGCTCTTATAAACAATGAATTCCTTATCACCTTGGACTTGGTCATAAATTGAAATAGTCTGTAATTAAAAGGTAAATTAAAGAATGGGTAAATAGGTACTTGCTGTGGGAAACGAAAAAAAACGAGTTCAATTGTTTCGTTACTTATAGAGATAAGTAATGTTTATGAATTAAATTTACACATAGGCAGTGCAGAAAACAACAAAATTCTATCGGTGTAGGCCTATCAATGTCCTACTTAGTCTTGAAAGCAAGTACCGATTAAAAACTGTATCATTTTCTTTTACAAATATTCCTACTGACTTAGCACTTAATATGTCGGATGTTACACATCAGACCGGACACAAATTAAGTATTCTGATCTACTTAAAAATGGTATCTATCTACACGAATAATAAACCCTTCATTTCAGGATTGGGCTTCGTAATCATCCCCAAAAACAGAGGGGCAAATCTCGTTATTTTAAGAACGTTCACAGTCTGATCTCAGTCTCGATCTGTCAAAAATAACTGTAATTTCCCTACATTTTCGGTCAGTTTTTGACATTGATTGTCGCTGAGATGAGTTTGTGACTAGATTTTGAACGTTTTATTACGGGAATTCGCCTTCTAGATTCTAATTCAAAGCAATTTCAACTGAACCAATTACAGGCACATTTTAGTCAGTCAGGCAGAAAGATTAAGCTAGTTCCAAAGCGTCGTAGGTTTCTATGGAGAAGATCGCACAAGAAGCTTCATGGACACTCTTTTAAATCACAATTTTGAAAACCAAACTTCATTACCTTTCGATATTTTGCTCCAATTTGAATGGTCACTTTATGAGCACAGACCTAACGAACTGTTCTCGACACACTGACCGGAAACAGGTCGACGATGTAGTTATTTAATATCTCGTTTGTAAAGGAAAATATCGCGATTTTTATATGCTAATATTATGTATCTTTTTATAAGAGGTATGTGATTATAATGAGCAGCTTTGACCTGCGGTGATGGTCGATGTCGAGTCTTGGCGTAGTTGCGGATTTCTGAAGGACAAATTGTGCCTTGAGTCAGTCTGATAGGGTCTAAACAAAAGTAGCTACTGACTACTACTTACTAGAATTTTAGGGCAGGTAGGGTGGGCACCCTACCTGGCTCAGGCGCCCTAAAAATTCAGCGTTTTGTTTTTTTTGTGGCCAAGGAACTAATAATTTTCTGCCGACAGACGATGTCTGCGATCGTGACTTACCTATAGGTACCCTTAAAAATATAACAGTCCAGCTATCTGGATACTTGCCATGCCTCCTGAGCTGCAGCGACTGCACATCCCTCGTAATCAGCCGGGCTGGCTGCCTGCACCTCCGCTAAGATCTTACCGTTGGCCGGGCTGAATGATTTGTTTAACTGAGGAACAGTTTTTAATGCTGTTTAAGGCTGGGTTTCTTCAAGTTTTCAGAACCTTGTTGTCGCAGGAAGATGTGATGGGGCAAAGGAAAATCCTTGCAAAGAATAAGTATGTCGTAGGTAGGTTATACATACTTGTAAATACACATTCTCATTTACAAAAAAAAAAAAAGGTAATTATGATCTAGCGCATGTTATGTTGAATTACTGCCTATTGTTCCCAACAACACAGTCTGAAGATAAAATTGAACACTCGCGATAAAAAGGTATTTTTAATAACGTAAGCGCAGTGTTTATAACTGAAGACCTTGATCTTAATTTAATGTTTATAATTATTATTGATATGCAAAAGCAATAACTTTAAAATAATACCTACGTAGGTAATACAAGAGTTTAATCAGCGGTTTGGCACTGTAGAATATCTTTGTAGAGTCTATACAGGGTGGCAGTGACATCGACACGCAATCTGTTGCCATGGACACGGAACATGATTCGGAAGTAATATGAAACCCTTCAGCGTCGAAAGTTTTCATCGGCTATTAAAAATAAAATTAGCTGTTCAAACGAATTAAACCCTCGGGCTATGGGGTCCGAGTGCTCGTGGTTTTTTAAGGAAATTTTGAAACGGCTGTTTGACACTTCCCGTGACCCAAGGGCTGGCTTTTACCTTGGGCAAAGGCTAAACATTGCAATACAACGTGGATTACCACGTTGTATGGCAATATTTAGAGAGACTTGACGGCATTAGCCGCCAGTCTCTGGGGTTCATTACCAGTCGACAGCGATGCGGATGAATTTTTCGACGTTATATTTTAGTTTCTGTATAGTTTTAGTTAGTTAGGATTTATTTTTGTTATTTTTATTAATTAATTAGGTATTAGTTATTATTTGCTTATAGATCTTATTGAAGAGCAGTGGTGGCCCAGTGATAACGGCCGCGACTTACGAGTTGTAGGTCGTAGGTTCGAACCCAGACAGGCGCTTTACTTTGTGTAAATTATTTCATCACCACTGCTCTCAAAAACGGTGAAGGAAAACATCGTGAGGAAACCGGCATGTCATAGAAACAAAAATTCGAAGACATGTGACATCTACCAACCCGCACTGGCCCCGCGTGGTGGATTACTGCCCACTCCCTCTCACAGAGAGGAGGCCTGTGTCCCAGCAGTGGGAACATTATAGGCTGATTATGATGATGATGATGATGAGATCTTATTAAACTGTGATATATGAAAATATTATTGGGATTTGAGCGGTAAAGTGGATAACCAAAGGAACGCTCAAGAAGTTAAGGTCTATTCAAACCTAAGCGGTATTCGCTGCCGCTGTGGCACAGAATACTTAATAGGCTGTGGGTAGAGGTACCCGTGCGAGTTTCGCCCAGGTATTTAGTAGGTATCAAGTTCCGCGGCTAGAGCGTCCTGAGCGGTATTCGCTGCCGCTGTGGGTAGAGGTACACACCGCGCGGGTTTCGCTCAGGTATTTAGTATCAAGTTCCGCGGCTAGAGAGGAATAGTTGGTTCGCTTGTTGGGCGAAACCTCGAAATCGGTATTCTACCCACAAGGATAGCGAAACCCACTTTAAATGTGAACAGTAATATTACCGCATACCCATTCGGTTTTCTCTACTGCAGACGGTAGCGAATACTGCTTAGGTTTGAATAGGCCTTTAAGGACACTCTTCTAAGAACGTTTCTTTGTAGCTAAGTACAGTCAACAGCAAAAGTAGATAATGAAAATCAGAAATTCAATACTATAACGAACGGAGTTCGCGTCAGAACTGTGTGGCGTCGAAGTGATTCAAAAATTATGTGATTGTAAATTATACTGACGCGAACTCCGTTCATTATAGTATTGAATTTCTGATTTTCATCATCTACTTTTGCTGTTGACTGTACAACGGTTAAGGTAGCTTCCCTTACTGCATCGTCTCAACTTCCATCCTGTATAATTCCAATTTGTCAAGGAATCATGACAAAGGCCCTTGCAATTCTTGTTCTAAGTCTTGATACCTTTCTAATGATATCTCATTTATTCCTATTGGAGCGGGTACCAGCTTCCATAAATTTCGTTGCATCATCCGTTAATTTTAGTTTTCTAGATAAGTACCACCATTGAATTTGTTTTTCATTGAAAGTGTCGTGTTATTCTCAAAACCTAATTCGATATTCGCCCTTGCGATAAGGAACTAGACGCCAATAGCATCATTATAATACAACTAGTAATAGACCAAGGATACCCTCTAGGTATAATGAATAAATGAATTAAGTTTAGGTAGGTAATGTCGAACACGGAGGTCAATAAAACTGGTAGTCTATTTACATAGACAAGGTCTTGACCTTGAACAAGAATAACCGGAAGTTAACCCTTGCTCGTGAGATTATGGAATTATGGAATACATTAATAGCTTTATTCATTTGTGTATCGACTGTAATCGAATCATGTCATGTCGCAGTGTAGCAGTAGTCACTCTGAATGAACCGATACTACTCTGCTCAGTAGGTTCACCGAGCTCCATGTGTTGCGAGGCCGATGAGCATACTGTGCAGAGATAGACGGTGTGTTTAGTTTCTTCTTTTTAACCGACTTCTAAAAAGGAGGAGGTTCTCAATTCGGATGTTTGTATTTTGTTTTTTTTTTTATGTTTGTTCGCGCATAACTCCGTCGCTTGCCAACCGATTTGAAAAATTCTTTTTTTGTTGGAAAGGGATACTTCCCAAATGGTCCCATGAAAATTTTATCGAAATCGGACAAGCGGTTTGTGAAAAATCAACAAAAATCTAAAAATGTATCTACATTGTCTAAATTAACGATCTTTTCATTTACACTTTTTAGTTGTACCTACCCCACAAAAAAGGGGTAGGTACAACCAAAAAGTGAAAAATAAAAACTTTTTTTTACAAAAAAAAAACAACCGACTTAAAAAAAAAACACTACAAAGTGATAAATAACTTTAATTTCGGAAGTCGGTGTCAAAAAAAAAACGAAAATGCGGAACCAACGACACCCACTTCCGAAATTAAAGTTATTTATCACTTTGTAGTGTTTTTTTTTTGAAGTCGGTTGTTTTTTTTTTTGTAAAAAAAAGTTTTTATTTACTTAACTACTAATATTAGTTTTAAGCTAAATTCTTGTTACTAACAACCTTGCCTTGCCTATGGACTTTTTTGTCTGAAATATTTTTTTTATTTTTTATTCATTCTCATTATTTTAGAAAAGAAAGAAAGAATAACATTTAATTGGCTACAAACTTTTTCAGGACATCTACCATAGACATCTACCAAGCAGTCCAACTTACCACATAGGTACTCGTCCGCTGGCTGAAGCGGCATAGGCCATAGGCGATAGCGGTATGATGGCCGAGAGTGAAGACTGGCAGATCAGCTGCCCATTTTGGTGAGATGACATCTACAGGTACTAATAATAAAGCTGAAGAGTTTGCTTCTTTGTTTGAACGTGCTCTGGAACTACCAGTCGGATTTGTGTTTTTTTCTGACATCGCTCTTAGGACATTTAGGAGCCGAGAAAGAAAGTCAAAAAAAGCGCTAACGATAGCGCGGACGGGCGATGCGACGCGACGGAGTGGGTCGGGGGAATAAATTCGTAGCACATGTATCAAATCGGAAAGGGATCGGCACCGTATCGCCTTTCGCGTCGCGTCGCCGTCAAACAAGCGTCAACCTAACGTAAGCACGTAACCAAAGCGGATCAGAAGCTCCGATACGTCGACTCGGCTACGGCTAGGCGACGACGCCGAGCTTACGGCTCGCCGACCGCTAGTTGATGGTGCAGCAGGCAGGCCGGAGGGGTGAGAGGGGCAAGGCTGCACGAAGAGACGTAAGCTCGGGTACGGAGAGACGTAAGCGCGGGGACAACGAGCCGTAAGCGCGGGGACGACGAGCCGTAACGCACCGCACCACGGTTTGTGAGCTTGTCCCGAGGCGAGGCGATTACGTTACGATTCCGATTAGTGTGCGTTGCAGTAGGGAGTTTTATACAAAGAATACTGAACGCCTCGAGTTGATACGGTGCCGATCCCTTTCCGGTTTGATACGTGTGCTACGACCTCAAGTTTCACGCGGACAGAAGCTGTATTAATAATAATATGATAATGAGTCAGTTTTTTTTTAGACTTAAGTCAATGCAGTTTTTTTTTAACTTTAATTTTATTAATTTTACGAAGATTTGGCTTTGTTGTACGCGCTATGCGAATGTCGTGTACACCTGTAAAATTGTTACTTATATAACATAAGAAATTATTACCTTTTAATTAATAAATGTGTAGGTACAATGTTATGCTGTTGGCATATCTATTCTAATAAATAAATGATAGTGAGAGATACGGAACGCACAGGACCATTTTTAGAGGCGTAACAGAAAAGAGGCCCTGGGGCCTGGGACCTGGGGCAACGCGTGAATAGTGGCAAATAAATGCCCATAATACAAATAGCTCCTTGTTTAGCAATGGTAATTAAATACGTTTACGCTAAAAGTAGTTTGCTATAATTAAGTCTATCTTCGCATTGAACTTGAGAAACCGGTTCATGTAATTAATTTGTAGTGTCACGCACACCCGTTGAACAGACGCTATGAATGAGCAATCGTGTGATGTCGTCAGATCCTCGATTACGGTAATTATAAGGCTATAATTTACTGCAGGGCAAAGGCCTCTCATTCAGACAAGGAATAATAAAAGCATTGATAAACCCTTACCCCCTTACTTACTAATAAACATTGTATAGCGTCTGTATAGTTACGCAACGACAACTTTTTTAATATGGAGCCGCCGGGAATAAAATCATGGAGCGCCTGGGAATAAGCCTTCCCTAAAACAGCTTCAGTCCATAGGATATAAAAACGGAATTGATCTGAATGGAATTTCCTTATGTTAGTATCGGAATAAGTTCAGGAAGTAAAAAGTAAGGACAGCTTTAATTAATCACTTTTGAGAAATACTGACTTCATTATTGGTTTTAAGGCTTTTGACTACGTCATGTTTCCATTATACTTCGGGGATATTTTTTGTCAACATTGATACAAAATTCGGCAAAGCCAGCAGTAGAAGTAGCTTCATCTGGAGGTGTTTATGAGTGGTCATTATCAAAAAGCGACCAAAATATTAACCTTTTGAACGCCAATCACTTGTATACAAGTTCGAGATTTTCGTGCCCTCAGCGCCACTACTTGATTAGAAGTAATAATAGTATAAAATAAATTTACGACTTTTACAAGACCTTTTATTTTGTTTTTATGGAAAATTGCCCTGTTATAAGCCATATTTTTAACTTTTTCACACATAATAAGTTCTTGTTTGTTTTATATTCAATAGAAACAAAAACGCCAGAAAATATTTTAATGCCCCCAACGCCAATCACTTGATATAAAGTAAGCCAGTGATGGGACACGATGAAGACCTCGCTATATTTCATCTCGCCGAAACGATCATAAATACTATTATTGCAAGAAAATGACGTGAATAAATAATATTTTATAAATATTGTAAACTATAAACTACGTTTTATTCACCTAAATCAAGAATAAATAGGTTTTCTAATCATTATCGATAGTGAAACACCGTTTGAAAAACCCATCCTTACAAAGTGGCTAGTTGTCAGTGCGCACAACGCCACGAACTTGTATAGAAGTAAATTTGTGACGTCATAAGCGGATCGGGTTTCAAGGTCATAGTGACTGTGCATTTTAGTGTAGTGCAATGTTTACATTTTGTTTCTTTTTGAGTAGATTCAGGCTAAAATTTCCATTATGGACCGTTGATTTAGAAGTTCATTTTTTTTTTGTAGATAGTACTCATAAATAGAAAGCTTTTTACAAATTTTCAAGCTGCGGAATATCACGGTTTACGAGATATAATTTTTTTAAATTTCCATACAAATTGGAAAATAGCACGCCATTTGCAAATTTTTAGGTTGGATAAATTGTCATAGTAGACGTCAAAGTTGTCATTTCACGTTCCGTTGACGGTAGAGGTGTATTTAATTCAATTTTATGTCATATTTTTTATTTAAATTTTATTTTATTTTCACATATTCACATTTAAATTTGGTGTGTAATTAATGTGCACAATAACCGTGCTGTATTATGCAATTACATTGACATTTTTACACAAAAAAATAAAGAATTTTTGTTTACACTGTGGAACGGAACGTTAAGCGACGCCATTTTGTTTTATAGCGTCTTTTTATCTGTTAGCCATCAGTGTCAGTCAGTCATCGTTTGTCATTCGTTTGTTACCCTCGCAGTGATCGTTTTTGACAGCCACGGCGTCTCCGAAGCCCTATATTTCTTGTGTTTTATTCTCATTATATGAATATCCAAAAAATATCCCAAACCGAATCAGAGCACCCCACTTTCCACGTGGTCTTGTATGCCCTACCCCTAGAGTGTATATAAAAAACCGGAGGCGCGGAGGGAGAGCAGCCTTCGCCCGCTGTGACGAAGACGGAGCCGAGCATGAGTGACCGTGCTTCGGCACGCAAGGGCGGAAGGGCTGCTCTTCCTGCAGCGCCGGAGATAAGGCGGAGTCAAACTAGGGAGGGAAAAGGAAGCTCTCCCCCCAGTTTGACTAAATAGCGCTATTCTAACCTAAAAACTTTAACCATGGATATCTCCATAACCATGGGGTTCCGCGGGGTAGGGACGGTACAGGGGGTAGGCCCCCTCCCCCCCTTTCCTTCCCACCCCTCCCCACGCCATAAATCGATGGTCCATAATGGAAATTGTAACCTAATTAAAAAAAAAACACGTAGAAAACCACGTATCTAGCTACTATTGATTATATTTGGTTCAATTTATTGTAAGTAAACGAAATAAATTATGCATGAAGCGGTTGAGGTTATGCACGTGTAACTCGACCACAGTGAATAGAAAAAAGAAAAATACCATAGGCATCGACATCTAGACATCCTTATATCGAAAAAGATTTTGACGTGGCTCGAGCGCCAACGACTTGATATGAAGTAGAAGGATTACATTTGGAGACAAATAGGGATGTGCCTTCTAGAACACACGTCTAATAAATTTACAATTTTTTTCTTTTATTATGGGAAATATATCCAGGTTTTCATATCGATTTTTTTATGAAATAAAACAAAATATGAAAATACGGTATCAGTTTTTATTTAGCTTCGTAAATTGGTGAATAAATATTAATTTCAACTTACAATATTATTTGTCGATAGGACATTAATCCCATCCCTACGTTTTACTATAGATACGTTATACATTTGTAGCGTGGCGCTGGAGGACACATCGCGTATTATATAGATGGGCGTCGAAAAGGTTAATTTTTTTAAATACTTTAGTGTAAACACCTTTTTTTTTATTGCTGAATGAGCCCGCTCTTGACCTCGATCACGCCTGATTGAAAGCGATGGATGAGGTCTATGATGGAACGAGCGTGCCCAGAAGATGCCTAACGCACTGGAACTCCCACGCATCGACGAAACACAGCAGGCTGCTTAACGCTGGACTCCGGTGGGAAACCTGGAGGTCGTTAGCCCTACCACCACAAGGAAGAATTGGCCGGTCAAATAAGGAGTTGGGTGTGACTGTCCAAGATGCGCCGAGCGCTCGGTTCAGTTGAGTAACTGACGGAACAAACTGCGCTACACGAGGAGGCTTCTTCCTTCATGCATCCCATCTTGTACACCTTTAAGACCTCCTTGCCGTGCTTGTTGCCCCCTTTAATATTTAACTTTATTATTAATAGTTCTTACAGCGGTCATAGTAGCCCACATTCTGCAATACTTTCAAGTAGGTAGCTACCTATTGCAGTTCAAAAGATACAGCCCTGTGACAGACGGACGGACAGCGGAGCCTTAGTAATAGGATCCCGTTGGCATCCTGTTGGTACGGAACCCTAAAAACGATTCCTTTCTTTATTTTTACTGGCGCGTTCGTTTTTGCAGTTGCCCGCAGGCGCATGTGTTTTCATCAGGAATTTCTTAGTAATAGCCGAGGTCTGGATGCCTACTAGATTCGCCCACTATTATAAGGGACTTCAACATAAATAGCGAAGTGCGGGTGTACCTCAGTGCTTGAGTACCTACCCCTTCAGGGAAGAGGCGTGATGTTTTATCTGTTATTCTCAAGTTTGTCTTTTTCGGTGACTTGCTCGAGTCGAGACGCTAGGAATCTAAGAGATAAATCTAAATAACCGCAAGGAGGGAATCAAAGACCAAATAAAACTCGTTTTTAAAACAAAGCATTGTTTATTTGTAATACCTAACTCTCCTCGATACCACTTACGGAGCAGGGCCACTCGATACAAAAATAAACATCTACAATAAATATAATAACACCCCACTTGCATCCATTGTGACGAGACAAAAACTATTGAAAGAAAGAGAAAAATAGTTACTATGGCAACACCATTTTTTTTTTTATTGATTAGTGACGATGGCAACACCTTTCTTGTTTATCGGTAGATGTTAACGTGTTCAAATTGTGCCAATAAAGTAGACCTTTATATTCACCTTATTTTTAAATCTGTCCGCCAGTCTATCCGACTGATAATATGTTGCTTGTGACTAAGGTATAACATATAAAATTCACGTGCTTTTACTTCGTGATGTCTTAGGGATTTCCAAGTGTAAGTATTTTTAACTCAATACGAGTACGTAATTATTACGTATCGAAAGCAAGGATAAGTTAGACTAAAAACTCTGTCTCATAACAACGGATATAAGCAGAGTTGTAGATTAACACAAGACAGAATATCGCATACAGAATGAGAAACAAATGTCGATAATTACCCCACTATCATCGGTGTTTAGTTTGTATAAACATCGATATATTTGCATGCATCGAAACTTTTATCGACATTCCATCCTCTATCTGCACCTTAAATATCAACGTGAATTACGTGAATATGTCATAGACAGGATATAGACAAAGATGACAAATAATTGTGTAATAATTTCATTTAATCGATACTTGACAGCATATCCAAGAACAAAAATACAATAAAATGTCAAATTGATAAAAAATAGGTAATGAGTTGGTACATTTACTTGGTTCACGAAAATTTATTGCCAACATGAGGCTTGTGAGCGTCAGTAACGCCTATAGTCGTCATGGATGTCGCATACACACGTCATAGTTAAATAGAACCAGTAAATAAACCAGACCGTTACCCGCTGATACATAAAATCTGATTTTAAACCAGCGTTTAAAACTTAACTCTAATACAAAATAATGTTTACGTCTAGCGTGTATGAAATATATTAATATTATAATAATAAATTGTACAATATCAGTATCATTCCAACTTATTTATTGCGGTTGTGTTCACTTTGCGAGCTTCCAACCTTAAAGTTTTGTGCGATGGTTGTCAAACTATTTAACAAAAAAAAACAACTACACTCTGTACATTAGAAGAAAACAGATTCGATATCTCCTATTAGGTTTTTTTTATCGAAATTATTACAATATATTCATAAAATGTTTCCACTATTTCTTCATTAACTCGCAAAGTGAACCGAACCGCTGAATAGAAATAACCTTAATTAAGACAAATAATAATAAAAGAAACACTCAGTGTCATGATGTAGCGTTTACTCCTACATTAAGTTTGTGAACTATGGAATGTCCCGCCGTTACAGAGAACTGTCGAATGCAACAAATGCTCGCCTGGCCCTAACCTCTAACATTGACCGACTAAGCTTAGTTTACATTCTCGGGGGATCGACTGACACATCAACAGTGTGACACTAGCCTATCATTATCTTTTACATTGAAAAAAAAAAAACGATAAAAATAATATCAAGAAATAACATACTACTACATTTTGTAACGCGTTATTTTCACATAAGTGATTTTTTCAACATTCGACAAGACTATGTCCTATGGTATTTTAAAAGGAAGTATCGTGTAGCTGTTATATCAGTCGCTCCCCGCCCGTCAAGCCAAAGCTGCCAAACTAATATTACATATAAAATGGAGCGCCCGCCGCAGGGCACATTACAAACGTACGTAACACTAGATCCTAAGTAGTAGCACCTAATGGTGAAATATAGCGCTCGCGCTATTACGTACAGAGCAATTTAAACACGCTATTTTTGAGTAGCATGTTATGCGTTTAATAATTAAAACGTTTTTATAGTAGGTAAGCTAGCGACTTAGTGGATTATAGACGATTGTTTTAAGCCGTAAAAGCTTTCTTTAAATTTTATTTTAAAAAGATATTAACATTACACGTAAGATAAATTAAACTTTCTTATTACCAACTGCTATGTACGTAATAAAGCGAGCGCGCAGATATAATATAGTCCATAGCAACACGTCAATAATATATCTTTTTAATATATACTTTCGTAGATCTCAATAACACTTGTGATTCTTTCAACAATCAATCAACTGCGATTTTTTATTATACCAAGTTAGGGGAACATACTACAATTATATTCCCTAGTTCTTTTTGTCGATATATCGTAGAAGCATCACAAATCTATCGATAGATAACCGATTAGTCCCGCACTACATTGTATATCGACACTTTAAATAGAAGGGAGGAGAAAAAATTAATAATTTGTATCTTTTTATACCTAAAAACGGTGGTCTAACTCGTGTGACAATATTTTAAAGCTATTCCGTTATAGAAAATGAGCTCGTGTTTCAACCTGGCTGGATACAGGCAAATTCGAGCTATTTTTTAAAAGTCGATTTTTTATTTTAGGTATTTATTTATTTTAAAAGTAGATTTTTTTATTTTAAAAAGTACTGATGTGATTTTTTGAAGGCTAAGCTACATGCATGATTTTAATTTAGAAAATCTACGCGATAGAGGTATTTCTTCACAGCTGTTTTCATTGGCAGTGATAGTTGATTACCCAACTATAATTATCTATATCCAAGCTAAATAGGTACATGATTTGAGCAAGGTTTATATTTTAATTATTTTTAAAACATTATCCAGCCAGATTTGTCAAACACAAGGCATAAAATGATTTTTTATATAGTAATACAAAAACACTTTTTATATTTTTTTACTATGGCAACATTTATATCTCTACGAAGCCCTATGCCGTCCGGATTGTATGGATGCCTTAGCCTAAGCTTAATTATAAAAAAAGAAAAATGCTGCAATACTTATGATAATATTTTACAATATAAAAATTGCATTTTCTCGGGGCGAAGGCGGCTAGTCAATAGAGAACTGTTTTAGAAAACGAGTTATTTAATAATATGTTCGGAAGTTATAGTTATGTTCAGGCCACTGCGATTCAATCAATATATCGACATATCGATACAACACTTATTTTTATCGATATAATTATACACTAAATGTATATCTCCAACTCAATGGCCTATTAAACTGTAACTATGGTAAACAGCCTCCCCTCGCCCAAAATCGTAAAGTGCACGACGTGACAACATCAAATATTAAATATAATTAACATTTTATTAATTAATCAATATAAATGTTTGTTTTTAAATAACTTAGTGATTAATATTCGCATTGTTATCGCTTACAACTAGGGTATGTACCTACATATACATACAGGCCGTGACGTTACGGCGCGAACTTGGTGGACGTTGCAACGTGTTGCTGTAACAGTTTAGGGTTGCGTGCTTTGTTGCTGTATCTCGATTTTCTCGACTGTCATGTCTGGGTTCATTGCTGTGGCCTCCTGGAAATTATGAAAACACGAATTTGTTAATAAAGGTTGATAGAATATGGCACATAAACCAATAAACTTCTTATGTAATAAAGATTATTATTGTGATTATTAGTTTTTACAAGCGATTTCGTCATGAATCAGGACTATGCTTTTAAATAACATACTATACTGTGAAATGCACTTGACAAATATCTCTGACAAGTAACTCTTTTTAGCAACCCGCGACTTCTTGCCTTACATCGCGCGTTATAAAGACCTAGTTTTCGTTTTAATGTATATTATTTGTTTTGATACGTTACCTGTATAGCCTCGGCGAGCGCGCGGTCGTGGTCGATGGGGTCCCCATCAGACTGGATGGTGATCTTCTGTTCTACGCGCGTCTCGATCACACCGTTGCGTTCCGTCTTGTACTGTAACAAGTAACGTAACACCATTTACAAAGTGCTTCATTGCAATACGACTTGAAGACGAACTATCTGCACTGAAAAAGTACGTAGCAACCTACCGAGTACTGACAGTGCGGTTTTACTTCGCTTTCGTTTTTGTCAGCAGAATACAACCGCATTCTCTTACACAACCTAAGTTTAACACATCTAATGCAGGCACTGTCACTTTAAAGTGTTTTGTAACTACAGAATGACTCGAGGTGTGAATAATGGATGTCTTGTTTGTATACGTACGGTGATAGTCTCAACGGTGCGCGTCTTGGAGCTGATGGTCTGCGACGACACCACCTCGCCGTCTGCTGATACGGTCTCTTCCTGTGTCTCTGTCGTTTCAACCGGCTCAGTCACTATCGGGCCGGTACTCGTCTGGAAGTAACAGATTATGGCATATTAGAAACTGTTGTCTGTGTAAGTCCTAAATAAATACGTTTTCTTTCTTTCACAAATCAAGAGAGTTAAAATAATGCGTCAACTTAAACGTTATTGGCAAATGTTTGATGACTTGTCAGCGATCTGAGAAAATACTTCTTTTTTTTTAACGTGTGTTTGACTTTTCTTAAGAAGTTAAGAGCCTATGAAGGCCGGCTAGAAATAAAAACTTTTCGGAGCTTGTGGGTAAACCATGTACCGTTTTATAAGCACTATTTTGCCAAAACTTAGCTAAAACGTTAAAAAATATGTTTTGGTAAATTAAAGTAGTTTTTAGGCTTTCGTTACGATGGATTTGACGCCTGCGTCTGAGAGGTCGAACTAACGTCATGTAAGATCTTCTAGTGAAAAGTGTCGACACTCACCCTGGTGGTAGCTCCGTGCACCATGCTGCCGAAGGGCGCGTTGCCGATCACAGACGTGGTGGTCGTAGTCTTATACGCGCCCGGTTCCTGTACCATAACATATGTTAGACAATCGTTGTAGATCGATACGACTGGATAGCCAATACATAATAATACGTATGAATATATAGATGTTACGTATTATAAAAAAATTGACAAAATCAATTTGCCTAGCCTTTTCCCTACTATGTTGGGGTCGGCCTCCAGTCTAACCGAATGCCATTACCAGTATTTTACATGGAGCGGCTGACATTGCAGATATTGATACTATAATACATAGATGTAGATTTTACAAGGGTATTATTAATTATCTGAATTAAAGATCCGGCTTTTATAATTACATATTTGTTGACACAAATCAGTTTTTGGACATGAAGTTTTCTCTCTTTTAGATTTTATTAACTTCATGTTTAGTAGGTAATAAAAAAAAGAAAGTAAAAAATATTATACTTCAAAAATTATATTATTTTTGGGATTGCAATATTAATTTGTGTTTGAAAAAAAGTTAAAGGGGTGTAAATAAATAAAATAAAACCAGTACTATACCTTCATTTCGTAAATAAAATAAATAAATAAAAATATTCAATAATCTAAAATGCAGTGGACAATTACAAAACAGTATTTCAATGCAACATGCTATATAAATGCAACTCTTCACACAATTATCATGCCAAACAATATTATTTCATTTGGAACTAACATCCCAAACACTCACAAAGGTTTAAAAATTGGAACTGCAAATCTAAAGTGGATATTTCTAAAAAAAAATAATAACATGTTTACATTTTTTATAAAACCACACACATATACGACTACCGTCTACTCTACCCTGAAAAGTATATAAATATTATACATATTATTTGTTAGTCATATTTCAATGGTAAAGAGTGTGTTGTGCTGAATATTTTTTACTCATTGAAGTTTTCTGGTGCATCATACTAGTGCCCACCACTGAAAACACTGTTTTAAGCTATTTTATATTCAAGAAGGTTTGACAAAAACTTTCAAAATTAGTTGATTTATGAGATCAACAAAGACACATACATGAGACTTAGTAAGAAATACATTTAATTTGTCATATTACAGCTGGATATCCTCACAATGCACAGCTGAACATAGGCCTCTCATTATTTCTTGTGGCTGTCTCTCAACAAAATGACAATAAAGCGCATCAGCGTCCCGACAACGTTCACATAAAAGCGATAACATCGCTTACAGCGCTTGTAAACTCACCGTGATGTAATAATGTCCTTCGCCAGCGCCCTCATCAAAGTCGATCGGAGTCCCAGAATCCCCACTGCTTAGGGACGACTCAGAGCCGCGTCTAGCAAGCTGCTGTGATCACCATCCAACGTTCGACCAATGTTTGCCGGTGAGGTTATTACATGGTAGTGTACCAAATGTTGGTGAAGTTACCACAGGTGTTTGCCAAATGTTGGCGAAGATGTTACCACGTTTGTTGGTGTTATAGAGATTGGTGGTGTTACCACGTAATGTATGGTTTAGTAATGTCATGCCCGTTTAGAATTTGGTTTAGATGCATTACCAGGTCATGTCCGTTCGATGTAGATATGGGATGGAGGGAAAAGAAAAAAATATGTAATTAGAACAAAGTTCAACATGCAAACAAATTAAGATGACAGCTTTTTCACGTAAAGGTATTAATGTTTTCAAGATCTTTACTTTTAAAATTCTTTGTAAATCGCCTACTTGGTGTCAAGCGGCGATAATTCAATCATGCTTTCATGCCTGCGTGAGATTTTTTTTTTCTCATGCATTGCTAAGCGCTGTTAGGCGTCGCGCGGATCAAGCGTTTTCATAATTGGTTCAATATTCTGCGCGTGTCAAAAAAGCTGCCATAGTAAAGCGAAAAAAAAACAACTAGGTAATGGAAAAATTAAATAGAAAAAATTAAAGAAACAAAATTCAACAAAAAATGAACAAAAAAAAAACTCCATTTACATGCTATAATGACTGGATTAAAACAATGAAAAATGCCAGGAATAAGGTTATGATCGTACCTGATCGCCGGTGGTCACCATGGTTTTGACTTCTTGGGTCAATACCCGTTGTTCCTGTCTCGTGGCTGATGACGTCAAGGTGTGTGCGACTGTCTTTTCTTCCATCTGTTGAGTCTTCGCCTTCGTGTCGAGGTCGTGGTGCGTGGTAGCCGTCCGCGTGGTCACAGCGCGCGCCGTCACGTACGGACTCTTCCCAGGACCCTCCATCGGCTCAAGGCTTTCCGCCTAATTAAGGTTAGACTAGCATGCATTTACTATGTACACAGAAATCTAACATTGAAACTACATAAGCCGTGGTAAAAAATGAAAAATAAGGCCACACGCTGTACAAATTAAAGAGAAAAAAAAAAGGAAAACGACATGAAAAATAAATCAGGGTGGCGTCTTGTGTGCCGGTTATTGTAAATTGAGAAAGAGAATGAAACGCACCTTGTTGGTATGTGTGGAGAACGTCACCTCCCCGGTGCCGAGGTTCTCAACCTCTTGCTCCACATTGTGTGTGACGCCCTCGTCATTCCGCGTCAGCAGCTGCTTGGTAGTTGTCTTCACAACCACGGGGGGAGTGGGCGTCTTCTTAGAGCGCTGTGAAACCGGGATCTTGGAGGAGATAGGGGTGGTTGATGACACATAGCCTTGATGCCGTATGTGTTCGCTCGTCGTGTACTCGGTGAACGTCTTGGGCTCGTCTCCTCTCAGCGGACTCTCGTCCTTGCCGAAAGTTGAGAACTTGTGTGTGTTCACTGTCTGTATGTCGATGTTCGCGGGTAGGTCTTGAGTTTCTTTCTCTATCGTGTAGTTGCCGCTCTTGTCTTCGAAGTGGGAGGGATCGATTTGCGAATAATGTAGAATTAGTTGTCCGGTTACGGGGTCTCTTACTGCCGTGCTGGGGTCAATATCGCCGGTATCTGGGTCGATATCTCCGTATTCAGTCTTGATCCTGCCGGTGACTGGGTCGATCTTACCTGATAGCGTCATGGTCTGCGTAACAGTTGTTCGCGCGCCCTTCAACCTGGGGTCATCAGGGTCTACATCGATAGTTTCTCCTGTGATCGGATCGATGATCTGGTATAGATACACTGTCTTTGTTGTGATGATCCTGCCTGTCGTTTCATCGATGGTGCATTCTTTAGGATCGACTTCCTTAACTCTTCCTTTGTCGTCTTTCTGTGTGATGATGAAGATCTTGATGATGATCAGCCTGCCCGTCTGAGGATCGATCTTGCCGAGTTTGGTGTAGATCTCACCAGTGCTGGGATCGACTTGTGAAGCGGAGTATAGTGGATGGTTGTCTGCGTCAACTTCTCCGGTTGCTGTGTAGATCTGTCCATTGACTGGGTCGACTTTGATGAGTGTCTTGTCAAAGTCGTGTGTCCTGATGATTGTGCCAGTCTTAGTGTCCAACCTACCATATATCGTGATGATGTAACCAGTGGTCGGGTCGACCTGTCCAGCTGTGTAGATGACATCTCCGGAGACAGGGTCTTTAGGTCCAGCGATCCAAATCTGGTTGGTCTTAGGATCAACTTTGACGTTCTTCGGGTCGTTGGATACGATCTGTTTGCCAGACACGGGATCAATCTTGTTCTTGATAATCCTCAAGCAGATCATTCTGGCCACATCCTTATCCGGCTTTCCGGATTTAGGGTGGCACTGTCCTGTCTTCAGTAAGAACTGACCGGTGACGGGGTCCACTTTGAGTTCCCTGCTCTCAAACTTACCGGTCTTAGGATCATTGTATGTAACAGTTCCTTTGACAAGATCGATCTGTCCGTACTTCGTGTCAATTTTGTTGTTATCAGGGTTGATTTGACCTGTACTGCTTTCCACTAGAGAATGCTTGGGCTCAATAAGACCTTTCTTGGTGTCCAACTTACCAACAAACGTGGTGACTTCGACTACTGGGTCGATATGCGTACCAACAACAATAACCTGTCCAACATTTGGATCAGGTTTGCCGGTCTTAGGATCGACAACTCCCTTGATGGTGATAAGGCCGTTGTTTTCATCGATATGTACTGGTTTGGTATCAGATGTGTCTGTGACGAATATGACACCATTTGAGGGATCGATAACACCGTATTTAGTAGAAATGTGGCCAGTTTCTGCGTCAACTTTGCCTTTAGTGTGTTCGACTATGCCTTTCTCGATATCAACTTTGCCTGTTCTGGGGTCAATCGGACCGGTGATAGTCGTGATTTCAACAACTGGGTCTTCTTGTTTGGCAACGCTTAGAATCATGCCTAAGTTCTGATCAATTTTGCCAGTCTTCGGATCAATTGCGCCAGAGTTGATGAAGATTTGACCGGTTTCAGTTAAAACGTAACCATCGCGGGTTTGTTTTTGTCCTGCAGAATCCGTAATAACAATGTTACCAGTATTGGAATCAATGACTCCGTACTTAGTCTCAATCAAACCATTAGGATCGAGGATACCAGTAAGATGTTCAACTTCAGCGGTGTTCAGATCAGGCTTCTTCGACTTAGGGTCGAGTTTGGTGAAGATAACCATGATTTTGACGATCTTCCTCTTAGGAGGTTCGGGAGGAGCCATAGTAGGTTTGACAGGTGACTTCATAGTCGGTGTGAGGGGAGATGATTTCTGAGCATAGCTTGTAATAGGCGACGAGGTACGCACGGGTGATTGTAGAGGTGTCGGAATCGGTGAAGGTGTTGGGGTCTTTACAGGCGAGGGTACCTGCCTAGCAGGGGACACACTAGCTCTCTGCGACACTGGCGCTACAGTAGACAACACATTCTGCTTATCAACAATAGTCAACTGCTGAGCGTACGAAGGTTCTACTCTTCCTGTCTTGGGGTCTATAACGGCGGTTGTTATAATCAAGTTTCCTGTCTTAGGGTCTATCTCGGCTTGTTTTAGCTCTTGTTTGCCAGTTATCGGGTCTTTGTAAAGAATTTGTCCAGATCTTGGGTCGATGATGCCGAAGTCCGTGTGAATCTTACCGTCTTCAGCGCTAACGTAGCCTTTAGCGGCTTCCACGTTGCCTGCGCCGGCGTCAACAGATTTGGTGTAGGGATCGTACTTGCTAGTAACGATGACAAGACGAACCTCGCCCTTGGAAGTTGGTTTCGCGAAAGGCACGACTGGTTTGTTGACAATGCTATACTGTTGTACCAATGTAGGATCGACTCTGCCGGTCTTGGGGTCGACAACGTTGTTTGTGATAATCATGTGGCCAGTTTCAGGGTGTACCTGAGCGCGCTTAACTTCTTGCCTGCCGGTCTTAGGATCTGTGACGACGATTTCTCCAGTAGCTGGGTCGACGATGCCAATGGCTGTACGGATTCTACCATCAGCTCCGAGAACACCACTGATGGTGTCCACATGACCTTGGCTGGGGTCGATCCTCCTTGTCCTCGGGTCGTATTTGGTTGTGATGATAACGAGATGAATCTCTCTCTCAACAGGCTTCGTCTCTTTCTCGACAATCGTGAATTGTTGAGCGAGCGTTGAGTCTGGTTTGCCTGTCTTCGGGTCTACGACGCCAGTGGTTAGGATGAGGTTACCGGATTTAAAGCCTACGCCAGGGTCAGCGACCGCTTGCTTCGTCTCAAGTTTGCCTGTCTTGGGATCGACATGCTCAATCTTGCCAGTCTTCGGGTCAATAATGCCATAGTTGGTGTGAACTCTTCCATCAGCACCAACAATACCTCTTGAAGTCTCAATATGGCCGTTAGGACTGTCAAGCTTCTTGTTCTTAAGATCATACTTGGAAGTAATGATGACCAGCTGAACTTCCCTGCCAGGAACTGGTGTGAAAGTGTCTTTAGGTCTATCAACTACGCTGATTTGTTGGCCTAAGTTAGGATCAACCTGTCCAGTCTGAGGATCAACAACTCCTGATGTAAGAAGGAGGTTTCCAGTCTTGGAATCAACAGTAGCAACCTTGGTCTCACGTCTGCCGGTGACTGGATCTTTAATGACGATATCTCCGGTGGTAGGATCAACTTCGCCGAATTCTGTGTGAACTTTGCCATCGGCACCAACTTTGCCGGGCACTGAGTCAACATGAGCGTTCGTTAGATCCAACTTCTTGTTCTTAGGATCATACTTAGTTGTCACAATAACTAAGTTCACGTATCTTTCTTTAGGCGCATCTTTGTCTACGATAGCAAATTGCTGAGCGAGGGAAGAGTCAGCCTTTCCTGTTTTAGGATCGACAACACCTGAAGTTAGTAACAAATGACCTGACTGCGGATCAGCGATAGCTTGCTTAGTCTCATGTTTGCCTGTCTTGGGATCGACCTGATCAATCTTTCCAGATTTCGTGTCGATAATTCCGAAGTTGGTGTGTACTCTTCCATCTGGGGCAATAATACCTCTTGAAGTCTCAACATGGCCGTTAGGATTGTCAAGTTTCTTAGTCCTGGGGTCATACTTGCTAGTAATGACCACCAACTGTACTTCCTTACCAGGAACGTTTGCGAATTGGTCTTTAGGTTTCTCAACAATGCTGATCTGTTGTCCTAATGTAGGATCAACATGACCTGATAGTGGATCGACCACTGACGACGTAAGCAGCAAGTTTCCTGTTTTCGGGTCCACCGAGGCTTTCTTAACTTCTTGTTTACCGGTATGTGGGTTCGTTACTATGATGTCACCGGTATTGGGGTCAACGATACCGAATGCAGTGTGTACTTTGTTATCAGCACCCACTTTGCCAGGGATGCTGTCAACGTGAGCATTGGTAAGGTCCAATTTCTTGTTCTTAAGGTCGTATTTAGATGTGACAATAACGAGATTGACGTATCTCTCAGGTGCTAC
The DNA here is from genome assembly GCA_947508005.1 of Amphipoea lucens. Classification (NCBI taxonomy): domain Eukaryota; kingdom Metazoa; phylum Arthropoda; class Insecta; order Lepidoptera; family Noctuidae; genus Amphipoea; species Amphipoea lucens. Next base: position 19,256,357 of record OX382375.1, read on the forward strand.
CCTGTCTTTGTCAACAATAGCGAATTGTTGCGCCAATGAAGAGTCGACCTTTCCTGTTTTCGGGTCCACAACTCCTGAAGAAATTACCAAGTGTCCGGTCTTGGGATCTGCAACAGCTTGCTTGATTTCTTGCTTGCCAGATTTAGGGTCCACATGGTCAATCTTGCCGGTCTTGGGGTCAATTACACCGAAGTTGGTGTGGACTTTGCCATCAGCGGCTACGATGCCTCGTGAAGTTTCCACATGTCCGTTCGGGCTGTCTAGCCTCTTGTATTTCGAGTCATATTTGCTTGTAATCACTACAAGTTGGACTTCCTTTCCTGCGACTGACGGGAAGGTATCCTTAGGCTTGTCTACGACAGTTATCTGCTGTCCTAAAGTAGGATCCACTTTGCCAGTATTCGGATCAACAACACCGGAAGTGAGAAGTAAATTGCCGGTCTTGGAATCAATAGCAGCTTTCTTGACTTCCTGCTTGCCTGTGATAGGGTCAGTAACGATGATATCACCAGTCGCTGGGTCGACGATTCCGAAGTCGGTATGTACTTTGTCGTCATTGTCGTATTTTCCGGGGAAGCTATCGACATGCGCATTAGTGATGTCGAGTTTCTTGGTCTTAGGATCGTACTTAGATGTAACGACTACTAAATTAGCGTATCTTTCAGGAATGCCCTTAGGTGCGTCTTTGTCGACAACTGTCAACTGCTGAGCCAATGACGAATCAGATTTACCCGTCTTAGGGTCAATGACTCCATGTGTAAGTATGAAACTTCCTGTCTTAGCGTCCACAACAGCTTGTTTGGAATCACGCTTGCCGGTTTTGGGGTCCGTGAAGTAGACTTTTCCATTGTTAGGATCTAGTACACCAAAGTTTGAATGTACTTTGCCATCCTTATCGCTGATGATAGCGTGTGACGTTTCAATGAATCCGTTAGGGTTGTCTAACTTCTTGTTCTTTGAGTCGTATTTGCCTGTGATGGCAACAACTTGGACCTCTTTTCCAGTGGTAGCCCCGAAGGTATCGATAGGTTTATCTACGATGCTGTACTGCTGTCCTAGCGAAGTATCCAACTGTCCAGTCCTGGGGTCAATAACTCCAGACAGTAACAGAATGTTTCCAGTCTTGGGATCGACTGTCGCTTGTTTGATCTCCTGCTTGCCTGTCTTAGAATCAGTGACTTGGATTTCTCCTGTCCTCGGGTCAATGATACCGTATTCTGTGTAGATTTTGCCGTCAGTGCCGCTGAGGACTCCCTTGACAGAATCAACGTGAGCGAATGTTGGGTCCAACTTCTTGGTCTTCACGTCATATTTGCTTGTAACGACTACTAGTCTGACTTCTCTGTTTGCTTTAGTCGCGTCCTTTTCTACAATACTGAACTGCTGACCAAGTGAAGAGTCGACCTTTCCAGATTTGGGGTCCAAGACCGCTGTGGTGACCAGGATATTTCCAGTTTTCTGATCAACGTAAGCTTGTTTGGGTTCCTCTTTTCCTGTTTTCGGGTCAATGAATTCAATTTTGCCCGTTCTTGGATCAATGACGCCGTAGTTTGAAGCGACATAGCCGTCTGGTCTGACGACTGCTCTAGAAATGTCTACGTGACCATGTGAAGCATCCAACTTCTTATTCTTGCCGTCATATTTTCCGGTAATAACGACGAGATCGACTTCACGGCCAGGCTTGGGTCCAAGCTTGTCGGGGGATCTTTCAACGAAGCAGTACTGTTGTGCCAAGGATGGGTCAATCTTGCCAGTCTTAGGATCAATAACTCCAGATGTGAATAGAATATGTCCTGTCTTGTCGACATGTCCATTCTTGACCTCCTGCTTGCCTGAAGCAGGGTCTGTGTAGCTAATTTGTCCAGACTTGGTATTGATGAGTTCTTTATCTGTCTGGATCTTTCCATTGACTTTGTTCAACGATCCCTTGGTTACGAGGATGGTGCCATTTGCGTCATCAAGTTTCTTGGACTTAGGGTTGTAGCGACCAGTGATGATGACCACTTGGATCTCATTGTCTGGCTTAGCCGCGAGTACTGGTATAACGGTTGCTGAAGGTACTTCGTGGTGTGACCTTTCAGAGTCAAGTAAAGCAAGAGTCGGGTCTATGAGGTTCTTAGCCTGCTCTTTCAAAGCTGCCGACTGCACGTAGTCAAGTCCTGGTGTCTTGAGCTTGCTGGGATCTTCAGGTGTTTTGCGCTTCTCAGCGCTTTCAGCGACTTTCTTGTCTTCTCCGGGGGCGTAGTTGAACGCGAGTCCTGCCTTCCTTGTAGTCGGGCTTTGACTGTCGTCTAGCGCCCGCTGCCTCTCATCGGAAACCGGTTCCTTCTCGTAACTGAAGGCGCCTTGGATGAAGGGCTTGGTGCGAGTGGGACTCCTCTCTGTGTCAGTGTACTCGTACGGTTTGGTGAACGAGGGCTTGTCTTCACCCTTCGCGGGACTCTTTTCAAGTGAACTGTCGAGGTTAGAACTGTCATTCGACGTCTCAAGCGCGGCCACCTTAATCTTCGGATCCTTAACCTTCTTATCTTTCGTTTTGGGAGATTTCTCTTTCGGCGACTTTTCTTTAGGAGATTTCTCTTCTTTCGGCGATTTGTTTCTACCACCGAACAGTCCGAATCCTCCGGTCTTAAAGGAAAGGGAGGGGTAAAACAAAAATAAAAATTAACAAAAGTATAACAGTGCTTTGTATAATTTGACTTATACAGCCGCGAATAAAATAGGAAATATTGCATTATGCACCATGCATGTCTAGTTGCGTTGTCTAACATTCATATTTACATTGAACATTTGTATGATACACTAAGTTCTACTATTGACGTCACAGAACTGATAAAATGCTTTGAGTCTACCATTCTTGCATTGTATGAACATTTGAGATAATTATTGCATTGTATATAATTAAAACGGACTCACCTTGGACTTTTTGGGTGTTGTTTCAACGTTGTTCGTGATTCCCGGATCGCTAGTCGTGTCTGTACCTATAACAAAAACATATACGTTTTTTAAGTTTCTGGGAAAAATTTGGAGGAAAACCTTAGTGTATACAACATTCTTTGGACCAGACTTCTGTGCAAAAATGCTGTTTACAAATATCTGTTAGTGGTTATGCATCACCGCGGTTGTTAACCGCTACCAACAAAATTGTGAGAAATAACTTGCACACGAGGCAAACCAGATGCTTTAGGAAAAGATATGATGTTATAAGACCATAGGAGAATACTGATTCCAATGCTTTTCCTTTTATAATCAGCACAATAGTTTCAGCCCGGAATCGCATACTGGGTACACGCCTCCTTTCTTTGCCCCCATATCTATTAACACTGTAATTTGAAAACATTGTAAACGCCCATTTTAAAAGAGCTACCGTGGAGTTTCTTGCCGGCTCTTCCCAATAAGAAACGACCAACTGGAATCATGCACCTATCTTCTAACGTTTCATAAGTGCCCATGTAGGTTTATGTGAAATAAAATATTTTGATCATTAAGTTCCAGCCATTCTCCACGGTTTCTAGCTTAATGTTAGCCTTTTACACTACAAAACATCACAATAGCACTCACCATTTTCAGCAGGTTTCCTCTGCTCCAAGACTTTCTTCTCATCCTTCTTGTCGGGGGGAGCTGTGGGCATCACCTTCACGGCTCCCGGAGGCGGCTTCTATAAATACAAAATAACAATGTTTTATACCTAGTAAATATTTTCTTTTATTTATTGTACACTGTACTTTAATAGAGTGCCAGTAAAAAGGAAAGAGCTTAAGAGTATAGTAAGCTTTGTTAGACAGTAGTGTTAGGAAGCAGTATGCAATAAATATAGAATGAATGAGTAACTGAACTACAATATATAAAAAAATACTAAATAAACACAGTGCAAAGAACACAAAGTTACAAAACATTAAAGAACAAGCTACCGCGACGGTGGTATTGATAAGTGTCGTGTGATGTTGATTGATGAAGAGATTTGATTTTAATTAAAGGAAATGTTAAAGTAAATAAACCAAAAAAATATGGATGTAGTTTGATTTGTAAACCCATCCCAATTTGAGGAGACGGTTTCTACTTTTTAGTTTACCAAATAATTATAAAAGAAGCTAAAATCGTTTACACCTTAAACGAAATCCTAACAATTTTGTAAAGATTATTCAGTCAACGTAAAAAAAAAAAAAAACAAAATAGTTTTATTACGTATTTTAAATTCTACTGTTACCGCCTTCAAAAAGAGCTTATGTAAAATGAAAAAGCCAATACCTTTTTTTATAATGAAACACCTTATAGTTTTCACCTGCTTCATAAGGTTTCTAAGCGAAGGACTATTCGGAATAGTCAAGCATCTTGTCCAACTTCTAATTAAAGCTTTACAAAGTCTCAAATAAAAGCCAATAGCTAACATATTAAGCAAGATTTAATCAAACTTTTGGCATTTAACGACGATGTAAATTAAATACATACACAAAACACTATAACATACAAAGCAGAATCTATGCCTCTTCAGGAAATGGGGATTCGATTCCAGATTTAAAAAAACCGTTTGTATCATCTTGTCGTGTGTTTGGCGACTTGAGGGTTCCTCGTGTTTCGATATAATCTGGGAACAATGTAAAGAGCTGGACACCTATTCAGGTCCACTACAAAAGGCTACGGCAACCGCACTCCAATCGGAATGACAGACCACAGCGACACGACTGGTTTCTATGTAAAGCTTGGTTTTCTTAGACTGCGGTGGCCGCCACATACCGTCCGCAATTCACAACATTTCAGTTTTAAATAAATACTAAGGTACCGACAACCATTTAGAGCTTTATGTTTAAGTATTCCATTCCATAATTTTTAGATTTTTTTTATTACTTATTTAACGAAATATTCAAAAAAATCCTCTAACGATCCAGAGTAAGGCATCGTCACAGTGTATGCCTTTGCTCCTAATTATTATGAATAAAAAAAGTTGTCAATGTCAAATATAGTCATCTGTTATTGTCAAATATCAGTTTTGTTGTGGTGTTGTTTGCCGAGGTTGCTTTGTTTGAAAACGCATTGTTATTTACTAATAAAAACGCATTATTATATAAATTGATTTGCTATGAAAGTTTCGGACGGTTATGCCATGGCAGACAGCCGCAACCTTCCCAAGGTGGTTTATATGATGTTGTTGCAATACATGCGTGAAAACGACTCGTTTAACGTTGCCGAAATCCGGGGAGCTAAGGTTTTGTTGTCATCAAGGGATGCTTATATTGAAACTTCTGTAGGCTACGTGGAAGTGAAACGAGAAAATGCTGTGTGTTTTATCAAGGGCAGAGTAACTCCTGAGCACAGAGTTCGTACTAAAATGTACTCAGTTGTCGCTAGCATTAACGAGGCAGAAGAAACAAAACAGCAGTAATAAAACTATGGAAAACTATGTTAAAGATAGTATAATATCAGCTAAATGTAATGCCCAAATACAACTGCAAATGTTAGCGATGAAAATATGAAAAAAGCTTTATTGTGTATAGCTGATCCAGACTGAAAGAAATAAAGCCTATCATGAACAGTGGTTCTACTCTGATAGATTGTTTGCAGAAAAGTTAGTGAAAGAAGGTGAAATGTTTTGGGAGAAATTTATTTTTAATAAAATGCTTGATATTGTACATTATGATAAATAAAAATCAAAATTCTAATCATAAAGTATCTCTTTTATTAAGTATCTATAGCAACACACAGTTAAAGTTATCAAAACTTATACAAACATAACATAGTTTTCTGAAATATAAATTAAAAATTGTACACTGAGGGAGGCCTTCCAATGCTTCCTTCCTTATGACTTCCTTATGACAGGTGACTGTAAATTTATAAGTCCACAAGCAACTACCACTGCATCATCTAGTACATTTATTATTTACAACAGCATGTGAAATGCGAAAAATTAAAATACAATAAAAACCACACATCACAGCCACAAACCAAGGAAACAAATACCTAAATTAACAAACGTCAACGTCATCATAAGACGTCATCACGTCAATCTCCATCTCATTTTTTTTTTCATAACCCAAGCAAAGGTAATGTGTAGATTCAACCTTACAGGCGTTTTTTAATTTTTCGAGATTTTAAAATTATTTTTGACTAACTTCGAATACAAATTTTGTGAAAAGAAAAAATATGGGTCTCCTAGTTATCTAAGTACTATTTATTGAGCATAAAAAAACATAAGGCAAAAAAATTGAAATGTTGTGAATTTACCGATGAATCGTTATTCATGAAAGAAAGTTAGCGTTTTCCTGGAGAGCAATTTTTGACACCCTAAAGACAAACCCCTCTGCTTTAATTTTCATGATAGCCGTCACTAAGGCATTATGTGCCACCGTTCTTCTAAGACAAGAAACTGTAGCTTTACTCCATAAAAACGCTGCCGTAGATGGCATTGATGACATTGCCGCCTATCACAGTTTTCTTAGAGTTCCATGGATATCAGTCGTGTCACTACGGTCTGTCATTGCGATTGGGCGACGTTGCCACTACGGTCTGCGGTTGCGGTACCTTCAGACTCCTTTAGTTTACCTGTCGAGCTGGCTGTGGCCACCGGTGGCGAAGGCTAATAGTTTTTAAGGCTTGGCTAAATTGTAGGAATCGTGTTTTCTTTGCCACTGCTAACCATAAACTACAATGCTTACGGGACTCCAATTGTTAAGCTACTAAAGCGCGCGTAAAATCTATCGTAGAGGTGAAGGGAACAGGACATGTTGCTCCGATCGCAAATAAATTGGCATACGACCAAGGGAATAGTGATGATGAGGTGTAGGGAACAAGATGGTGGTGTTTGGACAAGGGACCTTGTCGGGTTTGTCACTCTCCGCAGCTGCCCGATCGTGTGTGTATACATAACGGGTGTAAAAAGACGCTTAATGAAGCCGAGAGCCACTTGTACTCCCCGTCATTGCGATCATTTTTTGTACTAGACCACACCTGGGGACCTTTTAGTTACGAGGATATTGAACGTCAAAGTTCCAACATTTCTCAACTTTTTTCGAAATGAAAACATGTTTTAAATGTTATAACTTAACTTTTTAAATATCCCCACAACTCCTGTACCGCTGCATGCATCACAAGCACAATGTATTGCGTACTGTCGTAATCAGCTATTTTTCACACCAAAAATTAGTCTTTTCTCAGCAAGAATTTTTGCTCAATGTTACTAAGTTTGATGTACAGACGCCAGCACATCAAGCTACTACAATCTGTCAAATTTCTTTAATAGATTTTGAACTTTATCACTAAAGTATTAAGTTCAAAGTTGATTGGGAAAATTTTACAGTTTCGGGTAGCTTGATGTGCTGGCGTCTGTACAGAATGCGTACATAACGGCTAAGTTCTGGGTCTTTTTACACCCTGTATGTGTAGGGAGTAGGGTGAGGGTGAGTGAGTGGGTGAGTGTATCGGTGTTTCACACCTTGTCGAGCTTGTCGGCGAGGTACTCTCCCTCCAGCGAGGAGGCGGACGAGGCGCTGACCGTGCCGCCCGAGCGCCGCCGCAGCTGTCCGGCCGCGTGCGCACACCGTTAGTACGTGCACCAGTAGGTATGTTGCCAGATATGTAAGTACGGGATAGTGCCCATGTTTTTGTATCAAGGATTCTTTTGTTTGAAACTTTTTCAAGATACATAATCGCGTTTAATCCAAAATGTCTAAATATAAGCCCGGGTCTGTAATCATTTTTGTGGTAACCAGTTTTTGGATTTGACGATCTTAATAAAATCAAGTCAAATATCTGTCTTTTACATTTCAGTAAAACCGTAATACTTTTGAGCCTATTTAAGGCTACAGAAAAAACAAATAAATGTAACTTTAACGCAATATCTGGCAACATTACTTACAATGAAACATGACATTAGTAAAGAGATGAAAACAAAACATCTAAATATGAAACCAATACCATTTGAAGTTTGTAAGTGAAATAAATGTTATTGTAGGTACAACTGATATTATTGACTATGGGTGGGGCGTAACCCGGCGTAAAATACGCCGCTTAAAATGAGTCGCCGAAATTACGCTGCAAGCGCAAAGTGAGTCTTTACGAAATAAGCTAATTAATTCAACCAAAAGTTTTCCGACTCGTTTTTAACGACAAAAATTACGCCACGTTTCGTCTGGCTCCACCCTATGATGTGGTATGATATCACCATGCCCTCTAGAAATTAAAACTAAATACATGTTATATGCATAATATGTATATATGTCCGATAGCGCATACCTACGTGTAAAAACTACACAATTTAGTTTTATATGTTGTAGTGAGTGTCATGCCTGAGATTATAAGTAAATAAATGCCTCATCTTAGTTAAGGTGACTAATACACTGATAATCGTTCTAAAAATAGCTTCGTAGTCACCTGTTATGATAATCTTAATACAAACTTAAACAACTCTTTAAAGTGTACTTTTAGCTACCTTTTCTCCTTAAACAACATACTGCAGTTGCACTCTACTAGAAAAATTGAGACAGCCGCATTGTTTTTTTTTTTAGTAACACCCACATTTCGCCAGTTATGTTTAAGTCGGCGAGCCATCAAACGGGCACAAATCCAGACTGCTGCCTCTGAGAAATTATAATGGAATGGATTCATGAACCCAATAACACTTTTCCCGACTCAAGATCGAACCTAGGACCTCATGCTGAGCAGTAGTTATATTGTGTGTTTATGCACAGACTTTAGGCCTATCAGTGTAGCATTTTATGCTACGGCAGCCACAGTATGAGGCAACCTTTTTTCTAATGCATTTGTCTCTAAAAAAACACAGAATATTCAAATTGAGAAGTACTGAGATCATCATTAGTAATACTGCATTCAATAATCGTCAGGTATATGCCATCGGACTGTTAATCACAATATTGTATTAACACTATTAATAGATTAAGCTGCATTAACATTTACCGACGGTTAATTAACAAAATGTTAATGCAGCTGACGAGGGATGCGTTCAGTTTTCTTAAGAGAATCGCTAAAAATACAGAGAAAGTAATTTCTGGAATAACTTCAATGTAAAACGTATAAAACCAGAACTCGTTAATATTCTCCTCGGAGACTAAACATCCGACTGAACGCATCTCCAGGGTTGCCAAACACTCGGTTTTTTAATACACTGTTAAAACAATAATTTTATCAATATAAAACGCGTTTTGGTGACCAAAATGCAATGCAATGCGGTAGCTCTAGAATCAATTGCCTTCCAAATAAAAGTAGAAAGAGGGTTGATTTATTTATTGTTGAAATCTCTGATTCAGGTTTTAATGTTTTCCACTTGAGCATCATCAAAACAGGTTGTTGGCAACCTCACCACCCCTCACAAACATGCTACACTTGTACACAACTTATGAACTAGATCTGTAACTATCACCAACCTCATAAGTTAATGGTATAATTACCTTATCTTTGATGGTGGGTCGTGGCGCTGGTTGCGGCGGCATGGTGTGGCGCTTGGCCGCGTCTGCGGGCATCGATTCATCCTTGTCGCCTTGTGCCAGCGCTGTAGAAGAAAGGGTATAGGTAAGTATGGTAATTCAATTATTAATTGAGAGTGAGTTTCGTGGGTTAAAAATGTATTTTTTTGTAGCTCTTTTCTTTATCAAAAGTCAACAGTAGTCGCCATGATATCATAGCCAACATAGTTCGAGTTTCGACCAACGATCATAGAATCAGCGGCGGGCCCTATCAGAATACCAGCGTTGCGACATTTATTTTTTAAATGTCGCAGCATCATGCTGAGATAGGAGCCTTTTGGCCTCGTATAGGAGTTTCTGTCTCATTTTTCTTTTTGTTACTTTTTTGTTTTATATACTTGGTTTTTATTTTTTACTGTGTTTAGTTTAGTTTGTGATCTTCCTGTACGAGTCACAATAAATACTTTTTCTTTCTTTCTTTAATCATATCAAACATATAAAAACTGAACACTGATAATAGTTTCCCAAGTTGTGTATGTTTTCTAGCTTGTAACCAGAAGCACAACCCTAATAGTCAGAAATTGAAGCTTTCTGAAGGTAAATGAAGTCTCCCTCTGATTCTTCACTGTGGCCATGTTTTATATTCAGTTCAGTCATTTTAATGTGGCATTAGGTACTTAATATTATAATAAAGAGAAAATATTCGATTTGCTTTTATGTCAGTTTGTTACGCTTTTACGCTAAAACGGCTGAACGGATTTGGATGAAATTCGGCACATGGGTAGACCATGACCTGGAGAAGGACATAGGTTACTTTTCATCCTGGATCGTAGACAAAGTCGCAGGCAACAGCTAGTCAAGAATAAAACAAGCCAAGTCGTACAAAATATTACCGCAATACATCTAACCTATTATTTGGCTAGTTTAACACATTCACAACAGATTACAGCTACTACCTCTCACAATAGATTACTTGCATCATACATTTTACATACAACAAGTTATTATTGATTATTTACGAGTGCATTTCCTCAGGATGCAATACCTTAGCGCTCTATGTTTATCATAACTTCGGGCGTGCTGAAATACAATGATTGATGGTTATGTTTTCGATAAATAATGGGTGCTAAATATATGATGGTGCCTAAAATATCATCTTCTATTTCTCGGCCTTGTAAAATCCTGACTCACAATTATACACAATAAGCTTATAATGTTTCCACAGCTGGGACGAAGGCCTCCTCTCTTCGAGAGGGAGTGGGCTGTAATCTACCACGCGGGCCCAGTGCTGGTTGGTAGATGTCACATGTCTTCGATTTTTTGGTTCTAAGACATGTCGGTTTTCTCACGATGTTTGCCTTTACCGTTTTGAGAGCAGTGATGACGAAATAATTTACACAAAGTAAAGCGCTTGCCTGGTTTCGAACCTACGACCTACAACTCGTAGGCCGCGGTCATTACGTAAGCTAATGTTTCCTATGAAGAAACTAAGAAGAGTAGTTGCTGACCGCCTATTAAAAACTATTTATTTTGCCTTAGCTCAGTCACTTCTTACCTATTGCATATCTGTCTGGGGCGGTACACTTAAAACGTATTTGCTTCGCCTTGAGAGGGCACAAAGAGCTGTCTTAAAAGTCATGCTTCACAAACCTTATCGATACCCGACTACCCAGCTCTATAAAGACATAACTGTACTCACTGTCCGACAGCTCTGTGCACTTAATATCACTTTACGTGTACACTCAACATTGGCCTACGACCCAAGATTACTAGAGCAAAAGAAACGACGTAGAGATCCTGTATGCCCACCTGTTACCACCAAAACTGCTCTGGCGAGGCGAAGCTACCCGTATCTTAGCAGCCACCTTTATAACACTTTAAACGAAACCTGCAACATATATTCTTTACCTAGACGTAAATGTAAAATAGTAGTTAGTAGCTTTCTCCAACAGTTAACGTACGATGAGACTGAACAACTCTTTGCAAAAAAATCGTACTAGCGCATCTAAAAACAGATTTAAACTGCTCCTTTGTTATTCATTTTCTACTGTGACATATACGAAACACACAACCAAACACACACACACCGACCCTCACACACACCCCCCACACCCCCCCCACACACACACACACATACACCCACACCACACACACCTATTCCTTGCTTTCATAAATGTTGATAGGAGTTGAGTACTTACGTTGAACTGGGTTTTAAGTCTACCAAAACTCCTACTAAGTGCAGCAATTTGTCATTGAACTGTAAGAGGAAGGCGCCTGTGTCTGTAACACAGTTTATACTAGCACAGACACAGACGTTCACTCTGTCTCAAATAATGCATATGTAGCGTTATACTTCTCCTTTGTTTTAGTGTTTAATTTGATTGAGATGGAACAATTGTATTTGGCTCTTTTGAAATAAAGATTATTATTATTTTTTTTAGAGTGTTTTCTTTTCTCAGCTCTTTGGCTGGTTTTTGCGACATTTACGGACCGAAGCCAGGTAAATGCAGCTTGTGGTGTGTTATGTTAAAAATGTGTGGTGATGAGGACCTATTTCGTTTTCATCTATTTGCATGAACTTTCTGACAATGCGACATGTATTTAAAATTGCAGCTTTTTGTAGGGTGATATACAGGGTTTCTTTTAGGTTTAGTAATTTAAGGCTATGGAGAAGGTGATTTGGGATGACGCCTGTTGTGGAGAGTACTATAGGAACCACGTAAACTTTTTGTTGGCGCCATATTCTAGTTACTTCATCTTTGAGTTCTGCGTATTTACTCATTTTTTCAGTTATTGTCTTCTGAATGTTATGTGTGTTGGGAACGGCAATATCTATTAGGTAAGTTACTTTATTTATTTTATCCTGTAGGGTTATATCCGGTCTATTGTAGTGGATTGTCCTGTCGGTGAGAATGGCGCGGTCGTAGTAAAGTTTATGTGTGTCATTTTCTAAGATTGTTTGTGGCGTATAATTGTAGTAAGGAGTGTTTGTGTTTTGTATGAGTGTGTATTTGAGTGCTAGTTTTTGGTGAATTACATTCGCCACCTGATTGTGCCTGTGTGTGTAGTCTGTCTGCGTGAGAGTTGTGCATGCTCCTGTAATGTGCTGAATTGTTTCTGGTTGGCTGTGACACTTGCGACATTTATCATTTGTTACTGAAGGATCTTTGATAATAAATTTTCTATAGTTTTTAGTGTTAATAATCTGGTCCTGTATCGCAATTATAAATCCTTCAGTTTCTGGGAATAAATTACCTATTTTAAGAAACTTATTTGAGGCTACTTTGTTTACATGGGATTGTTCTAGGTCATGAGGATGTCGGCCATGCAGTACCTTTTTCTTCCAGTCCTCAATTTTTTGTATCTGCGGATCTTCGCTAGTAATTTGTGGAGCGTCTAGCTGTTCTTTTAAGTTAAGTGGCGTGTAGTTGAAATCATTTTGGACTATGGCTTTATGAATGTTACTAGTGCGAGATTTTGAGTGAAAGAATGTTTTAAGTCGACAGATTTGTTTCCGCCATAGGTGCTGGATGTCTATTAGGCCTCTCCCTCCGTGTTTTCTTTTAATAGTGAGTCTTTCTGTTGCAGATTTAGGGTGTAAGTTGTTATGTTTTGTAAGAGTGGTGCGTGTGGTTCGTTCTAACTGTTCTGTGTCTGTTTTTGTCCATTTAATAACTCCGAATGAGTATGTTAATATGGGGATGGCATATGTATTTAAGGCCTTGATGAGATTTTTACTAGATAGTTGTGTTTTACATATGGTGTTAAGTCTCTTTTTGTACTCTGCAGTAAGTGTTTCTTTTATCCTAACATGATCTAGTCCCTTTAGTTGCGTGTACCCTAAATATTTATACAAGTCTGTCGGTTCCATTGCTGTTATAGTGTCCGTGTTATTTACTACATAGTCACCGGGTCGTATCTTGCCACGTATGATATGAAGTGTCTTACATTTATCCAGACCAAATTGCATGTTTATATCTAGGCTAAACTCTGCTGTAGCTTCTACTAGTTTCTTCATATCTTTTTCGGTTTGTGCATATAGTTTTATATCATCCATGTAAATGAGATGTGAGACAGTTGTTTGTTCTGCAATGTGTTTGAGACAATATCCAGCCTGACAGCGCTGCAGCAGATGAGACAGAGGGTTCAGTGCGAGACAGAACCACAAGGGACTTAGTGAATCACCTTGATAGATACCCTTTTTGATAGATATTTGTCGCGTTGTAATATTATTGTGATTGGAATTTATTTGAAGTGTGGTTTTCCACAGTGGCATTATATTTCGTAGGAAATCTATTATTTTTGAGTTTATCCTATAAATTTCTAGTATTTTTATTAACCAGGAATGTGGAACGCTGTCGAAAGCTTTTTTATAGTCGATATAAGTACAATGAAGATTTCTATTCTTTGTAGTAGCATGTTTATGGATAGTAGAATCAATAATTAACTGCTCTTTGCATCCCATATGGCCCCGCCTGCATCCCTTCTGCTCCTCTGCCATTATGTTGTGGTGTTCAATGTGTGAGTTAATTTTCGTTGTTATTGCTGATGTTAATATTTTATATATCGTGGGTAGACATGTGATTGGTCTATATTGGGAAGGTTGTGGTGAATTTATGGCTTTAGGCAACATGTATGTTATACCTGTTGCAATAAAATCTGGTATATTTTGTCGTCCTAATATAATTTCTGTTAAGTTTTTTGCTATGGGTTTGTATAATGAAGTTAACTTTTTGTACCAAAAATTGTGTATTTTGTCTATCCCAGGAGATTTCCAGTTATGTAATCTGCCTGTTAGGTGTGTGATATCGGCCTCTGTAATCTCTACAAATTCCATTTCCTCTATTGCCCTCCATTTTGTTTCTTCTTCTGTTATCCACGTTGCTTTGTCGTTATGTTGTTCTTGTTCTTCCCAAATGCTAGACCAATATGTTTCAAGTTGTTCTTTTGTAGGTTGGTTAGATGCGTCCGTGTTATTTTCTTCATTTGTGTCGGCTGGTTTGTGTAGGTTTCTATAAAATATTTTTTCATTAGTGGCGAATATGGCATTATCGTTTTTGCGTTGTTGTGCTTTTTTGTACCTTCTGAGCCTATGAACTTTAAGAGCTAGTTTTTGTTTTAAGGTATCTAAGAACTCTTCAGGTTTTCTGTTGTTATTTTCGTGTCTGGTGTGCGTGACACTGCTCCTAAATATAGCCTCAACTCTCTTTACTACTTTACTTGACCTGACGTTGTTAATGTATTGTGTAAGTCTACCACAATCTGCTCTTAATTTTTCTATGTCTTTTTCTAACCTCTGTTGCCATGCTGGTTTGATGTTTTGTTTTGGTCTCGTGTTTCCTGTGTGTTGCGTGATTTTAAAGTTAAGTTCTTCGGATACGACTACCGCTGTGCAATATATAAGTGTGTGTATATCTACAAGTTGTGTGTCATCGGAAATAAATTGATGAAGTATGTTTTCATTAAATAAATTAACTAACCGGAAAAGATTAGGGCTATATCGAAGTTTAGGTAGTTTTGGTCGAACTGCTGGGTCCATCCCAGAATATTGGGCTAGGGTTGTTCTGAATTTGTCAAGTATTTCTTGGATACATATATCTGCTGTTAGATTTTGATCCGCAACGGTTAAGGTCTCAATATCATTTTCTAGAGTTAGGATTATCGATTCAGTTTGTGTGGATGTGTGTGATGTTTGCGCAGAAATTTGCGATTGGTTGTATGGTTGAGATTGTGTATAAGGTGTTACTTGGATTTGCGGTTGTGAGTGTGATTGTTCAGCAGTTTCGGTTATGTTTTGTGATAGTGGGATAGCGTCAGCGCTTGTACTATTTTCTGCTTCTTGTAATTGTATTCGTGTTTCTTCTTTTAATTGCTCTATTATTTCTTGGGGTAAAAGTTTGTTTCTAACTATAGCTCTTCTCTGATCTGAGATTCTTTGTTCTGAGACGGTTATTTCAGGATATTGTCGTGTAAAAAGTTCATGCAATTGTTGTCTGTAGGTGGTCATGTCGGTCTCTAATTTAGTGATATAGAAGTAAGTTCGCATGATAAATAGGTTAACTTCTTTGCTCCATCTCATGCGAACTCTTGCTTTTCCAGCCTTGGTGGACGCGGGTAAAAAGGAACTAACCTCCCGCGCAACATTCAAGGTTGGAGTGGGTTTAATTGAATTTAAACTATTAATGGGAGGTGGTGATAGTATAGGTGACGATGGTATAGATGGTGATGATGGTTTAGATGGTGTGTAAGATACTGTGCTTGGACTATACGGTTGTACAGGGGTGTTTGTCCTGTCCGTCAGTCTGTCACCACCGTCAATGATTTCGGCTGTAGTATCTTTGTCGGTGGGAGCCCGCCTGTTCAACTCCTCGCCGCTGACGGTTCGCATGCTGAAACACCCAGCGTCAGCTCCAGGTGCGCCCCGGCGATCGCCCCCGGGCAGCGGCCCTATACGTTTACTTTTCGATCGTGTCTCCATTTTGAATGGGTTTCCAGAGCCACGTTAGCCACGCCAGTAATTTCTCATTCGTGTGTCCGCCCCCCACGTGATTAGATGGTCAATCAGGACGTGTGGTTGTTTAGGGGGCTTATTATTATTATCGGGAGTGTTCTTTTTTCTCAGCTCTAAAGCTGGTTTTAGCTACATTCACGGGCCAAAGCCAAGTAAATGCAGCGTGTGGGGAATTTTATGATGAAAGTGTACTTTCGTCTAGCTGCATGAACTTCCTAACGATTCTACATGTGTTTAGGATGGCTGCTTTCTGCAGATTGATGTAAAGGGATTCTTCTAGATCTATTATTTTCAAGCTACGGATGAGATGGTTGGGGATAACACCTGTCGTGGAGAGAACTACAGGAACAACATAAACTTTATCTTGTCTCCAAATTCTAATAACTTCTTCTTTAAGGTCAGCGTATTTACTTATTTTTTCAGCGATTGTTTTTTATTATTATTATTATTTCCTTTATTTCACTATATACATATAAATTATATTTTTAAATATTAGTATAAAAAATATATAAAAACATTTAAAAATATAAAAAATAGTAGCCCACCGGTATCGGGAACAGGG
This sequence comes from Amphipoea lucens, assembly GCA_947508005.1. Taxonomy (NCBI): domain Eukaryota; kingdom Metazoa; phylum Arthropoda; class Insecta; order Lepidoptera; family Noctuidae; genus Amphipoea; species Amphipoea lucens. Next base: position 19,272,843 of record OX382375.1, read on the forward strand.
TCCAAGCTACCGGCGGTCAGGGCTCCAGAGAGAGGAACCTCCTGACAATGCGAGCCGTGTCCAGAAGTACCGCTTTCTGAATCAAGCCCTTGATCCAGCTGCCCAACGAGAGCCTCCTTAGGTGTTGGTCGAGGCTCTTGGCTATCAAACCATTGGCTGTAACGACTATCGGCACAATGATCGCTGAGTCCACATCCCACATGTCGACAACCTCGCGAGCCAAGTCAAGATACTTAATTTGTTTATCTTTCTCAGCTTTCACGAGGTTCTCATCATGCGGGACAGTTATGTCAACAATCATTGCGCGCCGCTCTGATCGATCCACCACCACTATATCAGGCTTATTGGCAACAATAGTCCTGTCAGTGATGATGGATCGATCCCAGTACAATGTGATATTACCATTTTCGAGAACTGGGTCGGGCACATACCTATAGTACGGCACCTCCGATTCTACAAGGTTGTATTTCAAAGCAAGCTGCTGATGGATTATCCTGGCTACAAGGTTGTGTCTATGCAAGTATTCTCCGTTAGCTAGACGAGAACACCCGGAGATAATATGCCTGATTGATTCTCCCGGCCGGTGGCATGCCCGACAGATGTCAACCGTGCCGTCTTTCACAATATATCTCCGGTAGTTGTTTGTCATCATAACTTCGTCCATAATTGCACAAACAAAACCTTCGGTTTCTCCAAAGAGATCACCGCAACGTAGCCAGGCTACGGACGCTAGTAGGTCTACATCGGGTCCATGAAGGGCCCGAAGAAAGCGTCCGTGAAGCTCCTTACTCTGCCATACCTCCATGCGATCATTAGTGTCAAGCACTACTGGTTTGCGCCAGTTCTCTTTAGCCAAGGAGAGCGGGGTGAGGCCCTTGTCCACTATGACTACATCTCGATGCATCCCCACGTCGGTTTCTTGGAAGTATTCCCTGAGATTGCATATCTCGCGATTGTGGAGGGTCTTAGCGTTTAAAAACCCTCGACCTCCACACTTTCGCGGGATATACAACCTCATTACCGATGACCGTGGGTGATGCATTCGATTTGCAGTCAGCAGCGTACGAACCCTCCTATCCAGGGCGTCGAGTTCGGTTTGAGTCCATTTGAGTATGCCAAAAGAGTACATCAAAACCGGCATGACCCAACCGTTGAAGGCACGCACCTTGTTTCCGCCTGATAGAAGACTATTAAGCACTTTTTTCAGGCGGCCAAAGAAGCGCTCCTTTAACGATTGCTTCATGTCAGTAACATTGATGCCTAACGCTTCCGACATACCCAAATACTTATAGGTTTCGGATGCGGAGAGGGCTCTAAGGTTTGTGGAATCCGAGAGTTGAGTTCCCACGGATTCCACAATCTCCCCTCGTTTTACATGCATGACCGCACATTTGTCCACACCAAATTCCATCCTAATAGCGTTACTGAAAGTTTGAGTTACTTTCAGTAGCTCCATCAGTTGCAAATTGTTGGGGGCAAAGAGTTTTAGGTCATCCATGTAGAGGAGGTGCGATATAACCTGACCACCTCTCCTCAACCGATAGCCTAGACCTGAATCCTCCAGCAGTGTGCTAAGAGGATTCAAGGCTAAGCAGAACCAAAGCGGACTCAAACTATCACCCTGAAATATGCCTCGCTCGATCCTTATCGGTTCGCTATTCCTCTGAATATTTCGACATCCTGGATAGCGAAGGACCGTCCTCCATTGCCCCATACACGACATCAGGAAGGTGCGCAGAGTTGTATCTACTTTATACAATTCCAACACCCTCATGAGCCATGTATGTGGCACCGAGTCATAGGCCTTCTTATAATCTATCCAACATGTCGACAGATCCTTTCGGAAGCGACGAACCTGTTGGCTGATGGCCATATCAATGAGGAGTAGCTCCTTAGTACCGCGGGATCCATTCCTACATCCATTCTGAGAGGTAGACATGATGGCGTTGGTGTCTATATGTTTGTTAATTTTAGCTCTCAAAATGGATGTAAGAACTTTATAAACCGTCGGTAAACACGTGATCGGCCTATAATTCTTGGGTTCCGCGGTGCTACCTGATTTATGGAGCAGGTGGGTAATTCCTGTCGTTAGGAACTGGGGTAGCGAACCAGATTCCAAAGCGACCTGGAACTGAGATGCCAAGCGAGCATGCGACCTTGAAAACCATTTTATCCAAAAGTTCTGCAGCCCGTCCGGCCCTGGAGACTTCCAGTTGGGCAGTGGACGGACTGCACGAGCTACATCTTGGGGGCAGATGGTTATAGGCCCCATTTCTGGTATTGGATCGCAGGCTCGCTCGACCTCTCGAGCCCAATCACCTTCGGTGTGACTGACAGGCACCGACCAGATACTGCGCCAGAAGGAACACATGGTATCATCATCCGGCAGCTGCGTGTCAGCCACACCTTGGTCCGGTCGTTCCCAACTCCTATAAACCCACCTTTCATCACTCTGGAAGGTGCGATTCTGAGTGTATCGCTCTACTCGCCGCTTATATCGACGGATACGGTTCGCCCATGCATATACTTTCTGCTTCAGGAAGTCGATGCGCTCTGTGACACAGGACATATAGTCTTGAGGGCTGATATCAGTCCCCAAGAATGCCCGCCTCACAAAGCGCATCACTCTAGGGCGAGTATTGCCCTCCCTGAAGCAGATTAGTTTGCCGATGAGCGTTCTGGCCCCACCAATACGACGTTCAATTCTGCACTGCCAAGCTGGTACGGCTGGTTTCGGCCGTGTAGCTCTAGAGTCATTGGTAAATTTAACGTGAGCTACACGACATGCCGCTACAGCCGCGCAGTACAGAATCGAATGAGTATCGGTGAGGTCTTCGCAGGTATCAAAATATTTTGACAACTGCGAATCCAGAACCGCCACCAGCGCCCTATTTTTGTTATGCATGGGCAAACGAGGCAAGCGTGGCCTAAGTTCGGGCGACATGAAGCGATATTCCTGAATCGCATCCTCCAAAGCACTCCTCAATTCCTCATTGCACTGGGTACTTACGTTTGTAGCCCGATCATTACTCCCCTCGTCAGCAAGACTTGTATTATACTGCGGTAGTATTACAGCAGTCTGCGACTGGGGAGCGATGACATGGCTACTCTGTATTTCATTTCGCAGGCGATCAAGTATAGTGTCATCCAACATATGATTACGTTGGATGACCCGCACCTGATCCGATAGTCGTTGTACCGAAACGTTGACAGCTGGTTCAAGCACCTGAAAAAGAGAGAGCATCCGAACACGATACGCGGTCAGATTGTTTCCCCCCTCTGTAGCCCCATAGTATGAGCGCATGACGTTTTCATTAATGGATCGTGTCCATCTCATGCGCTGCACACTTCCGCCGGGAGCTGGGACCCTATCAGAGGCCGATGGGCCTCGAGGTCCTAAGCCGTCCGGCGGCCGGCGTCCTCCCCGTCGACGAACAGGTGGTGGCGTCGTGGGCGGAGAGAAATACTCGTCGCTCGAGCTCGACGCAACTGCCGCGGCCGCGGCCGGTGTCGTCACAGCGCTCACAGTAGCGCTGGGTACCGGCGGCGCGGGCAGCGAGGCGGAGCTGAGCGATGAGTCCGGAGGTAGTAATTGTGCACGTCGTGCGGCTGCTCTTGTCAACATTTTATTGTTCGTCGTTCGCTTGATTTTACCGGAGGTGACATGACAGATGTCACCTCCGGTTCGGCAGTTTTTGGTTACAGTTTTTATTATTATTGTTCATTGTTATGTAGTTTTTGTTATGAAATTATATTTAAAATTGGGTACGTATTCGGGCTATGGCTATAATATATCACAATTTTTATTAAAACGGTTTTTAAAAAATTAATTTTACTGAAAAGTGAAATGACGACTTGTTGACAATAGTGTTGCCATTATTATTATTATTATTATTACCACTGGGACAGCACTGCTCAATACATAACGGATACATATGTTGTGCATAGCATAGACTACATGCAAGACTGGACAAACAAGTCTAATGGACCACCACTGCTCACAATGTACGCATGGATATCATCTGTACTTATTCACTCGGTACCAGGTGCCAGCCCAAAAAGACATTAAATTCGCCACAAAAAATTTCACGCGGACGAAATCGCGGGCAGAAGCTAGTGTAAGATAAGACAACATTAAACATAACCAGCAGATATGATAATAATCCAAACAAAAATTACTCTAAAGCAAGCTCCGACCAAAAAAAACCGCGAAATATAAACGTTAGAACTTCAAAAAGAGTTGTTAATAAAACCGCGAGCGCCAAATAAAATGATCATGTACCTAATTATCAAGTTGTTCTATTTACATCTGTGCATTGGAGCCGGGCGATGAAACTCGCGCCTAAATACAGAACATGACGTTATCAGTGCGGTAGGTATAGACTTGTAAACTATCGCGAGACAATCTGAGAATTGATGATTGAGCTTGCTTGAGATTCGTCATTCATTCGTGGGGTCAGTGGGTTGCATCTAAGTTATAATAATATAACTGTCCATTCTGATGAGTCATGGCTAGCCAGGGTAGCTAAAATAGATGGGGAGGACCAAAGAAACGATGAATAGATCGTATGACATATAGATAGAGAAGTGGTGACTTCCGAGGTGACGGCTAATATAAATGTACGGAGGAAGAAGTCATGCTGCGCCGCCGACCCCAAATAAATTGGGATAAAGACAAGATAATGATGACGACTGTGTGGAAAATTGACGACTGAACGGTTCTTATCGCCAATACTGGGATGACGAATAAGGAAGAAGACGTGCTATGCCGGACCAGAAATGAATTTGGAGACAGAAGGAAGATTTTATGTGCCGTTCGTTCGGAATACAAGCCTCCATGGCAAAGTAGTGATCTCATGGATGGATAAACAACATTTAGCCTCATTTTAACGGGTTCAGCATCGTTCTTCTGTAGGACTTCAGTTCTCGAAAAGGGTAAAGAATACGGATACAGAAATCGGGTGGTCCTTTAATCATGAATAAAGATATTTAAAATTATTTGTAAACTAGCTGCGCCCCGCGGTTTCACCCGCATAAGTTTCGATCCCGTGGGAATATCGGGATAAAAACTATCCTATGTCCTTTTCCGGGACTCAAACTATCTCTATACCAAATTTCATCTAAATCGGTTCAGTGGTTTAGGCGTGAAGAAGTAACAAACATATAAACACACACACACACACTCACAAACTTTCGCCTTTATAATATTAGTGTGATACCACATGGCTGCATAAATACAAAATAACTTTTAAAAGAGTAGGTACCTATTTTTAGTAGTTTATAATTCTTGCTCAAGAGAGAAATATCGTGTATAGGTACCACAGGCCAGTAATAATTCGTGTATGTTTACATTGAACACCTGAGATCGGCAACACTTTGGGCGGTAATAACAATCTGAAATACCGAGCATTCATTGCGGTTTAGCTAATTGACTTGATTTGAAGATTTGTTCACAGGAGCTTAATGTGCAGTCGATAATGGCAGTATAGCAAGGTATTTTCAACCCTATTAGTGTTCATTTAAGTTCAATAGTCCAACTTTACCAGTTCGGTGATATAAACATGCATACTCGATAATGATGTTTATTTACACAAAATAATGCTGGGTCTACTGTTTACACTAGGGGCATTATCATCACTTAGGTTTTTTCATACTTTCTTAGTCTTTCGGTACGTTTAGTGCATCATAGTAATAATTATACTGGATTGTATTTGTTACCTATTCGCATCTGAATTAACAGAGACGGTAATTTAATTTAAAAATATATTTTATTTTATTATTACGGGCCTACTGACATTGCTTAGATTAAAATATATTTTTAAATAATTCGATGTTAATTTTAATCGTTACTAAGTATTTATTAAACCAGAGAACGAAAACATTTGCCAAAATCCAACAACGAACGTGGATCCACGGGAGACACAATGGCTTTTTAATTGTTTCTGTAATTAGGGCATTCAACCGGTTAATGGATGACGAACCACACACACTTTAAAATCACGAAAAAGTTCACAAGTTTTTTTTTTTCAAGGGGTTTGTTTACCCCTAAAACACAAAATCATATCATTATAACACTATTACACAGAACATATCACTGATACTCACTATACCCACCGGAGGCACAGGTCCAACAGTCACCAAAAACCATATTTTATGCACAAATAAACAATTTCCTTTCTTTCCTCCTGTTCGAGTGCTACCACGAATATATTCCCAAGGACGTATACAAGTGCTGTCACAAATGTACCAGTGCACAGTGGTTGACTTGTCGTGAGCTACCGCAGATCGTGTGAGTTCCACCGAATGTGTTCGTTTGTTTATATGGATGGCGCGTCTGACCGCCACAATGTATTAATAACGACTACTTCATAGATTCGTACTACTGACTTGCAGTGGTTCGGGTGTTTTATGTGGAAGTGAGACATGAAGGAAATTCTTTCGTTTTTCTTTTATTTCTTATTAATACAGGGTGTTATGGAAAGGGTATATCAATACAAACGGGTTGAAGAGTGTATCTGGTCTAGAATCTCTGTACAAAATTTCAGCTCAAAAGCATTAACTTTGAAAATGCTTAATATTTTTTTATTTCGACATCACGGCGCGCGGCGGCGTGATGTGCGTGTACTAGGCGCACAGACACACTACAGATAATGGATAATGACCCTCGTAGTGCGGTGATACGTTTGCTATGATTTCAATTTAATAAACTATCGAAATAAAAAAATATTAAGCATTTTCAAAGTAACTGCTTTTGAGCTGAAATTTTGTACAGAGATTCTAGACCAGATACACTCTTCAACCCGTTTGTATTGATATACCCTTTCCGTAACACCCTGTATAGGTATTTACTCGGTTGACTTAAGAGGACCAAGTGAAACATAAAAAGACGTTAATCCAATATTTAAAAAAAAAAATATGAAGATTTTTATCATGCTAGAAAGCAAACCAAAACAAAAGTTCAGAAATGATATTGGGTAAATCGTAATATCACTGTATAACGAAGGATGCTACTATGCCAGCAATATTTACGCTAACCCCCTTACTAATAAACGTCCTATATCAGATGAATAGTTACACACCGATTTCTCTCTTTCAGTCGTCAGTAATTTGACTTTCGAAAGAAGAAGACAAAGCGTTATGTAACTATACAGACGCTATACAACGTTTATTCGTAACGGGGTTAGTATATGGAATACTGTCTAATGTGGAGTACTAATGTCTAATGCCTAGTCGTAGTAATGTGTAGGTAATTCTAATCTGATGGATCATCAGATCATCCCTCTTTATGGCTAAGGAATAGAATAACCCATTGATCTGTGTGCGGTAAGCAGAGAGCTTTCAAAACTAAATAGTTCAGGGATTCTTTCTTGGTTGCTAAGGATTTTAATTATTATTTTACTCATACATATATGTATATAGTTTTATATCCTCGAAATGCCAAACTACCAATTGACACACACCAATTCCAAAAAATTTTACAGTAAGAAATTCTGGTGATGGCTACATGTTACCATATCCAATTCTCCATGCTCTCTAGCCTCTGGTATCTTTGGCAGCCGCCCAACAGCCATCACTCAAGCTATTATACATCATAATTCATAACCAAACAGTTTAGATATCGCTACGTCTGCTATTATGAAATATACTATGTTGTTGGATACGGTGAAAAGTTTCTAGAAACTATGTAGTAAACAAATGAGTTCTTCATAGTAACAGTAGTAGTAGGCTTTAAATATCCGCCATATTTAAAGCCTTGTTTTGCATAATTATAAAACAATAAACTTCTACAAGAACTAAACATATTTATTACTAGGGTTTGCCCCACAGTTTTACCCGCGTGGAAGTCGGAAAGAATCTCATGTGAACGTACTTCCGCGATAAAAAAGTATCCTCCCAGGTCACGGCCTATCCGTATGCCTCTCATCTATAAGTATATCGATATGACCCCTTTTAGTATTATTTTTGAGACAAAAAGTGGCTTATTGCATTTCCTAGGATGCCGTCTATCTCATTGTAAAATTTTATTGAATTCCGTTTAGTGTTAAGTTATTTTTTTTATTTGATCCAAAGGTTGCGAAACCCTGAATGTGTGTTTACAAAATGTATAGCTTCTCGTGAGGGGGACTTTAGAATAGATTTGTTGACTAAACAAAATACTTCACTGTTATATTTTAGTAGGCAGAAAAGCATAAGCTACTGCATCCCCGTACAGCAGTCCACTGTTGGATAAAAGCATTTTCTCTTCATGAGTTACATCCTTTACCTTCCAATCCTTCCATTACCCATCCTTTGCAACTGAGCTCAATCCTATACCTCTCTCTACGCTACTGCCCTAAAAAAATCCTAATTTAATCATCAGCCCATCCCATCCGCCAATACGCCTTGAGCAAGCACGGTAATCAATGCTCATGCCTTCTTTGTATGAGAAGAGGCGTTTTCCCTACAGTAGGACAATGGTAGGTTAGTATCGACTAACTTTTTAACCTTAATGCAATGAAATAAGCGAATTTGACTAGTAAGTTATGTGAATTCTACTAGTATTTCATCAGGTCATCGTCTGTCTAGCCTTTTCCGTTGGGGTCCGCTTCCAGTCAGCGGATGCAGCTGAATACCAGTATTTTACCCATGTAAAATACTAGGCAGTCGCTCCATAGCGACTGCCTAGTACTTCATCAGTTATTCCTCACTGAATCAACAATTTAAACCGGACGAATGATTTATACACAAAATCTCTTAGATTACACAAAGAATGCCTGTTGATTGATGGTCAGAATCAAAAATAGACATTCTATTAAAAAAATCTAGTTACATAACAATTTTCTATTTCATCAAAATGTATTAAGTAATAGATACCAAAATAGAGAGAGAGGACATATAGTGACCTTATTAGTAATGTTCTTCAGAAAGGTCAGGTGCGTAGTACTCCCAACCAGCGTGCCTGTATGACCAGGGGGGCAATTGCGTAAACACATAATCAATCGGAATCGGTTTCATTTTGACATTTCAACAACATTCATTGCGTTATTTACGTGTTGAGAAGACAAATTTTTGAAGTGAAACTTCTTTACGCACGCTTGACTTGGGGAGTAAGCTGGCGAACACGTGACGTAAGCGTTACGAAAAGTGTGATCGGGCGAGGCGAACGGAAGTTGAGTGGGAATATAAGCAAGAGAAAGCAGTGCGCGCGCACATTTTCTTTCTCTCTTCCTCTCATAGCCAAATACGTTTGAAGTTTCACTTCAGTCGCGTGGTCATAAGCACACTCGGTTTTTTCGAACTTATGAAGCAATGGATTAGAAATTTGCTTCAAAATGATTCAGATTCCAAATGATAGTGTGTTACGCAATTAGGGTGCTGATGTATGAACGTAAACAAAGCAAAAAGAGTGTGATGTACACACTCTTTTCAATAGGAGGCAAGTGTCGTTCTGTAGTTCCTGCCTACCCCCATGGAGAGGTGTGAGTTCATGTATGTGTATTAATAGATTCGTTCGCAATAGAACAGTGACCTATTTGGTATGCTTTCTGGAACTGGCAGCTGATTCATTGTATTCCTCTTTTATGATTGAATCGGGTATAAAAATAGTTAGAACTAGCTTCTGCCCGCAACTTCGTCCGCGTGAAATTTCACCCTCCCCCAATTCACCCTCTTAGGGGTGGAATTTCGAAAAACCCTTTCTAAGAGGATTACCTACTCTTCACAAAGAACACAACCTCCAAATTTCACGACTCTAGGACCAGCGGTTTAGGCTGTGCGTTGATATATCAGTCAGTCAGGACTTTGAAAATAACCTACGTTAGAGGTTCTAACTTTAGCTACCTCACACTTAAAATCTTAATGACTATTTACACTAAAATATTCTTATAGAATTATACCCAGAAATATATACAACTCACAACAAAAAAGAAATGAAAAGAAAGCTGAAACGCCTGTGCAATACTATCTACCTATACCTACTTCACTTAAAAATAAATACCTATAACTACTTTAATTAATAAAAGTACCTACGCTTAATAATTTGTAATTTGAACGAATATTTAAACACTACCAAAACAACTCATACCTATTTTACAAAATAACAACAAAATAAATTCAAATAAACTATTTAAAGACTAAAAGTCGCGCTGATAAGCACGGTTTCTCAATATCAATTATTGTCTGTCAATAAGGTCGAACGCTCTGAACGCATCAACAGCCAACCTCCCACCTTTTTATACCCTACCGCCGCCGCGACCCGTGTCGAGCGCGGCAACCGTTACACAAAAATAATCCTTATAGCATGATTCAGTCGACGGCGACGGCGCGATGGCTTATTTCATGTATAAGTTTGGTGTTTCTATACCGATTTGTATGATTCTTTTTTTATTGAATAGGTAATAATGTTAACTTTTTAAATTAGGGATGAGTGAGAGTATTATAAACGTAAGAGTAAACAAATATAATCAGAATGCTCCGAACTGCTAAGCTATCAGGAGTTACACGTGTTATTGTGAGTCAACCATAAAAGATAGACATATGCTGTTGCGGGATATTTTTTAGACAATTTTATGTAGAATATTTCCGTCATACATGATTTCTATGTAACTTTAACCATTAAGGCTGCACACGCGACGGAAGCTTAAAAAATGGAGTAACTTCTCCCGTTTTCCCAACATTTCCCTTCACTACTCTGCTCCTATTGATTGTAGCGTGATGAAAAGTATACTATAACCTGCCCAGGAGTATGAAGAATAATTGTACCAAGTTTCGTTAAAATCCGTCCAGTAGTTTTTGTTTCTATAAGGAACATACAGACAGACAGACAGACGGACAGACAGACAGACAGACAGACAGACAAAAATTTTACTGATTACATTTTTGGCATCAGTATCGATCGCTAATCACCCCCTGATAGTTATTTTGAAAATATATTTCATGTACAGAATTGACCTCTCTACAGATTTATTATAAGTATAGATGAAATAAAGTTTGGCATGAATGGCTCATAATGTTTTATAGTGTTATGAAATTGGATTGGATATTAACGGTTTAAGGCCCCACCCAATTATTTTGTCCCAAAGGCCGTGACGTTGTATCCGAATTACGACATAAGTTATCTGAATTTGAAAAACATTTTTTTAAAAATGGCCGCAATGACGCATGCGCAATGTGATATTCGCGCGATGTTAATGTCATCCATCGTATTTCAAAACTTTAGAAGAACATGTATGTCATTCGATTTAGTATGAATGGGGCTATTTTTTAGGCAAATAAAAAAATTGGGTCATCGCTTTAGATTTTGAAACAATATTTTTTTAATTGGTGTAATGTAAACAAACAAATAAAATAATATTGAAAAAAATCAAAGCCATTTAAAGTTACGAAACAAGCTGTGTAATGTACCCTGGTCTGACCACTTGAAGAAACAATCATTATCTTACTACTGCTCCATAGATTTTTTTTTGTGTACGGATCGTGTCGCGGCGAAAAAAGTGTTTTGGGACATTCTAGGCGATGTCACGCGAGGAGCGGGACGCGTTAGTGGGTAAAAGGCAGGTGTGCGTATCAGAAATAGTAAAAGACCCGATTGGTTCTTTTAACATAAAGCCTAAGTATCAAAATGCACAGCAGTAATAATAAAAACAGACTATTTAAAACATTTTGGTTTTCAAGAATAGAAAGTATTTAAAGCTATAACAACTCAACTGGCGACCTCGCTACGTGATAAGCTCATGACTAAGAACTCCGCAACAGTTCGAAACTTTATTGCGAACTCGAAATACTCACGTTAGCAAAAACTGCAACAAATATTCTAGATCACCGTATACAATTCAAGAAAGATTTGGTTAGCAGTTTCTGACCAAGATTTACAACAGGGACTATACACATCGTTCTACAAAAAACTACACATTAAAAATCATCTCAAAATATTCCCAAGTTAGTCACAAATTATCACCTCTGCCATACCACCATCCACTGCATCAGTTTGGCATAATGACAATGTGACTCAACTTTCTGCCGTCACAGTCAAGGTCGCGTCTGTATGTTTGTTGGTGACTGCCTCAATTTAACTGATATCACAGAAGATCGACTCCATAGGACGAGAGAAAACTGACGCATACACACATAGACGTGTACGTACGGCGACCTCAAACAAGTGCCGGTCGTGAGTGCACTTGCACTCGCTGTACGTGAAGCGTGTCTATGTGTGCGTGCGTGTTAGTTCGTTGTATGGAGTTGATCTTCTGTCCTATCTATTTTGTGTGAGAGTGACATAAGCGGCCATTTCTCCGTAAGTACATTGACGCTGTATTCGTGTTATTGTTTTGGCCGTGACTTTTAATTGTTTACATTGAGCAATTTAGCCCTTGATGTATAAATGTTTTGTGGTCCTATGATACTGGTACGAGTATAATTGATACAAGACCCAGTATTTTTTGGTCTTCTAGCAATTAATGAATTGATTGGTACTTCAACATGACATTGACCAAGAACTCCCTGTGACTTCAAATCGCCAATCAATCATTTTACTCAAGCATAACATCACGCCTGTACTCAGAGCAGGGCTTGAAATAACAGGAAATTTTTGAGAGCCGGTACCATTGGCCTTGGTGTGACACCGGTACCAGAGTAGTAACTGTACTATTGGTATTTCTAATCAGTATCGTTACTATACCGGTACCAAACAACTATTTCCGTAAGTTACAGTGAGAAAACAGATCTAGTAAGTAAAAAGGATAGTTAATAGGCTTTAGAAAAATAACTGCAACCGTACGAGGTTCCTCGTACAATCTTTTACCTCTTGCAGAGACTATATATGTTTGATGAGGCATGTCTTATATACCGTCACATAAAAGAAGATGTTACTGTATGTAATAAAATAAGACGCATCATTTCACTTTTCAGCCGATTACACACAAATTCTCGGATTTATACTTTTGCTATTGAAGTAACATCTAAATATAATTATTATCTACCAGTAAGTGGCCATGTAAATATAAGCATTTGCGAACATTCAACACAAATAATTTTTCTTAGTACTTGGATGATGTTTTGGTGACGTAATTTTTGTGGGAAATCCGCGTGATGATAATATTGGCAGATGAATGAAAGGTGATGACAAATGAGTTAATTGAATACAGCATGACTGCTCGCGTAGGTGTGAGAAATAATGTGCCAAACAGATTATTATGACTTTGTATTGGTCGCTTCCACATGTAATTGATAAGTTCATAGTGTAGAGTCGGGTCGCTTTTGCACATTAAAATTTTCACAAACTGTAGACAGAAGTGGTTTCTTCAAAATTTAATTGTAATAATAATGGTCTCCACGATGTAAGATAACCTCGATGTTAGATAAGTTTTCCGTAAAGGAGCAACAAGCAAGGCTTGATTTACACACGTCTTGACCTAACACACGTCTTGACCTAACACCTGCACCTTAATTATGTAACACCCTTTCAATCACATTCTGATTCATTTTGAAGAATATTGCTAATCCATTGCTTCATATGTTTGAAAAATTTGTCTATTAACAACGTAAATAACGCAAGGAATGTTGTTGAACTGTCAAAATGAAAGCCATTGCTACTGTTAGTGTGTTAAAAAATTACCCTGCTGACATTATATTTCAGAGTGGAAAGGGATTGCGGTCCGTTTTGCGCGGATGTGACTCATATTTCCCCCAAATTTGTCCTTTTGAGGTGAAACTTCTAGGCGGTGATTAGATAACTGGCGAATTGAAAGTGAAATTTCAAGGACGCGCTCTTTCCCTCTCACTAAATCTCTCTTATTATCTATTTCTGTGGTTGTGTGCTTAATTGTTTTCCTGATATGTTACGTTTAGTGTAAACTAGCTTCTGCCCGCGACTTCGTCGGCATCAAATTTCACCCTCCCCCATTCACCCTCTTAGGGGTGGAATTTCGAAAACCCCTTTCTTAGTGGATACCTACTCTTCACTAAGAACACACCCTCCAAATTTCATGTCTCTAGGACCAGAGGTTGAAGCTGTGCGTTGATATATCAGTCAGTCAGTCAGGACTTGAAATTTTATATGTATAGATACTTGTATCTTTTTCTTTTCTCTATAAAGTGGAGTACTCACCGTCCATGCTGCGCGAGGACAGCTTCCTGTTGGACAGCGTGCGCGCGAAGTGCGGCGGCGGGCGCTGCGGCGGCGCGGCGCGCGACTCGTAGTGCGTGCGCCCGCTGTAGCGGAACCGCGAGCCCAGTCGCGGGAACAGCGTGCTCTTGCTGGCCGGCTCCGGCGACATCAACCTGGGGGGCACGGCGGTACGATAACAACCCTGTGTTTACTAGGGGACACCATATCCCGCAACACCAGACTACGGAGATACAGGGTGAAATTGAAAACATGCGACAAATCGAAATGGGAGAGTGTACTGATCATCATGAACAAATTTTACTATGGGACCAAACCTGCAATCGCGAAAAAAAAATCAGCTGTTCCCTACATTTATGTTCGCAAAACTCGTCAAAATGTAGGGAATAGCTGATTTTTTTTTCCGATTTCAAGTTTGGTCCCATAGTAAAAGTTGTTCATAATGATGAGTACAATCCCCCATTTCGATTTGTCGCATGTTTTCAATTTCAACCTGTATAGCGCGATGTCACGCGACGTCGCCCGACTTCGCTCGACATGTCCGGCAACAGTAAACAATGAAAATAATTTAGAGGCAAAATTTTTGGCGCCGTCATGTCTGCAAACTAATAAATTATTTAATTTAATTTTGACGTCGCGATACCTCTGGAAATATGAGTAACCGGACATATTATCACAGAATACTTAAAATACTACGTACAGAAAGGCCACTCCCTTCCCCGCACTAATATCAGTTACCGCACTTCGGCGTATTCGTCGCAGTTCTTTAACAAGAGCGCTCGCAAACACAAGTACCTCACGCACACATTCATACGTATACAAACGTCATTTTTTAATGTAGTAGTAGGTAATTATTTTGCGAGCGTTGTATGGAGTGTCCGGGGTGTGATATTATGTCAAAGGATATTATTATGTATTCCCTTGTGAAAATACGAGTAACAGGACATATTATGTCAAAGGATATTATAATGTATTCCCTTGTGAAAATACGAGTAACAGGACATATTATGTCAAAGGATATTATTATGTATTCCTTTCTGAAAATACGACTCTATGAATGCGGTGTAAGTCCTCTTTTATTTAGTTCAAACTTAGCAAGCCTTCTTTGTATGAAAAGAGGCCTTTGCCCTGCACTGGGACAGTAATAGCCGTGGCGTGCATTAGTTTTCAGAATAGGTAGGCACTAGGCCGGGTCTAGTCTAGGCAAACGCGGTCACTAATCAGAAAAAAGTGAGGTTATTTTTATTAGGTATGATAATTTTGTGAGTTTCTTAATTGTGGGGCACACACACAAAAATGTAATTGACAGGCATAATGGTGATTTATCGAGGTAGGCATTGCTTATCGCATGCTTAATGGAATACTGGCTTAACTCAAAAAAGACGATTTTTGGGACATCGCAAAAGGAGATCTTGCTATGAGGACTTATCCTACTTGTTGGTGCATAAAATTAAAACTGATTTGATTTGATTATTGATTAATCATGATTGCTTGTATTTTGAACGTCTATGATTAACTATTGATGAGATCTGAGTAAAAAACAATGTAACTCAATTCTGACCTATCTACTAATGGGTCAATGTTCCATTAAGCATGCGTTATGTGCCTTTATGCAATGCACGCCACTCTGGCTGGTAATATTAGTTCAAACTACAGAAATCTTGTTTATTATTTTACCTGAAGAACGTGTGATGCTCCACGCAAGTCTTCCACAGCTTCTTGGCGGCGCGATGGTTGGCCAGCTTGAAGCCGACGGTGGACTCGAACTGCTCGAACTCGCCCGGCCGCAGCTTCACGTAGAAGTTGTGACGTTTGTAGCTGATCTTCAGGATCTTTGGCCAGGCGAAGCGGTTGATGCGTAGTCTGCGGGTGAATGAGGAAAGATTAGTGAGCTAAGTAGAAATTGTGATTGAAATCATTTTGCGCTCCAGAATGAGATAAAATTACCATTATGACGTCGACAACATTAAATTTAACTGCTAGATTTTAATGTTCAGAATTATGTCCAACATTGTCCAATAGCTTTATAATTAAGGAATAAAGTCTTGAGTCGAGATTGGTCTAGGGTCGCAATTGGTTAAACGACATCTCGCGCGACAATTTCGCGATCACGATTTTGAGGATCTCCAAATTGAGATTTCGCATACTTTTTAAAATAATGCGTTATCTAACCGATAGAAAGTACTTACAACCTGAAGGTAAGTATGGTCTGTTCCAAGAGTATCAGATGAAAATGTAAACAAATGGATCAGAACCGTTTCCTGTTAATGCCAATTTGTAGTGCCATTTACAAATTGTGTGATTTGATTTGATTATTTAAATCTGAAATTCTTATTTCAAATCACCTTAACGAAGCCTTAACTTTTTAACACACTTTTATATAACAACAATTTTGTAATGTTAATTAGACAATAATCGTTTTAAATGTTAAAATCTTCCTAATTACAAATTAATGTGTTACTAATTTCCTTTAGTGAGTGATTATGTAAGAATTTAGCTGGAACAGGGTTTGTTTACACACTCAACGGATACTTTAGAAACAGATATTAGTTGTTACTGCTTACTTCTCTCGATGCACGAGCAGGCCTGACGAGCACACTCCGAGCGTGATGTCGACGTTCTCCGAGTCCTTAGCCGGGTGTAAGTCCACGCCGTACATAGCCAGCTTCTTAGCGTTCTCCAGGTAATTCAGCTCGGCTTCTGCTGGGGTTTGACCTCTGTGGGGGAGAGAAATAGTTTGAAATATTATAATTGAATACTCTTTATTCCATGTGGTGTTTACCTTTAAGTAATTGTTGCACTGTGTAGAGTTTAAATGCATGTTTTATCTTTGTTTGTAAATTAGTGTAAACAATTGTTGGTAGACCTAATAAATAAAATAAAATAAAATTATGTTCCCCGTTTAGATTACAAATATAAATGTATTTATCTTTAGCGATATTTTAAAGACAACCTTTGAATGGATTAAAGGGATAAGGGGCGCATTTCACCAATGACACTGAACCCGATCAGCACATCTAAACTACGTTTAAGAACTGTCAATGTCAACATTTTTACGAAATATTGGCACTGACATTCTCGAGTTCTTGAACTCAGTTAAAGTGTACTGATCGCGTTCAGTTTCATTGGTGAACTCCGCCTCAGTACGGTAAAGGTTTGACTGCGCTCGTGTACGTACCGGTGCGTCTTGTGCAGCTCCAGCACCTTCTCCTCCAGGTCCCTGGTGGCGGCGGCGGCGGGCACGAGCTTGAGCTGCTTGCACAGCCCCGCGTCGGCCTCCGCCGCCTCGTAGTCGCCCAGCTCCGACTGCAGCAGGTAGCTCGCCAGCAGCGCGTGCGTCACTGTAGAGCAGGGGAGGCGGCCTGGAGGGGGGGGGGGGGGGGGGTAGGATCAATTTATCATGGCAGTTGCTTGCGACTTGTCTTTACGCTACGGGCTTCTGTCTTTAGACATTATCGAAGACGATTCATCGTAAATTATTGCACATTTATATGCAAAATGGAAGTGAAGCGGTGATGTTTACCAGGTAGTAGAAGCACTATCTAACTTGGAAGACGAAATACCTCATAACGACATTTCAATACGATAGCAGAAACCACCACCACTGATGCCAGAGGACTGGCTTTGCTGTTCCACGTCCTTCCTCTTTCGGGGAGTTCCATATTCAACGATATACTATAAATAGACTGAAAAGGATTACAGCTAGGTAAGTGTTGCTTACCTTCTAGCAGGTCTTTCCTGACAGCCAGCACCAGTTGGTATCGCGTGAGCTCCTCCTGCAGCTGCGCCGGTTCCGGCGGGTAGAACTTCACTGAGAACCGCAGTGACCATGGCTCGTCTGCAATCAAATATACAAAGGAGTCTTTATAAGAGTTTTTCGAAACTACAACAACAAAATTATTGTTTTTAAGGGCCCTATCTCACTAGGACACCAGTGGCGGCGCAACCATGGTCGCACTGCCAAAAAATGTATGGTTGGTTGCTCAACCGATCGGACGCCTGGTGAGATACCTACCATAAAGCTGTGTGTATCTCAATGGTAGCGCGACAATGTTTACGCCACCATGGTGTCCCAGTGAGATATAACCCTAAGTAAGGACTCGTAAGGTAGAGCGCGAATGAAAAAGATATTAACAATTGTACCCAGACTTACGAAGATTAACGCGAAAGCGCCAGGGTAGCCTGCGAAGTTCAAATATTCTTACATTTATAGCAAATAGCAGGTCAGTATCTGGTTGTATGTTGATCCAAACAAGATTCTCGATCGTAAAAAATATTTATTTACAGAATAATAATCATCATAACTCACTGATCTGCAAAACGTAAGATTTTTTTTTATTTGAGGACTACCTTAGCGCATCGCCGTTAAAGTAATTTTAATAAGATAGGTAATAAACTCACGTTTGAGCATCTTGGAGAGCCTCTTCTCGAGGTCGACCCAGACGCGCGGGTCGCCGCGGTCCTCGTACAGCAGCCCGAAGTAGTCCTTCTCCACCAGGTTCAGCTTGTCACACACTTTGCCTAACAGCTCCTGTCCCCGGATCTTTCTCTGAAAAGTGAAAATTATGGAGATGTTAAGAATAATATTCCACTGAGTTTACACAAATGTTCCATTATCTTCGTCTACATCTGATAACTGCGCGCACTGACTGGGCTATCCACTCAAATCTATGTGGTTCTTTCCTCAAAAGATTATTTCAGATACTAATCTACATGGTCCTCTTGTGATTTGACCAAGATTATGTTAAGACTTTAAAAGAGACTGTGAACTCTGAGTTTGGTCCGGTGTTTCTTCCCCGAGTAATCTGATAGGATTTTGACGTGTTACCGTGAACCATTCTTCTTCTTAGCGTGTCGATAGCAATCTAAACGTAGGTACTCGGCCCAGAATGCGGCCACTTGTTTGGCGCCATCACTAGCGTCCATCAGTTTTAGATATTAAGTGTCCCATCGCTTGTGGAACAGCACCACATTTACACTCCAAGGCGGAGTCGTCTATAAATCTCCACCTGAACAGGTTTTCCTTGCTTCGGCCAACCTGGGTCCGGAGTCTGTGAACCATTACCAGGATATCTTGTCACACTGCGTTTGCACAAAGGTTCCAGTACCTTAAATAATCCATTCTGAAGACCCCAACTACTTCGACCACATCAGTGTCGAAAATGGCACCAGAATTGGTTAGTCCGAATGGCGCTAAAATACTATTACAGTACAGGATCAAGGACACATAAAGTCGAACGAACTTCAGAACAGTACAAGTGGTTTTTGTAATGAGACATTATAGGAATAGCCACTACGTCATTATTTAACAATCCGATCAATATTTTTAACGAACTCAACAGCCATGTGTCCTTTCTCACACCAATCGAGGACAAGTTAAGGAAACCATAGACGGTGTAAGGGAAACCGTTGTGCAGCGGAAACCATGAACTGAACACATGGTTATAAAAACATTATTCGTTTTTTTTTACTGTTGTTCTGTACGTACAGTCACGTCTAAAAGTATGTACACACTTGGCTTTATTCAAAGGCGATTTTCTCCTTTATTTTTGAATGAAATTTTATGTTATTACGAAAATAGTATTTTCGAACCCATAGATTTATGTTAAGTGTCGTATTTCAATGTTGCATTCGTTATTTCACGAAAAAATCGCAATTGAAAATTGCCAAGTGTACGTAGGTATCGACCGTATAGACATTGCACTTTTGCGTGAAATGGCAATTATTTTAATAACCGACGATAATTTGGATCTATAATCATGTCCTGAATTCATGGTAACAGTTTCCGCGTCGATGTCCTTTACACCCTGTATAACTCGTACTTACATCGACATCCAGTTCCATGATGGAGCCATCCAGCAGTTCCACCCGGACCCTGGCGATGTTGCCAGCCGGGCGGCGCCGCGGGGAGGCCTCCTTGGCCTTGCCCTTGGCATCCTCCTTGCCCTCTTTGGCCACTCCCTCCGGCATCGTGCCGCGCGACCTTCAGACCCTGGAATGAGGAAATGATTTTATTAGTCTCATGGAGGACATATTTTATTACAGTTATAGGGTTTTATGGTTTCGTTTTGCCAAAACGTGAGGTGAGGTAAAGAAATTATACAATTGGGGAATACTTTCGCTAGGAAAATAAATAATCTTATTGATTCTTACGCCGAATCAGTAGCTAGAAACACGAATACCAATAACACGCCTAAATCTTGGTTACTACGTTATTTTTGTAGGTTATAAATACCCAGAATTCATAATGATAACTCTAAAGCTGGTCCGAGATCGATGATGCTAAGTTAAGAACTGAGAGAAACTAGAAGGAGCTATAAAACTGTTTTCGAAAATATAAACCACAATAAAATAATTTAAGAATGGTGACTCAAACAGTGGCCCATTAACTGAGAGGTCACTTCATTGGCACTGAAGATGCCCACACAATTACAACTATCATTCGCTTTATTAACAACAACATAACTAACGAACATTTACACGAATATTTAAACATCTAGACAAACATCTTAGTCACACACATTTTTTTTTTTTTCTCTATGAGACCTATAAGTACGAGAATCATTTACATAAACCAAAGGCCTTTTTCTCCAGGAGGTAGGCAGAATTAACAGAACGCCATCTACTACGATCCTTTCATACTCCTTTTGTTGGTTTACGTTCATAGATCTGGTCACACACGCACGCCGGTTTCGGAGCTGACTACGCACTTGACCTTTCCGAAGAACATCACCAATATGTCTCACACACAGCCTTGTATTACTTTTTTTTAGTCGTCTTTCATTTATCTTCGCAACCTGACCAAACTAAGTAAATTTTTGTCACTAAACCTTTTTTTTTTTTTAAAACCGCAACGTTGTCTTAAAGTTTAAGGCATAGTAAAAAGTAGTCAATAAAAGGTGCACTAATTCTTCTCTAGTGTGCACGAAGAAAGAGTATTCAGTGACTTGGTAGCAAGGGTGACTGTCCAGGGTACACCGAACATAAATTTAGAAAAGCATCATCATCTCTGCATTTACTTTTCGCCACTTTCTTTCGTGGGAGCAGTAGTGGCCCATTGGTAACGGCACCCCACACACACAGAGAGGAGGCCTCTGTCCCAGCAGTAGAAACGTTATAGGAGGATTCTGCTATTCATAAAGGCTATTTGAATGCCCCAAGCCAATCATTACATTCTCATGCACAACAATGTCTGGAATTTATTAGTTCCTCTTTACAACCAAAACACCTAAACTTGCCCGATAGAGTTTATATAGGAACTGAGCTAATAAACAGTGTAATAGCCACATGAACGAGGAAAACCGATCAAACAGTTAATAGCGATACATTAAACTGTGTCTGGCGTGTGGTCCTGGCTATGAATATAACGCCCCACCTCGTAGGAACTTGGATGGTAAAGATATTCGAAGTACCATAACTTGACTACGATTTACGAAACTGTCTCTTAGGTCGATTTTAGAGAGCAGTTTGTGAGGTTACAGTGTGTCGTTTTAGTGTTTTCTAGGCGAAAGTCCCAAGGCAGAGGAACATATATAAATAAACAAACGATTATACCATCGACACGCAGAAGAAGAGGAACATAACAATACGGACGGCCCCAAACATTCAGATAGTGATGCGACATTGCGAAAATGCCTGGCGATTGTCTTTCACGATTCACCCGTCTGTTTCTGTATCGTTCCTCACAACATTCTTACGGGACATTCCCGTACAACTACAGTACTTATCTGAAGACTTATACGATGACTAACACAACTGGAATCATCCTCAACCTCAGGTATAACATAGAGCTACATACTACATTGCACAAGACAGACTATACGATACAAAGGCACGGATCGACTGTGCACAGCGTGGGAACCCATTGTTGACGAACTTAGTATTATGCGGTGTTTAGAATTGTGCAGGATGGATTCATTTACCTCAATTACATAACCTAGCAAATATTCTAACCAACATCTTATAGGCACACGGTTGTCTTCGACACTTCATAGTCGTCTTAAAACCTTTCAAGTTCGGATTTGAATCATTAAACAGTTGTTTTTATTCCAGATGCCAGACTGTCCCAAAGTTACTAAGACCCATTATTCTCCGATAATTAATCTAATGGAGATGAAACTATCGCCATTAATCGAGCACAGAGCCAATCTCATGCTATAACCAAATTATCTAACCCTGCGCTAACCTATCTTAAATGAATTACGGCCATCCCTTCCACTGCCTACTACATTATCTTTTGATGGCGTATCATAATACAAACAGCTATGGATATGATTGTCTATAATTCAGTTTACGTTGACAATTTGACAATTAGGAATTACGAAATACTATTATTTTCTTAAGTATCTAATGTAGGTCTATGCTGGTCTATGATAAGTAGTCGGCGTTCATAGGCTAATAATGATTGCGATTGAGAAGATTATAAATGAACTATATGAAAGAGACATTATAATACGTACGACAAACGGTCACAACAACGGATGTCTAAATACGGAGCGTTTTTTTTTTGAGGTCAAATACTGGTGATAATGACAGATTTTCACGACGACCGCTTTCCTATGGAAACCCTAGCTTTAGAAGTCTAAAATTAACGGTGGTTTTATCAACTGCAACAGGCTGAATGCCACAATACAATGAAATGCCAGGAGACAATGAGCATTCTAGACTGATTTGGCTACCTTATAAAAACCGCTACAATTCAAGTCAGCTAGTTAAATATTTATTTACCGTTTTTCTACATCGTTCCTTAAACATCGCATCTTCCAATACAGTGTTCGTTACGATTATAGCGTGTTATTATATAATTAAAGCCGGTCCGTCTGTACGGCGATTATCTACTTGCAGAGCCGTTTGATTGCGTCCTTTATTGCTATGCTGTCGCGACGAGCACAATTATTGTCAGTTATAGTGGTGTAGTTGAATTTAATGTGATAGAATTGCTGGCCAGTCTCTTGCCAAGAAGTCTGTCCAATTTTCGGATCTTCATCTTCGTGTTGATGGTACAGCTAATTTTGAAACTGCACAAGTCAAAAATTTTAGATTGTCAAGATGTAGACTGACATTGACGAATCGATCAATTTGAATAATGGAAGTCTTATGATGTCATCTTCAGAAATTATTCACGAAACATGAAAAAATACATGATGTATGTCAGTGTAATTTTCCTTTTCGGGATGAATATCAAAGTAGTGAATAGAAATGAGATGGTATTGAAATAATACTTGTGAACATCTTGTAGTCAGTTTTCCCTGTCCGACCTTACTCACTTCTATTTCGTGCTCTCGTGTCAAACTACAACTTCTATAGATTGAACAGTAAAACAGAAATCTTCTACCTATTATTACAAAACACAATCTACTCTCTCCTTCCATAGGAACCAAACAACAGTGCCTCACAATATTGCGTTTTCCGGGCCTCCTGCTGGCATAACTGAGCGTCTACGCCCCTAATTCTTACAATTGAATTTAGACGCCCGCGCACGCTCCGTAGACGAGGTATGGCAACAGGAAAAAGAGGAAATTATATGCACACATTAGTCATGGAAAATGCGGAAGAAAGAACAAGGATTCTTTTAGTTTTTGCCCAAACGAGGAACTGCGGCTTTGGTTTCTAATGAAAACTAATATTACACGGGCTTGAGATTGAGATCAAGTTATTTAAAATACATAGCTCCGTTTCAACAATTCGAGGAATACCCATATCTCCCTATTTAGTACGTCAATACAATATAGCACGAAATGACCGCTTCCTCTATTCCCGAACTCTTACGACTTACTTATAACAGAAGTCCCACATTTACAGCCATCAAACCATGGTGCCGTTCATAAACGCTCAAACTGGCATTACGTCTAAATCTCTTTATTCGCAGAAACTTTAGCGTCTCAACAGCCAGAACCCTGTAATTTGTTTAATGTTTCGGATACACGCTTAATAGACGTTTTGTCGGAATATGGCATACGCTGGCAAACGGCCAAATGTGACTCAGTAAGGCTGGGAGCATACGGACTACTTCGGGTTTTGCGGGAAGTCATGTCTGGGGTATCAAAGCCAGAAGCTTATCGGATGGCAAGGGGTAACTTCGAAAATTCTTAACTTAATGGTTTCCGAAAAAGTTTGCATTTAAAATAGTCGTATTTACTACAAAAGTTCAAATTATCGTGGCCGTCCATGTAGGTATTTAGCATATTGTAGGAGAATTGAGTTTTATCTTAGGTTCGCTTGACAGTGTATTCAAGACCTAAGAACATAATACTCCTTGTATTCTGGAGTTGTTTAGATAACGATAAGTTTATTGGACAGTATCGATTTATTGAGTAAACAGTGATGTTTCATTCTAGTATTTACGAGGTATTTGATTCACTACTTCGCTGCAGTCTTCGTAGTATTTCTATTTCAGTATCGAAATGAATCAACTACTTTTGGTGTAAAAATAAAAATCGATTGAGGAAAAACGGACCCAGTTTGACTTTATGGCGACTGCTAAGCACAAACTTTCTTATCAGCTGCAATAAACTGTCGTGAAACATAGTCTATAATTATTCATAAAACTTTCGACACGAAAGACCGCAGTTGTGATGTTTTTTTTTGCCACTATTTAGGGTTTAAGGCCTAATATAGTGGCCTATTCTTGGCCAAGAACTACATAAACTTACTAATTGTTATCCAAGCAAGTTTCCACGTGCCCCCACGTGCTCAATACTGACAAAGTCTGTACAGTTCGCTCGCTAATTGAGTGACAAGGGGCAACTCTGTGCTCTTGGGCCTCTCGAAACTTTTACTTCACTCTTTATTTGATTTGGAGATATTTTAATTTTACTAAGGTATAGTGCAAGTAAACGTAGTATGAGCGCAGCATTCCATGTTTTTCACTATGGTGGTAAGTTTAATTTAAATATTTAAGTATGATTGTGGATTAAAGAAAGAAAGAAAAATATGTTTATTTGTCACAGAAACACTTACTTTAGACCTTAAGAATAGGGGAAGACCAAACGATGGATGGACTGTGTGAAAGATGATATGGTTAGAAAGGGGGTGACTACCGAGATGACGACTAATAGAGAAGTATGGAACAAATAGACATGTTGCGCCGATCCCAAATAAATTGGAATAAGGACAGGCGAATGAAATGATGGTAAGTATAATTGAAGAACTGTCTCAGATGTAAAGGGTCTTTGAAACGTTCTACAGTTTCACGCTAAGGTATTAACAACTATAATACACACGAACACGATATACCTTGTGTCAATTAACTCTGTCTATCAGTCAACTTTTGGCCATTAGGCCTCTGCCAAATTGCTCGGTAAAGCTCGCAGCTCGAAGTTAGTATAAATTCTACTTGAATTTACAATGACTCCGTAAGGAGAAACGGCCTCGTAGATAAGAAAACCGTTTAAATTGCTAATATAATTAATTTGCAAGGGTAAAGAGAGCGCTATGTTTATTTTATGTGTAATTAAGTCAGTAGTAGTACAATAAGCAAGAAAACGACCCAGCCCACATTTGGCATTAGTATCTATGTCTAAATTCGTATTCCTGGTCTAGCCCTTCCTTGTGGCAATACAGGATATAGGCTACCTCTGCATATATCATTGAGTGGGCGTCTTAAGGCTAAGCTCAGTTCACATACATGCACAACTGGGGTCACTGCAGTGTCACACATCATCATCTGCATAGCATTTACCCAGCTATGTTCAAGTCGGCTTCCAGTCTAACCGGACGCAGCTGAGTACCAGTATTTTACATGGAGCGACTGCCTATCCGACCTCCATAACCCAGTTACTGGGTAATACTATACCCCTTGGTAAGACTGGTTGTCAGACTTTCGGGCTTCTGTATACCCAGAACGACTGTCAAAGATCCACGAATGTCAGCCGGGACCAACGGCTTTACGTGCTTTTCCAGGGCCAGGCATGGAGAGGTTTTGATATATAAAGATGGTCATCTATCCAAAAGCTACGTTTGCCGCAGCTTAACCGGGTCGATCGTTACACATAAATCTCACAATAATTTCACCCAACACACACATACATAAGCCATAACTCACCTTTACCGATGACCTTCCTCTTAACACTATAAGCTCAACACTTAAAATAAATCAATGCCAGCCCCTGACCGTCCACAATGACGTGACATCATGGCTGCTGCGATGCTAATTCAGCACAATAGAAACTTTAATCGGCCCTACGGTATGAGTCAGGCGGCGCTTTATATTAGCATAATATATTCTGTGCTAAGGTCAATTGGTATACAAGAGCCCCGAAGGTATTGTGACATAAGAGTTTGATGGCAGGAATAATTATTATCAATCAACTATGTATGTTCAGTTAGTTTTCCATTTGATAACTAAGAGCATCAATAATAGTGAAGACCATGCCACTATTACGGATGAAGAGGAAGGAGAGGGTGATGAAGTAAAAACCACCCTTGTCCAAAGTGACAAGAAAAGTAATCAGCTCTGTCACTTCAAAGAGAGCTATACTAGAGCAAGAGACAGTTCCAAGAAGAGATCTTACTAATAAATCACAAGACAATGCCAAAGATGGAAAACAATCACGACATTATAAGAGAAGATCTAGATGATAATGATATAGATGCAGAATCTATCTCGGAATAGCACAGAAGTGAACATTCTAATCCACAAAACCAAGATCACAATACACAAACAGAGCCAGGAGCACTTCTAGTTAACACAAAACAAAAGCAAATCCCAGTAATCAACAGGGAAACGGCTTAAATAGACCCTCTAACGAACAATAAAAGCCACAGCTTCCAATCTAGATCTCATTGGAACTAACCAGCGATCTCATTTACCCTTCCTAGATAGATTTAACTAGACTAGACGGCGCTTCAGCTAATTAAAGTGACAATAGTGCGGGTAACTGACAGTCTGCGCTTGAGAAACTCTATTAGGACATGGTAATGAAGTTAGATGAAGTTGTCGGTAGTATATTGGGAAGCTGGATGAACTTACAATGGAGATGGTTGAGTGAAGGGATATGGGAACATAATTTGTTCGAAAGGGTGGTGATTTTAATTAATGTATGGATATTTATGAAGAATATGATGAATACGATGCAAATATGCTTTATAGAACCACCTGAAATTATAATTGAAACAACTACAAGTAGAGCAATGAAACGATAGGTGGTCATATCGCTGAAAACGATCAATAGTGACCTTATCAGATTTTAATTCAATTAAATATTCATTATAGAAACCCTGCTATAGATGGTATAACAAACCTGGTACCTTTACTACCTAGCGGAAATAGTGAACAATAAAAGTACTCGAAACTAGGACATTGCAATTTAAATCTTTATTTAGAGCAAAACCTTCTCTCCTCTCGACAGATGAACAGCCATAATATATTAGGTCCTTACATATGAAATTGGCGTTTTGTATGGAAGGAACAAAAAGTCGAATATTTTTTAATATAATATATTTAATTAATCAAAGTATGAACCATTGTTTTCAATGCACTTTTGCCATCTTATAGGTAGTTCATTGATCCCTTTACTAAAAAAACCAGTCGGACGGGAATCAATAAAATCTTTGAAGGCGATTTGGACTGCCCCATCGGAGTTGAATTTTTTCCCTTGCAAAAAGTTATCCAAATTGCGAAAAAAATGGTAATCTGTTGGAGCAAGGTCCGGGGAGTACGGAGGATGTCTAAGACATTCCAATTCAAGCTCTTCTAATTTGGTAGCCGTCTGTTGCGCAGTGTGTGGTCTGGCGTTGTCGTGAAGCAGCAGTGGCGTGGAGCGATTTAATCTTCCCAATTTGCTTCAAGTGAATTAAAACAGTTTTATCACTAACATCGAAGCCTGCAGCTAACTCGGACGTGGTTTGCGATGGGTCCGCTTCCAATTCTCCATTATCAACTTGGGTCTCAGGCCGTCCACGGGGCTTGTTCTGCAGGTCGAAATTTCCAGAACGAAAACGTTGGAACCAAAAACGAACTGTGTTTTCTTTTGCAACATGACCGCCATACACATCATTCACCCTTCGAGTCGTTTCCGCAGCACTAGTGCCACGGCGGAACTCGTACTCGTAAATAATGCGATATTTTAAATTTTCCATTTTGTAAAATGAGTGACGCAAACAGAAAAAACAGAAGAAAAAAAACAAATGAATGACGGTCATCGAAGCACAAATACATGAGTAAATAGTTGTACAAATTTGAATTTGGAATTCCTTACCAAAGAGGAGAAATTCGTGATTAAAGTGGCCAGTACGAAAAACGCCAATTTCATATGTAAGGACCTAATATTACAAGATTACAAGTTACAACTTCCTCATGTAGTAACACAAATGTACTTAGTTGAGTACCAAAACCAGACGCCGAGGGCGTTGACCTCAAGAACAACTGCGTAGACCTACTTTGTAAAACGCGCGAATATTCATTGTAACTTGCTATGACAAGGTAAAATATTTCGTACACAAGTTTGTTGTAAATATTATGTCATATTTTGGAGTATATTTCTGTAAATATTTGTGTAAGAGTAGCAACGTGACAACTAATCATACGGTTTACGAGCTACGGGCGTCTAGTGCCAAACATGGCTCATGCATGGGCCACTTCTAAAGATGGAGAAAGTCATCGAACTCTTAGTTTTATTGATTACCACGTTTGGCATGCTGCCGTTGAGTAAGAGCGT
This sequence comes from Amphipoea lucens, assembly GCA_947508005.1. Classification (NCBI taxonomy): domain Eukaryota; kingdom Metazoa; phylum Arthropoda; class Insecta; order Lepidoptera; family Noctuidae; genus Amphipoea; species Amphipoea lucens. The sequence goes on from OX382375.1 coordinate 19,301,601, forward strand.
AAAAGCTGACTTTGTAATGACTAGCCCTCTTGGCTTGCATAATGACAGCAGAAAAAATACCTCAGGTCCTTATCCCTAACCAATTAGCTATACAGTCACTGTGTACGATGAAAATGGAGCACAAATTCATAAAACAACGGAACTGCACACTCAACCAATACAGGATTGAGACAAATAAGAACATAGCCTATCTGTTTTATTCACTACAGCTTCAATCGTAGGAGATTACGATCAACGGAGCAAAACGAGAGAGTGACACTGATAAGTATAGATATAGACGAGCGGCGAAAAGGTGATAAATGATGACTAAGGAATATTACCAACCTGATTCGAACAGTGAACACTTTTTTCTAATGAAATAAACTAAAAAAAAAAAACTATCCTAAAACATCTATTTACTGTTCCAACACTAGACATCATGTCCGACGAAAGATACCATTGTTGGTTCAGCAGTTGATTGAGTCGATCAGCTAGCGAATTGGGAGTAAAATGTGTATTCGGAAACACGACCAAAAACGCCGATGAGCGTCCATCATTTTTTTCCCAGCTCACGAATTCGACGAAGGCGATTCGAAGGACCAAATATAATGTATCGGAGCACTCCATTCGTATAAAAATCTCAGCGCTCCAGGATAGGTCTGAGAGGCGCCGGTACGGCCGCATGGCGTCATCCACTTAGCTGTTTTATTAGTTAATTTACTGTGCCCGTCGCCTATAAGCATCTACAACTATATTGAGGTTGGCAACTTAAAGGTTGGAATGTTAAACACTTTCCCCCTTATTCATAATCCTATTTTATCTCTATTTTAGCTAAAATAGGTTTATAGAACGTTTGTCTTTATCTGTCACGTTGTCATTTCTGTGTGTAAGAAAGAGACAAACCCCATTTTAACTAAAATAGGTTTGATAAGTTTTATGAATAAGGGGGTTAGTTTGTGAACTAATACAATTTATTGTAGTCTGCCCTTAGCGCTTCAGTGTCTATTCTTAAATTGTGAGTTAGCTGGAAAGGGTTTCAATGGTTTATTTATTTGTTTAAGATGGATGGATGGAACTATTAGCAAATATCGAAACATTATATTGGAAAAGCTTAAGTTTTCAAATTCCTTTTCAAAAAGGGAGGTGTTATAAAAGTTTTCAGACTTTGACTACCTCGTCGTGGCATCGTTGCTCCCAAATGAATAAACCGAATGCAGTTTCATGTGCCACCTAAATTGGATAATTCAAAAAACTTTTTCAGTAAAAGTTCAAAGCTTAGAAAGTATGACTCAACAGTTATGTAACTTGATTTCAGAAATGAACTTGAACCTATCACGCTAAGGGCGAAAAGGAAACCCTATACCATAACACTGTCAGGGACATAAATAGTTCACCATGAAGTTCTATACATAGAGCTGTATGTAGGTACCTTCATAGTGATCTGATTATTTATAAACGCTATAAATATATATGTGTTCATATTACAACTAACGTATTGAATCATCCGACACGTGCGCTTGTGCTATCATCCTCGTAACTCAGTAGCACAAAAATATTATTGGACCAACATTTTATTGTATGATTCAACTATGTTTTATCGTTGAGTAATGTGGGTATTGGATAGAACAATCGGTAATTTAGGTCTGGAAATATTTTAAGTTCACATCCGATGCTATCAAGTGGTTTCCGTTATAATTTCTAAGACAAGATTTTCTAGTATACTTATTTTGGATACATTATTTTGGATCATCACTATCATTAGTGCCTTTTTCGCTATTTCTTGCAGGGACACTTTCATTCTGCTCCTTTCTTCTAACTTTTGTGCTTTTTATCAAATTGTAATTCCTGTACGGTCAAGTAAATTGGAGCTCTCAAATCATTTATTAATTCTTTGTATAGTGTTTATAACATAGCTAGATCTAATTACCTTAGCTGCCATTTCGACACTATATGTCAAAGCTTTTGGAGCTTCTGTTTCGTCCTCTAGCATTACAACATTTTCAAGATGCGTAACTTCGTAGTTAAACCCAAAAATACACGACAACACATCGACACTTCAGCTGGGTTCTACCAGATATCTATCAGTTACGGCTCGTATATCGTCCGAGCAGTAAATTATAACCGATGGTTACGCGCGGTTACGATTCGTTGTGATTTACGATTGCTTTGAACGTGTTTGTTCAGGAGTCACTATGTGGAATGCTGAAGGAAGATGTGGTAGCAAACAAATCATGCTGATCCCTAGGTTTTAGCTAATTTATGAGCACGACAAATGTTTCGACCTATAGAGCTTTTAATCATGTGTTATTTGTAGCAAAACCACACACGGAACCACAATTCATTCTAATTCCGCGTTACTGCCCAAAAGTAGTCCGAGAAGTCAAGATGACTCCATCTGGAACTTGAGATAACACTAACAACTTAAGTAATCATATCCTAGCAGAAGCAAATGTGACTTAATAATAGAACTCCAGTCACATAAAAAACTCGATCAATTTAAACTAGAACATAAACCAGCTATTTTCCATATTCCCGACCCGACTAGAGCAGAATATATAACATAGCTTCAGAAACTCATGAACTTATTCAAAACATCCACATACGAAGACTTTATAGAAAAACACGGCGGCGCCAGACAGTCCATGTTGGACCCAATATCATTCGCATTTCATGTCTAGCTTTAGCATATCACAGCTTCGATCTTCAATTCTATTTCTAGTGAAAGAGCTAATATTTCAGTTCCGGCCAATTGAATATCTGAGCATTGAACTTTAAAGGAGGATAAGTGGAAGTTGAATCCGTATAATATATACTTACGTTAAGATGGCTTTTAGTAGGCGATTCCCTTTGAAGGTATTATAAATATTTTAATCTGGTAAATTCCCTGAAGAAATATGCAAAGATGTAGAGTAAAAATATAAGACGAAGAGTATATTAGTCTAAAGAAGTTCGGAGTCTGGATTTGCGCCCGATTGATGGCAATGGGCTCACATGTTACAGACTTGAAACATAGCAGGCGAAATGTGGGGGTACTATCGGTATACATCTGCCTAATCCTTCTGGGTTTACAGGCGTGATGTTATATTGTGTTACTTCTAAAGATAACTAAGTAACAGTCGTCAGTTATTTTCTTGGTCTTTAAATACGGAAATGGCCAGATGACGACAGTAAATTCGAACATATTCTTGACATAACAATTGCAGTTCGAATTACACCAAGCCTTGCTGTTCCAAAAATATCTCATTCCCAATCCTCTGGCCTGCACATTCGGTCTGGATCGATGAACAGCAACAGACAGACGGTCGCGAATACATTATTCACGCGTCCGACACTGTGGGGCAGGCAGACGTGTTGACAGACGCCTGTCGGCATACAGAAGGGAGTGTGGACTGAGATATTATGAGGAGAGGACTAAATTGATCTGTTTGTTTATCTTCTTAAAATAATAATCATGTCATGCTAATTATATCTTCAAAAAACTAGAATGAAAGAATGATTAGGAATAATGAATAGGGTGCCCTGACACTAACCACTTGAAGCTTCGCTTTCAATATTATAAATGCAAATGTAGCTCTGTCTGTTACATTTTCCTGCCTAAACCACTGAACCGATCGTTATGAAACTTGACAGACAGGTAGCCTGGGACCTGACTACCTTTCAGAAACACAAAAATATATGCAAACAGTCACGGGCAACAGCTAGTTCACCATAAAGCACGGATGTATGCACCCGTATGCAAGCCAGTCAGTTAAGAAGGGGACAGAATCACTGCTAACAAAGATGGGAGACGAGGACACATTTGGAAAGTTAAGAGGCAAACTTGACGCTTCTAAGCAACTGCAATCACAAGCGAAAAGAGGCCACTAATAGAGGAGGGTGGACGATTGGTCAACAATAGGGCAATCAAGGTTTAATAGATGAGGGGCGGTCCCTAATGCCGTAACAATCAGTGAGTTCGAGTAATGCCGAGTATGGCAATATGCCAGGAACATAACTTAGTTTGTTCATTAATCCTTATTCTTATGTTGCTCCTTCCATTAGAATTAGATTCCAAAAATTCGATTCTCCCGAATTTTAAACTTCAAAAACTTCATTAACACGAAACCCACAAAATAAATTCAAACACGATCGCGGCTCACAATTCCGTGGAACACATAAAACGCATCAAACCATCGATTCCCCTAATCGGAACAAAGTTGGAATTTAAAACGAAACTTTATTTGTTCGTTTTGGTGGAGGCACCCTAAAACTTGGGAGTTTACACCATTATTGTGAAATTGAAGAGTTGTGGGCGTTGTGGCTGCACGCGAAGATTGATCACGGAATCGAGGAACACGGAATGTTGGCAAATGGTGGTATTCTGAACCGAGTTCTTTACTGTTTGTTCTTTATTACTTGGTTTCGTTTACATTGTCTGAAATACGAATTGAGATATACAGGGTGGCTGGAACTTCTACGCGCACATTGTAAAACACGCTGCCTACGGTTGGGATCTAGAATCATGTGCGGAATTCATGGTTACAGTTTACGCGTCGATATCCCTACTGCCCTGTATATGAAACGAAAAATCTGGTCACTCCCAAATAAAATTTGATTGAACGTTCACATAACTGTAGGAATGGAACGCTGTTGTATGCATGACTGTAAGAAAGAGCTGAATGCTAAGATGTAAGTGAGACAGATGATTTATGCCAAAGACGTACGCTTGGGATGACGTGGAAGGTATTTGAAAAGGAGAATGACAGTTGGCTTTTGAATAACGGAGTGAAGACGTTAAGACGTGATTTTTTACTAAGATGTGTTTTTAAGAGTTTTACTAGTTTATACAAGAATAAACAAGTATACTACTTGATTGTATGATTTCTCTGTCAGCCCTTTTATTCCCACATAACTCTGTTTTTGTGAAAATATTTACCTCGTAGAGATTAGTAGCAATTCAGGATGTGAATCTGCCTATTTTCCTGTTTGAGTCCAATTATTTGTATTGAAAATTGAACTGCTAACAATATAACAGTGCAGCAGTATCGCAAAGCCATAACCACAACTAAAACTCACGTCCACCGCGGGAACCGGCGACTTGTCTTCAAATACACAACAGTACATAGTGTACATACCCCCCATACGTACCTACATCGCATCGGAATTGCTTCTAAACAGTTGTAAACAACATTAAGACTTTTTGGTAAGCATGTTTTGATAATAAAACTCTGTGTACGGGAGTAAATTGCATTTTCATTGAAATTATAAGTCTGTTGAGACGTGACATTTAAAGTTTACAAGTCGCGATGGGTTAAAGTTTAAACGCCTCACGCCTGTACGACATGGTTATTGAATTTGGTATTTATGACGGCTTATGGGCTTCTTGTAAACATTAGGGTGATAAACGGAGCCAACCCACGCCGTGCTTGGAGTCTGAGACACCTAGGGTATATTTACTGCTACTGGCTGACTATAAGCTTTTGCGCAAATTGTCTATTCCGCAAAAAGTAAAAATTTTAGGGACACCTTGCACTGCTCCGATGTAGAGTTTAAAAAAATGTTCATTCACTTTGATCCAAAAGACCAGAAACGGTCTGAGAAAATCACTCTTGAGAACGTCTGCTCGGTTTATCAAAATCTCACGGTTAAGCTTGTCACTTGGCATATCGCGTGAAAAACCACCGAAACATGTAGGTATGGCATACAACTATAATACAATTAACGCATAAGTTTAATATCGCGAGTGCGTCGCGTTCGGCCGGCCGGCCTTGGCCACGCCACCCAAATAATTCACTTAATATGACACTGACATAAGCGACCTACATGTTTATTAATTAACACTACAACCAGGGCTGGCGAAACACCAAGATAATTCACAATTTATTTCTTTAAACTTTTTTCCTTTTTTGGCGATTCTTGTGCCTTCTTTTGGGATAAAATAATAGTTATTATTCCACTGAGCATCTCATAAATACCTTTTACTCCGTTCGAGTTGTTTCCAATTTACATCCACCGCTAATCATAGCCTTCTCCTCAAAGCATCTCAAAGGACCATGCCCAAATATCAGCACTAATGCTCAAAGTGTAAATGTGGTGCTGTCCTACAAACAATGGGGCACTTAATAGGTATCGTGTCCAGCGTGTCCTGTTGTTTCCACGATACAGGAGTTGATGGATGATGCTACTGAAGGTGCCAAGTTCGTAATCAAATTCTAGGCTGACTGTATACATATAGATTGCCATTGCCATGCAAAGAAAAAGAATGCTCAAAGCAGCTAAGATTCAGTGGAAAGGCAGAGAGGAAGAGCTTATTAATAGTCGCTCATTCATCGATATACCTAATCTCGTGGTCGCCTCAGCTACAACTATAATTTCATTAACAAGCAAATGGTCCTTCCAGCCGGACCCCGAAGGACCAAACACCGAACACCACAAAGCAGTTATCCTCGTTTCTCTCAAATTAGGATGGGAAAACTGATACCGAAACCAACCAACTGCAGTTAAATAACTCATTTGTCCTCGGTAGCAACCATGGTTATGTTATGACCTAACCGCGAGGGCGCGGCTCGCAATCGTGACATTTATGTTTGGAATCGCCTGTTTACCCTCAGGAGCTAGTTTTAGCACTATTTGGAGGCACGCCTCTATTTCATAGGTATAGAATATCAACAGTAAAGGAATATTGGAAGGATTTCACGATCTGACCCAGTTTTGTTTATTTTGCCGGGAGATTGGAAAAGTTTAATAAAGTCGGATGCATATGTTTGAAGTGTTGTTTAAGGGTGCTCGAACGAAACTCCAAAATTAAATTCGGTAAAATAAAAGCGATGGGATATTCTGAATTCTTATTAAATGTTTTAGTCCCAGGTGGCTATAGACATTAAATAAATGAAAATGGTGAAGGATGACCTTTTGTCCCTGCAGTATTATTAAATGACAAGCCAAGTGCCCGATGACATTCCCATCAACAAAAATGACGAACTTCCAAACTGACTTTCACCCCCTATTTAATACCTTTAGGGGATGATTAGGGATCTGCCTTAGTGCAGTAGTGCCCACTTCCGTTGAATAAGGAACTCTTGAGCAACATTTATGCTGTGTGTTGTCTGTCAGTGAGTAAATTTAAGATTTTTATTAAGGAGATGTAGAAGAATACAAAATCTCCGCTATGCGATGGAGTCCAGACAGTTTATTACCAAGAATGTCTGGCACAACAACATCACTTCAGAGAATTATAATAAGAAACCACGAGGGTTTAATTACGAGTCTACAGTCAACACAGCTTCTGTTGACACTTCTATGTAGTCATTCATTATGATATGCTACACCTCACAGAATACAGATTACCTATTCAAGTATTATTAGGGTTTGCAGTCTATGTACAGAGTCTATTAGTGTCTTTTGTTTCAACTCTATAGACTTACATAACACAATATCTCACTTGTATATCCCGATCACCTGAAAGGGTAGGCAGGGATAATATATGTATAGTCTCGATTCGCGAGCGTTTCGTCTTGTTTAAGACAGCGAGCCAAATGCCATCAAACGATTACTAATTTGAAAATGTTTTATTCAAGTTTTAAAGCTTTTTTAAGTTACCTGTTTGTCCTAAGTTCTTTGTACCACAATGCCAGGAAGGTAACTTTGAAAGTGTGGCAACATTTGATCAGATTTGATCAAATATAAACCTGTTGAAACGACCTCTGTTATGTTGGAAACAATATGAACCATTTCAAGGAATTATACACCACAGAAAGACAAGACATGGTCAAGGTGACGTGATTAACAATCATAACAGACTACAGCCTGCTAATAACGTCCAACATGAAAATAACGATGCTATTGCCGCAGCTCCCGGGACAATACATTCTGATGATTTTGTTATGAGCGTGAGAAACTACACAGAATGAGTTCTTAGATCGTTTAGACTATGTGGCTGGTGACAAATTGTAGACATGTGGTGCACACTAGGTCGGGAAACAAATGTGCTAGTCATTAAATGTCTAGAAATAAATTACATGTCTTGTTATATCGTGGTTTATGATCAGAAGTGGATATAGGGGTTAGATAATATAATAATTTGTACTAATTGGTAGACCAAGGAAACGTTGGACTGATGATGTTATTGAAGTTGCTGGGAAAAACGAATGAAGATTGCCAAAGACAGGGAAAAATGCCACGGGGTGAAGGAGGCTTTTACAAAAAAAAAGGTGTCTATTTAGAGAAAGGGAAGGGTTAGGCTGAGGTGTATCTATAGTACACACCTATAGTGCATTTCGCCAGTTATGTTTAAGCCCCATGTAAAAGGAGAGCCTATTGCCATTAACCGGGCACAAAATCCAGACTCAGGGCTGCTACTGAGAAGTTCCATATGCAAAATTCAATAGCGCTTTGGTCAGCAGTACCTCTTGCGACCACAAGAACAAGGAGGCGGTGATTAACTTAACAAGCAGTATTCGCATTTACTATGAAGCAGCTACAAAGATAATAAAGCATATTATTTTAATTTTTCCACAAGTTTAGCATCAACACCGCCGAGCTTTTAATAAAGCCATATTCACACGAAGCGCTCAGCCAGCAATTGACAAAGAATATTAGCGCACAATCGCGCAGGATCGCGCACACGTTTGCATGACAATGTGCGCTGATTAAATGCTTAAACAATGCGCTCGCGTGTTTATGAGAATGGACGTGGTTCCACGAAATGAGAGATTTTTTCTACTAGCACTGCATAATAATGGAGGAATACTAATGGAGTATTACGTGTAGATTAGTTTTAAATTGGTAGTTTTATGGCTTTACACTTTTAACCTAGTTTTCACGGACGGAAAAACGTAGACTTGAAGTCGTCTAAGAAAGCCGACCTACTTTTGGTTTGACTTGGGTGGAGTTTTAGTTCCTTGGCTAAAATTATATAAAATATGTCAACTACTACGTGTAACTACGAAGCTACAGTATTGCCCAGTGCCAATGTTAATACAAGTTTCAAGCGGAAGAGTCGCGGGCAGAAGCTAGTCTATTATAATGAGACATGCTAATTTGTAGATTGCGAACATAAGCTCTTGATCGCCAAGATCCTTTGGACTATTAGCGTTACACTCAGTGAAATAGACATCGGCGCCCACCTTCACTATTCTGTCCAATCTATGACCGAGGCAAGTCGAGGTCCAGAATTATGTTCCTATGCCCTCTACGAATCTTACCTGGGTCTCTACAAGCCCTATTGACGGCAAGGTTAACCTTGCTTTATTAATAAAACTTGACCCAATTCTATTCATTCCCGCGAAATAAATAGAATTTGGGGAAACCGTACTAACGACGATAGAATAAGAACAAAAACCACTGAAAATTAAATTTTGACTCGTGGACCAGGTTACTGTATGAAAATTCTGAAATACCTGTACTTTGTGATGGCTAAAGCAATTGAAAATATCTTATCTGGTTTGATACTTAAAGGTTGATATTTATCAAATGCCCCACCAGTGCTAAACGACGATGTACCTTGAGTCGTCTTCAGTTAAGAACAATAAGAACTATTTCATTTGGTTACAAATTGCAGGTGACAAGACAAGCCTCATGTATTCTTGGTTTGACAAAATCCATGATATATCTCTCGGCACTGTCGCCTCACAATCTGATAGCCATTTAATTCTTCAAACTGAGTCTCACTTCGCATATGGCGTGACAGTGGCACCTACTGACAAAGTACCCGTACATGGAACTATGGATGGATGTCAAACAGCATAGCATTACCCTTTTAGTTTCGCCATTCTACGAACAAATCACATACAAACTAGGTACTATGTACTACTAGCTATTATCAAAGTACACGCCAGGGCCTGCACAGTTAGGCGTGACGTCACGGGGTCAACGACCGCTCGCACAGCAGTCACGTTGCAGGAACGGGTTGTATGGTAGAAAAACTATGAGTTGTAGACTTGTAGTGTTATTAAGTGTCAGAAAGTGCCTATTATAGGATAAGTGTTTGAGTACTTGGAAATCTGGGATGTTTTAATACAAAGCGAGTTGAGGCGGAATTTTTACATGTCCGTCTGCTCATTAAATTAAAGACTATTATGACATGCTTAGGTGGTGCTTTTTTGAAGTGAAAACTTCTTTAGCGGCGTTGAACACTTTTTGTAATGGGTAAAAAATGTTAAACTCGCGTCAGGGCATCGCGTCAGGACACGTGACCGTCAGGAGAGATTTCCCCCCCCCCCCCTCTCTCTTTCTACGGCGGCGCCAACCGAAGTGAACCAAGTTTAGTGACACACGACAACGTATGGGTGGATGGATGGATGGATGGATGGATGGATGGATGGATGGATGGATGGATGGATGGATGGATGGATGGATGGATGGATGGAGTGGAAGTGGAAGTGGAAGTGGAAGTGGAAGTGGAAGTGGAAGCAGAAGTGGAAGCGGAAGAGGAAGTGGAAGTCGAAGTTGAAGTTGAAGTCGGAGTCGAAGTCGGAGTCGAAGTCGAAGTCAAAGTCAAAGTCAAAGTCAGAGTCGAAGTCGAAGTCGAAGTCAAAGTCAAAGTCAAAGTCAAAGTCGAAGTCGAAGTCGAAGTCGAAGTCGAAGTCGAAGTCGAAGTCGAAGTCGAAGTCGAAGTGGAAGTGGAAGTGGAAGTGGAAGTGGAAGTGGAAGTAGAAGTGGACACACTGCACTGTGTATTCGTAACATTCGTGTTTATAAAGTGTTTAAAATATGGAAATTGAACAAAGTGCATCTATTAATGACAAAAGGGACGCAGAAATAGTGAAAAAAATGAGTTATATTAATTCAATTAATAATTGATTTATTTCAACGTTAATATTCAAGTTTTCACTTCTGCCGGCACTCCCGGAGTGCAACCCGTCTTTTTTTTAAAGTATAGGTAATCACTATTATTATTGGGGGAGGCTTTTGCCCAGCAGTGAAACAGGCTAACAGAAAAAAAAGAAATAGGTAATTACTGATGAATTTATTGCAAAAATAAGGATCTAATCATGCGTCCATTAATGTTTATTATTTTGTTGCATTACATAGCAAGTCGCATATTTATGCACTGCCAGAAAAAGGATTTTTTAGCAAGATTACTTATTCCCTACACACAAACAACATTGTAACGGTTGCCAGAAACTGACAATTATTTTTAAATTCAAAAGGAACACACATCAAAACATGATAAACCCTTTCACATAAGCGCCCCTTGCATTTGGCTCTTAAAAATGTCCCAAGGACCACTATTTCATACAAATTGCGGCAACCCTCAGAAAACCATTCCAGCAATACAAATGAAAACCCCATGATTAAACAAAATTAGCCATAGCTCCATAAAATTGTACCTATACATACTAAATATCTTTACAATAAGAATGCCTTAGAATATACTCATACAATCAAAGTTGCGAGCCTCAGACAGCGGGTAAAATACGAGCTTGTCCCGAAACTTACTGAACCGGTTTTGGTTTTAAGGATAGACACACATCTAACTGGAGATACGCGAACATCCGTGGACCGGTAGTCGAACGTGTTAAATATTATGGCTTTTACTAACGCGACATGTTGTCTTATTGCGCTTAAAACACACGCAGCGGATGTCTTTCGGATGAAATGATGATGATGTGAAAGATGGGATGTCTAGAAAGGGAGTGAGTACTGAAGTGACAGCTAATAAATGCGTGGAAGAAGAAGACATGCTACGCCAACCGTAAATAAAATGGGTAGATGATAACTTAAATAATGCAAAATATCACAAAATAAATTGAACGTTGTTCAAAAGCGGTTGGTTGACCAAGCAACTTATAAAACGAGACGTATTTTCGGTCAGATGTAGCCATACCCTAAGCCCAAAACAATTACCAAAATAAAAGGGGAGTAAAAAGATGTAAGATTAGTGGCCAGACATCAGACAGAGAGCCAGACGATAGGGTGGGCACACACAAACGACTTCTTTGTTCACTCGAAAGCACCACTGACCCATCTCTACAGAGTTATTTGTTGGAGATAAATTGATGTGACAGTAATCCCAGGGGTAAGAAGGGTCACGACTCCAATATTGTTGAAAAGATAAAGAAAGGACCAACTGTGACCAAGACTTTTTTTGAAAACGGGACACAACAAAAACCATTCTGTTAAACCTTTCAATACTACGAGGTATGTCCGTAAAAGGATAATGATAAAATTCAACTTCTGAAAGCATGTTCTGCATAAACATACAGCCAACCATCAAAACTTCCGAAATCAACAAACAAAATGAACAACGAAAACTCAGGTAGTTCATCAATGGCAGTATAATCCATGTTGATTGGTGCCCAAGCGCCAGGTTTCCCCACATTACCACACAATGGTCGACAATGGGTCCCTTCCACAACGGTCGCGCATTGTTCATCTGTCAAACACGCTTTAACTTTCATCGATGTGTCTGTCGCATGGCGTAGGCATTTTTTATTGGCCGTTGGTTAAGGAAAATCGTGAGTTTGTGGCGGACTTTAGGCGGCAAATTTTTGATTATCTTTTTGTTAATTCTAACGATATTTTGGTAGCCAGTATAAAATTCCAATGAATACTTTAGATAAGGAACCCAATCTTCATTTTAACTGCAGTCAACTTGATTTTAATATATGCGGCGAACGCAAACGACATGCCGAAATAATTGGTCCTTCGAGCCGGATTTTTTTTTATTTAAGACAAAATCTATTCGTCATTATATTAATTGTGTATTAATAATATCCTTGAATCATCAACTACTAGTCACTTGTTTACTACTAACTTGCAATGCATGCACTGTTATCGCAGCACCCGTATCCATTCACACACAAACAAATGATTGGTACCTAAGTAGTAAATGAGCATCAGTCACGCAGACACGCACAAAAGCGCTCTCTATGTCAAATCGATCAAACAGTCAAGCATGCGGACATTTCCAAGAGTCGTGTGCTCAATGTTTGAAGAAACAAATTAGTTATGTTGACACAAGTGTTGAAACTGGGTGGTTCAATATAAATATTGAAAATACTTGTTCTATTTTAGGAAAGAAAGAATCTTAAAAAGTTAACGTCTTTGTGGTGCACATTAAACCACAATTAAAATCGGTGTTTGCTACGCTTCCAATGCTAAACTCCTTGGCGATGGCGTCGCAGTCGACTCCAGAGAGTTAAGGACCTAGAGAACGCGCTTCTTATCATTCCGGCAAATTAGAGCCTACACCCGGGCGTAGTCGCTGGTTTAGTTAGTAATAATATTAAACTCCTGGGTAGTAGTTAGGTCCTACTGAATACGACTACTGTATTGCGATCTTTCAATAAACGATACTCACTATTGCGTAGTTATTCCACAATGGTCGTGTCTTCACGGTTGAGTAGCTCAAACCTACAGCATATCCGATAACCGATTCAAACTGTAAGATTACTTCAGATTCATTGTTTTCTTTACAATAGAGGACTTTTACAACAAAAAAAAAACTACTATATTCACCCTAGAGCGTCCCCTGCATCATAAGCGTTGGTCTAACCAGGCCAACACCCTAATTGCGTAACACAGTATCAACCACAATAACTGAACCATTTTGAAGGATATTGCTAATCCATTGCTTTATATGTTCGAAAAATTTGTCAGCTCAACAACGTAAATAACGCAATGAATGTTGTTGAACTGTCAAAAGCCATTGCTACTGATAGTGTGTTACACAATTACCCCGCTGAACCTAACTGTAGTACAGTCCTATAAAGGCCCGGCTGTGTCACAATATTTCTTGTTTGTACTCCTAAAAAATATTGATACGCCCGAGCATCGAAAAACGGTGCCCCATAAACATGGCGATAGAGATACTACAAAAGCACATGTTCGATCTATCCACATGCCAGTGCCTTGCTCTGTGAACGATGACAAATCGCGAAATCAACATGTCGGTCAATTGAAGCCTTACTACATGAACTCACATAATTACCATTTAATACAGAGTTTATTATTTATCACAGGAAGGAAGAAGCTATGGTTAACGATTTCCCCTGTATAATTAAAAACTCATCCACTTGTACACTCGGCGACACATCAAAGATTTCCAGTTTTAGCTGGCCTCGCGTTGTATAGGTTTTTCGTACAATCAGAAGTCAGCTTATACTGGTTATGCATAGCTTGATGTGTAGCCATGCGTACCTTTGTGTCCTGTCCCAGTAACTGAAGTCAACTGAGCGTAACGTTTCTCTGTAGGTCAACGAATTTGTAAACTACAAACAACAGTCTAATTAGTCAGCCCATCGTAAGATATAATGCCCCTGCCATAATTCGTCAATATTTTTTGACAGCGTGTATAACCAGAACGCCAATTCTCGTAATTGAAAACGTTCAAAATCTAGTCGCAGTCTCAACAAATGTCAAAATGTAGGGAAACTAGAGGTATTTTTGACAGATTGAGACTGAGATCAGACTGTGAACGTTCTTAAAATTACGAGAATTGCCCGTCTGATGTATGAGCGTAAACGAGGCAAAAGGAATACCCTTGTAAGGATCGTAGCAGGTGGCGTTCTTCTGCCTACCCACCACCATGAGAAGAAGGCGTGAGTCTCTGTATGTATTTTTTGGCAGCTTCAGTAAGGATTTTTTGAGTTCACTCTAAATGCGAAATCAATTTCACATCGGTTTATATACATTGTCACTACGCTGTCTCATTTTAAACAAAAGGCCCTGTCTCCTGTGATACCGTCTTAGTACAGGTTCCTCCTACTCCTTAATGGGTAAGCAAGAAACTGGAAGAAAAACACGCAGTTTTTGGAACAATAAATTATTATTATTTATTTTCTTATTTCATTTCTATTTCGCAACAGCTAACATAAGACTTGACAGAAGATGAAGGTATGAGACTTGATCAGACTTCAATCGAGGGTCCGACGGACCCGGTCAGGCCTGGTCACACTTATTTCACCCTTGTACAGGCAGATTACGATTCCATTTACCTTTTTTGAGCCACACCTTCTAAAAACCTTTTTTAATCCATTTCGCACTTACTACTGTAAATCTTATATAGAAACGGGAATAATTAACAGAACTCTCCCCATAACAGTAAATTAAGCCTATTCTAAAATGCCCGCACTTTAAGCCCGCGTTCAATAAACTGGATTAACTTTTCACATAACTAGATTACTTACTGGTGCCCCAGTTTCTAGGAGTGAGGTTGATTTTTTAAGGAAAATTCTCCTTGTTGGAAAATCTTGTTTCAGAATATTGATCTGCAAGTTGGAAAGCAGGTTTATAGATCAAAATGAGAGGACAAATATACACAGTATTTTGGAATGAAAAAATACCCAGAATGAAATTCCAGCAGCACCCATAAACCCAGATGAAAAAATAAGGTACAACCAGCCTTGGCAATGTTTAAAACACCAATGACGGTAATATTTAACTTTAACTTGTGTAAGTTGCACTAAAAGCCACAGAACTTCCATGAGAAAAACCGCTCAAAACACGAAAAACGCAAAGCACAAAGCAATAACCAACAAAATTCATGCAACTCGTTTTAAAAAGCGTTATAGTAGGGGCGTTGGCAGCCCGCCAACACTTTGTGAATCAATTACTACGGGTTCAGTGCCACTTTATCATAATATACGTACCTGTTGTACTCCAGCGAATTTTACATATTACACTATGTGCAGGTGATAACTCAGACGTCTTTGGCTTAGAGTCAAAGAGTTTTGAATAGATCGGAAAGTAGGTGAATGCTGCTAGTAATATTTTATGTTCTTTGTAGTAACACCTTCTTTTGGTTTTGATGGTACATCTCTGTTTCTTATACTGTTTGAGTCATACTGGGACACTGTGTCAGAGGCGTTGTTCAGATCGTCAAGGGTGCAGGTGAACGAACATTTAGGACACTAGCAGATGGGGCATAGTCTGTTCAGGACGTGGTAACACCTTTGTTATGGTAAGAAAGAAACGATGGATTGATTTAAAAGATGGCTAATAGATGTATGGAAGAAAACATGCTGCGCGCAGACCAAATAAATTGGAATAAGGGCAGGAGGATGATGATGATATAATTTCGCGGTAGGCTAGTTATAATTAAGAAGCGGACTTTCGAGACAAAACTTTCGGCAAGTAGTGAATAAAGTTACTGTTTCGTTAAAATATTCTGCCCAATTGCCAATTTTTTGTTGAAAACTTCACTTAGGATTCGCTTTAAGAAGTAAATTATATTATCCGAAACAATTATGATAGTTTTTATTAGCCACCGCGGTACACAATAAACTTCGGAAAAACTCACTCACAAAGCATTTATTTTAAACTAGCTGCGCCCCGCGGTTTCACCCGCATAAGTTTCGATCCCGTGGGAATATCGGGATAAAAACTATCCTATGTCCTTTCTCGGGACTCAAACTATCTCCATACAAAATTTTGTCTAAATCGGTTCAGTGGTTTAGGCGTGAAAAGGTAATATACAGACAGACAGACAGAGTTACTTTCGAATTTATAATTTTAGTATGGATAAACCAATTGCACGCACTTGTGAATTGTCAATGGGTCGGTCAGTCAGAAGGATGAAGGCCATTCCAAAGCGTAGTAGGTTCCTATGGAGAAGAACGGGCACGAAACTCCATGGACACTCTTATAAATAAATAAAAAATGAATAAAAGCTAAAGACAGTGATATCGCACCATCACGCAATGACTACCACTTTACCGCCATTCCGCCAACCATACACTCAAATAAATGAACAGTCAGTCAATTTATTTACCGTGCTTTTAAGCTTATTAACTTTCGCCCAAAATACATGTAATTGCTGACAATTTGCGCGCACAGTATGCCACAAGACCTTCAAGGAGGTATTATTGCACTTGGGATCAATGAAAGGCTTTTAAACATAATGTGCAGCACAAAATTCTCGCTAATATTATAAGTTATGATTGTCCTAGCATTTTAATAAGATATCCCAAGACGCGAATGATAAGAAACGGTAGTCATCCTCCCACAATCTCGGTAAACTTTTCCAATCTCCTGGAGTCCTGGACACATTCAAACTTTTGCACAGCTCGCCTGCTTTTGTCACCGCTGACAAAAGAAAGTGTTCGGGATGGGAATCCTCAGTGGAAGGCATTCAATAGAAGGATACTATTCAACTTACTTGCCAGACGGTATTCAACGCACTGTCACTTTCGTCAAGTACACTCAAGTCACATTCAGTTAGAGATTTCAAGACTGTATTGTTTGTACGCTTCACAACTTCTGAACTGCACTTGCAAATTGATCTCGCTAACACAGCACTACACACAATCTTTGAATCAAAATTAAAAGTCTCCCAACATTGTGTTACGATTTACAAAGAACTTCAAGATTTTAACACCCGGATCCCGAAATAAAAGACGTCTTGCGACGAAATTTAGCAGCGAGTCACAACGATACAAAATTATTTTCTTAAGAAGAAACTTTAGCACTCGATTCTGTAAATCAGGCATTTTAACAAAGCAAATGATAGATGGACTATACCATCGATGCAACCGCGCCCGGAAACAGTTTTTCTATAAATTAACACAAGAGCACACCTTAGTGCATGCAAACTTTGCCGTTACCTGTCTAGATTTAACGCAATATTGATCGTACGTGCGTCCGGGATTCGGCGGCGAGATACGGGTTACGTCCGGTCGACAGCCTCCGGGTCACGAGCCGTTCCGGACCGGGCGGCCGGGTAGATACGTCATTAAATCACGGCGTTGGAACACGCTAATTGAAACTGATACCGTAACGGATTTTCACGTAACTCTGTCGATTTGTTTCGACGTTAATTTGGGGGCGAAATGTTTTGGGATATCATTGTAGGTCCATTTGTAAGAGTCGGTTTCAGATAAAGGTTGAATAATTGTATTTCAATGGTTGCCAAGTCAATTAAAAATCCAATCAGGAGTTCTCTACTGAATTGGCAGCAAAATGAAGTAGTAATTGGGATGACCAACTGACTGACTAAATGAGGCCCATTTAGCTCTTGGTACGAAACGGACGAGTAAGAACGGGGAAAAGGAAATTAGAATTCATTTTCGGCCATATAATTTTAAAACTGTCTAAATATCGCTTAACGTCGGCCTGTCACTAAACAAATATGAGGGTGGAGTATTGATAGTACCGAGGGAATTGCAAATAAAATTCCATGGCACGGCGGGACAAGGGGTGGCAAAGGTCGCCATTTTAGAAAAACAGGGAGGCACAGTGTTAACACCAGTGGGTGATGGCGATCGTAGGGATCTACATAATTTGGTAGACGGTCATAAATTGAAAATCTGGCATACTTTAAAATTGTAAATATTTATTTATAACTCCTCAATTTTCATGATTGCTTGCACCTACTGTTTGTCTCCAAAGGTTGGCTGGTAGAAAATGCCTATGGCATTAAATCCGCCTATGTACATTTATGTGCTTGAAGTATAATATAAATAAATGTAAGGCGTTTATAAGGCAACGGAGAACAGCAATAAGCTGATACGACAATCTTGATGGTATGTTGGCAAGATCTTCAAATTGCAATATTCTTGAAACTTCGGTAAACTAGGGATCGTTAACCATGTATGACTCAAAATTAATTCATGCAAATACGTTTGCAGTTAAAAGAGTTGGAAAATATGAATGGATACAAGATCAAAAGACTGTTATTTACAGCCACACCGTCCTCATATTTCAGGCGACATTCCGCACATTACCGGAACTCCTAAATTTCTTGAAGAGCAGAATTACCTCTCACATTTCCTGTTGGCCTGGTAAATTTATTACGGTACAGGACGATTTCAGCTTACTCGCGGGACCGGTTACATATTTTGTGGGCAAAATATGGGTTGTTGTATCGCGTGTTTTTTTTTTGGGAGCTTATCCAAATAATCTGTTTATTTTCAAGATTGGTTTTGCAGAATTTGCTCGTTTGTAAGGCACAAAATATGTTAACGATACTCCTCTATTCGCAGACGAGTATGAAACCTATCTACGTAGGTTTTATTTAATGACGTGCTTGTGGTGGCTTGAAAAGCACTCTGAGCGCAAACGTGGGAGAATGTTGATGACATGTAAATGAATAACGTGTCGGAGATGTAACGCCTCATTATGCCTCGTGGAGGCTGCGGAGACCATTGTATTGTTGGAGGTTTTTAATTTCCAGCACTGGCTTTGTTTGAAAACTTATTTGCAGTTTACGTGCGATTCAATGTTTCATTGCCAAACTCGGTCGAAGACCAATGCATCTTTATCGACATAAAAAAATCATGTTCCTGTTCATAGGTCCAGCAGTCTTTTTTTAAAACCTTCAATTGCAATTTGCATATTATGTGCCATTGAAATCGCCATTACCAAATTCGGTCAAAGACCAACGTATCTTTCACGACACAATTATGTACTACCTTCCTTTCCTTTTCAGAGGTTCAACCATTATTTGCCACTCTTTTGTGCCTCTCAGCTCAAATATCCTACATTTATCAACCCTATAATATCATAACAACAAATAAACAGTCCCCCCAAAGACGACAAAACACGCAATTCTGACAAAATAGCCTAATTCAAAACTGCGTCACTTAGCGTGACATCGCATAGTATTATGGTAAAAATGAAAGGCGCAATCCTCCCCTTCTGAGGGGTGAAGACAGCCTTCCTCAAACCCTCCCCGTCTGATATAGGGGTGATGGACGTGGTTTAAAAGAGATTGTTTTTTATTCTGACGTGATCCTATTATGAGGTTTCTGAGCGGAGAAGTCGCAATTGAAACTGCGAGCTTACGAATTTGCATCCATGGCGTAAACTATGCACGTTGGCACGATTGTAATTTTTTACTGTTTCTATATATCTAAGGATACGAGTACGAGATTTAGCCACAAATCCCAGAAATTCGGGGTCGACATCCCTACTACGTAACGTCGTGATTGTTTATCTAATGGGGCGACGTTACGCACTATCGATCTAACTTCGTCTGGGGACTGATCGACTGATCAGTCTCTTAGGACCAAATTCTTTTACTGTTTACTTGTGGTACGTGATGTTTGGTCTTGTTGAAATTAAGGTTTCGGATGTATTGCAAAAGATTTATTTTTGTGAAATTTTTTAACAAGTACTTTTTTTACATTACATTAACGAGAGTTCTCACTTGTTTACGCAAGTTTTTGTCACATTAACACTTTACCTGAACCTTCAACAAAAATCTGACAAAATATAATGCTCAAAACACGTCTGTTTTCACCTATTAGTGTCGAAGTATGTTTATTAAAAAAGTTGGTCCTTCGGTACAAGTCACAATAAACAGGGTGAGGTGAAGCAAAAAGAAACTTTCTACGTATCTCTTCAAGGGACTCAATAAAAACGCACCGCGAGTCACGCATTCACAACATCTTTTACACGGAAATAGAACTCAATTCCCACCACATAAGGTTAAAATTTAAAGGCACTGACGAGGTATGTGACACCATGTATAAATTACATACACCGCAACGGGGTACGTCGCATGCAATTTCCATGGCGGGAGCATTTCCTATTGGAAAGGGGACCAGCGCAGTTTATGGTGGTTTTACGTCATCTACCTTTATGTCCTTGTAAATGACGTCATAAATATTACGTCGTAAAATTATTATAATTTGAATCGTTTTTATGGTAAGCTAATAGGCAGTTTCGAATTGAATTTATGTTGTCTTCTATTTATTTATATAGCAATGATCAATTATTTGATAACGATATTTCATTAGTAATATCGCTGGAAGGACATTTATCTAGTGACATATTGTTGCCGCAAGAATAACTTCGTCCTTATCGAATAACTTAGGATATCCCAATTTTCAGTTTGAATAGCGTATTAAAGAGCCTGAAGAAGAATGACTGCATGTGGAGGACAAAGGACCAAAGTCATGTTGTTTTGTAACTTTGAACAACTGTGTGGACCACCTACGACGAGCTTAATTAGCTTGATCAATATAAGTACACTGGTGTTAGTATCGAAACAAGTTAGAATCAGGTATAGTATAAGGAAACTTGATCAAAAATATTCCTATTTAAGTGAAGATCTTAGACACACTTCAGATAGGATTTGACCTTAGAATTAAAGCGGATGCGACATGTGACTGCTAACACATTTACAGTATAAACTGCAATGTCAGAGTAGCGTAGGTTCCAGATATATTTTTAATTAAATGAACCAAATGCTAGAAGGATTTAGAATTATTCTTAAGACTAATAAAATACACATATTATTATCATGCATGTATTCCCTAAAGAGTAAGGCAGAGGTGAAATGGTTGAGGTGGTGCGATCTTAGAATAATATACCGTCAAACGGGGCGAATAGGGATGCAGGGGTGAATCGGGACGAAATTTTAAAAGCGATTTTAACATTGAAATAATATAGTTTGTTGCCAAAAAGGACTCTAATGTGTTTACTGCATTATAATTAACGATTAAGTGCCCTTATCGGCAAAAAACTATATTATTTCAACGCTTAAGTCGTTTTTAAAGTTTCGTCCCAATTCATCCCTGCATCCCTATTCACCCCGTTTGTAGGTACGTCTGAATTCTACAAATTCTTGTATGTCCATCAGTACAGAAATGTCATGTCATTCTTAACGAAAGCATAGTTTTGCAAGCAATTTGTTTTAAAAACAAACAACCATACATATAGGTAAATATGGCAGTGCTAGAGGTTTAATTAAAATAAAATTTCTGAAACATACTAATGAAGAGTCGTACTCCGGCACGACATTTCAGCATAACCCTTACACTACATTTAATTTTGTCTGTCGCCATTAAAATAATTAAAATATAACGTCCTTGCAATTCCACAACTAGATGACCATTATGTGGTTACTGCGATCTTGTAAAAAACAAAACTTGCTTTCATAAAATGTTTTAAAATTCTGCGAACATTTGATATTTCTTTATGTTTTAAGCGTTTACAAGGAAAATCGTTTGTATTATTTCTAAACATATAAGCAAAAATTGCGATCGTGCCATCAGAGCGTATGAACTCAATTTGTTGATTGCAAGTTCAAAATAAGACTTTAAACCCTTAAAAACAGTTTTATATCGCCATCAGGTTCTTTTTTATGTTAATCCACCGTATTTTTCTAATTGTCCAATCAGTTAGGAATGAGTCACGCCAGCGTTTCTTAGGCCTGCCTCGGTGACGTTCGCTGTTTTCAGGCACCCAATGTGTATAAATAATCACATACAGTTTCCTATCACAATTTCATGCATGATTACCTCCAATCACTTCTTGAATGAATCGAAACGGTACCTAAATGAAAACATCATGAGGAAACCGGCATGTCCTAAAACCAAAAATTCGAAGACATGTTGTGACATCTGCCAAAGCGCACTGGGCTCGCATGGTATATTGTGGCCCACTCCCTCTTACAGAGGAGGCCTGTGTCCCAGCTGTGGGAACACTATAGCTGATTATGGTACTTCTTGCATGTGTCACCATATTACCTAGTTACCTCTATAACGTCATCATGATGAAGTCACCACTGGTCTAGATGACCAAGCCGGTCTAATAGTAGCTACAGCATCACTTTACCTGAAACAAACACAATAAAGTCATTAGATTGATGGTCGTGATTGTAAATGACTAATGCGCACGCGACGGTGAGAGAGATACTATTCGATATTTGATCAGTTAATTATGATATGTTAAGTCAATTAAAACTTTAGGTGTCAGAATAAGGTAGGCTAGATATCTCCCAGAGCGGACTAGCCTATCCTAGTTACAAGCCTTGCCATTTTTTTTTTATTGAATAGGGTAAAACATCTGCCAGAAAAGAACCGGATTGGATCAGTATGATGTAGGAAGCCAAAAAGCCTGCTGCTACTCTTGGATGTTACCAAATAAATGTGGAATACAATTATAAAAATTCACACACACACACACATACATACGATTAGACTGGAAGCCAACACCAACATAGTTGGGAATGATGATGTCATGTAACATACGTAAACGATGCAACACTTCTTTTTTTGGGCATTCGTGTGGAAAGACCTTCTTTCAGGAAATAATGAGTCAAATCATTTATAAAAATGTAGCAAGTGTAACCAGATAGCACTATGACTTCATTATAAAAGCATTGCATTGGTCTCAATGCTCATTTCAGGGTTAAAATATCGAGTTCTCAAACTACGACTACGACGAGTAATTTATGTAATCGTGATAGGTCAAATAAAAGATACTAATGGTGAATAACATTCATAAATCACTCGTTCCAGACGTATAAGATTATTTTTCATTAGACGTCTTTCTCGTTTGCTTAAGGGGGAGAATCTTCCTCCATAATCATTTGACTTTATGCGCACGACGCCGACCGTTGCTATCCGCCTGGTGTAATAATTTAGACGTCTTATGACACACGTAGGATGTAAGAATCTGTCGTATAATTGACACTTATGGTTATTAAAGACAAGTGAATTAGATTCAGGGTAGTTGCAACAAATGTAAAGGTTTATAGACCTCGCCTCAAAGGACCAAATCGAAGCGTACTGTATCTAAGTAAAATAATTTATATTTATGAGCTGCGGAGTATATCTTAGCCTTTAAATCGAACCCTTTCCTTTGACCCTTGGAAAGATAGATATCAAGGACCTCACAACTTAGGTAGCTCACACATATCCGTATAAATAAAATGGTGAGAAATGTTAAAGTAAATATTACTTATATTAGCCAAAAACTTCATGGAACATGACAGAAACTATTTATACAATAAAAATAATAAGAATACTAGCCCATTACTGTCCCACGATCTCTTCTTATACAGAGAAGGCACGAGCATTATTATTAAAACCACAAAGCCCAAATATTATTCTCAAAATATGAATCGGAAAGTTTCCGGAACAGAACATTATAAGCCACCCAACATAGCTACAATAAACGCAATCAACTCGACATAGCTATATTATGGAATAGAAGCAATGTTTACTTCTCGTGTTTCCGCCTAAGACGTGTAGCTTTCTCGGGAAATTTTCACCAGACACGTCCCCATGGAATTGTACTCGTGAAGGGTAAACAGTGGAAGGGGTGCTGGTACGAACTTGAGGAGTGAAGAGGGCGTGGGCAAACAGTCTCAATCAACTAACAAGCCTTCTTGATTTCAGCTAATTGCACGCCATCACGGCTGCTTGCAAAAAGGAGATAACGACATTAGCTGTTTAGCAGTACCTGAGTTGGCCAAGTGAAAATGTTGCCTTTCACTAAATTGGAGAACCTAGACTAGTAGAGAAATTGATTGCCAAATTAACCGGGACAGGTTAATTCAAACTGTTTCTGCTACTTTCCTCAAAAGGCCAGACCGGATGCTACCCTGCATTTTGTTACACGATATTTTAGATACTCAATGTCTGGAATTCAAAAGAGACTTTGACTCCTGAATTTCGCCATTACTTCCCAAGGGTAGATAGGAAATGTTGACTCCTATCTTATTTTATGGTTTTAAATATGACGTGAAGTGTTTCCGATTATCGAAATCATTAAATCGATCAGAATTATCGGAAATTGTTTATTATGTAAGTGGGATAACAGATTTACAGAATAAATCATTTCATTTCCAGGGTCTTATTGCCAGGGTTACCTTGCGGGCTTGCTGTTACTAAGACATAAGCTATCCTCATAAGTTCGTGATAAGAGAGAACATCTTTGGTCATAATTTTCTGTTTTCGTCATTCTTTCACCTGCGCATGCTTAGCTAAGCTTATCCCTTGCACACAACACAAACTTCATATCTTCATCGCAACATGTTCACTCCTAATATAATATTAAATAACGTTCGGAACGTGCGGCTTTCTCGGACATTTCACCAGGCTGTCTGACTATGGCGTACCTAAACACAGACGGTCAACAAACAGAAAAGATTAACTTGAGTCATATCGACGTGTGTTTGTTGCTGTAAGTTTACAGAACTGTTGTGAAGGCATGTTATGTTTGTCGGTGTGGTTGTAAATTCTGGTTGATAGCTAAAAAATACAAATTGTTTTAGATATATTATCGTAAACAAATAGTTTTGCCAGAAGGCTCATGGTATTTCTGCCGTTTCACTGTTTCATTCGACTTGAATCTATTCGCTTTCCAAATCCATGTTTACTGCTATTCGTGTGTGAAAATTGTGTCTGCGAGAAAGCGTCCTGCATACCGTGTCTCGATTGCATACCTTGCTCAAGCCTAAACAATCTCCATCGCTTATTTGCTATCGATTTCGGTCCCCATTAAAAGGATGCCTTTAACACCTAGCTCAAACATCTCCCAATCATTGGATTCGATTAGAAGACCGATAACTGATTGCAGTTATCGCCGCTCTTCAGAACGTCAAAATCTCAGTACAAACAAACTGAAACGTCTCTGACATCGGTCCATTAATCAAGTCAAGATAATATCGTTAGCGCGATCACGCAGACTCTAATTGGGGTCAACAGTCCGGTATCGACGCTGTGACTCATCTCTACGATAGACGCTGAGGGTTAGAGGGTTCAAGCATCCATCGACTTTATTTAAAGCCTAAGAAAGATTGTTGAGATCCAGACGAACCTAGATCTTAAAGACTGGCAAGACTTCCTTTTCTCACGTAGGTACTAACGAACCTAGATGCAACGGCTAGCAAGACTTCTTTTTCTTTAAGTGTCGTAAAAGGAAACTAGGTTATTCTCCACGACGATGAGCAAAACGAGCGATGAGAATATTTAAGTATGTCAATGTAGACAATTGAATGTTGAGTAGGCTATAAATATTTAATGAATAAATTAAATTAAATGAAGGCTATAATTATGGTAATATTCACTTACTAAAACGTCAGTTCATAATAATAATTGTATATCAGTTTGTAAGGAGGACCAAGTACAGTAGTGGTCCTTGCATCCCTTAAATACTTAGAAAACAATCTGCCTAGACTTTTCTCCCAACTATCCGTTGGCTTCCAGTGTCACCGAATGCAGCTGAATACCAGTATTTTACGTGGAGCGACTGCCTATCTAGCCTCCACAATCAGTTACTGGGTAATACAATACCTCTTCGTAAGACTGGTTGTCAGACTTTTGGGGCTTGTGACTACCCGTGACGACTGTCAAAGATCTACGAATGATTCGAGATTTAAATAATGCAACATAATTTGCAACAGCACAGTTCCACGCATCACCTCTTCTCGAGTTGGATTCATCAGAGTATAGTATTCGCAGGAGATACGTTATCATTCATTATTGATACTGGGTTGCAAATTGAATTGCATTATTGATACTGTAGCCTTTAGGTCAATCAATGGTAGAGGCAGCATCCAACTTAGTGATCGTTGTGCTATGTTACAACCGGGTTTTTTTAAATGAAAAGCTATTAAGTTATTTATGTTGTTGTTTATTTATACTTGTGGGTAGTCCGTAGATGCGCACGAAAAAACGCGCTTTGACGTGGAGTATCGGACACCAGCCCGTATTACTTAAGTACCTGATTCTCGCCAGAACAATTACTGCGTGAATTATGGTATGCTTAGTTCCAGTGAACACTGAGATGATGGCTAATATTTATGGAAGAAAAAGACGTACTGCGCTAACTTCAAATAAATTTCGTTATGGATAAGAGGATGATAAGGTAATGCTACGAAATCACGGCTTAATTTACTAGTGTAAAATAAAGAAAAATACAGGTTCCTCAATTAAAAACTTAAAACAGATAATAATCAAGCAATTTTAAATGGCTACGTGCCTATCAAACGCTATCGACAAATCCAAACGATAAAGACAGCCACGCCTTTCACCACTTTCATAATTAATATTTTGAACACTATCTACAGTACTTATAAGTACAAAAATTCCTTGATAGTAGCTGAATCTTCAATGCATCTGTGCATTTGATAAGACTTCGCCTTGTCATATGCGGTAAACTGGCGATCGCAAATGCATTGTCGTTGGGCGAGACTTTTATGTGTCTGACGTAAATAAATATGACAATAACTATAATTATTATAGTTTGAATTGTATAAAGTCAATATATTAAGGTTAATATTCCAAATGGAGTTGAGGACAATAGTTATGAAATACAATATTATTAATATTGTATTTCATAACTATTGTTATGTACAGACGCCAGCACATCAACCTACTACAATCTGTCAAATTTATTTAATAGATTTTCAACTTTATCACCAAACCATAAGGTTCAAAGTTGATTGGGAAAATCTGACAGTTTCGGGTAGGTTGATGTGCTGGCGTCTGTACAATTCTACCTACAAATTTGTACTTGTCATTTCTCAATTTCCACAGTTTTTCCAACAGTTTTATAAAAACTATTTGTTAGAGAAGAAACTGCCGTATGCCCAATGAGCTGTGGGCCAAAATAACAACAACGTGGAGCCCTGACACAGCTACTCGTAGAAGGCGTCGCGGCGGACCCCGTAGAAGATGGCGAGACGAACTGGACGAAACAAACGACCAGTGGTCCACTTTAGCCCTGGGTCGAAAGAGCTGCAAGTCATGGGGAGAGGCCTTTGCCCAGCAGTGGGATGATGCAGGCTAACAGTAACTAGCAGAGAAGAAACAGAAGTTGACGAATGAATTAATAGCTTACTGCTCAAAGAACACATTCTTTTATCTACTTTGGTGTTCATAAAGTTAAAATTATGTGGTAATGAGAATGACAAAATAATAATTATAATGTTAATTCTGAAAATTGGTTTTACCAAACACTTTTACCTTCCTTCTACAATCTATAAAAATGTTAGGTACCTACAAACCTATTTATTGCGTTGTGGTTATGTGTGACTAAGGACCACAAAATAAGCTCGATATTAACACCTATTTTCCTCCAGTGTTATCAGTAACATTTACCATTACAATGCTGCGACCTTCGCTGCATGATGGCGGTGACGAATGCACGTGAAGTCACCTCGCAGTATTGTGTACCAATTGGTCCTTTGTAGCGGTAGTTTAGTACTATATTGTCGCGCCCGTATGGATGGGCCATAGCCGGTTTAGAGGACACAGTTGCCAATTGAAATCGGATTAGATTTGATGCCTTTAAATGTGGAGCAGGCTTTAAACAACTATATTAAGTTATAAAATTAGTTTGATACGGAGGAATGAGGAAAATGTCGTAAGAAAAGTTTTAGAGTATGGATGTAAGAGTAGGGGAAGCAAAAAATCGATGGATGGACTGTGTGAAAGATGATATGGCTAGGGAGTCCTTGTTCTTCTTCTTAGCGTGTCGTGTCGATGGCAATCTAAACGTACACGGCCTAGAATTCGACTACGTGTTTGGCGCCATCACTAGCGTCTATCAGTTCCTGTAACGTTGAGCTGACGGGACACGCAGGGCATGATATTAAGTGTCCCATAGTTTGTGGAACAGCACCACATTTACATTCTACACGGAGTCGTCAATGAATCCCCACCTGAGTCCTGATTCACAAACATACGACAGGCTATCGTATCGAAAACCTGACATTTCGATAACCTGATTTGACTTCCCTTCAACAGCAAATAGCTGTTGGAAGAATAGCGGGCGTCTATTTGATTTAAACTGACAAAATTTTCGGGTTTTGGACTTGTGAACAGCGTTGAGAAGACTCCTACGATAACAATGATTAATGTTCGATACGATACGGAAGCATATCGAGTGTTTGTGAATAACAGGTTTTCCTTGCATCGGCGAACTGCCGGTCCAGGGCACTCCGGGGTCCTGTTTATATACTTCTAGGCTACCCAAGTACGGAAGCGGAATACATGTTGCGATGACACTAAATAAATTGGAATAAGGGCAGGAGAATGATGATGATGGTTTAGTTAAAACATTTGGCTGGTATGCAAATTAAACCGAAACATTTTCGCGTATCAAATCTCTGACGCGCAACATTCCCATCGCAATAATATAAGCAAAAGAAAACAAAACAATCACGAATCCGCGGCCACAAAGAATCTATTGGACAGTCGCTCGCCTGGCAGTGAACGGTGATCTAAACACGCAAACAAAGCTGAAATAACGACATTGTTGCCAAAACTCACGCGCACAGCGGGAACGATACGCATTTTTCTTTTATGTTGCGTCAGCTGAGAGATTTTTAAGCAAATTGAACGACGAAATCGTGAACATTGTTTACTTTAGTAACAAACGGAGTAGCTTAAAAAAATGACAGTTTTTTATTTTCTTTTGCAAGTAGTAAAGGCGACAATACTGCCGCTAAGTACCGGATTGGCAAACAAATATTTGCATGTTTTGCACCCTAATTGCATGACATATTATCAATAACAATTTGAATCATTTTGAAGGATATTGCTAATTCATTGCTTCATATGTTCGGAAAATTTGTCTGTTCAGCAACATAAATAACGCAATGAATGTTGTTGAGCTGTCAAAATGGAAGCCATTCCTACTGACAGAACGTTACGCAATTATTCCGCAGGTTCTGAAGTTTGATAAATTATAATGAAGCAAAGTCCAATGCTTGGTTGAAAATCAAAGGACACATCCTTTAAAAATAAACTAGACAGCATGATTCATCATCATCATTCAAATGACAAATTAGATCCTGACGTAAGTGACAAAGTATTCATAATTTCCCCGCTACTATAAACTATTTACTACACGAATAGTAAATAGTCTAAGAATACATTGCTTGTTCATAGTGTGAACATAAACGCTCAACTCACGCTTGACCGATTTTCCTTTCAGCGGTGAGCGGTGACGCGACGTTGTAAACTTTAAAGTTGGTAGACCGTAAACACGGTGATATAGGGTAGTCGGTGAAATATTAGAACCTTGATTAAAATCTTTACTCCAGTGCAGAGACTAGCAAGTGTATATCTTGCAGTATGTGGGTAACACAATTTATTATTTAAAGGGATTCTGCGCAGTGTATATCTACCTGTAGAAGACTAAGTACTAGCAGAACCTAGAGAACTCTGGGTGATATCTTTAAAATTCATCTCCCGTTGTTCATTCATTGAAACGGTAATTAGGAAGCAAAGGTTAAAGTGAATCTTTACTGTCTAATAATGAATTCAAGCGGTGATCAACTGGTGAATAAACTTTTAAATCGTCGCGGGTTATTTAAATAGAAACTTTCAATGAAATTGAAATCACTTGAGAAACGTGTGGAGAAGCTAAATCCTTACCTAGTCTTTTTCCGACTACGTTGTGGTCGGCTTCC
The DNA here is from genome assembly GCA_947508005.1 of Amphipoea lucens. Lineage (NCBI taxonomy): Eukaryota > Metazoa > Arthropoda > Insecta > Lepidoptera > Noctuidae > Amphipoea > Amphipoea lucens. The sequence goes on from OX382375.1 coordinate 19,331,656, forward strand.
AGTCTAACAAGATGCAGCTAAATACCAGTATTTTACATGGAGCAACCGCCTACCTGAGCTCCGCAACCGAGTTACTGGTGTACATAATAAAGAGTATTCTATTCTATTCTATTCTACTGGGGAACAGGAAACACGTTAGTAAGACTGGTTGCAACTTTCCGGCTTCTTCGAATGACAGCCAGGACCAACGGCTTAACGTGCTTTCCGAGGCACGGAGGGGTCTCGATATGTAATGGATGATCACCCATCCACGAAGCGACCGCGGCAAGCGTAGCTGTACCTTCCCTCGACCCGTGCAGCTGTTTTTATTTAGCCACGAGCTCCGCTGTATACCACAACACCCTATACTAATAACATAATCCAATACTTTTTACGAAGGCTAATATAAAACATAACATATGGCTAAGATATACTTTAAACACTATGTATTGATGCTCGCGCCTGACAGGTGGTGATAATGACCGCCATTCTTAGCGGCAATTATAAGCGACGAATATAGTAACAGTATTACCATGTCATTTCCTCTCTATGATTGGCGTTACTGCTTGTACACAATAAAGAATAATAATAGGTGTATTTACAGGCAAAAGTTGCATGAATTCTAGTTCTGTCCCAACATTATCTAAACTAATATTATAAAAAAAAATATATTAGGTTTTTCGTATGTTTGTTTGTTACGCTTTCACGCTAAGAAACAAGTTTCACGCGGACAAATTCGCGGGCAGTAATAACAAACAAGCACCTATGCTCGAAGGACCAAAATGTATTACATAACAGAATACCATTTAAAGCTTATACAAGCTGCGTGCACGTACTTACATATTTAAAAACACATTTTCAAACCATTGCGCCATCTCCGAGTCGTTTCTTTACAGTAAACTATAACCTCAAAACTTCATAAACGGCGGAACGAAAGGTGCAAAAAAAATATGAAAGATACACCACAGATTGCAGTACAGACAGACGTGCTGTCTAATTGCATGCTTAGCTTAGAGAAAGGGTGTCCAAATAATTGGCCTAGTATGTGAGCTAAGAATAGGAGGTCGCAGTACAATCGTTTACGTAGCGCCAGTCACTTGGCAGACCGTGATTGGGGACAGAGTAATTTATAACATAACATATCATCACGCCTGTAACCCCCGAAGGGTTAGGCAGGGGTGTACCTATAGCACACCCACATTTCGCCAGTTATATTTAAGTCCCATGTATTAGGGGGCGAGCTTATTGCCATCAACCGGGGCAAATCCAGACTGGGCTGCTACTGAGCAATTTCAGATGGAAAAACACAATAACAGTTTGCCCGACCCGGGAATCGAACCCAAGACCTCATGCTCAGCAGTGGCACTTGCGACCACTAGACCAACGAATTTATAATGTACTGAATTCCGACATACTTTTGTCTATCTATATGAACTGTCTACACTACACACAACAGCTGTTGTGGCCTTATTGTTGTCTCGATGAATGAATATATCGGTAATTTCATTCATCAGCTTACATTGATTTAACTCGAGTGTACAGGCAGACAAACGTTTATTATGTGCTACACTTATATCAAGCGAGAGCCACACAGTCTGTATTGTTTAACCGCTCGAAGGACTGCAAGGCCCTGATTATCTAAAAGGTAATTTTAAACAATTATAGACCACAAATTCCGGTCTCTTTCACCAAAACAAAAAATCACATCGCCTCACCCGGTGCCTGAAAACCATGCTGGAATAGACAAAATAGTGAGCCTTAACACTTAGCAGGCCTTAGACACTTATGAGTGGACCCGTACATCTGTCGCGAAGTCTTACGCGACTCATGCGGGCTAAAAGTCAGTTAGATTCACATTAGAGCTAATCATTTCACAGAACATGATCCCTACGCACGTTCCCTCCATAGAAAGTCCACACCGCTCCTAGTCTCCTGGTATTTCAATGAGTGCCTCAGCTCTTAGCAGGCCTTAGCTGCCTTTCAGTATTGGATCCTTATCTCTGTCGCGTTTCGACGTGACTTAAGCGCGCGGGTTAAGCCAGGTCCTACTTTTGCATCATCAACGAAACCGTAGATACAAACATTCAACAGAACATGATCCATACACGCGTTCCCTCTCTAGCAACTTTACACCGCTCCTAATCTCCTGGTAACCCTTAAGCTGATTATCAGTGTTGGATCCATATTTCTAGGTATCGCATTCTTACGTGACTTAGAGGGTCAAGTCAGGGCCTACTTTTGCATCATCTATGAAACCGTAGATCCAAATATTCCACAGAATATGATCCCTTCGCCCGTGCCCTCCCTAGCAACTGCACACCGCTCCTAGTCTCCTGGTATTTCTGTACGTAATCGCTTATAAAAGAGTTTCATAATCAACTGACGTCATTTCCCTGCTGGTCACTGTATTTATATCTGCCCTGCGGCCATTACTGAGGAATGCGTGCCATCTGGTGTTTTGTTTGTAGGGCAACAAGCCACTTTACATTGAATGGAGGAGGTATTTGAATGGTGCCTGTCTAGCACAGCATGAAATTGAAGAAAATTAGGTTCGGCATGACCTGGATCTACGATATGGAGATGCGAAGACTCGCTTGGGTCAGGGTTAACATGCATGCGGCCGCTTTCTGATAAAATTCTACATAAGTAACCATTCAACTTGTGACATTAAATAAAAGAAATCTATGGGGGATGTGGGTGCAGTTCAGGTGGTTAGCCGATATGGCTGACCCTTTGGTCCGAAATAAGGATTTTAGACCTTTTGGCACGTATGATTTATGTTTCACTTCAATTAATGACTCTTTCTCTGCAAATCCTTTCAATTACATAATAACTTGTTCCTATCTCAACAACTACAAGAATAGATTTAACTTATCAGTATTTATCGTTAAATTCTGCACCACCAAATCCATTTAAAACGAAAGTTGCCGATAAGATACGTATGGCACTCCCAATGTTATTGGGTCACTGTGTTCTTAAGTAAACATGGCTACTATCGAGGACCTTACAATGGATGGATTACTTGAATTCCTAAACCTATAGACTAGAAAAATCAACACTGTCCTAATGTGATCCTTACATGTTTTTTGCCATAGTAAACGAAGAGAAAATTTAAGGAACTAAGGACCAATTATGACGTGGCTTAGTCCTATGTGCCACGTCATAAGTCCTCGTTAGATTGTTAAGTATGACTGATGATATTAAACTGGGAGTCTTAACTTTGAATCTACAAAATCATTTGCAATATTTCATGACAGCCGGACATAACACCAAATTACACTTAGAATTTATCCTTAACCCGCCTCCGTAGTGCCAACTGCACGTAAGATTACTATGCAGGAATGCCAACATTCGCATGTGTACAGGAAATGACGCGATGTTTATGATGTGAGGACGTGGCGTGAGGATATTTCATAATGTGTGTTTCTTGCACGATATCAAGTTATTAAATATTTTATTAATTTTGAATCCTACATTCATATTTTACACGTCGTTATGATTTTTAACGGTTGCGCAAAGTCAGTGGAGCAGAGAATGCATTTAATGATAGGTACTTACCTACTGAAGTTGCATAAGTATAGCATACCTAATCAGCTTAAAATTATCCCACTGCGGGGACCAGTGGCGTGCCTAGGGGTCAAACTTAGGGCAAGCCACTCAAAAAAAACTTACCGTATCGCTTGTCAACGTTGTGCCTCCGATTGAGTCGTTTTAGTTCTTACTAATATTCATATTTCATAATTATAGGTTTTTGCTAATAGCTATTAAAATGAATGTTTTTTAATAGCACCATTTTTTTCTTATATAAATTAAGGTAATCCTTTACAAAATCGTAACTTTTTTATATTCGAAGTATCAGTTTCGCGTAAAATATGATAAGACGTATAAGAGTCATATTGTATGTACATTATTGGCACAACAGAGCTCTTCGAGTTAGTTCATATTTTACTCTCCCGCAACAGTCGCTTTGCAAAATATTACAATCTGGCCGAGTGGCCACTAGATGGCGCACAAATAATTGATTGATTTCTAACTACACATTATTGTTTACGATGTTGATTGTTGATAATATTTATAATTTGATTTACTCACAATTTTAACAGCCATAACTCTTCATTCTTCGCTTCTTTACCACAGACAGATGACAAACATCAAAGCACACGGAAAACATAAAGCAAAGATACAAGCGCTGAGCAATTGCCTCTATTTAATGAGGTTTTAGACTCGTCGTGACCTCGGAAAGGAAGTTCTTGTTGTGCTAAATGACACACAACATCAACTAACCTTTAAAATCCGCACCTAAGACTCTCTGGCCGAAAAACAGCGCGATTGTGATCGACACGCGTATTGTATTTAGAAATGTCGTCAAGCACATAATTGACGAGATAAAGAAGTTTCGATTCGTGTTCGAAACTTTTTAATCACTTTAAAACAAAGGTAATTACCGCAAAACCTAAACACAACACTTAACTTCACAGAAAATGAAAAGAAAAACAAAACAAAAAAATGCATCAGAAACCGATCAAAACTTTGAACTAATAGACTCGCGCAATGTCTCGCGATCTTACTATTTACACACACACGCGCGTCGTTATACGTTTCATTCATAAAAAATCAAAAGCCAGGCTTAAAAATCAGTACAATTTGGGAAATAAGTACATACTAATGTTATCAACAACGTGAACAATTTCTATACAAATAGTCAAAGGTCTAGAAGCCAGATTTGAAGCCAACTGGTGCGAGCGAGACGGGTTGATTTTTATTGTTGCGCTCTAGATTGCTAAGCGGCATTGGAGATGTTTGGCAACGATGCGCGTGATGAAAATGCGCGGAATTTGAAATTATTCATTGAGTATGTAAACCTGGCAACCTTGCATCGTACTTACGTATAGCGGGTGGCCGGGACGTGCGGAGTTTATTTTTTATTATTCTTATCAATATCTTTAGTTTACTTGATTTTTTTTTAAATTATTAAGCTCGTGCTTCATTGAAAGCCAGGCTTTTCGGCTTTAGTAAAAGGCACGCCCCTGGCGGGGACACAGGCCTCCTCTCTTCGAGAGGGAGTAGGCTGCAATCTACCACGCGGACCCAAAGCGGGTTAGTAGATGTCCCATGTCACCCAAGTTTGGGTTCTAGGACATGGCGGTTTTTATCACGATCTTGTTTTTCACCGTTTTGAAATATGGTGGTGATGAAATACACCACCATATTTACACAAAGTAAAGCGCCGGTTTGGGTTCGAAGTTTCGAACCCATGACCCACAACTCGTAAGTGGGGGCCGTTACCACTGGGCCACCACTGCTCTAAGGTTGCATCAAGCACAAATTCTATTGGGCAAGCCTCATCAACCTGTGCATTGATAAATACTAAGTAGGAATTCGTCAGCCAGACATTGTTTTGGCATCACCAAGGACCATTCATTGTTTTGTTTAAGGAGGAGGCCCATGTTCGGCAGTAGACATACGTTTGAACAACCATGTGCATAAACGAAGACCATGGGCAAAACCGAAATTACATTTAAGGGATTGGTCCTACATGATTTTTCCAGTTTGAAGTGTATTTTATCTAAATCATTTGCACCGTTTACCACAGGTATCCTTTTTGATATCGATGAAGCCTTAACCAGATGATCAACGCTTTTATTTTCATTTAGTTTCCTCATTAACTTACACATCGATATTCACGGTCAGCCCATAACTCTAAAATATATTTAACTATGAATTGTTATTATTAACCCACGTGTTGCATCATTCGTTATATATTTAAAGTTTACGGTTTAGTCACTCAGTCATTATATTTGTATTGTTATTTCGGTGCGGTAACCACGAAGGCCGGCTCGTTTGGTTTAACAATTGCTAAATGTTTAATTAGTACCTACTATTGAGTTATGGCAGCAAAAAGCTGGTGTTATTCATTATTCTTAGTTTTGACTGGCTTTAATGAATAGTTGAAATTGAGCTGTGATCAACTCCCACGCATTCATCGAAACTTGAATGCAATATTGAGAAAGGTGTTCCATTTAAGAACTCCAAACATGTATCAAAGGACCACACTCCATAATATTTCGTCCTTTCGATACGTGCTTGACGTTGGCATTTTTAAACGAGGTTTGGTTTTTTGTGTTACATGCATCGTAATAACAGTCACGTATGATATTTTTTTAGTCACAGTTTGTGATACTTTATTCACATTACAATATAACATACTAGCTTATAAGTCATTTAAATATAACTTAGGACCGATTTTACCAGTCAGATATCATTTATACGTGGAATAAAATTGACATCTGACAGTTCTCTTTCTGTATGGAAAAACTGTCAAAAAATCTAAATCAGGATGACTTATCCTAGGTATAAAAGAAATGGTGGAATTCGCTTTTAAACTGCTTGGTAACACTAAAATTAAGAAATCGTCGAATAACGTCTTTCTTATTCACTTTTTGTTAAGGGGAATTATGATGGACAAATAAGAACTGCACATACAATAGCTACTTAACCGTCTGGTCTACGATAGAACAATAGAGCTAGAAAACTCGTGAGATCAATCAACGTAGTCTCCAATTGATTGTAGTAATGCCCTAGCTTGAGTGAACTCGTTGATTCATTCAAGAGGAAGATTGTTCAAAAGAAGCCGCTTTACGTGTAATTAATGTTTTGTGAACGAGGCGTGTTTGGCCAAGGCTCCTGAAAACCCACCAAAAATCAGGAAAAACATGGCAGAAGTTTCCACGCTGGCATGCAAGTATTCAAGTGAGTTTGACATGTTAAGTTGTTAGTAAGTTAAAACTCGTAAGCGAATTTTAAATAATTTCCTCCTGGTCCCTTAAGTTGAATCTTAGTCAACACGATAAAACCTATTTAACTGTTACTCTGACGGCGCCGCCGAGGTCGGCCCAGAAAGCGGTGGCGAGATGACCTGGACGCGTACCGCGAGGGCTGGTTCGAGGTGGCGCGGGAAAGGAGTTCCTGGAAGGATTTGGGGGAGGCCTTTGCCCAGCAGTGGGACAGTACAGGCTAAAAAAAAACTGTTACTCGTATGGTAAAGTCTTGTTTCCTATGCAAGTATGCACACGTCGAGGTGCATACAGCAGAGTTTTAATAAAAGCTAGTTTAAAAAACTTATATATTACTTTTAACCAACAACCAACCAAGGCTCACTGTATGACCATTGTGTAATTTCGTAACACACACAACATTACAATTGGTCGCAATGGGTTTCATTTTGGCAGTTCGCCTACGTTCATTGCGTTATTTGCGCTGGTGAGGTGAGCAGATGAATGTTTGAAACCTAAGAAGAAATGGATTAGCAATATCCTTCAGAACTCTCGGATTGTCATTGAAAGTGTATTACACAATTATGGTGCAGATATATTAACGTAAACGAAGCAAACGGAGTATGTAAGAATCGTAGCAGGTGACATTCTGTAGTTTCTGCCTACTCCATGGGCAAAAGGCGTGAGTTTATGTATGTACGAATCTTATTTTTTTAATATCATATCTGACATACATACCGCCCATCATAGTCACAAAGCTCTCGCCACAATGACAAGCACAGATATTCAAATTTATTATCACCACAACAATGGGTAATTCATATACACGTCTTATCTGGGCGCGCAGCGTGGAATATGAACCACGATAATATAATGTGATTTTATTTTATTATGACTGTCCGGATGAACGCGAGTGAATAGCTACTGTTTCATATGAGCGTTTGATGACCGTTAAATGATTGTTATGTTAACTGTCTATGAGTGATAGTTTGTAATTTTGTAACAGAGAAAGACCACACGCCACCTATTTCTTTCGTATAATAAAAAGTTCGCAAATATAGTTTTCTCACATATACAAACACCCAAATGTTTCAGGTCGTGTGAGGTCTTATAAAAATAAACTCACGCCGTTTTCCCATAGGGGGTAGGTAGAAACTACAGAACGCCACCTGCTACGATCCGCACATACTCCTTTTGCTTCGTTTACGCTCATAATTCGCCTCGATAAACGATCGGTCTTATATTCGCAATAATAAACAAAAAAAAACGGCCAAGAGCGTGTCGGGCCACGCTCAGTGTAGGGTTCCGTAGTTTCCCGTCCGTCACAATAAGTGTTCCCACGTACAATTCGATAATAGGTACCCGACCCAATGTAATAAGTACCTACAGCGCCATCTCTCGGGGAATTGGGTTACTAATTAGTACATAGACGTGCCAGAAGTTTTCGGTGGTAATTTTGGATTGCGAGAACCAATTTTAATCATTCTTTTTTTGTTTGAAAAAAGATACGTTCAGGATAATAAAATATGTAAACGAAGATAAAAAAAAAATGCTTGCATATACGATTATACTACAAACTTAGTCCAGAAATGATTTTGTACAACTTTTGTCTTTTTTGTACAAAAACTGTTGTTTCTATCAAGTTCAAAATAATTTTCCTAGAAAGTCCTTATAAAGTTCTACTTTTCAGATTTTTTTCATATTTTCTAAACTTATGGTTCAAAAGTTAGAGGGGGGGACACATTGTTTTTTACTTTTGGAGCGATTATTTCCGAAATTATTGACATTATGAAAAAATGATTCTAGTAAACCCATATTCATTTTTAAATACCTTTTCAACAATATATCACACGTTAGGGTTGAAATTAAAAAAAAAATCACTTCCCACTTTACATATAGGGGGGCTACCCTAATAAAACATTTTTTCCAATTTTTATTTTACCACTTTGTCGGCGTGATTGATATACATATTGGTACCAAATTTCAGCTTTCTAGTGCTAACGGTCACAGAGATTAAGCGAGGACGGACAGACAGACGGATGGACGGACGGACAGACAAACATGGCGAAACTATAAGGGTTCCTAGTTGACTACGGAACCCTAAAAAGAACAATAATATTTAAAATATTACGACTGCAGAGACAATATAAACTTTTTTCGACTGCTGAAAAAGAGCCAGACAACGACCATAGAGCCAGAGTATATTCACTGTAACTAAACTCTCGAGGGACCACCGCTGACCTCGACAAACCTATTTCCGTTTACCACCACCCAAAAACATTATAGGCCAAGGGCAGTTTATTTTTAGCCGAAAGAGTTCAGTGAACTGCGAATTTAACTTTCATAATGTGCCACAGAGGACGGAACAGCAAACACGACTTTGCAAAAACACACGCATTTCATTCCTCCTACCAAAAAAAAGGGTGTGTGTATGACCACACATTTAAAGCGAAAACTTGCGACTGGGGCCTAGTATACCCGATTCAGCGTCACCGACCCGAGCGTGACGTACCTACAGAAAGAGCGCAAAGAGCGCCCGAAAAAGTTCCCTTCAAAAATCTACAAACTTTAACACATCCCTACAGATTATCGATAAAATACCAACACATAGCTGCCATACTAGAATGCATCTAGAACCTGCCACTCATTAAAGTGCCGTCAACTTACACGTTATATGTAACCTCCATATAAGGACACACATCCACATTATACTGTCCACATGTCCACACAAAAAACAGAGCGAAATTCCTTTTAAAAGTTGCCATTCAAAATGTTAATATGCAACCAAATTAAAAACGTGTTTGGCGGCTTTAAGACTTTCATATACTGGGTTGTTTCGTCCTAAGAATATGGTATATTTTCTCTTGCTGTCAGTTTCTTTAAGCCAATTTAAAGATTATAGCCAGATAGAGGGCAGAAGCATCGCGTAACGCGTTGTTAGAAACAAAAAAAAAAACATCGATAGCGAAATCGATTGGCCTTATGATATTTTAACAATAATTATGAGTCTTCCTTGGACCAAAGGACCATTTTTCAACAGTGGATATTGACGGTCCAATCTGGTGACGTAATTTTAGACGCTAAGACCGAAAGTATGTTTAAAATCGGTCAGGTTATAGGACTGTGACCAAAACGGTGACATCACGCCATTAATATACGGGGCACGGGCTGAGACCGGTTTCGTTTTTTATGGTTACGTACCAAGAGCGTTTGCAGGCAATGGTTCGGAAAGGCAAAGATTTTGAATTTTGATGTTGAGAGATAAAGACATAGTTTAATGTAAAAGGTTTGCAATGTAGCAATTCTGCGTGCAAAGAAATTGCAAACACCGCAGAAAATTGTGATAAAATTAAATTATATCAGGTAAAAGAAGGTCATTAAAACAAATCAAGGGTCTTACAATCAAGTGCCAAGTCAAGAGTCATCCAATAATGATGGTAGATCAGAAATATGATTCTATCAATCACTGATTGGAAGCAATTTGTCATCTGTGGAGTAATTGACCTATATTGTGCTCGTTAACGAGAAAATTCATGATGCATTCTATTGTATGACTACCGCTGATAAGCATCGTTTTATGTTACGCGTTTAGAGGCAGAAGGATCCAACGTAAGGTGCCTAGAGCCATCATCGACTCATATGAAGTATACTTTCCCCCAAAATCTTAACCAGATAAAAAACCGTCGAAACAAGCGTCACAATTATGAGATCGTTGGCTAAAAACAATTGAATTCGTAAGTGGAGTCATTTGCAGACAGATTCCACGTGACAAGAACGTGGATAAATGCAGGACTGGTTCTGGAGATCGGGTTGCTTGCACTGATCCTCATCAGAACCAGTATCACATCTCCAATATGTAGGTGATCTAGCCTCCTAGATCACCTACATATTTGAGATATGACGCTGCGACAGGATTTGGACACTGAGAATAACGTTAGAAGAATAAAATCGTAGCTCCGAAAGAGCCAGCGTACAAGAATTGTTGGAAATGTGAAGAACAAGCAACCTTCTGCAGTGGCAGTAATCATAGCAAGATGAACAAATATTACTCATATATGTCTTCTGGATCAGAAATACAGCAACTGTTGCTATAATTTGCGATTCTAATCGGGATGAAGCTATTCCTACAATGTTCAAAACTTAAACCTTTTTCTTTTCACCCTTAACAAGCCCACAAAACGCTACAAATATCATGCCAAGTCTGAAAGCTCCCTAACTCGTAGCTATGTAGTTATATCGGCGAAGCCAATCTGTAACGGTGCCAGCTTTTAACGCGGACGCTAAATTGCCGATATTAGAAAGTCTAGAACTGATGAAAAAATTGATTTACGATTTAATCCATAGATTACCGATTATATCGATATCTGATAAATGTCTACTACCTTTTTGTTTAATTAAAGTGCCTGATGAGATTTAAGAGATACTTAGTTCGTTTCAGTTCTACTTTGAAAAGGATCTTAATTCGGTATGCGACCGCGCAAGATCAGTTTACCAGATAAAATTACAGGTCCGGAATGTGTGTGCATTCGTGTGCTGAATTTTAAGCTCAGGTATTTTTGGCTACAGTATTAGAAAGATAAATCATTGCGAAAATAAAATAAGAGATTTTTTTTATTGATTACTAAGTCCAAGACTGCTAAAGTCACATTGTGAGTGTGACTTGTGACAATTGTATAAGCAGTGCCAAGTGCCAATGCCAGAATTTCTCCCGCAACAGAACAAATTAAGCAAAATTGTTCATTACAACAAATTCATCGAGATTATTATGACATAATTAACTTCTATCGCCAGTTCGTCGAACTTGGCGCGGCGATATCACGCCCGCATCCGGCAAGAACCGGTAGAGTCCTTACTTGGCGATATACCATGCGTTAGTAGGAAGTACATGCCTCTAATAATGCTGATGGGTCATTACCATCGGATAAGATAGTTTGTGCCTCATCAAACTAGAAAGCTGAGATTTTACGATCATAATTCCTAAGAAGAGTAAGTTTCTAGAGCAGCATCAAACCAATTTCGTCGTAAATTTGGTTGTTCTTAGAACTGCGAAAGATTAAAGTCGTTTAACAAAGCAAGAACATTGAGCATGCAATTTAACGCGAATCCTAGCCACTAGTTTAGAACGAGACACATGTAAAGCATATTATAGAGACCACATATGCCTAAAGAGGTTAATATAAAACAAACATCTATACTTGCTTTGTATTTTATCAAGCGGACAGGCAGCTTAGTAATTTACTATACGCTAAACAATGTCAAGGCGATACGGAGCACTTTTATCGACATGCACTTAGTGCACTACGCCTTGGTCGTGACCAGACAGAAACTGTTAGGAGACCGTAAAACTGGCTGCATATGTACGCCTACCTACATGCTCTGAAGTCCTGGTACTCGTAAATAACTTTTTTACGAACGTGGTCTTTGCATGTTTAATAACTTATTAGTGAAGACTGTAAACATAATTTATTAACATGCCAGCTAGTGGAATTATTTGCCAAAAGGTTGTTAGGGAAAATAGAAACAAGCCCACGACAAATAGAATTATTTTTGAACTCAAAAACTGCGTTATACTTACTACTGTGAAACGACCTCACTGCATGAGGTAACCACTTCAAAACATGAGGTCGTTAACGAAACCATTACTTTTAAAAGTAACACTAAAACAATTAATAAAAAGTCTTTAATATTGAAGAATAGCTTCTCCCCACGATTTCGTCCGCATAAAATTTCTTGTTTTAATATAAAACATATCTTATGAGTATGTCACTCGGCAATACTGTAGCTTCCCATCAGTGTAAGAATTTTCAGAATCGGGTCCCCTTCATTAGAAGCTCACAAATACTTTTTTATAATATTAAGTATAGACAAATATAAGTATGCAGCTATGAAATACGGAGAACGTGACAAATATCCTTATGAAGCCAGGTCTGTAACTGCGTTACGTGGCACTGGCACCTAATGATGGCCGTTGCAAGCTGCAGTGACCTCATGATGAGGTAACCACTGCGAAACGTGAGGTCGTTACCGCTACTATAAAACACCCGACACTTTGCCACTTTCTTGGAACAAAGGACCGGATTACAGAAGATTTTCTCTCAAGTTGAAGACAACAGGGGGCTAAACTATAATAATTTGTAGGACAGGTGATGTGCAGGGCAGGTCGAGGTGACTTTTACCAAACAGGTGGTGCGCATATGGTATAAAACTGCATGACACTTCAATTTTCGTCTAACACATACCTGCTATTTAGAGTATATGCTACGCTTCTTGTTCATTTAAAGTTTCAACAAATCCTTGAATCATCATCTGTCTGCCTTTTCCCAACTATGTTGTAGACGGCTTCCACAGTCTAACCGGATGCAACTGAATACTAGTATTTAACATGGAGTGACTGCCTATCTGACCTCCACAACCCAGTTACTGAGTAGACGATATACAAAGTAAGTTTAGTGATCCTTGAATGTATGAATGATAATGATGACAGGGTCAAGTTCATTTATTACTTGTGAGTCTTCGGCGTCGATGATCTTAGTTATTATTCGTGCAGTAATATTCTCAAAGGAACCTGTCAAAATACTAGATATGGCGGACTGGCAGACACAGACAACCTTATTTTTAGCCTTAATACGTTAGAGAAAGATGACGCAAGCAAAGGCTTCGAGCTTGACGAGTTGTTTTAAATATAGAAAATGATTATATTTTGCTACATGGCAAACAAGTTTATAAAGCAGCTTAATTAGATTTCATATAGGCAACATTCTGTCTTACTGATGTTATAATAAAGATCACTAAACGTCACAAAACTGTCAGGACCAAGAAAGGACCACGTTTGATTGGCCCTGTACCACACCAAGCAAATATACCATAGATTTATTGTTTACCATTAGCTAATATAAAAGAGGGGCTAGTGGCTAAATAATATCAGCCCCACAGGACGATCGAAAGTTAAGCTACGCTTGCCGCGGTAGGTTCGCGGATGGGTGATCTATTACATATCGAGACCCCTCCGTGCCTCGGAAAGCACGTTAAGCCGTTGGTCTTAGCTGTCATTCGTATATAATTTTTGACAGTCGTTACGGGTAATAAGAATCTCAAAACTGACAACTAGTCTTACCCAAGGGATATTATGCTAACCAGTAACTGGGTTGTGGAGGTCAGTTAGATAGGCAGTCGCTCCATGTAAAATACTGGTATTCAGCTGCAGCCGGTTAGACTGGAAGCTGACCCCAACATAGTTGTGAAAAGGCTAGGCAGATTGATTAGCTAATATAAAAGGAAATTATTGGGGAATTATTTATTTATTGAGGGATAATAAACAGCTACAATAAACACTAAACGAATTATAACTAATTAAAACGCCGGATGTTAAATGCTAAAATATTAGTGCAGATAGGTATTTTGATTAAGCACTCATTTGAAGAGCTGATGATTTAACGGATATACAACAGGAAATTAAACTTAATTTGTTCTAAAATTGCATAGTGGAAGTTAATGCTAAATTATTGACTTGTTGCAAATATGGCAGAGGAAAAGATAAAATCGACGTGTGAAATGTTTCCAACGGAAGGATTGTGAATTTGTAGATGCAAAGTATTTGTGCTGCTCAATCACGAATAGTCATTAGTATATCCGTTTCTTTAGTTAATGAATTAACTATAACCATCACGGCATTTATCTGAAACGGTAAATTCGTCAATGATTCCTTAGCGCTGCACGCATTGCAATGCGGTACAAAATCTGCCAACTTTTTGATGAACAGTGTTTTCACAACGATTGAAAAACAAAACACGATTCCCCACAAAATTGCACAGATCGTGTAAACAACCGTTGCCATGGAAACGGTACCATGGATTATACAACGATGAGTTGGCAACGTAAGCTGTAATCTAGCCGGGCTAGACCGGCGCCCACGCAGCTAAACGAGCCGAGAACGCGAGCGTAGGCGAGTAATTGTTAGGGATGATAGATTCGACGATCGGATGGATGTCAGTCATGATCAGGCACTACATTTGCGTACTGTGAAGGTCAGAGTTGAAGTGGTTATATCCGTTTGTTTAACTTGGATAGATGATTAAAGATAATTCATGTCGATGGCGTAGAAATTTCAAAAGCGCTACGAATTCTGGCGATTGAAGATGGTAACATTTCAAAATTGTCAAGGACATCGGCATAATGTCTCGTATTACAAACCAGAACGTATAAAATAATATTCACATAAGTGTCACTCACAAAGTTAAAGTGGAAGTAGGGAATAGAGATACTATAAGGACCTAAACAGGCGACATTCAAAGTCCTCAAAACAGACTCCACATTTCCCGTATCTGTCAACCCTACGCATAGGTACATGAACTAACTACATAACTCGTCTCATTGTAACAGTTTGGGCACGGAACACCTTAGTTTGTTTCAATTCCCCTGACAGCTCAGGATGCCCAAGTTAACAAATCTGACAGCTGAAACAAATCAACCACGAGCCGTCTACATGATATGATTCAACGAAGCAGATATTTACTCAAAACTACATTAAAATGTTACGTACGATAATAATGGAAAGGATACACAATGCTGTGCATACGGAAAGTTTTGAACGGAAGCAGGATGCTTGTGAAGCAACTTTCATTCAGAGAAAACTTTTTCTCCAGCAGAATGAGTCCCAACTTTGCAAATTACGATAGAAATTTTCACAGAAACATGTATCACGACCCAAACAAGCAAGCAAGTTTCATTTAAGCCCATTTCCAAATATAGCTATCCAATAAATACTGAACCTGTCTACATAAGATCACATTATACTTGCAAAGTCTCTCTAAACACAGCCCAACCCTTCCTCAGCCCATCAATAGACAGTTAATCAAGTTCCATTTACAACAGCACTCGCAGGGTTAACCATATTCAATTAACTGGATCCGACGGACTAACAGTGCCTAAGGAGGAAACGTCTCTCCGTTATGACAGCCATGTGGCGAGTTAATAGGTGAGCATCGAGAATTTGTTATGAGGGCTCAATTTGTAGACCATGGCGTAATGGCGGGGCTGACAGACTAACGGCAGTCGATAAAGGGTTTTTGCTTTGAAGAAGTCATTTGATATAATTGGTGGAAGCTCAATGGCTCATGCATTTTTTGCTGCGGAAGTGATTATTTTTGCCCGTATTTCAATAGACTGAGAACAGCGATGAATTATAATCTGTGTTAATTTTGTAACTGTATGTAAGTGTTTTAGCGTCTTATGCTCGGTTCCTATAAACAAAAAGGAATAATTTTGCTTACCAATGGTAGCATTTTTTATTGTCAAATTAGGCGTATAAATAGATTCGTAAGCTAATTTTACCTGTGATAGCTACTTCAATATGCTCCTCTACTGTGCAAAGTTATGAGGTCTTTGCTTCATTATTGGTAAAGATACGAGTCTTAATTTTAACTAATAACGGTCAGTAAATTATATGAACCGGCCATTAGCGACTGGTTCATCAAATCAAGCGACACCTTTCACATATAATCGTATAGCAGCCCTAAATAAAATAAGAAAGGCTGGCACGACAATGTTACCTCAGTTGCCTGATTAAATAAAAGATCGCGCAGCTGTCTCGCAATTCCGACCATCACAAAAACTGACGCATCCATTTTGGGTCAAGCAAATACTCTTCGAGAAATTTACGAGACTTTATTTATTATTCCCACAGTATTACGTTTATGTTGGGTGCATTAATAACTGTTTTTCAGTTTTTGCTGTCACAGGATTCACATTTCTGGATGGAATCCAAATGCATTCGGCGAACACAATTAATTTGGAGCCACTTAAAAACCTACAGTTCTCCATGAGTCAAGCGTGACGTCATGTTATGGTGTAATCGCTGGTGGAGCAGCCGAGTTGTGAATGTGGGATGATATTAATAGGATTGTGTCAGGGACTCGGGGGTACACGACGACGTGCTCATAAAAACCGCAACTGTTCCGAAATTTGTTCCAATTACTTTATTTTATTACTAGCTTCTGCTATCGACTTCGTCCGCGTGAAATTTATTGGTCCCCCCAACCCACCGCGTCGCGTCGCATCGCCCTTCCGCGGTATTACTTCGTTTTTGCTTAGCGATATTTCTGATTTTTTTCTTTTTGCTCGGTTCCCAAGTTTCCTAAGGCGATGAAATAGCCCATAGTCTTTCTCATGAATTGGGCTTTCAAATGCAAAGATTTTTCAAATCCGACTGGAAATATAAATGTTACAGATATGAATAAGTAACGATGTAAAACGAGAATAAAATAATATTGACAGTATGGGAATGTGTGACTGTGAAAGCACCGGGCGCCCGGCATCCGCTATTTTCAGTCTCGCGTTGTTTATCATAACAAATCGTTTCAGAATTTGTGTTTGTTTATAATCACTGTAGTATGTAGTACACATTTTCACAACAGTAACTACTACTATTATCATTTATTAGACCGACTGAAATGTATGCCAAATGAATGTCAAGTATTAGTGTGTAGCCAGCCATCATCATCATCCACTGCTGGGCATAGGCCGCTATTGCCTCGTGCCAATCCCCACACTCCTGTACCTGCCTGATCTAGGTTCCACCCGCGATGGCGATAGCCAAAGAACACATTAATTTGTGCCTAACAGATTTTTTTTACGTCATTTTGCAATTCAACCTAGAAGTTTGCTTAACCGGTTTGCCTGTGGGTGCCTTAATGAATTAAGGCCTCCAGCCAGGACTTGCGACTACACGCTAAGGGCACCCCCTGTGGCGTATGCTACGGACTATGGACATAAATATATATACCTAAGAAATAAGTTTTTTATATGTTTTTTTTTTAATATTAGGTCCTTACATATGAAATTGGCGTTTTTCGTACTGGCCACTTTAATCACGAATTTCTCCTCTTTGGTAAGGAATTCCAAATTCAAATTTGTACAGCTATTTACTCATGTATTTGTGCTTCGATGACCGTCATTCATTTGTTTTTTTTCTTCTGTTTTTTCTGTTTGCGTCACTCATTTTACAAAATGGAAAATTTAAAATATCGCATTATTTACGAGTACGAGTTCCGCCGTGGCACTAGTGCTGCGGAAACGACTCGAAGGGTGAATGATGTGTATGGCGGTCATGTTGCAAAAGAAAACACAGTTCGTTTTTGGTTCCAACGTTTTCGTTCTGGAAATTTCGACCTGCAGAACAAGCCCCGTGGACGGCCTGAGACCCAAGTTGATAATGGAGAATTGAAGGCTATTGTGGAAGCGGACCCATCGCAAACCACGTCCGAGTTAGCTGCAGGCTTCGATGTTAGTGATAAAACTGTTTTAATTCACTTGAAGCAAATTGGGAAGATTAAAAAGCTTGAAAGGTGGGTACCTCCACTGAGATAAAGTACTACGCTAGAGTAATAATAGTTATATGGGTACCTCACGAATTGACTGAAGCAAACCGGCAAACGCGCGTCGACTGCTGCGTTACATTACTTGAATTGGAATGTCTTAGACATCCTCCGTACTCCCCGGACCTTGCTCCAACAGATTACCATTTTTTTCGCAATTTGGATAACTTTTTGCAAGGGAAAAAATTCAACTCCGATGGGGCAGTCCAAATCGCCTTCAAAGATTTTATTGATTCCCGTCGGACTGGTTTTTTTAGTAAAGGGATCAATGAACTACCTATAAGATGGCAAAAGTGCATTGAAAACAATGGTTCATACTTTGATTAATTAAATATATTATATTAAAAAATATTCGACTTTTTGTTCCTTCCATACAAAACGCCAATTTCATATGTAAGGACCTAATATTAGGTCCTTACACGCCAATTTCATATGTAAGGACCTAATATTAGGTCCTTACATATGAAATTGGCGTTTTGTATGGAAGGAACAAAAAGTCGAATATTTTTTAATATAATATATTTAATTAATCAAAGTATGAACCATTGTTTTCAATGCACTTTTGCCATCTTATAGGTAGTTCATTGATCCCTTTACTAAAAAAACCAGTCGGACGGGAATCAATAAAATCTTTGAAGGCGATTTGGACTGCCCCATCGGAGTTGAATTTTTTCCCTTGCAAAAAGTTATCCAAATTGCGAAAAAAATGGTAATCTGTTGGAGCAAGGTCCGGGGAGTACGGAGGATGTCTAAGACATTCCAATTCAAGCTCTTCTAATTTGGTAGCCGTCTGTTGCGCAGTGTGTGGTCTGGCGTTGTCGTGAAGCAGCAGTGGCGTGGAGCGATTGACCAGCCTTGGTTGTTTAGCCGCTAGCTTTTCCATCATGGTTTGTAATTGCTGACAATAGACATCAGCTGTAATAGTCTGGCCAGATTTGAGAAAACTGTAATGAACAATACCGGCACTAGTCCACCAAACGCTTACAAGTAACTTTTTTGGGGTTAATTTTCGCTTGGGGCAGGATTTGGCTGGCTGGCCAGGATCCAACCATTGCGCTGAGCGCTTCCGATTATCGTAAAGAATCCATTTTTCATCACAGGTAATGATTCGGTTTAAAATACCTTCATTGTTGTGCCGGTTCAGTAATGTAACGCAGCAGTCGACGCGCGTTTGCCGGTTTGCTTCAGTCAATTCGTGACGTACCCACCTTTCAAGCTTTTTAATCTTCCCAATTTGCTTCAAGTGAATTAAAACAGTATTATCACTAACATCAAAGCCTGCAGCTAACTCGGACGTGGTTTGCGATGGGTCCGCTTCCACAATAGCCTTCAATTCTCCATTATCAACTTGGGTCTCAGGCCGTCCACGGGGCTTGTTCTGCAGGTCGAAATTTCCAGAACGAAAACGTTGGAACCAAAAACGAACTGTGTTTTCTTTTGCAACATGACCGCCATACACATCATTCACCCTTCGAGTCGTTTCCGCAGCACTAGTGCCACGGCGGAACTCGTACTCGTAAATAATGCGATATTTTAAATTTTCCATTTTGTAAAATGAGTGACGCAAACAGAAAAAACAGAAGAAAAAAAACAAACGAATGACGGTCATCGAAGCACAAATACATGAGTAAATAGCTGTACAAATTTGAATTTGGAATTCCTTACCAAAGAGGAGAAATTCGTGATTAAAGTGGCCAGTACGAAAAACGCCAATTTCATATGTAAGGACCTAATATTTCTATGGGTACGGAGCTCGGCTTAGGGCGTCGCTGGGGGAGGGCAGCAAGGGACTGGCTGGATCGGATTTTGTGACTAATAGTGCGGAAACAAAAACCAAAAAATTAGGCGTTCGTCCTAACTTACCTTACTTTTCCATTTTGGACAACAAAATAACACCATAAGCGCCATATTACGTCAAAACCCAAGCACAATCCGTACAACACAAACAATAACAAAAACGTTATCTACAGCATCAATTAAGCTCAATCTGTGTACACATGTAATCTTATCTGGAAGCAAACAGATGAGAAAAACTGTGCCGGAGATAACACACAGCTGATGGGGCAATGCGATACTGTTCCACCTAGATAGTAGACATCGTGACCTAGTAAACAATTTGTCGCATGTCTTAGATAGAAATAGACAAGGCAAAATTGGTTTTGGTTATCAGAAGATACTAATAGAAATAATTTATTGGACAATAGTTAAAACAACTAGGGACATGGTTTCTTTGATCTCCAGTATTTTAAATATGGAGTATCGTATCCTGTTTCTGTATCATAATACTCCTGCCTCTAACCTGATTTATTTAAAATCTAAACTCTCAACCATCTTACGTGTTGGCTTTCTTCTTGCCATAGGCCATAATAATCCGCCACGCGGGCCCAGCGCGGGATGATAGGTGTCACATGTCTTCGAATTTATGGTTCTAGTACATGCCGGTTTCCTCACGATGTTTTCCTTCGCCGCAATTTCACACAGTCCATTCTGAACCTTTTCTTAGGTCTGTCCTCTTTTTTCAGCCATCCACATTCACACTTAAAAATAACCTTATTCTTGTGACATGCTCCTCTTATTCAACTAATGATTTGAGAGAATTATTGGCTCTCATAGAAACAAACCTTCCTAGACATTCAGAAATCAGAACACGACATCGAAATAGAATTTCATTAATGTACACCGGATGCTACACTCCATCATCCTCATTCACTATTTCAATAGCTACTAAACCACTTAACAATTTTTTTAGTGTTACCTACTCTCCATCAACAGTTAGTTGGAGAGACGAGCATGTGAAGTGCCGAGTAATGTCGTATTACATACACACGATTATTATCATCGATAAGATTAACCATTTGAGATAGCACGAAGCACACCACTGTTACGAAATCATTCGTATGAACCAGACGAAGTAACGGCATCGTCTGCGCGTTCTGAATTAATTGATGGAAGGAGAAATATTATCTGTGTAAAGTTTATTCTGAGTACCCTTGATATGTCAGGAGATGCTACGCATTAAATAAATACTAAAATACTCTTCATAAACTCTCGTTTAAAGCTTCTCAGCTTGGAATAAAATAATATTGAGAAAGATAAAATAAAAGCTTATGAAGACGCACTTAACGGTCAGGCTCCAGTGTCCATTTAGGATGTACACGACAACCTCCAAAGAAACAGCAACGTTGTTTTGACACACACATGTTCAGCATTCAAATATGATCTTGTCATTATAACGAAGTTGATAAATTCTGTTTCTTAGAATTTCAACCGTATTTTACATTCAGATCTCGGAATCTCATTCTA
This sequence comes from Amphipoea lucens, assembly GCA_947508005.1. Lineage (NCBI taxonomy): Eukaryota > Metazoa > Arthropoda > Insecta > Lepidoptera > Noctuidae > Amphipoea > Amphipoea lucens. The sequence continues at coordinate 19,353,083 of OX382375.1, forward strand.
TAACGTATCATAATTCCGAATATCAATACAGCACGTATATTTTTATAGCTAAACCCAGTTTGATTTATCTGCAAACGTCTGCTCCCTAAAATAGATCGAATTAAAACAGTTTACACCAACATTTGATATAAGAATGTTATATAATTAAAGTTTCTTGTATATGAAGAGTTAATATTTATAAAAAAACATAGTAATTCCAACATAATTAGCGGCGATAATGATATCTACATTGTAAACAATGTCAAATGAGTCACGGCATGAAATATCTTTGAGTCTGTGTGAGAGAGATAACCCACACATGGGCGAAGATATGAGAAGACTATAGCTGTTAGTAAAATGTGTGGCTTCTGTGAGGATGGACTTGACAAATAGTTTTGTTATCATTTAACTGTCACAATAGGCCTCAATTTTTTAAGTGTGATTGTATAGTTGAACGTTTTCCGTCCTCTTGCAAATACGTTTTATTTCTGAGCGCTGACGACCTCAGAAACCGAAGTTCTCTTTTAGACAATACGCTAAATTGCTCTTTGGCATATTTACAATTCCCTTTTGACTGATTACTTACTTTGACGATACGCTTGGAAAAATGTATATTGAAATCGAGCCAAACGGGCCAATGTTACGATTATTGTGTAACAATAATAATTCTACTTTCCAAGAAATAGGCCAAGAAACACATTAACTGATAATGTTTCGACGCCATTTTTGATATCACGTACGTTTCTAAACCCAGACATAACGTCTATTGGGGTCTACATATTGTGTGTCCAACTCCTCAGCGAATTTGTATGACCTAATTTGGGGACATTTGACCCGACAATATCGCCCATGATGCATTCCGTTCACGTCTTGCGGTTTTACATGCACCCTGTTCCGACATTCCTCGTTGAGGCCATAAAATACAGTTACAGGCCTTATGGACGGCCGTAATGTCACCACAAAAGAAGCATTTGATTGTATTACAAGTGGGCTTTTCTTATGGGAACCAGAATTTAGAAAATAACGTGGAAATTACAAGTGAATTGTCGCTTTACATTGTAATGACATAGCTTAGCGCCACTGCTTGGCGCTTATCCAGGTAAAAATAGACACGTGTATTCTCGTTGGTAAACGCGAGGAGACTAGCTAAACACGTAGTGTCTTAGTAAGACCGATTCCGCAGATTCTAGCGAATTCATTTACCTGAAGGTGACACCTTTCTTGGCAGATGACGCTAAGCGGTAACCTAAACTTAGGTGTTGTTTCGAGCCCAAAATAACAGGGCAAGTAAGTGCAAAACAAATCCTCGCACTCTTTCACTCAAATCTTTGAAATGCGAGTTGTTTTCAGGATGAAACATCTGCTTAGCCTTTCCCAACTATGTTACAGTCAGCTTCCAGTTTTACCGGATGCAGCTGAACACCAGTGTTTTACATGGAGCGACTGATGACTGAAGAACCTTTACCTAACCTACCTACCTAACTTTCCTTTTCAAGATGAATGTAGTTTTAAATTGTATATTTCTTTTCTTTGCTACCAAGATCTAGAATCAGAGCTCCGTTGGTAACAGGACTATTGTTTAGTACAATGATCTCAGTTAAGAGCCTGCGGTCTGCGGTTAGCGATTGTCGTTATAAAGATCTCTGCGGTCAGTGTGGGTTAACAAAAAAGCGAAAGCAAGGGAGAAGGAAGTTGGAGTCAAATATTTCGACTTGAAAGACTTTGTGTAATAAAATAATGAAAGAAAGAGGGAATAAGATGAATGGGCTTTGATTATGGACAAACTACAAAGTTTCCTTGATAGTATCACTAAAGTTAGCACAAGCAAGGTGGTCACTTTCTGACGGCTCCAAAATTGCTGCCCAAAATCAAGACCATATCTTTAAAATACGTTGAAAATCAGAACATAACGACTGTCAAAATAAGAAAAGACAGTCCCAAAAACGTCACCCTTCTGGAGATTTATGTTTGTTTATTCAAGAACAATCTCATTCACAATTATGCGTACAAACAGTAGTTATGCACCCAATGACGTCATTGTAATCAACACAATCATACCCGAGTATAATTCAGTAATTGGTAAGATTTTTATCGGCACAGAAATAAATATGAGCTACATAGTTAATTGGAGCAATTGTTGCAGCCACTAATTATGTCAGTCAATGTTTTAGATGTTACGTGAATTATTTGAGGACAAATTGCTGTGCATTCACGAAGAAATATTGGAGCTAATTGACTTGGTTTTGGTTCAAGGACTTAAGAAATAGAGATTGATGAGGGTTTCATTCATTGCTGGGCGTTTAGTGGACCAAGTTAATACAACAAGATTTAAGATCTAGAAACAAACTATGTTCATTAAAGCGATAAGATAAGATTATTTGCGCAAACATATTTGTGTACACATAATACAAGAATATGAATGCATGCACGATAACATAAAAGAAATGATCAGACATATTTGCCACCTAGTATGGCGCGCAAATATTATGAATAATAATGATTTTTAATTATTAATTTCAAGTCAAAATCAATGTTACTTATGTGAAACAATAATGTCACTATAATGAGATATTCTCAAAGAATAAGGTCGCTACTACGGTAAGAAAATTATGTTATTTTCTTACCGTAGTAGAGACCTTATCCTTTCTTGACTTCACGCCTGTATGTCCCGATGGGTTAGACTGAGGTGCACCTATATAGTACACCCATATGTCGCTTGTTATATTTATGTCCCATGTAATCGGGGGCGCGCCTATTGCCATCAACCGGGCGCAAATCCAGACTCCGGGCTGCTGCTGAGAAATTCCAGATGGAAAAAATCCAATAGCAATTTAGCCGACCCTAAGACCTTATGCTCAGGAGTACCGCTTATGACACTAAATCAAAGAAGAAACAGTCTTGTCAATGAGTTGCTTTCCTTAACCATGTTTGAAGCTAGCTTTCATTGAAAGTAAACTTTGATTAACGATAATTAGAATCGAGAGCTTCCAACTTGATCATTCATCAGCACCTAACTCGGCAATCAATAAACTACAGTTAACAGTCTATTAACACATCAAATCTCAACACATATACCCGGACCTAAAGCCCATAGTCGGCCACCGATAACTTCCCGTAATTGCCTACTTAAGGTCCAAGGCGGGCTCAAGCGGGACTCGCGTCCATCGGAGAACCGCCGGCGCATCTAAATGACATGTTTAAACGAGTAGTACTTGGCGTAATCACTACGCCATGGTAAGGAAGTAGGTATATGTTCACACGTTTCGAGTATATTTGTGGTTATCGCGTAGCTTCGTTGGGAATAAGCTGGGATTTAACAAGGGTTCACGTTTGGCTTAATGAGCATGTCCTTGGATAGGAAAAGAATTTCACAGAGAAATTACAGTATTATCTATAGTAATAATAAAGCTGAAGAGTTTGTTTGCTGTTTCTGTTTGTTTGAACGCGCTCATCTCTGGAACTACGAGGAAGAGGAAAGGCCCCGAATATACGACGCTTTTGGCTTCCAGTTTTCAGACTCTTTTATGCTTATACGAAGACTTTGATGCTTATTCAATGATTACATGAAGACAGATTAGCTCATTGACATCCGATTCGAATACAAAACTATTTAGGCCAGTGTTTTTCAATCTGTGGGTCGCGACCCTTAGGGGGGTCGCGAAGCCTTACTCGGGGGGTCGCCGGCAAAAGGAAAGGCAAGGCAAGGTTTTAATAATGAATATAGATAACAAAATAGAGAAATAGAGACTAACGTTGTCTGTCTATTGCCGAAGGGAGTCGCTAGAATTTTTGAAACTGTAAAGGGGTCGCGTACACAAAAAGATTGAAAAACACTGATTTAGGCTATCACTTCTCATTCCCAACTATTTCTGTCTCTTCCTACTACGCACACCGCATTAGCCACCATTAACAAAATAAACAGCAAGCACGCACAAGCGGCGTCGTATAAACAAGCTGTTAATTAATATACTATTCAAAGCGCTGGCCGTAACGGAAGTTTTGTTTTAGAAGCTAATGGTATTCGCTGATGGATTCTTACTAAACAATGGCGGATAAATAGGAAATATGGAGTTGAACAGTTAAAAAATTACGTAATTTATAATTGAGATAGTGATATGCATGGACCCTGCAATATTAACCACAATAACAATCGGATATGACTTTGAGCACAAGATTTTTCTCACTATGAACTAAATTTTGCCCAGAAACATTCATGGGTACAGAATTTGCAAAGTAAGCAATAATGCAGCGTCTCAGTAGACCGGTTTCGCGGTACCGTTTGGTCAAAAGCTTGTAAACTCAGAAATACACTCTCCAAGCATTTCCGATTGTGAAAGTGTTCCACAATTACGATGCAGGTGTGCTTGGCTATATCCAGCATTATTTCCGTTCTTCAACGGTTCATTATTGCAACAGGACATTAAATTCACGAATATTTTCTTAGAATAATGGGACAAGCTAAAGCAGCATAACATATCATATTACCAAGAACTTTGGGAAAGCATTTGAGGATTAAAGAAGATCCTGCCAAACTTTTCTGTTGTGTGGCTAGACTTTTCACAGGTCGTGAAACATGGCATGATATTGTGAATTTACAATCCGTGACATTTTGGCCAATTAAACAGACACAGTAAAAAACACTAGTGGCCGAATTACAGCCCGTCATTGTCATTGAACTGACCTACACAGCAATTTAGACAATTACGTGAAATACCTAGGGAACAGTTTTTCGTACAAAAGACTTTATCTCAATCTCAATGAAACTTAGTAAATACATGGTTGTGTCATTCGCTTAACCTGCAAGTCAAGTGGTTTTTATGAGGCTCGGGATGACGAGGTGTCTGTCATGCGGCGAATTAGAACAACCTAACATCACGCCTGTATCCACCGAAGGGTTAGGCAGACGTGCACCTAAAATACACCCGGGCATGGGTCCAGACTCCGAGCTAGTATCGAAAAATTCCAGATATAAAAACCTAATAATACTTTGCCCGACCCTGGAACCAAATCCAGGGCTCATGCTCAGCAGTAGCACTTGCGACCGATAGACCAACGAGGAAAGAAAAAGGCAGAAACGAGGCAGTCAACTATAAATACGAATTGATTGTAGCTCTTGACTTTGCATACGTCGCGTCGGCGTCGTATTTAAGATAGTCTTGAGGACGGTCAAGGAAAGTTTATACTTAGGATTATGAGACATATTTGCATCCGGATAAGTAAGATGACTCATATTAATAATCATAATATTTACTGCAGACTTTAGTGGAAACTTAGATTACTCTTGAACATCTTTCTTCGTCATTTTTGACAGGACTTGCACGAAATTAGGCTTAGCGATATTATTTTCTATTTAGAAGTTTAATAAAATCATTAATTTTTGCGATAAATAGGTAGGTATTATGCAGTTTTTTGTCATTCGTAGTTCTTTGACAGCGTTACGGATAGTCTGAACTTTAGAAGCCCAAAAGTCTGACCACTAGTCTCAACCAGTGACTGGGTTGTGGAGGTCAGAGTCAGAGACTCCATGTAAAATACTGGTATTCAGCTGCATTCGGTTAGACTATAAGATATACGGATAGTGCGGAAAAAGCTACGCATTTTTTTTATGCAGTTTTGAACGAATAAGTCAATGTGCTACACACGAGATCCAATCTCGGCGATTACGGCATCACAATACTAATCAACAGATGTCCGATTCATTTAATTAAATCATGGTCTCATAGATGACGCGATTGCACCGGAACCAATGATCTAATATAGTCGAAGGACTGCGGAGGTCAAATATTACATGCCTAACATTACTCACAAACCATATCTCTGTGTAATAGAGTTGATATCATGACATTATTTCTATTTATGTAAATGACATGCTATTTGATACATTGTCCCTTATCTGTTTATTTCGCGATTTATTTTCGTTGGATCCCACCCAGCTTGATGCCCAGTGAAACTCCCGGCTTGCCGATTAACCGGTTTCTATGTCAACCATTTAACGTGGAAGTGGAATGGTAGTATGGAGAGTGATTTTTGTAAGGGAATTTGATTTTAGATCATTTTTAGGCTATTACTAAGGCTCCGCTGTCCGTCCGTCTGTCACGTGGCTGTACCTTTCGATCCGTAAGAATTATTTTTTTTCTAATGTGGCCGCTATTAAAACAAATAATAAAAATAAAATACGGTAAAAAATTAAAGGGGGTCCCAATAAAAGAAACGTGTCTTTTTGGCCTTTTTTTCTCGATATGTAGTGTTAAATATTTGTATGGTGGTACGGAACTTTTCGTGTGCGAATCCGACTCGCACTTGTCTCGTTCTATGGAGAAATGATGCTGCTTATTGACCAGGCAGGACCAAGACAATAATACATCGTTTTTAGGAGACTACGAGACGTAAAATCTATACTAGAGAGAGCAAAGCACTAAAAACATACGACTTCGCCAGACAAAAGCGATATTAATAATCGTAAAACACAAAAAAACACAGACGTGATTCGCGTCAGCCATCATGCATTTAGATACAAATGGAGCATTTTATATTGGGCTCTATTGGGCAATCACAAAAAGTGTTGACGTGATGTCATCAGGAAACCGCGGCCATTGTGGGCCACTGCTTATCACGGTGATGTCACCGCGTAAAGGTCGAGGTTGGAGTGATCTTGATTTTTTAAATATATTTTTTAATAGGCACTAGCTGTTACTGTAAGGTTATTGACTGGAGTTTACTGATAAGGTTTTTTGTAAGTCTTCTTTGCTTTTGATGATAAGAGTACTTCCAAGAATCTATGGTACAAACTGGTAATAAAAATAATGGAATTGGTTAGATTGTTACTGTGTTGATAATTTTGTTTAATATTTGGATGATCTTTTAAGAAAACTAAAACTAGGTAATTTAAAATGATTATCATCTTCACGCATCTGGACTAGCAGCACTATAGGTCTTAAGATCAAAAATAATTTTTAAAAATACAAAGTAAACATAACAAACAAAGTATTCAAGGTTCTACCAGCATTGACAGTTAAAAGTATATGGCATGGTGACATAAGCACAATGAAGGCTATATTATACTGCACTCATGATAAAAGCATCATTGTGAACAGTTCCCTACTTTGTAACTTATAACAACCATTAATATAAACTGATACAGTAATAGGTTCTTTTAGGTAATTTGTAGCTTGATACAATGTAGCAAAATAGTAAGCTTGTATGTTTGATATTTTCAGAAAGATAGCGATTTGAAAAGCAATTGCCTCCTTGCTCTAGTGGTTGCAAGTGCTACTGCTGAGCACGAGGTCCTGTGTTGGATTCCCGGGTTGGGCAAAGTGTTATTAAATTATCCATCTAGAATTTCTCAGTGGCAGCACAGAGTCTGGATTTGTGCCTGGTTGATGGCAATAAGCTCATCTCTTGTTACATGGGACTTAGACATAACTGGCAAACTGTGGGTGTACTATAGGTACACCTCTACCTAACTCTGAAGAATACAGGCGTGACATGTTGACATCATCGAGACACAAATCCACACTCTGAGCTGAGAAATTGCAGATGAAACAACCCAAAAACACTTTGCCCGACCTAGGAATCAAACCCAGGACCTCATGCTCAGCAGTAGCGCAAGCAACCACTAGACCGACGAGGCAGTCTGTCATTAATATTATTTGTTATAATCTTTATTTTCAAATTGCTATCTTACTGAAAACATATACTGTATCGATTTGGTCTGAAATAAATGTTTAATAATTTTTATGACAGAATTGAAAAACATCACACATCACTGAAAATAAAAAACAAGCTTAGTTGATTTTACCCTAACTTTTGAAACTAATTTATATCATGTTATTGAACAACTTAATCATTTACATACAGCTGCGTATTGCTGTTAAAACCATATCGGAATCGAAATTAAAAGTTTTATCAAACTTTTTGTCATGCATGACTTATTAATGTTGATGTATTTAATTAGTCCAATTAACAAATGTTCAGCTAATGAATTTATTACAAAATTAGCTAGAACATTATTAGATTCTGATAAGTAGGTGATTAGTGAGTAAAAAAATAAGTTAAGTACATAAGTACAAAATTTAAATTTTGAGTTTCATATTCTTGGCTTCATTATTTAATCACCTTATTTAAACGAGACTCAAACTATGTAATGGTATTTTAACGGCTTTTACGAGTGAGTAAGTGCTTCTAAAACATTTGTAGCCACCCAAAACATTTCTTAGCAGTCTAAGACGACATTTAACTGTCCATAAAAGTGCAGCGACGTAGAAACGTGCCAAAGTTGTAAACAGTTTGCGTCTCACGACCTGCCTACTGGCCAAAAGTGGGACAACCGGCACCGCGCCCAGGACCCCGCCCGCTCACCGCGAACGCATTCCAATAAGAAAAAAAACTTTTTTATTACATAAACACTTACAAAAACAACAATAATTTACTCAACACCTTTTTTACTCCCCTCTATACAACTTAACAACTTTGCAACATCGTCAAAGCGACAGGAAACGCAAAAACAAGCCGTTGGTACCTTCTTCGTATGTTCGTAACTTCGTATGCCGATAGAAAACGGTATTACGGTAAACTAGTTTTCAATGAGAACTGCATAAAAATTACCTGTTGATCAACAAGATCCCATTAAACACTGCACCGGTGACTCCAGAGACCTGTAGATTTTGCACTCGATGATTTTCAGCACGTAAACACAACGGTCTCACAAAAGGGAGAACTGGTAAAAACACAACCACGAATCCACCTTTAGACGCACTGTATCACAATACACCTTTTATGTCCGGTGATGAGTTTATTATGTGAATAATTCGCACTCGGACTGTCTACAACAATTTTCATTCATCGCAAGGTGAAATCATTCGAGACGAGTGGCAGTTGGTGAAGAAACTACGAGCGCGGGCGGCAGGGAGCGCGCGCGTCATCCGCCATATTGGAGGATTACGTCATTTTGTCGTTACTTTTTTTATAAACATGAGTAAGCTTCGAAAACTAGTTTTTCTACCAAGTAACGGCTTATTGTACACTGTTTGCTACTCTTGCAAATGTATCCGAACAAACCATTCGGTCATTTAGTTCATTCATTTTTGGTGCTGCCCTTCTAAGAAAAGTATCCCGTTTATATGGGACACGAAAATTTTGAAACTACTTTCGTTTCTTTTTGAAGTGAAAACTTCTTTAGCGGCGTTGCACACTTTTAGTAGTGGGTAAAAAATGTTAAACTCGCGTCAGGGCGTCGCGTCAGGACACGTGACCGTCAGGAGAGATTCCCCCCCCCCCCCCCCATCTCTTTCTAAGGCGGCGCCAACCGAAGTGAACCAAGTGAGACACGATAATGGATGGATGGATGGTGATGGTGATGATGATGGCGATGGTGATGATGATGGCGATGGTGATGGTGATGGAGATGGTGATGGTGATGGCGATGGTGATGCGATGGCGATGGTGATGGTGATGTGATATGATGTGATGGTGATGGTGGACGCAGACGCGGACGTGGATGGACAGCTGATGGCTCGACCGTCTGTGTAGTAGCCACACTGCTGTGTATTCGTAAAATTCGTGTATATAAAGTGTTTCAAAAAATGGAAATTGAACAAAGTGCATCGATTAATGAAAAAAGTGACGCAGAAATAGTGAAAAAAACTTAGTTATATTAATTCAATTAATAATTGATTTATTTCAACGTTAATATTCAAGTTTTCACTTCTGCCGGCACTCCCGGAGTGCAACCCGTCTTTTTTTTCTTGTAGTCAGTAGCGAAGGTAGAGCGTAAAAAAAGAATTAGTATAATACTTATACCTCGCTGCAGGTACTAATTCTTTTTTTAAATAACTGTGTGAAAAATCGGTCTTGTTATTCATTACGGCTGCAGTTCTTTTGATTCTAAAAAGATCGTTGATTAATATTCTCTTCTTGGACTCCACTGTCTATATCACCCCCCGTTTCAAAATAAATTAAGGTACAATATTGTATGGATACTGGCAACTCGTTTTATTAGTGTCAAAACTGTCAAATTGATAAGATTGTGGAGTATTTGTCATCGTTTTGTTGTTTTATTAAATTTGATTATTGTTAAATTAAGATATAGCGACAATAATCCATTATTTTGCTCAGATTTATTAGTACCTGAATTTGAGCACATTAATCACTTCAAAGTTTTTGTTCCAAAATGCAAGGTAATGGTGGTAATCCTTTGATTAATTCAATCGATCTCTTTGTTTTCGTTTTCCTAAAGATATTACTCATTTACAGACACAAGACCCGAATTATATGAGGAAGTAAAGCTTTACAGAAATGCTAGGGAACGTGAAAAGTAAGTAATGCATACCTTATCCTCCTCTTTATCTCTCCTTGATATTTTTCTCTATCCTAAATATTTAAGAATCTTAGAGTAATTAGACTATTAATTCTATGTTAAAGATAATTTCTTAAACATAGTATTTTATGATTTAATCACTATATCAGCCAGATGATGTCCTGCTCAAGGGTCAAGCACCATAGACATTCTAGATAGGTATTTATCCAAACCTTTTTACTTATTGCAGGCATGACAATATGGCAGAGTTATACGCTGTGGTGAGCACTCTGCAGCATCTAGAGAAGGCGTACATGAGGGACTGTGTCCGTGCTCAAGAGTACACTGCAGCCTGCAGCCGGCTGCTCGTGCAGTACAAAGTGGCATTCAAACAAGTCCAGGCCGATGAGTTCCCTAATATTGAGGCTTTCGTTGCTAAGTATAGGGTGAGTTGTGTTCTTAAATAACAGCTTTTTACTAAATGCATGTGATTTGAGATTGAGCTTAAATCACATGCATTTAGTAAAAAGCTGTTATTTTGATGTTACAAACAGACACTTTAATTTTATTTATTTGTATAGATAATATACATTACATTCCCGTGACGCTGAGGTGACCATTTCTGTTTTTGGTGGCTATGGTTTACGTGTGTGTACTCTTGTATGGGTAATGCAGCCAGGGGAGTTTGTTCCGCCACTTCTTCTCCCCAGCGAAAGCACTAGGAAGTGATGAAGGGCAGGTGTTATGGGAGACTGTCTTTTGTAATTTTGACGTTCGAAAAGTGCTGATTCTCAGCCTAGTTTGAATAAATGACTTTTGATTTTGATTTTGAATAAATACTTAATACTCAATAATTAATTATTCCATTCCGCAATGTGATCTTATGTGGTAGGTTTTACAAAGACATGATCAGTTTCGACCGTGTCGTGCACAGCAAAGTAGGAGAGAGGAAGCATACTAAGGGATTAGTTGATTTGAAAAATAATAAAAACCTGTTGATTGCTTTATAAATAACAACTTAGTAAAATAAAGGCCCTGTTTAATTGTGCAGATAGAAAATAGCTAACAATCTCTGTGAAATATAAATTCTTGGGAACAATTAATTTAAATTCATGCACAAACTATAAAAATGTTTTTATGCAGCCTTGATAAAATATTTTTTTAAATGTAAGCATTATAAATAAACATACAACATTGACGTAACTACTACTCTTTTTTTTAATTTTAAGTCTGCTTTTCTAACGTAAATATGCTTTCTAAGTGCTAGGGCATATTTGACTAATTTTTGGGGAAAAATACATTTACGTTGATGTTTCTCAAAATGAATGATAAAGGGTCAGCTACCTCCATACAAAATTTTATCAAAATTGGTCCAGCCGTTTGAACGTGAAGAAGTAACAAACATATAAACACACACACACACTCACAAACTTTCGCCTTTATAATATTAGTGTGATAAAACTTGAGTTTGATGTCTAGTACATTTAGAAGTGCACTACCTGGTCAATTTATAGACTCGAGGATGCAGCGAAGAACCGTGATCATTGGCTTTAAAAGTCTTGATTTCATGAAATAGTAATTTAATAGGGTAATTTTAATTTAGACCGTTGTATTGATGATTTTAATGATTATAATTCTGTACACACATTTTTGTTACAGTCCCGAATCATATTTTGACCAACATTAAACCTGATACTGACCTACAAATTGCAAAATAAGAAAGAAAATTTGAAATTTCGCGGGCTACCCTGGTGCTTTCGCCTGAACCTAGACCTCTTTAATTTTTCCAGCTGGACTGTCCCGCAGCTCTGGAGAGGATAAGAGAGAACAAGCCGAACCTGATCAAGGATGACAAGGGCAACACCAACAAATATATTGCTGAGATTGTATCGGTAAGTTTTCTTACATTAATTACATACCTACATAAATAAACTTACACCTTCCCATGAGAGTAGGCTGAAACTGGAGAACGCCACCTGCTACGATCCTTAGATATATGATACTCCTTTTCTTTCGTTTTCGTGTCTGGTCATACATGCATACCTGTTGTGAGTACTATGCATCTGACCTTTTTAACCTTTTGAACGCCAGAATATAAACGTATCACCGTACCCCTGACGCTAGGCCACTTTAACAAAACAACACACACACACACTTAAAACAACAAGTTTCTCGATATTGGTGGTTTATTTATATTAGTTTCATGCAATACAATATAGACGGAAGCTTAAAGTTTTAAATTATATAAATAAAAACACACAAAAGTAATGATTAAATTGTTTATTTCATAATATGGTGCGACCCGTGCGACGTGTATTTTGTCATATATGTATTTGTGACGTTGGCGTTCAGGGTAAGATTTCGTTTGTCACATATATGTGACAATGGCGGTCAAAAGGTACACAAACATAACAACACGAAAAGGAACATAATGTCCTTCTAAGATGTCCCCTCCCCTAAATACCTTTTGTTACCCGCATTTGATTGATCTTCTCAACATGTCCAAATGATCGAAGCATAATCTTTTCAATTTTTGCCCCTACATCTTTTAAACCAATAATTATGTTATTTCCTAGCTTTTCATAACACTGATGGACAAGCTGCGCCTCGAGTTCCGCGCCATGGATATGATACAGCCAGAGCTGCGAGACCTGCGCGACACTATGGACCGTCTCATCATGCTGCCTGAAGACTTCGAAGGCAAGATCAAGGTAAATACTCTTTTGTACTGTGTTAATATTCTACTTCATTCTTGAAAAGTGAAGGCTGGTCTCGAGAGGGTGTGTGGCCTTAGTGTGGCCTCTTATTTAACGTTCTATGTCCTAAGCATAATAAAATAAAACTCAGAATAGAATTGTAGCGGTATCTACAACGCCACATGCGAACAACGTGTCATACTGACGTCACGCAAATCCTGCATCTCGCAAGCAGAGTTTACCGCGCAACTAGCATAGATACAACGGCCCGACATGAATCATTGGGCAGTTGCCCGCCAGACACAACACCCGTCTGGTCGGAGGATCCTCCCTTTTCTATGGAGGTTGAGTGAACTTTACACCCTGTTCCTCATACCTGTATAGAATATAAACCTTTTAAAAGCATATGAAACGTCAGACAATTAGTCAACCATCTGGACAACCGGTCACTTAACTCATCTAGTTTCAAAACAAACGTCTGGATGTCACTTCCCGTGACCCAAGTGCTGGCTTTTACCATTACCAGAGGCTAAGCATTGCCATACAAACTGGCAATGCCGTCAGTCTCTTGGACACATTACCAGTCGACAGCGATGCGGAGGAATTTTCGGACGCCATATTTTAGTTAGTTAATAGTTTTAGTTATATATTGCGGACACCAGCCCGTATTACCTATTAGGTTAGGATATTATATTTTATATATTTTTATTATATTTTATTTTAATAGTCCTAAACATAAAACGATAGTGTAAATTAAATAAATACACAGTCACAGGTCACAAAACAACCCTCCCCTGATCGTTCCCGGCGCAAAGGTGCCCATAACACTCGCCGCATTGCCTCGCTGAATAGCAATGGCCAACCTTTGCACCAAGAACGACCCAGAGCGGGAGTCCGGTTTAATAGTTAGTTCTAGTATAAGAAGATTATCCAGTCTATGTATTTTAATCCTTTTTAGTAAAATAATATGTTTTAGTACATAATTTATTTTGAATGTGTAAAAGGGGATTTTAACCTACAGGACTTGCAGAAATAAATATCATTGATCATCTTCAAGTATCATAATTATGCTCTGAAACTGCTATTGCTTTTTCTTCAGTTCTACTTTTTAGTTATCCTAAAACACAGCTTCACAATCTTGCATCACCGTTACTGGTTACTGTTAGCCTCCATCATCCCACTGCTGGGCAAATAATAACAATAATAACTTTATTTCGGATGGCATAGACCCATAAAAACCTTAACCTATTACATAAGAATTTATAATTTGGCATGACTCGCCACACCTGCACAAGACATGACCCACTGCTTCTGAAAGGGACAGTCAAAACGTACAGCTATTGCGTTCAGAATGCCGTTGTTGCTACCCCGTATACGGGCCAGCAGGGAAGCTGCTTTTTTGCGCATGATGGCCTGGAAACCATCAGAGCGCGCTTCAGCAAACATCCCAGACGCGCTGCATCGCCACGGCAGACCCAACAACATTCTGAACGCATTATTGTACTGAGTGCGCAGGGCTCTGTAGGCTCGCTGCGTATATCTCACCCATAGGCCGCTTGAGTAGAAGGACTGACAATAAGCTTTGAATAGCGTAACTTGCACTTCTCTCGTGCATCGTGCGAACCTGCGTGTGAGCATATTGGCTCTCACCGCCAGAGCCCTGCGCTCCCGCTCAATCTCTTCATCGTCCCTGAGGTCACAATGGCAAAGGCCTCTCCCCATGACTTCCAGCTCTTTCGATCCAGGGCTAAAGTGGACCACTACTTCATGAGGTATGGGTCTTTTATTAATTTGTGTTCCAATATTATTATTTCCAGGTACAAGAATGGGTAGACAAGCTCTCCGAGATGTCAGCTTCAGACGAGCTGTCCGAGGGGCAGGTGCGGCAGCTGCTGTTCGACCTGGAGACCGCCTACGGAGCGTTCAACAAGTTCCTGCACAAGGATTGAGCAGGATTGCTGTGAGGTTAGCTACATTATTAAAATATGTAATCTGCGTTTGCGATTTATTTGCCAAAAATGTAAACAAATATGAATTAATAAAAAAATAACTTTACTTCCTACACAATAAAGTCCAGTTAACGCTACAACTTCAAACACTTTTATAACTTTTTCAATAGTACTCTGTGTTAGTCACTCTGAAATCAACTTAATTGACATTGAAATAAAGTTGGTATTTGTTTAACTTGAAATAGGGTGGGGGTGTGCAACACTGCGCACTTTTATTATACCACCTTTGCTTGGAGGTTCATGTTTGTGAAGTATTTATTTCCCACCTGTATTGTCTATGGTTCTTCTCTAAACATCCAAGCACCATTTTGCTGTCTCAATAACGTAACATCACGCCTACCTATAGTACACCCGCATTTCGCCGCCAAAAAGCGATGGCGAGTGAGTGACATTTAATTACCAAGTGTCAACGGAACCCTATTCCACAAAGTCTCCGCTGTCCGTCAGTCCGTCTGTCAGCGGGCTGTATCTCATGAACCGTAATAGCTAGACAGTTCAAATTTTCACAGTGTGTATTTCCACCACCAATAATAAAAATAAAATAATGTTAAAAATTTAAGGGGTCTTGATACGACAAACGTGTTTTTTTTTTTGTGCGTTTTTTGCCTTGTTGTACGGAACCCTTCGTGTGCGAGTCCGGCTTGCACTTTGCCGGTTCTTCATTTTTTTTTTTTTTGTAATCTTTATCCTTGTGTTTTGAGACAAGTGTACGTTTGTTTATGAAATAAATAACTTGAGCCTGAACATCAGTTGTGTGAATTTTAATGTTCCTTATTTCTCGTTCCAGATGTGACCCGGCTCAAATGCGTTGTGTATATTCACCCGTAGCTTGTTTATAGGAACTTTTCAAATATACCCTCTATATAAATTGTTGTCTCAAATGTACTATTTTAATACTTTATTCGTGCATATCGAATTTTATAGGAATTATCTAAATATACTCTGTAATTCAGTATAAGAGATGCTGTCTCTTAAACCATGCAAATATTTAAATCGTTAGACTCGCCCTCACCGTACAATGCGCGTCACGAAAGATGAGACTTGACCCCGCCTCCCGCGCTCTTTCCACCGCCCCTATGACGTCCGGTTCCGTTCCGCGCTCAGACCTCATACCGCTAAAGAGACCTAAAATCGTGTACTGCGCAAGTCAAACCTGAGTGAGCGAGACAACACTATTTAAATATTATTGTCAACGAATAAGAAACATCTTTACCGCAGTCGGGCGAATCTAACGATTTAAATCTTTGAAACTTTGTTCATTTTAAAAAGATTGGAATGACACATACCAAATGCTGCTTTTATGTATGACATGCCATAAATCGAAAGTTGGTTAGTCAATTATTGTTTTTTTTTTTTAGAACGAAACCGTGGGTATTGTTTCATGACACGAACAGAGTATATATCTCTCTTTAGAGAGTAGTATATTACTTGTTATATACAGCGATCTTTTGGCACTTGAATTACGTTGACAGGGGCGACGCTGTTGATTAACATTTACACCATTGTTTTGTGTAATGTAGGTATTGAAAAATCAAGATGGCGGCTGTTCTGCGGACTTCTGATTTTGGTCACGCGCCAAAAGATCATTGTACAGCTATAAAAGTTTGTTTTTTTAATGTGTCATGTCAATCATTATGAAACGAATAGAGTATAGCAAGTTTCATTGCACAAGTTGACGTCTGCCGATTAGCTCCGTGTTAACATATTGAGCAAGTCGAAATTGTAATTTTATTATGTTAATTCAAAATTGTTGTTATTTATATTAGTTAGGGTTATACGACTCGACAAAACATCAACATTTCTTTATTATTATGTAGATTAATATGAATGAATTATACACGTAACCTTCTGGTATAAATTCTTTAAATGATTGTGAAAACCGCATCCAAATCTATTGTGCAATTTTGAAAAACTAAGCGGTCATATAAGACATAAGTACACGAAAAGCTACTTTATTTTATACTATTTATTGATGAAAGAATTTTGGTTCAGTCCGCCATCAACCTGTTCAAAAAAAGTATTTTCGGTTATAATCTTAAATAAACCCCAATATTATGGATTATTCCCAATAGTCCCCTCTAGCCCTGTCCCCCGGTGACAACTGGGAAGACAATTCCCAGCTGTCCCCCGGTGACAACTGGGAAGACAATTCCCAGCTGTCACCCCGGAGGACAGGGCTAGAGGGGACTATTGGGAATAATCCAATATTATCAAATTTAAGATCTGTAAATTGTTTCTGATATAATATGAAATGTATGTTTTTTATGATAAGCAACTTAACTTCTGTATCAAATGTTTGTTTGAAACTCACTATGTTGTAGACAATTTGATGTCGTTATATTTAAGCGAATTTATTACAAATAAATTTTATATTCCACACCATTTGTTGTTTACCTGTAAATAACATGCAAAACCGCTGGAAGGATTTTAACGGGACCTTTGCTGTTTCACAGTTTAAACCTCTTTTCTTGATCAGTATTTCCTAAATTAGACTGATCTCTAATAAATCACGCTGAAGTATTTGCACGAAGGCTGCGCTGACGTTCATACTCGGGGTCACCAGTATAGAGATATGAGGAAAAGGGTGTAAAGTTCACTCATACTCTATAGATAAAGGAGGATCCTCCGACCATACGGGACTGACTGCCCAATGATTCATGTCGGGACGTTGTATCTATGCTATTTGCGCGGTAAACTCTGCTTGCGAGATGCGGGGTTTTGCGTGACGTCAGTATGACGCGTTGTTCGCATGTGGCGTTGTAGATACCGCTACAACTTAAGGCGCAGATATACGACTTCTAATGATTTTAAATTCAACATCACGTCTAATCGACCGGACTGATTTCTTTGAAAAAAATAAATGTTATACTAGACCATTTGCTTCGTAATTTGATATGTGAATATTTGCAATTATATTTTTTTAACATAGTGTAATTAATTTGTAAAGTAATGTCTACCGCGGACATAAAAACGACAATCACGCAAACACTATCGGGTGTATTTTCATAAAACTTTCACCATCTAAAAGACAATTTAATTCCCCGAATTTTAGTATACGGTTTTTATTTGTTTGGTGTTTGAGAGTTTTTGTAAATAGATAATTGCTTCATATTTGCAATAAATTACCACGGTTATGTCATCGCGCTTCTCTTTCTTTTCTATGCAGTCCGACAGTGACCGCGCTTTAGGTCGTGTAGTCGCCTTAATTATATAGTTTTGCAAGTGATTTGTAGAAAAAAGTTTTTTGAAAGTCTTTACGGGTAGTCAGAAGCCCAAAAGCCTGACAACCAGTCTTACCAAAGGGTATCGTGTCACCCAGTAACTGGGTTGTGGACGTCAGATACTCAGTCGCTCCATGTAAAATACTGGTATTTAGCGGTAAGACCAGAAGCCGGCCTCAACATAGGAAAAGGCTAAAACCGAAATAATATTATGTACAAGTAGGTAAGTGTGACCGAATGCAGGACTATGCCAAGCGTAAAATCTATTTTTACTTATCAAAAAGTAATTGACCAAAGATAACTCGAAAAGCACTACAAAACTTAATTACCAAAGACACTTAACTTTAGCTAATCAAAATAATTTTAACGTTACAACTATACTTGTTGTGCGAAATTAACCGTTATCTGCTAGGAAATAAAAACTATTTTCTGTTGTGAGAGCTGTGTTAGGCAAAAGTATTATTTTGTGGCTGTATTAAGTTACCAGTAAAGGTCAAGTGTAGTCCAATTTATTTTTAAAGTAATTGATTGAACAGTTACATAAATGCCTTGAAATAAATCTAAATACAAATAATTTAATATAAACTTTATTTGAACAGAAGTGTTAAATATTGCACCTTTCTGGGTTTTTATTCTTCTAGTTGTTGTGATGAGTTTTAAATTCAGATTGTGTATCATCTTCCTCATTGTTCTATTACATTACCAAGAGGTAAGATAACATACCCTATTTCCCATATACCAAATCAACACAATAATCCCATGGATTTGAACTAAGTATATTCATTTCAACCTGAATGAATATTTTTATTTAAAAAAATGTCCATGTAGTTTCTTGCCCGTTCTCCTTCATAGGAACTTTCTAAGCTTTGGAATAGGCAACTAGCTTCATCTTTCTGACTGAAAAACTCCATGACAATTTACAAGCGCCTTTAATTAGATTGGTAATTTAGACTTTGTTTGAAAAATCTACATAAAGTTGACCCACTCATCAATTTCTTTTTCACCCAGTGCACAAACAATGTCTTTCAAAAAATGGACAAAAAATACTACCTGGTTTCCGAAGCATACAACATGGCAAAAAACCTCTTTAACCAGGGTCGTACCAACTACATCAGTTTGAAGAGCAAGTCCTTGCGAACCATAGACACGTTCTTAGACCTCGTCTTCATTATGAACGATGAAATGTCCAAGGAGTTGAGGAGTGCTGTCCTGAAGTTCTATAAAGTGAAATATCTTCATGATTTCACGAATTATATTATTAGTATGGAAGAGGTATGTATTTATTTGAAGGTTTTAAGTTCCAGTCCAGTAGGTATAGATCTAGGCATGTAGTAAAAGGTACTGGGTCTAGGTTTCCTCACGACCGTAGAGGGTGGCCTTATCATCCAATGATATTGTTATCATCAGCTTATAGCATTCCACTGCTGGTAATAGGCCTCTCCAATTGCACGCCATTGAGTTCGATTCTCGGCAACTCTTTTCCAGCTACTACCCGCCACCCCGCGAAGATCGCCGCTCCACCTAGCTTACGCAGTCCAAATTGCTTTTTCCAATTGGGAATTAAATCGCTGGTAATTCTTGAACCACTGGTCATTCGGGCGATTGAATTATAGTGATAATTAACGTGGATATCTGAAGACCTGCAGCATAACCATAAATCGTTCATCCTCTATCCTGCTTGACACTTCTCCCTACGTCTTCAGATGATAGAAATAGTGGAGCACTGCTTAATGGACCCCATGGAGAAGCTAGAACAGATCCGCTCGCAATTCCACAGCGTCATCAGGAACTTCCAAGATGTGAGGAACTTCGACTCCGTTAACAAGTGTCATAAGGAACTGCCTGATGAAGTCGCTGCAGCACACTGCTTGTTACACCAAGCGGTACTGTAAGTATAGAGAGAAAGGAGGTTCAATAGAAAAAAATAAATAACTATTATAGAAGGAAGGAATGGAAAGAGGGCAACACTAAGACTTGTATTTTGGGGAATAACGTGGAACCTAGTTTTGTTTGACTGCCATGTGCCATTACATAAAAACATCTATGGGTTCATATTAAATTGGCTTTATTTCTGATTATTTTACCTTGTATTATTTTCTTATTGGACGCACTTTAGCATCATCTGATTATTTTCTGTTCAAGTTTCACATCAATTTAGACAGCGACAAATATAAGATTTCATTTAATTTCTCCACAGTTTCAACGAAACGATGCAAGAAAGTTTAGTTACAATAGTCGAAATAAAGACAAGACAGCATGCCCAAGACATGAATACCTCGCTATACAATGTGCAGATATGCATCAATAACTTCGTTCCCAAGTTCTTTGAGCAGCTAATGCTCGACGCATACACCGAAAAGTGCGGATACCTGCGGGTCGTCAATGCATCTATTGCTGATCTTGTCAAAGATAAGTGGATAGGAAACGAAACTGTGTTTCCAGAAAAATGGAGCCCTCTAGTACGACTGTTGCAGGAGAAGTAAGTTTTCGTCTGGTTTTTACATCGTTGTTTCAACGTATTTGGTCAGCAGGCCACTGGAATGGAAATAAACTTTCTTTTCCTACTGCTAGCTATAATAAGGTTTTGTAATTTTATTTTTTTATATTTACAGAACAAAACAGCCAATCAGTGCGCTAGAAGAGCCATTACATTTAACTCTGTTTGCGGCAAACCTATCATCGCAGGACGTTGTTAGAACTTTATACAAGAAATAAATCTCGTGTAATAGAATAGTGCTTGCACTTGTTATATTATTGTAAAATATTATTATAGTAGGTAAGTAAATGTTAGTCACCAAATGGAAATAGGATTTATGACTTGTACAGAACATGCTTATCGCAAAGGAATAAAGCACGTTTTGCTCGTGTAACTTTTGTTTTAATTATTATGTGCCCTTGTCTGCATAAAAGATTGATAACAAGGAAAAATTACGAATAGCATAATATTTACGAACCATTACTAATGAACTCTTCGTGGTGGTAGGCTGTATGACATAATTGCGTTTGTGTCGATGACAAGTGAACAAGAAAAATAAAATAGTTAGCATCTGTCAAAAAAACGCGCGTTTGTTGTTTTCACTTGTTGTTACATTATGTTTCGGTGATTTATGAACCAAAAACAAACACTTGAAAACTCCCAAAATGACTAAATCAGTCCGTGAATTGCTCCAAAATGGGCGTTCATATGACGAAACGGATCGAATGCCTGACAAAATAACCATAAATAACTTAGATATTTTCATGTACATAGTTGCTATTGTTGGTCATTTTGTGGACTTGGGTCTAGATATCAACATAGCTGTGAGGTATTCCATAGCCCTGAAGATGACCGAGTTCGGGTGGACGCTGGCTTTCATACTTGTACCTGCTTTTGTGAACACAGCAGTTTCCATAAGAATGTGAGTATCTTTGTTTATTCTAGTTTGAATTTATGTAAGTATAAAATTCATTCAACCCTTCGCAATCTATTGTCTGAATGATCCTCGGTGATTCCGCCAGAGTAAAATTTGCAAGAATATCTGATATTATGGTTATTTTTAGAAGACAGTTCATGTACCCGTTTTCCTTAATAAAATCCCTTTGTGTTAATTTTGTTTACCTATATATTCATGTTTTGATTCAGGATGATTAACTATTAACTCAGTACAATTAGTAATATGGTTAAAAAATAAATTATTGTTTATGTCTGTTGAATATCAATTATTTTTAAGTACCTACAGAAAAATAGGATTCTGAGGTCTTTATTATGGCTCAAGCCATAGACTTGGTCAGATTGCTAAAGAAAGAGTGAAAGTGTACTCGATTTAACAATCTTGTTCACAACAAAATATTTTAGAAAGAATGAAATCATAGTTGCTACAGGTAGTTTACAATATAAAACTTACTATGTATTTTCTAGAGTGCGCACACTCCGAAGTACAGTTTTTTGACAAGGAGCTCCATAACCAGGAGGCCAATTCTCGTAATTTAAAATGTTCAAAATCTAGTCACAGTCTCATCTCGGCGACAAACAAATGTCAAAAATTTGTCAAAATGTAGGGAAATTAAAGGTATTTTTGACAGATTGAGACTGAGATCAGACTGAACGTTCTTAAAATTATGAGAATTGCCCCTCTAATCGCACCATCACCCTTTTACTACAGGACTAGGTACCAGATGTACTGTAGAGTACCCTCTGCACTTCGATATCCCGACCAGTCAGACTCAGTGCTTCCTCCACATTTATTATGTACACAGCCAAAGTGTGAAACTCTCTTCTGGTGTCTGTGTTTCCCTCCACATTTAACTCATCTGCCTTAAAAGCAAGAGTTAACAGGCATCTTCTGAGCATACTCGTTCCATCATAGAACTTATCCATTTCTTTCCATAATGCAGGATCGAGGTCAAGAGCAGGCCCATCTAGCAATAAAAAGAAACATCTTAAGTATTATTAAAAACATTAAAATTAAATTAATTTCTCACAGGTATCCATTATTAAGTTTTGAAATTCTTACATATTGGCTCCCTTGTAATCTGTTTGTGTTATCTACAGTCATAACTTTTAACTTACTCCTGAGTACTAAGTTAGTACAACTTAGAAAATATGACAATAAAACTAGAACCAATTTATCTCTCACCAGGTATTCTCTAGATAAGCAGCAGGACTCGTTGTCAAATGAGTTCACAAAACGCAAGTGGCTCCGAATCTTCATCCTGGTATTACAGATGGCACCAATTCTGCGGTTTGCTGATGCTCTCATGTAAGGATGTTTTGCTATCTTATTGGAATCTGTTCACTAATCTATTTATTAACAAACAAGCTGAAGAGTTTGTTTGTTTGAACGCGCTAATCTCTGGAACTACAAATCAGTTGAATTTAAAAAAAAAATTTGCATTTGATAGCCCATTTAAAAGAATTTTAACTCGGATGAAGTCACGGGCAGAAGCTAGTAGGTAGGTGGGTAGGGTAGGAATCTTATCTTTTAATTATTATAAAGTCATAATTTTCCTCTTTGAATACTAATTTTGCAAAAACACAGACTAGGTAATAAATGGAGTCTCAGCTTAGTCTCAGTGTATGTAGCATACCAGCTTCTGAGTGCGACTCTTGGAAGCCAAATAAACCATAAAATATATCCTATGGCTCTCAGCTTCAATAGTGTAGCTTTCTATCATTGTCAAATTTCATCCAAATCCATTCAGTTGTTTTAGCGTGAAAGCATAACAAACAAACACAAAAATCAAATCTTTTTATAATATTAGTTTTTTAGGCAAGTGATATTCATAAAGTACCAAAATGCTATAGGATAGTTGTATTTTCGATTCAAAAATCGTTTCAATCTACGTTACATTTAATTTGCGTTTTCGTGCTCTGTACTAAACAAGCCATGAAACAAACTTTAAATAGCAATCTGACCATTCAATTTATTTATTCAGTTAACAAATAACGCTATCATAAGTTTTATTAATCCACCAGCTACGCAATAAAGTCCCGTCGCGCGGACCGCAAACACGACCAAGCCTCTCAGCGGAAGTATTACAGGCTAATGCTGAAGGAGGACTCTGATGCTGCTCTGCTGAGGATCTTCGAGTGCTTCCTAGAGGCTGCGCCGCAGCAAGTGCTGCAGACCAGTCTTTTGTTGAGATCTAACCCGGATTTTACTGGTGAGGACGAAAAACCATATGGTTTGATATGTTTCAATCCGTTTCCTTGAATTTCTATATCTATGAAAAATTTTGTTAAGTATATCTGTGTAATTTGAAGCGTAAGAAACATTTCATAGACGGACAGTAGCAAGCTTAGGAGATTGAGACTTGACGACACCCATCAAAGTGAAGCGCAAAAATCGCCCCCTTACCCAAAACGATGTTTACGAAAGCCCGAAGTACTTGACTTTGACGAGTTAGCAACTCGCGACTGCGCATCGCTTTCATGTGTGTTAGCCCGTATATTCCGTAGTCTGTAATGTGATTCATATCTTCTATTGCGCGCCATTCTACTCGATTTTCGGCAATTCCCATCCAGCTGCTACCAGCCACCCTGCAAAAATCGTCGCTGCACCTATCCTGAGGGCGTCCTACATTACGTTTGCCGATTCGCAGTCTCCAAACAAAAACACGTCTACCCCAACGGTCATCAGTTCTACGGCTAATATGGCCGCCCCATTGCCACTGCAGCTTGCTTATGCTGTGGGCTAAATCGACAACTTTGGTTCTCGTCGATGTGTGGTTCATATACACTTCAATAAATAGTGTTTGTCAAACCGCGACGCGCGAGCTTATTCTTGCTCTATTTCTCTCGTTAGATATTTGGAACTGGGAGTGGTCCCCTATCAACTATTATTCTCGTTTTAAGCCCTCACGATTTTGCGATGGAGAGCAGTGGTGGCCCAGTGGTATCAGCCGCGACTTACAAGTTGTAGGTCGTAGGTTCGAACCCCGACAGGCGCTTTACTTTGTGTAAATTATTTCATCACCACTGCTCTCAGAACGGTGAAGGAAAACATCGTGAGGAAACCGGCATGTCCTAGAACCAAAAGTTCGAAGACATGTGACAATCACCAACCCGCACTGGGCCCGCGTGGTGGATTACGGCCCACTTCCTCTCACAGAGAGGAGGCCTGTGTCCCAGCAGTGGGAACGTTATAGGCTGATTATGTTATGTACGATTTTGCGATTATCCATATCGTTAATGTTATGAATATGTCTTTCTTCCCCAGTCCACCAGCTCTTGTCAATAGCGTCATCCGTCATAGGCATGGGATGGTGCCTGGCCGCGTACCAGCGAGCGGTGCGGTTCTACCAACAGGACAAGGAAAATATGAGCTGGGCTGGCACTGCGCTGCAGACCATCTGGCATTTCCTTGTTACGCGTGAGTATATTCAGCCTTTCGGATTGGAATTCTGGACTTGAGAGGTCATAGGGTGTGGTAATAAACAGCACAGTGGATTTAATAACTAATTAGTCTAATCAGTAACTTTGGCACTGCTTGCTTTGATCTGTTGGTTAATAAGATTTCATGTATGTGATGTGTGGAACAAATTCTCGTTTCTGTGAGGTACAGGGCAAAGTAAGACTATGATTTTCATATCTGCTTGTAGACATCTGCTGAATATGAACTTCAGTTAGTAATGATAAACAGTTTATTTTGTTCTCAGCAGACTATCTTAGTTATCTTAGGTTATTTACTAAATAGACCGGTACAGGTGTGAGTTAATTATGTTTTTTAAAAACCCAAGTGTAATAAATTGTAACCTTTTCATTTCTTCTCTTTCCAGTGAGCCGCATAATCTCAATATCAGTGATCGCATACCTCTTCCCTCATTGGACGGTCGTAGCTTGCCTCATACATGTCCTAATAACAGCCACACTCATACAACTCTTTGACCGTTCGCCGTTCTGCTCTCACAGCGGTGTTGCCGATGTCGCCTTCTCTTTCGCACTTGGAGCCGTTTACCTCTTCACTTACATCCTTCCTGTTGAAGGTAAAACTAGGTATAGATATACTATATATTATAGTATATGTTTTATACAGAATATTACTTGTGGCGCCCTCTGGTATGTGTATGTGAGTGATGATATGAGAAGTTCGTTTTATTTCTTCCCGGTTCTAGCATTTACTGTAGTTCCCTACGTGGCGGGTCTAGTTATAATGGTGATATATTACAGGTTCTTCCATCCAGAGGTTAGTAAACGTGGGTTTAGTGTGACGTTCGTTAGCGATAGGGTGCCGGACGTTAGTTAGTGTTTAAGTTTGCGGGAGATATGAAAAGCGCCTTGAGATCATTTTTTTAATGTTACCATATTACATATCAGTCTGTAGATGCCTTATACTGAATACGGATAACGTATTGATCGCTTTAACGATCTTGCCGGTTTTAGGTGATTTAGTGCAATGATGTAGTTTTCAAGATTATTTTCATGTGATAGTAGACAAATGGTGAGCAAATCGAATAACATACCAAACATAATAAAAGGAAAAGTCCTGAATCACTGACTGCCACATCAACGCCTAGCCAAACCCTTGGACCTAGCCTACACCTTGGACGCAGCTGAAATTTTACACAGAGGTTCCCTTTGAATACGGCCGGATTTTTCGAAGTTTGCGCAGGATAGGAAACAGGGCGGGTGAACTCGCTGACAAAGTGCTAGTTTAAAATAATGCTGTAATATCGAATGGTGCTGTACGCTATTCCCTAACGTTTTTGTCACCCCGCCCACCTCACAAAATTAGCACTCCATTTGTTTACTACTCCGTGTACAGATGCCAAGCACAACAAGTTACCCGAAACGGTAAAATTTTCCCAATCAACTTTGAACCTTATACTTTAGCGATAAAGTTGAAAATCTATTAAAGAAATTTGACAGATTGTAGTAGTTTGATGTGCTGGCATCTGTACAAGACATGATCTGAAAAATATTCTTATGGTAGGTAGCTAAGGTTTAAGTGGCAATTTAACTTATGTTTATTTTATTATAGTTACTGCAGAGTGGTAGTATATTTATAGTTAGTGCAAGGAAACGTGGAAGAACAGGGGGGAGGCCTTTGCCCAGCAGTGACAGACAGTACAGGCTAACGAAAAAAAAAACTGCAGAGTACTCGCTATTGAACAATCTTTGTGCATAATAATATTTATAAAAGCTTAATATTATTTTATAACTTGTTTGTAAGTCAAACTAGGTTTAAAACTTGCTAAGTGCCAACAATGCACGCTTAGGCGTTTGGGTTGCCATGATTCGGCACAGCCCGGCGGCAAAATATAATATTCGGCCTTTGCCGGCCCGAACAACCCTTACGTTCGGCAATTAGTCACTTAAAACTAAACCCAATATCAAAAAGCCTTGTGAAATATCTGATCATAGATTTGATAAGAATAGCAGTAAGAGAGAGTGCACCTGTGTCTGCGCAAACATATGTGCACTATAATATCTCCCGCGCCGAAGGATGTCTGAGATCGCCATGGGCGTTTGGTCTGTTAATATTTTTGGCTGGTGACCCCAACTCCACGTCCAAGCGCGTATTTTGCATACAGGTGGGAAAGTCGATCATTCGATCCAGCCCAGTAGATTTGGTAGATCATTGATTTTTGTTCGGTTGACCATAAAGCAGTCAGTATAGCGATTTACAATCATTCGACAGGTTGTCGTGTCGGAAATGAAAATGACACATTTTCAGTTACCGATTGCCTTGCCCTCAACAGCAAATAGCTGTCGGAAGAATGGCGGTCGCCTGTTTGATTTAAACTGGCAACATTTTAGGGCTTTGGATTTGTAAACAACATAAGGACTCCTTTGATAACATCGATTGATGTTCGATTCGATACGGAAGCTTATCGAATGGTTGTGAATAGCTATGCTGATCGACTTCCAAAAATGAATGATGATGTAGGGGGTTGAATCTCCAGTGATCTTGCATTGCAGAAGATGAATGCTAACTGCCAGTACTGCTGGTATTAATGCTCAAAAACTAGACATAATAATTCATATCTCAGTAGGTGCTCTTTTAAATGCAAAAGACTGTATAGCAATAAGTATTTTAAAATATATTTTCAGTATTTTCTTACGAACAAAATAATTTTTCTTATGAATGTTTAAAACCAAGTTTTAGTCACATTTTGTTGTACCATGTTTAAATATTTTTGTTGGGTACTTAATTCTTATGAAAATTGTTAGTAGTTCCCAAACAATACTCGCCAAATAATTAATGTTTACAGTTTTACATAACAACATTTTTAATAAATTATTTTACATGAATTTGAAGTGTTTTCTTTAACAAATCTATAAAAGCCGGCCGCATACGAGTCCGACTCGCACACGAAGGTTTCCGTACTTACCACAAGGCAAAAAACGTCGAAAAAACACGTTCCTTGTACGGTAAGGACCCTTTTTTTTTTGGATGGGAAATTATCAAATAACTTCTCCCGCTCTGGGCGAAGCGGGAGGGCGTGTCAGATTTTTACTGACTAAAACCCACCCGTGTTCCTTCAGTTGCCTGTGCCAGGGGGACATGGTAACTATTTCCCGCGACCCTGGCAGGCATTGGCCCTAGCGGACCCCGTCAGTTAGTGCAGACATCTCTTTGAGGCGCGAGTGGAATACAACGCGCCGTCGACCCGGGCCTGGGTCCTTACCGGACGGCGCGCCGCTGCTCATTGCTCGTCGTCCGCAAGCCCGCGCCTACAGTGGCTGGGAATCGGCTCGCGTCTCCCGACGCCCAGGGCGTCTTCTGCGGCGACTAGGGTCGTGAGGGCGCAAAGATTGCCTCTCCCTCACCTCACGCGTTCCGCCTCCTCCTTCGCAAGCATTACTGCTTCGCAGAAGGTTGAGATGTGATGGCTTCCCAATGGTATGGAACCGTATAAAAAAAAAGCATTGGGAAAATCATTAAAACTGCAATATACAATAAACCTATTTATTACAATCACCAAATAAATGGCGCGCGTTCCCTCAGTATCCTCAATCCAAATCTATTCCATTCACTCTGGTTTATCCATAACTCAATTGCTGACTCCAGACAGGACATCACCGCAGCTCCCTTCCAAACCGTACTAGCAGGATCTATGTCTTTCGGCGACGTCACTATTTCCAGCTGCTCAGTCTTATAAGCATAAGGGATTTGTAAAGCTAAACGGTTCTGTAACCATAAGTTTAAGCCGTGGACTTTTACTCCTCCGCCAACAATTAAAATGTTGCTGTACATTTTTCGTTTCAACTCTTCGGTTGGACAACGGTCGATGCTTTGCAGTATTGCAGCGTCCAAGGC
The DNA here is from genome assembly GCA_947508005.1 of Amphipoea lucens. Lineage (NCBI taxonomy): Eukaryota > Metazoa > Arthropoda > Insecta > Lepidoptera > Noctuidae > Amphipoea > Amphipoea lucens. The sequence goes on from OX382375.1 coordinate 19,382,027, forward strand.
TAGAACTTGTCCAGGTGCTAACGCTACAGCATCTCCAGGACCACCTTCTAACGTATCAACAACTATATCTTCATCAGGATTTGTTACAGGCTGAGCTTCATTTGCTGCCTCAAACTGCTGGCTCTCATTGGCTGTGGGATCTGCTGTCTCACGTTTTCTACCCGTTTCCCTCAAAAACTCTGCATCAAAAGGATCTTCAGGGTCACTTGGTTGTCTGTTCTGAATCTTAGTAGATTTTGAACCAGTGATTTTGAGTAAATCTGTGTAGAACATAGATAAAGGTGATATTATGCATTCATCACCAACTTGCAGTGTGTATTTGTTGATGACATCTCCAGGATGATCAACAAGAAATGACTTTTCTTGAGGACCACAGACATCTAAGTTTACGTGACAGAAATTCTCGTATAAATTCCTCATTAATATTACATCTCTAGGTATATTTTCATTCCAATTCTTATAAGGAAATGCACTCTTATGGAACATCCAAGACAAAGCTTGGCAGACATCTCCTGCTCCGTAATCCATTCGTAACCTTGTAGATTTGTGGGATATACCATCTTCAACGCAAGATATTGCAGTTTTCTGGTCACCAATATCCACTACACATGCTGAACCGATACCAGCGCCAAATGTGGCTCCCACACTCTCCTGAACAAAGAAACAGTGACCGAAACCCAAGTCCTTCAACAATAATGACATTAAATACTTCAAGTGACTTCTGGAGTACAGATCAGGTATTAATAACACACACCGGTATTTAACCAGCTCTATTAACGGTATTCCCAGCTTATACTCTATGATAGAACTCCATATAGTGAACAAGTCATTCAGAACCGATGAAATAGACCCACCAACTTCAGTATGGATGTTAAAATCACCTCTGCGGTATGGGAAGTGTATGTTGTATGGTAGTTCTGGGTCTATATCGAGTACCAGGTCGCCGATCACGATGTCGCATTGTACTTGGGGCCACGGATCGCCGTCACTTTCGCATTCTGGCAATGAGCGACGGTTGAAAGCTGCGATTTGCTGCGGTGGCGTCGCGTACCTCCGTGCCCCGTTTGACTGCACGCATGACTGTAACGTGTGAGATATCTGCAGGCGACATTCTTCCAATTCTTCAATCAATTCCTTAGTTTTCGGCACACTCGGTGGAATAAAGGAATCGCGGTATATTTTACCTCCAGGGCGTCGCTTTCTTGCTATGCAGTGGAGTTGCTTCACTGGTACGAGGTCTGAAGCTCGTCCTATTCGCACGTAGAGCGATCCAGGGTGAATAACAATAATCCTGTTGGACGGGAACTGCTGGAAATGCTCCGGACCCGGTTCGAATGATGGCATACTCATTTATATAGAGTTTTAGTTATCTTATGCAGTCATAAATTACATTGGTTATACTTCTGCAGTATATAGCGTGTCGAGGTATTTAAAAGATTCCTGGTATTTAAATATTTTTATACTTTACGAAGAAAACTATAACAGTAAACATAACCTCTTTCGGTTTTGCTATTTTGATAGTTTTGACACATAGGTACTCAAATACTCAATATCAAAGCGGTTTTGGAACGAATTTGCGTGATTTGTTCAGAAGCTTATAATAAAGTTTTCTGGGGCTTTTTAAAGATTTTATTGTAATACTAGATAGATAAAATGGGTAATACATATTATTATTACATTTTCCAATGATTAAATGGAAATATTTATTATATCCATCCTGGAAAATGTATCCGATACAAAAGAACGAATGAAAAAAGTGACTGCTATCCATCTGTGTCAAGTCGGGGGTGTCACTGTCAAGTGTCAAGAAACTAAAGTCAAAATTGTCACAAATGTCATCCGCTATCTATCGTCGTGTCACGAAATCGGAGAAAATAAACACTTTTCCCGAATTTTTAATTGGAAAACAATAAAACTCGACCGCGAAAATGGTGTCTCGGAGTTTAACTGAAGTGTTTGTGTTGATGCGCAACAATGCCATACACAGCCGGCACATATTCGCTGACCAGGCAAGTATTTTCTTGTTATTGATTATGTTTTATCCATTTCACTTGAATTTTAAATGATGCAATTACGAGCGTTTAGCAGTTAATTAGGCTGCAATATTAGCGTGCGGTTTCTGTTTATAGAGTCATTATTAAATAATAACGTTTTACGTAGCTTTGTCTGAAATATATTGACAAAACCAAAACTATGTCTCATTCGCCCTTCCAAGGTTTTCAAGTAGCTTCATTAATAGAACACATAGAAAAAGAACTTTATAAATGAAACAATCTGAACGTTTTAAACTTTATTCTTTATTTATTTAACTTACAATTAACCTTAGCATAAAACATTTAAATAATTTGGTAAATAATTTGGTACTAAATGAAAAGAAAACCAAATGCATTAGATTTAAATTACCAAATGTTAGAAGTAGCGAATGTGACATCATACTGAATGGAGAGAAACTAGAATTTGTTGATCAAACGGTTTTCCTGGGAATCACGCTAGACGAGAAATTACAATGGGGACCTCACATAACATCTCTTGCGGGGCGGCTTAGCTCGGCCGCTTATGCTGTTAGGAAGATAAGACAGTTAACAGATGTAGAAACCGCGCGTTTAGTCTATTTTAGCTACTTTCACAGCATTATGTCGTACGGCATTTTACTATGGGGTCGAGCTGCTGACATTGAATCCATCTTTATTTTGCAAAAGAGAGCTGTCAGAGCCATTTATAATCTACGTCGCCGCGAATCTCTCAGGGAACTATTTAAAAGGATTAATATTATGACGGTACCTTGCCAATTCATTTATGAAAATATTATGTATGTAAGAAAAAATCTACACCTTTTTAATAAAATAAGCGATAGACATAACTTTAATACAAGAAATAAAGATAAAATACATCAACCATTTTTCAGATTATCCAAAGTACATACATCTTTTATGGGGTACTGTGTTAAATGTTACAATAAAGTACCTTGTGATATATTGCAATTAAATGAAAGAAAATTTAAAACTCACATTAAACGTACACTTTGTAAACAAGCATACTATAAATTAGAAGATTATATCCAAGATAAGAACGCTTGGAAACATGCTGGTCCTGCTCCATAGGACAATCTAGAGTCTAGACAAAATCAAACTGGTTGCTAATTTAATATTGTAAATTTTTTTATTCCTTTTTTTTACATTTATTACTCACACCCTGACTTATTACTTGTATTTTGTCTTTTAATTAAAATCGTTTTGCTTGTACCATGTTTGTAAATATGTGAGCACCATGTATCTATCAGATAATTAATTTATATGTCATGGTTTCGTTTTTAATTCTTTTACCTATTGTGGTATAGTAATTTTATTGTAGGTGCATCGTCCTCACATGTTATTATATAATTAATGTACCCATGCAAAATATTGTACCTAAAACATTTTAAAAGAGTAACGGTGGAGTTTCTTGCCCGTTCTTCTCCATACGAAAACTACCTTTTGGAATGGGCGACTAGAATCAATTCTATTTTAAGATAATTTTTGACGTTCAAAAGTGCCTTTTATGTGCCTATTTGAAATAAATTCTTTGACTTTGACATTTAATTAGTTTATTATCTCAGATCATATTGGTACTAAAACTACACAATTTAACTAAAAGTTGTTCATATTTTTTAGCGTTCACGCACTGGACAGGTATGAAAGCATGCAAATCTTGGTGTCAAACACATTTATGATACTATTTTACCTGTAACTTCTCTCACTCTTTCTAGGGGAAAGAATGAATATTTTGAGTTCCTCATCTTAAATTGTATAGTTACTAAAAAGGTTTGTGCTTGGTCATGTTCTCAACATTATAACCTGTTGAAATCTGCATGATTTTCACATGATCTGACCAAGATAATGTGTGGACTTTAAAAGAGACTATGCCCTCTGAGTTTGTTTCACCTTGTCTTCTGAGAGTAGTTGGATAAGAAATACCACCCACATATAGTTAATATTAAATATTATTGACATGTAACAGTGCTTGTATAAACCTACTTACAGAAATAAACAGCATTTATTATTTATAAAAGCCTTAAAAGTATTAACTCTTTATTTACAGGCCGTTAACATTAATAGTACATAATTATGAAGTTGTTTCATATAGGTAGTTACAGTGAAGGGGTTTATTTATAAACAATGATTAAAGTTAAGTGGCGTTTAAACATCAAAAAGTATGTTTAACCTGTTCAATGTCGTAATTACAGACACAATTAAAAAGCCATTGTGTCTCGCGTAGATCTACGTTCTGACGTGCGAAGGGTTAAACAGTCGCTAATCACTACTTATTTTTAAGCAATGTTTATGAATAAAGGGGTTAATGTGCATTTCACATTTTTTCTTAGCTTATTTGGGAATGCAAACATTAATTTGAGATAGTATGGTTGGTTCTACCATCATTATAAGCTTGATCCATGAAACTAAACACTATACTATTTATAAGGGTATAAATACTTATTTCAGGGAGAATTTTAAGAGGTTGGAGGAGGCCTTTGCCAAAGGGCACACAGAGACTCGGAAATGATATTGGACAAAACATGATATTCATTACAACTATCACTCTGAAAAAAAGCTATAAATAAATAAATAAAACATACTTACTTAGGTGATTTTTAAAAATAAAAAGTATAATTCAGACTATTTATCTGTGCATATTTAAAAAAAAATGTATATTGTGTGTGTGTGTGTGTGTGTGTGTGTGTGTGTGTGTGTGTGTGTGTGTGTGTGTGTGTGTGTGTGTGTATGTATAATGTGACGGTTTTGATAACAGCTATTAAAATATAAGTTTTCCTTTATCCACCAGCGCAATGACTCTGAGCGAGTCCGCCTCATGCGGAGTAGCTCCCATGACATGGAGTCAGGACTGGAGATGAGGAATGACTCTCACGCACCTCCGCCCTGGACGGATGCGCTTGAGGAAGCACATTATGTTATCACTAGGTTTGTATAAGTTCATGTTTTATATCGGCAGCCTCAGGAGTTCACAGATGTAAGTAATACATAGTATTCGTAAATACCCCAACAGCCTATGCGATGCAGAATAGTCTCCCGTTGGTCTCGTGGTTGCAAGCGCGACTGCTGAGCGTGGGGTCCTGGGTGTGATTCCCAGATCAGGCAAAATGTTATTGGGTTTTTCCATTAGGAATTTCTTAGCCCGGAGTTTGGAGGTTGGCAGCGTGATACCCCCGTGTCGGAAATCACGTTAAGTCGTTGGTCCTGCGCCTGGTCTCTCTCCGGTCGTGACGGATTGCCGTCCCATCGGACTATGAGAGTGAGGGAAGTGGGAGTGCACCTGTGTCTGCACACACTTGTGCACTATAATACCTGCCGCGCCAAAGGCTAGTCTCTGTTGAGATTGGCCGCCATGGCTGAAATACGGTCTGGAGGATTATACTATACTGTTATATACTACTGTTATAGACAACTGCAACACCCTCCCAAGAAGTATACTGTAGAATTATCCATGTGGAGGCAAAGTTGAAAGTGTCTGATGTGGCACTATTTTCAATGGCAATATTTTTAAACTGGAACTTTGAGCATTGCGGCATTGGTGGTAGTACTTTACAGACAAGTTACTTTTTCTGTCTTTGCCCAACTTTGGGAAATATAAGCAAACATGTGAAAAAAAGAAAAAAAAGACCCTTGTGAATATTTCACCATTAAGTTCTTATCAAATTCTTGAATGTTGCTTTAGCAATAGTGTTGATAATAATCTATTGTTTTTACGTTAATAGGTTTGATAATTATCAACGATCATTAATCAATACAACAAGTATATCGTGAAGCCAATCTCTAATATCTAAAACCTCCACTACACATAACGCTAGGCGATAGCGAACATGACATGTGTAGGTACGCGAAAGTCGCACTTATAGAGCCCGTTCACCGTGCTCGTACACGATATTTCACGATAAAAAGGTCAAAGTTGACCACACTTCAACTTCCCACTGTTAATACGGTTAAAAACAAGTGTAGGAGAATTCCGAAATTATACAATCAAATATATTACTTACTAGCAGCGCCCCGCGGTTTTACCCGCATAAGTCTCGATCCCGAAGGTATATCGTGATAAAAACTATCCTATAGAATAGAATAGAATAGAATATTTTTATTTCAGACCGGAGTCCATAGGGTTAGTAACAATTTTAACTTAAATTCTAGTGTTAGTAGGTTACAGACACATAAAAATATACAATTAAATTTCGGCATGGAGCCGCATCCACCTCCGCAACATCGGGGAATCCCACCGATCTACGAATACACTGAGAATACTGTTGGTGCCTATGTCCTTTCCCGGGACTCAAACTATATCTATACCAAATTTCATCTAAATCGTTTCAGCGGTTTAAGCGTGAAGAGGTAACAGACGGACACACTTTTGCATTTATAATATTAGTATGGATTAACACCGTGTGAACATGGCCATAATTATTTGTCATCTGCCTAGCCTTTTCCCAACAATGTTAGGATCGGCTTCCAGTCTAACCGGATGAAGCTGAATATCAGTATTTTACATGGAGCGACTGCCTATCTGACCGCCACAACCCAGTTACTGGGTAAGACTATTATTGCCAGACTTTCGGGTTTCTGACGACCCGTAACGACTGTCAAAGATCCACGAATGACAGTCGGGACCAACGGCTTAACGTGCTTTCCGAGGCACGGAGAAGTATGTGAACGTGGCCAGATTGTGTATTGATATATGATTGTTATTGCATTTACACCTCAAAGGGGCCGTCTCCACGAGCGAGAGAATCGCGGCGATAGTCTCGCCGTGCCATCAAATTTTCGCCGCGACGATATCGCCGTGTGGAGAGACGTTCTAAGAGAGTGTATAGAAATACGTGGCACGACGATAATATCGCCGCGATTCTCTCGCTCGTGGAGACGGCCCCAAAATAGTCGCTACGAAGCGTCTCGTCGCCGTCGTCGCCACTCGTGAAAACCACACCGGGCTACTACCTGCGCCGCTCTGCTTCCTGTGTAACGAAACCCCTATTATACCTGCGCCCTTGGTGTTCTGCGGTCTTGTGGAATAGTATGATTTACAATGTTGACTGCGAGAATCGTAATAAATACAAGGTTGTCAGTGAAAACTTCAAGCTACGATCACACATTTCAACGATTCATGGTAAAAGCCCGAGTCTGGCCTATATTTGTCCAATTTACAAACGTCTTAAGTGGCCGCAACCGCTACTGCATGAGATCTTGGTATCGATTCCCAGTGTCATTGGGTTTTTCCATTTGGAAATTCTTAATAGCAGCCCGGAGTCTTTGTGTTCGGTTGATGGCAATAGGCCCGTCCCTTATACTATAGGACGTAAAATATAACTGGCGAAATGTGGGTGTACACTGCACTATAGGTACAACTCTGCCTAACCTTTCGGGGATTACAGGCGTGATGTTATGTTACAAACGCCTCTTCTCATAAAAACAAATTGATCATCATGTTTTTCATTCATGGGTGAGGTCCACGATAGAACTAATGTAAGCTGGGTAAATCGCTGGGCGAAACAAAAGCCGTCAGCCGGTCTATTCTGTAAAAATCTCACCTTGAAAATTCTGGTAAACTGAGCTTGAAGCACAGAATACTTAAAGTACTACGTAACGAAAGGACACTCCCTTCCCCGCACTAACATCAGTTACCGCACCTCACCCCGCACTTCGGCGTATGTCGTCGCAGTTCTTTAACAAGAGCGCTCGCAAACACAAGTACCTCACGCACACATTCATACGTATACAAACGTCATTTTTTAATGTAGTAGTAGTAGGTAATTATTTTGCGAGCGTTGTATGGAGTGTCCGGGGTGTGCTTGAAGTGAACTGTCATCATAAATGACGAAATCTAGTGTAATGTAATGACAGCTCACTTCAAACTCACTTCACCTAAGTTTTCATGGTGGGATTTTTACAGTAATAATAATAGCCTCCCGACTGATTTCGGTCACGGTGGCCAATCTCAACGGAGATTAGCCAGGTAGGTACAAGAGATATTATTATAGTGCACAAGTGTGTGCGTAAACACAGGTGCACTCTTTGTTAAAAGGAACAAAGGGCTCAGGCGCAAAACGTCTCTTTCGCAAAATGTCCCCTGGTCGTAAAACGTCTCTTTCGCAGAATGTCTCTTTCGTAAAATGTCTCTTTCGCAGAATGTCTCTTTCGCAGAATGTCTCTTTCGCAAAATGTCGCGCCAGTGACTTAAGAATAAAATTTTGATTTCCAAAACAAAAAATCATTTATTAAAATTATAGTGCAATTATGATGTTAAAATTTGGTACTTAAATTTACTTAAGGCTATTCAATACATGATCTCCCAGCCACTTTATCGCTAGATGGCGGCACATTCGCACATTTGAACATTTTCAATTTTTACGCCTAACTCAGAAAGCTTTGAGAGACAACTTTATTATATGCGTCAATTAACGCATTAACTTAATTTTTTTAGATATTCACTTTGCTTGTTAACTCGTCTCATACAAAGATTTGTACCCCTAAACATTTAGCCGTTTCACTTTATATCTTTACACACTCTTTACACACACATATGTACTGTACCATAGTTTTACTTGCGATAGACCTAGATGGCGTTGTATTCATAAACTTGGTTTGAAATAAATAGTCCAGATGGCGTTAATTAAAATAAAACATTTTTATGATGACCGTCCTTCATTCAATATACTTATGTACTTTTATTTTGTTTAGATTGGCCACTTTCAACACCACAAATTATCCAACTATAGATATATTAGGTATTACGGGTATTGGACTTAATTATTGTAAGCTGTAAATAGGTTTATTTGTGTTTAAACCAAATTAAGATAATGTCAGTAACATAAACACATACTGACAGAATCTAAATTTGGTTTTGTCATAAAATAATAGACTCACAGTCAAAGTCAAACCATTTTTATTTCAAATAGAAAGAATTGATTCTAGTCGCCCCTTCCAAAAGGTAGTTTTCGTATGGAGAAGAATGGGCAAGAAACTCCACCGTTACTCTTTTAAAATGTTTTACAATATTTTGTATACATTAATTATATAACTAAATATATATGAAGACGATGCACCTAAAATACAATTAGGTACTGTACCACAATAGTTAAAAAGAATTAAAATGGATATTTTTAACAAATAACACAAACTATAATACATTGCTACGTACAAAACATCACACATCGAAACATAAGTACCTATCTTACACAATAACGCATAAGTAGCTTGCTAACCTAACATAGTTTCAAGAATACTTACCTACTTGCACAATTTTGAACTTCTAGCTGGTACCTAAATACACAAGTGAAAATATCTACAGTGAAAAATCTTATGAACTAATAAATAAATCATCATAATTAGCCTATAATGTTCCCACTGCTGGGACACAGGCCTCCTCTCAGTGACAGGGAGTAGGCCATAATCTACCACACAGGCCTAGTGCGTGTTGGCAGATGTCACATGTCTTCGAATTTTTGGTTCTAGGACATGCCGGTTTCCTCACGATGTTTTCCTTCACCGTTTTGAGAGCAGTGGAAACGAAATAATTTACACAAAGTAAAGCGCCTGTCTGGATTCGAACCTACGACCTACAACTCGTAAGCCGCGGCCGTTACCACTTGACCACCACTGCTCTAACAAATAAATAACACAATTATTATTAATTAATCTATACATTGCTACGTACAAAACATCACACCTCGAAACATAAGTACCTATCTTACACAATAACACATAAGTAGCTTGCTAACCTAACATAGTTTCAAGAATACCTACTTACACAATTTTGAACTTCTAACTGGTACCTAAATACACAAGTGAAAATATCTATAATGAAAAATCTTATGAACTAATAAATAAATCATCATAATCAGCCTATAATGTTCCCACTGCTGGGACACAGGCCTCCTCTCAGTGACAGTAAGTGGGCCATAATCTACCACGCAGGCCTAGTGCGGGTTGGCAGATGTCACATGTCTTCGAATTTTTGGTTCTAGGACATGCCGGTTTCCTCACGATGTTTTCCTTCACCGTTTTGAGAGCAGTGGAGATGAAATAATTTACACAAAGTAAAGCGCCTGTCTGGATTCGAACCTACGACCTACAACTCGTAAGCCGCGGCCGTTACCACTTGACCACCACTGCCCTAACAAATAACACAATTATTATTAATTAATCTATACATTGCTACGTACAAAAATACATGAATTTAAAATTATTACAGTAAAAATATCTTCTGTTCTACACGCTGCTGTTTGTTGCCGTATCCATCTTCTGCTTGTCACTTTTTACTTCCATCGTGTGTTACATTCCTTTCCATCCGAATGCCATGATCAAGTGCTGGAAGCCGCAGTTTTCGCTACAACAAATGAATTTACACAATTTCTTTAGACTATTCTATACTGAACCCGAACCTCAGAACCAAAAAATAAGTAAGTTATATTATTCATACCTTTTAATTCCTTGATGTCTAGACATTTAGCATTTTTCCGAATGCGTCTCAAAATAATTTCTGGCAGTACACATGTTTTGAAAAAAGTAACTAACTTCGGCATCATAGTACTGATAAATTCCTCATCCCGGTTGACTTCTATGACAGTCAATGGTTGGGTGACAGATATGAAGCAAATGAAGTAACATTTATTCATTTTGGTAATTCGCAATTGACCCTGGACCTAGAATCATAGCAATTTAAATAAATATTCCGAGAAACATAATTTTTTTATACATGAACAAAGATATAATAGTAGGTACCTATTTGTTACTTACTTGATAATAATAATTATGTTTTTTGTTCATAACTAAAACATCATTTTCCAGATGAATAGGAAAATTTCTATTTCCTGATGCTGCTCTAATATTTTGAGATTTCCTTTCCAAAGAAGGAAAACATTTTATCTCTACAATAGCATTTTCTGCTTCTATAATACCTGTAACAAACAAAACGTTTTTGTAACATACGTCCATAATTATTATAAATGCGAAAGAAACTTATCTGTTGATAGATTGGACCTTGAAGAAGGACAGGATACTTTTCATCCCAGACATCCACGGGGGCGGAACCGCAGGCGAAAACTAGTTATTTATATATTTTTATTATTGAAATAAACTTACCATCAGGGCTAGCTGCTAAGAATCCAAATTCTTCATCAATAAAAAGACCCGATAACCTGACAGTCTTGCCATATTGTTGCATGAACATGCTCTTTGCAACATGTTCGTTTTGCTGTCCATACATCATATCTTTAGTACAAATATCATTTTTGTAGAGAATGCATTTCACATGATTGTGACATGGTGTGGCATTACGACGCTTGCAAACCTGAAATAAACAACACCATATTCATGTACTGTTTTGTACTGTGGCTTCATAGAAAGTAAGAAAAAATTACAGGATTGCTAATATCTTACCATTCCAAACTGGCTTGCTGTCAGACGATCAGATCTGTATGTCACATACGTGTCATTATCATGTTGCCCCAAAGTCGCCTTTTCAATATGTACTATTTGTTGTGGCTCTTCTTGAAATTCAAGCAATTTCAATTCACATTGCCTGTTTAATTCTACCTCATCAATATCGACAGGGTCACTTGCTTCTGGGCCATAGTCCTTATCAGGTTGAGTTTTAGTTTTTTCAGTAAAAAGCCGTTTTCGATTCATTGCCCGTTGACGCAATCTACTTTTCTCTTGTTGAAGGATATATTTTTTAAAATGTTGTCCAGGGCTCTGTGAAGTTTGTTTTTTCCATGCAGTTTGATGCCATTTGTGTCCTACTGAATGTGACAATCCTGAAAAAGCCAAATCATAGTCACATAGCTATTTTTAACATAAGTTTTTATTGAAAGTTCTATAATCAAGTCTATGTGACTTGATTATAGAACTTCCTCTCTCCTCTCCCTGGCCTCTTTTGTTACAGAGAGATGATGTCATAGTCCACCATGTGGGTCCAGTATAGGTCGCTGGAGATGTCACATAATTATTGTTTTAAAATATCTATGAAATAACTTATTTACCTGCTATATGGACACGACGCTGATAAGAGCCTCCTTTTCCAAGACTGAGTCGTTTTCCACAATTGAATTTATTAATCACACTCATAAAATTTTCTGCAACATTTGTTGTCTCGTTAGACAACCGTCCAGCTTTCAAAGCAATTCTTTCATTTGCAGCATAAATAAGAGCCCAGACCTCTGGTGCTGTATTTCTTAGGATTTCTACCTGGTTGTCTTGCTGTTTATTCTCACCAGGTGGTAATTTCTTCACTGAACAATAATATTCCTTACATTTTTCATGTTGTCCAAATACATGAAGCGGAACATTCCTTAAATCATCAGCCATTGATCCCGGCTGACTGCTATTGTAAATTATAATTTTTCGTGCAACTAGTGTTAATTTCATTAACTTGGGCTTCAAAATATTTCGTCCGTAAAGAGGGAGTTTAGTATTACCTAAAATCTTTACAAAAAAATATATTCACATACAAATATAAACAAAAGGGAGAAACATTTCTTTTATAGTTGCTAAATCCTACTTTATTAATATTTTTTATGTATAAATTATATATAAAATTGATAAGGGGCTGTTTACCTTATAGAGTGCACTTGTGTAGTTTTTTATAACATGATTCTTGCATTCAATTTTCTTTATTTGGTTTCCATATGACACCTTTTCTTTTAAATTTGCAAACACTGAAGAATCCCCATCTCCTATAAAATGAAGATACCGAAGCTTATGCATTTTCTCACTCCGTTGAAAGCCTTCAACAATTATATCAGATTCCATTGCAGTAGATGTCCCAGTAAAGTTTTTGCAGCAACCATGACTCTTTGGGTCTATACCTGTTCGCTCATAATACTGGCATGTATAACAATATTTATTCCTGACACCAAGATAAAGACATTTCTTGGTCTCCTTTCCAATAATGCAGGCCTAAAATAAAAGGTTTTGTCAAAAACAAACTTCATTTCAACACTATTATCAAGCAAAAGTATGGTATCCAGTCGGGACTTACCATTCCAGATGAAGAATCAAAGTTGTGACCGTATGACCTCTTCAACCATCCTCCGTCTACATATACAGTAGTGTATGGAATACCATCTGAAGAAACATTTCCTTTTTCAATAGCAATGGACCTTTCTTGCTCACCGGCTTTCTTTATTTCTTCAGTCAAATGTTCATACCATACAAAGCCCAATTGTTTTTCAATTGAATGGAATGACTTTCCTGTCATTGTAGGTATATCCATTAGACTTGTGATATGTGCTGCTTGCGTGTAGTAACTCCCAGCAGTCACAGTTGCCCATACGAATGCGGTGTTAATTTTCTGTTCCTTCTCTGTAGTTTGTTGCCATGTTTCATTACACATGCTACATTTAAATGTTAACACACTGTGGAATCCTTTCCTTTGTTCACAAACATACTCAATTTGAGATGATTCACAAGACTGACGATGTTTTTCCATTTGAAATGCCCATTTGATCACATGTTTCAAGTCAACAATACGGTACCCTGACAAACCGGATAAGTTGTCACTTGAACATCTTTCCACAGTTAGTTGATAAGCTTCAGTGTCTGGATCGGGTTGTGGCCAATCGATATCAATAGTCTCTTCTTGCTCGCTAACAGATTCAACTGCATTACAGTTAGAGCTGCAGGCTGTAGCTTCGTAACGAATTTTTGGTATAGTCCGCGAATAGGTTTTTACTTCGGGCTTATCTTGAGCTGTGGAAAGGTTGAACAACTGATGATGATCTTGAGTTGTGTGTGGGCTGAAATAAAAGATAAATAAATGAAATACAGTTAGGTAGGTAGGTACTAAAAACAATGTCGAGAACAGAAAAATATTGATAGGTCTGTACCTTTCCATAAGGCAGCCCGTGGTTTGATCTAGTTCCTTCTGTTTCTTGTAACGCCATGCTTCCGGCCGGCTGCAATTCGTTAAAATATACTCTCAATATGTAATACTATTCGTAAACTAAACATTTAATTTTTTCATAGTAAAGATAAAATGGCGGCAAACGAAGACAATGCGAGCCATGATTGCCATGAATATCGAATCTACTACACTCATATTACACTTACGTAAATCTGACTCAAAATCTTATAGGAATCTAATTTACTCACTAGAATTTATCACCACAATCTCCATTATGCATTTTGAATGCTGAATACACCTTCTTCCGTGATTTCCGTGGCCCCGAATACGCGTGTCGCTTGTACGCTGGTTTGCTAGTCTGGTTTATCTTAGGCATAGTTGCAATTCAATCTGTAATCAAAAATAATAATGAAACACAACAGCAAATGTATCTTAGAAAAGAAATACTTAAAAAAATTCGTATAATTAGTAGGAATGGAAAGCACCATATAATTATCATCGTCCAATAAGCCGTGGTGTACTGCGTGGCCGTGGCGTGTGCAGTGCAAGTAAAGCAACGGGTAACCACAGACCCATAGAGCTATTATTATTATACTAGAGCAGACCATAAATATTTGAATATGTCAACCAACGAGTGCTGCCAACCTCTGATTTTTGATCTGCCACTTTTTCAGTTTTTTCCTAAAAAAACAATTTTTATGTGTAATTATTATTATATTATATACTAGCTGACCTCGGTGAACTTCGTACCACCCCGCCAGCCGCTCTGCCCCCGCTTTTTAAATCTCTGATATGTTCTAATATATACATTTTAATGATAATTATGCTGTAAAGGGCAATTTTGATCTACATGAAATGCACAACGTATCTAATGTACATCATCGTCGACATCATGCGAATGTTATTATAACTTGTTCATAATAAAATATTTCCTACCCTAATAAACTTTACTATAATAATTAAGGGAAATATATTTAGGTGGAGCACACTGCACGTTTCACGTATCTAATGTAGTTCACAACAAGGCACAATATAGTAGTACGTTCAAAAATCAAAAAGACGTAGTAGGTACCTACTGGCCTGTTCGTGGCTTCACAGTTCGCTAAACATTTATTTATATTTATGAAATTAGCGTTTTCGTATTGCTTGTACCTACCTACTTATTGAATATATTATAAAAATATTGTTATTTGAATTAGTTTTGCAGTAAAGTTTCTGAACGAATGGTCTTCAGTAGGCGAGGCGCCTCGCTAGTTGAGAATGACCTTGAACTTGACGCACTTTGTGTGCTAATAATACTGAAAAGCACAATTATAATGAAAAAACAAATCGTACCTACCTAAGCTACGAGTATGTATTCGAACCTGTACTACTTTTTGGATTTGAATGTTGGTTTCACAAGAATTAAAATCAATTAGGTACCTTCGCGAAGGTACCTAATTGATTTTAATTCTTGTGAATCGGTGAATCGTAGCTTAGGAAAAAAAATAGTTTACATAAGTACCTACCTCGGACCTCCTCCGCCGCGCCGCATACATGGACTTCTGGCTAGTAATACTAACTTTATGGATTCTTCAACCCTAGACCATCGCGTAATCCACCACGTGGGCCCAGTGCGGGTTGGTAGACCATGGATTAGCAGGTAATCGTGTTAGAAAATGTAGAGCGGCCAACCCGTCATAGCCAGTCATAGGTACTTTTCATACAAACGCCGCGCTCGTACTCTACGTGATTATAGCGTTTTTACCCATCTTTCTATGAATTTTTTGAATTAATAGGTATCTTGTGCGTTGTAGGTACTTATCTAGGTTTCTATCAAAGCAAAAAATAAAAATTTGGAGAATCAAATTCAGTATAAGCCTCCAAAAATCTGCTTTTTTGCACAATTTGTACCTAACTGAACTTTGGCCGTTCATAATATACTCATATACTTATTAAAAAGTAAAGAAAACATATCGATAGAAATTTCGCACATGTAATGGAGATTCTAAATGGCAAACATTTATTCCAAATGTTACTATGTACAGACGCCAGCACATCAAGCTACCCGAAACTGGCAAATTAAGAAAGGACGCACGTTACGGCTCGACGAACACATAGTGCAGCTCGAAGAAGAACTCGGGAAAATAAGGTGGCACATTCTTGGGTTGAGTGAAGTCCGAAGAGAGGGGGAGGACACAATAACCTTTGAATCGGATCACCTCATGTATTTTCGAGAGGAAGACCAGCTATCCCAAGGCGGAGTCGGGTTCTTGGTAAATAAATCCCCTTGTGACAACGTTGTGGAAGTCTCCAGTGTGTCGAACAGGGTTGCGTACCTCGTAGTGAAGCTACCTCCGACGCTCCAATACACACTCTATAGAGTAAGAGATTCAGGAACATCGGGAGTCGAAAGTGTTCGTCTAATCACTTGCGAGCCACCTGACGAAGTTGACTAAATCTAGTGGGGATATCGTCGTTCGAAGCCGGAGATCCTTTCGGAAGTCGAAAACTTTAATTGCCAATTATACACTTCGCGTGTATCTCGGCCTGATCCCGAAAATGTGGATTCCAGAGCCACTCTAACCCGCCATTTCACTTAAGACCTGCCAGAAGTCAGCCAAGATGAAATCGAGGCGGCTCTTAAATAGCTTAAAAATGGAAAAGCCCCTAGTGAGGACGGGATTACGACCCAGCTCCTGAAAGCGGGAAGAAGTCCTGTGCTGAAAGAGCTTCAGGAGCTCCTCAACTCTGTCCTGTTCTCTGGGAGAACTCCAGGAGCGTGACGAAGGAGCATGGTTGTTCTTTTCTTTAAGAAGGGTGATAAGTCCCTTCTAAAGAACTACAAACCCATTTCACTCCTTAGCTACGTATTGAATGTAGTGTTTTCAAGAGTCGTGACGAATCGTCTGTCGCGAAGACTTGACGAGTTTTAGCCTTCGGAGCAGGCTGGGTTTCGAGGAGGATTTAGCACCATAGACCACATCCACACTGTGCGACAAATTATACTGAAGTCCGAAGAGTATAATCGGCCCCTATGTCTTGCCTTTGTGGACTATGAGAAAGCTTTTGACTCATCCAAGTGCTGAGATGTCTTTATGAGGACGCAACAATGACCGTCCAAACTCAGGACCAGCGAACTGAACATATCCCCCTGCGTCGAGGGGAGAGACAAGGGGACGTATTTCCTCGAAGTTGTTCTCTAACACACTGGAGGATGTGTTCATGACGCTGAACTAGGAAGGACGCGGCATTAACATCAACGGCGAGTACATCTCACACCTGAGATTTGCAGATGACATCGTTATACTGGCTGAATCGGTGCAGGACCTGCAGCAGATGCTTGACGGCCTAGTTGATTCTTCTGTTCGCATTGGTCGCCTGATGAACTTGGTCAAAACCCAGGTTATGTTTAACGAACACGTTACCCCGGGACCGATTGCTGTCAATGGCGGTGCTCTCAAGGCTGTTCAAGAATACTTTACCTCGGGCAACCTGCAGTTTGGTAAGAAAAACTTTGAGAGGGAGACTAACAGAAGAATTCAGCTGGGCTGGGCAGCGTTTGGGAAACTTCGTCGGGTTTTCTCCTCGCGTATTCCACAGAGCCTAAAGACTAAGGTCTTTAATCAGTGCTTCCTGCCAGTTATGACTTACGTACGGAGCCGAAACGTGGACACTCACGGTACGGCTGGACCATAAATTCAAGATCGCTCAGCGAGCTATGGAACGGGTTATGCTTGGAGTCTCTCTGAGGGATCGAATCCGCAACGAGGTAACCCGGCAGAGAACCAAAGTTGTCGACATAGCTCACAGAATAAGCAAGCTGAAGTCGCAATGGGCCGGCCATATTAGCCGTAGAACCGATGACCGTTGGGGTAGACGTGTTTTTGAGTGGAGACCGCTAATCGGTAAACGTAAGGTGGGACGCCTCAGGCTAGGTGGAGCGACGATCTTCGCAGGATGGCTGGTAGCAGGTCGTCCGTCCATCTAGCTGGAGGGCGTCCCACACTACGCTTGTCGATACGTGGTCTTCACTCCAGGACTTGTCTGCTCCACCGGCCATCGGTCTTTCGACAAACATGGCCAGCCCACCGCCACTTCAGTTTGCTTACTCTGTAAGCTATGTCGGTAACTCCGGTTCTTTGCCGGATAATTTCACAATGCACTGGTTGAAGACTAAGGTCTTCTTAAGGTTGATAGGCGACTAGAAGACTCGACGAATTTTTCCAAATTCTGCCCAACCCAACTGCATCCTTCTGTCGGCCTCTTTCTTAAAGTTGTGTCTACCGAGCTGGATGACTTGCCCTAGGCAGACATAATCCTTCACAACTTCGAGAAGCGACCCTTCGATGTGGATTGGACTCGGCAAAACGGCGAAT
This sequence comes from Amphipoea lucens, assembly GCA_947508005.1. Lineage (NCBI taxonomy): Eukaryota > Metazoa > Arthropoda > Insecta > Lepidoptera > Noctuidae > Amphipoea > Amphipoea lucens. The sequence goes on from OX382375.1 coordinate 19,400,266, forward strand.
TATACATGACTTTTGTCTTGTCCAAATTCATGCTGAGGCCACCGGGAGGCTCCATTTAGGCTGTGCAGCATTTGGTCTAGCTGTTCCAGCGTCTCTGCCATTATGACGACGTAATCGGCAAATCGAAGAAGTGAGATGTACTCGCCGTTCATGTTGATGCCCTGTCCAATCCAGCGTCTTGAAGACGTCTTCCAAGGCGTTGGTAAACAATTTAGGGGATATGACATCCCCCTGCCTCACCCCCCTGAGCAGTTGGATGGGGCTGGTTTTCTGATCCTGGATCTGGAAAGTCATCGTTGCAGCATCATACAAACATCTCAACACTTCGATGTAGCACCAGTCAATTCGACATCATTGCAGAGAGGCCAGAACTGCCCATACTTCGATGGAATCGAAGGCTTTCTCGTAGTCCACAAATGCCATACACAGTGGCTGACTGTACTCCTCGGTCTTCTGTACAATTTTTCAAACAGTAGGTATGTACCTATATGGTCTACGCTCGTAACTGCGTACAAAACCATCACATCGTCCGGCGTCCGTTCGTCACTGTGGAGCATTCGAGACTGTTTGTTTACCGAGTGTAAACCGAACTCGCGGCGCGTAGGTATGACTAGCATAATATTACCGCGGTAGTAGATTGATGTACCTACTTGCGTCTGTACGTATTGAATTTCATTCATTTTCACCTATTTTTTTTCGCGGAACTTATAACATCAGCTATCTGCCAGTGGAAGTCTCGTCAAAATCAGTCTAGCCGTTTCGGAGATTAGCCGGAATAAACAGACAGAGACAAAAATTAACAACAAATGTTTTTTGTTCAAAGTAGGTACCGTAAATATAAATGACTGTATTCAGATTACTTTATTTGATCAACCGCACAAAACAGAAAGGTAATTTGGTAGGTACTTGCACTTTTCATACCTACGCTCGGCGGTCGCGCTGGGGTTGTCAACTTTGGCAAAAAACACACAAAACAAAAAACACAAAAACTAGTGTAGTAGTGGTACTCGTATCTAGTTATTTGATTCATTGTTGAGAATGAAACAGCAAGAAAGGAAATGATCGTATTTTTTAGCTTATAGGTACTACAATAAATATCTAATATAAATTGTAAAAATATTACAACGCCACAAAGTCATATTCGCTTTTACGGCTCGGCGCCGGGGGCCGGGGCGCTTACCTATGTACCTATCTAACTATTCGAAATACAAGCAAATGCCTACTTACCTCTCTGAAACAACTGGTAGCTTAAAAAACGATAATTCATCGTAATGTTGAATTTAAACAACCATCCACTCAACAGTTACTTATAATTACTTTTTTTTTGTTACTCCATTTTTGCACTTCACAGCTACGCGTGTCTCGCGCGGATGGCAGTCTGTACTCTCTATATTTTGTGCCTGTAGGTACTGCGCGGTACAAGTAGGTACTAGGTATTACATTTATATACGGTACGTACCTACATTTTATACAAGTCCGTTGCCTAATTTCAACTTCTTCAATACGTCTATTGAAGAAGTTGAGATTAGATAACGGAACGCGGAATTAAGAATTTATTTAGGTAGGTACTGCTACTCTACTCCATAGGTAGAATAAAATTATTTAGGTACTTTTACTTTTTCGTACTTTATGGAGGTACTAGATTTTTCCCGCAGCTTCGCCCGCGTGGATGTCGGAGATTATCCCACGGAATCGTACTACCGGAATAAAAAGTATCCTATGTCGTAATCCTAACCCAGCACTCTAATTACCTACGTAACACAATCATTATCAATCTCAATCTGAATCATTTTGAAGAATATTGCTAATCCATTGCTTTGCATTACCTATGTTCGAAACATATATCATTTCTATGGTTCGAAAAATGTTTTTGCTCAAAAACGTAAATGATGCAATGAATGTTGTTGAACTGTCAAAATGAAAGCCATTGCTACTGATAGTGTGTTACGCAATTACCCCGCAGGTCATGGTCTACCCATGTGCCAAATTTCATCTAAGTAAATCCGTTCAGCTCAGCCGTTTTAGCGTGAAAGTGGAACAAACAAAGTCAATTGCGCATTTACAATATTAGTTAGGAACAAACATAATATGAAAAAGCTAAAGTATTTGTGTATATTATAAATAATTTCCATATAGTCAAAAATAACGCTAGTTCGGTAGGTACCTAGATTGATAAAAATTCAAACACACATCTCCCCGGCGCGGGGCCAAGCGCTTCGTCCGTACTATAGGTATGTAGTTATATGTACCTGCATGCAGAGCAATTTACAAAACTAGTGCATTTATGCGCGCGGCCAAGTAGCGAGGCGCGTGCGAGGTGCGATGCGACATCATGAATGAATGGCTAACCCACCCAACTCACCCAAGCGCTCCAATAGTGCCGGCCGGGCCTGCCGCCCAAAGTCCATGCTGCCGCCTGCGAGTGAGCGGCGGAAGTTACCGAACCCGAACCGAACGCCAACCGAGCGTTCAGGCGCTATCTCTCTCTTTTTGCTTTGCCTCTTTTTCAAACAATGCGCTGGATTGAACAACAAAAACAAGCTTAGCTCCGCTAGGGAAAGGTAATAGTGTTCTGTGAACAAGCTTTTGACTATGCCCGCGTTGACGATAGGATAGACGGTCTGGGAACAGTGGGAACTGGGAAGGGCTCTCTCAATAGGTACTTACCAGCCTAATGCAGAAAGATTTTTAATTCAGAAAATTTCTCGAAGACAGTTCAAGTGTAAGTTAGTACTTACATTTATGTAGGTACTTAGGTACATAAACTTAGTATGTAGGTACATACATTCATTACAGTAATATCGAACCCAGGGTAGATCGCAAATACTATCAATAAGTAGGTAAAGCATTTTTTCTCACTTCATGATTCAATTGATAAATTGATTTAATATATAACTGCGCGGGCAGAGCCACCGCGCCAGCCTTGTAAGAAATATTGCATACCTACCAACGATTCGCAACTTGTCAAAAAAAACACGCATAATTCAACGATTTATTATAAAATTGGCCAACCTGTTTGACATTGACAAACAACGCCATCTAACGAGCAAGATCAATTGTTGTTGATAACCTTAGCAAAAATTTGTGTTCTGCTTCTCGATAGTTCTTTGAAATATCCTGCAGAGGGCGTGTTCCGGCCGCGCACACATAGAAAAATTTATCGATTTTGTCAGGCCTAGATATCCTGGAAATAGTGTTTTTTTTATAGGTTTTTGTCGATATGCGTCAATAATAAGTCATAACAACTTAATATACGTGCTTTTATTCTGCAAAAATCGTTTATTTTTCGAGATTTGTACCCCGAAAGAATGTATGAAAAAGTGTCAGTATCCAATCACCTTAAGAATGTATTCCAAATTAAAAAAAAAATATTTTGATACAGTTAAAAATAATATTTTGGTACAATTTAAACTTCAGTGATGGCAACATTTATAATAATATGTGAGGGTAGTTAGAAAAAAACTTATAAATGTATGTGTCATTCATTATTTCCGAGCTGTGTGTGTTTAGTGAATTTGAGTTTTAATATGGATCAAGAAATCGAATACATTCGTAATCAAAAAGGACATAGAACACTTATACATTGTGAGTATTTTCTTATTATCAATAATGTTATGTTAATCATTTATGAAAATGATTAATTTTTTTTTTATGCAATACTTGATAATAACTCAAGTAAATTATAATGCCAAAATTTATTTATTTGACATTTTAATATTAAATATATATTTTTTAATCATTTTAAAAATGGTATAAAAAATATTTTCATTTGCAATACTTAGTTAATGTTTAGTTACTATTAGTAATAGCTCCTATTATATTATCTGTGGATATGTTTACTAACAGTATTGATTCCTTTGATCTAAATTTTGAATATGTGTAAAATGTTTGATACCTATTGATTTTGGAATACATACTTAAGTAAATTTTAACATCATAATTGCACTATAATTTTAATAAATGATTTTTTGTTTTGAAAATCAAAATTTTATTCTTAAGTCCCTGGCGCAACATTTTGCGAAAGAGACATTCTGCGAAAGAGACATTCTGCGAAAGAGACATTTTACGAAAGAGACATTCTGCGAAAAAGACGTTTTACGACCAGGGGACATTTTGCGAAAGAGACGTTTTGCGCCTGAGCCGAACAAAGAGTGCACCTGTGTTTACGCACACACTAAGAGAGTAAAGACTCATTGTCAGATGGGACGGCAATCCGACACGACCGGGGAGAGATCAGGCGCAGGACCAACGGCTTTACGTGCTTTCCGAGGCACGATTTCTACAGTATAGCACTACTGTTCACCCTTGCATTGTAGTGTAGGTTGACGGATCATTGCTTAAGCCACTATGAAGTCTTCTTTTTACTTCGCTAATTAGTGCCTCAACATTTCTACCACAGGCTTAGAACAAAACTATCAGAACTACAATCCCGCCACGAGAAGCAGATCCGGCGCCCGTCCCTGGACGACACGTCCGAACAGCAGCACATACAGCGGTTGACTGCGGAGATCGGCCGATACTTCACGCAGGCGCACTCGCATCTCACGACCATCAAGGCGCAGATAAGACATGGTATGATCTACTTAATGGAATACTAAATTCGTTCACTGACTGACAACGCACAGCCAAAACCACTGGGTTTAGATGCATGTAAGTTTACACAAGAGTTCCTTTTATAACTCAGGTGGGTGTCCTTGGAGTTTCTTGACCGTTCTTCTCCATCGAATTTTGGAATTAGCAGTGAGGTTATAATTTTGGTTTTACCCACTGAATATCGGAGTGAGAACTTGGAGTGTCCAAGTGTCCGTTACCCTTGCACTTTTAAGGATCGAATAAACACCACTGATGCTGCGATTAACATTACCATATAACTTTAACTGGGCCCAAGCCATCGAGAAAGTATATACCATAGAAAAGGACCATACATTTCACTTTCCAGTCAATCAATTATTTTTTTGCATTAGCATTTTGTTTTCATTTAACCATGCTTGCTCTCCCTAGAACTAGGCATGATAACAAACATATAGGAATTGGGCCACTATATCATGGTGGACCGCTTATCAGTATGTTTTAGGATCACTTGATCTGATAACTGGGACAACTATGTTATTTCATGAAGTGTGGGCCGTTGAATGTTGACGCTTTAATTGGAACATGAAATAAATGCAAAAATTTCAATGTTGCATTGCTTTTTTTGCCACTTTGTAGAAATAAATAGTAGTGTTTGAGTGTGTAGTATCTATCTATCTGTCTATAAATCCTCCACCCGGATCACTGCTGACAATTTTCTAACCGATAAACCAAAGAACTTCTCGAGATGGCAGGCTAGAAAATCTTAAAGTTATCAACTTCGCTTAAGATGTGTTCTCCTAAAAACTAATGGAACTTTATCAATTTCCAGGTAACCCGACCGAACAGAAACTAGCGTCAAACGTGGTCCTCGCCTTAGTCACCATCCTCCAAGACTTGAGCGTCACATTTCGTACCGCACAGTCCAACTACCTGAAATCGCTGACATCCCGCGAAGAGCGATCTAACGCGTACTTCGAACTGCCTAACTTCGAAGAACTCAGCCTAGATGACAATGAACTCCTACCAGGCTTGTCTAGCAACCAAACTGACTTACTATTCTCCCTACCAAGTACGTCAGGAACTCAGAAATTTGATGAAAATGACGATTATACAAGACCAGCCCTAAGTCAGAAACAACTAATGTTGATACAAGAAGAAAACACAAGAGATGTAGCCGAAAGGGAAGAGGAAGTGAACAAAATAGTTCGGTCAATAGTTGATATGAACGATATATTCAAAGATTTAGCTCACATGGTGAATGAACAAGGTACAGTATTAGATAGAATAGATTACAACATTGAACAAACACAAGTACAGGTCCACGAAGGGTACAAGCAACTCCAGAAAGCGGAAAGGTATCAGCGATCGAACAGAAAAATGCACTGTATCCTCGTACTAGGTGTTACAATCATAGTTTTAGTAATCCTACTCATTATTATAAAGAGTTAGTTCAGGTAAAATAAGCAGAAACTGCCTTATTTTTCGTAGTTGAATGGCCGGACGGCTTGGTCCGTGAATGTTACAGATATATGTACCTTTGAAAGTTAGTTTTGAAGTTCAAATTTCCAGATTCTAGAAATAGTTTTTAATGGAGTTTGTGGGAACTTTATTGACTTGTTGAAGGCGGAGGTCGTTTACATAATGTATTTTCTACAATACATAATGGCGTAAACGCGACTAAGGGTAATTACATGCCGAGGATGCCTCACTGCGATTCCTCGCGATCGCAGTGAAGCATGTTCGGCATGTAATTACCGTATAACTATTGATTTTAGTTGCTACCATAGTTCTGTTGCTATCAAATTAAATAAATAAGTAACAAGAATATCACCGGGCTTCCTATGTCGGAGTTAAAGTTTAGAAAGTAAATATTAATATGTTGAGAAGAAGTGCCCGACCAACACCCCAGTTTCAGATTGCCTGATCAAGTTTCTGATGGATGGACATGGAATTTGACGTTAGAAGGTCCATTCCCGATTAATTTAAAACCACTTTAAAAACATTTCAAACAAAATCGCAATCACTTCTCAGACAAAAAAAAAAAAGAAATTTGAGGTGTTTTGACAGATTGAGACTGAGATAAGAATTTTAGGTTCTTAAAAATGTGGGAATTGTCTCTGATTTACTTGAAAAGTATACAATCATCACAATTATACAATACCAATTTTAAATTAAAATATCCATAAACCAATGTCCTACAAATATGAATACAATAATCTACCTAAAATTGTTAAAAGTGAATCTAGAATCCCCTTGATAAATGATTTAAGTAATATCTTAATTAGGCAAATTATACGGCAGCAACCATATTTTAGAGGATAAGAAGTTAGCCACGTAATGATTTGGTGTAGTAATATTTTTGGGTCCTGAAATCTAGAAACAAACCTTGGCCTGGGTTCTAAGTATTCAATCTACTCAGCCTATCGTAGTCCCCTGGTGGACATAGGGCTCTCCCAGACTGCGCCACAACACCCTGTCCTCTGCCCTCCGCATCCAGTCTGTCCCAGCCATCTTGTTAAGGTCATCGGTCCATCTATCTGTAAAATATGGCTTGGTATTGCAAGTTCAGTTTGCCAACTTATTATATCATCATCATCTGCCGAGCCTTTTCCCAAATATGTTGGGGTCGGCTTCCAGTCTAACCGGATGTAGCTGAATACCAGTATACCAACCAACCAACTTATGATATATTTGAAAAAGTCTCTGGCTAAATAATAACACCTCCGTGCCTCCGAAAACACGTTAAGCTGTTGGTCCCGGCTGTCATTCGAAGATCTTTGATGGTCGTTATGGGCAGTCAGAAGTCCGAAAATTTGATAACCACTCCTAACAAGGGGTATCGTGTTATGGGTAATACGATACCCACACTGACCTCCACAACCCATATACTGGGGTATATGGGTTGTGAAGGTCAGATAGGTAGTCGCTCCATGTAAAGTACTGGTTAGACAGACTGGGGAAAAGGCAGACAGACTGACTGGTGATGCAAGTGGTATCCCTTTTTGCAACAACCGTTTGTCAGCTAAAAAAACAACAAATTGACAGTATTTTCTGGGCCCAGGATGTTGCTTACTCATGCAAATATTTGTTGTATAAACTAATGCACATATTCTAGTCTCTATGTCTATATTGTAAGATTTGTAACTATTCATTAAGGCGTATTTATTGCAATTACAAGTTAAAAGTGTGACTGAGTGGTAGATTGTCCTTGAGCAGGAAAAATAAAAGGGTAGACTATTTTTTCCTTAATTTATGCTTGTAGTCGTTATAGCCAAGAGCCTCAGTCAACACCTGAGGAGGTTCTTTGTTAGTTGGGGCAAGGGCTTGATATAGTAGAAACGGTATTTTTGAGATTTGTTGAAAGTATGGACTACTTTCAACAAATCTTTATGGAAACATTAATTCATAAAAAAAAAAAAATAGAATACATAATGTTAAAAGTCTTTACTTATATTTTTTCTGCTCAGGCAATATCGTTATAGGTATAATTGTTATTGCATGATAGTGAGTGTGTGTGCCAATGTTGCCAAGTAAAGAGCAAAGTGTTTTCATTATAGAGTACATGCGAAGTTAATTTATTATTGTTTTAATAAATTTTGTCGTCAAGAAAAATTATATATTTTTTGTAAAACATTATCAACTTGTTCTAAGTTATGAGTAATTTATTTAATAATTATTGTTTAAATTAATGAAAAATATGGAGAAAAAAATAATACATATTGAAATGAATAAATTGTGAAGCGAAATAAAAAATACTGTAAAATTCTTCAAAATGGAAGCTGCTAAGCTCGACCGCTTTGGAAAAAACGCATAAAACTTAAGATGTAAACTTTTGTATGTACCTAATGTATTTATTTACGACGTTGTGTAAATATTGTTTACTTATAAATGACATCAAAGTGATAATATAAAAAATTATTCAAACCATGTTTTTGTGTTATTAATACGACTTTCGAGTCTCCCCGCATTGGGTACCTGAAGAAGGACGACGTCGCCGAGGTTGGCCGGTTGGCCCAGAAAGAAGAGGCGAGATGACCTCTAATTGTGTAACACACTAACTGTAGCTTTCATTTTGACAGTTCAACTACATTCATTGCGTCATTTACGTTGTTGAGCAGATATTTTTTTCGAACATGTATAACAATGGATTTGATTTGATTGATCGTGTTACGCAATTAGGCTAGTTCGATCTGATCCTTGAAAAATCTCTAGGAGAATTTATGCGAAGTGCCCTTCGGCTTGGCAATTAGGCTAAAAGAATACCCTGATTACTTTGACCCAATGTCTCAGTGGTTATCAGTATTATCTACTCATGGGCGCGGGTTCGATGCCCGGCTGAAGTCAACGACCTATTGTGGTCACATGCTGGTGAGTAGCCAATTTTTTTTAAGTTCAAGTGTGCGATTAGGTACTGATGGTGGCTCTTGGCAATATACTAGGAACCTCTTATGTACCGTCGAGGTTCCTCGACCACGATGTGAGTGTAATGTTCGTCAGAGCTAGGTTATTTTTTCTGCATCTTTGGAGATCCGTACTGCGCGAGTGTGTCGTAGATCATAGGTTTGTGGTGCTGGTGTAACGCGATTAGTTCCACCCAAACAAACTCGGCCTTAATTAGGCCATGTAAGTATTCGCGGCAGGCCCAGACGGAGATGGCGGGATGAGCTGGACTCCTTTAGTACAGATTGGTCCTTGACAGGTCAGAGAGAGGTGCAAAGAGAGTAGGGAGGCCTTTGCCCTGCAATGGGATAGAATATTATAGAATACTCTTTCACCATATAAATTACAGACAATATAGAAACTTTACAATGGGTGACACAATGGGCGGTGTTATCGCTAAGAGCGAGCGGATATTAATGACTAATAAAGAAAAGTATTGATTTGGGAACATTTATGTCCCGCGAAATTTGTCTCCAGAAAAACGGCGCAACGCTGCCGGCTATTGTGCCCTAGAGCCGCGTCCTGCGACATAGTGGGCATTGCAAATAACAAATAGTTTAATTTATGCGAAAAAATAATCGCTCACAGCAATGCGTTATCCGTCTCGCTTTATTCCAGCTCACAGCCTTGCCAATCAATCGGACAGTTTCAGATATGCAAGGATGCGCGTTACATAACGTGTGGGCGGCTTCCTTTGGTTACCGCTTCGCATACTGACCCATATTCAACTGACCTACTTACCCGATGTTTGTCCGTTAGGATGATTTGTCTTGGAATTGAACTCGCAATAGGCTAAATAACCGTTAGTCGGCAAACACATATGAGTAGTATTTACTTTGAAAATACCTAGTCTATTTTAGTTGACCCCACCCAGCAGAGTATTATACATAGAACACTAGCTGTTGCCAGCGACTTTGTCTGCACGTATCTATCTTATATTCCATCTTTTTTTTTTAATCCAAAATCCATGATTAAAAGAAGCCTATCTTTATCAATATCCCTACTTATTTGACAAATTTCATATCGATCGGTTCAGTAGTTTATGCAGGGGTAGTTCAGTTACTTTCGTATTTATATTAGTAATATTTAGGTGCTACCACAACATAATAATCACAATAGTATCACCCTCGCCCTAGTAAGGGCTTGCAAGATTAAACTCAACCAGTTCATTGACCTTTGACCTGGGAGTTGAACCCAGACCTCGCGTATATGACGCTAACCACTATGCTTCTAACTCTTCTTCGATTTGGACAAATTTTCTTTGCATGACTGTGTCAGTTGTGTTTAAATATTTATATATTTGAGGATAAACAATCCATACTAATATAATATTATAAATTCGAAAGTACATAACTCAGTCTGTGTTACCTTTTCACACCTAAACCACAACCGATTTAGATAAAATTTGGCATAGATATAGTTTGAGTCCCGGGAAAGGACAAAGGAGTTTTTATCCCGATATTACCACGGGATCGAAACTTATGCGGGTGAAACCGCAGGGTGCAGCTAGTGAGATATACATAACAAATATCTTTTACATTATTAAAACTAGGCATCATTCTCCTGCCTTTATCCCAATTTATTTGTGGTTGGTGCAACATATCTTCTTCGTCCATACTTCTCTGTTAGTAGTCATCTCGGTTATCACTCCCTTTCTAACCATATCATCTTTCACACAGTCCGTCCAGTTTCCTTGGCACAATATTTAAACTTCAATCATCTTCTGCCTAGGCTTTTCCCAACTATGTTGGGGTTCGCTTCTAGTCTTACCGGATGCAGCTGCTTTCCGAGCCACGGAGGGTCTCGTCATGTAAAGATGGACACCCGTCCACAGACCAACCTCGGCAAGCATAGATTAACCTGACCAATCGACCCTTGGGGCTGTTATTAGTTAGTCATGAGCCAACATTGAAACTTGTATAGTTTAATATTAGGGTAAAGGAGGAAAGTAAACAAAATACTCAATTGCACTAAAGAATTATAATTGTCAGTGATCTCATTTTACAGACAACTCCATCAGTTGTCGAGATATTGAGCTGACGAGCTCAACCCACTGGAATGAACCAAGTCACACCTTCAGAAACAAACCAGCTAACATTTACAATAATAAAAATAGTATTTTATATGAGTAAGTTTAGTGATTCTATACAAAACAAGGATTGGAAAGTAAGAGAAGCAAATTCTACTTGATAAATTAAGTTGAACCAGGAGATTGTATCTTAATAACTATATATAGCGTTTAGAATATTAATTTTGATATTATGCTTTCAGGTAATCTATCACAGTCATAATACATCTAAAATTTACTATCTACACATAGCCGAGTTTAGACAAAAAATGGAATTATAAAAAGCTAGAACCAAGTAGAATCCACTTTAGAAAGAGAAGGAAAACTCGTCAGCACAAATCTCATTACAATCATGCATTCAAACATTCAATTCACAACACAAAATACAACGCAAAATCAAAAATATGTTTTTTCTTTTAATGACAACCAACACAAGTCCACTATGAGTCTCTGTGCTTACTGTAAAATTCATCTACATATTTCTTATAAGCTGGTTGATTCGGCCACAGATATGACGCTTGTTGATTTAGAGGACTGTGTGTGTTTGGCTCGGCTAATAGGCTCTGGATGGACAGTAGCACAGTGCGGACATCGTACAGTGCCGTCCACTTGTCCTTCAGAATATCTAAACATATTAAACCACAGGTATCTACATTGGGGTGAAAGCACGGAGTGATGAACTTCACCATAGGCGGGGCATACGGGTACGAGTTTGGGAACTCTAACGACAGTTTGTACTTGTGGCCTGCATAGACAGTTTCCTGGGGGCCATTAATGGTGCCAATCCATTTGAAGAGGTTCTCACTCTCAGGGAATGCAGATATGCCTTTGTCAGCGCAACGCATCAACTCCATTAATTCTTTTTGCAGCCTGCCAACAAAGAGAAACATGAATTACTTGTTAATAAAGATAGAGAGATATGTGAAACCCGAACATTGTCTTTTTGTTGGGAACCAGTTTGATTTTCAACGGTTTTGGGTGTCGTCATAGATGCTATGGACAAAGGCGGGACAAAGTCATGTTCTGTAAGCTTATGGATGATCTGGAGGTCAAAACGAAGTCAAAAGGTTCTTTTTTGTGAAGATACACGTCACTGACCACAGCAGACAATATTGCAAAGTCAACGTCAACTTCGTGCCCAAAAACGAAACCGTTAGGCCTGCAATGAGTATAATAGCGATTTGATTTCTAGCTCTACGCGTTTTAAAGACTATTTATTCATATAAATAACCTGCATACACTCGGAACCAAATACGAAATAGGAGGTGCAAGAATTAACAAAGCAATTACAATGTCGTTTTACTTACCGTTTGCTCACAGCATGATTATCTTTTAGTTTAATAGTGTCTTCATTTTGTTTAGCTGGATTTGACGACGACGCGTAATGTGGATTAATATTTTGAGCCATAATATGTGGAGCGAACAAAATCAGATGCCTCCAATTCTACTAAATTTCTGTTAAACGAAGACAACTTCCTGTTTAATTTGAAAAAGCTCAATTTTTATTGGATATTTTACACACATTTGACAGCTATACGTAATGGCGGCAATCAACCGAATCAACGTTGTAATCAGCGCCATCTACAATATTAGTTATCGACTTTAACCGACTTCATTCATTCGAATATCTATGGTCTAAATTTCGCAAAAAGTCTCGAAACAAAATATTTTCATTTATACAAAATATTTCTTAAAAATACTAAAACACTAGAATTAAATATAGGTTTTTGTCAACAGGAATCTCCTAATAAACTTCACAACCAGGAGTAAACATACCTACCATTATTTTTGCCTGCACTAGACTCCCGACTCCCGAGCTCTTCAGCAATTGACCCAGTCTACTTACTCTGTAGATCCTAAGGTGGATTCGGACGACCAACGAGATCCTCTTTGTACTCTCGGCTTTTGCCCATAACTCACATGCCAACCTATTCTGCATAATAATTTCCAAGAATAAGAGCCTGCTGGACCAGACTGCCAAATTGCCGGTGCAGCATGTGCATTACAAAAATTGAATCATTCGATAATAATCTTAAAATGACTTCATAGCTTTCCAAGTCAAATGCTCCAAATACCTATTAAGATTGCCTGCTTTGTCAGATTTACTTTCACTTTCTTTATTCATTTGAGCGTGAAATTAAAAATCAGTGACGGGATTATTTAATAGAAAAGAAAAAGTTTACGTTAGTAGTCTATTTAAGATGTTGATATCAATAATTATGCTTAGTTTAGATTAAACTTTTGTGAGGAAATAATAGTACAACGTTGTTTACTGAGGAAAATGGCTTTTAAAGTAAGTAAATCCGTATAATCATTTCGTTGTTTTTATATAGCAGTGTAATATTTTTATTGCGCGTTTTCATTAAGGCGAATGGGTAGTTGTAGCCCGCGAAATTCAATTTTTCTTACGTTTTTTGCAATTTTCAGGTCAGTGTCAGGTTGTATCTTGATCAAAATATGATTCGCGACAATAACAGGTACGTATTTACAGAATTATAATAATTAGAATCATTAATACATCTTTCTAAGTTAGATTTCTACCGTTAAGAACAAATCTCGTATGGAAAAGTGTTGGTGGTAGAAATCTAACTTAAACAGATGTATTAATGATTCTGATGATTATAATTCTGTGAATACGTACCTGTTATAGTCGCGAATCAAATTTTCATCAAGATACAACCTGACACTGACCTGAAAACTGCAAAAAACGTAAGAAAAATTGAATTTCGCGGGCTACAACTACGCATTCACCAGGTGAATGGGTAGTTGTAGCCCGCGAAATTCAATTTTTCTTACGTTTTTTGCAATTTTCAGGTCAGTGTCAGGTTGTATCTTGATGAAAATTTGATTCGCGACTATAACAGGTACGTATTTACAGAATTATAATCATCAGAATCATTAATACATCTGTTTAAGTTAGATTTCTACCACCAACACTTTTCCATACGAGATTTGTTCTTAACGGTAGAAATCTAACTTAGAAAGATGTATTAATGATTCTAATTATTATAATTCTGTAAATACGTACCTGTTATTGTCGCGAATCATATTTTGATCAAGATACAACCTGACACTGACCTGAAAATTGCAAAAAACGTAAGAAAAATTGAATTTCGCGGGCTACAACTACGCATTCGCCTTAATCAGTACTTACATGTTTTTTTTTTTAAATAAACGTGTGACGTGTCGTAAGGTAACTTTTTTTGTTTATTTGACCACAATCTACTTTAGTGCGCAAACCACAAACAAACGGCAAACCTTACATATTTCATTCGTTCGAAATAATAGTATCATTCCATTCACTTTTCACTCAAATATTGTCTTGTCATTGTCAACTCTTGTCACTCACTCTTGTCACATTGTTGTCGTCGTAATTCGTACATAAATATTTGCATTTGTGGTGTTTTCTCCTAATTCTCCTAAAAAAGAGTGCAATTGTTAATCTTTCTGTTCCTGAAAACATCACATTTTACAATTAAAAATGCCTTGTTTAGTAATGTTTGAAAACAACTACATAACGGAGCTGGAGTGCACAGATGTGTCATCATTGAAACGTGATATTTCACAAAAACATGGTGTTCCGATAGAAGACCTATTTGCTACGCTCAACGGGAGGCCCGTGTCTGATAGTTACGACATCACAGCTTCTAACAATGTCGTTAGATTGGCTACTAAACTCGTCGGAGGGAAAGGCGGATTCGGATCTATGTTACGTGCTATTGGAGCGCAAATAGAGAAAACGACCAACCGTGAAGCCTGCAGAGACCTCTCTGGGCGTCGATTACGTGACATCAATGAAGAGAAAAGGCTTAGGAAGTGGTTGGAAGGGCAAGAAGACAGGGAAAAAGAAGCAGTGGAGAGAAAACAGAAGAAACTTGAGAGGCTTGTAGCAGAACCGAAGATCGAAGTGAACATGACTCCTGCTTACGAGAAGGAGCGTAAGGACCTACCTGAACGTGTGAACTCGGCTGTAGAGGCTGGCTGGCAGGCTGCTGGCTCATCAAGCACTTTGAAACGGAAGTCAGACAATGAAAAAGCCAAACCAAAGAGAGCCAAGCTTTGGATTGATGCGGAGCTATCCGATTGCTCATCTTTGAGTGAGGATGAAGAGGAAGAAGAAAAGAC